>CM062818.1:1436675248-1438035573 GCA_031772625.1 Pinus tabuliformis | reverse complement strand
TACCTTATCTTTCCTTTCGGTCATCCAGACTTCTTGTAGAAACTTCATTCGAACGAAATAACTTTATCCTTTAGACTTCCTTCTTTGTTATGTCATCATACCATCATCCCTTGAATCCCATGAGTTGAAATTCATGATGAAACACTTGCTTTCTTTCTAGATTAGTGAATCCTTTGATGAGGATTCTATCAGAGAAACTTGCGGATTTTTCATATCCTCACCCAGCAAATGTTTCCTTATTGACTATTGTATGATGATCCTAGTTGATGATGACCTCTACTTATTTCTACAAGTCTCACTTGAGGTTTCCAAAGAGCTCCAATTCTTTGTAATTAATAGAATTTATTCCGGACATCCTTTCTGCTTCTCATGTCAAGAGCTCCTACTTCTAATTCTTCTATCACGATGTTATTTTCTAATCTAATGCATCCTATCTTATTTTCATTGCTTCCTATCTATAAATTAGATGTGAAAAGTACCTTCTAGTGAAGAAGATCATCTCAGTCATAGTAGAGAAATTTTACTTCTTTTTCTTAAGCTTCTTTGTCTCGAGTTCTTTCACTTCCTCAGTAATATGGGCTTCTTCCTTGTCCCTCTTACGTTTAGGGGCACTTAATTTGCATCCCTCATTCCATCCTCTTCCCAAGTGCCCTGAAAGGATTTTGCCAAAATTTGACCCTAACAAAGATGTTGCGCCTAAAGATCATATTAAGAATTTTTTACTAGCCTTGTGCTTGATGGATGTCGAACATGAAGATGTAACCTACAAGCTCTTTCCATATATATTTGAGAATAAAGCAAGCACATGGCACTACAATCTTTCGACCACCTCAATAGTTGAATGGAATGCTTTTGAAAGAGCCTTCCTAAGTAAATTTGGATGAAAAGTCCATGACGACTCTCCTTAAAGGGCTCATTGTAATCAAAATGGAAAAGGAGAATGTCAAAGACTTCAACCACATTTCACTACTCTATTGTGTTGAGAAATCTAGGGCATGAATAGTTAAAAGATTTCTCTTGCTTGATAATTGCTTGTGATATACTTTTATTTTTTTGCTTATAGCCTTTTCCTCGTTATGTTATTATTGTGTTATTTTCATCAAGACAATTACCAAGTGCACAATAAAAGACAAGTGACACAGTATGTAGGCTTGTCATCCAGGGCCAAAACTTCTCACCTCTTAAGAGAAAAATCCGATCAAAATTCTTCTAGATCTTCAATTGATGAGTACTAAGACCATGACAAAGACCCTTGACTCTAGTATCCTCCCAAGAACCTTGTTACTAACCTTGATGCTCTGCCTCTTCTCTTTCTCGACTTTCTTCTTGATCTCGAACTGCTCTCCTCTGCGTCTTCTAGAGAAACTCGGTCTCTATTCTTTACACTGCTTCTTCTCGGCTTTTCCTAGAGAATCTCGGTCTCTAGTCTTCGCACTGCTTCTTCTCGGCTTCTCCTAGAGAATCTCAATCTCTAGTCTCTAACTCGGTCACCCAAAACAAGTATGCAGAAGAGCCCTTTCTTCGCTGCCCCAGAGGAATCCTTCCTTCGCTATCCCAAAAGAAACCTTACTTCGTTGACCCAGAAGAATCTCTTCTTCCCTGACCCAAAAGAATCTCCCCTTCGCTGACCCAAAATAATCCTCCTTCGCTTGCCCAAAAGAATCCTCTCCTTATCTCTTCTTCGCACTTCTTTGCTTGTCAAGTTGCTTGCCTCTAAGTGAGGTTGAGTGTGGTTATATATACACTTCATCTCATGTCCTTTAGGCTGACATGATCATAAGTATTTAGGCCAACTTCTTCTAGCTTCTTCTTCCATCGTTGTAGGCTGACTTGAAGAGGATAAGTGACAAAATCTTGGAGGATAATTTATATAGACAAGTTTGACTCTATACAGAGTGTAGCATGACCTCATTAAATGACAAGGACTCTATCATTTTATGACTAGATGACAAATAATTCCTAAAGACTCTCAACGGGAGTCTGGACTTAAAAAAAATCTCTAGCTCATGAAACCCATGAACCAAGCAATCCAATAAATTTATTTTTCTTCTTTACATCACATTATCTAAAATCATAATTACATATCATTATGAAGATCGAACCTAGTTACACTTTTCAACATATTGCATAAGATTCGTGTTGATTCTCAACCTCCTAACACTATGGCAGTGAAATATTACACCTTACCTCTTATTTCTTCTATAGCATGTTTGTGAAGAGAGAAAGAAAGAATATGTTTTGACAACTTCAATGAATCTTTGATATTGGAAAAGGAACTGCTATCCTTGGTTGGGAACTAAACTAAAGGAGAACCAAAGTCCAAATGAAAGAAACCTATATTATTAACAAAACCATTAGAGAAAGAGGTTGCATACTTAGACAGTGCACTCCAACATGTTACAAAACAGTGAAACGAGGTGATGGATCTAGAGAAGAATTCAAGGAAACCCCGGCAGGACATGGGCCTTTTAGATCCTTCCAAAAGAAGACAAATAACTAGCCAAAGCATGTTGAAAACTCCACCCTGAACTTGAATTTAAATGACTTTGGCATGGACAACTTGAGCTTGTATCATCGGGTCAACCATTCTAAAAAGGCATGCCCACAATGGGTCAACCACATGACTATGGTCATCAATCAACTCTTGGAACAACAATCAAGAAGTTGAAGCTAAAACCAATAAAATATAGGAGAAACAACTAAGGGGTCAATTATGTTCTTGTGGGATTCGGTAGTGGATACAAATATGTAAACAATTGGAGAAATTTCAATGGGAGAAATATGTCACTGAGCCCCCCTCTCCACCCTGCTACCTGTTCCAACTCAATCCCTCAATCAGAATGCATCATCTTAGGCTAGGAGGTTTTCCGGGTTGATGTCATCTTGTCTTGAGTGAATTGCAAATACGATGCGGGATGAATAAAGAAGGGGATGAAGAAAGAGGACATGCAAAATACATTAATGTAGCTAAGCATGTAAGTTGATCTATCAAGGCAAAGCAAAGGGACACCAACTCGTGACCACAACTCAAGACTCGATATCATTGAAGATTCATATCACCAAGCCATGAGGAGGTGGAAGACAAGAGCATTCTCAAGCAAACATCATTTACAACAACAACATTGACTTGACATTTCCACATCATTCAAGCAATTCATATCAGCGATGCCATGTCATGTCTTCTCATGAGTTGTCATATGCCACCTCATCATTGTGGACCATGTATATTGTATTCATTGTAAAGTGGAAGTCCAAAGGATACATATGTAATATGGAGAGTCATGTAAGCTGAAAAGTCATAAGAAGTCAAACAGTCATGAGGGTAGTCAAAGAGTCACAAGGAGGGGAAGCATCACCCCTTGGTTATATATATATACTCCCTCGTTGTATGAGCAAAGTACTTTTCACTTTGGCTCCTCCCGCAAGGCAATAGACAGATCAGCTAGTTCTTTGAGGAGCACAGAGTGGCTCCAATGCTCCACTATTAGGGCTAGTGATGTACATTATAAACATGTGTCTTAAAACTTTCACTTAATAACAAAAGCGTTCAAGGCCGACACGTTCTTCATGCATGGACTATGAATTTTGTAAGACTATTTTGCGGATGTTTGTATTTCATGTTTGCTTTCACATGTGCTAAGATAGTTGAACTATTTCTGTCATTTTAGTACTTATCTTATTGAGAATGTGTTGTAATGGTTGTTAATGTTGTCCCATCCTCATGGACTATTCTGTGGGATATTAGACAGATCTTTCTTTATTTGTTGGTTGTAACGATCGTCGCATCTGCTATGGACTATTCCGTTGGATCTTAGATGGACCCATCTGGTTCATGTGTGTCTCTTCTTGGGTGGTACTATTACCTCTCACTTAGAGGCTCACTCCCCTACCCCCCCCCCCCCACAATAGAAGAACCTTGACACAGTTGCAACTGAACACTCACCAGACACACCTTGCTTTTCGAAGGCACCACTGCATCCCTCTCTCGTGCTGACAGTTAGAGCCAAGGCATATCTTTGAGATATATGGCAACCGGGTCGATATTCTGGATGGGTCTCCTACACCAAACAATGTGAGGTCTAATTGGGACTTCACATCGGGGAGACCCCTTGGTTGACGGATTTCCAGCGCCATCAACACAATGGTTGATATACCTGAAGCTTATGGTCTATTGCTGACTCGGGGGTTGGTCTCATAAAATATAGGGATATTTCGTTATTGATTGGTCACACCTTTGGTTACCCTACAAAGACGAGGGAAATCAAATAAGGGTGGATAGTGAACCGCACATGAAATATACAGTGACAGAACTAGAGGGGCCCAATGAACCAATCAATTTTGCAAGCACAAAGTTAGGGCATTGTTTTCAAAAAACCATCTTTGGTTCCTATATAGCCTAGTTATCACCATTCCAATTAGAAACCTAGTTTGATCTCCTTTAGTATTCATAGGTTGGTGAAAATAACTTGTATTTTAGATGTAAATAGTGATAGTTGTACTATTTTAAATGCAAATAGCAATGGTTGTACTAACTAAGATGTAAATAGTGATAGTTTTACCAAGTTAAAAATTTATACGAACATATGTACATTATTTTCTAACGATTCTAAAATGCAGGGTGAAGTTGGTGCAGGATGTACCCTAATCGACCAACATGAACAGAAAGCCTTCATGTCCTACCAATTAGAATACAAATGTACTAATAATTCGGAGATGATCGTACATTAGGTACAAAATATTAGTCATGGTTTATCTCCACATACAAAAGATTACCAGTGAGAAGTATGGATGCTCATTTTGTCTTTTAAAACATTGGATATCACATTCATTTCTTGTTTCCTAAACCCTGTCGCCGACACTCATTGCTCCAACCGATACTTTCCCTCCCTGTGTCACAATTTTTTTATTCGAGCTATTTTTAGACCCTGTGTCTCAATGAACACCACTAACTGGCAAAAAATTTATGATTACCTATAAGCATATGAAACATGTATCATCCAATTCATCCATCCTAATCATGAGCTGTTAAGCTACTTCAACAGAAGTTATGTCAAGTGCATCCTACCCTAGACCCATTGGCCCATAAGGAACTTAGAAAGCTAATGAGTGCACAGATAACTTTTAAGGGTAATCATTTCACGTTTGGCTTTAAGCTTCTATTGGTGAGGAACGGGTCCGCATAGACTGAAATTCTCCTAGTGTACAGTAAAATTATAAATGCTCATCATGCATGATGATTATAGTTGTTGTCTCATGTACTTAAATAATATCTACTTTCATTTCCAGTTTTTCATTCTTGCCTTTTATTCCTTTGATTTATGTTCTTTCCAATCAACCTTGTTTCTTTTCCCTTGTACATAAATAAACCGTTTTCTGACAAAGAGCTTTATGCAATGACCTGACAAGTGATATTATGACCAAGCTACTTCATTCAGGTACGTTGCAAGTTAGAGCTCAAATCTGTGTGGGATGTTTGAGGTTCCTTTGCCACTGTCACGGTCTCGATTTTGCCTCTAGACAATACGATCACTGTCAAGTGGGGAACACTCTATGAACAGTGGTAATGTTGAGTGGAGTCCGATATATTATCAATCTAGTTAAGAAGCCTCAAGTATTCTATAAGATCTCAACCATGGCCTCATCATAATATGAAGGCTTATGATCAAACAATGGTGCCATGGAGACACGTCAATAACAATATATCTTTAAAATTTCTAAACGAATCATCTCAATCGTCATTTAAGATCCACTCATCTACCTTGTGGAAAACTAAAACCAATATTTAAAAGAGAGAGAAAGAGAGAGAGAGAGCATAACAAATAAATATCTATAAAAGAACAAAAGGTAAAGGCTTGAGAACGGTTTCTTGAGCAGCTAGGGCATACAAGCAACTTCACCAAGGATATGGATGCTTGTTGGCAATGAAGCAATGCTCGTGATTTTCGGTGACTCTGTCAAGGCTACAGATGCTCGCTAGTTGTAGGGAAACACCAAAAACTAATTTTTATATGCTTGAACTTTTAAACCTTTTGAAGCATTACTATCTCTACATTATTTGAGTCTGAAGTGAAGAAATTGACCCATGTTACAACATAAACCCTTCTGGTCCTTCCCTAGGCTACTACCAAAATCAAGAAAAGGGAAGTCATGTAACCCAACATTCCACATTTCTCAGCAGTGGTACCCTTGTGGCGGGATGAGTAGATCTCGCAGGCACATCAATCACATGATTCAAAATAGATTCTTAGACACTACTCAAATATTCAAAGGTATTTCTAGTGTTTCACCAATTATTGTTGATGCAAAAACCCTCCTCAATTCCTCTCAATGTTGTACCTGGAGAGAATTGAGGGGCCCACTTCTTCAAATCAATGAAGAGATCATCCTTCCAAGCCTATTCAGCGCTTTTGGGCTATGATCAACCCTCTTAACTTGAGGTAATGGAGGAAGACTTACGAACTTAATTGAGCAATGATGATTAATCTAACAGCTTTAAGGAGCACTAACCCAAACCTTATGGGAGAGAAAGACCTTGCAACTCTTCATAACAAAGAGGAAACTCTTATAAATAGGTTTTGACTCAAGTTTTCTTGCAATTTTGAACCTTTCTAGGCTTGTGTAGCACCCTCTTAGACCTTTATCCAGCTATTTGACCCCATAGTGTTCCCTTGGCCCTCTATTTAGCAATATAGCCTTGCTCTTAACTTCACAACTTGATTTTCCTCTTCTTTGACCCCTGTAGCGCTTCTTTAGGCCTCTTCTCATCGCCATAGTGCCATATTGTCACTCAGTAGAGCGCTACACTCTCAAATTCAACCCTCAAATTTGATCTTCAAGCCATTTTTCTCCCTTTCTTGAGCCTCCATGTTGCTCCTTTAAGCCTCTAGTCAACACTATAGCACCCTAGTGACCCTTAGTCCAACATTACAGTGACATTTTCTCCCTCCGAAGTTCATTTTCTAGCCTCCTTGCCTCCTTAGAGTGCAACACTAGGATTCTTTCTAGCACTATAGCAAATCACTAGCTTTATTCTCAATGTTACACTCCCTCCTTATGCCTCAAGTCATAATAGCATCTACTCTTTCAAGCCTCTTTCTCTTGCAAGTTGTTTTCTCTCATATTGTCCTTAAGTAACACATGAATTCACCTAAGATAAAAGACAAGATAAAGAAAATAATCGACGCACAAAAAGCTCAGGAACTCTTATCATGGTTCAGTAATGTTTAGTTTATGTTCCTCATCTTCCTAAGGTTTGTCTAGCCAAAACATTCAGTACTTCCATGCCAAGAATCCCTAGTTCTTTTCCCAAGTGTATAGGGAAACTTCTACATGGGCAGATACACAAATACCTCAATCATGATGATCAATTTGTTTTAATTGTAATGATCAAGAGTACTCTCACTCCACATGCATCAGCTTGCCTTCTCCTCACCATTGAAGCCTAGAATATGCACACAGGAATAACCATCCCACGACCAAACATTTAAGTTCTTTACATGCAACATTTTATACTAATATGCATGATGGGTGCCTATCGTTTCGTTGTTCTACAAAAGAACCACGTGTGTGTCCAAGAGGCAAGCATACTAAATTTCAGTGATTGATTCCTCAGACAAAGTAGAACCTAATAATTCAACTAATCAAGACTTGTAGGATATACATAGTCAAAAGTATATCAAATGTTTCAGAGACAAGCTTTGCTTGCAGATGGACAAAGCTCAAAGATATGCCAAGCTGACAACAGATATAAATCAAAGGAGGAATCTTTAACTCACTGAGCTCAAAAACCCAAGGAAAGATTAGGCCAAGAAATAAGTTGTTGCAAATGAGATATTTGTCTTTTAATGCCTTCATTGATAAATTCATTGAAGATAAATTGAAGCAACAACGTGCAAACCTCACCAATTACTACAGTGGAATATCCTAGTCATCTCCCAAGCCACATCAAAAAGCTATGCCATCGTGGAGAGCCTACTACATAGCAAAGTCATGATGATTACGTCATATTAGGAAGACCATGTGGTGCATATTCAAGGCATTAAGGAACTCCAAATTAAGCACCCAATTAGAGAGGGGCAACTGTCTAGCTAATTTTTTGAGAGTTTTAAATATTTCCTCTTATTATATCTGTAAATTTTGGGAAGCAGAATAGTTGTAACTGACCTACGAGAATTTCAACAGTCACAAGAGGCAATGACTAACTCAATCTATAATTGATGCGAAATTCCCACTAGGAGGGATTGCATGTTTTTGAATTTTGTTGATATACCTGTAGAATAGAGCTAGGAGGTTCGTTACTTTTGTACTCACTACTTGATATTAAGAAGCCTCGAAGGCCATTGCTAGAGTTGTATTTTGCATGCATCTTGCCCATGTTTCTCAGTATTCTTGAACAGTTCATGTATGTGTGTACTTTGTGAGATATATAATCCTAGGGTATGGACTATTGTGCGAATTAGTTTATGTCTCTCTCATGCATACTATTTCAGTTCTCTAGCTTTCATTCTTTGAGAACTTATTAGTTCAACATGTTGAGTATTCTAGAGTTGTTCTAGTAAGTTAGGCATCCATTATTGTCTTGAATCTCAACAAACCATGTTCTCTATCTTCCAATGCTAGCTAGGTTAGCATTTTTCATCTTAGTGAATTATATTGTTATAGATTATATTTTGCATTCCCCTATCATCACAATTATTCATATCTGATCGCTTTCTCGAAAATCGAAGAAAAATGGGTCTCTTAACCCAAACAATTTGAGGTCTAATTGGGACACCATACCAAAGGGAACCCCTTGACTATTGCCAAGTCATTTACCCTTGTCAACACCTACATTTGGCGTCATAATAGTGTCGATGGACTATGATGTGCATAGAAATTACCTACCATAGTGGGTAGTATGATATAAGTTGCTGAAATAAGAGTTGAGGGGGATTAGTCTAAATCTGCAGGTCAAGAAACTTTGAGGCCCAACTTGAAACAAATATGCCCAAACACTTGTATAACATATTGAAGTGTGTTCATCGTGGGTGCTCTCAATGGCCTTTCTTTCTTTCTAATCGATGAAATGCAACCAAAATACTTGAGGAGAAATACATGATAGGATGGTAAAGGACTTACAATTGTTATACTTTATCATTTTCACACTTTAAATTTAAGATGTGCCTCCTTGAGATGGAACAAGTATGCCCAAACATTTACATTATTGAAGTGTGTTCATCATGGGTGCTCTCAATGGCCTTTCTTTCTTTCCAATCAGTGAAATGCAACCAAAATACTAGAGGAGAAATACATGATAGGATGGTAAAGGACTTACAATTGTTATACTTTATCATTTTCACACTTTAAATTTAACATGTGCCTCCTTGAGATGGAGATGGGGATGGGGATGTAGATGGGCACAACAGCTAAATCCATTAATATTAATACAGTAAGGTGTCTTAATAAGTTTAATTAAGAGTAATAATTCAAATCATTATGGGATTCATGACATCAGTCATCTTCCCATAATTATATTGAATTATAAACTACACTTATATATTAATTTTTACGAAAAATATATTAACTAGGGCAATAATGACAATTAACATTTAGAACACCCTTCATTAATGAGCACAAATTATTCATGTTCTTCCCAAATGAAGAAGCAACGATAAAAAAGGCAATGTAACACTACAAGAAAAGTCAGTGAAGCTAAAAGAAAAAGGCAGGAATGAATGAAATCTTTGACATATAAATGAAACAAGCATAAATAGTCAAAAACAATTTAGCCCAAAAAGATAGCAGGCTTTGCCTCATCTTCAAGTGATGGGCACATAGTGCATATTATTAGTTCAAAGGCACCAAGACCCAAGAAAATCACTTTGAGAAAAAACATTGTAGTTGGCTATAAAAGAATACAAGATAACTTCAAAAGGACACATAAACGAGTTCTTGGTCCATAATGTCATCTCTATGGAAGGAAAATTATTATGCCTAACTGGAATCATCGATTCCCTCATTGTCATTAATCTTTAAAAAAGACTAAAACCAAGCAGCACCAAGTTATGGACACAATGCAACCGTTAAAAGAGCTCCTGCATGAATAAAATTAAGGTAGTGTTCTACAAAGCAAGTGAACTCCCGTTAATGTGTCAATCAATGCAAGGACAGCGTATTTAAGAGAAAGGATAGCTATCATAAACAAGTGACTCGGAAATTCTGAAAGATGGCCCCGTGTGAACAATAAGAGATAGGTGCCATTTACGAAAGTTTTGAGGAAGAAACAGGGCGCTGGAAAAGGCCAAGGAAGTATGGGAGGAAAGGGTATGCATTTTTTGTTCTTCCAGAAAAGTGGAAACAGAAAAACATTTCATTTTAGAATGTGAGGCCTTCAAAGACAACAGCGAAAGTTATGCAGATACGCTGGCAGTCAGCTCTTGGGATAATCTATTTAGCGAGGGGTTTGTCGAGAAGCTGGGAGCATTTATTTTGAAGTTTCACAGAAAAAGGGCTGAATACATCAAGCAGATGAAGAAGCAATCTGTCCCATAGCCTATCTTTAGCCTCGTGGACGTTAAAATAATTTCTTTCTTCTTTCTTTCTTTCTTCTTGTAAACCCAAAATTAACTAGAAATAAGTAACTATATAAACAGTTAGAGAACAGGATTTGGTTCAGTAAATTTGATTGTTGATGTTTGGTTGTAGAGTAACCACAACGAATTGTTAACAATTAAATTTATAAGTGTGTTTGGTCAATCCTAGTTTGTGAAGATAATTGTTTGAATGTTTATTTCCAGAGTCGTTAGTCGTGTTGTAGAAGCGATTTCTGGAGAGAATTGTGTGATGAACCGGTGAAATATCTGACGTTTCGGGTGAACACTTCACCCTGATGAGTGAAGTGTTCACCCAAAACATCTGAAATTTCACCTCTTCATCACACAGTTCTCGTTCTCTCCAGAAATCGCTTCTACAACAAGATAATTGTTGCTAAAGTCTAATCAACATAGCCTGTCGGCGATGGACAAACTCGAACTATTTGGATAATTATTTTAGGGTACATGTGGTTAGCTCCAGTTAAATGAATGTTTGTTCTAGACTCTTCCCTTTCTACAACGAAGTGTGCCTTTGTTACGAATGTGATCATTATACCCCATATCAAATGAGGAAAAACTGTTGTAATCGAAATCTGTCGAACTTGCAGACAACAGAACCATTGTATATCCTGTCAACCCATAAATTGCAAGCCTGCTGCAACAGCCAATAACAGCTTTATAATGACATTAGCTTCAACAAATGTTAATGATAGCATGAACGTTCAAGAGAACATTTTAATAGCCCCTGTAAATTAAGGGAGGCTTTAGGAATAAACTAACCCAATATGAAAGAGTGAACTTCCATGCTTAGAGTCCATCATTGCAGATGTTAGTGTTCATCCACTCATGGAAAGACTTCAGGTGAGGTTTGCAGCATTTGAATCATTCGAATAACAGTTCCAATACTCAACAGGAAGATGCTTTGTACATCAGCTTTTCACATGGTGTTGATGGACGAAGGACGAGTTTGATATCACGTTCCATCAGCTGATGCACCATATCTCGAAGCCACTCGAATGTCAACTTAGACTGTTTGTTGAGTTCCTGACGTAGATCTGGATAAATCCTGAACCAGTCACCTAACATTCGGTGCACGTGGGCTCGAACCATTCGCCATGGAACTGGATACTTCTCACAAAGATCGAAGTATTCCAACACCAGAGTTGCCTGATTGAATGGATTTTTAAGTTCATGTTCAGTATGCTTCACTCTCTCATATTTTTCTAGCACCTCTTCTGCCTGGGAGCTTGAATTATCTTCCCAGTCTGCCATTAATCGATACCCTGCAAAAAGTGCAGGATTTTCCAGTATGGATTCAGCTGACAAAACTCCATCTGCACCAGTCTCTCTTAAACAATCATAGACATCTTCTAAATATCTTATATTTCCATTTGCCAAAACAGGAATTCTAACAGCCTTCTTGACAGCATTAATTACAGCCCAATCTGCTCTAACGCTTTTCCCGTCTTTCTGATCCCTGGTGCGTCCATGAACAGCAAGAAGTGAGCATCCTGCAGCCTCAAGCATTTTGGCATATGCTATAGTGTCCTCAAGGGAAGGAAACATCCGAATCTTACATGATACAGGCACAGATAAGTTAGAAGCCAGATTTTTAACTAAGGATTCCACAAGTGGCAAGTTGTCCATCAAAAATGCTCCATAATTACCTCGTTTGGCAATGCGTTGTGGGCACCTGCATAGGAAATAAGCAAATGAAATATAATCATCAGTGAACAAACTAATGTCGTACAGAGAAAATGTAAAATTCATGGAGAGAAATAAAAATAAAATCAGTCAATGAAAATTGATCCAATAGAATGTGGTCTCCAAAGAAAAACCTAGTATGATTTATAGGGTTCATTTCAGCTTCAATTAGAGGTTCGTACATGTGATCAGCACAACAAATTACTTCATGTTCTAAAAAATGTATGAAAGGTCATCTGCCTTTTCTAAGGTGCCTAGAAAACATCAAAATTTCGTCATGCTGCATACTACTGACATCGAATTAAAAGCATTCCTTAACGGATAGCACAGTAGAGTTTATACAAGATGGTGAACTCTTTTCTAAGGTGCCTAGAAAATATCAAAATTTCGCCATGCTGCACAGTACTGACATCGAATTAAAAGCATTCCTTAACGGATAGCACAGTGGAGTTTATACAAGATGGTGAACTACAAGGAAAAAGCTTTTCCACTCAATCGAAGTAAGAGATGGGCAAATCCTTGGTTTAAGTCTCATTTCAAGGTAAAAGTGAGATTATTGTTACAAAAGCATATGCTAAGATTACAGTTTCCCTGCCTGTTTACTGGTTTAATGATTGAACTTATGAAGTTGAACTAATTATACGGTAATTACATCTGTATTGGAAGCTCGTTTAGGATGCCTTTTACCAGGGTTTGAATCATGATTTCTCACCATAACTTCTGACACAACAGACATAACTCATCTTTGACACACTATTCCTGCCTACTGCATATAAAGATGTCCCAAGCTTATGTAGTTATGGACATGCGTCCAGAGCCAACGTTGAATCTGATGGCCTTGTTGATGAACCAATAATATTTAAACACCAAGGGTAATTGATAGCTTTTGATGTGATACACGATTTTGTATAAAGGTTTGTTGAACATATACGATGCAACTTCATAAGTATTTTTAAGTACCTTCAAATGTCCACTCAAAACAATGGAAATATGTCAAAACATTTTAATTTTACACACATCAGATATATGGGCAATAGAAATACCTTCTTACAGCAGAACCAAAAGGTAATTAACATCGAAGGTAACTTTTCCAAAACATGTTGAGAGATTAAATGATTTACTTGTCTAAGCAAGGGTTAGTGCTCACATTAAGACGTATAACTGGTTTGGAAACTGTCCCTCTAGTGTTGACATTAATATTTAAGGTTGAGTTCCATAATAACAATCCAAGGTTGAATTTCTCAATCCTTTCGATATGTTTTTTCCCTAACTACCTTCTAGCAATTTGTCATCAATAATTTGCATAGATGTATGACTTCCTTGTTGCTGCAATTCAGTGTCTTTGTAGTTTAATTAAATGGCGGATTCCTCCCCCAATAGACTCAAATACCATGTGCAATACCATTAATCTTCTCAAACAAAGGGCCAACCATGGAACAGCCTATGAGTATGTGCAACAAGAGGGGAGTGTTCCACAAAACAAGTGAGAATCCCAAAACCATGTGAAACAATTTGAAACCACATGCCAATACTATCAAACAACTCTGTACCATAGGCCAAGGAATAGGGTGATCTAGGAGCACGAGCAAAAGTATATGGGTATGCTACCAAATGTCTAATCAACCATCAATGGATCAAGCACTCCATGAATCACATCTCAACCTCTTGGGTGGCATGTTACACTCTTCAAAACATGTACCCTAGGGATATGTGCTATAGCGAGAAGGCACAATATCAATGCATGTCAAATCAAATAATGAGCTAACAACCTAGGGAATGCACTTAGTTGACAGGTTTCCTTCTCGATGTATGCTCTAGGGGTCAACAAATGTGTAGATCATGTGTGCAAAACCCTCATCAAGGCTAGTGCAGCATTAAGACTTTGTTCAACCCTTCAAAATATCGAACGATTATGCCAAAAAAGGGCGGTAATCCATGAAAAATAGGCATTAAAGAAATGCCACCAAAAGCCACTTGTTATCGCTCAAACTCTCACTAGGTGAAGGACCTAACCACAAATTGTGAGCACCTAGAGGCACTGGTAGGAAAATCACCCACTGTCACTTTGATGGCCTTGCCCCACTCTTCAAACCAAAGGAAATGAAGCTGGGGGGGTGTCTCTATGGTCAATCCAAGCTAGATCATTATAAAGAAAGTGGGAAAAACAAGATTAATCTTGCCCCACTCTTCAACCCGAAGGAAATAAACCTTTGGGGGGGTGGTGTCTTTATGGTCAATCCAAGCTAGATCATTAAAGAAAGTGAGAAATACAAGCTTAAAATGATTACTCTCTCTTGTGTTCCAGCCAACCAAATCAATTCTCTTTAAAGATGTATGGATCAGGAGAAAATAAGTATAGTGAATTGTTAAACAAATTCCCAAAAAGAAATGTGAATGTGACACCAACCTCCAATGTCATTATCGACATATAGAAATAGCATGCAACATCCCAAAGTGATGCTGAATGTGTCAATGATTTGTTGCAACTTAGAGACGATAGATTGTTTTAGATCCAAAGTAATGCTGAATCAAAAGATCATAGACCATCTAAGTACAAATGTCACAACAAGATATTCAGAGTGCAGAAATGTATTGTATCAAATGTGTTTAGTAATCATCATTCACATGAATCGATAACTTCTGTCCTTAGAAGAATAATCAGCAGTGATATTAAACCTAAAGTGATCTGACTTCTGTCCTTACAAGAATAATCAGCAGTGATATTAAACCTAAAGTGATCTGAATTTTCAAGGGGTATGCTGCTGCTTGGTATGCCAAACTGTGTACAGCATTTTATCATTCAAAATACCATTATTCCCTATTCACAAAGTGAGCATTATAACCAAAAACAATGACAAGATGTTACTAGGATTTACATGAATATAACGGCCAGCTTTGTAATGAATCAATTATGAAACATGGGACTCAAATCATCCTCGTTATAAGTTATGACAAAACAAAATTAAAAGATATGAATCTGTATAGTACTCCATGTCAGTTCCAATTTAGTGTAAGCCATTCATCTATATCCAGAACAGCCATCAACACGAAATTATATGATGCAATGATTACTTATTAGATTTATTCTGTATAAACAGCAGTATAGTTTATGTGAAAATGCCAAAGCTGTTTAAATCTTGATTGTGAGCAGTCATAATGATAACATTAATATCAATGTTTTAAAACTTGAACTTGGACTTAGAATTGGTCGAGGGTCAACTCCGACTCGGACTCCAACTCAGTATCAACTCGGACTAGTTAACTCCAATGACTCGGGTCTTTATAAAAAGTACATTAAATATTTAATTTTTAAAGAAAAACATATTTTTAAAGATTTTCATTCATGTTTCCAAACTCGAAGCATTAGAGTAATAGCGAGATGACAACATCTGATCTAAGTATGCTCATGAATACATCTATTATATCAAAATGGCACCCAATGCACTGTCCAATGTTGGGAATCACGATCACCGTTAGACCAAAACCTGCAAGTGTTAGTCAATGATCACATTGCCAGAGATAAGGATCCACGAGAGGCGGTTAGTCCATGTCACGAAACACACGAGGAGTGTTGGTTTATCCAATGTCCAACAATCTCCCCCCAACGCGAGCCGGGTGTGTATCGAATTCGTGACCTACACTCTGATACCACTTGTTGGGAATCACGATTGTCGTTAGACCAAAACTTGCAGGTGTTAGTCAACGATCGCATCGCCAGAGATAAGGATCCACAAGAGGCGGTTAGTCCATGTCACGAAACACACGGGGAGCGTTGGTTTATCCAATGTCCAACATCCAATACATGTATTATGTAATATATATTATATGGAGCTCAGAACAAAAACACATAACCAAGGAGGCTCTAAGATTTAAATGGGCTCTACAACAAAACAATACAACTGCTGCTCCAAAAACCAACTCCTCAATGTTGCTCCAAAAACTAACTCCTCAAAGGCAAATGCTGCTCCAAAAACCAACTCCAACTGCTCACAAACTCCTCACAACTTCTCACACAAATGCAATGAGATAGCTGTGAGGAAATATGACGGGGTTGGGTTACTTTTATAGGCGTGGGAGACGGGTAGAGGGGCAAGGATTTAGTAAAACAAAACAAACAAAAATTGGAGCACACAGCCCGCCTTTGTTTTCCGCTGTCGAGCCGGACCGGTTTATATCAAGTTCAGCCGGTCCGACCAGTCCGTTACTGAACCGGCCGAGTCGGGAACCAACTCGGCCGGTTCGGTAATGTACCGGTCCCCGAACCTGTTTAATAGCCTAGTCGGACCGGTGAGGTGTTCAGATCAGTCAACGAGGCCGAATCCAAGTCAGACCGCCTAGTTTAAAAACTATGATTAATATCAAAATGACTGTAGGTTATATCAGATCTAACAAGTGATGTTAAGCTAACCATGAAACCAGTGTCATTCCAGAACTTATGCTTGCTGTTGTATCCTTAAACCATCACATGAAATGCATAAATTATTATTATACCCATGAAGAAAGATCAACTCACCGTTTAATGCCATAAAACTTTCCAGTGTACAATCTGAAATTAAGATGGTATTTAGGCTGATTTAAAAGATATTGTTCCAAAGTTTTAGTGCAGCGTTTAAGTAAGAAGATAGTTTAGATTTTATGAATCACAAAGTGTTTTAAAGAAACCATGCCAATCTATGCCAGACTTAAGGTAAATCTTTCCAAATTTAATGCATCAATCTTGTATTTGTTGCAGGGTTAAATCATTCATCTAGTTTCCACCACAGATCAATAACCACTTTTAATGGCAGGTCTGATTTATTTTTTCTCCACAATTACTTTATACCCAGAAAATTATTTATGCTCAAATAATTCTGAAATTGCTGGAAAATAAATACACTGGTATTTATAACTTCAAAATAAAATTACGCAGCATAAATTAATAGGAAAATAAACTACAAAAAAGCAGAAAATTTCTGCCCAACAAATCTTCCTTCACTTTTGTTAATCCAGAAAATTAGGGCCTTGAACCACAGAAAATTACAGCAACAAATGAACCTGAAAAAATTCGGTCTCTGGAATTCAGCTGCCCTGGAAGAGAAATCATCCGTGGCAAATCTCAGCCTCCACCTGCAAATCTTGGCCCTCCTGGCTATACAGCATGCACACTGGAAGTCTCGGCTCCTCTAGCAAAACTCAGCCTCCAAGTCTCGGCCCACTAGCAAACTCAGCCTCCTCCCTTCACTCCACACAATGAGCTGGATATCTCGGCCTTCACTCTTTTCTCTTCTATTTAGTCACTGAGTCTCTTCTCTTTAGTCACTGAGCCTCTCACTCCTTGAGAAAACCGCTTCTTCAATTATATGTGTCTTCACCTCTCCCTTGAGCTTATTTTATAATTTCATTTAGCCAAAATCCCTAACCCTACTCTCCAAAGTGATCAATGGCTAGGATTAGATCCTAAGATTCACTTGAAATCAATGGTTGAGATTTTATCTAAGTCACTTAAATAATTATATTATTTATACTTAGAAACTTGGATTAATAGTCCACGATAATTAATTAACTTAATTATTGTACTTTTTCCTAAGTTAGATTGAGGAAAGAAATCATAATAACACTTACTCCTCCCAAGCAAGCACCTAAAGAGGCAACTCTGACAACTTTTGCATGTCTGATACTTGACCTATGCAAAAGCACCTCTCCAAGCTATCGTCATCAACACTCCCTCCTGGCGAGGAAGGTGTTCTACACCACCCCCAGCGTATCTCTATAGAAAACAAGCTTCCCCTTCACTAGGGCCTTGGTGAGAATGTCTACACCTACACATTTGTGGATATATACCGAAGTTTCACAACTCCCCATTGGACTTTATCTCTAATGAAGTGATAACCTGATCTCTACAGAGAGGGATCCTCATAAATCTCTATAGAGGGTCGAGGCAATGGTAGCTCCCTATGATCTTGTAGTATAAGGGGCGCCTAAAAATGAGGTGTTGCTCTATCTTTGGCTCTTGAAGGTGACACACCTAGAAAATTCTATGCAAAAGCACCTCTCCAAGCTATCATCATCAACACTCCCTCCTGGAGAGGAAGGTGTTCTACACCACCCCCAGCTTATCTCTATAGAAAACAAGCTTCCCCTTCACTAGGGCCTTGGTGAGAATGTCTGCAACCTGCTCATTTGTGGATATATACCGAAGCTCACAACTCCCCATTGGACTCTGTCTCGACTCTCTGATGAAGTGATACTTGATCTCTATAGAGAGGGATCCTCCTAAATCTCTATAGAGGGTCGAGGCAATGGTAGCTCCCTATGATCTTGTAGTATAGGTGGCACCTAAAATAGAGGTGTTGCTCTATCTTTGTCTCTTGAAGGTGACACAACTAGAAAATCCTATCAGATCTCGGTATATGATAGTTAGTCTACACTCGGAGTCAATGAGAACCAACCCCAAAGTTGGCCCAAAGGGATCATGAGTGAGGGCATCCAATGTCTGCATGCATTTGGGGGACAAAAATGATGCCATCCTGCAACTCCAGGAAATGCTCAAGGTAGAAGGACCTCTTCGGGCCCATGCCCGTCAAGGGGTAAGTCTGAGTAACCTAAATGTACAACTTGTAGATATCCTCTCTAATGGACAAATTCAGTACATGTCTGGGCAGCACCAAATGGTTCAGTGCAACAAGGGAGAATCTGACAAGGGGAAGACGCTTGGGGAAATGGTCAATGTCTGGAGAAGTCGAGCAACATCTGAAAACCAACCTTGTGCTCGACCTAAGGGAAGAGTCGAAGTGAGGGCCCCTGAGGTATAAAGTGCAAGGTAGGGGTATCAATCTTTCCTGGCAGTTGAATCGCTGAAAGATCTAACTCTATGGAGGAAAGAAACCAAGCAAAATATGGCATTGAGGCAGAAGGGGTGGACACTAAACTATACCTAAATAAAGGAGTGTGGGACTGTACGTTTGCATCTAGTGATGCACCTGAGAAGTAAGGTTTGGACTCTCTCTATCTGGGCCCAGTCTATCTACACCAAGTTCGACCCCCAAATCTCAGAACCATAGAGGACTATGGATCTAATAATCGCGTCCATGAGGTAGAGAGTGGATGAGATGTCCTAAAACTTACTCTAGAAGCATGGTCTCTCGATAAGGGTAAGGGAACCATACCCTTTATTAAATCGAGGTTGGATGTGGTGAGCTCAATCTCTTCCCCCTAGAAGTAGAAATGCATATGTTTACATGAAATGCTTGGTAATTATTGCATGCCTTAATCTTGTACCCTTGAACTCCCTAGAAAACCTCCTAGAGAGCATTTTTCTAGTTAACTTCTCCCCTCATAAAATGATAGCTAGGGTTAGGAAGTTAAAACTAGAGTTTTCCCCCGTACTCCCTTCAAAGAGTTGATATTTCCATGGCTAAAGTTCCTAAGACTCCACCACCCAATTAAAAGAAAGGCGTTGGCAACCATCTTGATGATCAAAAAATCCAAAACTTAATCTTTTCCCTCTCTTTCTATATTTTCGACCCCTCTAGGAAAAACATTAGGGCTAGGGTTTAAGACGATTTCCACTAGGGCTTGAGCATTGGAGCTAATTTAGCACCCCCCATGTTTTTTGACCTTACAAAATCAAAATCTAGCACATTGCATGGTAAAGTGTCTCACTAGGACTGACGTCATCAACCCTAGGTAATTTTGGGCCTTATCAAACCCTAATCCTACACAAAGGCTTCAACTTAGAGCTATTAGAAGATTTTTCATACCATTGGTTAATCATTTCTTGTAAAGAAAAGCTTTCCCCTGTGCTTGTATGCTTAGATCTGCCATTGTTGAGTTACATCTCGAAACCCGAGGCTACAAGCCCTATCTCCTAGGCTTATTCATAGTTGCGTTGTTCCTTATTACAAAGAATTATGCCTTGTTCCAAGTGAGAAGTACCTTGATCAAGCCTCCTAAAATATCACCTTGATCCTATCAACCCATACTGGGGGGTGGTGTCTTTATGGTCAATCCAAGCTAGATCATTAAAGAAAGTGAGAAATACAAGCTTAAAATGATTACCCTCTCTTGTGTTCCAGCCAACCAAATCAATTCTCTTTAAAGATGTATGGATCAGGAGAAAATAAGTATAGTGAATTGTTAAACAAATTCCCAAAAAGAAATGTGAATGTGACACCAAACTCCAATGTCATTATCGACATATAGAAATAGCATGCAACATCCCAAAGTGATGCTGAATGTGTCAATGATTTGTTGCAACTTAGAGACGATAGATTGTTTTAGATCCAAAGTAATGCTGAATCAAAAGATCATAGACCATCTAAGTACTTATGTCACAACAAGATATTCAGAGTGCAGAAATGTATTGTATCAAATGTGTTTAGTAATCATCATTCACATGAATCGATAACTTCTGTCCTTAAAAGAATAATCAGCAGTGATATTAAACCTAAAGTGATCTGTATTTTCAAGGGGTATGCTGCTGCTTGGTATGCCAAACTGTGTACAGCATTTCATCATTCAAAATACCATTATTCCCTTTTCACAAAGTGAGCATTATAACCAAAAACGATGACAAGATGTGCTCAGGATTTACATGAATATAACAGCCAGCTTTGTAATGAATCAATTACGAAACATGGGACTCAAATCATCCTCGTTATAAGTTATGACAAAACAAAATTAAAAGATATGAATCTGTATAGTACTCCATGTCAGTTCCAGATTTAGTGTAAGCCATTCATCATATATCCAGAACAGCCATCAACACGAAATTATATGATGCAATGATTACTTATTAGATTTATTCTGTATAAACAGCAGTATAGTTTATGTGAAAATGCCAAAGCTGTTTAAATCTTGATTGTGAGCAGTCATAATGATAACATTAATATCAATGTTTTAAAACTTGAACTCAGACTCAGAATTGGTTGAGGGTCAACTCCGACTCAGACTCCAACTCAGTATCAACTCGGACTAGTTAACTCCAATGACTCGGGTCTTTGTAAAAAGTACATTAAATATTTAATTTTTAAAAATTTTCATTCATGTTTCCAAACTCAAAGCATTAGAGTAATAGAGAGATGACAACATCTGATCTAAGTATGCTCATGAATACATCTATTATATCAAAATGGCACCAGTGCACTGTCCAATGTTGGGAATCACAATCGTCGTTAGACCAAAACCTGCAGGTGTTAGTCAACGATCACATCGCCAGAGATAAGGATCCACGAGAGGCGGTTAGTCCATGTCACGAAAATCAGACTTCTCCTTCACTTGGGATAGATGCCAAAGAGGTTGAATTCTCCTTCAATATATACTCATCTTGTGTGGTCGAACAGGCCTCTTCTAGACCCACTTCACTAGCAGGGCCAACTTGGTGTTGGGAGTCCAAAAATAATATTTTAAAATTAATTTTAATGTTTCTTTCTTGATACAATGTGCCCATAATGGTCTTATACAAATGACAAGGACTATATTGACTCAATAAACCCTAGAGCATGAAGAACATGCTTGACCAAATTGACAAAATAAAATAGATCATGAAGCCCGTGCTTTCAAAATTATATTTCTCTTTTTCTTTTTGCTTTTACAATAAATATATAATGATATGAGTTCAATAACAATTATGAAGACCGAGCATAGTTGCGTTTCTAAACACTCCCTCTTAACTAGGGAGGTATTCATAATTGTACAAATAGTACAAGGATGACCTCAAGTTGAAATGTTCTAAGAAGAGTATCAACATATACAAATCTTGATACCATCTAGGCCAATTGCCAAGGTATCTAGGTACCCCATCTAGGCTACCTGCCAAGGTACCAAACAAGGATCCAAATGTCATCTAGGCTACCCACCAAGACACTAACTCAACACGGATCCAAGTGTCATCTAGGCTACATGCCAAGACACCAACTCATCACGGATCCAAGTGTCATCTAGGCTACCTACCAAAACACCAACTCAACATAGATCTAGGTGTCATCTAGGCTACGTGCCAAGACAACAACTTATCACGGATCCAGATATCATCGAGGCTATCTCCCAAGACACCAACTCATCGCGGATCCAGGTGTCATCTAGGCTACCTGCCAAGACACCAACAGGGATCTAGGTACCATCTAGGCTACTTGCCAAGGTACCAACCCAACCAGGGATCTAGATATCATCTAGGTTGCCTACCAAGATACCAACCCTAACAGTACCATCATATAGGCTTATATAGCCTAAGGTATTCATCATCTCTCCTCAATCAAATAGGAAATATCAACCAATCCAAGCTTGCTTATCAAATACTCAAGCTTCTTATCGGGAAGAGATTTAGTCAAAATATCGACTACCTGCTCATATGTCGAGACATATTGTAGCTTTACAACCCCATCTTGTACCTGACTTCAAATATAATGGTACTTATTATTAATGTGCTTTGTTCTAGCATGAAACACAGGATCCTCAGTCAATCTTATGCTACTCTGGTTGTCACAAAATATCACAGTGGGATCCATAGGTCCTCCAAATAAATCTATAAGAAGCTTCCTAAGCCAAACAACTTCTTTTCCAACCTCACAAGCTGCAACATATTCAGCTTTAGCACTACTCAAAGCAACAGATTCTTGTTTTCGACTCATCTATGAGATCATAGCAGATCCAAAACTAAAACAACCAGCGGTAGTGCTTCCTCCATTTGTTTCACTGCCACCCCAATCAAAGTCTGTAATCTTGATAATAGAATTTCCTTGCCATCATATTTTAGGTAGTGATGAATTGTTCCACGTAGGTATCTCAAGATATGTTTCGCAGTTATCCAATGATCATGACGTTGCTCTAATAGAAACTGACTGAGGACATTTACTGTATAACATATGTCAAGTCTGGAATTCACCAAGTACATTAGGGAGCCAACGAACTAACGATAGCTTGTGGGATCCACAGGACTAAAATTTGAATTCTTCAACTTCTTCAAATTTGTGATCATGGAAGTTGTCATGGGCTTACTATCCATCATGCCAAACTTTTGCAAGATCTTGATCACCTATTTACCTTTACCAAGATCTATTTCGCTTGGTTTTTGCCAAACTTCTAAGCCCAAATAATAATGCATAAGCCCAACGTCCTTCATTTCGAATTTTGTTGCCAATATCTTCTTACACTCTTGAATATGGTGTTCTACACCTGTAATAAGTAAGTCATCCAAATATAATAGTATAATGACAAGTTCATTCTTGACAATTTTGATGTAGAGATTTGGATCAATAGAGCTCTTGACAAATCCAATTCTTAGTAAATAGGCATCCATTCTCCAAGCTCTAGGAACTTGTTTCAAACCATATAATGCCTTTTTCAATCTGCAAACATGAGTTTCTCTGCTATGGATTTCAAATCCTTGAGGTTGCTCAATATATACTTCTTCGTCTATAGTTTGATTCAGGAAAGTTGTTTTGACGTCCATTTGATGAATATCCCATCCCATCATGGTAGCTACAGAAAACAAAGATCTAATATTAGTGTACCTGGTTGTAGGAGCAAAAGTTTCTTCATAGTCAATCCCTTCCTTTTTAGAGAAACTTCTAGCTACAAATTTTGCCTTGTATGTACCGCATGTTTGATTTTATAAATCCATTTGGAAGTGAATTGATTTGTCACTAGGTCTAGGAACAATTTCCCAAACTCCATTCTTCATGATAGATTGGTATTCTTCTTGCATAGTTTTTTCCATTGTGTATGTTTAGCAGCTTGTTCATAGGTGGAGGGTCCTACTCCAATAAGTTTCGTCATATATGTTGCATACCTAGAATATCTTTTAGTTCTTTTACTTTCTACGAAGGTCCCTTTTGTTGCTCCATGCCCTTCAGCTTCTTGTAAAGTTGCTCTTAACCATGTTGGCCTTTTTTTATTTTCTGGAATGATAGTTTGTTGAATAGGTTCACTTGGTCCTTCACCTTTGTTAGTGTCCTATGTTATAGTAGTCAAAGCCAAGCTTAGTCTTTTTTATTGTTATTTTTGGTCAATTTGTAAAATGTTGCTATGATCTCATAGAGATCAAGACTTAGCATCAATAGGATATACTAAAGTCAGATTGGTAAATAAAAATCAAGTTGTCAAATTCTTAAAAGGGCTAGATTCCAGTTTTAAAGTGGTTTGTGTTTACCTTTGGGTTCCTCTCCTCAGCCTGGAGGAATTATGAAGTGCTAACAACCTTCTTGATTGATTGTAGATACTTCATTGTTGTCATGATCTTCTTCTTCTTCTTCAAAGAGAGGTACTTCTTCTTCACCAAAGTCAACGGGAATGTCCTTGGACCTTTTGTATGCAATGTTTTTATCGAAAATGACATCTCTACTAACCTCAATATGACGGTCTTCCATAATATAGATTTTGTAGGCCTTAGATGACAAGTTATATCCAACAAATATTCCTTTCATGCTAGTGGAGTCCAACTTCTTTCTCTTGTCTTTTGCAATGTGAATATAAATTGGACACCAAAGATTCAAAGATGATCTACATTAGGCTTCCTTCCTAAAAAAGCTTCTTTCGAAGTCATGTTTTCAAGAATTCTATGAGGGCTTCTATTTTGGTCGTAGATTTTTGTCTATGTTGCTTCTCCCCATAAGAATTTAGGAAGATCTTGATCATGGAGCATGGCTCTAACGCACTCTTCAATTGTTCTATTCTTTCTTTCAGCCACTCCATTTTGTTGAGGATTATAGGGAACTATGAGCTCCCTCTTAATACCTGCTTCCTTTGCAAAAAGCTATAAGTTCCTTGGAAGTGTATTCCCCACCATTATCGGATCTTAGAGTCTTTATTTTTCTTTCTGTCAAGATCTCCACTTCTGCCTTGAATTCTTGGAATTTCTCAAAAACTTCATCCTTAGATTTGAGGAGATAAATCCATGTTTTCCTTGAATGATCATCAATGAATGTCACATAATATTGATGACCTCCAAGAGATTTTTCTGTCATTGGTCCACATACATCAGAATGAATGAGGTCTAATATTTCTTTAGACCTAGTATCATTACTTGTAAATGGACTTCTTCACATTTTTTCCTAAAGCACATCCCTTGCATACTTCTCCATGGTCTTCTTTCAAATTGGGGATGCCTTTTACCATCTTACTTAAAGAGGGAAATATTTTATAGTGAAGGTGGCCATACCTTCTATGCCAAAGCTCAGAAGGGCTAATATCCAAGTGTACAAGAGCTTGAGGAAGAGGTGTTAATAGCCTATACAACCTCCCCTCACAAATCCCAATGACCTTAGCTTTATCAATGCTAGAACCCTTTCCCCAAACAAGAACCTTGCCATCTATGAAAGCAATTATATCTCCTTTATCTTCTAGACAAGAAATAGAAAGTAAGTTTTTCTTCAAACCTAGAACGAAGAGTATGTTGTTGAGATGAATATTTCCACCACCTTCTAGCTTCAAAGATGTAGACCCAACGCCCTTGATCGAATAGCTCTTATTATCTCCAAGCTCCACTGAATGAGAGGTGTTTCTCTTTGATATAGTTTGTAGTTGACCACATTCTCCTGTCATGTGTCTTGAGGCTCCACTGTCAATTATCCATACATCTTCATCATCAAAAGTACCTGTGAGAGCGGAGAAGAATCCTTTATCCATGATACCCTTAGATAGTCTTGAGATGAACTTGACCATACAATCTTTGGTAGATATCAATAAGTCTCCAATAGCCTTGATGCCTTGTTTCATATAGCTAGCCATTGAAGATAGATGCTTCAAATGTATCTTCAAAGAGACGGCCAATGAGGTGATCTTCAAAGCGTCCTTCCTTAACCTTAGCTCTGAAACCATGTTGAGAAATTAATGTAGATAGAAATTAGGGTTTTGATTCCTCTTTTCTTGATAATTACTTGTGATTATGTGTTGGCCTTTAATATTATATTATGATCTCCTCTTTCATCAAGCAAATACCAATTAAAAATGTATGAAGGTCACAAGAACAAGAGACACAAGATATAGGTACTCAACCAAGGCAAAACCCCTCTCTTAGGGGAAAACCCAATCAAACTCTTCCCTATATAGAACCAAGTCAAAATGAGATAACTAAAACAAGACCAAGAACATCCACCAAGCACCAAGTCAACCTTCCAAGGTATCTCCTCCAAAAGAGTCAAAGTCTATCCAATTCAACGATGGTCAAAGTGTCTTCTTTCTGCCACTTTCAAGGTCCCGACCTATGACTTTAGTCCTGCAACTCTCGGCTTGCAATTTCGCATTGTAGTAGCCAAAAAAAATCCTAGAAAACACTCACGTGTGAGCCAAATTAGGTCGAAATTAGACTTTTCCTTCGCTTGCATTCTCTTTTCTTCTTTCTTGACTTCGCTTGGGATAGATGCCGAAGAGGTCGAATTTCCTTCAATATATACTCATCTTGTGTGGTCGAATAAGCCTTTTCTAGGTCGACTTCACTAGGATGGCCGACTTAGTGTTGGGAGTCCAAAAATGATATTTTAAAATCAATTTTAATGTTTCTTTCTTGACGTAATGTGCCCGTAAGGGTCTTATACAAATGACAAAGACTATATTGACTCTAATCCCTAGAGCATGAAGAACATGCTTGACCTAACTGACAAAATAAAATAGAGCATGAAGAACATGCTTGACCTAACTGACAAAATAAAATAGAGCATGAAATCCATGCTTTCAAAATTATATTTTTCTTTTTCTTTTTGCTTTGACAATAAATATATAATGATATGAGTTCAATAACAATTATGAAGACTGAGCATAGTTGCATTTCTCAACAACATCCACAAATACAAGAATACAAACTAGGGCTTGTTGTCAACAACTCTGACAACCAACCTGCCCTGAACAAGATACACTGGCCGTCTAGCTAATCTAGTCGACAATCACAGTTGCCTTGATCATACCCTGAACAAAATTGTTGGTCCTTCTGCTCCCAATCTGTCACACAGCCTCTATCAATGGTTCTACTCCTTTAGGTCACTGAACACAGCTCACAAATTTTCCCTCTAATTGATCATTCGTCCATCAATGCATCAACACATAGGTCTTCTATTGAGTTGTTCACAACTCCGTTTGTGAACAACTCTCAACTGCCCACTATTGCTCCTCAGCTCCTTTGGGACTTCTTCCCTCTATTGCCTTCCTATGCTGCTCCAATGAAGACAAACTTTGGGCCTAAGGGCTACCACCTATCACTGCAAGATGTCCTCTTCAATGACCTTGGGCTGATCCAACTGCTCAATTTGATCTCCTTCTTTTGTCCTTCAAAGATCAGCCACTAGAGCCTCCAACCTTCACCCTCCTTACAGTTGTCAATGTCCTTCTTGACATAGGGCTACTTTGAGCACCTACTTGTTGCCCTCCAACAACCGTAAGATGCCCAACAACAATCTATTCAATCTAGACTTTATCCACTAGCAACAAATCAAACTTATACACATCAACACATTCCTTTTTCTCATTGTTCTGGGTTTGTCTCTTCTAATGTAGATTTCGGTCTAGTTAGGGTTGATATCAGTCCATGTCAGCTCCTTTTCCTGCTCCCAAAACCCTTACTCCAATTGTGGCTTCCTTCCTCCTTGGTTCCTCTTCCCTTCGCTGGTTGCTAGGGCTATTTCTAGCCCACTGTTTAGGCCTTTCGGCCCTCACAAAACAAGTCGTCCACCTCAAGAAAGTATGCGGCCCAAACAAAGGTATGTCCACACAAATTTATACACAAAAACCACCCCAAAACTAATCCAAATCAGCTCGACCCTACTCCTGATCCTCTCGGCCCTCAAGACAATCACAAGAAGCACTAAATCACGTCCTCCTCTTCTTTGCTTGAGCTACTCTTGATCTGTGGCCTATCTCAAATGTGTATCTTATGCATTGTTGCACTTTGGATGATGCATTTGAGGTCTCCGAATTCCTTTATTTATATGTGATCTTAGGCCATACAAGCAACCCTTCAAGTGACACCATACTTGCCAAGCTGACCTACTTTTTATGTCACTTTTTTCACACACATATAAACAAAAATTAATCTCCATTTGTAGACCTCCTCTCTTGGTGCTTGAAGTTGTCCCTTGCTCCACTAAGGGTCCTCTTCCATCTCCAAGAGTCAAACCAACAAAAGTCAACATAGTTTTAGCTCAACTCCTTTGGGTACCAAAACCTCCACCTTGGGTTCTGAGCCCACAAACCACTTTTGTGGAGCCCATTCCTCCAAAACCCTGAACCCTAGGGCTTGGAGTACCTCCCAAGCTACCAATCTCAACACTCCCTGAAGGTACTTCCAAGACTAGGAAGTAACTCATCATCACTGTCACTGCTAACGACACTAGCCCAACTCTTGGCGCCCGCAAATCTAGCAAACCCTGTAGCATGAACTGCATCCTTCTCGGAAGAGTCATAGCCACTATAAGCCTCCTCCTTTTTCTTCTCCTGAAATGCTTTCAAGCCATTCCACAATTCCTTCTTGCCACTTGTACAAGCACCCTTGCTCCCCACCGACCACGCGCTCTTCTTGGGCTGCACATTCTCCCTTTGAACCTGCAAACTCCCGCTAGAACTCTACTCCCTCTGAACCTCTAGAACCTGGACCTTCTCTTCCTTCTTCTCATGATCTATAGGATTGCCCGTTAGCCTATTTACACCATCCTTTGTAACTCCAATCACAACACCTACGTAGCTCAAGCCTTTGGGCCTGAGTCTCAGCTTCCCACCCTAGAACGGCACCTCAAACCCCTTATGCTCGATCACTAAGACGGACAGCATGTTATATTTATGCTCCAGTACAAACAGTACATCTTGAACTCGCATCAACTGACATGACTCCATTATGAATGGCACGACACTTGATCCTCTAATCTCCTTCTGACTCTTGTCACCCACCACCATGTGCAACTTCGAGTCCAACTCAGCTAAACTCTCGAACGCATCCTATGACCCTATCATATGCTTCGACAAACCACTGTCCACGTATCATGCAGCCTCATCGATGGTACCCTGAGAGAAATAAGAGATCAAGGCAAAATCCTCACTCTTCAATCTCCTAGAAAGGTCATCTATCTTAGTAGAAGTGGCGATACCTGTAACCTCCTCCTTCTCTCCATCTTCTTACTTCTTCCTTGGACACCCCATCAAAAAATGACCATACTCACCACAGTGAAAACACTTTATCTTACTCAAGTCCTTCTTTCGCTTGCCCTTCATCCTTACTGCGAGTGCCACAGCCCATGTCATCATCAAATGTCTTCTTCGGATGAAGATCCTCGCCTCGCAACTCTTCCTAAATGAAGTCATGCCACATCCTATTCCAGTGTGGAAACTTCTCTCTGGCAACGATCCCTTCGATGAACAGCTACCATTTTGGAGTGAACCC
This sequence comes from Pinus tabuliformis, assembly GCA_031772625.1. Lineage (NCBI taxonomy): Eukaryota > Viridiplantae > Streptophyta > Pinopsida > Pinales > Pinaceae > Pinus > Pinus tabuliformis. The sequence continues at coordinate 1,438,005,960 of CM062818.1, read as the reverse complement.
CTTCAAAGTGATCCTCACCATCTCAAAATCTGAAATAGTCACACCGATGGTAGCAAGCTCCTCTCAAACCTTAGACAATCTTGTCAGATACAAAGTCACCCCTTCACCCTCTGTCATCTTGATGGCTTTCAACTTATTCTATAATACCAGTTACCAGTTCTCGTTCTTATTCTAGAACAAACCTTGAAGATCTTTCCACATCTCATGGGCAGTGTTGTTCTTGAACATATGAGGTATCAAAGGATCTTTGACACCATTTAGGATGATCAATTTGGCCCTCGTATCCATCTCTCTGTACACTTCCAGTTGCTCCTTAAGGTCAGTCGACTTCTTGATCTCTTTCTCGGCAAAGTCCTAGATCTTGTTCACCATCAAAACCAACTTGATCCTTTCCTTCCAAGGACTATAGTTGGGCACTCCTTCCAACCTATCCTCAAATTGCAGATCCACTGACATCTTCGACATTGTTGTGAGCACTTGAACAAAAATGTGACCAACTCCCTCTTAAGTTGTTCTTGTTGTGCGCACTCTGATTCTCTAGCCCTTCAAAGTAGCTCTAATACCATGTTGTTTTTCCACGGCACTAGGAATGTAGGTTAGGGTCTTAGAATCTCTGACACAACCAATCCAAATGCCACAACAAACTACTTTGCACAGGAGAATATAAACAGTAGTAAATCAACTAGTGCACAAAATAGACAACTTTTTACAATTTTCAACAACCCAACTTGGTTGTCAACAACTATGACAACCAACCTACCCTGAACAAGATACACTGACCTTCTAAGTTGATCTAGTCGACAATCACAGCTGCCTTGATCGTACCCTGAACACAACTGCTGGTCCTGCTGCTCCCAATCTGTAGCACTGCCTCTATCAATGGTCCTGCTCATTTAGATCACTGAACACGGCTCACAAATATGCCCTTTAGTTGATCATTCATCTATCAATGCATCAACACAGGGTCTTTTCTTGAGTTGTTCACAACTTCGTTTGTGAACAACTCTCAACTGCCCACTGCTGCTCCTCAGCTCCTTTGGGACTTCTTCCCTCTATTTCCTTCCTGTGTTGCTCCAATGAAAACAAACTTTGGGTTGGAAGGTTGCCACGTATCACTACAAGATGTCCTTCTCTTCAATAAACTAGGGCTGATCCAACTGCTCAATTTGACCTCCTACTTTTGTCCTTCAAAGATCAGTCGCTAGAGCTTCCAACCTTCGCCCTCCTTACAGCTATCAATGTCCTTCTTGCCAACTAATCTAGGGCTATGTTACCCACCATTTTGTGGGTGATATCCCTAGAAGAAAAGTTTTCTCCACGATGGTCCTCAGTCGGCAACCCCTTACAGCCACCAACTAGCTCATTGTGCCACTTCTCTGTCGCCTGAGCCAACCATGTGGTCAGTCACCCATCTATCATGATCGTATGTTTGAAGGTGGGCCTCCCAAACCTAAAGGTATGCCTTGTCATTTGGTAATTGAGTATTGTAGTTTACTTATCATGGAGACTTTTGGGCACGAAAAATGGGGGATTCAACAGAAAGAGTGGGCTAGGTCTATGCTCTTGTCCCTTAGACCTCTTTTGGACGTTACCCTTGGACCCTAGTCCCGTTGGATCTCTTTTACTGACCTTTGGACTCTCAGGATGGTACTTCATGGTAAACCCTGATTTTAGTTGTGTGGTCCCACTCCCTTATCCACATACATCGCTCCCCCTCCGCTCATTATAGCCCCATTCATCATTTCTCCCTCCTAGGTCCACATTCCTCCACTGGGTCCACATAGGGTTGGCCTCCCCTTCCCCTTGCCCACAACTTGGGTCAGGCTTGGAACGATGCCCCAAAGGTTGATGCAGTGAAAGAAAAGTAAAAGCATAATTGGCCACATTCAATAGAAAAATGTACCACAAAATGCAAAAGATGGTCAGGACACACATATTTAGCACGTGGGCAAAAGCCAATGCATGAGCTCAATCCCATTCTCATGGCCATAACCCTAGTTCCTATAGGCCCTAGATGAGCCTCTTTTATCATTAAGGAACCCATGATTGTCCCAACCCCTAGTGGGAAATGAACTGCCTCACCTCAAAGGGGGTATCCACTGCTATACTTTACATATCATGCTCTTACTCCTTGAGCCTCGAGCAGTGAACCAAAGAAAAAATCATAAAAGGAAAAAGGCATATGAAGAAGGGTGGAAAAATCAAAGTCGAGGTAACTCATGTACCACAATTTCTTCCTCCTGTACATTATATACCCAAGTGAGGGCTTCTATTTTATTAGCTACACTTGTACCTTGGCATGTGACCCAGGATTTCCCCCTCCATCCCTTACTTCATTCCATCACTTTATCACATGCCACCACCATTTGAAGGATGTACCTTGGACATATCATCCCCTTTAAAAGTACAAACCACCTATTAGGGTACTTGGTTACCCCCCTTGGAGCTTGGAGACATTAGCACATGCTAAAGCCCACTATGGAAGGGCATGCCATTATGAAGTGCCCACCTATTATCCATGGTTTGTAAGCTCTTTAACTCGATTTCTTTAAATGACTTGTTGTACTGGAAGGCGAGGGGACACATTGGATCTTATGTAGGATTGCAAATGGTCTCCATTTTGGGTTTGGTCTCCCTATACGGGTCCTAACTCTCCAAAGGGCTACATTGGCACATGTAGGGTGTGTGTAGAGAGCCATGGGCCTCCACAGCAGTAAAGAGCATTCCATGGATCCCCGGAGATGTTTAGAGATTGCTCGAGTTTCATCTATTGGACGAGGAAGATGCACCTAGCTCACCATGCCTAGCTGGCCCCGCACCTAGCTCACCATGACCTAGGACCTGTATGATGATGTGGCATCACTTATACCATAATCTGAGCCCTTGCAGATGGTCTACAAGCATCTTCGATCCATATGAAGACCCATGAGGACACTTGTGTGCCCCCACACACCCATTGGGAGCACCATAGGTTTATTATTTGGAGAACAAGAGGCCAACCCCTTGTCCACTACTTTTGGGAGTCCCACTTCTCATTATGGCACTTATGGACTTTATCAGGCCTCTTAGAAGGCCCAAATACATGTATTATTGATCATTCGACCTCTTGAGAGGCTTATTCTTTTGTTTATGAGCTAGTTTGGTGGGCTTGTCACGAAAAGTTAGTTATTTTGCACATTATTTTATTTTAGGTGCTAATGTAAGCCTAATTTGCTAAATCGAACTCATAAGAAGTGTATAAATACAAGTGATGTGTATTCATTTTAGCATCATCACTTGGATCGGACTTGTATCTCTCTTGAGAATTTCGATATCCTTCGAGGATGAATTTTGGAGCATGGAATGAATTTTGATGTTTGGATTATTTTCTCTTGTCTTGGAGCTTTTTGGTTGGCAAATTCTTGATGGTTGGATATACTCTTAATACATGTAAGTACAATTTAATGTTATTTTCTTTTCTATTTTTGTCACATACATTGTCGCTAGGATTTTGCTATACTAGTGCTAATTTATTGCATCCATTTATGCGAAGTTGTGGAAATTTGGTTTCTAGATATTGATGTTTAATGTATGGGCCATGTATTATGAATGAATGTTCCTAGAGATGCTTCTTCATTGAAATTCATCTTGATAAGCCATCAAGTTTGCAAAACGAAGTATAAATTCTTGAAGTTGCTTTTATTGTTGCCCTAATGCTATGCGAAGTTGTCTTTGAGGCCTCCTTGACATAGAAAATTCAATGTCCATAGTCATAATTACTCGACTCCAAATCTCCCCAAAGGATTAAGCACTGGTCCACCATAAGGTGATCACCTTAAACCTATTTCCCTTCTCCCTTCTCTTGGCATCCTCTACGTTGGGGTTTCTCCTAGGCACCCTCCAATTTTGAAGCAATTCTGGTGGTGGGATTGTGAGATACCTCAAGCCCTAGCCTCAAGATCAATCTTACCCTTGGTTTCCTTAGGCAAAAGACCTCATTGGGATCCTCACGTTGTCTTGCACTAAAAATTATTCTTTTGATCCCTTTCTTCCTCTAGAATAGGTTGAGCATATCCTTGGTTGCTAAACCTTATCCCCCTTAACCTAACCCCGAGTCCACTTGGTCCCGAGTGGTCCCATACACTATTAAGGATAATCCTTCAAGGATCAATTGGAATCCAAGCTTTCACAAAAATTTTAAGGCCTCGGGACCTCCACCATAAGATACATACACTAAACCTAAACCTTGAAATTCACTTTAAGCCCTTCCTTGAGAGCCTACAACCTTGCCTTCCAAAGCAAGCAAGTTGCATATTTGAGCCTCTTGTGAATATACTTCCAGGATCACCCTTCACCCTATCATTAGTCCATCCATTTCATGATCCTTATCATAACGAGTCTCCTCAAAGCGGTGAAAGTTCGTAAAGAGCAGGGAGCCTAAGCCGAGGTGACAGTGGGCTATTTCTCCATTGTTGCCCTTAGCTTAGTGGTAGTCCTTCAAGGATCCCCTATTAAGACCCCTGCTAGCTTGAGCGGTAACAGGCTACTTTGAGCACCTACTTGTTAAACTCCAACAACCTTAAGATGCCCAACAACAATCTGTCCAATCTGGACTCTATCTAGTAGCAACAAATCAAGCTTATACACATCAACACATACCATTTTTCTCACTGTTTTGGCGCTATCTCTTTTTTTGTATATTTCGGTCTGGTTAGGGCTAATATCAGTGCACGTCAGCTCCTTTTCTTGCTCCCAAAACCCTTACTCCAGTTGCAACTTCCTTCCTCCTTGGATCCTCTTCCCTTCGCTGGCTACTAGGGCTATTTCCATCCCACTATTTAGGCCTTTCGGCTCTCACAAAACATGTCGTCCACCTCAAGAAAGTCTACAACGCAAAAAGACGTTTGTCCACAAAAATTTCACACAAAACCCAGCCTAGAACTAGTCCAAATCAGCTCATCCCTGCCCCTAATCCTCTTGGCCCTTAAGATAGTCATAAGAAGCACTAAATCACGTCCTTCTCTTATTTGCTTGAGTTGCTCCTGATCTATGGCCTATCTCGGATGTGTATCTTATGAATTGTTACACTTTGAATGATGCATTTGAGGTCTCCAAACTCCTTTATTTATATGTGATTTTAGGCCAAAAGACCAACCCATCAAGTGACACCATACTTGCCAAGATGACCTGCTTTTTGTGTCACTTTTTCCCACTCGTATAAACAAAAATTAATATCTCCATTTGTAGACCTCCTCCCTTGGTGCTTCAAGTTGCCCCTTGCTCTTTTAAGGGTCCTCTTCCATCTCCAAGAGTCAAACCAACAAAAGTCAACATGGTTTTGGCCCAACTCCTTTGGGTACAAAACCCTCACCTTGGGTTCTAAGCCCACAAACCACTTTTGTGGAGCCCATTCCTCCAAAACCCTGAACCCTAGGGCTTGGAGTATCTCCCAAACTACAAATCTCAACAAAGTAGGGGTTGGGTAATTTTATATTGCTAAGTTGGATGGTGAACTCTTGCCTTCCCTGATAGGAGGAAACCGCCTTACTTTGTTCAATGGAACTTGATGCATTTTATATAGGTAGTTGCATTACATTTGTGCAAGCATCCTACTTATTGTATTTATCATGTTGTTGTGTTGCATCCTACATTAGGTTGCATCTAGTTAGCTTTTTCTTTTCTATGCAGATTTTATTATATCATATGAAAACAAGGGAGACGATCAGCGCCACATGCACATGCTTCCAGACAAGTTGATTTGAATGTGTAGGTAATAGGTCTGTGAGCTCGGGGATTGCCAAGGTTCTCATGAACTCCTCGTTCGAGCATATGGATCATGCACTCACATGTCCTCAAGTTGGAGCCAAATGTTACCCACCAAAATGGGTAACATTTTGGTGGTACATTTGTTGAATAAAATTTCTTCCTTCCAAGAAAAGATTGAATGAGCTTAGCTATGTTGACGAATCCATCCACTACATGTCGAAAGCATCTCGCATCAGCATCATGCAAAGGAATATAATCACCCACTAGACATATCCTCTTTGCAAAGGATCTAGTCACTCACAAGCCAAATACCCATTGGTTGGTCAGGCACCCCCTAACATAAGACTAGTCCTTGTTTCACCAATCCACCAAGTCATCGCTAGGAATCAGGCACCCCCTGACACATGGTGAAACCTTGGGGCCATTTACCATTCCCACATGTCGTCACATGCTATTGAATGGCAAATCACTTGCACGATGTTATAAGGCAAAAGCCCAACCCACTAGCCAAAAACCATGGCAATGTGGTCAAATAACCCCTAATCAAGGGATCAATCCAGGCCTTGATGCTACTAGGCCAATCTCCCTAGTCACACTTCATGGCTCCTAGTCAAAACCCATGACCTAAGGGAGGTTATCTACCCCTTGATACTACAACATCAACACTCCCTTCAACCAAGGGAAGCATTCTCAATCACTCCAAACTTGTCCCAGAAGTATCCCAACTTCATCCAGGGGAAAAGGCTTTGTTAGAATGTCAACAACCTGCTCAACCATAGAAATACATAGGAGCCTCACTACTCCTTTTGTACCACGTGCTTTGACCTGTCATCATTGTCGTCTCCTGCACTTGATCAAACAATTTTGCAAGTAGCTTCCAAAGCAACATTGCTTCATGACTCGTCAAACAAATTGCAATATACTTTGCCTCAGTAGTGTTGTCAGCTTCCCGCTCATCATAGCAGACCCCAAGCTGAATCATCTTCCTAATGTACTTTTCCTGTTTTTTGCATTCTCAACCCAATCTGAATCTGTAAATCTCAGCAATTGTATGAGACATATCTCAATCCATATCCAATTGTACCATGCTAGTACCTCAACACATGTTATGCCACATGCCTTGGCTCAACCATAAACTAGCTAGATTGAATCCATCACCACAATTGCTTCCCAGTTTACCCTGATTGGGTGCTCCCTCTAACGTTGAAACAAATTATGCTGAGACAATCCAGACTACTCCCTCTGCCACTCAACTTCATCAAAATGAATAACATGGGAATGGCCATGAACTTATTGTCCATCATCCCAAATCTCTAAAAGATCGTAATAATACACTTCCTTTTGGCCAAGGAAGATCTCACCCGACTTCTTCCACACTTCTAGTCCCAAGAAGTAATATGTCCAACCAAGATCCTTCATCTTGATCCTAGAGATCAACTCCCTTTGTCATGACTGCTCCCTCTATCACAGAAGCAAATCTTCATCTCACTATTGCTCCCTTTGACAAGTGAGTCCTTCCACTCTCATCAGAAACAAGATCAACCAAGATTTCCCAAATACCCATACCAAGCCCAAGGTCCATACAAGGCTTTCTCTAGTCTGCAAACATGAGATCCCCTCTCATGTACCTCAAAGCCCTGAGATAGTTCTATGTACAATTCTTCTTCCTCAATTACTCCATTGAGGAAAGCAGTCTCCACATCCACCTGATGTAATTTCCAACCCATAATAGAAGCAACAAAAATAATAATTCTAATAGAAGTTTACCTGACGATTGGAGAAAATGTCTCCTAATAGTCCTCTCTCTCTTCCTGGGAGAATCCTTGCTTTGTACTTCTCTATGTTGCCATCACCACTGACTTTCCACAAGTCTCGGCACAATGACATCCTTCAAACTTGTTGGCCATCCTTCTTTCTCTCGACTAAGAGGTCTTCCGATCATCAGGCATGATGTTAGTACAAGTTCTCCCTCCACAAATCACTGATCCTAGGAGAATCCTCTTGCCACAAATTTTGCTTCGTTCTTCCAGTACTTCCACTTGTTGCCAAAGCCTTGGTAGCCTTCACGTTGTACCCGCAATCCTCACTAGGAGACCCATGGAAGAACGATTATAACCCAGGCAAAAGAAACAAAGACAAGACGCTGACTTAAAATTAAATTAGTAATAATCAAGGAAGACAGATATAGGGTACTTATCTTTTGGGGATTGTAGGGAATCGTCAACTCCCTCTTGCTCCTTGCCTACTTGAAAAAATCATTAAAATCTATTTAAAATCATATCAACCTTGTAAAACATATCCTCGTCCTTATCATCAACTACTAATGCTTTTATAGTGTCTGTTGATTTTGGGTAGCATCGGATGTGATCTAGCCATGAAAATTGGTGGAGAGGCTAAAGCACATGAGATCTCCAAGACCCAGAAATGGTTTGGGGAAATTCCACCCATTAGAGAGATATTAAAATAATTAATATTTTTAATGGAATTCCTAAGTCCAAACTTAGGAAAATTAAAATATTAAGGGTGTATTAATATAAAATTGGGTGAGAATGTTCTAAATGACACGGATCAAGCCAAATCTAATCTTAGCCGTTGATTAGGGACTTAATCTCGGTCGTTGAAGACTCAACCGAAAAAGTATAAGAGGAGGCTTGAGGGTTAGTTGGAAACACACCAAGATTGATCAGTCAGTTCGATTTTCTGGAGCGGGGCTTGCTAAGAAAATTCAAACAAGTGTACTATTGCAGCAAGGGGCAGTGAGTACATAGCAGAGAGGCAGAGATAGTGCCAGAGGGTCAGCGCAGTGATTGAGGAGGCTACGCAGGGGCAGCAAGAGCCACACAGAGGCAGCTAGAGACTGTGCAAAGGCTGAAGGGCTTGCATGGCTGACGCAGAGAGGCAGAAGGCTGACGCAAAGGGTTCTAGAGATACGCTGAGGCTAGCAGGGCTGACGCGGAGCCTTGGAGAAGCACTGGAAGGATTTTCGTGGGGCAGACTTGTTGAATATCTGTCTCCGAGAAGAGGTACTATTGTCATGTAAAAATCTTTGTTGGGTGAGCCAATTTGGCACCCTAGTTGTACTCAAGAAATCTGCATAATAATAAAACCCTCAAAACTCCTGCACCGGTTTTCCCGCATTGGGTTTTCCCGAGGATGATTGTCCAAAAATAACGCTATCCCTTGTGTGTTTGTCTAGTATTTCAGTTGTTGATCTGTATATGAGTTAAGGTTGCATCTATTTAGTATTTATATTTATAAATAACTTGTTAATGCCATAAACAAGTAGGAGAATTTAAACCAGAGGATGCAGTAGGGATTTCTAACGAGTTAGACTTAGAAATTTTAACATGGTATCAGAGGGTTGCAGATCACAAGAGGACTGAAGGCACTAGCAATATCAGAAATTTGCAGCAATAGCAGTTGTCCCGAGAGACAAAGTTGCTCCTAAGCAGAAGGCAGCAGAGAAGGAGTGACGTAGAGGGCTTGTGTCATCATTTCGAGCCAGAGAGAGGGCCAACGCAGAGGCAAAGAGAGGCAGAAGAGGCTCACGAAGAGCCACGTCATCCTACTCAGCCAAGTAGGCTTGACGCAGTTGGCCAGAGGAGTGATTCAGCCTTTGTCGGGATTGCGCAGAGCTAGAAGGCTCAGTTTCTTCAGTTGTCGAGGCCTAGGGAGCTGTGGGCAAATTGTGGAGTTGGTGAGTGTTGTTTCTATCGGAGCAGAACAGTGCCTAACAGGACAGAACGAAGGTAGAGGGAGTCGTTGCCTTGACGGATTTCTAGCCAAGAAACCCAAATCCAAGTTGCGGTTGCAAAGAGGATTGGAGAGGAACGGTTCGACAGCTGGCAGGAGGGCTATTAGGAGGGAAATCGAGACTCAGAGGGAGTCTAGGTGAGAACTTCTAGGAGGGAAGTCGAGACTTAGAGGGAGTCCAAAAGAGGAGCGGAGATGGCAATGACAGACTAAGGGATCAAGACAAGTTGGATGGGGCCTCCAACTTTGTCATCTGGAAGGCCAGGATCCTGTTAGTCCTGGATAGACATCGCATCAAAGGCTTTGCCTTGAGAACCATGGCTACCCCAGTAGACCCAACTGATAATGAGAAGTATGAGGATGCAATGGCGAGGCAAAGTGCATAATCCTTGATAAGGTTGAGGATCATGCCATACCACATATTGTTGAAAAGAACACGGCAAAGGAGATGTGGGATACTTTGACGACATTATATCAGGGCACTTCCGTGCAGCGGAAGATGCTATTAGAGAATCACTTGCGGTCATATAAAATGCAGAAGGGGGAGCAAATAGATCTATACCTCCTCAAAGTGCAGGAGATTCGGGACCAACTTACTTCCATAGGGGTCACGCTGGATCAGGAGTTCTTGGTGAGGACCGCCCTGTATGCAGTCTCCGAGGAGTGGGAGACATTTGCCCAAGGCATTTTGGGCAGAGCTACTCTTCCAGGATGGTAAGAGATGTGGGCAGCTGTTCGCCAAGAAGAGATCAGACGATTGACCAAGGCAGGGAGTAGCAGCAAAGGAGGTCGAATCAAGAAAGAGGAGGATACGGCTCTAGCATCTGTGGGACAACAAGGGAAGAGGAAGAAGAAGGACATCTCCAAGATAAAGTGCTTCCATTGTGGGGAGCTGGATCATTATGCAACCTAGTGTCCTAGGAAGAAGAATAAGGGAGAGGCTTTTGACTCCAAGGCATCTCCGGCTAAGGCGGAGAAAGAAGTCGAGAGTAATGACGATTGTGCCATGAGTGCTCATGCACCTCTAGAGAAGAGGTGGGGAGACACCGAACTATGGTCAGGAGGACTACAGATTCACAGAAGATAAGAGGCAGGACCCTTGACGTGCCCAAACTCTTGGATCATATCTGGCTACGGGAGCCCCGAATGACAGTAGTAGGATGACAAATGTCGATAGAAGCAAGATGTGATGGAGCGACGAGGCAGTGCTAGAGTGCAAAGGCCTGTAGCAGCGCAGTGGGGGTTGCAGCAGTGCGAGAGGCACAGAGGTGTTTGCAGCAGTGCGAGAGGCACAGAGGGGTTGCAACAGTGCGAGATGCACAAAGGTGTTTGCAGCAACGAAGTGGCAACAGAGGGAGCACAAGATAGCAGTAGAGGTAGCTCCAACATCGAACGGCTTCCAGACTGACAAGGATGTCAGTAGTTGGGTAGATCAGTTACTTACATCTCAATAACTGAGTTGCATTGCAACAGTTAGCAGTGGTAGTGCTATGGGCAGCATTATGCAGCGTGTTGAGAGGGAGCTGCAATACAGATGTAGCAGTGGCAATGGTAGAGCCATGGGCAACAATACAGGAAGCAGCGATGCAATGGATGTTGGGCAGCAGGCCAAGCATCAGCACATGTACCAGTGTTGGAGAATCAGTGTGATGTTTAGAGGTGGAACATTACTAGAGCACATTCCTCGCCAAGAGGGAGTGTTGATTTGGGGTAGCATCGGATGTGCTCTAGCCATGAAAATTGGTGGAGAGGCTAAAGCACATGAGATCTCCAAGTTCAGATATGGTTTGGGAAATTCCACCCGGTTAGAGAGATATTAAAATAATTAATATTTTTAATGGAGTTCCTAAGTCTAAACTTAGGAAAATTAAAATATTAATGGGTATTAATATAAAACTGAGTGAGAATGTTCTAAATGACATGGATCAAGCCAAATCTCATCTTAGTTGTTGATCAGGGACTTAATCTCGGTCATTGAAGACTTAACCGGAAAAGTATAAGAGGAGGCTTGAGGGTCAATTGGAAACACACCAAGATTGATCAGTCAGCTTGATTTCTGGAGCGGGGCTTGTTGAGAAAATTCGAACAAGTGATCTGTTGCAACGAGTGGCAATGAGTACATAGCAGAGAGGCAGAGATAGTGCCAGAGGGTCAGCGCAATGACTGAGGAGGCTACGCAGGGGTAGCAGGAGCCACGCAGAGGCAGCTAGAGACTATGCAGAGGCTGAGGGCCCTACATGGGTGACGCAAAAGGCCAGAGAGCTGACGCAGAGAGGTAGCAGGCTGACGCAGAGGGTTCTAGAGCTACGTTGAGGCTAGCAGGGTTAACACAAAGCCTTGGAGAAGCGTCGGAAGAATTTTCGTGTGGCAAACTTGCTGAATATTTGTCTCTGAGAAGAGGTACTACTGTCGTGTAAAAATATATGTTGGGTGAGTCAGTTTGGCACCCTAGTTGTACTCAAGAAATATGCATAATAATAAAACCCTCAGAACTGCTACACCGGTTTTCCCGCATTGGGTTTTTCTGGGGACAATTGTTCAAAAATAACGGTGTCCCTTGTGTGTTTGTCTAATATTTCAGTTGTTGATCTGTATATGAGTTAAGGCAGCATCTGTGTTTATTTTCAGTATTTATATTTATAAATAACTTGTTAATGTAATAAACAAGTAGGAGAATGTAAACCAGAGGATGCAGTAGGGATTTCTAATGGGTTAGACTTAGAAATTTCTACAGTGTCATTCTTCGATTTCCTCTAATGTGGATGCTCATCATCATCACTATCTGTTGTTCAAGCTTGTTGCTTGTCCTTCCTCTTCCTATTATTATTATTTCCTTCAAGACACTTGTCTTGATAGTGGCCATACTTGTGGCAACGAAAACAATGAATCTTCGACATATCCTTCTTTCCTTGAGAGGGAGGAGGTCTTCTTCCTGCATTCCTTTGAAACCTTCCAAAATTTCTCCTTCCTCTACCATTCTTAGAGTGGGATGCAAATGCTTGAGAATCACCATCTTGAGGTCTTGGAATCTTCCCCTTTGAGACAAGTCTAGATTCCTCTTGAGTACATGAAGTCCATAGTTCCTCAAAACTTGGAATATCATTTTTGCCAGAAATACTAGATGCAAACAAATCCCAGGAGTCAGGGAAACCATCAAGTGTTGTAGTCATAAGTTCTATATCATACATAACTTCATCAATAGCTTGAAGATGATCTCTTAATTGAGAGATCCTCATGAAATATGAGCCACAGTATCATCCATTGTCATTTTAACATCACCAAGTCCATTCTTCAAGCCCATTTTCTGACCAATGTTGTTGATGGTATACAATCCCACTAAGGCATCATACATCTTCTTTGAAGAGTCCAAACCTGAAACATATGGAATCAGATGATCTTTGATGGATTCAACAATAATACACATGGTTGTGATTTCATTCTTTTTATATCTTGCTTTTTCTTCATTAACCTGTGGTTTTCATACTTCTTGTATCTTTCTTTTCCTTCGTTAACCTATGGTTTTCAATCTTCTTGTATCTTGCTTTTCCTTCATTAACCTGTGGTTCAATAACCTTGCCCTTCACATAATCCAAAACATCATCCTCTGCAAGAATGAGGTCAATGCTTGTCTTCCATGCCCTAAAGTTTGTAGCACCTTCCAACTTGTTTTTTGTCCTAGTATAGGAACACATGGTCATAGATTTGGTAAAACAATCAAACTGCAGAAGTAGGTATCTTCAAGAGTGATCTCAATGCCCTTTTTCCTTCACCAAAGCTTTGACACCATGTTGATTTTTAAGGTGCAATTAAGATGAGCAAAATTTTTTGCCAAATAATTACTTCCAATGATAAAATTACATCTTTAGCACATTCCAGATCATTAATCGATTACACTTCAGAAAATTTCAACCATAAATGCAGTAGGGCAATAGAGATCACCAAAAAATAATGATGCACAAGAGTCACAAAAATTTATCCTGGGAAAAACCCAGCAATCTTTTCTTAGCAGAAATTGCTAAGAAAACCCAGCAATCTTTTCTTAGCAGCAATCTTTTCTAGTCAAAACATAATCAAATTGACCATACCACTTTCCAAGTCAAACCAAGGCAAAGGAGAGAAAAGTCAGACTTTTGTTTAGCTAGTCAAATCTGGTCAACAAGCCGAATTTCGGCCTCTACTGCTCTTGTTCAATTGTGGTCAAAGAGGCTGAATTTCAGCCTTGCAACTCCCTCAGAAAATTTGGTCAAACTGTCATAGTTGACTTGTGGTCAACGCTTATCAAACAGGTTCGGTCAACTTCTAGAATTCTACTGAGAGATTTAGTCAATAGTTCTGTCAAAGATGCCAAGAGATTTAATCCAATAACTAGTCAAATATTCCAAGTCAAAGCAACCCAAAAAATGCTAAAGTCAATGTTGGTCAACAATTCAAACTTCAGTCTAGAATTCGATGGTCAATCTCAGACTTCTCCTGCTCCTTCACACGTATGAACAAATGAATAACTACTCTTGTATGTGATCCGAATTGATGCCAAGTGAGGAGGTCAAAATGCCCATATATAGTGTCCAATCATGTGGGTTTTGATCAAGGGTCAAACCCCTTCAACTGGTGGGGTCAATCTGATAGTTTTGGAGCCTACATGAACAATAAAACAATAATTTGTTTTCCTTTGACTTTGTTGACTTAAATATTGACCGCAACTACAAAATTTCAACATTACCCATAAGAACATGGGTAGATCTTGATCATGAATCATCGCCTTCACAACTTCCACAATGGACCTATTCTTCCTTTCTGCAACCCCATTCTATTAAGGGTTATAAGGAACAATCCACTCCCTCTTGATCCCTGCCTCCTTGTAGAAATCATTGAAGTCTTTGGAAGTATACTCTCCTCCATTATCTGACCTCAAGACTTCAATCTTCTTCCCTGTCTGGTTCTCTACCTGAGCCCTAAACTCCTAGAACTTGCTAAATACCTCATCCTTGGTCTTCATGAAATAGATCCAAGTCTTCTGGGAGAAATCATCAATGAAAGTCACATAGTACAAGTAACCTCCCAAAGATGATATTGTCATTGGTCCACATACATCATAATGCACTAGATCCAAGATCCCCTTGGACCTACTATCACTGCTCGGAAAATATCCCTTGGCATTCTTTCCAAGTGCACATCCCCTACAGATGTCATCATGCTCCCCCTGAAGCTTTGGAAGACCTGTAACCATCTTCCTCAATACTAGTAAAATCTTGTAATGCAAGTGAGCAAATCTCTAATGCTATAACTCACATCGAATAATATCCAGGTTAGTCGTCCTATGAGTCTGTATAGCCCTCCCTCTCAAACACCAATCACATTTGTTGAGTCTATGCTCGAGCCCTTAGGCCGTATACAAACCTGTCCATCCACAAAATGCAACGTTGTATCCTCTATCCTCCAACGTTGGGATAGAGAAAAAGTTCTTTAATCCTGGTTCAAACAAAACATCTATCATGTGTAGTGCATCTTCGAACTCTAGTTGAAAAGATGTTGATCCAACTCCTTTCTCTTTATACTTGGTATTGTGTCCAAGTTCCACCTGCAATGTTGAATCCCTTTTTGTCAAATCTATGAGAGAATCTTGAAAACCTGTCATGTGCCTAAAAGAACCACTGTCCACCAACCAAACATCACTTCTATTAATAACAGTGCCTAAAAGAGCGGATACAAATACTTTCTCCTCAACTCCCAGTGACTCTGGAATAACTTCTTGAATCTCTTTTTCTTCAAGGAGTATTTTAGTCTTCCAAGGTTTGTCTTCTATTCTAAAACTTAACACCATATTGACAAGAGATTCAAAGTCCAATCAAGCTTGTTGGATGTTGTCGTTTAAGTTGACTTCAATGGTTGCTCTTTCAATAAAGCTCTACTACCATGTTGAATTTTCTACAAGATGCACAGTAGAATACAATCCGTAAGCTAACTTAAATGGTTGCTCTTTCAATAAAGCTCTAATACCATGTTGAATTTTCTACAAGATGAACATTGGAATACAATTTTCTTCCAAATAATTACTTCCTAATAATTTTCACATAGTACTCCCATGCCACTAATATCATTGAGCAATTACACTTCAAAAATATCAATAGTAAATGCAGCGGAAACAGTAAAGACCATAGAAAGACAACCTTGCACAATAGAGACAATAATTTTACCCTGGGAAATCCAACCTTGAGAAAAAACCTAGTTACTTTTCTTTCAGAGAAATTATTCTTCAGTAAGATTTACAAATCAACATTTGTCTAAAAATTTGTGCTAATATCCAAGTCAAAATACCAATCAAACCTGGTTAAAATCCAACGAATTAACACTGGTCAAGTTGCCCAAAATAATCAAAATCCAATGTTGGTTAAACTGTCAAAGTCATGCTTAGACCTACGGTCAACTTTGTGGTCAAATCCGCACGTGCAGCCTTCGGTCAAACCTGCACATGAGGCCTCAAAAATTTGGTCAAACAAAATAGTCAACACTCGATCAAACAAAACAGTGAACACTTAGTCAAATAGCTCAGTCAAAGACAATCAAAAGTGTCCCCCTCCACTCATGCAGTTGTCCAAGAGAGAAAGATAGACCTCAGAAAATCAGATCAGACTTGATCTTCATTGGTTGAACAAATGAGGCATCACATCATCTATGTATACTTGTCGAATGGGTGTGACAACCCAAGGGACACATCCGTTCACTTCCCTGGGCCAGCTTGATGCTCCAAAAATAAAATTTTAATTTTAATTTTCTTGGGCCAACTTGGAGACCTCTTTAGCTATTCAGGAATACCTCCCAATGCTACAAAAAATCAACCCCTCTCAACCTGAAGACAAGAGTGAGGTTCGTGGTACCATGCCAATGCCATATTATATACTCATTTAAGAGTGCCACATAGATTACTCTTTTCATGAGCTTAACATGTAACTTATGATATTTGAACCTCGATGAGGAGGATAACAATTATTTCTCCCAACCATCCAAGATAACCCCAATTAACTGAAGAAATTGCTACTTATAGAGGTGAAAACAATGATTAGATTTGAAGCCATTGAAAATTCACCTAGCGACTCCACTCCACAACTTTTGAAATATGGTATGTTAGTTATGTGCTTTTCAAATTTCATATTAATTCTACATATGGAAAATTGAAGAAGAGAAATGGCATGGTGGATGGAAAAAATGTTTGGCCCTTTGGGATTTTCATGCATTCTTGATTATCCAAATAACCAACATCATCAAATTTTGGAGGAACATGCTCCAAAGTATTATGGACACCCTCATATAGCTTCACAAATCATTACATCCTTCATTGAGTTTATTGCAGATTTCAATGTTGTCCATGAAGATATCATGATGAAGATGCTTGCACTTTCCTTGAAAGGGAAAAGCGCATGGGCTATAGCTTCAATTCCATGTTTAACAGGGCTTTTCGGATATTTTGGGTCTATACCTATGATGAAGAACATCATGTTGTAAATGATGAACACATTTTTGTTGAGATTTGTTCTAAGAAGAGAGAACAATTAGATGATTTGATGCTTGCATATGAGAAAGACCCTTCAAGGTCTCTCCTAGCTGAAATCAAGGATAAATATGATTAAATGAGGTCAATAGGTGAATACATCATAGAAAATTATTGTGTGCCAACGCTAGCAAAACTTGAATGTGAACTCTATGAAGGTGACCAGCATTCTCCTTCATCCCATGAGGCACTTATTCATGACTATGAAAAAGATATTACTGATGAAAGGTCAAAGGAAGGCACTCAAACCTCCATTAGATCCTCTCTTGAGGACAAGGGTTTGGTATGTTAATTGCCTCTTCAAATTTCTGAATTTAATGATGAAATTTTCGATGATTTGGAAAGGATTTATGAAAAAAACCTTGGAAGATAAAATTATTTCATGTGAAAAAGAAGAGGGCAGCCAAGAACAAGAAAATATTGACACCCTTTTCCAAATTGGTAGGTGTAGATGGGATATACACCACTGGTATTTTTAACGAGATCCTATCTACGACACTAATGATAAGGGCTCTAATGTTACAAGCAGTGTCGCATGAAATGCCTCCACCCGCCCTCCGGATCTAAACAGGGATCCGCATCCCGTACGGATCCATGGGGAATCTGTGCTTCGGAAATCCGGAACCGCAGATTGAGCCGAAATCACGGTTCCTGGAATTTCAGAACTGTGTCTGCCCGATCTACCATTCCGGATTTCCGAACCGCAAATCCAGCGTTGGATCTGCCTCGAATCCGCGGCAGATCCAACACGGATCCGTACGAATCCCGAGCGCGTCTGATGCTTGACAGGTGGTTCTACGCGGTTGACCCAAAAAACTCATTTTCTTTTGTCTAACTTGAGTTGGGGGTGGGTTTAGGTTGAGTTAGGGAAATGATAGATGGGGATAAAGCTCATTTCCCCCTCTCATTTCATCACTCTTGAATTTTTGGAGAAGAAAGGAGAAGAGAGGCTTGAGGAGAGCTTGGAGGAGTGAAGGAGGAGGAGCTAAGAGCAGTGAAGGAGGAGCAGCTTGGAGGGGTAAAGAAGGGCTTCCATCTACAAGAACTGAAGAGGTAAGTGCAAACCCCAAACTCCCTCATTTTTTTGTCATTGTTGTTTGTATTTTTTGTCCTCCCTCTCCTACTCTTTCCCACTCTTTCTTCTTGCTCATTTCATCGCAGGTTGTCCATCTATATTCATATTCCAAAATGGTGTTCTTTTGGCTTCTATGTATCATTCCGCTTTTGGTTTTCATGATGGCAAAGGGGGAGTAGGAATAGAAGGGAAGAGGAACAAGAGGATAGTGGTCCCCATATGAGTGGCCCAATGTATGATGAGGAGAAAGGGTTTGAAGATTAAGAATAAGAAGAGAACATTGAAATGCTAGAGGGGAAAGCTGCATTAACACCCTTGTGGAATTATGTGACCAAACTTGAAGGGGGAAACGGTGGTGGAAGCTATATAGTGGTTCATATACCGGTGTAAGAAGGCATCTTTGTGGGGTGTTAGACAGTGATGACAAAAAGGGTGTTTTGGGGATAGCAATTTGCCCAAAGGTTTTAGCTGAACAAAAAAGAAAATACATCCAAATAGCGAAGGTTGCACAACAAAAAAACAAGAAACAAAAAACTCATTATGAATCAAGTGCAACCTATAGATTTGGTAGCTCATCTCTTCATGGTACTTTTGCAACCTCTAGAAGTAGAAGAACAATAAGGGATTTCATAAAAGTTGTTGGGAAGGATGATGTGGATGGAAAGATAGTCTAGTTTCTTTGTGCTTGCGGTGTACCATTCAATGTGCTTCGCTCTCCCTATTGGCATGATATGGTTAAGGCCATCAACGAAGCCACAAAAGGATACAAGAGCCCCAACTATGAGAAAGCCAGAACAATGTTGTTAGAAAGAGAAAAAGTAAAGGTTCAAAGAGCTTTGACACATTTTACAAATGAGTGGGTGGATTGTGGGGTATCCATTGTATCAGATGGGTGGACAAATGTTAGAAACCAATATTTGATAAATGTTCTTGGTGTTTCTGCAAGTGGTGCAGTATTTATTACATGTTATGACTCCTCCTCCATCAGTGCAACTTTCCAAAGCATTGCAAGATCTCCTATTACAATCAATCAAATATGTTGGTCCTAATAATGTGGTTCAAGTGATCACTGATAATGCAACAAATTGCAAGGCAGCAGGAAAAATTATTGAGCGTACTCATCCACACATATTTTGGTTCGGGTGCTTGGTGCACACATTGAACCTTTTGATGCATGATATTGTGAAGCATAAAGAATGTGGATGGATTAATGAGCTTTACAAGAGAGGGAAGCAACTCATGAAATTTATCATAGGGCATACAAGGATAAACTACTTTTATGGCACTTACTCCAAGTTGCAGTTGCTTAAACTTGCAAAAACAAGATTTTCAAGTTATTACCTCACCTTTAGGTGGCTAGTGAAGGTGAGACAAGCTTTAACTAATAAGGTGCCCTCTAAATCATGGGAGGAAATTAAAACTGATAAAGATGGTGCTAATGTAGCCAAGGACATTATTCTTGACAGTTACTTTTGGTCACAGATTAAATATGTTTTGCAATTCAACAAACCAATTTATTACATGATCAAGTTTGCAGATTCAGATCGGCCAATAATTGGGGAGGTGTATGAGCAAATGGATAGCATGTTGGGGTAGATTAAAGACATTGTTGAGCCTAGAGATATCACCATGTACAATTATATTCGTGCAGAGGTGGAAAAACGATGCGATATGTTAAATGTTCCATTGCATGCCTTAGCATATGTTCTGACACCTAAATACTATCATCCATCATGGCTTTCAACACCAACACCTGGGGGGGAGAAGGAAAAAACCACACCTAGATCCAGAGGTTCTATCTAGTTATATGAAAGAATTGGATAAATTAGTCCCTGATGAGGTGGCTGCTGTCATGGTACGAAAACATTTGAGCAACTATGCGCTTAGCACTAGTCCATTTGGGAGCATGCATGCAATTAGAGATCAACAGAATTTTTCTTCTCTTGAGTGGTGGAACTTGCATGGAGCTGCTACTCCACTTCTACAAACTTTGGCATTGTGTGCGCTGTCACAAGTGGTAAACACTTCTTCTGTAGAGAGGTGTTGGAGCTCTTATTCTTTCATCCATAGTGTTAAAAGGAGCAGGTTAAATTTAGACCAAGCAGAGAGCTTGGTTTATGTTCACTACAACTTGCGATTGTTGTCCCATTACTGTGATGATGCAAAGACTAATAAAGACATTAAGGTTTGGGACAGAAATCCAGAGGAGCCCAAATTGGAGGATGGAGTGTTGCAATTAGATCAACTGGAGGATGCTCTTATCCAGGATGATGATGATCGAGTTGAGATGCCACCGCCATCCAGTGCGTTGGTTTCCAGGTTCCATGCTTCAACACCAACAGCAAGGGCTTCATCTTCATCAGTTCCATTGCCACAACTTCCAGAGCCACCATCTTCTTCATTTCCACCATGTGGAAGCTCACGTCCTGTTCATGGTGGAAGGAGGAGAGATTAGTAGATATATTCATAGTTTACTACTTTTGTCATAGATTAGACTTGTAGTCTTGTTGTGAATTTAAACTTTTTTGTCTTACTCTTCCTAGTTCAGTGTATACTTGAGTCTTGGTGGTGGACAATTGGCCTATTTTGTAAACATTATTATTTGAATTTTGGACATGACTCACGTTGACAATTGCTCACTTGCTAGATAAGTTACTTGAATGTTTGATGATTTTATTTTCTAAATGTTTTATGTTTTATGATATGCTTAAATATTTTATGTTTGTAATTGCTAGAATCTAGATGGTTGATGCTTGAATAATTAATCATTGATGTGCAATGGAATCATGGATGCCATATCTATCTTGATTTATGTAAAAATATGCATGTTTCTACAGCTAATTTGGTATTTGGGATTTTTTTAATATAAATGCAAAAAAATAATATATATATATAATAGACGCTTTCGAGACACTTCTCTTCCTAGATTTTTGGAAAATGACGTTTCCGCGTCCCTGATTCCAAAAAACGTCCCCACTTCGTGCAACATTGTTTACAAGTGCAGATTTAGTCTCTCTTGGACAGCCAAACATATTATGGCCTGTATGGATATGAGCAAAAAATATTGTGATTAATGAACAATCATGCTTCCTAATGAATACTGCTGCTTTGTTTCAGTGTACGTGGCATTATTGTGATAGCCAATGTCAGAAATTAATCATCCATTTATCTATTCATCTCTTTCCCAATTTGTATGTGAAAAGTCAGCAAGGGAGTGTGTATTTGGCTCTGTAAGTTGTGTGGGACAGCAGCATTTTCAGATTTTGGTTTGTTGCATTAATTTCCAACCACCCAAAAGAGTGCAGCAAACCCTAAATTATAAGCAGAAATTTTTTTCAGATCTGATTTTTTGTCTCATATTTCATGTATATCTACAATAGAGGGCAGCAAAGAAGACTACTGCAGATTTTTGGTAGATCTGCCCTAAGTCACCATATTGCTGGATATCACAGATGAAATTCAAGATTTGGTGGATTTGTTAAGCAGGCACATAAATTTGATAAAATTTGGCTAGTAAGCAGGTGCCTTTGAACCTAGCCGCAATTTAATAATTATGCTTAAGTGTTTTTTTAAATTGTTGTTGAATGAACTACTGTGGAACGTGCCCTATGTTTAAATTTGAGATCTCTATGTTTGCACATGCAAAGGTGGAGTGTGCTCTTCATTTTCATATGCAGCAGTCCAATATACCCTCCATCTATCATATAAATAGTAAATACAGCTTTGTAATGTGCCCTTTGTCTATCATATAGATGTCAAAAATCAGAAATCAAAAGTATGACGTCTGTTAATACATTAAGTCAACTGCAATTTATGGATACAGTGGGTTTCGTTAAACTTACTACGATTGAAGTCAACAACACCATAAGTATTAACTACATATATGTTAGATTATATAAATATAGTTCATGCTAGGCTTTTGCCCATGCGTTAATTGTGTCTCAGCCATCTTTTGCATTTTGACTTTTCTTTTTCTTTTGTTGTGGTCATCTTATGCTTCTTCATTATTGTAGCTGCATTAACCTCCAAGGCAAAGTTTTCTAGCCCTACTCAAACATGTGGATGTATGAGTGACAAATCCCAATGAACCAATAACAGTTAGCCCGAATGTTAATTTTAGGTATGTTCTATGCTTAAAACAATTTATTTCAATTTTCACAGTTAGTTCAATATCTTTTCCAGATTAGCAATCACGTCAACGTAATAGTAAATTGCAGATAGAACATAAACATAAATCGCAAAAGACCACCCAAGACAAGAGGACACAAGATGTGGCGCTAGCCATGGACAAACCCCAATGCAGAGAAACCCTTGACCAATTCTTCTTATATGTTCTTCAATAGTTCAGCACACAGAGAGAGATAGTACATATACAACAGAAGTCAACACTTTGACTCATCTAAGTAAGAGCATAGATCATCTCTAAGAAGATGATACATGTGGTGGTTGAACTCAGTTGAAGACATGTTGCTTCAACTGATTCTCCAAGGTGACTCCATCACCATGCTACACCTATCATTGTGTTGCACCTCATCATCATGCTGCACCTCACATCACTATGTTGCATCTCATACTCATCATGACTATACGCGTCATTGTACTGTTGCACTATGCTAAGCTCTTCATTACACTATGTTGCACCCAAATGCATGCTGCAATACCTCATCATCCTGCTGCTGCAACACCTTCTTGCTGCTGCTATATGTCCATCATTACCATGTTGTCCCATTGTTGCTTCTATGTGCACTATGTTGCACTGTACAACATGTACTCATTGTTGCTCCTATGTGCACTATGTTGCACTGTAAGAGTACAACTGTTGTTATGACTGTGTTCTGGTTAGGGCCTCATCGTGGCCCACGTTAGTCCCAAAACATACCCACACAGTCCCTTAAACAGTTGCGGCTTCCTCCACAAGTATCCTCTGCCTCCACGTTGCTGATCTGAGCACTTTAATACCCTCAAACAGTCCTACGCATGCCCTGATTTGGGGTGTTAAGGCTTGCGGCTTACCACAGTGACTTGCTGTCACCTACAGCCAACCAAAACAAAGTTTCCTTGCCTCCTATTGCTGCCCAACAGACATGCGTCTAGCCCTCTCCCACTCGGCCTCCATGCAAGAGTATTTTGCCCTTCAACCAATGCCTAGAAGGCTCCATGCTGCCTCCTCTTCCAAGCTGAAGTTGCCCTAGTCCTGCGACCCAAAACAGAATGCCCTTGCTCCCTAGACCGAGTTTCTATAATCCTCCAAGGAGCTCTTGCATTGCACTATAGGATTAGGGTTGTCTTCTTCACAATATGACAACGTCTTCCTTGATAGCGTATAGGATTAGGGTTGACTGCGTCTTCCTGATTTAGGTCATGCATAGAGTTGCTGGGGCATCATCTAGGACTGCATTTAAAGCATCCTCTAGGACGGCGTTTATCCCTTAGATCTTCTTCTTTCCACTAAAACCCAAAACAAGTGGAGAAGAAGAAATCTCAAGAAAGTTGTGTATACAAATGACTTGCAAAGCACTTGTATTTATACCAAAACGTGGAGCACAAGTGGGGGCAGTTTAGTTGTTGGCCGACTTTGACGAATTGTCCCATAAATTCATATCTCCATGAATATTTATCGAGAATCGGATGATCTTTAGATCAATCCTACACCTCTCGATGAGAGGAGTCCAAGAAAAATATCAACTGCCATAAATAAGATGACCCACATGGAGTTTGGCCCTAGTTGCCAATTTTAACACTGAAGGATGGAGGTGATATCAAGGGAATGATGAAAGATGTTAAGTATTAAATGGTAATGGGCATGCTACTTTAATCCAAGTCTTCTAAGTAATGCCCCTCCTATAACCATAAGGCCTTAGAGGAGGTCTGTTGGACTAGGGCTAAAGACTAATCCCCCTTGGCAAGGTGAGAGAACAAGTTTACAGTCAAGATCAGTCAATCATCCAACTCACCCCTTTATCCAAGAAGAGTGTCACCTTCACTAGCCACCTAAAGGTGAGGTAAGGCACCTCTCACCATCCGACATTCATAGTTCGACACCATGGCTAAATATTGGAGGGTTGGAAAAATTAATAATCCCCTCATGAGTCAATTAATTAAAATTTCTAGCTAAAATAAATTAAAATGCTAAAGCCAGAAATTTAATCAATTTAGGTCCTAGGAAAAAGTAAATTCTCCAACATTTAAAATTCGTGGGTTTTAAAATTCCTAATTTTTTGAGGTCCCCGACCAAGGGAATATTGAAAATTTCAAGATATTTTTAACCCTTGGGCCATAGTAGTTAAGTCAAAGTCAACTTTTTGTGGCAATTAACTCAAGATGATCATTTTTGAGATAATTAAAAGGAAATTATAAGGTGAAATTCGAATTTTCTCAAAAAGTAACTTTATTTCAACGGTGATAATTAAAAGATCATTTGATCTTCATCAACGGTTGAGATTGCTTTGACGGGGATCAACCAACTAGATGTTGGAGAATTTTTCTATAAAAGAGAGACCTCTCTCCATTATTTGGATCCAATTTTTCAATTGTGCACTTTCTCTAAGAAAGCTCTTGTAACTTTTTTTGGTTAATAAAACACAAAGACTTTTGGGTTTCAGACCGTAGTGTTCCTCTTTCAGAT
Source organism: Pinus tabuliformis (assembly GCA_031772625.1). Taxonomy (NCBI): domain Eukaryota; kingdom Viridiplantae; phylum Streptophyta; class Pinopsida; order Pinales; family Pinaceae; genus Pinus; species Pinus tabuliformis. The sequence goes on along the minus strand of CM062818.1, from coordinate 1,437,981,216 downwards.
TTATGTGGTGATATTGTTCTTGATACTTTGTTGCTTGTATTTGCATTCGTTGGTTAATAGCCTTTGAGCATTGATCTGTGCACAGGTATCTTGCACAGATTTCTGGGTTTTTAAAATCTCATTTTGATTTGATAGAAGTAGCAGGTATCTCTATTTCTTCATGAGTTTATGGTTATTTTTTATCTCTATTAATCTAACAATCAGATCTAAGTTTGCAGAAGTTATCATTCAGGATTTGGACGTTTGGGGAAATCCTCAAATGGATCAACTAACTCTCAAATTACAGAATCTAAAGAGCCCATTGTTTTTAATTTCTGAAGTCATCTTACAAAACATTTTATTTGCAGGGTCTTTCTTAGGCTTGTACCCCTTTAAAATTTCAAATTTATTCCTAAATTTGTGCAAAAATTTGTTTAAATCTAGCTAATAGAGGGCTTTGATCTGCAAATCTACTAGATCTATAGAATATTATTGTAGATTTGTAAATATGAAATTTCTAATTCATTGGAGTTTTGGGTATTTCATACTTTTGTATATACATGCTTTGGGGTGTCTGTGTTTTGTTTTTGCAAGAACAAACCTGAAGATTGCAGGTGATTTTTGTAGATTTCGGAAAGAGATCTAAGCCCTGGAGAGAATTTCCATTTTGTTTGCAGACTGAAGAGAAATCTCAAGAATATAATGGGCAAAAAAGTTTTTGGGCCTTGAGGCCCTACGTTGGCCCTCTGCAGCCTCCTTCTTGGCCTCCTTCCCTCCTTCACCAAAACTTCATCACTAAATTTTTCCTAAATTTTTCTTAAAATTTCCCAAAAAAATCTCAAAAAAAATTATGAGTTTGGCATTTGGAATTGGAGGATTTTCAGTGATTTGGGCAGCTCATCTTCAAGCGTCTTCAAGACCCTAAGGGTTGACTGGTGCACATAATCTAAACCCTTACCTCTTTCATTGATCTAATTGAAAGCAAGGCTAATACTAGCATATATTTGCAATTAGTTGGAGTTTAGCAGCAAATTTAATTTACATTTTTACTACTATATAATTGCAGAAATAGAAGTTAGCATCAGTTACTTTTGCAAACAAATTTCTAAAAATTATTTTACTATTGTTCAGTAGTTTATTTATGAGTTTTTAGATCAAATACATCAATAGATTAGAAAGAATTAAACTCAAAAATTTTCTAAATTTAGCAGCAGATTTAATTTACATTTTTACTGTTGTATAATTGCAGAAATATAAGTTAGCTTCAGTAACTTTTGCAAACAAAATTCTGAAAATTGTTTTACTATTGTTCAGTGGTTTATTTCAGAGTTTTTTAAATCAAATACATCAAGAGATCAGAAATAATTAAACTCGGGAATTTTCTGAATTGTAGTTATCAGTTTGTCATTTAAAATATTATGTTGTTATACATAGAAATTTCTAAATATTGCATGGTTACAGAACTACTGTTTTAGAATATATTGTTGGTTTTAACATTTGATTTAAGAGCAGATTACTAGATTGATATTTCATTAATATGACTTGAGCTTAAAACATTTAGTTTAATTTATGAAGTTCATTTGTTTTTACATGCTTATGCAAGTAGGACTAATCTAGTTTTACTTATGCATCTAATGATCTTGATTGAGTATTTCATACAAATGAATTGTTGAATTTAAAAGTGTTTTATTTCCAACATTTTATATTTCAGCCCATTGTGCATTTCAGTCATTATTTGTGCAGATTTTACATTTTTCAGTGCGGGTATAAGTACATGCTTTCACATTTAGATCACCACCTTTCTGAATCTTAAGTTTAGTAACATTTAAGACATATTTCAGAAATAATTTTAGGCCCTCATTTAACTAAAATTAACCAAGTCCCTGTATTTCACATAGTTTTAAGTTTTGCATTTTCATATGAGACAGTCGAGTCTTTTCAGTAGCAGTTTCCCATCATTTACTCGAACCTTATTTTCTTCGCAAGATAGATTACTCCCCAAGGCACTAGTATCACTTTCTTCAAATCATTTTGAATCCTTAAAAATCTTGCGCAATCTAAAACAAGTATTGGTTGCTTAGCTGTGTCTCCCAGGTTAGTTGGTTCCCAACTTGAAGAAATTTCAACCCCCACTCCAGTTATCAGTTTTCCTTATCACTCCATGCATTTAGTTTTAAATCCAAGCATGATAAAAAAATTCTAAAATCTGGAAAGGACAATATTTTCTGAAAACACAAATTTAGAAATTTTACAACTACTGAAATTGCAGAAATAAAACACAGCAAAATTATGACAGCCACACAAAAAATAACACAGTGATTTTTGGTCAATGTGACCCTATAAAAACCCCCTACAACTCTTGGGGAAAACCAGTTTGAGAGCTCTTCTATATTTCTGAAAATGATTTTACAGAGAAACTGAAATACACAGTAAAAAATTCCAGCAACCACAAATTACAACTTATCTTGATTTTTGTGCTTGAACTCCACCTCGAAAATCGTGTCAATCAACAAACAGCCAAAACAGAAATTTTTAAAGCAATAAAATAGCATTAAATGTCGTACGGCCTGCCTCAAAAATGTGCCCAGGACTTACTGTATGGACCGTACGAATTTCAACAGTACGGATGCCTCGAAATTCATGCCCAAATCTGCCTCAAAATTTGTGCCCTTGTTGCTGCCCCTCTTCCTCAATTTCTGTGTTGTCTCTCTTCCTTGATTTTTGTGTCTTTCCCTTGTACAGTTTTGCCTTGGAATGCGTGTCAATAAATGTTGCTACCTAGATTTGTTGAAATGTCTTCTTGCTGCTCTCCTTCACTTCCTCATTGCTCAGAAATTTTCTCCTTGCTCTCTCTTTTCTTTCTCTCAAATGCTCATGAAAGAATGAATTGATCTTTTCCTCTTCTCTTCTCATTTTATTCTCTATGTGACCTTTTGGGTTACCCTAAGATCTAATGGTTGAGATTCATTTAGATCTAGGGATGAGACGAAATGTGCATTTAATTCTCACTTTCTATTTTTTAACTCGCCCACTTAAATAAAGACCCACTTTGCCTTTTATTTCCATAGCCACTTTTTCACTTTCTGATTCTTCATTGACTTTAATAAAGTCACCTTTAAGTTAGAATATAACTTTACCACTTATAAAGTCACTTTTAAATTAGAATGTAACTTTACCACTTATAGAGTCACTTTTAAATTAAATTGACTTTACCACTTATAAAATCACTTTAGGAGAAAAGTTAAAAATAAATTTGGACACTTTTCCCTAGGCCAAAGATCAAAGCCTTAGGGAACCACTTGTCCTCTGGTACCCAAATTTTAACACTCCCTCTTACCGAGGAAAGTGTTCCTCACCACTCCCATCTTGTCTCTGAAGTAGACATGCTTGCCCCGTGGTAAGGCTTTGGTGAAAATGTCCGCTACCTGCTCATTTGTGGAAATGTACTCAAGCTTGACAGCTCCCTTTTGGACATAGTCTCTAATGAAGTGATACTTGATCTCAATATGCTTTGACCTGTTATGAAAAACTGGATTCTCTGTGAGTTTTATGCAACTCTGATTATCACAGTAAATTACTGAAGGTCTCAATGCCTAACCAAATAGACCAAACAACATCTTGTGAAGCCATATGGCCTCACAACTAGCCAAACTAGCAACCATATACTCTGCCTCAGCTGAACTCAATGCAACTGATTGTTGTTTCCCGCTAATCCACGACACAACTGCCGAACCCAACCCAAAACAGCACCCGAAAGTACTCTTCCTATCTGAAGCACAACCTGCCCAATCTGAATCCGTGTACCCTGCCAGTCTCACTCCATCACCCTGTCTATAATCCAGACCAAAATCCATAGTCCCCTGCAAGTAACGAAGAATGTGTTTTGCAGCCACCCAGTGCACTCTCCTGGGCTCGCCCATGAACTGACTCATAGTGTTAACTACAAAACATATATCTGGTCGAGTGTTGACCAAATACATCAAATAACCAATCAGTTGTCTATATAGAGTAGGATCGACCAACTCGGAATCAGAAGTGTGAAGCTTCTTCCAGTTAGTGATCATAGGTGTAGACATGGGTTTGCAGTCCTCCATGTGAAATCTGCTAAGAATATCCACAATGTACTTCCCTTGTCCCAGGAAGAAATGCCCCTCCTCCTGCCACGCCTCCAATCCCAAAAAATAATGCATCAAGTCGATATCCTTCATCTCAAACTCTGAAGCAAGATCTCTCTTGCAGCCCTCAATGAGTGTCTTTGCACAAGTGATGATCAAGTCATCAACATACAACCCCAGAATGAAAGGCTCCTCACCCACCACAATGAAGTATAGGTTCGAATCAGCCTCACTCTTTGTGAAACCCAACTGCTGCAAATATGTATCAATCCTCGAGTACCAAGCTTTGGGAGCTTGCTTCAGGCCATAGAGTACCTTTTTTCAATCTACATACATGGGACTCCTTCCCATGCACCTCAAAGCCCTGCGGCTGCTCAATATAAACCTCCTCCTGAATGAAGCCATTGAGAAATGCGGTCTTCACATCCATCTAGTGGATCTTCCAACCCATCTTTGCTGCAATCGATATAATGGAGCAAATAGATGTATACCGAGCTACGGAAGCGAAGGTCTCCTCATAGTCAACTCCCTCTACCTGTGAGAACCCTCTCGCCACAAATTGAGCCTTGAACTTCTCGACGTTGCCACCTGCATCATGCTTTATATTAAAGAGCCATCTGGAAGTAACAACTGATTTACCTTCAAGCCTCGGCACTACCTCCCAAACATCGTTCTTCATAATAGAAGAATACTCCTCCATGATGGCCTCTCTCCAAACCTACTAGCTAGTTGCCTCCTCATAACTAGAAGGCTCGGAGTCAACAATGCTTGTTATCAATGCCATGTAACTACAGAACCGCTCAGGTGGTTTACTCTCTCTAACTTGTCTCTTTGGCCCAACAACTGATGTGGCCTCGCACAAGGTATCTTGAAGCCACTTGGGCTTCCTCTTCCTTGAGCATACTTCTTCCACCGGAGTGAAAGAATCCTCATCATCATCATAAACATGAACTCCTGAAGGCCTGCCAACTGACCTCATGTCTGAATCTGTGCCTATAGATGCTAAAGTACCATGCGAACTGTCAATTAGTGGACTAACCTGTGCACTGCTCTACAGACTGCCCTGCATGCTGCCCGAAGAACCACCCACCTGACTCTGAAAGCCACTGCTCACTGATGGAGCTGACACTGTAATCGATGTACCTCCTGATCCCTGACCACTAGATCCCTGTGACTGACTCAACTGCTCCTGAGGGTCTGGTGACTCTGGATACTCTCCTGAAAGCTCTCTCCTCCTCGAACTTCACATCCCGCCTGACAACCACTTTCCTCTGCACAGGAATATAAATCTGATAAGCTTTCAAGGTCTCGCTATAGCCCACAAAGATGCCCTTGTTTGCAGTGGGCTCTAGCTTGGTCCTGTTCTCGTTGGGGACATAAGAATATGTAAGGCACCCAAAGATACGAAAGTGCCCAACATTAGGCTTCTTCCCAGAAAAAGCCTCCTCCGAAGTCACATTCCCCAAGGCATGATGTGGACTCCTGTTCTGCAAGTACACAGCAGTGTTGCAGGCCTCTGCCCACAAAAATAAAGGTAACCCTTGATCATGAAGCATGGCTTTGGCATCCCCTGCAATGGATCTGTTCTTCTTCTCTGCAATGCCATTCTGCTGGGGGTAGTAAGGAACTGTGAACTCCCTCCTAATGCCTGTCTCAGCACAAAAATCAACAAACTCACCAAGGTTATACTCCCCTCCATTGTCCAACCTGAGGACCTTGATCTTCTTACCTGTCTGGATCTCCACAAGAGCTTTGAACTCTTGAAACCGCTTAAAGACCTCACTCTTGGTCTTCAAGAAATAAATCCAAGTCTTCCTGGAGTGGTTATCAATGAATAAAACATAGTACTCATAGCCACTCAAGGATACATGAGACATCCGACCACTCACATCGGTATGAATCAAGTCAAGGATCCCGATCGCTCTGCTGTCACTACTGGGAAAAGGGGATCTGGCAAACTTCCCCATAGCACATCCTCTGCATACATCAAGGCGATCAGAACTTAAATCTGGCACACCAGTGGTGATCTCCCACAATGTACTCAAGGCGCCATGATACATCTGACCCATCCTGTGGTGCCAAATCTCACACAACTCTGAACTACTAGATCTGTTGTCGGTCCTGTCTCAAGCGCTGCTACTCAATGCCATCAGGGGCTAGAATGAGAACTTGTACACCTTGGCATGGCGCACACCAATCTCTCTAGATGAAGAAGCTCGAGTTCCCCTAGGATATATAAGCACCTGCCCTCTCCTTAACAACACATCATACCCTCTGTCCTCAAGTGCTGAGACGGATATCAGGTTCTTCATTTCAAGCACATATAGAACATCTGACACTTTCAAGGGAGGCTTGGGTCCCCTATCAAATGTCAATGTCCCCACACCCACTGCTCTAACAATGTTGTCATCACCAAGTACTACCTCCATATCAGTATCATGCTTTGAAAGCTCTGAGAAGTACTCTCTGACTCCTGTCATGTGGCGGGAAGCACCACTGTCAACATACCAAATGCTAGAAGAAGCTCTGCTAGTAGCAAGGAACGCACTCTCCCTCTGAAACTGTATGGCAGGTGATCCTGCACTAGTGGCCCTCACAAGCTATGAACCCAAACTCTCGATCAAAGCTCTCTGAGAAGTTCTCTATCTCTGCAGAAGTTGCCATGGGTTTGTCTTTCCCTTTCTTATTCTTCTTCTTCGAACACACAACAGCATAGTGTCCCAACTTTTGACAATTCCAATATTTGACTTTGGAATAGTCCTTCTCCTTGTTTTGCTACTTACCTTTGCCTTTGTCTTTGCCTCCACTGTTGGAAGCTTGCTTCTTTGCTCTGCCCTTCTTGCCTCTTGCTAACAATGCCACATTGTCATCCTCCTCCACCTGTTTGGCTGCCCCAAGATGGTTCTTTCTAATCTCATTCTGAATGCAATCATCCCACAACCTCTCCCAATCGGGAAGGTTTTCCCGTGCAACAATGTTATCCACAAAATTCTCCCAAGTCTTGGGAAGACCATTCAAAGCAATCCTCACCAACTCAGTGGGTGCAATGATCTCACCTACAGCTGCCAACTCATCTCTCACTGAAGTGATCTTTGTGAGGTATGTTGTAGCACTGTTAGTCTTAGCCATTTTAATGGCCTTCAGCTGTGGTAAAGACTGGTCAAGTCTGTCCACATCTCATGTGCATAAGTCTTTCCTCTCACATGAGGAATGACATGATCTTTGATTCCTTCCAGAATCAATATTTTTGTCTTAGCATTCTTTTTGTTAAACTCTGCCAACTGTACAGGGTCAGCAGGTACTACTACTGGGTTTTGTGTGGTATTTACCATAATGCCCAAGACTTCTGCTTCCTCAAAAATGCTCTGGATTCTCTCCTTCCATAAACTGTAGTTGTTCTGCCCATCCAACCTGTCTTCAACTCTCAAACCCAAAGACATGTTTCACTGTCCTACCAAACTGAAATTTTCAAATCTGTGGTAAAGGTTTATGTTTTCTGTGTAAAAATAAGCTTGCTGTAATTTTCACTTTGTTGTCCCAAACTGCACTTTTTAGCCAACCAAGCTCTGATACCATGAAGAAATTTCAACCACCACTCCGGTTATCATTTTTCCTTATCACTCCATGCATTTAGTTTTAAATCCAAGCATGATGAAAAAATTCTAAAATCTGGAAATGACAATATTTTCTGAAAACACAAATTTAGAGATTTCACAACTGCTGAAATTACAGAAGTAAAACACAGCAAAATTATCACAACCACATAGAAAATAACACAGTGATTTTTGGTCAATGTGACCTTGGAACAACCCCCTACAACTCTTGGGGAAAACCAATTTGAGAGCTCTTTTTTATTTCTAAAAATGTTTTTACAGAGAAACTGATATACATAATAAAAAATTCCAGCAACCACAAATTACAACTTATCTCGATTTCTGTGCTTGAACTCCACCTCGAAAATCATGCCAATCAGCAAACAGCGAAAACAAAAAAATTTATAGCAATAGAACAGCATTAAATGTTGTACGACCTGCCTCAAAAATGTGCCCAAAACTTCTTGTACAGACCGTACGAATTTCGACAGTACGGTTGCCTCGATATTCGTGCCCAAATTTGCCTCAAAATTTGTGCCCTTGCTATTGTCCCTTTTCCTCTATTTTTGTGCTATCCCTCTTCCTCGATTTCTGTGCCCTTCTTTTGTTGTACAGTTTTGCCTTGGGATGCGTGCCAATAAATGTTGTTGCACAGATTTGCTAAAATGTCTTCTTGCTGCTCTCCTTCACTTCCTCACTGCTCAGAAATTTTCTCCTTGCTCTCTCTTCTCTTTCTCTCAAATGCTCATGAAAGAATGAATTGATCTTTTCCTCTTCTCCTCCTTTTATTCTCTAAATGACCTTTGGGTTATCCTAAGATCTAATCGCTGAGATTCCTTTAGATCTACGGATGAGAATAAATGTGCATTTAATTCTCACTTTCTATTTTTTAACTCACCCACTTACATAAAGACCCACTTAGCCTTTATATTTCCATAGTCATTTTTTCACTTTCTAATTCTTCATTGACTTTAATAAAGTCACCTTTAAATTAGAATGTAACTTTACCACTTATAAAGTCACTTTTAAATTAGAATGTAACTTTACCACTTATAAAGTCACTTTTAAATTAAATTGACTTTACCACTTATAAAGTCACTTTAGGAGAAGTAAAAAATTAGTTTGGACACTTTTCCCTAGGCCAAAGATCAGAGCCTTAGGGAACCACTTGTCCTCTGGTACCCAAATTTTAACACAACGAACCTTTCTTCTTTCAATTTCCATAGGATCTACCCCCGTTAGTCTGTGATTGGAAGACAACTCAAACAGAGTGATTGGGGATCAGTGTGACAACCCCTGATCTGAGTCGTTGTCGCGGTGCCTAGACATTTTGTGCGACAACAAGCTGAAACATGCATAAAATAGCAATAAAAAAGATGACACAAGCCCTAATATTAGGGCTTTAAAATGCGATTAATGCTAGTCTTTTCTTTTTCTCTAATTATTAAATGCAGTCCCTATTAAGAGGGCAATAACACATCGAGTAAAATTACTATTTAGCACAATATTAAGAAATATCCTAACCCTAGATACCTAGAAATTAGAAAGAAGAGAGAGAAAACAATTATAGAGAAAAGGTTGATCAACACCTACTAGACTAGTGCCTTGATCTAAATGGGAAATGTAGTATTTTAGGGAAAATTTAATGGAGACAAAATTGATGAAGAGGGTGAGACGGCAAGAGCCTCTTCTTACAAACCCTAATGGCTTCCTTAGATGGGATATTATAAGTTCAAGAGATGCAAATATCAGAGTTCTCTTGAAGGATTCAATGAAAACAATTTCACATAGCATGAAGAATCAAGATTTCAAGATAAATATTGTTTTAACATAGCTCACATAGAAACCCTAATTCACACATCATAGCATGCAAAAATTGAAAATACAGACAACAAACTTACAAAAATTTCCACAAGAATTTCTTCAATATATCCCAAAGAAACTTCCTCGCACAAAAATCCTTCTCCAAAGACAATTTGCACCATGAAATTTCATTGTGGCCATGTAGAAGAGAAGACAAGAGTTAGTGCTCACTTCTAAAGAAAAAGAAGTGTGATGAATGATGATGATAAAATGAAAAGTGACTCCCCTCTATTTATTAGAGGGTAACCAAGTCACTTTTCCATGATATTACAAGGACAGCCATAAAACAAGTTCAATTTAGCGTTCAACTAGGTCAGAGGTCACAAGCCAACCTTGAAATAGCCTTAAAACATTGCAAAAATGTGAAAAATAACCCACCCATGTGGGAGAAAAATGATCTCCACCATGACATCATTCTCCAAAATAAGCAATAATGCGTCAATTAATTGAGGCAATGGCCCAAGAGTGCTCCTCGCTCCAAGAAAACCTTAAAGTGCATGTGTACACCTCCAAAAGGCACTCCACTATGACATCAACCAAAAGAAGCCCTATATCACCCTTTTCATGCATGTAGAAGTGACATGGCACCATTTAGGGCAAGCATTGGCATCAAAGAAGGATGTGCTAACCCTCCCAAGTCATCTCCGTGATAACCATCCTCATCTGGGCTTTGGAACAAGGTGTCGTCCATCAAACAGGGTCAAGGCCGGCTTGGGGGTATCCTGGCTCCATCTAGGCACATCATCAACTAGTCCAACGCCCAAGCTTTCAAACTTGGTGTTTCAACATCTGGAAGTTCATCAAGAGATGTAGAAGCATGTGGAAGTTTCTCAAGGCGCAACGCTCATCTCTAGAGGGGCAACATTGGGGCCACAAAGTCAGGTCTAAATTCATAAAGGAACAAAGTACCCCCTAGAAGGTGCTTAAGAGGAATCAAGTTGTCCCTCAAAGGATCTCCACTACATATGTGAAACTACTTGAATAAAACCTCTCTAGATCAAGTGAGATCAATTTCATTGGGAACATGAAACTATTAAAGCATCATACTAGACCATATCTAATGCTAGGGGCATAGAAATACTAGATCAAAACTCACCTTCAGATGTCTAACTAGATCAAGACCTATAAACGAGTTACCTCTCTTATGTTAGGAATGATTAGATCAACAACTCTATCAGGTCAAAATTACAATTAGGATATTAATAATAATCGAAATACAAACAGCAGTTATGATAATATGAACAACAGTCATGGGGATAAGAATTTCCCTAGAAATAACTATTTCCCTAAACCAAAATCAAAATTGAATAGTAAGAGCAGAAAGATAATCAACCTATCTAATCACCCTTAGAACAAAGATGAAATTAGTGTCCCCAGTAAGGGGCTCAACTTCACCATTGCTCCTAAACGCATCCCAGCAGAAAGCATCATATGTTGTATTAAGGTTAGCATACAACACCTAGAGAGTGATGAAGAGAAAGAAGCCATAAGACAAGACCATGCCTTAATTCTCAAAAAAGGCAAGCCACCAAAGAATAACTTGTCCAAGAATGAAATGACAGCACTTAACAAACTAAAAAATAAAGATAACAATGTTATACTTAAAGCGGATAAGGAAGGTGCCATCGTAATCCTCAACAAAGAACGCTACATTGAAAAAATGAAGAACCACCTCAATTGTGGTAGCTAGAGGAAGTTAGACAAGAACCCCATCTCTAAATTATCTAAGGAGGTTAAGAAAGCAATCAAGGACTCCAATCTTGATGAAAGAATTAAGAAAAATCCTCCCAACCGCTGAGATAACACCAAAAATCTATGGTCTCCCTAAGATTCTTAAAAATGGAGTTCCCTTGAGCCGATTGTTAATACTATTGGTTCTCCCACGTACGAATTAGCCAAGTATGTGGCTAGAAAATTGAGCCCCCTTGTTGGCCACACTAACTCCTTCATCAAAGATTCATATAACTTTGTTAAATTCATCAAGGATGAAAAAGTGGACAAGGATGACTTAATCACTAGTTTTGATGTGGTCTCATTATTCACAAAGAATCCCTTAGAAGATGTTATCAAGTTCTCTATGAGGTAACAAACGTTGAGACTGCTAAACTCGTAGAGGTTTGCCTACGCTCAACATTCTTTAGCTTCCGAGGAGAACACTATAAACAGGTCACAGGTGTTGCAATGGGCTCCCCCCTTTCTCCTATTGTAGTTAACCTCTACATGGAAAAATTCGAGCAGAAAGCAATTGACTCCTACCCATTAAAACCTAGGAGATGAAAGACGTATGTTGATGATACTAATGTGAAATGGAAGCATGGTAAAGAAGAACTCAATAAATTCCTAGAACATCTAAATGGAATATCAAATGACATAAAATTCACTATGGAACTGGAAGACAATAATTGTATTCCCTTCTTAGACGTATTAATTACTAGAAATGAGGATGGGGCCCTAGAGCATCAAGTATTTAGAAAATTAATAGAATAAAAAAAACAAAACAAAAAAACACATACTGACAATTACCTACATGTGGACTCTCACCATTACCCAGCACAAAAATTTGGGATCCTCAATATGTTGACATTAAGAGCTGTTAGGATATCTAATAAAGATCACTTGGATCAAGAATTGGACCACCTTAGTAAGGTCTTCAGAGGGATTGGATACAAAGATAGTGACATTTCTAAAGCCATTAAGAGAGCAAAAGAAAAGATGAACCCCTCACAAAAATCAATTAATTTGCTACCTTCCAACAAGAAAGTTCTCCCTTTGTACATACGTGGTGTAATTGACAGAATAGCTAAAGTACTTAGAAAAAGGAATATTGGTTCTATTTTCAAACCATTAGAAACAATAAGACATAAAATGAAATTTGTTAAGGACAACATTGATCAGCATCAGCTAAAAGGAGTCTATAAAATTAATTGCTCTTGTGGGAAAATCTATATTGGTGAAACTGGGAGATCATTTAAAACAAGAATAAAGGAGCATTGTGTTGACATTAAAAATAAATGCTCTCGCACGTCTGCTCTTGTAGAGCATTCCCTCCTCACTAAGCATCACATCTACTTGGAAGACACTACTATCATTGCTAAGGAAGATCACTACTTCAAAAGAAGATTCAAAGAAGCTTTGGAGATATTAAGACATCCAAATAACCTCAACCATGATGGCGGACTCGAAGTTCTTAAAAGTTGGCTCCCTATACTCTCGCTCTAATTTCTTAGGTCCCTATCATTTTACATTAATATCTAAAACTAATTTATTAACCTAATACATTAATATTGGTATATTAATTTATTAGCATAATTATTAATGAATCTATTAGTATATGATATATAAAACCATAATCTATTAACATATTTATTAATACTAGTATATTAATTTATCAGCATAATTATAAATAAATCTATTAATATATGATATATAAAACAATAATCTATTAACATGTTTACTTAGGGATCTAGGTGTTGTACTATTATTAATGAATTAATACTTTTGTACTAATTCATTATTAATAAACAAGTACTTTAATCTATTTCTCTAAAAGTTATACATTATCTATAATATTTATAGATGTTATGTTAGTACATCTACATTATCAATGATCATTACATTAATATTATGCTAAAACTATTTATAATATTAATATATTAATAATTTATTAATTGTTTCTTAATTTATTTTCTATCTATTATTTTATTCTAATATATAATTAATACAAATATTTATAATTTTCTTTTATAATTATTTTTATATATTATCATGTCATTAATTCTAATATATTATTACTAATTAATTATTTCCTTCACCTATTATATTTCCCCTTTTCATTTCTAGCTTTTAGGGTTTGCCTCTTGTCGGCTTATTTTCTTATTTCCTTTTTATTATTTATTTATTCCTTTGATCCCTCTCCTCCTCCTCTCAACAATTTACATCTTGATGATGGGTCCTAGTTTGGACTCGAAATGTCGATTGAAAATGATTACTGTGGATAAAACTTCGGAAGCAAATTCTTCAAAGCCTATTATGTGTTTCCAGCCCCCAGGGGGAGTGACATGCCTTAGGTTGACCCATCACTCCATAGGTGTTTGTGATATGGTGGACATGGAGTGGGAGAGACTTGAAGGAAGATGCCACAACCATGAGACCAGCCAATTGAGGCCCAACATCCTGAGTGTAATGATGTAAGGAGGGAGAAATCGTGGTGGCATAAGTTACCCCTTTCCTGGGTCTCCTTTTTCCACCCCTATTGTGCGCCTTTTATTTTATGATTTGTCTTTATTTATAGCATAGCTGAGGATCCCAAGCCTGCTTTATGCTTTTCCAATACCCATTTAAGATGTAGTAATTTCTCACTCCTAGGGGTTGGTTCATTCAAGAGTTCCTTTATTTAGGTGAAGCATTGAATGCTTGAGGAACTAAATGATGGCTAATGAGGGGGGTAGAGCTCATGCTAGGATTTTTCCACGCTCTAAATATGTCCCAACCATCTTTAGCATTTTACAAATTCATTCATTGTGAATTTATATGATTTTATCATTCTTTTAGCAGCATCAACCCTCAGGGCCGAGTTTTTGGGCCCTGACTCAAGGATGTGGATATAAAGTATTAATCCTAATTACCATTGAATGCCGACCCGAAGAATGGAGATGGTTAATCGAGAGGAGATGGAAAGTGGTAAGTATGGATTACCTTGCACATGCTATATCAATCAGTTCCTCCCCAGTAGTGCCCTGTCCCACTGAACTAGAATCAAAGACTAACTTTCCAAGTGGAGGGTGGGAACAAAGATACAATCAAGATCTAAGACTAACCTTCTTTTATAACTATTTTTATATATTATCATGTCATTAATTCTAATATATTATTACTAATTAATCATTTCCTTCATCTATTATATTTCCCCCTTTCATTTCCAGCTTTTAGGGTTTACCTCCTGTCAACTTATTTTCTTATTTCCTTTTTATTATTTATTTATTCCTTTGTTCCCTCCTCTCAACAATTTACATTCTAATGATGGGTACTAGTCTAGACTCGAAACATCGATTGAAAATGATCACTATGGATAAAACTCGGAAGCAAATTCTTCAAACCCTATTAGGTGTTTCCAGCCACCAAGGGGAGTGACATGTCTTAGGTTGACCCATCAATCCATAGGTGTCTGTGATATGGTGGACATGGGAGAGACTTCAAGGAAGATGCCACGACCATGAGACCAACCAATGGAGGCCCAACATCCTGAGTGTAATGATGTAATGAAGGAGAAATCGTGGAGGCATAAGTTACCCCTTTCCTGGGCCTGCTTTTTCCACCCCTCTTGTGTGCCTTTTACATTATGATTTGTCTTTATTTATTGCATAGATTAGGATCCCAAGCTTGCTTTATGCTTTTCCAATACCCATTTAATATTTAGCAGTTTCTCACTCTTAGAGGTTGGCTCATTCAAGAGTTCCTTTATTTAGGTGAAGCATTGAATTCTTGAGGAGCTAAGTGATGGCTAATGAGGGGGGGGATAGAGCTCATGCTAGGATTTTGTCCACACTCTAAATATGTCCCAACCATCTTTTGCATTTTACAAATTCTTTCATTTTGGATTGGAGGCTTCTGTGATTCATGATTTAACCAAAGTTCTTCCAGAGAAATCACATAGATATGTTAGGGTAGGGGTTCGAAACGGGTTGACCCTAACATACCTATGTGATTTCTCTAGAAGATCTTTGCTTAAATTCTTTCATTGTGGATTTATATGCTTTTATCATTCGTTTAGCTGCACCAACCTCCGGGACCAAGCTTTTGGCCCTTAACTCAAGGATGTGGATATAGAGTACGAATATAGATGACCACTGAATACCAACCCAAAGAATGGAGATGGGTAATCGGGAGGAGATGGAAAGTGGTAAGTATGGATTACCTTGAACATGCTATATCAATCAGTTCCTCCCCAATAGTGCCCTTCCTAAACCCTAGGGCCTCAGAGGAGGTCCCACTGGACTAGAATCAAATACTAACCTTCCAAGTGAAGTATGGGAACAAGATACAATCGAGATCGGTCAATCATTTAGTTTGCCATGTGATCCATATTAATGTGCCCATAACATTAAATGAAAGCACATGATTGAGTGGTTAGAGTACTTGTCCAAAGCTTACCCACCTTCCTTCAAGAAGAATGCTAGATGGGAGAGAGAGATCACTGAAGCAGTGGATGGAGAACTTTGGCATAATGCTACATGTTGACCATCATAGGGCTACTGACAGGTGGGTTGTCAAATGGAGAAAAAATTTCCCCTATGGGTTAACCCACTTTTGGTGGATAATAGGTGCAACAAGGTTTTAATTGCAAAAATGTTCAGCCACTTATTTTTTCAATTTTTTTCATCATTTGCATGTACTTCTAGTTGGAAAATGTATTTTTGATGTTGGAAACTATATGGGGCAGCAAACATTTCATTTGAGTTGTCTTGCACAAATTTCTAGCAATCCAAAAGAAGGCTTCAGGCCCTAGATTGGGCTAGAAAAAATTTTAAGGCTGAAATATCATTTCATATCTCATATACATCTTGTTTGGAGGGTAGCCATGACATTTTGAGCAGTCTTGAAGAGGCCCCTAAGCCTTTGTTGCTTAAGGGGAGCGATGATGATAATGTAAGGGATGATTATCGATTGCTTTATGACTTCTTTTAGCAATGACAATGTATATATTGGTCCTATCCAAGCTTTGATAGTGGAGTCATTTGACAATGCATGCACTTCTTAACATGATTTTGGTGTTCTTGGCCATCCTTATGAGCATGTGTCAAATTTCAACCCTCATTTCATGGAGATTCCATGATTGATCTATTTGATGTATCTTTGATTGTCAGTGACCAACACAAAGGAAGAGTTCATGGCATTGATGAGATGCTAAGGTGGTTGCATCAGCTCTTTTATTTCACCTAGAATGCTCATTTTTCATATGTTAAGAGTTTTGGTAGTGGATATTATTATTGTATTGTATATGAAGATGAGAAAAAACCTATATAAGGGTTTGCTCTCTTCATTATTTCTCATGGTTGGATTTAGGAGATTCCCCTCCTTGGAGCTTGATGGATATATCTTTATTGAAGCATATGTGAAGTGTAAGTGTTTCTTTTTATTAATGTATGGCTTATTGTTCTCGTGCTTCTAATTGGTGCTTATGGTTAGAGAGTTGCTAGAATTTGCTTTGTAGGGCCAAGAGAGAAGAGTATATCTACTTTAATGAAAGGGTTTTATGCCTAGAGTTTCTCCCTCTTGAATCCTTTGTTGTCTCATACATGGTGTTATCCTTTTGCACCTAACATCTTCTTGAGTGGGCGCTAGACTAATATTTCATTGTGTTTGGCAAAATTTTGATGTGGCATTTCCAAGGCCCTCCTAGTATTACTTCCTTTGATTTTCAGCAATGGTAAGTTGTTGCGGCATGTACATTGTAGCCCTTGTAGTCTTGACCATTTATTGAGCTCACCCTCTTGGATTGGCCTCTTGACTCCATTTTCCCTTGATTGGATTGGCACTAATTGCTTGGTCAAAGGTCCTTCCATCACTTTACTTTCACTATACTATAAAAACATTGTTTCGCTAGAGTTATCCCTTCATATCACCTTTGAGTTTCCTTATTATAATTTTAGCCATCCTGATACCTGGGGTGTTAAAATTGGCAACTAGGGCCAAATTCCACTTTGGTCAGCTCATTTGATGGAGATAATTATTGCATTGAACTCCTCTTTTCGAGAGGACCAAAATTGACCTAAAGATCACTAAATTTGGAAAAGGAGAAATATGTTTTTGAGGTCAAAACCACACATGTGCAAATTGTCAAGGCTGGCCACACCATCATGTAGGCTCATGAATCCCAAGCGACATGTCTCTTGACCCTCAACAACTTGCATAAATAAGGATGACCTCAAACCTTATTTGGCACCTCATCTTCCTTTCATTTTCAGCAATGGTAAGTTCTTGCGACATGTACAATGTAGCCCTTGTAGTCTTGACCATTTATTGAGCTCACCTTCCTGGATTGGCCTCTTGAATACGTTTTCCCTTGATTGGATTGCCACTAATCGCTTGGTCAGAGGTCCTTCCATCACTTTATTTTCACTATACTATAAAAACATTGTTTTGCTAGAGTTATCCCTTCATATCACCTTTGAGCTTCCTTATTATAATTTTAGCCATCCTAATGCCTGGGGTGCTAAAATTGAAAACTAGGGCCAAATTCCACTTTGGACAGCTCATTTGATGGAGATAATTATTGCATTGAAATCCTCTTTTCAAGAGGACCAAAACTGACCTAAATATCACTTTGGACAAGGACAAATATGTTTTGAGGTCAAGCCCACACATGTGCAAATTGTCAAGGCCAGCCACACCATCATGTAGGCTCATGAAGCCCAAGCAACATGTCTCTTGACCCTCAGCGACTTGTATAAATAAGGAAGACCTCAAACCTCATTTGGCACCTCATCAACTCACACATTATTCTCTCTCCTCATCTGATTGGTTCGTACACCTCATTGGGCAGACGATTTTCTCACACATGTGGCAGAAAGGACAACGAAATTTACAGGGCCAAAAATCTAAAGTTTATCTGCAGTTTTACTAGCGTTGACTTTGACTTTTCGGGCATAATTTCAGTTTGATCTTTTGGGATTTTTTCTATTTGCGCAAGTCATACTGTTTGGAACAAAAATCGAGATTTTCTAGGTTGTTTAACTTGCTTCGACCACAAGCTTGTTTGACCGCAGACTTGACTTCAGGTTGACCGAGTTTGACTATTTTGATAATTGTTTTGGGTTGACTTTGACCAACAAGAGAGGTTGAGTTTCTATCTCATTTGATCGAGTTGTTTTGAAAAAGTTTGACCAAACTTTGACTATCATTGACTTTCTAGTTAGGGTTGATTTGACTATTGTTGATTGAGCGCAGGATTGCAGATTTGACAAGGTTGTTTTGGACAGTGATTTTGATCATCTATTGGCAAGTCAATTTTGACCTTATTGTACTCTCTCTCTCTCTGTTGAACATTTCATATAATAATAATAAGAATTGATCAAAGGGTTTTCCCCATTTGGAGTTTTTCCCTGGCATTTGCCAAAATTTGGTGTTCTTTTGGCTTGGCTTGTCTTCTGCTTTTATTGTTTATGTTCTATCTACAGTTATTGTCAATGTGATTAATGGTTAATGTGACTTCTATTGAAAATTGTGGAAATTGTCATTGCGATGCTAAAAGGACAATTAAGTAATTGTTGTAAGCATACAACATACCATTGTTATCTAAAATTAACATGGAATCAGAGCCCAAGTGAAGACAAAGCCCAAGCAAGAGAAAAAAGCCATCACTAAGATATTTGTTGGACAAAGACTATTACACAAATACCAATGGCCTCTACATCTTACTTCAAGACTGAGGACAAGCTCAATCACCAATTTGACTATCATGCATGGAAAATGACTTTGGACCTGACTTTGGAGGAGCATGAAGTATTGGACTATGTGCAGGGAAAAGTGGTGGAGCCTCCTTCAAATGCACCAACTGTTGCTAAGACGAAGTATAGAAAAGGTGAGGTCAAAGCAAAGAAAATTTTGATTGACTCTATTCAAAAGCATTTGGTTGCCTATATTTTTGATTTGGGAACTTCTAAGGAAATATATGATACGCTGGTTGGGATGTTCAAAGTGAACAATGCAAATCAAATCCTCTTTCTCAAAAACAAGTTGAAGGATATCGAGATGAATAAAAGGGAGTCTATCCAATCCTATTTCATGAGAATAACTATAATCAAGAATGACCTACTATCTACTGGAGAAGTTATTGTTGACAGGGAGCTCACTCTCATTGCACTTTGAGGTCTTTCAAGACCATGTGATGTATTTCTCACCACCATTCTCAACAATGGCAGAATACCTGGTTTCAATGAGTTATTGTCTAGATGCACTCAATAAGAAACAAGGATGATGGAGAGAGATAATTCCTCCAATGGAAATGAGCCTATTGCCTTCTCTACTCATGCAAAAAGGAAGAATAATGTTGGTTTTGCCACTATACTAGAGAGTGTCCTCACAAGAAGAACCCTCCAAAGGATGACGACGACAACAACAACAACAACAATTTCAAAGGCAATGGCAATCAAAGGAACAACAGGTTCAACAACAAAGGAAAGAGGAATGCTCTGACTACTCGAAATGGAAATGGTCGACCTGGATAAGACATGTCAGGTATGATGAAAGTAATGTTGTAGAAAAACAAGGTGAGTTTTATCCTACTATCTATTAGAGAAGTTATTGTTGACAGGGAGCTCACTCTCATTGCACTTTGAGGTCTTCAAGACCATGTGATGTATTTGTCACCACCATTCTCAACAATGGCAGAATACCTGGTTTCAATGAGTTATTGTCTAGATGCACTCAATAAGAAACAAGGATGATGGAAAGAGATAAGTCCTCCAATGGAAATGAGCCTATTTCCTTCTCTACTCATGCAAAAAGGAAGAATAATGTTGGTTCCGCCACTATACTAGAGAGTGTCCTCACAAGAAGAATCCTCCAAAGGATGACAACAACAACAACAACAACAACAATTTCAAAGGCAATGGCAATCAAAGGAACAACAGGTTCAACAACAAAGGAAAGAGGAATGCTCTGACTACTCGAAATGGAAATGGTCGACCTGGACAAGACATGTCAGGTATGATGAAAGTAATATTGTAGAAAAACAAGATGAGTTTTATCTTATTTCTGCTCTATCTACTGCCTCTCCTCCGGATACTTTGGATCATTGGTTGATTGATAGTGGAGCCTCAAAGCACTTCACTGGATACAAGGAGGCCCTCTCAAATTTGGTTGAAAAGAAAACTGATTTAAAGATCATACTCGAAGATAATGCCACCTACCCCGTGAAAGGGATAGGTATTGTCACTCTTCACTTGAATCAAGGTAAAACCATACATCTACAAGAAGTATTGTATGTGTCTGATTTGAAGAACCTAGTGTCTATTTCTTTGATGGAAGATAAAGGCTTCAAGGTAGCATTCATCGATGGAAAGGTACATATTTGGCATAGAAACCCTAAAGATGCATTTACTCTTGAATTTAGGGTTGATGGTCTCTATCAAGTTGGTGGAAGTCCTTTGGGAGCTTTGGCAAGTGATACTTCTCTTCAATGTGAATTATGGCACCAGAGATTTGCCCACTTGCATTACAAAGCCTTACCTGGGTTAAGGAAGATGTTTACAAGTATCACTGAGTTTGACATGAACCATGAAGGTGTTTGTCAAGGTTGTGCAGTCGGGAAACGTATAAAGGGACCATTCCCTTATAGTGAAGGCAAGACTACCAATATTCTTCAATTGGTCCATTCTGATCTGTCTGGTATCTTGCCTGTAACGTCATTAGGAGGACACTCATATTATGCAATCTTTGTGGATGACTACTCACGCAAAACATGGATCTATTTCTTGAAAAAGAAGGATGAAGTGTTCAAATGGTTTCGTTCTTTCAAAGCATTGGTGGAAAATCAAACATGGAAGAAGATCAAGACGTTGAGGACCGACAATGGAACTGAATATGAATCAAATGAATTCAATGACTTTTGCAGAGCGGTTAGCATTAAGAGGGAGACAATTGTTCCATACACTCCTAAGCATAATGGTGTTGTTGAAAGGAAGAATCGAACAATCATGGAAGCCACCCGTGCCATGATCTACGATCAAGGTCTACCGAAGTTTTTACAGGGAGAAGTTGCCAACACTGTTGTATATGTTCAAAATAGGAGCCTACATCAAGCCTCGGATTTCAAGACGCCCGAGGAAGTTTTCACTAGTAAGACACCTGATGTTTCTCATTTTCGAATCTTTGGTTGTCATGTATACTTTCGTGTGCCTAAAGAGAAAAGGAATAAGTTGGAAGCTTCTAGGAAGAAAGGTATATTCGTTGGATACAGTGAAAACTTAAAGGCATATAGAATCTATGTACCTGGTCAAAGAGATGTGGAAGTAAGTCGTGATGTTACCTTTGATGAAGACACTTCCCTTGGGAAAGCTCGAGATTTCCCTATCTCAAAGAAGGACGATGATGATGCTACTGAAAAACAAGATGAACCTCCAACGAATGAGCCTAGACCTAATGTTGATGGCTTGAAGGATCCTATTGATCCACCTCCTGGTGATTCAATGAGCTTGAGACAAGGAGCTCGCACTGCAGTCCAATGACCTATATATCTCGGACAGGGGACAATCATTTGGCTCGGATTGATAGCTCAAATTTTGTGAGAGATTTGCACTTATACACTCAGTACCTCGAACTTGTGTTACTACATACCTCAGACCTGTTTTGTGAAAGCATCCTATTGCAGATTCTAAAGTGGACAGTCATCAAACTTTGGAGATAGTTCACAGCTCGGAATTACCTGTGATCATTGTTGCAAACTTAATTAAATCACAGTCACCTGTAGTTGCTTCAATCTTGGACTTGGTGCTACTTAGAACACTCACCTAGGAACAGAATTGTGGCTCGGATCTGTTTGAGGGCTCGGTCCTTGAGGCCCAATTTTTAAGCTTGGACCTATGTTCAGAAATATAGGGTGTTGAAGTGATGCCATAAGAAGCAAACTTAGAGATAGCTCAGAACTGTAAGGTTTTAGACCTGTGGAGTCTTATGAAGCTCGGGTCACAGAGCCTTGGAACTTGGACTATATTGTAGACCTCAGACTAGAAGCTCGGATCAGTGTTAAGCCTCGGTGCTTGAATTTGTGAAGGAATAGTGAAGACTTGATCTCGAAAAACAACCTAGAGACAATCCTGAAGATCTCCTTGAAGTGAAAATTGAGGATTGATCTTGGACTGGGCATTGGAGAAACACCTTAGAAGCAGTTTTATAGCAGCATACTAGGCATAGTTTGGAGAAGTTTTTGAGACGGCCTTTTTGAGCATTCTACAAACACCTTGGAGCTGGCTCTTGAGTATTTTTGGAGCACACTTGATTATCTTTGAAGCAGACTTGAGTTGGACAAATCTTGTTGTTGGAGAAAATCCTTGAAGACTATTTTGAGCCTTGGAACCTTGTAGATCTTGGAGAGTACTTTGGAGCTGACATTGAAGACCCATTGAAGGATATTGGAAACATCTAGAAGCTGATCTTAGAGATCGTGATGCATTGCTAAACACCTCATGATGTGACCTTGAAGATTATGTTTAGGTATCATGAAGAGTTGTGGAGACATGTTCTGAGAAGACAGAGTTGTCATTGATGAACTAAGTGCTTTGGAGATCGATTGAGGGCACTGGTGAGGGTGAAAATATTGTCAGGGTTGATTGAAGAAGTTATTGGGAGCCTTGAATAACCATCTTGAAGAATTGAAGATAGGGTTGGAGCCTTAGAGAATAGGAGCCTGTAAGAAGATAAGGTTGGAGCCTGTACTAGTGAGAGGGTTGGAGCACTAGAGGTTGGTGCCTCATAGAGACAAGGTTGGAGCCTTGGGAAGATAGGGTTGGAGCCCTAGAGGTTGGAGCCTCGTGAAGTCCAAGTCGGTGCTTGGCAAAGTACAAGTTGGAGCCTGGTGGATTGGAGATTGGTGTCTTCATCTAGGGTTGGAGCCCTAATTATTATTGTACTTAATTCATAGTAAAGAGGATTGGAGTCCTTGTCATTTCTAATTAATAAAATTATTATTCCATCATTGTTCATTTTGTGTTCTAATTAAGTGATCTTAACTGATAAAAATAACAATTGAAAAGAAATATTGATTCAACCCACCCCTAGTATTTCCAACAACATGTTTGTTGTGTGAAAAATTCACTATTGAAATCCTATTGTAGCAACTGGAATTATTTCTTCTAACAGTAAATTAATTTAACAGTTTATTAGTACAGCAACAACAAAATAATCACACTGCAACCTTCACAAAAATAGTGCGGAAAATAAAAGCGCTGGAAATTGAAAAAAATATTGGCACACGCATAAAAATTTGACACAGTTATTTTTGGGCAAAAGTCCCCAGAAAAACCTAACTTGGAAAAATCGGTGCAGTATATGAGGGTTTTATTATTATGCAGCAGTGAATTTTGAGTACAATCTATGGATGCCCAACTCGCAATCCAAATAGCAAGAAAATCTTACCAAAATTATGTAAGGGAATTACCCTTCTTCCACAAGCAACCCCAGCACAACTTTCCTTCAAAAAACTCATCCTCCTGGACCCTCTGCATCAGCTTCTGCATAGTGCTTACGCAGACCCTTAGATGTCTAAGATAGACACTGCCTCTGATGAAGTCGTTCTGCCTGTCTCTACTGAGTAAATTGATTCTCCAGCCTTCTAAAAGACTTTCTCAGCCTCTGGAAGCTTAATCAATTTTTCCTCCAGCCAAATCGAATTGCTCTTCTGAAGCAACTGCGTAGTCCTCTGCACTGCCTCACTGGGAATAACTCGACTCCTTGTTGCTGCCTCTCCGGATCTGGAAAACTTCCTCTAGATCATTGTCTCTGCCCCTCACTAACTCTGCTTCGATCTTTGGCTCTCTGGCAACTGTTGCTTCTCTAAAAAATCGATCTGCCAAGGAAATCAAACTACTAAAGCGTGTATTCTCCATCACCACATCGATCCCTTCTTATATCTTCCTGTTGGGACTCCAACGGCCAAGATTAAATCTTAATCGATGGCTTAGATCATTTCTGCATCGAATCATGTGATTTTCTAGACTATTCTCACCTTAACTTAATTAATTTTGATTAATTAACCAGTTTTGCTAAGTTTAGACTTAGGAAACATTCAAAAATAGGTTAATAATCTAACTAAGTCATTTCTAAGTGGAATTTCCATAAACAAATTTTGGGTTTTCAAGATCTCATGCATTATAGCCTCCCCACCAAATTTCATGGCTAGAACACATTTGATGCTACAGAAACTAACACTCCCTCTTAGCGAGGATTGTGTTCTCTCTAGTATTGCACATCCTGCCACAAACACTTTATCTCTATATCATCCCTCTGTCACGCTATTGATGTATGGACACTGTGACTGCCTGCCACTTTGCACCAACCACAGCGCAACTCTGATGTTGCATCTGTGTTGTTGCTAACACTATTGTACTACTGCCAACACCACATCTGCACTGCAACTCCCTCTCATCTGTTATTGTTGCAACTGCAACTATTGCAACTGAGAAGCATCCAAAATACTGAATCATTTGTGTTTAGTATGATCCATTTGTCTCCCGAGTCCTGACTACTACTAGCATATGCACTGTCACTGAAGAATCTGCGTCTTTGCTAACTCTTCATTGAGCCACCTACTCTGTTGTCAACACTGCACTGCGCTCCTCAGCATCTGACTACTACTAGTCTGCAAGTGTCACTCTAGTATAGAATGCATCAATTGCCACTAATCCATCTTGTTACTGAACACTGTGGGCCCCCCCGTAGCCAGGTAATGACCCATGAGGTGAACTCCTCAAGCACCCTGCCCAATCTCTATAGCTCTTTAGGGCTACAGCACCAAATCACCCCACCCCACTCCTGGAGGTATATCTGCGAACATCACAAAATCTTCCTCCAGCCTGGAGGACAGCCTATCTATCTCAGCATGTGTTGTCACCTGGTCCTGCTTCTCCTGCTTGTCCTTCTTCCTAAGAGGACACTCGGTACAGTAGTGGCCAAACTTGCCACACGTAAAGCACTTGACCTTAGATAGGTCCTTTTTCTTCTTTTGCTCCCCCTGCCCCTAACTAGGACCCTTTGATGCAAGGGCCACATTCTCCTCTTCCTTCACACCCTTCGATCCACTGCTACTATTGCCACTGATGGAGCTCTTAAGCAAAGCTCGCCTCATTTCCTCCTGCTACAAATCGGCCCACATCTTGTCCCATCTAGGTAGTGTGTCTTTGCCCAATATACTTTGGACGAAGACTTGCCAATCCTCTGAGACACTATTTAGTGTCAATTGTACTATCTTTGATGGTTGAGGCGTTGCCCCAACAACTGCAAGTTGATCTCGAACCTCCTGAATCCTAGTGAGGAAGAGATCTATGCCTTCTCCTTTCTGCATCCTGATGCATTTGAGCTTCTCTTCCAGGAACATCTTCCACTGCTTGGAAGTTCTCTGATATACCATGGAGAGAGCTACCCACATCTCTCTAGTTGTACCTTTATCTGCCAGATGTGAGACTATATAATCTTGGACTCCATCCAAGATCAATCGCTTTGCCCTTGCCATCTCCTTCCTGTATTCTTTGAGTTGATTTGCATCCTTGGGAACTGCCACCACATTATCTATGTAGGCTTTCAGGTCATATTCATCTAGAAGAAAAGACATCCTAGCCTTCCAATTGTTGTAGTTGGAAGTTCCATCCAACTTATCCTGATCTCTAAATCCATGTTGTGGCCATATCTAGATCTATCGAAAACCCCCTCTTTCTCTTTGCTCAGTTGATGCTCTGTTATTCACACTCACTTCTGGAATGCGCAAATCTGCTAGCTGCTACTACCAATCTGCAATGGAAAATCAAACTTCTGAAACTCTAAGTTCCCTCAGAGAAATTTTCCCTCTACTGTGTGTGCTTTTCTCTTCCACCCAACACTAGTTTTGCCGCTACAAAACCCTCTACGTCCAACTAAGGAATCTTCTTAGCGAAAATTTGAGTTGCAGCTGCACCCTCTGACTGTTGGAATCGCTAATCCAGGCAACTCAACTTTTCTGCAACCCTGCAACTGAAAATCGAATTTCTGCCCCAGCAATTCAGTCTACCTGTCTGAGCACTACACTGCCTCTAAGAATTTTGCCCTGCTACTCCCTCTAAGCAGCGAAATTCTTTCCTTCGCTTCTAAGCTTCTCAGCTGATCACTCACGCTCTGATACCATGTGAAAATTTCACTATTGAAATCCTATTGCAGCAACTAGAATTATTTCTTCTAACTGTAAATTAATTTAATAGTTTATTGGTACAACATCAATGAAATAATCACACTGCAACCTTCACAAAAACACTGGGGAAAATAAAAGCGCTAGAAACTGAGAAAAATAATGGTACACACATGAAAATTTGACACAGTTATTTTTGGACAAAATTCCCCAGAAAAACCCAACTTGTGAAAATCGGTGCAGCAAATGAGGGTTTTATTATTATGCAGCAATGAATTCTGAGTACAATCTATGGATGCCCAACTAGAAATCCAAACAGCAAGAAAATCTAACAACAATTATGTAAGGGAATTACCCTTCTTCCATAAGCAACCTCAGCACAACTTTCCTTCAGAAAACTCATCCTCCCGGACCCTCTGCATCAGCTTTTGCGTAGTGCTTGCGTAGACCCTTGGATGTCTAAGCCCGAAACTGCGTCTGATGAAATCGTTATGCATGTCTCTACTGAGAAAATTGATTCTCCGGCCCTCTAGAAGACTTTCCCGACCTCTAGACGCTGAATCGATTTTTCCTCCAACCAAATCGAATTGCTCTTCTGAAGCAACTGCGTTGCCTTACTGGGAATAACTCAGCCCCTTGTTGTTGCCTCTCAAGATCTGGAAAAATTTCTCTGAATCACTATCTCTACCCCTCACTGACTCTGCTTTGATCTTTGGCTCTCCAGCAACTATTGCTACTCTTTGGAAATCGATTTGCCAAGGAAATCGAACTGTTGAAGTGTGTATTCTTCATCACCACATCGATCCCTTCTTATATCTTCCTGTTGGGACTCCAATGGCCAAGATTAAATCTTAATCGATGGCTCAGATCATTTCTAGATTAATCTATGCGAGTTTCTAAACTATTCTCACCTTGACTTAATTAATTCTGATTAATTAACCAATTTTCCTAAGTTTAGACTTAGGAAACATTGAAAAATAGGTTAATAATCTAATTAATTCAATTCTAGGTGTAATTTACAGAAACGATTTATGGGTTTTGGAGATCTCATGCATTCTAGCCTCTCCACCAAATTTCGCGGCTAGAACACATCGAATGCTACAGAAACTAACATGCCGACTAAAGAAAGCCCTTTATGGGCTGAAGCAAGCCCCTGTGTCTTGGTATGAAAGGATTGATAGTTATCTTATGAAGTTGGGATTTACCAGGAGCTACGTTGATCCAAACCTATATTTCAAGGTTGAAAAGAACATGTCTCTTATTTTGGTCCTTTATGTTGATGATCTCTTTCTGACTGGTGCAAACCCTCTCATTTATCAATGCAAGAGGGAGTTGACTTCCGAGTTTGAGATCAAGGACCTAGGACTGATGCATTACTTCCTAGGCCTGGAGGTCTGGCAAAAGCTAGGCGAGATTTTCCTTTCTCAAGGAAAATACATCGCCAGAAATTTGAGGTTGCATGGATATTTTGATGCAGACTGGGTTGACGGTGTGGTGGATAGAAAGAGCACATCAGGATGTTGCTTCTCATTGGGATCTGCTTCAATTTCTTGAATTGCTCTAAACACGGCTGAGGCCAAATATAACACAACTAGTATGGCCTATTGTGAAGTTGTTTGGTTAAGGAAGCTCTTCAGTGAGTTGTTTAAGCACGTGCTAGATACCACCGTTATCTTTTGTGATAACCAAAGTGGTATTCACCTGTCAAAGAATCCCATGTTCCACAACCACTCCAAGCACATTGATATCAAGTACCACTTTATCCGGGATATGGTACAATGAGGAGCAATAAGGCTCCAACACATTAGGACTGATGAGTAGGTTGTTGACATCCTCATGAAGCCTTTGAGGAAGGTCAAGTCTTAACCTTTTGAGAGAGACTTGGAGTCGTGGAAGGATCCTCCCATGAGGATCCCGCTTGAGTTGGACATTGAGCTCTGGGAGCTCCTGGGGGCCTAGGGTACTGATTGGAGCTATGTGCGAGCATAGGATGAGTGATTCACCTTCCCCTATAGGTACGTTGTGTATAGGGCAATTTTCCACCAAGACTCCGATGCAGGGAGACGCACATGGGGGACCTGTGGGAGTACCCTCAAATTTTAGGGAAATTTCAGGGGTGCAAGGGCACATCGAGGTATATAATTTTTTAATTATAAATATATAATTCAAGTTCATATTGAATAATGAAAGCATAAATAGACTAATAGTAATACATTGATCCACACATAAAATTTAAATTCATAATTGAATTAAATAATGGCATACATTGATCCATCCTCATCATTCATTTTGATACATACATCATTCATATGACATACTCATCATTCATCCATACCATGAGATTCAATAATGAAATATTCAAATACATTGATCCATATCATTCATCATTCTATAATCTACATTGATTTAAAAATTAAATTCATCATTCTAGAGAGCTTGACAGTGGGCAAGAGAGCAGAGCTTGACAGCGACAAGAGAGCACAGCTCGATGACAGGCAAGAGAGCACAATTAAACAGCGGTAAAAGAGCAATCAGCAAGGCTTGACAATGACCAAGAGAATTTGGGAGATGAATAGGTAAGTTAACCTAGGTAAGTTTTAACTTTTTAATTTTTAGTTTTGTTTTATTTTTTATTTTTTTGAAGTTTTGTTTTATGTTCAAGTTTTTTAATAAGTGAATTTTCAAATTTTTTTTATATTAAGTGTTATTAGACAAATTTGAGGGGGGCACCCAAAAGCACCCCTTTTGGGGAGTTGCATCCCCTACATTGGGGAAACGCATCCCCCTGCATCTGCCCATGACTCCCCAAAAGGGGTGTGTGGGGAAATGCACCCTTAGATGCCCCCCCCCCCCGTCTCAATTGCGAGGGGTGCATGCTCCCAACCCTGAGGGACACATCCCCGTGGAACACTAGTACAAGGTGAGTGGTTGACCTTCCCCTGTGATACCCCATGATGATATATGTGAGCATAATGTGAGTGGTTCACCTTCCCCTATGGTTGATGATATATGCATAGCATGAATGGTTCACCTTCTCCTATGGCATATGAACAGGATGAGTGGTTCACCTTCTCCAACGGATGCCCCAACATACATCCTATCCTTGCAGTCTAGGACTCTTGGGAAGTACCTCTCATCTGGCCAATGAGTTGGGAAAAGAGGATAGGGACCATAGCACTACAAATGGATGCATCATGTATTGTTGTACTCCCTATGTCTAGGATGCATGATGTTCAACAACTTGATCTGGGATCAAGTTTGATTGGGGTTCTACTCCTGGTTATGTGAACTGAGTCCCTCTGAAATCGGATTCGTTCAAACAGGCCAATGTGTCCCAAATCCGGCAAATCGGACACGATTCGTGCCAATTTGTGTCCAGAAATCGGGACACGTCATGTCCGATTGGGACACGATAGAATCCAGATCGTGTCCCGATTTCCGGACATGAATCCATAAAAAAGGGACCCACATGGCCATAGAGAAGCGAAAATCGTTGTTCTTTTCATCATTTTCACTCATCTCTTTTGCAATAGGTGGCTGTGGGTTTGCTGTGAGGAGTTTGGAGCAAGGAGCAAAGGGTGTGGGAGCGTTTTCAAGGAGATTCAAGCAATAGGTAAGTGCATTTACTCTCTATTTTTTTGCATTTGTATTACAGCAGTTTGCATATGCATTTATTTTACAAATTTGTGCATTTTTTGTTTATTTTTTTACAGTATTCATGGCTCAATCAAGGGCAGCAAGTAAGGGGCAAAGAAGGGGAAGAATGTCCCCATTGGAGATGCCCCTCCTCCCCCAATTTCATCAGAGTCTATTGCAAGTATTCCCTCTATTACAAGTAATGTTGAGGGAAGACTTCCTCCTAAAGGTAACATTGATAAATATCCCTTGTGGAAATATGTCACGAGAGAGGAAGGGCCAAGCAGCAAGGTGAAGGGAGGAGGCAATGTGAATTGGAGATACAACTTTTGCCACAATACTTTCACAAGCACATATTTCCGTGTGAAAGGCCATTTGTTGGCTTTACCAGGTTGTGGAGTTGGAGCTTGTACACAAGTTCCTTTACACAAGAAGAAAGAAATAGAAAGAGAGTTCAATGTTGGTATGGCAAATGTAGCTGCAAAATAAATAAAAAACCAAGAATGATGACCCCCTTCCATTTTTGAGAAAAGGCAACAACAAATTCCCATTTGAGAGTTCTAGTGGGGGACAAGCAGCAAAAATTAAGGCAATTTCACTTGGTCCAATGGACAAGATTTTTCAAAAAGAGAAACAAGAAGAGCTTGATTTCACCATTGCCTTTTTTCCTATCAAAACTTCATATCCTTTAATGTTGCAAGCTCACCTCTATTTATTGAGATGTGTCGAGCTCTAACTCAAGGGGCTCCATCATGGTATGTGCCTCCTGGTTCAGAGAAGCTTAGAACAACATTGTTGACGAAGGCAAAAAAAGAGGTGCAAAAAATGCTTGAACTTATTAAAGCATCATGGCCAACATCTGGGGTTAGCATTGTTTCTGATGGATGGACAGATCCAACATCGCACCCACTCATCAACTTCATGGTGTCTTCCTTGAATGGTCCAGTTTTCTTGAAAGCAGTGGATACACTTGGAGAATACAAGGATGCACAATATATGGGTGAGTTGTTTATTAAAGTTATTTAAGATGTAGTTGTCGATTCTTAGGTGCAAATCATTACAGATAATGCACCTGTTTGCAAGGTTGTTGGCATGATTGTGGAAGCTAAATATCCACAAGTGTTTTGGACACCTTGCATTGTCCATTCATTGAACTTAGCACTGAAATCCATTGCTTCTGATTTGCTTTGGATTGGTAACATTATTGAGGATGCACGGCATATCCATAACTTTGTACAAAATCATACAAATGCCCTCACTATCTACAAGGAGTACAACAATCTATCATTGTTGAAGATTGCGGATACACAATTTGCCTCTTCATTCATCATGTTGAAGAGGTTGAGGGAGGTCAAGACTGCTCTTGGGGCCATGGTTATTTTAGAGTTTTGGTCTTTTTGGAGAAAGACAAATCAAGTAGCCTCTAAAAGAGTGAAGGACACAGTGCTAGATGATGCTTGGTGGGAGAGGGTAGCTCTACTTATTCAGATCATGGACCCTATCATTTCTTTGCTTCGATTTGCAGATACAGACCAACCCATCCTAGGAGGGGTTTATGAGGGATGGGATTCCATGATTGAGTCTGTGAGGAACCTTATTTTACAAAGTGAGTGCCCCAAGTATGAGACATCACCAGAGGCCTTCTGTGGCACTATACAAGGTATTCTTGTCAGCAGATGGGACAACAATTGCACACCTTTACATTGTTTGGATCACTCATGGAACCCAAAATACTACAGCCATGAGTGGCTGAATGGTGGACCTTCCTGCAGTTTCCCTCCTCACATGGATGGTGAAATCTCACAGGGGAGGAAAGATGCATTCAGGCGGGTTTTTCATGATAGAGCATTGCTTGATGAGGTGGAGGATGCCTTTGCAGAGTTTTCCACTAGCACTAGTCGATTTGCAGAATATGATCTAATTAGAGACAAGGGGGCTAAGAAGCCCTATTCTTGGTGGGCAAATCATGGGGCAACAAGCCCTCCTCTATAGTAGTTAGCCATGAGGCTCCTCTTTCAAGTAACTTCATCCTCTTGTTGCGAGAGGAATTGGAGCACATATGGGAATTTGTATAGTGTTAAGAAGAGCGGGCTTGAGCAATCCAGGGCAGAGACAATGGTGCATGTGCACACCAGCCTTCATCTTATTTACAGGCAGAGGGAAGAGTGGTTGAAGGGAAAGACAAAGATGTGGGATGTCTTTCCTGATGATATGGGTCTAGACAGTACTGTTGAGTTGGCATTGGCCAACATGGATCTCAATGATCCAGTGCTAAAGCCTATTAGATTTGATGATGGTGATACTCTAGAGGGGTCATCCTCCACAACAACAGATGCAAAGACGACTTTGGATACAGGGGAGGAAGATGAAGCAGAGGAGAGCAGTGATGACCATGATGATGAGGACAATGATATTGATTTTGATGGTGACTATGAGGATTGATGACTCACGAGTCATGAACTACCTACTACCTTGAGGCTTGTATACTTGTAGTTGTTTTGTATTTTCTATTTCTATTTGCCATTGCTATTGCACTACCTATGTAACACATTTTGATTTTGATGACTTAATGAGAAAACTACAGTGGTCAGTGTCTTTATCTTACTATCTTATCATTCTCCTATTGGATCATTGATGAATTGAATATGTATTATCATTTAAAAATTTAGAATTTATCATTTAACATATATGTGACATGTCACAAATTACAATTGTATTTGAATTTTGTATGTACTATGCATGCTATAATGTTACTAACTTACTTTGTAAACAGTAAAACTTACATCTAGATGAAGATCTTTGTTTGAAATCAATGAATTTGTATCATAAATGAAAATTTATGTAAGAAATATCTAATTTTTAATATATATATATATAATAAAATAACATATAACGTATCCGAACGTGTCATGTTCCAGGGGGTCAACGTGTCCGATTCGGACACTCAAATCCCCATATCCGACGAATCCTGAATCCACGTGTCAAGTTACTTAGGAACTGACTTTAGTCAGTGGAGAGTGGCAAGGTCTTGGGACGCACTCTCAATCGATTCTTCTTCATTAGCTACATCAGTGTTCAACAGAGTTGAGGCGAGATTCAGAGATGGTACATGATGACAGGTTGGCATGATGATTAGATATTGGCAAGTGGAATTTTCATTAGTTGAGAGGGAGTGTTAAAATTGGAAACTAGGGCCAGCTTCCAATTTGGACAGCTCATTTGATGGAGATAATTAATGCATTGAATTCCTCTTTTCGGGAGGACCAAAATCGACCTAAATATCACTAAATTTGAACAAGGAGAAATATGCTTTTGAGGTCAAACCCACACATGTAAATTGGCACGGTCGGCCACATCATCATGTAGGATCATGAAGCCCAAGTGACATGTCTCGACCCTCAACAACTTGTATAAATAAGGATGACCTCAAACCTCATTTGGCACCTCATCAACTCACACATTCTTTTCTCTCCTCACGCATGTGGCAGAAAGGAGGACGAAAATTACAGGGCTGAAAATCTGAAGTTTATCTGCAGTTTGACCAGCATTGACTTTGACTTTCTGGGCAGAATTTCAGTTTGATGTTTTGGGAATCTTCTTGTTTGGGCAGACTGTACTGTTTGGCAAAAAATTGAGATTTTTTGGGCTGTTTGACCTGCGTTGACCACAGGCCTGTTTGACCACGGACTTGACTTCATGTTGACCGAGTTTGCCTGCTGTTTTGATAATTGTTTTGAGGTGAGTTTGACCAGCAAGAGAGGCAGAGTTTTTCTCCCCTTTGACCGAGCTGTTATGAAGAAGTTTGACCAAACTTTGACTGCAGTTAACTTTCTGGTTAGGGCTGATTTGACTGCTGTTAACTTTGGGCAGGATTGCAGATTTGACAGGGCTGTTTTGGACAGTGGTTTTGATCATCTATTGTCAAGTCAATTTTGACTTTATTGTACTCTCTCTCTCTGCTGAACATTTGATATAATAATAAGAAGAATTGATCTTGGGGTTTCCCCATCTTGGGGTTTTTTCCCCTGGCATTCGCTAAATTCTTGTGCTCTCTTGTCTCGGCTTGTCTTCTGCATTTATTGTTTGTTTATGTTCTATCTACAGTCACTGTCAATGTGATTAATGGTTAATGTGATTGCTATTGAAAATTAAGTGGAAATTGTCATTGGGCTGCTAAAAGGAGATTGAAGTAATTGTTGCAAGCATAGAACATACCAACACTAAAATTAACATGGGGATACTCCCCTTGAGTTGGAGAATAGCCAACCTAAAGTGAGAGGATATGTTGCTTAAGTGACAATGGCGACCATCCTAGTAGCTTCCTCTTGGGTTGCACCATGTGGATTGAGGCCTTTATCATTAAGTGTGATTTGGGAGGTGACAAGTGGCATTTCACGAAATCTCCCCAATTTTAGTCCAATTTCTAAATTTGAAATATGGTCTAAAAACACAAATTTAATTAATCAAGCTGAAAAATTCAAAAATCAACCATTTTATACAACGATAACCTTCCCCTCAATACCCCTTTCAAGATGCACCGAATTTCCAAGGTTTTATTGTTGAAAAGATTAGATTAATCACACAAAAACACTACAAGGAAATTAAAGTCAAAAGATGAATGGTAACATTGGGAATTCATTTTACTTGAAACAACTGGAATAAAAATGCATCCAAATTAACCTAATATTGTAAGCAATTTTGAAAAGACGAAACATTGAAAATTACCCCAAATTGATATCAACATAATCACAACAATGTTGAACAAGCTGAGCTGCAGCCAATAGTTTTTCAGGGTCGTTTGCACAAAATTGCACAAACAAAGGACGATCTTCCTGCATGTTCAAGCAACTTCATGAGAAGATATATTATACTTCATTTTGCAACAAGTAGAATTCAACAAACATTCTTTTCTATTCTGTTATTGGGAAATCTCTTAAACACCCTTAATTTATGTAAATTAAAGTGGATAAGCAGCTACAGTTGTACAAGCTTCAGAAACAAACACTTTCAAAGTTTGGAAAACTGGAAAACAGCATAAAAGCATGAACACAAGTATCATTCGATGAGGTTCCCTAATGCTAGTAACTGCTTAAAAAGAAGAAAATGTTGCATGTAGAAACATAAAAGTCATATATTAAGCACCCCACTTAAGGATTTTGTCTAATATATGACATGGGCAATGTTATCCGACTGGTCATCAAAACAATCAACCCCAAAACTGTGAAATATACAGGAACAGAAAAAATACCAGACCAAAAAACCAGTTGACCACAAAAATACATAAAATATTCAGATTTAAAAGAAAAACATATTTATGAATCCAAACCATTTATACACAAATATGCAAAAGTTATCATTTATATAGCAAGAGTACATATAACCAAAATAGCACTTAGTGCAGTACATCTTTGAACCAAAATACATTAAGAAACAGCCTCTAGAGTCTAAATAGCCTCTAGAGTCCAAAAATAAGCATACTACTATACTATAGCTACTAGTAATAATGCCTATCATCATCCTCCTCATCCTCAGCCTCAGAATGAGTAGCCTCTACAATAGGGTTCTACTTGATTCCCCTGGCTCTGAAGGTAATGATATCTCTCCCTATGGAGGTGGGTCCAAGTCCATCCAAAAAAAATCTTCATTATCAAATTTTGGTACCTAACTCTCCACAACCCACTCTAATGAGGGATAAGTCACCCAAAATAATGTTGCTTTATTTAGGGGTATTGCTCAGCGATTGGTTACGACTTTAGGGCGGCCTAGGGTTTGTTTTGGAGGTGTGCCACTGCACAAAAAAAAATTATTAAATGAAAAAACAACAACAACAAAATATTTAAAAATATATATATATATATATATATGTTGCATCAAACTTCTAGGAAACCGACGTTTCAGGACGTACCCATACCCAAAACTCCA
This sequence comes from Pinus tabuliformis, assembly GCA_031772625.1. NCBI lineage: Eukaryota > Viridiplantae > Streptophyta > Pinopsida > Pinales > Pinaceae > Pinus > Pinus tabuliformis. Next base: position 1,437,945,238 of record CM062818.1, on the reverse strand, counting down.
AAACTCGACCATCATGTAATCATCTATGAGAGTTAATATAGATTTGGTTTTCCTTCTAAATTGTCATCTATGAGTCTTATTCCCTTTTCCTTGCAAGATAATGTGTTATTCACTTATTTATAAATTTAATTTTATATATATAAACATATTTGATGTATCGGCCGACGTCTTGGCCGACGTCTCCATTTTTGGAAGGTGACGTTTCTAAATGTAACTGTTTCGGAAACTCCAAAACATTTCAACACTTCGTGCAACTTAGTGTATATATATATATATATATATATATATTGGGGTCCAAAGTGGCATCATATAGCAACATACAGAACTGGCCAGTTTGGTGAAAAAAGGCTGGTTAGGTGCCCCCAGTCAGACCAAGTTGGCACTAAAAACAGTCGGACAGGCCAGTTCAACCGTTTCCGGTCTGGTTCAGATAACATTGGACATAGGTAAAGCTTCTAATTTGGCAGCATCGTATGAACTAAAAATTTCAAGAAAGAAACATATAAGTGGTATTCAAGGGTGCCAAAGTTAAAATTTAATGATATACAAAACTAGCACATTGAAAGGTAAAACAGTTGAGAATATAGAACTTAAAAGATCATCGAGTGTCTAATAAACTGAAACGAAATCAAACTAAACTTTATTATATACAGGAAAACTATGGGTTATAGGGACCTGGATAAAAACTCATTGTACATTTTATGCTGCTCTGAAAATGGGCTATGTCAATAGTCAGAGGCAGTGCCAACATAAAACGCATGAAGTAGAGTACATACTATTCCAAAGAAATGCACTCATGGTGGGTGGTTGCCTCAAATAGTTGGGTGCCCTCTAAAATGGCTGCATATTGTTCTTGATGTGTGCATGCAAAAACTAGTAACATGTATTAAAAATGAGGATGCAGCAAAGTTTTGCATGTGTGGTTTTAATTATTTTTCCTATTTGACTTATCACCAAATAAAATCTTATGAAAGGGTATGCACATGGTTGTTCAAACAATTTTAATTATACAACAGAACTAGCTACCTTTATAACCAAAATATGATCATGACAAAGAGAACAAAGCATGACACTAACTAGTCCCAAGCTCAATTTCAGGGTCAACCTAAGTTATCATTGTTAAAATTGGCAACTAGGGCCAAACTCCATGTGGGTCATCTTATTTATGGCAGCTGATATATTTCTTGGATCCCTCTCATCAAGAGGTGTAGGATTGATCTAAAGATTGTCCGATTCCGATAAGTATTCATGGAGTTATGAATTTATTTGCGTTATAAGACAATTCGTCAAGGTTGGCCAGCGACCAAATAAATCCCACATGTGCTCAACGTTTTAGTATAAATAGAGGTGGCCTTCAAGTCATTTCAACACACATGGGATCTCTTCCTCTCTCTACTTGTCTTTGGGTTTTAGTAGGAGGAGAGATCCTAAGGAATAACGTTGCCCTGATACAGAGGCCAGAAAGCCAGAATTGCCGGAACTGCCGGAAAAGCCGGAACTGCCGAAAAATCAAGAACTGTTGGAAAAGCCAGAAAAGCCTAAAAAGCTTAAACTACCAGAAAAGCCGGAAGTGCCAGAAAAGCCAGAAAAGACGGAAAAGACGAAAAAGCCGAAAAGCTGGAACTGCCAGAAAAGCCGAAAAAGCCGAAACTGCCAGAAAAGTCGGAAAAGACGTAAATGTCGGAAAAGCCAGAATTTCCAGAAAAGCCGGAAATGCCAGAACTGCCGGAAAAGTCAGAACTACCAGAACTGTCGGAACTACCAGGAACAACCGAAACTGCCAGAACTGTCGGGAACTGCCGAAACAGCCGGAGCATCTGTCTCCAAAGGAGAGCAGCATGCAAGGGACAGCTAACTAACATTGGGACAGTTGTATGGTACTTAGCAGCAAATACACCAAGCATGCAATGTTACAGCTAGCATGCAAGGGACAACAAGCATGCAAGGGACAACAAGCATGCTAAGGACAACAAGAAAGCAAGGGACAACAAGCATGCAAGGGACAACAAGCATGCTAAGGACAACAAGAAAGCAAGGGACAACAAGCATGCAAGGGACAACAAGCATGCTAAGGACAACAAGAAAGCAAGGGACAACAAGCATGCAAGGTGCAACGAACACATAGGTCAGGATGGCAACATGGTGCAGCAATGGCACATAATGTAGTACAGTGATGGGTATAGTCATGATTAATGAAGCGTGATGAGATGCAGCATAGTGATGATGGGTGCAGCATGGTGCAACGCGGTGAGGTGCAGTGTGATGACGAAATGCAGCACGCTGCACAACGATAGGTGAAGGAGTCACCTTGGAGAATTAGTTGAAGAAGCATGTCTTCAACTGATCTCATGTATCATCTTCTTAGAGATGATCTATGCTCTTATCTAGATAAGTCAAAGTGTTGACTTCTGTTATAAACGTACTCTCTCTCTCTCTCTCTCTCTCTCTCTCTCTCTCTGTTGAGCTATTGAAGAACATATAAGAAGAATTGATCAAGGGTTTCCCCACATTGGGGTATGTCCCTAGCTAGCGCCACATCTTGTGTCCTCTTATCTTGGCTTGTCTTCTGCGATTTATGTTTATGTTCTATCTACAGTTTACTTTAACACTGATGTGATTGCTAATCTAGAAAAGGTATGGAGCTAACTGTGAAAATTAAAATAAATTGCTCTAAGCATAGAACATACCTAAAATTAACAATCATCAACTCCAAAATCATCCTCGCAAAGAACACAAACTATTGGACATGCTACACTAAACCTTCAGATGTTATTTGGCATCTAATCAAAGCATAATATTAGCAATGATAGATAGCGCACAATTCCAAGTTCCAACTACTCCCCGTGCTTAGCTGCACAATAGAGCATCTTTCTGGTTCATTCTCAAAATATTGAAAGTAAAATGATGGGATTTGATAAATCCCAAAGTCTGTCTTGTGCATTTCTTGCCCACAAAGTAATGCAGTTGTCACCATTGGCCTTCCACAACTTGAAATTTCAACTTGTTGCCTGATTTTACTAACTCATAACAATCATGTGGCTTTCTAGCAAGAGAATGGCAATAAAATTTCCAAATGATTATAGTAGATTGAAATGGTGTTATTTTTACATTATTGTACATTATTATTTTCACTGACAATGGACATTATAAACTTAATTCATACACTCAAGATGAAAATAATTATGATAGATAGGCATCCTCAAAGGAAACCTTTAATAAGAAATTGATGCACAAAGCATTAACTACAATAATTTTTCTCATCTTTATTTTAAGAGGTGTGCACATTTAATAATGTTTCTTGATTAGCTATGTCTCACTGTCATTCCAAACTCACAACGTCAGGGAAATTTTATTCTCAACATCAACATTTGGCACCATTGTTGCACTTGACATGGGAAACTCTCCAGTGAGCACCTTTACTCATTGATGGCAAGGGAGAAGGCTGATGGGGTTAGTGACAACAGCGAAACTAAGACAGATTTTGGGCAGGAAGATATAATGATGGTGTCATGATCTCATATGTCTAGTAGAAAGTCTAAATAAAAGAGGCCACAAAGCCGAGTGATACAACATTTTGCCTGAATTACAAATGCCAAGAACAATTCCTTACAACCTTAGTGTTGTAAATGGAGTGGTAGTGGTTCTAGATGTAAGTATTGAATAATTGGCATGTGTGGCATCTAATTGGTCTGCCCAGTTGAACCTCAATCCATGTAGGAATAAGTAGGGTAGGACCACAGTCTTGTAGAGTAGAGATTGGTAGAAGGGAGGCAAAGGCTAAGAAGGAGGTAGCTCTAATTATCCTAGTCTATAAGAGTTGGAGATCAAGTCGTGTGTGCCCTTAGTCAAAAGGTGATGGGCAAGAGGGTAATGAATGAGGAAGAAACAAGCAAAATCGAAGTGTGCAAATAAGCAATGTAATCATGTATACAACAATGATTAACAAAACAACTGCAAACACAAACACTTATGTAAAGGTGACCGGTGAAACCAGTAAAAGCAAGCATAAATAAATGGGGAAAATGCATAGAGCTTCCATTAAAGGAAGAACCTCAAAAGTTCCATGTATGGTACATGTGACTATAAAGGTTTGTTCACCATTTGTTTCCACTTCCAACATGACACCACACAGATACACGTCAGGTTACTAAGTTATTTAATACTAAATTACACATAAGCATGCACAATTTGTTTATTTACAATAATTACAAACATTGCATGACCATTATTCTCCAACACCCCCCACTTGATGGTTATAAATGACCAACATACAAACACCAATCCCACCTAGAGACTAAGATAACCAAATGTTGAGACAAAATAAGTAATCTATATGTGTACCCTAAACCCATGCCACAGGCTTTAAGTGTCGTGTGCTTGTCCTTAGTACCCTCTATTATCACTCAAAGATGTCCCTTGCAAAACTTCCCAAGGAAGTCAAATGACCACTTCAGATAGAGCGTTCATGTCACTAGCATTCCTCTTGCTTTGAAACTACTGCAAGCTAGTTTCAAAGGGTATGAAGAGCTTAGAATTTGAAATTCAGATTTAAAAGAGTGACAAGAGCTAAGTCCAGTAGTTGATGGAGAAAAATTTCGCTGATTTAGAGCTCTAAAAGCTAAATCACAAGGTAAAGAGAGCATTTTGCTTTGAATGGATTCTTACAATACGACAACTCCATAGGCCAAAAAAACTTGCTTCGCATTAATCGAAGATGCTAGAGAATAATTTTAACACAACTCAAGACAAATTTGCCCCATTCCACCCAACCTATACTTGGTAATAAAAGCCCTGATCCACAAGGTACAACCTAAGAGGCAACTACTAGAACAGTCACCATCACCTAAGTAACCAATCCTCATCACTTTAGGCTAGCTCTAATCTGGCTCAAGGGGAGTATCCCTCGTAGGATTACCAAAGCTAAGCAATGAAGCACAAGGTGATATGAGGGCAGCTTTAGTAGAACAATATTTTTGTATTTTAGGAAATAAAAAGGGTGATGGAAGGAAATAGAGATTTGTGCAAGTGCAACAGGGGCAATGGAGTCAAGGGGTACTTAAGAAGGCTTATTTTCTTGTGTGTTGAAAATGGAAGTAAGGCTTAAAAGACTCAATAACCTCCACTCTAAGCTTGTTGGAATTAATGCAAAAACTCTACAAAGAAGGCAACTCAGATTTACCCTAGAAATTGCACGAATTCCTAGAGAATATATAAAGAAAACTATTACACATCAAAGACTAAGGTAACAAAGGAGAAAAGAGGTGTTACCACACGTGCAACACTCCTTCCAAGTGTTAGATTTTACTCTTCAATGGATCAAGTTGCTACTCTTGCCTATGTAGAAGAAATTGCACCACCTCAAGTAATTAAGCACCAAAATATTTATGCATACAATAAGGATAAAATAAGGAAGAGCCCTTATACATCACATATGTTCCAAGAAAAATTTGTCCATTAAGCTCCAAGGAGGAGAAGCCCCAAATTCCAACCATACAAAGGCAAGAGACAGTATACCTTACATAGGTTTCAACTCAACTCTTCTCAACAATAAAATAATAATTGTTTTCCTAGATCTAGTAATAAGGAATACAATAAAATAAAGTTTTCAACAACTTTATTATTAAAAGTAGCAATGATTTATTGAAATCCACTTTCGTTTCTAGGAAGAATCAATAAATATGCTAGGAAAAAAATATAATAATGCTCTCATGTAACCAACTCCATGATACAAGTAAACAATAATAAAATAAAAGAATTGGTTATGCAACAACCTACACAAAGTTCTCCAAGGTCAAATGTGCTATGAATAGTGCACAAAAATATGTGTCAAGTGGGCTCAAGAGAAAGGGCATTCCATATCATGGGCATGTATCAATAATGATCTCCCAAAATAACCAAAGCACTCAACCAATAAAAGGTGGGGCACTCCTCAAACAAGTGGTCAAAATGTGGTGAGAATTTTCCGACAAAAAATTTAGAAAACACTATAGTTGCATTGATTTTTGTTAAAATTTCTATTGTAACCACATTTTGGAAATCTTGCAGCCTCTACATCTAGTGCCATTGGTTTGGGCACTCTTTCAAAAGATAACTACTCCTAAAGCTAGGCCGCCCTTAAAATATGCAAGAAAATGTGTGCAACAAAGTTCCAAAAGGTGGATGTCCTCCCAAAATGAGGGTTTGGACCATGGAACCTCCTCTCCCAAGGTGAGACATCCCATCAATAAGCATGAGAAGATGTGCAATGTAACCTCTAAAGTGGACATCGTCCTCCATCATAAAGCATGCACCAAGTCAACACCTTCCAGGATAGTACATGTGCGGTCTGCAATAAGTAGGTCCATCAATAAGGCACGAGGGAAAATGGACATCCTCCTCAAATCAAGCAAATGAAAATAGGGTAGAAGGCCTCAATATGTGGAATACTCAACCAACTCCCTGAAAAGGGTCGACTCCCCTTAATCCAAAGATATGCCTCAACATGTGTGCAAACAATCCCTTGAAGATCGCATGTGTTGACCAACAATGCATGAGATATGTAAGGTGGAAGAATAGCTCAAATAATCCACAAATGCCAATTCACCAATAGTCCAACCAACTCATGAAAAAGTAGGATAACCTCATCAAATATGCACAAAAATGGTGACAACCTCCAAATGTGGGCCTAGGAAGGGGAGCACTCAACCAACTCCCTGAAAAGGGTCAACTCCCCTTAATCCAAAGATATGCCTCAACATGTGTGCAAACAATCCCTCGAAGATCGCATGTGTGGACCAACAATGCATGAGATATGTAAGGTGGCAAAATAGCTCAAACAATCCACAAATGCCAATTCACCATCAGTCCAACCAACTCATGAAAAAGTAGGATAACCTCATCAAATATGCACAAAAATGGTGACAACCTCCAAATGTGGGCCTAGGAAGGGGAGCACTCAAGGTAATAACATGCTCCATGCTACAAATATGCCATCCATGTGTTGCATCAACCATACCCATATCCATCCATCCAAGTGATAAACCACATAAAATATGGTGAATGCATACCAAGCGCTTCATGCCATGATGAAGCCAACCGAATGGAAATGCCAATACCATGTCTACCTAGGCCATAAGTGCTATGGAGTTCCACCAAGGGGTCCATATGTCTTCATATCCAATCACCTTAAAAAGAATGCAAACTAGCACATGATCAAGTGTAATGCTACCTCTCTATGATAAGCAAGCATACCAAGCAAAACACCATCAAACCTCTAACACATCATCATCCATTTCATCAACAATCCAAGGAACTAAGTGTAAACCCCAAATACCAAGGCTCTTTCTGATGAAAATCACAAGGGTAGCAAAAATAATTTACTAGCATAGGCTTCATGCAAAATGAGGGATAAAATGCCCCAAGGACCTAAGGGGGCACATACCACAGTGACCACTAAAGACCTTTTTGACGTAAAATGCCATCAAATTATAGCTTTTAGACTTGCATATTATTAAGAATTTTTGATAGTATAAGAAAGATGAAGGGCTCAAATGGAATTGATGATATTCACGCGGATCTACTTGAAGTTTGAAAACTGATCCAAAAATTAACTTGATTTTCTAGAACAACCCCAGCTAACAATAGCACCTAGGGATTCCAACATGGTAATGTTTTAACAATGAATGTATGTCCTAGAATGCATAAAGGTCTTCCAAGATAAGGAGCCCTTCTTCCTACCAAAATATCCCAAGATCTGTCCATGAAAAATTGCATGAGATAAGTACCTAAGTTAGGTAATCCCTAGTCCTTGAAATCAATATGTTTTCTTCCAAGAAAATGTACATAGGGTTAACTTGACAATAGTGTTACAACAAAATCTAGCATCCCCAAATGACGTAAAGTCACAAGGATAAAGGAGCTCATCTTGTGAAACTCGAGAAGGCTACCAAATATCACCACAGTGGCTTCCTATCACTTTTGGTTGGCTCTTCTCCAACTCAAGGGGGGCTTGTCTAAAAGGTAGGATTGTTTAGGCTATGGTGTGGAGGCACTAGGTGACTTGGTGAAGAGTAAGCCTAAGCAAAACAAGTGGTTGAAGAAATAGTGGAATAATGAATAGAAAGATGAAGAAAAGCCCCAAGACCAAGTGTCTAATCACACATTAGGCAAGTGTAGTCAAGGTCCAAGGATGCATAGATCAAAGAGGGCAAGTAAATGAAAATGTAGGGCAATAAGGGCTGCTAAGCATGCGTAAATCAGCCTAGCTTGCTGATTTTTATAGCAGAAAATTACCTTGGAAGGCTAGAGATGCCATAAAGCATTGTCATGAAAGTGTGTTTATGTTAATCTAGCAAAAATTGGGTTTATTATATGAAAGGGTAACACAAAAAGAATAGCAATAAGAGGGATAAAATCCTCACATTACTGTATCCAAATCTATGTTGCAAGAGACACATAACCAAGTGTCGTACTAAACGTGTTTTTATATGTGGAAACGCAATTGCTACAGCCTTGAAACCTGTTTCAAACCGAATAGATGCATCCCACATGTGGAAAACACATTTTGTACAGCCTGAAACATGTTTCCAGGCCATATCACGCATCCATACAGCATGTTTCCAAGAGCAGTTTGCCCCATTTTGCCTTCATTTAACTGTTGGGACCTACAATTTTGGTCAACTACCTAATTAGAGATTATGAATTAGTAAGACTTCTAATAGCCTCTAAGACCAGAGATTTTTCTTCAAAAGAGGATTTCACAAGTGGCAAGCTCTTCATCAGCAAAAAGAAATTGGTATACTTGTGGTCGTATTCATTTAGTGAAGCACAATACGTTGGATTCCTAAAAGGTTGAGGATATTGTTTATGTGCATTCCAACCTTCACCTTGCATCTTATATAGTTTCAAAATATCGTAGTGGTCCTTCTAATGATTGGTAAGTGAATTTGGAATCCCCTAACTTGAACATCTCTCTTGCAGCACCGAATCTTGAGGAACATAGAAGTGGTGTTAAAATATGCAACTAGCGCCATATTCCACTTTGGACAGCTCCTCTAGGGAAGATAATTGCAGCATTGAATTCCTCTCTTCGAGAGGACCAAAATCGATATAATGATTGTCTCATTTGGACAAGCGGAAGTGTGATTTGATTTTTTTTTATCTCATGCAAATTATGAAGGTCGGCCTCTCCTATATGTCGGCTTATCAAGCCCAATGGACACGTCTTTTGACCCCATCGAATAGTATATATAGAAGTGCTCCCTCACATTATATCACACAATATATCTCTCTAAAATGGTCGCAGATAGAAGGTTAGCTCCAGCGAAGATGGATGGGACTGTTTTTCATTTTGTTTGGGCTACTTTATGTGTTGGGTTCCCTAGGCTAGAGGCCACATCTACTAAGGAATGTTTGGGCTTGTATGAATTTTGTTCTGTGTTGATTTCTAGTAGCATCGGATGTGCTCTAAGTCTCAAATTTTGCAGGGAGGCTTGGGCACATGTATTCCAAAGAACCCATAAAGTGTTTTGGGAAATTCCACCGGGAGACAGTTTTATTAAAATAATTGATTATTTTTAATGGGTCTCTAAGTCTAAACTTAGGAAATTAAAATAATTAATGGGTATTAATCTAACTGTGGGTGGAACTTCTAGAAGAAGACGAGGATCAGCAGAAATGATCTTAGCCATTGATTAGCTTCTAATCTGGGTCGTTGAATGTCAACGAGAAGATTATTTAAGGAGGCTCCAGGGTCATTTGGAAGACACACATCGAGTGGAGATCAGAAGATCGAATTTCTCTAGCACAGAAGTTGTCGGGGAGAGAATTCGAAGTGATCTTTTGCAGTGAGGGGCAAGGATATTTCTGGTTGGAGATTTCTCTTGGGAATACTCAGCAAAGGAGGCAGAGAGAGATCCGGGAGAGGCAGCGCAGAGGCTAAGCTGGCCAACGTAGGCTGACGCAAAGTGTTGATTTGGGGTAGCGTCGGATGTGCTCAAGGCCTCAAATTTTGCAGGGAGACTTGGGCACATGTATTCCAAAGAATCCAGAAAGCATTTTGGGAAATTCCACCCAGAAAAAATTTTATTAAAATAATTAATATTTTTTAATGGGACCCTAAGTCTAAACTTAGGAAATTAAAAATATTAATGGGTATTAATCTAATTGTGGGTGTAACTTCTAAAAGAAGACGAGGATCAAACTAAAATGATCTTAACCATTGATTAGCTTTTAATCTGGGTCATTGAATGTCAACGAGAAAATTATTTAAGGGAGCTTGACGGTCATTTGTAAAACACACCAAGAGATCAAGAGATCGAATTTATAAAGTAAGAAGTTCTCAAGAGGAAATTATGATCGAGGAGATTTCTTGCAGTGAGGGGCAATGAGTATCCAGAAGAAGGAATTTTTCCTGGGTCGGAGAGTACGAGGCAAAGAGGGCAAAACGGCGTCCAAAGAGAGGCAGACACTAGCCCACGCAGAGCTGACGCAGTGGGAGCGCAGGCCTTACAGGGAGATCGAATTCCTGCTAAGGAAATCAAGTTTCAGTAGCCGAGAGCAGGGGTGTGAGACCAGGAGGTGGAGATTCCGATTTTCCAGCCAGCAAAGGGTCCAAAGAAGGAGTAGCATGATACCCAGCAAGGGTGACGCAAGAACTGCGTGGGAGTGACGCAGTTCTGCGCAAAGGCTACGTAGAGTGTACGCAGAGGCTCTAGTTCAGCATGATCAGACTCAGATTCTCCTAGTGACAGGGTGAGATCATTTCACCATTCATTTTGTCCAATTTCTCTCTGTATCGAATTGCTAATTGAGCATCCAAGGATTGTACTCAGATTATCTCCTGCATAATAATAAAACCCTCAGAACCGTTGCACCAGTTTTCCTGCATTGGGTTTTTCCAAGGACATTTGTCCAAAAACAACAGTGTCATTTGTGTTGTATTTTCTTTCTTGCTTAGTCTCTTGTTGCCGCATAATATTTAATTAAGTGAAGGCTGTAGTGTATATGTTTCGATATTTGTCGTAGGAAACTGCAAATAATTTGGTTGATTCATTTAACAAATAAAAGAAACATTATAAGTTGTTGCAGTAGAGATTTCGGTTGAGGAATTTTCACATGGTATCAGAGCTACAGGTGAAGCAAGAAAAGCAGTGACAAAGATCACAGCACTAAGCAAAAGAGGGAGATTGAAAAATTGCAGGAGGCAGCAGTTCAAACCCCTAGAGGGTTTGCGCAGTTCTAGCCGAAGCGCTGAAATTTCGAGGCAGTCTCTCTCCGAGTGAGTTGACGAAGAGAAGGGCTTCCAGATCGAATTTTTGTTCGCGCAGAGGGAGCATTGCTAAAGCCTCAGCGTGAGGAGAGCTGGTGGGACGCATTTTTTTTTGCAAGCAGTTAGCTGGGCAAAAAAACGTCAGAAGAAAGAGGAGAAGCACAGTTGAGCGAATTTCTTCCTCAGAGAATTCCTAGCCAAGGAATTTGAATTCTCTAGAGCTGAGCAGCAACAAGGGGTAGCAGTTTTACTAGCTCCAACAGGGAGTGCGTAGGCTAGCCCAGCAGCAGCACAAAAAAGAGAGGAGATTTTCAACATTTGTGGCAGAAATGGCAACCAGTGGCATGAGGGATCAGGACAGGTTGGACGAAGCATCCAACTATGTCATCTGGAAGGCTAGAATGTCATTCCTTCTAGATGAGCATGCCCTTAACACATATGTCGACAGCGTGGTGTCTGTGCCTGCAAATGCAGATCCATTGAAAAAGTACAAATCAGAAACGGCGAAGGTCAAGAGGATGATCCTTGACGAAGTAAAGGATCACATAGTGTGTCATGTCACTAGCAGAGGAACTACTAAGGAGATGTGGGATGCCTTGGCAATGCTATATCAAGGTTCTTCTGAGCAGCGGAGGATGTACTCGAAGCAAAAGCTGAGATCTGCTCAGATGCAAAAGGGAGAGCATGTGGATCCATTCCTCACGAAGCTTAAAGAGACCAGTGATGAATTCTCTGCTGCAAGGCATACACCTCAGGATTCAGAATTGGTTAGACTAGCCCTCAATTCTGTCTCAGATGAGTGGCAAGTCCTTGTCCAGAGTATCTTGGGCAGAGCAGCATTGCCAAATTGGGATGAGATGTGGACAGCTCTAAAACAAGAGGAGTTGAGGAAAGACTTAGTCAAGGTTAACCTTGACAGAAGAAGCAACATTGAGTCGAAGCCCAAGGAGGAGGATAATGGAGCCCTTGCATCGAAGGGACAGCAAAAGCAGTGGAGACGTAGGAAGCACGTCTCAAAGATCAAGTGTTTCAAATGTGGTGAGATGGGTCACTACGCTACTCAGTGTCCTCTCAAGAAGAAGGACAAGGATGAGAAGCACGATCCAAAGGTTACGCCCGCGAAGATCGAAGAGGAGGAGTTCGCCATGATAGTCGAGATACCTCCAGGAAGGAGGTGCGCTGATTTGGAGTTGTAGTTCGAAAGAGCTACAGATGGGCAGGATCCTTGAGGAGTTCACCTCTCGGATCAATAACTTGCTACGAGAGCCCAGATCAGTAGTAGCAAGATAGACTAGTGTCGGATGGTGTCGAGGAGTGTCGGGGAGACAATTGCAGTGGCTAGTAGCTCCACAGATTGAACAGCATAGAGCAGAGTTGGCAACAATGCAGATGGCACAGAGCAGAGGTCAGCAGCAGCGCAGTAGATTCAGAGGGACAATGCAGAGACTAGCAGCAGTCAAGCTTCAGCATTCACGTGGTATCATACTGAACATAGTTAGTTCAATAATTTTGGATGTTTTTCCGTTGTTGATAGAGTAGTAGCAACAGCTTGCAGTGTAGTGGCAGTGTTAGCAGCAGCGCAGATGTAGCTCTTGAGAGGGAGTTGTAGTACAAATGCAGTGTTGACAGTGGCAGTGTCAACAGCAGTAAAATTGCAACAGCAGCACAGTAATTGGTGGACAGCATGTCAGACATCAATAGCGCAGAGGACGATGCTTCAGAGTCAAAGCAGTATGCATCAACGTATATTGCTAGAGCACATTCCTCGCTAAGAGGGAGTGTTGATTTGGGGTAGTGTTGGATGTGCTCAAGGCCTCAAATTTTGCAGGGAGGCTTGGGCACATGCATTCCAAAGAACCCACAAAGCGTTTTGGGAAATTCCACCCAGAAACAATTTTATTAAAATAATTAATATTTTTTAATGGGACCCTAAATCTAAACTTAGGAGATTAAAAATATTAATGGGTATTAATCTAATTGTGGGTGTAACTTCTAGAAGAAGACTAGGATCAAGCTAGAGTGATCTTAGGCATTGATTAGCTTTTAATCTAGGTTACTGAATGTCAACAAGAAGATTATTTAAGGGAGCTTGAGGGTCATTTGGAAAACACACCGAGAGATCAAGAGATTGAATTTCTGAAGTGAGAAGTTCTCAGGAGGAAATTCTGATAGAGGAGATTTCTTGCAGTGAGGGGCAGTGAGTATCCAAAAGAAGGAAGTTTTCCTGGGCTAGAGAGTATGAGGCAGAGAGAGGGCAGAACGACGTCCAAAGAGAGGCAGACGCTAGCCCACGCAGAGCTAACACAGTGCCAACGCAAGCCTTAGAGGGAGATCGAATTCCTACTAAGGAAATTGAGTTTCAATAGCCGAGAGCAGGGGTGTGAGACCGGGAGGCGGAGATTCGGATTTTCCAGCCAGCAGAGGGTCCAGAAAAGGAGCAGCGTGATACCCAACAGGGGTGGCGCGAGAACTGCGTGCGAGTGACGCAATTCTGCACAAAGGCTACCCAGAGGCTCTAGTTCAATGTGATCAAACTCAGATTCCCCCAGTGACAGGGTGAGATCATTTCACCATTCATTTCGTCCAGTTTCTCTCTGTATCGGGTTGCTAGTTGAGCATCCAAGGATGGTACTCAGATCTTCTCCTACATAATAATAAAACCCTCAAAATTGTTGCACCAGTTTTCCCGCATTGGGTTTTTCTGGGGACATTTGTCCAAAAACAATAGTGTCATTTGTGTTGTATTTTCTTTCTTGTTCAGTCTCTTGTTTCCGCATAATATTTAATTAATTGAAGGTTGCAGTGTATATGTTTCCATATTTGTCGTAGGAAACTGCAAATAATTTGGTTAACAAATAGAAGAAACATTATAAGTTGTTGCAGTAGGGATCCCGGTTAAGGAATTTTCACACAAAAGCAGTGCAGAGCCTTGAGGAGGTCCGTATTTTTGCTGAAGGAATCGATTTTTGAAGCCGGAAGTCAAGGTGTGAGACTGAGGGGCGGAAATCGAGGTTCCTAGGAGGCAAATCGATCAGCAGAGGGAGTGACATTGTTCCTAGACGCTGTGACGCTAGGCTGATGCAGTGACTGCGCAGAGGCAACAAGGAGCAAGCCATTATGTGGCTGGATCAGTCGAGATTGCCTGTGATAGTGTGAGGTACTTCTCACTATTCTTCTGTCAGTGATATTCTCTGTACTGGATAGCCAGCAAGGCATCCAAAGATTGTATTCAGAAAACTACTGCTTAATAATAAAACCCTCAGCTGTTGCACCAGTTTTCCCGCATTGGGTTTTTCCAAGGACATTTGTCCAAAAATAATTGTGTAGATGTGTTCTGTATTTATTTCTTGTTCAATTTCTTGTTTCCACATTTTATTTAAATGGTGAACGCTGCAATGTATTCGTTTCAGTGTTTACTGTAGGAAACAGTAAATAATTTGGTTCAGTAATTAACAAATAGGAGAAACGCAAATCAGTAGTTGCAGTAAAAATTTGGGCATCCAAATTTTCACATTCTGGGCTCCCTTTACCTTCTACTTCAGATCCGAGCTATCCTGGAAGATGACCGCAAGGGTTTTGTGAAGTGAAAACCCTTCCCTTTGGTAGGCCGCTATCTCTAGGAATCTAACTCATGCTAGCCACAGGCTCTATCATGCTACTCAGATGGTCAAAAGGATGATCTTCATCTCTGGTTAAACGTAGACCCTTCTTCATGACAGTTGGTTGGTATTCAGGTTTGTTTATGGGCTGGATTGAGCATTAGGAGGAGGACAGAGTAACTTCAAGAGAAGCCGCAGCAGTAGATGTGTTTACAAGGGCTGTATGTCACAAGCCCTAACCTGGAGCAGCAAAGGCTCATACAGAAATGGTATATCCTCCTCACTTCTGCCTCCGTATTTCTACTATGACTGAGTCATCTATTGATCTAAGGGATGTGCCTCCGGATGTTCTATTGACAAGTCAACCTTCACCTTTTATTGTACTCTCTCTCTGCTGAACATTTGATTATAATAATAAGAAGAATTGATCAAGGGTTTTCCCCATTATGGGGTTTTTCCCTGGCTTGTGCCATATTCTCATTTTCTTCTGTCTTGGCTTGTCTTTAGCACTTATCGTTCATGTTCTTTCGTTAGTTAATGTTCAATGTGATTGCTAATGATTTAATGGGCATATGGTTGAATGAAATAACTAACCTAAGCAAAGAACATGTTAATCCAAAATTAACAAGTGGAAATGGAAATACTTCTTCCACTCCACACTCCACTGTTTAATATGCATCTTGTCCTATTTTTCATGATGAATATGAAGATGAGAATTATGACTATTAGAGTTTACCCACTTAATCTCATGTTTTATTTCTATGTTCACTGTTCGCAATTCTATACATATAGCGTTGCAGCCTCATATATGAAGGTTGATTTTGGATATATAGCCACATTAATAAAGGTTGTTTTTGGATATTACCACTTGCATTATGTAATCATTTGTGAGATACAAGATAGACATGGGTTTTAGGAGTGTATTACTTGTCATTTATGTTTCTCATTAAATGTTCTTTGTTTGTTTATTCATGAATCTGAATCATAATGTCAAATGCTTTCTTTCAAAGTTTCAATATAATTTTCTATTTGTAAAATAGCATATTATTCATAATCTCTCTCTCCACTTGCATTATGTAATCATTTGTGAGATATAATATAGAGATGGGTTTAGGAGTGCATCACTTGTCATTTATGTTTCTCATTTAAATGTTCTTGCTTCTTTAATCATGAATCTGAATCATAATATTAAATGCTTTCTTTCAAAGTTTCAATATAATTTTCTATTTGTAAAATTACACATTATTCATACTTACTCTCTCTCTCTCTCTCTCTCCATGCATACATATCATCTATTCTGGGTGATTTCCTAAGGCTAGTAATTGTAGCCTAACCTGGAAACGTCCTGAGCCCTGTCATCATATTCAGAGGAAAAGCACAATGCTCTACTGAACATTGGAGGCAGTGAGTCGTTGAATTGGTATGATTTCAGATCACTAGAATTCTCTCAATATATAAACAGTATGAAGGCATGCTTGAAACATTGCGGCTCTGAAAGTATAGAGGCATGAAGCAGCAGTGTCACAATTGCATCAGCACTCATTTGAGATACAGTCCTGAAGAAGTCATTCTTCCCTCCTTAAGAATAGAACTATGAATATTCTATTCTTCATCTGATGTGCAGTGAATTACATGTCAAATTTGTGGTATTTCAATGGAACCAGCAAAGGACAACACTGTTTTATGCCATCTCAGATCTATGGAATTAGGCCTATCATCTCACAGGAAGAGGCCCATCACCTTGCTCTCAGTCTCTGACCGTGAAAAGAATATTTGTGGTCTCAGTGAAATAAGAACAATGACTTCAGCGGACATATGTATTTATATATATATACTCAGTCTGATCTACTTGAGCCTGTGGAGAATTTTGATTTACAGTGGAAATATTGTGATTAAATAAAAGTCTATACTAAAACCCTAGGGTATTCACATTAGTGAATATTTGGTCATGTTGGAAAGAAGGAAAGCTTCAGGCACTGGAAACATTTTTGAAATTCATCTTGAAGCCCTGTATCAACCTCATTGAAAGAAGCAGTCCTGGAGGATCATCTCAGGCTTGTGTAGCTAAGAGGTTTATAGGTGGGCAATGAAGTGAGGATCAGCAGACTTGTGGGCACTATTCTTGGCAGGCATCTTCAGTGGCACATTTTGCATGAGTAGACATCTTCAGGGATTACAGGAGTACATCACCAGCCTTAAATACTTGATGAGCAGTTGGTTAACTTTGCATTATGAGCTTATGATGCTACTAATACCATTTATGACAGAAAACTCTTCTCTAGATAATCTAGAGAAATTAGCTTGGATGCTCCAGTGGCTTGAGAAATAAGTCATTGACTGTATTGATGAACATCATGTCACTGATTCTAGGCAACTGCAAGTGTTCATCATCCAATAACAAATTCTAGAGTGTGGTTGAAGATGTTAGGTTCAGTAAGGACCAGGACTCTGAATCAGGGTTGCATAAGAAACACTGGCATAATCAGATTTGAAGCAGTCTACATCAGTATGTCCTATCAAGAATCTGGAAAGATCTATGATATCACTGTTTGGAGTCTAATCAGAAGAAAGTCTTGAAGCAGTCAAAAGTTCAGAAGCCAAGAAAGAATATGGTGATGAAGGTTGCAATATGAGCAATCTTGGAAGTTTTTTTTTTAAAGGACATAGTCCAGACCCTTGCAGCAGCCCCTATAATCATAAAGAACAGTGGGCGGATCATTGGAAAGCCTAGATTTCATGAAGAATGGTCGCATGGATTCAGATGCCTGGATAAGAAGGACCTCCGTGTGAAAGATTGGTAGCTGTCATTAATCATCTGGTTGATGGATTATCTCATCAAAGGACTTCTTCACCCTAGTTTAAGAAGGACCATGATGATAATTTTCTCTCTGATTTGGATTAAAGAAGTTTACAGATGCAAGTGCTGTATGATAAATCTTCATATTAAAGATGAGGGGCAGATTGATGAAGGCTTGATGTCCAACTAAAGTAAGACTTCAGAGGGAGCTACAGAATCCCTGGCAGAAGTCTTATGTTTAACTCTGATGATTAGCTATATCTCCAAAGCTATATGATTATGATTCAATTAACTAAAAGAACAACTTTGGCACATGGACCTAAGGGTCAATAACAGGAAAGGAGCAGGTTGCAGATAGCTTGATGATTATGCCTGGCAAGGTCACTTTCCCTATAATCAGAGGGAGCTATGGTCAAGATATGTTGATTGGATTGTAAATATACAGATATTGATGATGTCTGCTTAACAGATGATGACCCTCTCGTTTATCAATGTAAGGAAATTGACTTTTAAAGTCAAGATGGAAGACCTAGCCTTGATGCACTATTTTCTGCACTTAAAGATCTGATGAGATGGAGAAGCTGCTCGTCTGGATATATATATATATATAGTGGGATCCCTGGTGTTCTTGCTAAACACCTATCATATGCCTCGCTATAAAGATTCTTGGGTCGATCTATGGATGAGCCTCATATATTGGATAGCTGCTTGTTGAGATATCTCTATGATTTTATTATCTATGATCAAAGACACACTGCCAGAATCTAAGATTCCATGAATATTCTGATGTTGGCTTGGTTGGCAGTGTGATGGATATGGAAAGAGCACATCTAGTGCTATATCTCTTGATTTGGTTGCTCTGGAAGCACTATTGAGGTTGAATGTATATAGCAGCAAGTATGGCTTATTATGAAGCCAATTGGTTGAGGAAGCTCTTCAGTGAGCCATTTGAGCATGTGCTGGAAACCACCATTGTATATTGCAGAGTGGGATTCGCTTTTCAGAGAATCCCATGTTCCACGACCACTCCAATCATATTGGCATCAGGTACCACTTTATTTGGGATATGGTACAGCAGGGAACAATCAAGCTCCAACATTGCAGGATGGATGTATAGGTTACCAACATCCTCTCAAAGCCTCTTGGTAAGGTCAAGTTTATCTTTCCTCAGAAAAAGGCTGGAGTGGTGGAAAGACCCTAGTATGAGGGTCCCGATTGAACATTGAGTTTTGGATGTGCTTTTGGGGGGGCCTGGGGTACTTCTTGGAGCTATGTGTGACCATAGGGTGAGCCTTCCCCTATAGGTACGTTGTGTACAGGATGAGTGGTTCACCTTTCCCTGTGATGCTCCATGACGATATATGCATAGGATGAGTGGTTCACCTTCTCTTGTGGATACCCCAGTGAGAGATAAATATAGGCATCTGTCGATTGTCACAAGTGGACATGTCGATGGGATGTGGTTCATCCTTTCCCCACATGCAGGATGTTCATTCCCTACGATCGATGGTTGACACGTCGGTGGGATGTGATTCATCCTTTCCCCACGTGTGGATCCTTCTACATTTGTTGGTTGGCATGCATGTACGACGTGGTTCATCCTTTCCCTACGCTTGGTGGTTTGCATGTGCATAGGATGTGGTTTATCCTTTTCCTAGGATAGTTGTGACATGTGAATGTAGGATGTGGTCTATCCTTTCCCTAGGATGGTTGTGACATGTCACTGTAGGATGTGGTTTATCCTTTCGCTACGTGTGGTTGTGAGCAGGATGTGATTTATTCTTTCTAGTCACGAGTCAAACTTTGCTCTTCCCTCAAACGATCTGATTCAAATCTGGGCAAGTCAAACTCGCGTTGATCGAGTTTGACTTGTGGTCAATGAGAGTTTGACTCGCGACTCACCGATTAATTTCGATTTAGGTGACTAAGGCGATTTTCAGCCCTCGACTTCGCAAGCACAGGTTTTAACTTTTAGGGTTGCCGCATTATTCGACACGTGGTTTAGTTAGGTTAAAAATTAAACGTCGATTTGTAACTCACTGCTCACTACTCAGGCCTGACAACTCATACGTCAAGAAGGTAATAGAGGCGTGGTTTCAGTTTCAGTTTACTCTGCGTAATAGAGGTGTAGTGTGCAGTGTGCTCCAGCATTAGCTTTCGCGTGTGCTCTATCAAAGATTTCAGTAGCAAACCATTATCGTATCATTTCAACAGCAATCAAGAGATTTCAATAACTTATTTTTTACTGATTAGTATGTGGTATTTTATGAACTTTTGGAAGCAGATGCTTTTGGTTTTATGTAGTCACTGGTTAGGAGTTAGGACTCTGTACTTTCAATCATGTTTGGACTCATAACATATATGAGATACTTATTCATTCACGATATTTTGGACATCTATTGATATTATGGATTGTTTGGACATGGCTTTATTGAATATCAATGTAAAAAAAAAATTAACTCAATATATGTGTATCTCTTTATTTATTGAATTCACAGATTTTATCCCGATCTGCTCAAAACTCTTCACTTTTTTGCCTCACTGATTCATTGTCGATTCCGAGTCTGGTAACATTGATTCCTTCCCTGTTGTTGCCCCAGCATCATCCTACCCATATAGTCCAGGACACATGGTAAGTACCTCTCATTTGACCAATCAGTTGGGAAAAGTGGTTTAGGACCATAGCACTATCGATGACGCATCATGTATTGTCGTACTCCCTATGTCTAGGATGCATAATGTTCAACAAACTTGATCACTTTGGATCAAGTTTGATTACGGTTTTACACCTGGTTATGTGGACTAATTGTTGTTAGTGGAGAGTGGTAACGTCTTATGACTCACTCTTTGATCGATTCTTCTTCATTATCTATATCAATATTCAGCAAAGTTGAGATGGGATGCAGAGATGGTTCTTGATGACAAGATGGCATGGATTGGCAGGTGGAATTCTCCCTAGTTGAGAGGGAGTGTTAAAATTGACAACTAGGGCCAAATTTCACTTTGGACAGCTCATTTGATGGAGATGATAATTGCATTGAATTCCTCTTTTCGAGAGGGCCAAAATTGACCTAAATATCATCAAATTTGGATAAGGAGAAATGTGTTTTTTAATTTATGCCTACTCAAATGCAAATTGTCAAGGTCAACCTCACCTCGTTGTAGACTCGTAAAGCCCAAACGTCGTGTCTCTTGACCCTCACCAATTTGTATATATAGAGGTGTCCTCCAACCTCATTTGTGTGATGTTATGTGCATTCAAGCATAGAAAATATACCTGTCTGAGGCAGCGAAGCTACAAGAGGAAGAGGACAAGCATTTGGGATTGTTTTTGTAGTTATTGTCTCCCTTATAGGTCCGAGTTTGGAGCAAAGGTTATCGCTTTGCATGAGGATTGATCTAATGATGTTTTGGGCATGATTCTTGTGGTAAATATCTCCTAGAAGCAGGCCGCACTTGATTGGGTCACCTACAGCCAGGTCGTAGGCCTTAATTACCTAGTTCAGGAGCCCGAGAAGCTACAGATGGGAGACTGCAATCTGTTATGCTTGAACAAGACACTATGTGGTTCATTTCTAAGGCCTAAAAGAGGGCTAAAGGGCAACAAGTTGTTGGAGGGATTGTTTGAAGGGAGGTCACAATAAATAGAAGGTTCGATGGGTGTGTGTTACATATCCATTTGGGCACATCACTCCCAACATTCAGATCAATACTATTAGGGCTCATCAAACCCTAATCCAGTTGCTACATGCCCTAGACAAGTCATCACTTTGAATGCCTCCTTCCCTGAAAGTTTCCTGGCCTGAAGCCCTCTAGAAATGCCTCCTTGAGGGACCAACGCAGCCTTGGTCAGGGGTAAATGCGCTTCAGTGCAGGTAGGCCCATGTAAGGGTGCATTTCAGTGCACTTAGGCCCACTTTGACCTACGCTGGGCGAGATTGAGTGAATTCTTCATAGGGTTCTGGGAATATTCTTATCTTCTGGAGCATTCTAGAAGATTCCCACACTTATCATCTCCTATGAGCTCAAAATTGGATAGGGAATGAGTCAAGTAATCTCCTATCCTCTCATCCCTTCCTCCATGGAAACTAACTCTAAGTTTGGAAGGCCATCCAATACCCTCATTTATGACAAACCACCTCCATTTTCCTATAAATTGAGCACTCGTCTAAGTGATCAGGGGCTGGACTTCGAGAATTTGTAAGGAGATACTGTTGTTGTGAGGTTTGAGATTGTAAGCAAGTATTGTTATGTTGCCGGAGTGTTGTGCTTATGGTGTGATGAAGGATGGAACTCAAGCTAGATGAGTGACATGGGATCAGACTTCTTGGTTGTAACTCTTCCTTCTACTTAATAAAGTTGTTTACACCTTTTCCCATATTCTTGTCTTTATGTATGATGATTATATGTGTAAATGTTTTCGATTACATTTACCTATAGTAGATAGATCTCTTGCTTTGATTAGTTTTTGTCCTTTGTTTATGATTGCGCGTACTTGTCGAGCAGATTAAGTTCGAGGAGTGACAGGAGCCATATAAAGGAGACAAAGGGAAAGCGAGAGATAACAATTAGGTCCCTTGTCTTATTTATCTTTCATAGAAAAAGGTTAAACTCTTTAATTTTGTTGTTCTAGGTGTAACTACCCACCTAGGGAAATTGTATTTATCCGTAAATGCAAAATTCCACATAACAAATTGGCAACTCCGCTGGGGAACGATCATCGTTTCCGGTAGTTTACCTTCATCCAAGTACACCCTAGTAGACTTTACTTGCTTCCATTGATCTTGTTTCAGCCTTTTTGAAGTGTTTTTTGGTAAAAATTGTGCTTGAAAGCCCCTAGAATGGCCTCTCTGGCACCAGCACAGGCTTGGTCAGGAGACAAAGTGCTGCAGAGCACCCTTGGCTTGAGGACAATGCTCTGAAGCGCATTGTGTCCCATTCATGGTTGCACTGATCCTCTTTAGATCAAAAATCCCACCTTTGACTTGATTTTTCCCAAATTTCCTTCTGTTTTTGCTTGCTGAAAGATCAATGATTGTTGTACTTCTGAAATCAATTTGTGTTTCCTTTCCTAGCCCTACTTTGGCCTTGATTGTTTAGTGTTTCTTAAATGATTTCTTTATCATTATCAATTCATTGTCAAAGTTAGTTTATAGTCGATTAATCTTTGTTGAAAAGAAAGTGTCGTAAAGTCTTCATTTCTTTCGAAAAGGAACTGTCGTAAAGTATTTGTTTCTTGCAAAAGATTGATTGATTGTATGTGAATTAATTTCCTTTTGTTCATCTCAACATTAAGGGAATTGAAAAGAAAAACTTGCATCTTGCATTGAAAATTTTGTGAATGCTTGATAGGAATAGCTAGGGAAATTGCATTAGGTGTACTTTATGTTCTTTGATTAAAAAACTCTGATTGCTTTATCCCTATTAGCTAAGGTTTTCATTGTTCAATTGAATGAAAAGAATGCTTATCATATTCGTTGCATTCTAGAAATTTCAGAAAACATCACGTGATGAACTTGAAAGGCAAATTCTTAAGAAGATCAACTTAAAAGTTATCTCAATTAACCTAATGGAGCATTGTAACTTAACGCATAAAATTTAGAGGTCTAGGCTAGAGACATGTTCCGGTGTCGTTAAACATAGCAGTTGTCGCTAACTTGTCTGCGATACATTCCGAGTGTGATACCTCATTCCACGTACGTAAGTATATCGTAGCTCGTCCACGTACCTTCGGGTATATAGGGCGATGTTACAGTATGTAAAGTATAAAGGAATGCTCTCACTGTGCGGTTTCGCATTAGACAGCGCTAACACGGATTGGGCCTCCACGTACTTTCGGGTATATATGGGAGGACTACATTAGGTTGTTATCCATCCTTAGGTAATCGAGTCGGCCGCCTTGTATACTGTGATACACCGAACACAACATTCGGGGATATTGCCTGCATGTATGTTAAGTCCTTGGTTTACTGAGGCAGTATATTGCAGTTCACAGTTGTTTGGTAATCCTTTTGCCTAGATTATCCCTCTTTTGTTTTGTTATGTTATTTTGATTAAAATAAAATCAATTGACCACGGATAACATCCTCCACGCTCACTCCTTAATTGATCTTAGGTTGAGACATATGGCAACAACTCCGGAGTCCACTGATCAAGGAATTCCTTTTGATGTGAATCCTAGTCCTTTTCCTCCTTTCGGAAATATTGGTGCTCCTTATATGGCTGCATTGTCCCTTCCGGGATTTACCATTGGCTTGCCAGTATGGTTGTTTTCAACCTCCCTGGTTCAAAATGTCATGATTTCTCCGCAATCGAGTACTCCTCCAACTGAACAAAATCAACCTCCAGTTGATCCTAAAGTTGACCCTTTGTCGTCTTCTTCGATTTTTTCTTCCTCCCCTTCTTCCTCTTCGCCTGGTGAAAGTATTGACACTAGTAACCAGGTGGCTAAGAAGAAGAAGAACGGGAAGAAGAAGAAAAAAATTCAGCAGGGGGGCAACCAAGCAACCATTGCTTTGAATGCAACTTCTAATGAGAAACCGTCTGATAAGCCTCACAAAGTTCGATATCCATGCAAACTTTGTATGGGAGACCATCTTCTTCGAAATTGTCCTGATATTCCTCAGATCTTAGAAGAATGGTCTTCTTGTTCACATCATCCTGTGTCATCAACTTCTGGAGATCATGCTAGTGACACACCATCAACTAATGGTAGTAAAGTTCATGGAAAGAAGGGTAAAGTTAAGTTTCCCTATAGGTTATGTGAAGGGAATCACCCCATTCACCTTTGTCCCTATCTGGATGAAGCCAAAAAAGTGTTGGATAACCGTCCTGTTTCTCCGCAGCGACTTCCATCTGGTTACAGAAGACTCTTCCTTAATCCTTCACTAGTTGATAAAGTGACTAACCCAAATCAACCATCGGTGAAACCCACTCTCTCTGAATGTGAATTCCATGAGTCTATACCTAAACAATCACAGGTCGAGGAAACCGTTGTCCCGATTTCACCTTCAGTTAATCATACCTTTCCCGAAGAGAGTGAATATGATACCACTCAAGTTCTTTTCGTTTCTTCAGAATCCAATGAGCTTGGGGGCAATCCTCTTGTTCCATCAAGACAAGAGGAAAATCCTCCCGCTCTCGTAACTCAAGGGTTTAATTCTCCCGTTTCTACGGTACCCCCTCCAAGTAGTCTGGTCACTTCCTTTGATTGGAATCGACTAGCAAGATGTTGTCTACCTTCTTATGTGCCTTTCCAAATCATAGTATAGGTTTGTAATATGATTGTACCTGGCACTATTATAGATGAAGGTGCATCTGTGAGTATCCTTTCTTCTACTGCTTGGCAAGCGCTCGATTTGCCGCCATTTGTGTCTGTTACCCAAAATCTGTTGGCTTTTAACCGAGGAACCAGTCAACCATTAGGGATCCTCCCTCAGTTGCCTATTAATTTGGGAGGAAAATTTGTTTATCTCAATGTGATGGTAGTCCCAGGCCCTTTAGATTACAATTTACTACTTGGGCGCAACTATGTTTATGACATGGAAGCTATTGTTTCAACACTCTTTCAAGTGATGTGTTTCCCGCATGAAGGCAGAATTGTCACCGTTGACCAACTCTCATTTCCCGGTCCAAATATGGCTTCCAGTCAACCATCTTCCCTAAATGGTCCTTTTATCCCAATGGTATTTTCCCCACCACAGGACAATTATGTGGCAACCCGTTCCATGCCTACATCAACTTACGATCAATTCCGTGATGTTGTGCATTATGTACTAGGGGCATTGGAACCAGATCTCTCTATTGTTCTCCCATCTAATGAGAACCTCTTGGAAGTCATGACCTCTTATGGGTCATGATCAAAGGGTGTGAGCATAGTTCCTTGTCTTGTGTCAATCTCATTAAAAAATGAAACAAGGAATATGAGGATAGTTCCTGGTTTTGTATCAACCTCATTAAAAAATGAAACAAAGGGTATGAGCACAGTTCCTTGTCTTGTGTCAAGCTCATTAAAAAATGAAACAAGGAATATGAGGAGAGTTCTTTTACTTTGTCAACCTCATTAAAGACTGAAACAGGTCATCGAGCATAGTTCCTTGTCTTGTGTCAAGCTCGTTAAAAAATGAAACAAGGAATTCGAGCATAGTTCCTTGTCTTGTGTCAACCTCGTTAAAAAATGAAACAAGGAATTCAAGCATAGTTCCTTGTCTTGTGTCAACCTCGTTAAAAAATGAAACAAGGAATCTGAGCAGAGTTCCTTGTCTTGTGTCAAGCTCATTAAAAAATGAAACAAGGTCCCCTGGAGCAAAGTTCCAACTCGAGTCTTTGATTGGATCTCGTAAAATCCCAATCGAGTCTTTCACTTTATCTCGTAAATGAACCTTCATTCCGTCTACCTAATAGCCACAAGTAGTCTACTTAGGTGAATGCAATTAAGCTTGGGGGGGATGCACCTAGAATCAAGTCATCATGTTGGGGGCATGTAAACCAATCTCAAGCATAGTTTTTTGTTTCAAGCTTGTGTAAACATGAAACTGAATCCAAGCATAGTTTTTCATTTCAAGCTTGTGTAAAAATGAAACTGAATCCAAGCATAGTTCCCTATGGTTCAAGCTTGTGTAAAAATGAACCCATCTCCATTTTAACCCTTGTGATTGCCATTCTATCAGCCTTTTCCATCAGATGAGCCTTGGTTTTTCTCCTTCCATCGTCACTATCTTCTTGGCCGATCATACGCTTTCACGTGGTTGTTTTACCCTTTCTGAGAAACAGTTGCAATGAGTGGTCTTATTAGCCAGCCTCTTCACATAAATCAACATGTTTTGAGAAGTTCCAACATCATCGAAACCAGTTGCTATCCTAGACACCACTCGTTCCTCAAAGCGGAGTCCTCTTTAAGCTCTTTTCAGACTCTTGAAATATGAAATGATTATCGAGCGCTTGTCCTTTTCAGCTCGTAAACGGATTGGAAACGACATCTACTCAATATAAGTTTAACCTTTTTCCGGCCTAAGATAGATTACTTACGAAAAAGGAATACAATCATCGAACATGGTCAATAGGTTCTCTCTTGTATTATTTTATGCTTTTTTGGACTTGAGAGACAAATTTACGAAAAAGAACTTGTGGCGTTTTCTTTTTGTCCCTTTTCAAACTCTCTAAATATGAAAAGGACCGAGTTATCATTGTCGTTAAACTCGTTAAAATATCAAATAGCGACAAACTTGTCCATCATGACAAGACCGAATTTCACCTTCGCTAGACTCGTTAAAACATCACATAGCAATGGATTCACCCAAAGGTTGGAATTATACAAGTATATGTTATCCTCCTCAAGCTTGATAAAAAATAAAGAGGTATTGGTCAGCAATGACTAGGGAAATGGGAAAAGGGATAAACCACTTTATGGCAGCAAGTCGCTCTTGAACATGACACTTTCACTTCATCTCTATGATTACTTGGGTTGGGTTATCTGCTTGATGGTTATCATACCTATGGTTTATCATACCATCCATTACTTTGATTTTGGGTCAATGCTGCCAATTCATTCAGTGTCGTTGACATGTTCAAGAGAAGTCACTCAATTAAATTCATCCTTTGCAATACTCATAAACCTTCATTTTCATGATCGCCATTCCTAAACCTTGTGTCGTCAGTCACATTCCGTCTCCAAAAATCATTACACTCATTTCGTGTCGTTGATGTGGAATCCATCAAGGCCCTCCTGCGATGAGTCGCTTTTTGTTGACATCAACACATTATCCAAGAAGTTGACTTAGAAACACCCTTTTAGTACCTTGGGGCTTGCATACATCAATGGCAAGTTTCTCGCTTCCAGCGATAGGTTGACATCACTGGCCTTCGAACAAAAGACTTTGTATGGTGTTCGACATCAAAACATCCATACACACCATGCAAAATGTACTGCAATATCTTGAGGATCATTATCATTATCGGTGATTTCTCTCGCGTCTGTTAACAGCTTACATCATTGGCTGGTAATTAGATAGTGTCTTCCCATGTTCGACTTCAAATCACATGTTCACATGGTTGGACTCGTACTTGAGCAAACGATTGAACGAGATAGAAGACCCCGGATCTAGTTTCAACCATTCGGGCTACGATTTCAGGAAAGTACCAAATCATCCGTACAATGGCTTTACACTGATGGTCATGGGTCTATATCTGTAGACGACTATCTATGTACATGTAATGAAAAGTTTATATGTTGAGCATAGGTATGCCTTCCCTCAGCAATTCATGAAAAATCCAGAATATCATTATATTATGTATTGTACTTGATGCAGGTCACCATCCGCTTCGGAACCTCCTCATCACATCGTAAAGCATATCACTCGACATTATCATTTTCGACTTCATGCTTTAGGGGGCAGTTGTTACAGATCCATTTGGGCACATCACTCCCAACATTCAGATCAGTACTATTAGGGTTCATCAAACCCTAATCCAGTTGCTACATGCCCTAGACAAGTCATCACTTTGAATGCCTCCTTCCCTGAAATTTTCCTGGCCTGAAGCCCTCCAGAAATGCCTCCTTGAGGGACCAGCACAGCCTTGGTCAGGGTAAATGCGCTTCAGTGCAGGTAGGCCCATGTAAGGGTGCATTTCAGTGCACTTAGGCCCACTTTGACCTACGTTGGGCGAGATTGAGCGAATTCTTCATAGGGTTCTGGGAATATTCTTATCTTCTAGAGCATTCTAGAAGATTCCCACACTTATCATCTCCTATGAGCTCGAAATTGGATAGGGAATGAGTTAAGTAACCTCCTATCCTCTCATCCCTTCCTCCATGGAAACTAACTCTAAGTTTGGAAGGCCATTCAATACCCTCATTTATGACCAAACCACCTCCATTTCCCTATAATTGAGCACTCATCTAAGTGATCAGGGGCTGGACTTTGAGAATTTCTAAGGAGACACTGTTGGTGTGAGGTTTGAGATTGTAAGCAAGTATTGTTATGCTGCCGGAGTGTTGTGCTTATGGCGTGATGAAGGATGGAACTCAAGTTGGATGAGTGACATGGGATCGGACTTCTTGGTTGTAACTCTTCCTTCTACATAATAAAGTTGTTTACACCTTTTCCCATATTCTTGTCTTTATGTATGATGATTATATGTGTAAATGCTTTCGATTCCATTTACTTATAGTAGATAGATCTCTTGCTTTGATTGGTTTTTGTCCTTTGTTTATGATTGCAGGTACTTGTCTTGCGGATTAAGTTCGAGAAGGAGCGATGGGCACCATATAAAGGAGACAAAGGGAAAGCGAAAGATAACAAGTAAGTCCCTTGTCTTATTTATCTTCCATAGAAAAAGGTTGAACTCTTTAATTATGTTGTTCTAGGTGTAGCTACCCACCTAGGGAAATTGTATTTATCCGTAGATGCTAAATTCCACATAACAGTGTGAATAGGGTGTTGTAAGCAGACAGTGTTTGTGCCCTAACCAGTGTCTAGAATTGCAGAGAAGAAGACACCGGCTCTTCGAGCATGCAAAGAATGTCAGAATTGTTGTTTGATTGGGCTATCTTCTTCTCTAAGGGCAATGATATTAGATCTTCAATTGGCTAGTCATTTTTATTGTACTTCTCTCTCTCTCTGTTGAACATTTTATAATAATAATAAGAAGAATTAAAAAAGGGTTTTCCCATCTCGGGGTTTTTCCCTGGCTTGTGTTATATCCTTGTGTTCTCTTGTCTTCTGCTTCTCTCGTTTATGTTCTTTCTTCAGTTACTATCTATGTGATATTGAGTTATGTGATTGCTTATGGAAATGAAATGGAATGGTAAACAGGGTAATATAGATCACTGCAGTAATTGTCCTAAGCCAAGATCATATCCTAAAATTAGCACCTGTCCTATTTAGGTAGACTTGCATAGCTTGCCCATATAATTTTGGTCATCCCTTGACTATGTTTCAAAGCCTTTACATAGTGTAATCTACTACAAATTTAACCCTCGCTTTCAAAGAAAAATTGTATTAAAGTTGAATTTCCTGAACATCTCAAGGATTTCGTGATGATCCATATTGGGGATAAGATGTTTAAAGGACTTGTTATAACTTATGGGTGTCAACTTGCTTAACACATGCTTTAGAGGTCAATATCTAGAACATATTAAGATGAAAGATCACCCCTTGATGGGCAAGCCTAACCTAACTGGAAACCCAAATCAATAAGAGACCTCAAGCTCACTCAACTCCTTGTGTTAACAATGATATTAATAATGGATGGTGACAAGCGGTTTGTAAGAATTCACAAGCCAACAAAAATGTGGCAACCCAAAAGGCTCCAACCAATAGGGCTTTCAAACTCAATTATGTCAACCACCAACATATTGATATCTTCCCCTGCAACCAAGGAGCCTTTTCAACCTTCCCAAACTATCACCCTTTATGGTTGTTGCAAGAAGGCACGCTCACCAAACCCCTTGAACTCCTAGGAATCTCACAACCTTAAGGATGCCCAAAGGAAACTAAAGCTCCATACCATGCTCAGTTACATTGATCATGTTCTTCAAGGCTCGTCAACTTTGAATTATTTCAATGCTCTAGCAAGGCCATGTAATAACATTGAAAAGGATAATATGCATTGTTACACAAAGTCATAAAAGTAGTGTCATGAAATACAAGAGGGATTTTTAAACCTTGTAAAAAAGTTAAGATCATTAAAGTTAGGCATATGATTCAGGATTAAGAAATTTTATCCATAGGATGTTGAAATTTATGAATTTCTTTTGAAGAGTTCTCCACACAGCCAAATGCAATAGTTTTTACTTCCACCCATGAAGAGTGAAGGGAAGATGTTACCACCCTTATCTTCCCCCAATTTGTTGTAGTCGTCATTGACAGGCGGGCATACCCATTTCAAAGGTTAGTCTAGAATCTAGATTATGCAAATATTTACACAAACATGATGCACAAGAAATAGAAAAATGTTGGTGACAACTACTTGATGAACTTCCAAAATCTCATTGACTTGTATAGAAAGATTTTAATAAGGTTGATGCTCATGAGGATAAGGCATGCTTCCTATTGGACTCCCCCAATATGAAAAAGAAGCATGGGTTGTATTGAGTCTGATTCAAATTATATGACCCAAAAAAAAAAATTCAAAGAAATGATTTGGTTGAGTTTCAATTTACCTAGCCTAATTTTCACAAGATGTAATGAGTAGGTCCTCAAAAGACTTGACAGGCCCATGCTCTCAAAAAAAATACTTTGTTTTCTTATTGTGTGGGATCTCAATTAATTCAAAGGTTGATGGTGGCTACTCTTTCATACCATTATCATAAATAATTTCTTGTCCCCTTAGGAGCTATTAAAACATATATGCCTATAGCCCAATACATTTTGAATGTCTCTCACTTGATGAATCAAAGATGCTTGAGTTGCATCAGAAAAATTTTAAACATTATTCCAAAGAAAGGCAAGAAGATGGTTAGAATGAATGGTAGGAAGTCGACATTAATTGAACCACCTCTTTCTTGGAAAGGCATAGCAAGTCATGCCTCAATAGAAAACTTCAAAACACAGTTTGAGAGTACCTCAACTAGGTGAGCCAATGCTTACAAAGCAATCCTTTACTAAAGAGTTGTAAGCCTAGATAGCTAAGCTTTGACAACACTTAAAATTTGATGAAATCTGTAGTGCCAAGGGAACTCAACTTTAAGATAGAATTCATTTACTCAAGTTTGGGAATAGGCCAATGACAATCTTTTTCAAAGCAAAGCTTTAAAAGAAGCTTTGGAGAAACTCTCATCCATCAAAACCCCTAATGCAATGCTAACCCGAGAGGACAACATCAATACAAGAATTGTTTCAGATACAATATGATGTTTCAAACCCAAGACCTTACCAAAGATCATAGGGTGGCCATGCAAAACTACATTGATGTGGTCTCGCAAAAGCTTTCAAAAGCTCAAACAAGATTGTTTGAGTTACTTAAAGAGAGGAACAATGGAAAATACAATGGAGAGCTTGATTTTGCACAACACATCATCTAGCTCAAAAATACAAGTGTTCCACGGGGACATGTCCCCCCACCTGGAAAACGTGTCCCCATGCTTCCTTGCACCCCAAGGACATGGTGACATCTGGGGGACGTTTCCCCCTATCCCCAAAAAACGGAAACGTGAAGAAACTCGAAGGGGGACGTTTCCTCCCAAAAGAGGAAATGTTTCCAAAAAAAATTGAGGTTAAATCGTAAAAGAAAAAGTCAAATCCCTAAAAATAATTATAGAATATTATAATTATACCATGAATCGATGGAGGGGTGGAGGGTTTTTTTGGTTATTTCATATTTGAAGGGAATAGCAACATGATGGGATGTTGATCCAAAGTACGATGCACAGGTAGATATGGAGGAGGGACTTGATGAGACACAGATGGGATTGGGTGGTGTGCCACGTCCATGTTTGAGAATGCAAATGATTTTGATTGATACGGTGACATGGTTGATCCTGATTTATTCATGCAGCAGCGGGATGTGGAGACTAGTGGGGCAATACCTTGAGCAATTATGCTCATTTGTCGTTTGATATGTACTTATGTTATCTGCTTTTTGTTTCGAACGTTAGTGGTATACTTTAGTTTGTTTTGAATCTTGATATAATATATTAGACTTGGCTCTATAAAAATTTGAATCTTGATGTATCGGACTTGACTTTTATTTCTATATTTAGTATTCACAGTTGGAACTTCAATATGGTTTAAACTTTTATTTTCATTGTACAATGTTATAGTTACATGCATGATTGTATCATGCCTTTCGTTTTAAATTTGTTTCAGTTATAAGATCCATCGATTTATCCTTCGTGATGTAAGTGTTATATAATGATAAAAACAGTTAAATTATAAAATTTCAATGATATATTTAGATTTTTTTAGAATTTTACTATTTTTTGTCCGGGTCCCTTGTATTAAAGACCCCGACGTCCCCACGTTTCCTAAAAATTGGTGGGGATATTTTGCATAGGTCGCTCCTACGTTTCCCTGCTACCCCGTCCCCACGTCCCAAGAAACTTGGTGGAACTATGAATACAATGGACCAAGACTAAAACGTCACAAGTAGAGCATCCATGATCAATCTAAATGGGGCAAGTATGCTAGTGGAATTAGCACAACCACAACTCAATACAAAGAGTTTTAATCAATTATACCCAGTCTAATAATTAGGGCACAACTCAAAACCGTAGCAAATCAAATGAACATCACATCGACATTGGCGCAAAAGTCTGGGCAATGAATCAATTTTGAATTTCATTACCATTCAAGAGTATAACAAAATCATAAAGCTAAAAACCATCAAATATGGGCCTTGCACTATTATTCAAGTTGTTGGACCAATATGAACTTGATGTTCTAACTTAATGCCAATAATCTTAAATTGTATGAGCCATCACATACATGCCATAGCCACATGACATTATTAGAAAATTTCAACCTTTGCTCTTTAAGGATATATGATTTCATGCTAAAACAAGAACCACAAGAAGAAAGCATATTACACCATATAGCATACTTGGGTGGCCAAAAGGGTAGCTTGCCCTCACAATCACATTACCTATCTTCAATGGAAATTGGCAACACTTTCTTCTTATGTAATGAGAAAAATATGTGCTCTCAATACATTTTTTCTTTTCTTTTCCTTTTTGATTCCTAAGTTCTCACTCCAAGTGTGACATGCTACAATAATTTTATCATAAGTAGGCATGCACATAGTCACATATTATAGTTGTTTGGTCTAACCTTCTCAAGAGGCTTCTTGGTATCTTAGCAAATAAAAATCTAGTGACGACTCCATTACCAATCCTTCCAAAGGAGCAAACTAGGATATAAAGTTCCCTCTTCAATACCTTTGGTTCTATGACCATTTGCAAAGTTCCAAGAAATCATTCCGATATTGAGCCAGATATGATGGGCTTGGTTGATTCATCTCCAACTTAACAAGGAGTAGGTGTGATTGTCCTACAAATCCTCCCATGTATGAAAACCTCTCTTAGAAAAACCACATGCCTGCAGAAAACCAACATGCCCTCTTGGTTTGGGAAGTTCACTTAACTTAGCTGAAAGATCCAATCCATTCCTTGGACCTTCATACTCCCATCTTAATTC
Source organism: Pinus tabuliformis (assembly GCA_031772625.1). Classification (NCBI taxonomy): domain Eukaryota; kingdom Viridiplantae; phylum Streptophyta; class Pinopsida; order Pinales; family Pinaceae; genus Pinus; species Pinus tabuliformis. The sequence continues at coordinate 1,437,911,461 of CM062818.1, read as the reverse complement.
CTAAAAGAATACCAATGAAGCCCATTACAGTGTTTTGTGGAAAGCACAGCCAAATATTATGAAGCATGTAACCTCTCTAATCAAATCGCATATTTCAAAGGGTCCTCTAATCTTTCCAATTTAAAAAGCTAGATCTAGATGGTTCCTTGCTAGTAGCTCATTTGGGACCTCTTCGAGGGTTTCCCTTGTGACCCATTCAGTTAACAAGACAAAACCTGGAGAGATAATATCTCAATTAGCCAAAATACACTATCTGTCTTGAAAGGGTGCAAAGGGAGAGGGAGACCTGGCACCAACCCACTTTGGAATGCATCCCCCATAAGCCACGGCAACTTGAATTTTTTAAGATCAACATGTTGTTGCTTTGTTATAGACTTCCGAAAGGGCACTGTGTGATATAAGTGATCCGTCCAACGTTTCGGATGGGAATTCCATCCATCATCAGAGACCAATTGGACGGATCACTTATATCACACATTGCCCTTCCGGAAGTCTATAACAATATGAATCACTGTGGAAGTCTTAGATCACTCATGCTATTGCTTGTTAAAATTAGGTTGGTATCAACCACATTGTTTGTGGGTTAACAATAAGTATTGATTAACATCAATAAGGTTTTATCAATACTCAATTGATTTGAAATTTTTTGGGAGCTTCCACAAACTGACACATCTCAAACTATAAAGATTGATATTATATGAATATCCACAAGTGACAAAAATAGGTCAGTGGGACTCAAGAGTACAACATGCACGGCCAGCTATAAAAGTAGTGCAAAATACAATTTCTAACAAAAAGAACAGTAAAGAGATGTCAATTCTAGATCTAAATCTAAAGAAGTAAAGTCGAGCAAAGCTCACAAATGGGGTAGAACAAAGCAGCTAAACCCCCCCCCACAAAGTAAAGGAGAGCTAATCACTCTGCTCATCTGTACCCATAATAGCGATGTCAACAACAAAGCCTGCCAAATAATGTCCTCAGATGTATGGTCCGGGCTAATGAGGCCAGTGGGTAATCCTTTGTGGCCTCGAAACCCTCCAGCTGAAGCTCAAGAAAGATGTCAAAGAAAAAGCAAACACCCCTCGCATTCAAGGCCAAGGAATCCCTGGTAGTATCAAAGAAACTAGTTATATATATTTGGGCAAATACCCTGTAGTGATGTCGATGCCAACTATATCTGAAACTCCTCTTGAGTTTATGTCACAACACAATCTGATAACAGTATGGCCCATATATCATAGAAGCTAGTATTCGAATATCTTCATAGATCATCCTCGGTGTTTTTGTAGTTCCAGATAATCTGGCCCATTGAGACATAGATTCATTTAGAACACACGGGCTTCTATTTAGCTTGAAGTAAGAATACATTTCTGCTAAACCCACGGTAAAACATATGCATAACTGTGTATGCCCAACCAAGCCATAATAACATGATAACAGAGTGTACAGCCAGAAGTTCAAAGGCTAACAACGTGGGCAGAAGAATGTGTGTATCTACCCATCAGGTGATACTGTATCTACACGCTAAATAGTTGTCTTAAGTGTGTTTTGAGATTAGCACACACACCCCAAATACTCGCATTCATAATGTGTATACACCGTATAAAAAATGGAATTAATTAGGAAAAAGACACTGTACATGAAATTCATCTACGGAGATCAAAGTAGAAAGACAGCTTTACCTTACATGTGGTGAATTCAAGCTTATGATATTTGGGATTTTCTGCAAAAAGGCGAGCATGCAACATAGGTGTGTAAGCAGCAGTGGCCCCGTACTTTCTGCAGAGCATTCTGAATGGAAGTTCGGATTGATCAACCATGGGTGCCACTATCAATTTGGGCTCCCCCAGCTTCCTCCAATGCCTCCACGCCCTTTCTATCAGAGACCCATCTGCCATACATCCATCGCTTGAATCAGGTAAGGAGTGTTCAGAGTCCACAAGAGTGGAGAGGACTGAACAATCTATGGCTTCAAAGGTATCTTCAGCTGCATCCTCTGAAGAACTATGTGGTGATTCGGAAAGAGTGAAGTCAGCGACTCTCGAACACAGGACGTTGTCTGCGTCCTCCGAGGCCTCTTTTGTCATTGGAACAGCACAGGAAGAGGAGAAGTGAAATCGTCTTAATATCCAAGGAAGAAGAGGAAATGTCGGGCCATGAGAATTTCGATTATCTATGCTTGAAATTGATGAAAGGCGTGCGATAGAAGGCCTTGTCTTCATTGAGGGCCATCTAGTTAGCGTAGTCAGCCGAACATTTACTCAAAAGAGAGGGTATAGGCCTAGAAGAAAGCTTTGAACCCTAGTGGAGACAGAATATTACCAATTGAAACCAATTCCCCGTTAACCCTAGTGGAGACAGAATAGCATTAATTGAAACCAATAGTCCCGTTAAACATGAAATAGCCAGAGTTAGATACAGAGGCTTGTGCGTTTTCAGTATAAGAGGTTTGCGGAGATTTAAAGTGTAAAGTTAAAGTTTTAATTCAGTATGGAGACGATTTTATCCTTCTGCATTTAACTGGTTGACCTGAAATGTGATAAATTTGTTATTATATAGAGATTTATTATTAAATTGGTTATGACAAATTAATTAGCATTTAATTGGTTTACCTGAAATGTGATAAATTTGTTATTATATAGAGATTTATTATTAAATTGGTTAGGATAAGTTAATTAGCTTATTTTGTATTTTCAATTTAGGGTATGATAAATGAAGAATTTATGATCGAAATGGTTTTTTTTTATAAGTTTAAATTATGTTTTTTCTAGTGTATATTTATTTTAAAAAATGAATTTGTATAATTGTTTTTTTTTTTTTTTTATTTTATGTTGGTGTTGTTATTTATGATTTTTAAGATTTAAGTTTTAATGAATTAGTTATTTTTTAAATTATTTTAATAATTTCAATAGGGAATATGATTATAATCTTCTTCTTTTTTGAAACCGAGAATCCATCAACTCACTCTTTAATCATTTTTAAACTTACCTCTCCCCGTGCCTCCCTTTTTTCTCTCTTTCCTACCTCTCTTAATTGTTCTTGTTGTTCTTCTTTCAGTTTAATTCCCCCCACCATATTGGGTTTATCTCTTTCCTTTAGCTTTATTTTTCCTCCCTTGTTCCTTTCCAATAATTGTCTCAACCGTTTTAATTGATATCCTAAATCGTTCCACCACCTGGCCCCACTCCATCCCACCCCACCCCACCCCCTTCTCTTTCATTATTAATTATCTCTTCCTTTTATTACCCCCTTCCATTGGCCCCCCTCCTTCCTCTTCCCAACTCCCCCCCCCCCCCAACTTTTTTTGGTCCTTCTTAACCCTCCTATCTAGTTTGATTCATCTTTTTTCTCATTCATATATATATATATATATAGTTAATCCTCTTGATTGTCCATTAATCTGACATATACTTTCCGCCTCCTTTTTTCATTTTTCATTTTCATTATTATCCCCCTTTCCTTTTTTTTCATAAATATTGGTCGCCCCTTATTAATATTTTTGTTATCTCTCTTTTGACCGTTAATCTAATATTTGGACTATTTTTTTAATTTCATCTAACAGTTACTTGTTAACTCTAATCTATTTAAGGGCAGACCAATGGTCACTCCTAACATCTTTAGCTCTCTAAACCCTGATGATGGGTGGAGTGTCCACCCGAAACATTTGCTAGAATTAATCCCCCACACAATTTGCTTCCGAAAATTCTAACAAGAAGAAGTTGATTGGGTCCTTTCATTATACCCTTATAATTGTATCATTGGTCCCTTTGTATATATATATATATATATATATATATATAGAGAGAGAGAGAGAGAGAGAGAGAGAGAGAGAGTCTTGGGATCATCATAATTGTAAAGGGAGGTTTCCCCCTCAAAGTGGGTGGCATTCATTAAATTTTTACCAGCCTAGATCCATCTTAGCTCGAGATCTATCAAGCGCTAAGAGGGATCAAATCTCTCGAGGTGTAAACCTCTTTTTTGAGTGCAAAACTTGAGGAAAGCTTTGCATCTCGAGAGATTTGATCCCTCTCGGCGCTTGATAGGTCCATAGTCAAGATGGATCTAGGCTGTTTTAAGTAAATAAGTTTTTTTTGTTATTTATAAGTAGAATCTCATGGGTGCCACTAAAGTTTGTCTATCAAGCAAGCATATGGGTAAGTTGGGAAAATTTGTGTACATGCACTCATACTTAATGATTTTTCACATCTTTATTTCACTAATATTCTTTTCTAATTATAGATTGAATATTACACAACTCTTTACAACTTAAACGAATTTCACTAATATTCTTTTTTAATTTAAATTGAATATCACAAAACTCTTTACAACTTAAATGAATCCCTAATCATTTATATAATAAATAAATGGTTTTAACTCAATCATATTGTATTTAATCCATCGTTGTCAAGAGGATTGTTGAGCTCACACACAAAAATTTGTTCATTGAGCAACCACACCTAAACTGCAAGTGTTCTTGAATTAGGATTTACACATTTACATGAGATGCCACAAATGTGTAGGAATTAAGTATACCTAACACATAGATAGACAAGGTTTTTTATCATGCTAACTTTGTAGTACTAATTTAGTTAATGCAACATACTTGGAGCACAACAATAACTTCTCCCTCTCTTTCACTGATCAAGATAAACTTTAATGAATTTTCACTAAAAATTTATTCTAATTGTAGATTGAATGTTACACAACTCTTTACAAATTAAACGAATCATTGATCATTTAAATGATAAATAAATGGTTTTAACTTAATCATATATTTTATTTACTCCATCGTTGTCGTGAGGATTTTTGAGTTCACACACACAAAATTGTCCATTGAGCAACCACACCTAAAACTGCAAGTATTTTTGAATTAAGATTTACACATTTACATGAGATGCCACAAACGTATAGGAACTAAGTATACCTAACACCTAACAAACAAGGTTTTTGATCATGCTAACTTTGCAGTACTAATTTAGTTGATGGAATATACTTCGAACACAACAATAACTTCTCCCTTTATTTCACTAGTTGAGATATTTTCAAGGGGAATAGGCTTTGTCATTTAGTTTTTGTTCCATCTATTATTTAAATGGTGATGACGACCAGGTTACCCTCGCTGCCAATAACCAAGGACAACTCCACAAGCACAACTTTGTCATTAAACCCAATTCTGGAATTTCAAAAACTATTTAAAACATGTAGTCAAAAAGAGAATATGGATTTGCTTTGACAAATTCTATGAGAGAGCTTTCTCCCACCTTCCAATCCTTTTCCTCACCTCATTCAATTCCATAGGTTTCAACTTATCAGTGGTGCAACAGGTAGGCTAAAACAACAATTCAAAACCTAATACGCAACCCTAAAAAATGTTTGCTATAGGTGTTGTGAAATGATTTCACAACGTTGTTACAAAATCCTGCAGGCGCTACGAAATGATTTCATATCGCTTCAAAAAAATTGTCTTTTCGAATTATTGGAAGGTGAAACGACTCAGCCTTGATCCCAATCGATTTTACATGGCCATGAGTCGCCCCTTAACACTATCAATGACTTACTTTACCTCTCCTCAGATGAGTTTGCAAATTATTACAAATTTGCCAACCGGGAATCAATCCAAAAAGGGTTTGACAACGTTCAACAAAACAGGGTGCTCTATTTTTTGTGACAACACTCTCTACACAGTCACTATTCTAGAACACATAAAATAATACCCCACGGGTTTGGAAACAAAGTATGAAAGGGTCATGAACAACCACACAACAGTTGGGCCACAATAGTTAGATTGTAAATCGATTCAACAAGTGCAGACTTCCATCAATCAAAACTTCCCTTTGGAACTCAGCTCTCTAGACCTCAATCAGAGTTTACGCTGATTTCTGACAGCAAAACTCTTCACCAATTTATGTTCAAAGCTTCATATGGAAGCAAGGTTAAACACAGGGATCTCAATCAGGGTTTATGCTAATTTCAACCCTCATAATTAGCATCCATTTTACATGCCTAGTATTCAAACCTCTACTTAAATCATGAAGGTATTCGAGCTCCTTTCTTTCATGAATTTCATGTCTCTCAGACATCACAATCCTCACGAATTCATCCATTCATAATCCAAAGCAAAACAAGTGTCACACATCTAAATCATTTGATTGGTCATTTACATTTACCCAAAGACCAAAAACTTCGTTAACAATAGATATACGAAGAAATTACAAACACATAGAAACATAAACACATTTGCCCATTAATCACATTCAAGTATGCATTAAACTAGTCATATATACTGTAACCACCCTCCTCCCGCATTTACCCAAGTAACTAGCAAACCGAGGTAAACATGCGACGAGAGAGACCACTATGAAGGGATTCAACCTCCTTGGCGACCTTAAGGAAATGGAATTGACAAAACACATCAACCATACCTTCCACATCAGCAACAACACCCCCAGGAGACATCTCAGCCACTTAGGCATCTTGTCCTTGGGTCCCACTGACATTTTAGACCACTTGACCTCTAGGTACTCTCATGCTATGGGCATGTCAGCGTCCAAGGACCTCTTGACACTCTCACAAGCCTGCAAGCCAGTGTTCAGGGACTTTTCCCAATAGACCTGTGCCAACGTCCATGGAATTTAAGGCACTTTTCTAGCCCAGAATTTCAGCCACTGCCCAGAACTTGTTATAACTTTCAGAATCCATCAAAGACATGATGACAAGACTAATAAACCAAAAATAAACCTCAGGACTAGGCCTGACCATCCCCAACCGGGACTGACATTCTGTCAAACACTTGGCATCAATGCAACCTACAGGTCTAGGATACAAGACAAAGCATGAATGACTGAAAACTCTTATGAAACATGACAAGAAGGACCATCACCTTCTCTATTGAGCTGTTATAACATCAATTAGGTCTTGCATCCATCATTGTAACAATTACAAGTAAATACATGAAATAACCATGACATTAACCAATCAACGAACCATGCTTATAACCAACATAAAACCATGTAAATAACAGTGAGATAACAGTCATTAAATCCACATATAAACAAGTGCAAAAGCAAGAGAACTTAGCTTTCATTAATCATAGGCAAATCCAACCAGGTTCGAGACTTCCACGTACCACCTGACCATAGACATGGCTGAACCAAATCTTTCTTTTAGCCAATCACCCTCGTGCCATATTCCAAGCATGAATGTGGGATCTCATGGATAAACCAATCCAAAAACAACCAAGGGAATCTAGAGGTTAAACCACCTCCACCCTCACCAAACTGTGATCACACCAAAATCAGTGCTCCGATCACAACCAAACCGAACTTGGAATGCCATCCAGAATCCATCACTATCCTTGAGGAATTTTATGTCTACTTGTCTCTCATGATTTACCGCAATCCAATCCTAGATCACTATGCCCTAAACCGAGACCAACCTCTCAAGCTTTACTGCAATCCAAACCCAGATCACTAGGCCCTAAACCAAGACTCCTCCCTCGGGCTTTACTGTGTATCCCGCCAAAACAGGTCAAGGGATTCCTAGGCCTTTGGGAATGAACCTTGAGAACACCTCTGCCCTGTATTTCAAAATCCATCCGGAAAACCAAAGGTCAAAACCAAGATAAACATCCCAACATACCATGACATCTGGAAAAGCAAGGCTATGCTGAAAACGACTGTCATAACCTGGCAAAACCATGCCAGTGACAGCAAGAGAACCATACACCAACATGAAAAGCCATGCATGTCAAAACCAACTAAGAAATCACACATGCAATATGTTACCTACAAGTATTCATGTTGAAGTTGTTTGATCCTGCTCTTCCTTCCTTGATCCTTTATTTCCTTCCTTTCCCTTTGCTTTGTTTTCCTTCCTTGATCCAAAGCTAGAGTGCTCCAAGAAAACTCTAAGTGACCAAGAGTGAGTGAGAGAGAGAGAATAATGAGAGAGCTCCAAAACTTGAACTGACAAAAGGTTAGCAAAAGCTTTCCTACTGATCCTCATAAGCCTTTTTATTAATGAGGCCTCTAATTTCTTCATTTTCCTCCTCACATGCAACCTGTGACCTTTCACCTTACTTTTCTCCTATTTTACTTTATTTTCATAAATAAATGTGTCGAAAATGCCTTTTTTCCTTTTAATGCCTTTGCCTTTGCCTTAGCCTTTTCCAAATTCCTTAGCCATAATCACATCCAGTTATGCCCACTAGGATATCTTTGCCCAACATTCAGCTTAGAATAAGTGTCCCTTAACCGTGGTCTTATTTTGCCTTTATTAACTTTTATTACATGAACTTTTCACCAAGGTTGTTACAGAACCCTCCCCTTGGGGAACACTGTCCTCAGTGTTAAGCCACACCAAGACCTCAGCAAAACCGATTAAAAGCAAACATACTGCCCATGGAGCTTTAGAACTTAGCTAGTTCCAGTATTTACAATGAAAGACCCACTCGAAAGCAAAACATCACGACAACATGACAAGATACAACCATATCACTTATTGGAGCTTTATAACTTAGCTCATGGCAGTACTTACATCCATATATATACATATACCAAAACATCAACAAAACATATACCGAACATATACGAACATCAAACCAAAATTGTTTTGCCTCAACTGCCAAACAATGAAGGATACAGGTCTAATCCGCCATCTCCCATGTAGCTTCTTCGGGCCCAAAGTGCTTCCACTACACTTTAACTTTCTCTATGGCTCTGTTCCTGAGCATGAGTTTCTTCCGCTGCAATATGCACTGAGGCTCTGGCTGGAACTCTCCTTCTTGCTCCACCTGCAATACAGACCAATCAATAACATGATCAACATCCTTTATATACCTCTTAAGCAATGAAATATGGAAAACATCATGGACTTTCACTATTGGAGGCAGTGCAAGTCAATAGGCCATTGGTCCAACTCAAGGATCTCAAAAGGCTTGCAATGTCGTGGTGCCAACTTGGCACATGATCCAAACCTCAAAGAGCTCTTCTTGGGCTTGATGTGCAAATACACATGCTCCCCAACCTGAAACTCCTTGAATACCCTGTGTTGGTTCGCATAACTATTTCCATGTCTGCCAACATGTTTGGTCCAATAAGTACCATGTTCATTGGATCACTCCAGCTGATGGGAGTATTACAACTCCGTCCATACAATGCCTCGAAAGGACTCATCCTCAATGACTCTTGATAACCATTGTTGTATGCGAACTCAACCAATGGAAGATACTCCTCCCATCTCCTCTGTTGGTGCATCACGTACATCCTCAGCATATCCTCCAAGATCTTGTTGACCCTCTCTATTTGTCCATCTGTCTGCGGATGATAAGCTGTACTGAAGGCCAACTTTGTACCCAAACCTGCAAATAGCTCCTTCCAGAACTTGGAAGTGAACTTTGCATCCCTATCCGACACAATATTCTTCGGAACACCATGTAATCTCACTATCTCTCTGATGAAAACCTGTGCTACCTCATTGGCTGAATATGTAGTCTTTACTGGAATGAAGTGAGCTACCTTGCTCAACCTATCAACCACGACCATAATAGAATCATGTTGTCTCATTGTCCTTGGAAGACCTGTAATGAAATCCATGGAAATGACCTCCCATTTCCATTCTAGAATCATTATAGGTTGTAGTAGACCACCTGGATGCTTACATTTTGCCTTTACCTGCTGACAATCTAAACATCTAGCCACAAACTCTGCCACTTCCTTCTTCAGATTCGGCCAATAGTAGAACTTCTTCACCACCGTCAATGTCTTTTGATATCTTGGGTGACCCGAGTATGGCTTGATGTGAAACTCCCTCAATATAAGCTTCTTGAGCTCACTGCAATTTGACACATAGATCCTGTCCCTGAACCTCACCAAATCATAGATGGTAGTCTGCATCCTGATCACCTATACATGTTGTTATGAACATAAATTATATAAAAATAAATAAAAATAGATAATAAATAATAATCACAATAATATAAATATAATAATAAATAAAAGTAAATTGACTAATGGTTAGTTAGTTATTTGTGAAAGGGTACTTACCTGGCTATATATAGAGGACCCTCATTCTCATTTGCACTCATCCTATCATCAATTCTTTTATTCAATATACAATTACAATTATTGTCCTACAATGGATGTATTTGTTTACGAAGTATTTTAAATATTTCTGCCGTGTATACGACTTTTGGTTGTTACATTGGTATTAGAGCTGTTTGATCCTCTGGTCACTCAACCGCTAGATAGAGTCGTGTTCTCCGATCCAGGTCTTTGACCGTCAAATTCATCAACATGTACATGTGTTTGTACTTGCACATATACCTATGCATGTACCTGTACACTGTACATGTACCTATACATGCGCTTTGTTGTAACCTGTGCATAATCTCTATGTACTTGTCATCCCGTTGTCTTGCCTACAAGATCTTATCCTATAACCTTGCCCCATAAGAGCATCCACAACCTGATTTTCCTTTCCTTTGATGTATATGATGTCAAAGTCGAACTCACTAAGGGTGTCCAACCATCTAGCTTGTATAGCCTTTAGATTCGGTTGTTCAAACAAATACCTCAACCCACTGTGATCGCTCATCAATACAAACCTCTGCCCAAGAAGGTAGTGCCTCCACATCTTCAATGCGTGTATGATTGCTGCTAGCTCAAGATCATGCGTCAGATAGTTCTTCTCTTGCTCATTCAGTTTTCGCAACTCATAGCACACTACCTGTCCTTCTTGCATGAGAACTCCACCAAGTCCTCTCTTGCAAGCATCTGTACACACTACAAAATCCTTGTCCGAATCTACAATATTTAGTACTGGTGCATGTGTCAACAACTGCTTGAGCTACTCAAAGCTAGCTGCACATTCTTCTGTCCATTCGAACTTCTTACCTTTCCTCTGCAATGATGTGATAGGATATGCAATACGTGAGAAGTTCCTAATGAACCTCCTATAGTAACCTGCCAATCCCATGAATGATCTCACCTCATCCACATTCTTAGGAGCTACCCACTCCATGATGGCCCTTATCTTTTATGGATCTACTATTATGCCTTCCTTGGAAATGACATGTCCCAAGTAATGCAACTCTGTCTGAAAGAAGCTACGCTTGTTAAGCTTAGCATAAAGTTGGTGCTCTCTTAGAAATCTCAATGCTACTGCTAAATGCTCGGCATGCTCTTCCTCATTTTTATAATATACCAATATGTCATCAATGAATAAAATAACAATCTTGTCTAGATAAGGACACAACACACTATTCGTCAAACACATAAATGTAGTTGGAGCATTAGTCAAACCGAATAGAACTACAACAACTCATAATGCCCATACCTGGTCTTGAACATAGTCTTGAAGATATCCTCTTCCTTGATGCATACCTGATGGTATCCCAATCTCAAGTTGATCTTAGAGAACATTATTTCTCCCTCCAACTAATCAAACAAATTATCAATCCTCAGTAATGGGTACCTGTTCTTGATCGTTACCTTGTTCAACTATCTGTAATTAAAGCACAATCTGAGAGTACCATCTTTCTTCTTCACGAACAACACTAGTGCACCCCAAGGTGATACACTTGGCCTAATGTACCCCTTTTCAAGCATCTCCTTTAACTCCAACTTCAACTCTACCAACTCAGGTGTGCTCATCCTGTAAGGTGCTTTTGATGTCAGAGCTACCCCTGGCACCAACTCAATAGAAAAGTCTACCTCCCTGTGAGGTAGCAACACTGTAATATCCTCATGAAATATATCTTGGAAATGTTGTAGAACTAGGTACTTGCTTAAAATATATGCATCCTCAACTTCCTTACCTTTGTCACTAGAAATGTGCACTACAAACATCACACAACCTTTTCTACAACTACGCTTAACCTGCATAGTGGTAACCATCCTCACTGATGTAGGCTTCTTATTTCCCTGCAAATTTCTCTTTTCCCCACTATCATCCACACACTCAATGGCCTTGTCGAAGCAATTCACTTTGGTCTTGTGAAGGTACAACCAATCCATACCCAAAAGCATATTATATGATACCAATGGCAGTACATTTAAATGTGTTGTTGTAGGCACGCCATTTAAATCAAATGCACAAGCTCTTACCGAATGGTGAACTCTCTTCTTTGTACCTGTAGCCAATTGTACCAACCAAGATTCTACATGCACTTATTTTCTCAAACCAAACTTATCCACCAGGTCGGGATTAATATAACCATAGTTAGATCCAGGATCAATCAAAATATAAACAACTTGATCACAAAGCTTACCATCCATCTCAATAATAGATGCCTAATGATCCGCCTTCCTGTTGTCCACAACTACATAGATACGAGGAATGATATGACCAACATCACCAACTATATGTGCCTCATAAGCACTGTAGACATGGGGCTACCACCACTCTAATATTATGGACAATCCCTCTTACAATGATCCTTACCACATATCCAACACTACAATTGTTCTCTACCACCGCCTCTAGCATTTTTCTCTCCATATCCCTTCTCAATTGTATTAAACTTCTTGTAAGGGGCCACATTTTCTTTCTCACTTGCATCTTGAGGTCTTCCTCGCCTGGGTGGCCATTTTCCTTTAGCTCTCTCATTTCTTTTCAAGTCAAACTTAGGCTCAACTTTGCATTTCGACTGCTCATAACAATGTTTCATCTTTCAGATTTTCTCCTCCAACGATCTAGGATCGTCAAACTCAATGTGGTCTTTGTATGCTACAAGCAATCCACTGATGAATCTCTAAACCTTGGCCTTCTCCTCCTCGAGGTAAGGCACATATCTCAACAGCTCCAAGAACCTGCTAGTATACTCATCATCTGTCATGGAACCCATCTGCAACTCATAAAACTCCTTAGCTTTGTCATCAAAGTATCTCTTCGACGGATACTTCTTCTTGAAGAGCCTTTCAAATTCATGCCAAGTCAAATCATCCCCATGTCTACTTTTAACATTATTCACATCTTCCCACAAAATATTTGTTTTATCTTTGAGACTGAAAGTGGCTACCCTTGCTTTCATGTTTTCTGAATAATAATGCAATCTGAGGAATTTCCTCATACTGTGCAACCATGCCTCTACATCCTGTGACTTCTTCATCTCTCCATCAAAGGTAGGTGGCTTTGCTTTCTTAAACTAATTTGACAAGTATCCCCTATCACTCCTCCTGCGAGGATGATATCGATGACGATCATGATGCTTGTCAGAACTAGAACTAGAATGGTACTCGTGTCTGTCACCTCTCCTATCTGGAATGTCCAATAACCTGCCATCTTTGATCGTGTCATCTTTGTCCAACATGTGACCACCATAAGACCTGCTGCCATATGCCCCATTAGTTTTGTCCTCCTGCTCATGGCTGATCCAAAGTGGTCCCTGTCGCTGCAATTCTGACAAACTCTGAAGTAGTATTGCATTAACCTCTGCTTGTTTCTCTTATGCCTGCATGATTTTGTCATTGTCCACCTTACAACTCATTATCTCTTCCTTCAAGCTTCTCAATGTATTTTCCAAATCATAAGAGTGCCCAACACCATGCTACTCATTTGATTCATAATGATAGTCTTTGTAGTCTACCATCTTGCTAGCCATTTTGATCTCTTTCCTACAAGGCATACTATGTCAACTAAACCAAATCACAATAAACCAATGTACCTTAGCATAGTTCGAGGAGGATATCTCATCTGCAAGATCATCAAATCAGTGTGATACATGTATAACATAATCATAACAACATATAGACCATACCAACACCACATACCATGACTTATTATGATTGAAAATCAATGAATTATTGAGAGGATTTTAAATGTGAAAGCCCTCAAAGATTACTAATGCGCGTATTCAAAACCAGAACTAGCCATGATCTATCAAGCATAAACTACTAAAAAAAAACAATTAAATCTTAGACTAAGTAGAGAAGACAATTAAAGGAAATATTTTTGGTGGTTTTATTTATTGTCAAGCGTTTAACCTGGAAAGAACCAAAGGCAAATAAGTGAAATTATAATTTAAAAGACATAGCATTAAACTATGTTGAATAATTGAAGGAAATGAATTATAATCTAGTTGCAGAGTGAAATAAATTAAATTAAATCAACAAAAGACAACTATGCTATCTCCCATTTGTCCTCAAGGGGTCTTCCTAGTGAGTGCGAGATGTTTAAGAACTTAGATCACAAGATTTTGAATTAACACGATCACAAATTTTCCATGAACAAAAGCTTATATTGCTTGAATTGCAAGGAACAAAGTCTACAACACGAAGTGATAATAATCATAGTACCAAATCTAATTAGATTTATTTTGCTTCCAAAACAAAGCATTTTTATGATGTCTTTAGGATTAACAATTTTTAGAAACTAGTGCCGAAAAATGAGTATTAAGTTCGACATCTAAGTTTTTAAATGAGAATAGGAATTTTGCTCTCATGATTCACTACTAAAAGAGCGAATCATGAGAGAAATTTTTATTGACACATCATCAACTGACTCGCCTGATATTTTCCACAATTGCTTGATGTTAGAGTTGGTTCCTTGACACTCTACACAAAACCAATATTCCATATCCATGTTGACTTCAAGTTTGACCATTGAGATTCGTTCATCAAGTGAGCTTCCAACTGTGACTAGTAGGTGGATGTCAATGTGGGTGATATTTGGCAATTGTTCATGTGTCTTGATTTTCTTCTAATTTGCACTAACTTGGAGAACTTAGGATTTGGCTACAGAAATTCAAGTTATTCGCAGAAAGTGCATAATTAGGTAGATATAACATAGTTTAAACTAATTTCATAAAGAAAAAAAATACATTGAGCTATTGATGGATAATTACATTTTTATTAACATTTGCATGACCTAGATGACCTTTAAGATGGAATGAAGTGAAAAGCGTGTAACAAAATAGATGAAAAGGGCAAAATGGATTGTCAAAAGAAGCATAATTTAGAGGTTCAATATTCCCCCACGCCGAAGGTGTTGCATGTCCTCATGCACAAAATTTCAAAACATGGAGAGATTCCTTTTAGAGAACTACCTCTGATGCCTGAATTAACACATTTAGATTGGTATCTATTCTTTTGGTCTTACATTCAATGACCACTGTGGTTTCCTCATTAAGACTTTTCCTTGCAATCCTCAGAATTTTTGTTTAACGACCTTATTGTTTGCTTTTAGTTTTTTATTCTTCTTATACCAGTAACACATCCTAAGCAACATAGTATCATTATGAGCTTTTGTTACCTCATTTTCATCTTTTATGTGCTTATTCAACACTTCTAATTCATAGGCCTCCTGCTTCAAAGCTCTAATGATTTACTTATCTATAGGAGAAAGAGTATGGATTTATTGCTTAGGTGGATCAAACCTAGGGGCATCGTTATGTAAAGCATCATCATGAGATTTTGGATCTAGGGGAGAATTTACCTTTTGTTGTGCCTTTCTCTCTAAAGTCTCAAAATAATTATATGCCTATTGCTAGTTGAAATCGACTCCTCAAGTCTTCCTTGAAGAATTATGATCATCTAAAGGCTTTGTCATCACCTATGTTTCTACTTTGTCGATCTCATCAAGGTCTATGGTTTCTGGTGTCCCTTAACTTGTTTTCTTGCTCATGCTTCTTGTAATTCTTTTACTTCTTCTTGGATGTTGTCCTAGTTCCATCATGCTTTGGACACCTTTCCTAAACTACTCTCTTTTTGTGTCTCTTTTGGAATCTTTTTTTGTTCTTATTTCTTGCTGCCTTCCTTTCTTCTAATATTTTCTGATTTATTTTTCTTCTTCTTTACTTGTTTCATGAATTGAATGACTGGAATTTCATCTTTTGCATCTGTATTATTTGGAACCTTTGTCACTATTGTAACTTGTGTGGTCAACTCTTCATTCTCCTCTTCTTCAACGACCTCCAAAAAATTATCTCTTTCAAAAAAGCTTTGTCAATTATCACCATTGGTTTTTAATTGTGCTTCTATGAGGCTTTTTATTGACTCGTGATAATATAGTGCTCAGTCAATGTTCATGGAATCCCTTTAAATGTTGAAAGCCATTTTTTGCAAACTCCATAGAAGATAGTATGGAAGATTTAATTTCTTTTCATTCGATGAAATGCATTAAAATTTTGGCATGGTAAAAGAGTAAAACCCCATATCTCCCTTCACAAGTAAGATTTTTTTGCAATACTAACAAGATATTTCTCCATTTAGACTTGATTGCAAACACATGGATTCCTTTCTTAAAGGATGAAAGATCCATACTTGGATTGTGAAGAAAATATTTCCAATGTTCACCTTTCAGTCTTTGATTTTTAAACCAACTTTCGCCAGTTCTTAGAAGTTTCGTGACCTCTACAATGAAGGATTTTGTTATCTCCAGTCTTATATCTCTTATTTGGGCCTCCACTCTATCAAAATCCTTGGAAAAATCTCTGGTGACCTCAATTTCATACGCATTAAATATTTCTAAGAACTTGAGCCATCCTAATTTTTTTCAGTTGTTCCCTGACTTGTGGATATGAATTGAGAAAATTAACCCCAATTGGTTGATAACTGACAAGAACACTGATCGTTATGGATAAGAAGTTTTCACCTCCGACTCTCTCTTTCGACAAGGTTTCAATGGAGACTTGAGCTATAGAATGGGTGAAATTTGACAATGGTAGGGTTATAATGATATGAAAATGGTAGTATTGAAATACAACTCTCCCTCTTGAATTCATGATCTCCCATGATTTTTGTAGATCTTATCTTTAAGATCGTCATAATTTGTGGGATTTGAGTTATTCACATGTGATGAGAGGAGTTTTGATGTGATGAAGTGACATATAGGAGTATGGAGTGATGGGAAATGCAATACGGAATATGAATAGAGTCATAATTATAGGTCATTAATTCAAAAGCTGTATCAATAACGTGCTTAACAAATCCATCATCTTAAAGAAATCTATGATTTACTTATAATGAAACTAATTCATTATTTCTACAGTTACCTCATAATGCATACCTTGATTTTGTACCTTGATTTTTCTTCTTGAAGGTCCATGATGTATCTTAGAGGAAACTGGTTGCAGAGTGTGGATTCAACTGCCGAATGTTAACAATTCTGCAATTTTGTCCTTAATCCAGTCTATTGCTTTAAGTCTTGTTCATGTTGAATATTAACAGTGGTCAAGGAAGGTGATGAATGCTTGGAAGTTTTCTCTTTATAAAAGAGAAACAAAGTCTTCAAAGAAATTTATTTGGACTTGAAAACTTTATTTTGCAAAGAAAGAGAGGGACAGAGGAAAATGGGAACAAAAAAGGGAAATGAGAAAATCTTCTCAGGATCCCTTGATTTTCAACTAAAATTTTATGCATAGGAATGCCAACAACACTGGTTTTCATAACTATGCCTTTTATTTTGCTTATTCTCTTTTTGTTTTCATTGTTTTGTTTTTATTCTTTTATATTTTTTTATTTTCTTCTAAAGAAAAAGAAATTACATTTCTTTTGGTGGTAGAAGAGGAGAATCCCCTTTTCTTACCAATTTTATATTGGATTTTTCTTGGATATTCTTAACAAACTCTTCTCTTGTCAAAGGCTTATGATATAACTTCAATCTGTGCCCATTGACAAGGAAGGTGAAACCTGCTTCATCAATAGTCCTAATTCTAACTACCACATTATCAAAATAGTTTCTATTTCATAGGGACCAAGCCAATATGTTTGAAATTTTGCTTGAAAGTATTTAAACTTTGAATCAAATAGAAGAGCCCAATCACATGGCTTGAAATTTTTGACTTTGATGAATTTATCATGCCATTTTGTCCTCTATTGTTGGATTATGCTTTTTCTTTGTATGGCATCTCGTTAGATCTCATCTAGCTCATTCAATTTTTCCATCCTCTATTTTTGGGCTTTAGAGAGGTCAAGCATGTCTTGAAGGTTTCCACTTATAATTCAACTAGAAGCAGGAATTGCTTCCCATAGACAAGCTCATAAGGAGTATGTCCTATAGTATTTCTCCATGTGGTATGGTATGCCCAGAGTGCTTCTGGAAGTCTATCTGCCTAGTCCCTTCTATGCAAATGTACAGTCTTGGTCAATATAGCTTCAAGTACTTTGTTGGTGGATTCCACTTGTCCATTGGCTTGTGGATGGTATGGAGTGGATTTGCGATGTCTGATTTTGTATTTCTCCATAATCTTTTGCACCAAATTTGATGTAAATTGAGCACCCTATTTTGCTACAATTTATCTTGGAACACCAAATTGAGTGAAAATATCCACAAAAAGAAATTAACTACAACATTTTCAGTAGCAAAAGTAAGTGGGTTAACTTCTACCCATTTTGTAACATAATATGTGAAAACAAGAATGTACCTCTTTTGTTTGGATGGAGGATTGATGGGTCCAACAAAATCTAGAGTCCATTTTTCAAAAGGCTCTATTAATACTTGTGGATGTGGAGGCATCTAATTTGATTGAATAGACCTCCCCATTCTTTGGAAGCTATCACATCTTTTGACATATTATTTGGCATCCTTCAAAAGAAAAGGCCAATAATATCTAAAAAGAAGCACTTTATATGTAGTTCTTCTATCAATAAAGTGTCCCTTACATGGTTCATTGTGACAAGCATTTAATATCTTCGGTACCTCATCTTCTCGAACACATCCTCAGATGATCAAATCAGGTCTAGTTCGGTACAATTCCCCTTCTATCCTGGAATAGGGTATACTAGCTTTAATGACTTTCTGGTTTTTTCTGGCTGACAATTGGGGAGGAAATTTCCCTGTAGCTAAATAATTAATAATATCTGCAAACCACAAAGTTCTAGTAGATACTGCAAAAAGATATTTCCCAGGAAAATTATCTACTACAAGAGTATCATTATTATCATTTTGCATCTTGGAAAGGAAATCAACAATTATGTTTTCCTTTTTTGGCCTATCTAAAATGGTAATATTGAATTATTGCAATAATAAAGGCCATATAGTGATTATGCCATTAGTAATTGGTTTGTTCATTAAATACCTAATAGCATAATGATCTGTATGAATGAAAGTCTCATAACCAGTGATATAATGTCTAAACTTATTAATGACATAAACAACAACTAAAAATTCATTTTCTATAACTGTGTAATTTAACCTTGCAAGAGTCAATTTTTTACTTGTATAATATATAGAATAAAGAATCAAATATCTTTGTCCTAATACAACTCCTAAAGTTGTATTTGAAACATCAGTTGAAATGTGAAATGGAAGAGACCAATTTGGTCCTCTTAAAATTGGTGCTTTAGAAATTTTTTGTTTCGATGATTTGAAAGCTTTTTGGTAGTCATAATTCCAAACAAATTCACAATCTTTTGTAAGAAATTTAAAAAGTGGTGAAGCTATTTTTGTGAAGTTTTCTATAAACCTTCTATAGTAACCTGCAAAACTGAGAAAATTTCTAACATCTCTTTGGCATGTTGGTACTAAAATTTTGGAAATGACTTCAACCTTTGATGCATCTACCTTGATTCTAGCACTTGAAATATGATGGCCCAAAACAACTCCTTCACTAAACATCATAAAAAAAAATTCATGACTTAATGAAAGATTTGATTCTTTACATCTAAGAACAACTTCTTATAATTTTCCACAACTTCCTCTAAAGTATTCCATAAATATTTAAGTCATCCATTTAAATTTCTACACAATCATGGATCAAGTAAAAGAAGATACCTAATGCCGTTATTTGGAACATAGCAGGTGCATTACATAACCCAAAAGGAAGTACCATGTAAGAGTACATACCCCATGGACGTTTAAAAGTTGTTTTGTCTTGATCTTCAGGTACCAATTGTATTTGATTGTATCCACTGAAACCATCAAGAAATGAAAAATGTTTCTTCCTTGCTAAAGTATCTAACAGTTGCTCAATAATGGGTAGTGGGAAATGATTTTTTAGAGCATATTTCTTTAATTATTGGTATTCTACGCATACTCTCCACTTTTTGTTCTTCTTAGGCACAATCACCAAGGGTGAAACCCATTGGCTCTCTGATATTGGATAAATGAAATTTACATTAAGCAATTTTTGTAATTCCTCTTTAACAATTTCTCTGAGATTGAGATTCATCCTTCTCTAAGGTTGTCTTATTGGTTTGGCATTTTATTGAATATAAATATGATACATACATGTATTTGGATCAATACCCTTTATGTCAGCATATTCCCATGCAAATGCAGAGGAATGTTTTTGTAACATCTTTATCAATTGCTTCTTTTGAAATTCTTCCAACTTATTATTGAGGTTTAATGTTTTGCATGGTTAAATTTATACTAAAGAATTACCAAACTTTTCCATAGAGTTTAATGATACCTTGGATTATCTAGATGAAAAATATTCAATCCCACAATCTTCTTGAAAACTTTGATCTAGCATGTGTACACAATAATTTTGCTCATAGTATTAAGAAAAATCATGATTGTTCATAAAATTTACTAATTTATCTTCTTCATCATTTTTTGAAATAGTCAATACAGGTTGAATGTTTTCAAAGTCTTCATCATCATCATCTTCAATACAAACTTAATTTTCTACTTCAATGTAACACCCTACCCCACATTTACCACTTTCACCTTGTTACTAGGGTAAACATGAGCTGAGAGTTACTATGCATGGCCCAACTTCCAATATTCAATTATGGAAATGGGGCCTAACTTGCCAAACTTGTCCAACACTTACTGCAACACTCAGAAACAATTGTTCACACCCTTAACAACTTGATTCTACTGGTGACCTTTTTCCTGAGTCTAAATTGCTCCTTGCCCTAATTTACAACCTTGTCGCATGGACAAAGACCAGTCAGTGTGGCTAGAAGGCTCCAATCACATGCAGAACTTAGCCTCAGTGTGGTTACAACCATAATTTCCTAGTTTCAAGAATGTGGCTAGAGACTCTGTTCCAGATTTTTAGGCAAACCTACAAACCAACTGTCCAAAACTTCCTAGAACTTTCTCAACGGTCTCTATGAGTCTTCAGGTTCTGTTTCCAAGTCTTATTCTTTCTCAAGCTTTCATAACACATAACAATCATTTATACCAACACTTTGTAAACATAGTACCTATAGTTCGTGAAAGCATATATGTTCACTGTTTCATTAATTTCATCAGGAGTTCATCAAGAAGGCTTACTATGCTCTCTTATTCAGTTGTAACAAGAAGGATTAACACATGCATCCATATAAAACATTTAAGAGACTATCAACCATGATTAATATCTATGACTAGAGCTCTTCACATAATGAGAAATATACCATGCATGTAACCAACATTTAAACAGAATGAAACCATGACAAACTAGTTATAAAATCAACACAATAACCAATACTTGTGCTCATTGATCTCAATAAGGAATAACACATAATAACATATGCATAATGCCAACCAAGTCAGGGACTTCCACATATCACTTGACCATAGATTGGGCTCAACCAAATCTTTATTTCAACCAATCACCCCCATGCCATATTCCAAGCATGAATGTGGCATCACATGGGATAAACCAAACATAACCAAACAAAGAATCCAAAGGTTAAACCACCTCCACCCTCAAGCATAGTGGTTTCACCTAAACTGGTCCAAAAATCACCAAAACCAATACAAGCTTGGATGCCTCAGAATTTATTCACCATACCTAGAGGAATTTTCCTGTCTCCAACCACCTGTCAAGAGCTTTCTGAAGAAAACCATCTCCACTCTCAATCCTTGGGATTTTCCTGGGACCACCTCAATCGAGATCCAAAATCTATTGGAAATTGAAAGCTCAACCAAAATGAAAGCCCACTATACCATGGTTATCCACGAAATAGCAAAGGCAAGGTGTTGGAATCACGATTGTCGTTACACAAAAACCCACAGGTTTTAGTAAATGGATGCATCACCAGAGTTAACGGATCCATGAGAGGCGGTTAAGCCATGTCGCAAAACACACAGGGAGCACTAGATTATCCAATGCCCAACAATCTCCCCCCAAGCGCGAGACATGTGTGATTCAAACTCGAGACCTTTTGCTTTGATACCACTGGTTGGAATCATGATTGTCATTACACCAAAATCCGCAAGTGTTAGTAAACAGACGCATCGTCAGAGTTAACAGATCCACGAGAGGTGGTTAAGCCATGTCGCGAAACACATGGGGAGGATTGGATTATCCAATGCCTAATGCAAGGTTGTACATCATTGTCAATCCAGGAAAATCCCATACCAATGACAACAAACATGACCAATAAATCAATGCATATAACATGCATTCACATCCCGACAAAATGCAACCTGCTACCTGCAAAATACTCTTGCTAACAACTCTTTATTTGCTTGATTTCTTTCCTTGCTTATTTATATCCAATCTTCTTCTTGTGATCCTTTCTTGTCCTTTTCTTATGTCTTCCTTGATTCCAAGTGCTCTCTCTCTCGCTTGTCCTTGTCCAAGTGAGAATGATAGAATGTTTTCTCTCTCTTTTTTTTCCTTTCTTTTCCTTTTTCCTTCATTTTCCCTTGTATGCATATTCTTGTCTCTTCATCTTCCTTTTCTCTTATTTTCCTTTATTTCTTGTATTAAATTGCCATTTATTTCCCTTTGCCTCTTGCCAATGCCAATGCCAATTTCCATAACGAATAAATAATTAATTAATTGCAAGTGATTCCCAATGTATTTTTTTCACCTTCATTTGGCTTGGAATACGTTATTTCCCTTTGCCTCTTGCCAATGCTAATGTCAATCTCCATAGTCAATAAATAAATAATTAACTGCAAGCGATTCCTAATGTATTTTTTCCCCTTCATTCAGCTTGGAATATGTGTCCCATGACCTTTGTTTATTTTTCCTTGATAATGTTCATTTATTACATGGAATTTTAACCCGAGGCTGTTACATTGAGTTATTATTTTTGGTGGTGGTTATAATGTGAATTTCTTAGTACAATTGCCATCAGAGATGAACATATCACCAGATCTACAGCTTCTGGATGCATCAACTGTAGCTAACCATGGCCTACCAAGGATCAATGGATGTCCTCCTAGATTATTTTTGGGAGTTAATACCATAAAGTCAACAAGATAGTCCCATTAATCTAGGGATACTTATACATATTCTAATATACCATCAGGTTTAATAACATATCTTTATGCCAATTGCAATAAAGTTTGGGTATGTTGAAGATTAGGTAACCTTAATTAATCCCTATTATTCTTACTCATGATGTTAATAATTGCACCTAAATCAACCAATGTGTTTGAAATTTCAATACCATTGATGGGGATTTTTACAATGGGTCTACTTGGATCTAAATATTTTTCAATTATTAGTTTCCCCATCATAATATCTGTAAATTTTCCTACCAATTTAATCTTTTTAATGTCAAATTCTTTTTTTCCCTGGTTTCTTGATACACAACTCCTTTATTGTTTTTGCAAAAATGGTTATTTCCTTTATAGCTTGAAGCAAGGGAATTTTGATGCAAATATTCTTCAATTATTGAATTGAGGCTTCTGTGATCCATAATAGTTGTAAGCAAAACTTCGGCGAAAATCACATGAGGAAAGACCTTTGTTGACGCGTTTCAAACCAACAAGTGTGGTTCATCGTCAGGACAAGTTGAAGAAACAGATCCAGCTTAGCATGTTAAATACTCTGAGCAGAGACTCCAATGGCTAAATCGACCAACGACTAATTTTGACCTTCGGACCCAGGTCAAATTATTATGCATTAATTTACTATTATTATTATTTTTAATATTAATACATAAAATATTTTTAATGGTTAGTTTTAAAAATTAATTAATTCATTTATTAATATATATATATATATATATTAAAGTTATAGTATTAGGTTATTAAGATAAAAGTTAGGATTAAAAAATAAATAAAATACTTTTAGTGGTTAGTTTAAGAAGATAATTTACTTATTTATTTAAATTATTTAATAATTATTGTTAATATAAAACATATATATATAATAATATGTTGTTAAGGACGAGAAAAAATTCGATGGTTAGCTTAAAAAGTAATTTATTAATAATATATATATATATATTAATTAAAATCATAAAGTTAAGGTTAAAAATAAAATGTCACGCCCCTACACCTGCGGTAGTCTTCCAACCGCTTATAGCGAGGTGCGGCACCACCGAACACTTTCTTTTCACCAATACTTATGTTCGTGGACTACGCCTACTTTCACTTTAACATTACTTAGCTTGTGTTTCGCAACCAAGTAAACATACATTTATCCTTTATACCAATGAAGCCCATACTCATTCATTATCCATAGCAATTATAACAAGAACAACAACAATTGCAACAGTATAAAGGGGAGGGGCAACTCCCCGTAATGTGAGTCTGCCCGAATCAATATATTATATAATCATCATTTTTACAATGTACAGACTAAGTCCTTGGGAAACCCCAAATTTATACTTAGCCAAACTTTCACAACTTCGGCAAACTCGGTTGCCCAGCTCGTCAGCACCTCCGCACGGTCGCCGCACGACTCTCCAACCCGTCGTTCACCTCATCGCACGTCTTCGCCGATTCGCTCTTCGTTTGGTCGCAAACGCCCAAACCGTGTATCCCTGCCCACACGCAGTCCCGCTTGTCACTTCTTGAAAAACGCCCAAATCGTGTGCACAACATGTAGTACCGCCTACCCAACTCAACGACCTCCGGTTCCAACCTTCGTCTCACCTTTGTGCGCACTTGCACGGTGGGCGGGCACTCACCCGAGTCACCAAGACACCCACGCCAAGTCGCCGCACAAACACCTCTACACAATCACCTCGGGCACACCTTGCCCAACGCGTCCACCTCTCCACCAAGAGTTCTTCACCAAGTGCGACACACTAGAGGAGCGCATGAGCTATGCGCTCATCCTCCTCAAAACTGCGCACAAGTGAACCTACTCCAAGACAGAAGTAAGAAGTGCGAAGTTGGATGATGGAAATGAGCTCCATCGCACTCATGTATATACACTTCGCAAGTGTGGTGGTGGCTCGCCCAGCCGACCACCATATCTTCGTTTACACACCCCTTCGCAACGTTTAATGCCCACTTTCTAAGTCGGCCTGCCCGCCATCGCAAGTCGGCTTTAAGCCAAGCGTTCCACGCTCCAATCGCCATATAAGTGCGTCGCACTTCTATTATTGTCGCATAAACGTCGCAAGGTTTCGTCGCATTCTTTCCGCACGCCCGGTTCGTCGCACCCGCCCGTCGCGCGCCCGTGCATGGTCACCCGGCACCCAACCGCACCGCAGATCTGAGGACCTTACATCCTCCTCCACCTAAAACCATTGTCGTCCTCGACAACATACCGTCTCGGTAGCCATCCACCAAGATCATCAATATCCATGATGTCAACTCCTCCACATACTGCAACTATCACTGCATCATATGTAGAACTACCATCTCCACCATGTCTCACCTTGGCAACCATTTGTCACCAAGATCACCATACCAAGGTATACACCTCATCGGTATGTCATCCATCAGAGATCATCTCAATCCATGATCATCGACCACCCTATCACAATCTCCACATGCTGCTCTCCATCATGGAAGGCTGGTCCCTCCATCCAAGCTACATGTCCACTGCAACATCCCGTGTCGACCTCATCATGTGTCACCATGTGAACCTCTGTCATGATACTCCAACAAAATGCCAACACATCTCTGCACACTTCGCGACCCCATGTGTGAACTAGTCGGATGGCCAGTCCAACTGTCACGCTCAAACCATGAGAGTGAACATCCTCATGCCACCATCAGTTGTTTCTCAAAACATCCTGCCACATCCTCAACTCGATCAAGAATCCATCTCCATATAAGTAAGCCATGCTCAGGTCCATGAAGTAGTCCTCATCTCATCTGCAACATGCTGTCCAAAGTAGTTGAGTCTCAGCTCAACCCATGCCCAAGTGTTGCCACCAAGGCATCATCATCGTTGTAACTCCATCACCCCAAAGTGTCTCATATCGATCCTCTACATCAAGTCACTCTTTCAAGCCATGCCCATACATGTACTTTGAAAGTATGCATCCCATACTGCATCAAAGTCTCTGACCTCAGCTCCTCAATGCATCAGATCCTCTAAGTCCACCATATATGAAGTCCCTAAAAGTCACAACCTCATGCCATCATGAGCTCCATGAGTCATCTCCAACCAACATCTGCCTCAGCTCTCCATGTAGTGGGAATACTCCATAGTCTGCTCACAACTCCATCCAAGTCCATGGCCTTGTTGCACAAGAGTGTACAACCTCTCCATAGGCTCATAAGTAATAAGTCTCCATGTCACACTAGCAATTCCATCTGCACAACATCCCTGCTTTGGCACTCCTCATTGGATGCCCATAAGTGACACCTCTATAAGTGCTCCCACATAATGTCCCTGCATAAGACTGCCATGCTCCATGTCTCCAACCTGATGTCCATGACTATGTTGTCCATGTAGTCCAACCAAGTAGGCCCATCACAACAATTGGTCATCCTCATCCAAGTCTGCAATCTTCGGTCTAGTGAACTCGGTCACCCAACCATATCATCATGTCATGAGTCCCTCCATCATAGCTCCTCCACCAAAGTGTCCACCAAGACTATCTCTTGGTCTCGGCCATGAGAAGTCCACCCAAGAGTGTGCCCTCCAATATGTCCATGAGTCATGCCGGGCACTTAGCCAAAGTGGCTAAAGCATGACCCAATCCTCCACAACGATCATCATGTTCCTCCCTTGTCAAGGGCCTTTGTACCTTCTACCATAAGGTCACAAACAACCCCAACAAGTCCTGCAACAATCAATAATCGTTGCCCTTCATCATCATCATGAGGCTCTTCCTCATTCATCCATGTCCACAAACTGCACGATCCTGGTCCAACTTGATCAATCTCAAGTTCATCCTCCATCGTTGTCATGTCTGCAACATCTTCAAACATCACGGCTTCCTCTTCCTTGATAGCACAATCTGCAACTTCACCTTGCTCCATTGTCCATCCAAGTTGAAGAAGTTCGTCTTCAACATTCTTTTCCAAGACTTCAAGTTCCTTTCGAATCCGGGGATTCTCTTCTTTCAACCGCTTCAACCTGTATAAGGTAAGCAAGAGCTTCCCTTCACCTTCTCCCAAACTTGCCATGCCTTGTCGTTCAGCTTGGTCCAAGCACTAAGCTTCACCTCTGCTAAACCTTTCACCAGCTTCACCAAGTTCCCTGCAACCATGAACCGGCCCTTGTTTCACTTGTATGTGAAACTAGCTTCCTTCACCTGCAAGTACCTGCTTCCACTGTCATCAATGGTCAAGCTTCTTCAACCCTGAATCAGCCTGCTCTAATCAAGTTGGACCAGGATCGTGCAGTTTGTGGACATGGATGAATGAGGCAGAGCCTCATGATGATGATGAAGGGAAAGGATTGTTGATTGTTGCAGGACTTGTTGGGGTTGTTTGTGACCTTATGGTAGAAGGTACAAAGGCCCTTGACAAGGGTGGAAAATGATGATCATTGTGGAGGATTGGGTCATGCTTTAGCCACTTTGGCTAAGTGCCCGGCATGACTCATGGACAGATTGGAGGGCACACTCTTGGGTGGACTTCTCATGGCCGAGACCAAGAGATAGTCTTGGTGGACACTTTGGTGGAGGAGCTATGATGGAGGGACTCATGACATGATGATATGGTTGGGTGACCGAGTTCACTAGACCGAAGATTGCAGACTTGGATGAGGATGACCGATTGTTGTGATGGGCCTACTTGGTTGGACTACATGGACAACATAGTCATGGACATCAGGTTGGAGACATGGAGCATGGCAGTCTTATGCAAGGACATTATGTGGGAGCACTTATAGAGGTGTCACTTATGGGCATCCAATGAGGAGTGCCAAAGCAGGGATGTTGTGCAGATGGAATTGCTAGTGTGACATGGAGACTTATTACTTATGAGCCTATGGAGAGGTTGTACACTCTTGTGCAACAAGGCCATGGACTTGGATGGAGTTGTGAGCAGACTATGGAGTATTCCTACTACATGGAGAGCTGAGGCAGATGTTGGTTGGAGATGACTCATGGAGCTCATGATGACATGAGGTTGTGACTTTTAGGGACTTCATATATGGTGGACTTAGAGGATCTGATGCATTGAGGAGCTGAGGTCAGAGACTTTGATGCAGTATGGGATGCATACTTTCAAATTACATGTATGGGCATGGCTTGAAAGAGTGACTTGATGTAGAGGATAGATATGAGACACTTTGGGTTGATGAGTTACAACGATGATGATGCCTTGGTGGCAACACTTGGGCATGGGTTGAGCCAAGACTCAACTACTTTGGACAACATGTTGCAGATGAGATGAGGATTACTTCATGGACCTGAGCATGGCTTACTTATATGGAGATGGATTCTTGATCGAGTTGAGGATGTGGTAGGATGTTTTGAGAAACAACTGATGGTGGCATGAGGATGTTCACTCTCATGGTTTGAGCGTGACAGTTAGACTGGCCATCCGACTAGTTCAGACATGGGGTCGCGAAGTGTGCAGAGATGTGTTGGCATTTTGTTGGAGTATCATGACAGAGGTTCACATGGTGACACATGATGAGGTCGACACGGGATGTTGCAGTGGACATGTAGCTTGGATGGAGGGACCAGCCTTCCATGATGGAGAGCAGCATGTGGAGATTGTGACAGGGTGGTCGATGATCATGGATTGAGATGATCTCTGATGGATGACATACCGATGAGGTGTATACCTTGGTATGGTGATCTTGGTGACAGATGGTTGCCAAGGTGAGACATGGTGGAGATGGTAGTTCTACATATGATGCAGTGATAGTTGCAGTATGTGGAGGAGTTAACATCATGGATATTGATGATCTTAGTGGATGGCTACTGAGATGGTATGTTGTCGAGGACGACAATGATTTCAGGTGGAGGAGGATGTAAGGTCCTCAGATCTGCGGTGCGGTTGGGCGCCGGGTGATCGTGCACGGGCGCGCGACGGGCGTGCGATAGTGTGACGAGCGGGTGCGATGAACCGAGCGTGCGGAAAGAATGCGACGAAACCTTGTGATGTTTATGCGACAATAATAGAAGTGCGACACACTTATATGGCGATTGGAGCGTGGAACGCTTGGCTTAAAGCCGACTTGCGATGGCGGGCAGGCTGACTTAGAAAGTGGGCGTTAAACGTTGTGAAGGGGTGTTTAAACGAAGATGCAAAGTGTATATACATGAGTGCGATGGAGCTCATTTCCATCAATCCAACTTCGCACTTCTTACTTCTGTCTTGGAGTAGGTTCACTTGTGCGCAGTTTTGAGGAGGATGAGCGCATAGCTCATGCGCTCCTCTAGTGTGCCGCACTTGGTGAAGAACTCTTGGTGGAGAGGTGGACACGTTGGGCAAGGCGTGCCCGAGGTGATTGTGCGGAGGCGTTTGTGCGGCGACTTGGCGTGGGTGTCTTGGCGACTCGAGTGAGCGCCCGCCCACCATGCAAGTGCTCACAAAGGTGAGACGAAGGTTGGAACCGGAGGTCGTTGAGTTGGGTAGGCGGTACTACGTGTTGTGCACACGATTTGGGCGTTTGTCAAGAAGTGACAAGCGGGACTGCGTGTGGGCAGGGATACACGGTTTGGGCGTTTGCGACCAAACGAAGAGCGAACTGGAGAAGACGTGCGACGGAGTGAACGACGGGTTGGAGAGTCGTGCGGCGACCGTGCGGAGGTGCCGACGAGCTGGGAAACCGTGTTTGCCGAAGTTGTGAAAATTTGGCGAAGTATAAATTTGGGGTTTCCCAAGGACTTAGTCTGTGCATTGTAAAAATGATGATTATATAATATATTGATTCGGGCAGACTCACATTACGGGGAGTTGCCCCTCCCCTTTATACTATTGCAATTGTTGTTGTTCTTGTTATAATTGCTATGGATAATGAATGAGTATGGGCTTCATTGGTATAAAGGATAAATGTATGTTTACTTGGTTGCGAAACACAAGCTAAGTAATGTTAAAGTGAAAGTAGGCATAGTCCACGAACATAAGTATTGGTGAAAAGAAAGTGTTCGGTGGTGCGCACCTCGCTATAAGCGGTTGGAAGACTACCGCAGGTGTAGGGGCGTGACAGGTGGTGTGAGTCTGCCCGACAATATATTAAGAATATCAGTTTACAACATACAAGTGTGTCTTGCCAAACCAAGTCTCACACTTAGCCAAATATTACAAAGAGAGGCAACCCTGCCTTTTACAACCGTGTGCACCTCTTGCACGAAGGGCGGTGCTCACCCGAGCCACCTAGATACCCTTGCCAAGTCCTACACAATTCTGCACATCCACCGAACCCCGGGCACACCTTGCCCACACCTCGACCGGCTTAAGACAACCTCCAAGTGCACCTCCAAGTAGTGCGCATGAGCTATGCGCAGCTCTACCCAAAACTGCGCACTTCTTGTTTACCTCTCAAGCTATGCGTAGATGAGTGAGTTCGAATTGATGAAGAATGAGCTCCAACGCTCATACACTTATACCCTTTCTTGCGTGGGTTTCATGTGGGTGGTAGCCCCTTGGCCGACCCCCAAAATAGTCACAACGCACCCCATAAGGCCTTCTTTCAAGTCGGCTTGCCCTCACCGCAAGCCCCCTTCCAAATCGTTGTATAAAGGTTCCAACACTTCATCGCATTTCTAAAGTGTTCACGGTTTCGTCGCAAGTGACTCGTACAAACGTCGCATTGTCGTTCAGGGTGCGCCCGTGTCCGCCCACGCGCCCATGTCCGCCCGCGCGCCCTCGTGCAGCTCGACCCGTCGTCGCCCGCACTTGCGCCCGTCGTGCATGAGACTTCGCCCGGTGCCCAACCGCGCTTAAGCTCGAGGACCTTACATCCTCCTCCACCTGAAATCGTTGTCGTCCTTGACAACATACCATCCCGGTAGCCATCCACCAAGATCATCACCATCCATGATGTCGACTTCTCCACCTAAGGCAAACATCCTTACAACATATGTAGAGCCTCATCTCCATCATATCTCGACTTAGTGACCAACTGCCACCAAACTCACCATACCAAGGTATGCACCTCAACGATATTCTCTCCATCAGATATCATCTCGATCCATGATCATCGACCCCTCTGCCACAATCTCCACTGCAACATCTCGTGTCGACCTCATCATGTGTCCCCATGTGAACCTCTGGCATGATACTCTAGCACGATGCCAACACATCTCTGTACACTTCCAGACCCCATGTCTGAACTAGTTGGGTAGCTAACCCAACCATCATGCTCAATCCATGAGAGTGAATATCCTCATGCCATCATCAGTTGTTCCTCTAACATTTGCCACATCCTTGACTCATCGGATGTCTTGGAGGATCCTGAAAGGAACAAGTTGGAGTATGTTCGAATGAAGGTTGGAGGTGTTGATGTGCTCACTATGGTGGATAGTGGGCTTCTCACAACTTCATGGGCGAAGATACTGCGAGAAGGATTGGGCTGAAATTTGTATCGGAAAAGGCACAAATGAAGACAATGAATTCTCCTCCTATTGAGATTCTTGGTATAGCTGAAAGGGTGGACACTACACTTGGTGAATGGACCGGGAAAGTGGACTTCACTATAGTGCGGATTGATGACTATGAAGTTGTATTGGGGATGGAGTTCATGAAACAATTTGATGCTATGATTTTTCCACATTTGAAGAAGCTCTACATTTATGATGGAAGGGAAGATGTACCCATTGGTGTGACAAGGCCTGATTGTAAATTGGGAGTGATGCAAATGGAGGATAAGGAGAAGGTGAACAAGCGGTTGTCTACTGTTGAGACAAAGCTTGCCAAGCAGTCATTGGTCATTAGATCACTTTCAGATAGCATCTTGGATTTGACAAGAAGGCTAGAGTTGGTGGAGGATGATGATGATGATGATGAGGTATATGTGAGACCGGATGTCCAGAGGGAAGACCGGGTTGCTTATCTACAAAGGATGGAGATTGAGGATCCTGATAGATGGATCGAATTGATTAGTGAGGGAGAGCCTTCAGGCTCTACTCCCTCTACATCTTCTTAGATGGATGAAGAAGATGGGGCTCATTGTTAGCTGCTCATGGCAGTGAGTCCTTAAACATGTTTGAGCAGGTATGATTGATGGTGCAAGGATGGCTTGGCATCAAGCATCATGACATGTTGCAGATGAGATGGATGGAGTTTCCATGGACCTGAGCATGGATTATGGAGGTAGATTCTTGATGAGTCAAGGATGTGGCAGATGTTTGAGGAACAACTGATGATGGCATGAGGATGTTCACTCTCATGGATTGAGCATGATGGTTGGATTAGCTACCCAACTAGTTCAGACATGGGGACGCGTAGTGTACAGAGATGTGCTGGCATTGTGTTGGAGTATCATGACAGAGGTTCACATTGAGGACACATGATGAGGTCGACACGAGATGTTGCAGTGGAGATTGTGGCAGAGGGGTCGATGATCATGGATCGAGATGATATCTGATGGAGGACATACCGTAGAGGCGTATACCTTGGTATGGGGAGCTTGGTGGCAGTTGGTCACTAAGTCGAGATATGATGGAGATAAGGCTCTACATATGTTGCAGGGATGTTTGCCTTATGTGGAGGGGTCGACATCATGGATAGTGATGATTTGGTGGATGGCTACCGGGATGGTATGTTGTCGAGGACGACAACGATTTTAGGTGGAGGAGAATGTAAGGCCTTCGGGCGTGAACGCGACGGGCGCCGGGCGAAGTCGCCGTGCACGAGGGCGCGGGTGGGCACGCGGACGCGCAGGCGGGCACGCGGGTGCACGACGGGTGCGCGACGAACGGGCGTGCGATAATGTGCGGAAGAAATGCGACGTTGGTGCGAGTCATATGCGACGAAGCCGTGAACGATGGAGCGACACTTTGGAAATACGACGAAGTGTTGGGAGATTTATACAACGATTTGGAAGGGAGCTTGCGGTGAGGGCAAGCCGACTTGGAGGAAGGCTTTATGGGTGCGTTATGATGGTTTTGGGGGTCGGCCAAGGGGCTGCCACCCACATGTAACCCACGCAAGGAAGCATATAAGTATATGAGCCTTGGAGCTCATTCAATCATCAACTCAAGCTCTTCGCTCTAAGATAAGGATGAAGTCTAGTGCACAATTTTACTGGGGTGAAGCGCATAGCTCATGCGCAGAACTTGTAGAGTGCGCAGAGGTGATTTGCACTTGGAGATTTTAGACGAAGGTTGGGCAAGGTGTGCCCGGGTTGGTTCTGAGGTGCAGATTTTGTGCAGGACTTGGTAAGGGGATTTAGTGGCTCGGGTGAGCCCCTTTGTGCAAGAGGTGCACACGGTTGTAAAGGCAGGGTTGCCTCTCTTTGTATTATTTGGTTAAGTGTGAGACTTGGTTCGGCCAAGACACGCTTGTTTATTGTAAACTGATATTCTTAATAAATTGTCAGGCAGACTCACATTACGGGGAGTTGCCCCTCCCCTTTATACTTGTTGCAATTGTCGATATTATTCTTATAATTGCATGATGATAATGAATGAGTATGGGCTTCATTAAGTATAAAGGATAATTGCATGTTTACTTGGTTGCGAAACACAAGCTAAGTAATGTTAATGTGGAAGTAGGCATAGTCCACGAATGTTAGTATTGGTGAAAAGAAAGCGTTCGGTGGTGCCGCACCTTGCTACAAGCGGTTGGAAGACTACCCTAGGTGTAGGGGCGTTCATCTAACATGTTATAATTAAGTAAAATGATTTGCCTTTGTATTCCTTTGTCAATTTGAAGGCTCTCAGGAAAGGGAGGATTTCATAAGGAAACAAAAGGTTGTTTAGCTATAGGAAATGTAGGAGTTAATTTTATTTGGTTGCCATCTAATGGTATGGGAACATCTTCCTTTGGATGAGTTTTTTATTGATCAAGAGATGTATCCTTTTTAGGAATTCTATCATCTTTGTGCTCTTGTATGCCAACTGATGGTGTTTTCTTTTGAAAAAATCAACTAGATCTAGGTTGGACATCATTCAGACTTAGAGGAGCTATCATCCAAGCTTGAAAATTTTGATCCTCAACATTATAGATTAGTTGTTGAGGTGTTTTATTATTCAAACTGGGGAGTGGTTATGTTGGTAGTTGGTTAGATTTCAGAGGAAATGGAGTGGATGGTAATGGATGGGGTTGGCTTGAAGTCAATTGAGGTTGGAATTGTAGTTGATTGGGTTGTGGATTTGGGAGGAAAGTACTAATGAGGTTGGTATTAAGGATATGAATGTTGGAAAGTTTGAGGATATTGGGGATTCTTACCATAAGAACCTTGCCATCCTTGTGACCATGATGGGTTTTGTGGTTGAGTTGGCAAAGTTTGCCATGGTAAGGGTGTATTTCAATTACTTTGTGATTCTGCATAAGATTGATATTGTATATTGGGATCTCGTGCCATACTTGTTTGTCCAGGCTGCCAAGGTCTTCTAGGAGCAATATAAAAAGTGGTTTACTTTGACTTGTACTAACTTCTTCTTGGAAAACAACTTTAAGTCAGAGTGTTGGAGGGCACTCTTTTGTAGCATGATTTATGTACATATAACACATATTTCAACACTATCAACATGACATTCTTGTAATCCATGCTTTTTCCTCCATCTAGGACAAAAAATAGACAATGCTACATATTCAGATTTTCGTTTGTTTTTAATCCTTAACATATCTAGTTGTTCAGTAAGATTTCCAAGAATACCAGTTTCAAAGTTATTAAGCAAATTTCCTAATTCTGCTATACTTACTGTTCCATATGCAAATTTGCTTACCCTTGACATGCTTGGATCTCTTAGAGTCTTTCCATATTTTAATTTTCCTCTTGAGATGTGTTTTCATAACTCACAAATTTCTTGAAATGAAAATTGAGAAACATCTCCTTTACCCATCAGGTTGAGAAGATCAATCCATTCATCCCTTATGGCTTTTAGCAAGATAATTTTTAAAGTGTCTTCTTCTAAATGATGCACTCTATCTCTTTTAACATTGTAGACAAATCTCTCTACCAAATCTTCGAGGGTTTCAACCTCTTTTTGGGACATCTTAAAACCTTCATCCTTAAGGTCACGGTCTATGCAATAACCTTTGTATTTTTCTAGGAATATTATTTTATCATCCCATGTCCTAATAGAATGCGTTCCTAGACCCATGAACCATTTAAGAGCACCATCTTTTAGAGTAACATGAAATAATTTCAATTTTTGGGTATTAAGTAGATAGACATATGATCTGCATAATACTTC
Source organism: Pinus tabuliformis (assembly GCA_031772625.1). Classification (NCBI taxonomy): domain Eukaryota; kingdom Viridiplantae; phylum Streptophyta; class Pinopsida; order Pinales; family Pinaceae; genus Pinus; species Pinus tabuliformis. Next base: position 1,437,876,170 of record CM062818.1, on the reverse strand, counting down.
AAACTCAAAAATACATTGTTGAATTTAGGCTTCTGTGATCCATATCAAGTTTTTTTGAGAATATTTTTCGGCGTAAATCGCGTTAGAATGCATTTGTCGACGTGTTTCGAACCAATGAGTGTGGTTCATCGTCAGGTTCGGCGTAAATCGCGTTAGAATGCATTTGTCGACGCATTTCAAACCAATGAGTGTGGTTCAGGTTCGGCGTAAATCGCGTTAGAATGCATTTGTCGACGCATTTCAAACTAATGAGTGTGGTTCATCGTCCTGACGATGAACCACACTCATTGGTTCGAAACACGTCGACAAATGCATTCTAACGCGATTTACGCCAAAAAATATTCTCAAAAAACTCAAAAAGATGTTTCTAAATCCTCAATTCTTAGCCCATGGAAGTTAGGGAGGATGAATGGGGAAATTTTTTTCATAGTGGCAGTGGTATCATTATCTAAAATAGGGAACCTAAAAGGATCATCTTCATGAAAATTTCCCTCATCTCCCCTTCCAACTCTACCACCTCGACTTCCCCTACCACCTCCTCCTATTCTACCTCTTCCTCCACTAATTCTTGGTCTTTCCTCTCCATTATGTGCTTTTCCTTCTTCACCTGCCATTGTATATTATTCAGAGCTAATATAAGTTTCAATGATAGGGTTGTCTAGCTCTTCTTCCTTTAGTTCCTTTACTAATGGTAATTCAGAAAGATTTCCATGTTCTACTTCTTCATCACTAAGTACCTCTAACTCCTGTCATATGAGTTGTTCACCTTTTGAGGAAATAAATATGACTCCTTTAGTTGCGGATGTAGGTTCTTCAACTACAACTTCTATAGATGAAGTTGGTGAGTTAGGTTTAATTTCTGACCTATGTACTTCAGGGTGTCTTATTCTATCTCCAAATCATGGAATGTATGTATTAGAAGGTGGTGTGGCACTACGTGGTCTAGCAGAGATGATTCGTGATGTTGGTATTAAATTGCATCCTCTACTTACAAATCTACCCCTGGAATCTTGTTCAATATACATGCATCCCAAATGATTTTAACATGAAATAATTATGCATCTAAAGAATGAATGCAACTATTATGAAATGCAAATGTGACAACTCTAAATTAGAGAGAACCCCACAATTGTGATGTGCATGTTCTTACCTCTCGTCTTACTACTTTGTCTAAATAGAGTTGTTTAATTAAAAATGCATTCTAAGTTAAAGTAGACACCTATGTATACTTCCCCGGCAACGATGCCAAAAATGTTTGGAATTTAATTGTTGGTTAAATTACTTCATTAAATCATCAATCCAAGGTTTGTGAACTTTCGAAGTATACTTGCACTATATATGCTAGGCAATATACTTTTAATTGGAAAGAGACTATCCTAATTGCAAGATCAAGATTAATATATTTATGACAAGGTCTTAGTAAGCATATGCATGAGTTTTGACTTAGAAGCTTAGATCAAATTCAATGAATTCAAATCAAATTATGCTAATGGGAAGGCTTCAAAATATATTCTATTGAACAAGGAATTAAAAACTATTATATTGAACAAGAAATAAAATATATTCTATTGGACTTGAAAAAGGAAATTTATTCTATGAACTTTTGAAATGAAATCTAAACTACTGAACTCAAAAAGAAATTTACTCTATGAAACTTGAAGCAAAAACTGATATAGGAAACTTGAGAACAAATATAATCTAAGAGACTGGAAAGGAAATCTAACTATTAAATGAAAAGCATAACTATTCTACAAAACTTGAAATTGAAAATATTCTAAGAAGTAGTGGTTATAAAGTAATGAATTATTGACAGGATTTTAAATGCGAAAGCCTTCAAAGATTACTAATGTGCGTATTTAGAACTAGAACTAGTCATGATCTATCAAGCATAAACTAATCAGAAAAATAATTAAATCTGAGACTAAGCAGAGAAGACAATTAAAGGAAATCTTTTTGGTGTTTTGATTCATTGTCAAGCGCTCGACCTAGAAAGAACCAAAGGCAGATAAGTGAAATTCTAATTTAAAAGACAGAGCATTAAACTTAGCTAAATAACTGAAGGAAATGAATTACAATATAGTTGTAGAGCAAAAGAAATTAAATCAAATCAACAAATGACAACTATATTATCTCTAACAAATCCTCAGGGGGTCGTTCTGGTGAGTGCGAGATGTTTACAAACTTAGATCACAAGACTTTGAATTAACATGATCACAAATTCGCCATGAACAAAAGTATACAATATGAAATCATAATAATCACAGTATTGAATTTAATTAGATGTATATTTCTTCCAAAATGAAGCATTTTTATAATGTATTCAAGATTAACAACTTTTAGAAGATAATGTCGAGAAATGGTACTAAGTTTGACATCTAAGTTTTTAAATCAAAATTGGAATTTCACTCTCATGATTCGCTATTGAAAGAGTGAATCATGAGATAACTCTTTATTGACACATCATCATCTAAAATCATAGTCTTCTAGATCTAGCTTGCCTGATATTTTCCACGCTCGCTTGATGGTAGATTTGGTTCCTTAACACTTTGAGCAAAACCAGTATTCCATAGCCATGTTGACTTAAGTTTGACCAATGAGATTCACCCATCGAGTGATCTTCCATCTGTGACTAGTAGTTGGATGTCCATGTAGGTGACATTTGAAAATTGTTCATGTGTCTTGGTTGTCCTCTAACTCGCGCTAACCTTGAGAACTTAGGATTTGGCTACAAAAAATCAAGTTAGTTGCAGAATGCGCATAATTCAGTAGCTATAAAATAATTTAAATCAATTTCATAAAGAAAACATGGACATTGAGCTATTAATGGATAATTGACTTTTTAGTAACATTTGCATGACCTAGATTAACTTTAAGATGGAATGAAGTGAAAAATATGTAACAAAATGGATGAAAAAGGCAAAATAGATTATCAAAAGAAGCATACTTTGGAGGTTCAATAGTGATAAACATGTAAAATACGTGTGACTGATAACTACAAAACAATATTATGAGCTTTTCTTTTTGCTTCATGATGGTGGCCATGGATATCAACATGAAAGAGCACTTATATAAAAGACTAGGCGAGTATTATGAATAAATATATGACTGAAGTTAGCAACCAGTTTGAGAATAACACTTTAATAAGGCAAATCTGGTTACCTGTGGATGAATTGAGGGTTGAGGCCTTACATTCTTTTGCCCAATATGATTTGCATGCCATGGATATGCTTTGTAATCTGCATAGAAAGGAAGAATTTCATTTTGAATGTGATTTTGAAAATGGTTAAGGGAAGGGACATTGTCTCAACGTGGGAGGCATCAAGTGGTAAGTATGGTGTGTAACTGCGCCTACTATACACAAATGTTGATTTTTGACTTTCCTAGGTGTTATCACAATAAACATTGTTTTTAAAGGTTTTTTTTTTATATAGAAAAAGTTGATAGTTTTATTGTCAACGCTTTTGATGTGATAAGCAGGAAAATTACTGATAGTGGGGCTATTTTTTTAGTGATCCGATATAGTTTGCTGAATAAATTCGTTGACAATGAGCCCATAAACAATTCCATTTTGACTGACAATCCAACTGTCAGTGCCAAAACCAAAATTTAAATTTAAAAGGTTATGATTATGCTAACCATACCAGCGTCAGCGATATCATTGAAATGCGTCTCTATCCGGCTCGAAACGGTAAAAGGTATTGGTTAATAAGCTTTCTCAGCCCCGCTATGAGTGAATGTTATTGTTATTATTTTACAATGTGTTACAAACCTCGTTCGTCATTATCATTTCTACTCTGTAATCATTCATCTGCATAGCTGTAATATTTTGTTCTGCATGTCAAGATATTCTACCATGTCCCGTCAGTAATTTTTGTTTTCAGTTTGGAGTTAGTCACACTTGGCAATGTTCAACCCATCTTACTCATGGGGATTTAGGTTCGAATCCCGGGAAGGCCACATAGTGCAATGGGAAAAGGAGGTAAATCAAATAGTTCTGAGCCCAAAGCACTAGATTTGTTGGACATATATCCTGAAATCCAACAACAGTTTTAGCAAGATGGTTGGAGTGAGTTTTTCCACCGCTGCACCAAATACCACGATGCAGTGGCTCGGTCTTTTGCTCACGGGTTTGGTGGAAATCGCATGGAGGTTGGGGTTCTATATTTTATAGTTACAAAGCAGTTAATTGTTGAGGCCACAACCTTACTAGCAGATGGAGAAAGGATGTTTCACAGTCACATGTTGGTAGGTATCAATGTCCCTTTCTTTTTGAAAGAAGAGTTCAAGAGTCAGAACTGGAGGGCCAAAGTTCAAAACGAATGGTTACAGGACAAATGGCACACCCATCTTTGCCTATGTTAGCAATAATTCATTTGTGAAGGGAGATTCAATCGAGTAAATCTCTATCACTTCTACTTCCTTGCACATATAGCTGGTCAAATTAGAATTAATCCCTGTTTTTATCTACTATAAAGTTTTAGGCATATGGCAGCTAGGTTCAGGGCTTGAATAGACCACTCCTCCCATTTCATATATCACAAAGCCCTGATCAAACTTCTAATTGAAAACCAGCTAGCTAGGGCAGAGAGGACTTGGAACCACTTTTTGTTTTGGGGAGGTTTTCAACCTCAACCCCTTAAAAGATGAAGAGGAAGGCCAAAAACCACTAAAAAAGGGAAAAAACCGAAGGAAAATCCCCTGTTGAGCCAACTCCTAGCCAGAAAAACCCAGAGGTCCCATTTACATCCTCTGGCCCTAAAAACCCCAAAGTCTACCAGAGAAAAAGTTCCAGGCTCGGTAAGCCAGACCCTGCATCTCTTGTAAACCTACCTGCTGATATCGGTCCTCCCCAAGTTGTCAGTCCACCTGTTGAAGCCTCCCCTGCAGACAAAACTAAACTAGAGATTTTTAAGGGAAAGGAGGTCGAGATTTAGACCCAAGAGGAGGAAATGTTGTTTGAAGTTTTTAAAGGTGGCAAAATACCCCATACAAGGCCAACAAACAAACTAAGATCTAAAATTAAACTCAGAAATAACCCAGAGTTGGCTAAAGAGGTTATTGATGTTGACAATGTGCCATTGAAGGGCCTTATCATCAATATGAAGAAGGTTGCAGGCTCTAAGAAGAGCAAAGACAAAGAACTAAAATGAAGGGTCCTATGGAGACAAGGCATAGGAAGAAGCAAACACTAGAGAAGGTGGATGTACTTCTCAGGGTAGCTAGTGCCCTCAGCTAGGAGGCTTGGGGAAGAAAACTTAAAATTTTTACACTCTATTTCACAAACCAGGGGTTTTTGTTTTATCTTTGATATTCTTCCTAACAACTTTTTGCATACAACAGAACAATCGATAAGCTGACATTCCCATCGTCAGGGATTTGGTGAAGCTGACATTCCCATCGTCAGGGATTTGGGTGAAGCTGACATTCCCATTGTCAGGGATTTGGGTGAAGCTGATAGTTCCATTGTTAGCTATTTTGAAACTAAATTGTATCTATGCTGATAGAAGATGATTCTAGGACGAGAGTTGACATTCAATCTATTAGTGATTTTGAAAGAAACAGGGAGAGATGACGTCTCTGTTGTCAGCGAAATTTTGACACGCGAAAATGCTGACATTCCCATCGTCAACGTTTTTTAAACAGGCAAAAAGTAAATGTTGATAGTCAGTTTGTCAGGGAAAGCTACAATTCAGAAAAACAAGGAAGCTGACAGTGGCAGTATAAACGATTTTCACCAGGAGATCCAAAGGAAAGAAAAGATCAACAGAAATGTAATTTTGGGGGAAAGTCGATCATGTTTTGTAGAGGGACCTGTTTTTCCACCTAGGATGTTGTGCTATTAGTTAGGGACCTATTTCTATTTTCGAGGAAGATAGTTTGAAAGATATTTCACTTAACCTATACACCAACATATTTTCCAACAAATATTTTTAGGCAAACACTAAATGTATTTAAGGTTTTATTCGCATGCATGAACTTGGAGATATTTAGATTTTTTAATTATTGTAATTAATATGAAGACTATTATTTTGTAATAAATTGATGTAAGGTATATAAAGACACTTTTAGAAGAATGAAGAAGGGTTGGATTTCACTGAAAACATTTGCATTATGGTATATTTGAGTAGTCTTAAATATATTACAATTTTTTATGAGCATCTTAAAGGAAATTTATGTGTTGTAGTTCCCTATCAATTTTCTCTTTGTTATAAAAACTTTTCTTCATGTCTGAAAAATGTTAGTAAATGAGATTTGGATTCATTGATGCTCCTTTCTCGTATTTATCAGCCATTACTATTTGTTACTCCAATCAACTATAATTTTGTCTCACTTCAGTTCTTTTCTTGAAAACTCTCAATTTGTCAAAGGACTTGCTGCTATCATGCTCATTAGATTTGTAGCATTACTTGTTAGAATTGGACTTCATGCCCAATGGGGTGTTTGGTAAACAATCCAACCAAATTTTATCCTATGAACTAAATCTAGCTGTAGAATTTTAAAGGCGAAACCTTATACTATAGTGACCTTTGGGTAGTTTTTATTTAGGGAGGGATCTCTCTCTGGGTTGAAGGGCAAGCTTTCAGCCTAAAAGAGGTTAGAGGTTACCTTGGAGGTTTTCCTGTAGGCGAGTTTCCTCTAAGTGATAACAATTTGGCGTCATTTCCGAGGAACGAGAAGCTTTTTTCCCCCAAACGATTTGATTGTTGAAGATCAGATCTCTGAGGGCAAACCGAGATTTGTATATTAGTTTGGATGCAAGATGTTTGCTCTGGTGACTTCACATTACAATCTCAAGGGTTCTTATTGTTAGAGTTCTGACTCATACATGCGTTTATACTTGGAGGAACCCTGATACAAATCCACCTTAGATTTTGTCAAGCCCAAAAACGTTACTCAGGAAAAAATCTCCTAAGGAAATAGGTACAGTCAATTTAGAAAGATCTTTTTCTCTACCTGCAAAGCTTGAAGCTTTTGAATACTTGGTGTTAGATATTAAATTTGAAAGTAATTTACTCAGATCTAAGTCCAAAAGAGGTTTATTAGATACGGTTCTTGATCCAACATATCTTAAGACCTTCACTCATGGGGACCTCTATCCCGGAAGTAGAGCTATTACCGTAAGACTTTGAGATTTGGTCTCATTTTCAGAAACTAGAACAAAGAGTCCACGAAATTTAGGAAGTTGTTGCTAAATATCCAACTTTTCCTTATTTCATCCCATCTTTGTTTGCCTCAACTACTCATCTATCCTCTGGGGGTTCCAAAAGCCTATTCCATCAACTTTTATTCCAACAATCTCAGTGCCATTAACATCCGTTGTCCTAACTCCCGCTATTAGTGTAATTTCACATCTCAAACCTATGGTTGCCCGATATGCACCTTTGGAACTTGGAGGTCAGATCCATTACCTCCCTTTGAATTATGGACAACATGTAATTCATTTTGATGGTACTGGGTATTATACAACTCAGTAGCATCTAGAAAAGCTTAACAATTTTATAGATCTAGAAGAGGTTGACCATGAGGATGTCAAATTGAGACTTTTTGCACAAAGTCTATCAAGTGAGGTAAAGAAATGGTTCAGATATTTACCTGCAACAAGTATCAATACCTTCCAGCAGTTTGAACAATTGTTTCTCGCCAGATGGGAAGTGAAGAAAAATCCCCTGTAGATTTTAGCCGAGTATGATTCCCCTTAAAAGGAATCCAGGGGAATTTGTCCAAGAATTCATAGTTAGGTTTAACAAGATCTATAATTCTATTCCAGCTGAGATCAAACCTCCTCCCGGTTTAGCTTTATTACACTATCCTGATGGTTTTGATGTCGAGTTGGCTTACCAACTCTATGAGAGGAATCCTGCTACTTTAGAGGAAATGCAGAGTAATGCGATTGGAGTGGAGGCCAATTTATTAGCAAAGAAGGAAAAAATGAAGGCTGAAAGGAGAGTAGGTTTCAAAGAAGATTCATCTTCATCTCCTGACTTAAAATTCAATGTGATGCTGAAAACAATGGAGAAGTTGGTGGATAAATTAACTCCTCCTCGAAATGAAAATCAACCTCAAGTCAGGAATCTGAATTTCATAAGACCCCAAGCTACTCAAAATCGTCTTAGAGAGTAGAAAGGACCTGAAGAACAACAACTTGTTGTTTGACCTCCTTTTCCATAATCTTTCTTTGATGAGGATATCGTTGATGAAGAATATCATCAGATTGGGTGTTTCAGTGATAAAGAAACCTAAGTATTTGCCACCAGAGAAGAACATGACATTTATGTTGGATGTTCAGAGAAAAAGATAACATTCAACTTTGTGATTTAGTTGTTTATCAACAAGGGTATAATAATGCGATGACATATTTTCAAAGGTAGTACAACCTTAGAAACTGGAATGTCCCTATCAAAGCTCTGCCACAAAAGACATCAGTTGAACAACAATTTGAACCTAGAAAAGAGATATTGAAGAAAACATAAAAGCCTAAGAAGGACAATCCGAGAAAAGCAGAAGAAGCAACAAAGGAGACCAAGAATTCAGAAAAATCACAATCAACCTTGAATCTAGAATCTAAAATCCATAAGTTGAAAGTATCCATTCCTTTTGCTAACCTTTTGAGAAAATAACAATATAGGAAAAGATTTTTTACTATGATTAAAAGTTAAGAAACTAATTAAGTCAACGTAAATTCACAAGATTATTTAAATCTAGATGATGATGCTCCTGAATTTGTTTTTGGCCCACATGTCACTAGTTTAAACGATGATGTTCCCCCATTTTATGTAAGTATAATATACATGATATGGTCCTTCACAACACCATGTTAGACTCAAGAGATTCACATAACCTCATGCCTAAGTTAGTCATGGACCATCTAGGACTCCAAATTACCAGACCCTACAAAGATTTTTTCTCTTTTGATTCTAGAAAAGTAAAATTCCTAGGGCTAATAAAGGATTTAGTTGTCAACTTAGCTCAACTTCCTACTAAGAGTGTATTGATGGATATAGTAGTAGCGGACATTCCAGCGAGATTTGGCATGTTGTTATCCCGATCTTGGGCAACAAGATTGGGAGAAACTTTACGGATGGACATGTCTTATGCTTCCATCCCATTATTTGGTGAAATGAAAAGATTATATGGAGAGGTGCAAATGGCCTATATGGTGAGCAGTAGAACCCAACCGGATAATCATCCTATCTATGCAGTAGACACGGAACTATGATCACAAATTTTCTTCAATGATTGTTGTTTTGATGGAGAAACATTCGTAAAAAATGAAACTAATATTCAATAAGAACAAGTTCAAAAAAATTTAGATGATGTCTGGAAATTAGACTTTCATGGCTTTACTTGCGAGAAGGGTTTTGGAGCAGGAGTGTGGATTGTTCCTCCAGATTGTACAAGCCAATTGCATTCATTTAAATTATATTTTGACTGTACAGATAATGTGGCAGAATATGAAGCTCTCGTTATTGGGCTAAATCTGTTAAGAGAGCAAAAGGTGAAGAAAATTCACATTTTTTGGGATTCAGAGTTGATAATTAACAAATGCAAAGGTACCTATCAAACTAAGCATCCGAGAATGAGACCCTACAGGAATGAGGTATGGGATTTATTTTCTAACTTCTTTTTTGAGCATGAAATCTCACTGGTACCGAGAGAGGAGAATGGAATTGCAGACTCTTTAGCAACAAATGCAAGTGTATTCAGGATTCCCATTTATCCAAATGAAAAGTATGAGATCAATGTTAGACACAATCCTTCTATTCAGGATAATACTAAGCACTGGGAGGTGTTTGAAGACAATCAATGAATTAAAAGACTTCTTGAAAGAACAAATGAATTTCTTAGCACTCTAATAGAAAAGCATGAAGATGAAACTATAGATAAAATTTCTGAATCAACAACCTTTTTGAATGCTGTGGCTGGACAAGAAATTATTTAATGAAGTAACAATCTAATTCCTAGAGGCTTGATTCCTTTAGGAAGGTTGTTCGATTCTAATGATGTGGTAGTTAAGAAAAGAATTCTATCGAGCAATGGTGAGATGGAAGATTACAATTTGGGAACTGACAATGACCTAAAGGTAGTCAAAGTTTCTAACACTTTGAAAAGGAAGCAAAAACCAAAATATGTAGAATTGTTGAAAGAGTTTGCAGATATATTTGCTTGGAGGTACGAAGATTTGAATATTTATGACCAGACCATCATCCAACATACTATACCACTTAAGGAAGATGAGAATCCTTTTAAACAAAAGCTAAGAAGGATCAATTTGAAGCTACTACCACTGATTGAGAAGGAAGTTAAAAGATTGTTAGCCGCGAAAATCATCATTCCACTCAGATTTTCCAATTGGGTAGCAAATTTGGTGCCAGTGAGGAAGAAAAACGAGGAAATTCGCTTGTGTGTGGATTTCAAATTTAAAAAAAGTCTCATTGAAGGATAATTATCATTTATCGAAAATGGATCAGATTCTACAGAAGGTGGTTGGTACGGAAAGGATTTATATGTTGGATGGGTTTTCAGGGTATAATCAGATCTTGATTGACCCAAAATATCAGGATAAGACTACCTTCACCACGCCATAGGGTACATTCATGTATTCTAAGATGCCATTTGGACTCATGAACATTAGAACTACTTTCCAGTGCACAATGGATATAACTTTTGTTGATGAAAGAGATAAGTTCATGGTAATATATCTAGATGACATTGCTATTTTCTCAAAATCTAAATCTGCCTATTTGAATAATCTGAGGACAATTTCTAGCAAGTGCTAGAAATTTAGAGTTTCTCTAAATCCAAAAAAGTTCCATTTCGTCATGAAGGAAGGCAAGCTGTTGGGACACATAGTATCAAAGGAAGACATCCAGATAGACCCCAGCAGAGTGACAACAATCCAAAAGATTGAGCAGACAAGGAACAAGAAGGAGGTGCAATATTTCTTAGGTAAAATATTTTTTTTGTAGCGTTTTATTCCAAAATTTGCATAACATTTTAAAGTAATAACGAGTATGCTTAAGAAAGGGAATGATATTAAGTGGAATGAGCAAGAAAATAATTCTTTTAATGATATCAAGAGAGATTTAGGTCAAGCACCTCTACTCATTAGTCCAAAATTTTCAAAGGATTTCATGATTTTCTCTTTCGCCTCCAAGCACACCATCTCAAGTGTGTTACTTCAGAAGAGTGACACAGGTCAAGAACAACCCATCTCCTTTTTCAGCAGGGCATTGAGGGATGCTGAACTGAAGTACAACATTCTAGACAAACATGCATATGCGTTAATCAAAGCACTTAAATATTTTAGAGTTTTTATTTTGCATTCTCATGTGACTGCGTATGTGCCAGATGCTATAATAAAGAGTATTTTAGTACAACAAGACAGTGATGGTAGAAGAGGGATGTGGATTGCTATGATGAGGGACGTGTTTTGCTAAGATGTTAGAGTTTGACTTGGAAATGAAGCCTACCAAGTTAATTAAAGGACAGGGCCTAACTAGATTAATGACTGAAACAAATTTGATACTTTTGGTATAAATTCTGTTCTTGAATTATCAAATTTTTTGGGTGAAGAATCAATGGTTAAAGCAGAAGATTGTTTCAATCAATGTCTGTGGTATGCTGATGTTGTTTACATTCTGCAGAATTTACAAGTACCACCAGGAATAGATAAGGCACAAGCTAGGTTTTTTAGATTAAAATATGTTAAGTAATATCTTTTAAATGGTTATTTGTATTGGAAGGACCCTCAGGGTATTTTATTTAACTACCTATTAGAAGACAAAGCCAAGAAACTGAGTAAAGACTTTCATAAAGGAGCCTGTGGAGGACATCATCACTGGAAGGCCACAATAGATAAAATCTTGAGAGATCGATTTTATTGGCCTACTTTATTTTTGGATGTTAGAAAAGAAGTAGCAGTCAGTCATAAATGTCAGTTGTTTGAGGGTAATTAAAACTAATGTCTTTGCCTTTGAAACCTATCTCCGTGGAGGCACCTTTTCAGCAATGGGGCCTTGACTTTATAGGTGAAATTCATCCGACATCGTCAACACAACACAGATGGATCTTAACAAGGACAAATTACTTCAAAAAATGGATTGAGGCACTTCCAAGCAGGCAAGCTATTGATCTTGTGGTTACTCAATTCTTAGAAAATATTCTTTCTAGGTTTGGTTGTCCAAAGAGAATTATTATTGATAATGCACAGTGTTTTAAATCTAAGAGACTAGTAAAATTATGCGAAGATTACCATATCAAGCTTAGTTATTCCACAACTTGTTACCCTCAAGGTAATGTAATGGCAGAGTCATCAAATAAGAGTTTGATCATAATTATTAAAAAACTGTTAGAAGACAACAAGAAGGCTTGGCATACAAAACTCAAGTTTGCCTTATGGGAAGATAGAGTTTGTACTAAGAGGTTAATTAACACTTCTCCTTTCCAGTTAGTATATGGTGTCAACATAATGCTTCCTATTTCAATTGGAATGTTTGTTATGAAATATTTGCAAGAATTATGAGAAGAACCAAATCATCTACAGAGGAGGATAATTCAACTAATTGAGGTGCAAGAAGCCAAAGAGAGAGTGTATGAAAAATCTCAGGAAGTACAAGATCAGATTAATAAATTTTTTAACAAGAAAACTAAAGAAGATGACTTTAAATGCCAAGACTTAGTCTTAAAATGGGATGCTCGAATTAAGGATAAGGGTAAGCATGGGAAGTTTGAGAACATTTGGAAAGGGCCATACAAAATTGCAGCTTTTTGTGGTAAGTATAGTTTCATCCTAGAAGATCTGCAAGGAGATTTACTGCTTGGAGGTCCTGTCTGTTATAGACAATTTTGTGCCTTGCAGCATCAGGCATGAATTGTCAATAATCCAAGGGATCCAAAGTCCCTAAACATGATGTTCCTACCCCTAGAGGAACAAGGTCAGCAAACCAACAGCTCTCAGATCAGTTCTCCACCTGAAAACACTAAAAAACAAGCAATCCTGAAATCAAAGCAGGTGCTCCACTAGGCTTCTGCGCTGAAACTCAACTCCTCCATGGTGTACCTGCGTTGCAAAGCAAGTAGAACAAAGGCCACCTGCGCTGAGCGAGATGGGACAAGTGGCACACTGAGTCATTGCTCTGGAATCTTCCAAAAATGACACTTGGATCAGGGATTTCGCATTGTGATGAGTCAGAGGCTCTGTTTCTCCAAGTGGAAGCAAGGTTCTCCAAGTGGACTCAAGAACTGAAGATCAACTGAAGAGAGAGAGGACACAAGGCAGCTACACATCAGTTGCAAGCTGACTCATCCTTTCTCAATTCATCTATATATTGAGCTCTCTCCTATGAGCTCTGGAGGCTGGAATTTTGTGCAAAGTAATGATATGCTGTTGGTTTCACTATAGAGCTATTGGGTGATTGCTTGAAGGAGGTGAAGAGGAGAAATTCTTTCTGCTGGGAGGTGTTGCTGGATTGGGGCCTTCAATGGTTGTAACACTCTCAGAACTTTACTTCTTCCATTAATAAAAGCTATTGAGGTTCTTCTATATGCACTTGTTTCAATGATGTATTGTGATAATTGTATATTTGATTTATGCTAATCCTTGAATCAGTTATGATTGCATGCTTCTTGTAGTTTCCTTCTTTGTTATTTTGCAGGATCTCATTGTAGCTGGGCCAGCAAAAGAGCAAGGAGCTGGGAGCAAGCAAGCAAAGAGAAGAGTTTGGATTCGACATTAAGCGCAAGACAACGGTTAGTGCATTTCTTCATTCTCTCTTGCTTTCATAAAGAAGTAAACCTTAAGTAGTTTTCTTTACAGTTGTTGCTGAGGTACTATCACCCTTAGAGTGGGATAGGGTCATCCGAATCGGATACTTTTCCCTACAACAAACTGGCGACTCCGCTGGGGATCGTATCTGTTTGATTGATTGTAGTATTTTGCTATTCATTTCCTGAACAAAAGAGTACCAAATCGAAAAGCTTTTGACTATATCAAAAGCAAAGTAGAAGGGCAGCTACTCTAGCTCATTTCTGAGCATGTTCATGATTTGAAGAGCTGATCTACAAGGATCCTTGTAAGCTCTTAGTGATAGCTTTTCATCTTCCTTGTCATCCCTTAGTGTGTGCTTGACTGATAGCTTCTGATTTGAGCAAAAACTGTGAATTTTTGAGAAAATTGTGACCCGGAAACTGAGAAAACGCAACTTTCATTTTCCAAAGCAGGTAGTACACAGGCTACCTGCTTTGCAACGCAGGTCCCGAAGCGCTGAGAGCCAGACTGGCTGTACAGCACCTGCGTTGTCCCAAATTTGCCTTGTGCATTTGGGGTTTCCTCCCTTTTTCTTGCCTGTTTTCACTATAGATTTTGCAGCCAGTTACCAGTCTTGTACCTGTTCTGAAACCAACCTTACTTGCCATCATTCCGCCTCTGTTATATAACGAAATTGTACTTGTTCTTTTGTATTTCTTACATCATTTACAATTTCCCATAACGAAAGTAAACTATTCTTGCTTTGGCCTCTTAGATCTGAACCTGTGTTAGGCATTTTGCTGGTCTAAAGAGTTAGTTTGTTTGTTGTCCATAGCTGATTAGTCTTTTTACTTTCGTCATTATGGTTTGATTTCATGTATTTCCAGTGATTAAACAAGTAAATCTTAAAGGTGTCTTTTGATTTTGGACAAACTTGTTTGTTTTCGCTTTGAATCGAAATCAAAGTTATATAACAACTTTCTTTTTGTAATACATCAACATTAAGAAAGGGAAAAGAAAATACATGCATTGTGCATTTTGCATTTGAAAAAGTTTGCATGATGATTTAGGAGAAAGTGCATTAGTTTATGCTGTATGAACTATGTGAAAAGATTTGCCTTTCTTCTCCCTCAGTAGTTAAGATTTTCATCAGTCAAAAAGATTTGAAAAAGCTTGCTTCTCATCTTAGGCTGCATTTAGGAATTTGTCATATACATCTCGTGGTGAACCTTGAAAGGCAAACTTTAAAAAGATCAACTTAAAATATACTGAATGAACCTAACAACGCATTGTAACATAACGCAAACATATAGAGGTCTAGGTAGAGACGTGTTCCGGCGTCGTTAAACATAGTGACTGTCGATCTCTACGAAGGTGGGTGATTCCTCCTGAGAGTCGGTGGCACTAATACGGACTTGTGCTCCCGCGTACCGTCGCGTATATATTGGGAGACCCCTATAGGAACAAAGCCTTTATCCATAGGAAACCGTGTCGGCCGCCCTACTGATCGCGATGCAGTGAACACAACATTCACGAAGATCGACCACCCGTACCGTAAAACGTATTATGTGGTTTCGCGAAAGGTTTGGCACACCCTCTGCCTAGATCTCCAGAGCAGTTTCTTTTGGCCCTTTTCAAACTATATAACTGAAAAGGTCCAACCGAGCATTTGTCACTTCGGGCT
The DNA here is from genome assembly GCA_031772625.1 of Pinus tabuliformis. Classification (NCBI taxonomy): domain Eukaryota; kingdom Viridiplantae; phylum Streptophyta; class Pinopsida; order Pinales; family Pinaceae; genus Pinus; species Pinus tabuliformis. The sequence continues at coordinate 1,437,860,739 of CM062818.1, read as the reverse complement.
CGTTAATACATCGAAGGAGACTAGAGTCATCTTTAGCTTTTTCTCGACTCTTAAAACATGAAAAAGCAAAGTTATGTTTAAAAGCGTCTAATAAAATTCATTCAAATCGGAAACACAAATTTTCCCCTTTATATTTTGGTTGATCGAGTAATCCGCAATCGTGGAAGAAAGTCAATTGAATATCCGTCGTTCTCGGAGGCTTGCGAGTCAACCGTCTTTGTCTCCGGAATCGAAAACAGTCCGGACAAAGCGAGCTCGTCGAACCAGTTCAAAATCTCCTTTAAAAGTTAGAACAAGTGTTCCAACGACATCTGAGATTTTGGTTACTCTAAACATTTCCGGAAACCCTGCCTCTATAGAAGAAGTTCAACCGCCGCAGAAGGACAGTAATACTGATCCTAGTCTGGGGGCAAATACTTGTATAACTGAACCAGTTCCATCTGTAACTGGTCCAGAGGGTTTTGTTCCTCAAACATCTGTCGCTGTCGATACAACCCCTTCTTCGGCACCGGAAATCTATTACGGACCTGACGGTCTTCCTCTTCCACCTGGTCTGATTGCGATAGAGGAAATTATAGAGGAACCGCAAGTATCCACTCCAACTCATTTTGGAGTAGGGGTCACTCTATTTCCTGCTACAACAGAAGTTTGTCCATCACCAGTGGAAGTTCCTGTAGAATCACTAGGCAATCAATTGGATAGACTCAAAATGTCTGAACAACCGTCGACATCTAAGACTGTGTCAAATGACACGGCGACGGCAGAATTACCTACTGCAAATCCAACAATGTTCGCCGGCATACCATCTGTCCCAACTAGCTCTCAATCGCTAGAAGGAGTCCACCAAGGGACTATCTCGACAGTATGGTCTGTTCCTGTTTGTTCCGGAGTAATGTCTGGTAACTCTTATGGTGAGACTCATCAAATTGACCCTTTTGGGAATCAATTTAGGCCATCCAGTCCTCCAGGACAATCAATTGCCTTGAGTTCTGGATTACCACCGTATGGGGGGCAGTATGCCCTTTCATTACCCCCTCCGGGAGGGTACCCATACGGGAGTTCTCAACCTTATTCAAGTTATGGTGGAATTGCAACGAGTAGCTGGGTACCTATGCTATCCCAGCCACCAAGAGTTGTATATTCTATGCAACAGTGTGTACCTGTGACGAACATCCCAACTACACCGGCTATCGTAACCGTGTCGCAAGTTCAAACGATGCCTGTTGTATGTCAACCTCAGATTTCTCAGGTTCTCATGCAACAACCCCTTGACCCTGCGACCCAACCACAATCGCCTACTGGTGGGGCGACACAAGTACAATCGGGTACAATTACCCCACATCTTGGTCCAATGGTTAGTGTAGCGCAACAACCCATGGTCTCGCAACCGTGGATACTGCAATACCAACAACCGCAATTCCAACAAGTGTACCAAGGTTCTGAACAACAAATCTTTGCGAATACTGGACAACCATATATCCAAAATGGCCAAAATCAACCACTTTATAGTGGTCAAGTCCAGCAACCGTATCAATCATACCAACATCAACTCCATTATGCTGGTATGCAAAGACCAACTGTTCAGGCAATTCCATCGTACCCTGGTTACGCTTCCCCTAACTTGAATCAACAGTTACCATTCGTGGCGACTTTAGAGTTGCCTGATTTACATCGGTTAACCAATGATCCAATTGCTTACGCCCCATGGTGGCCAGTGATCCCTCACAAACTTCCATCCGACATTCCTAAATTCAATGGAAATCCAGGTGAAGACCCGTCGAATCATGTGATGACATTTCATCTATGGTGTTCGTCGAACACTTTAAATGATGATTCGATAAGGCTTCGCCTCTTTCAGAGGACATTGACAGGTCCGGCGGCGAAATGGTATATAGAATTGCCAAGAGCTTCATTCGACAATTTTAGCTCCCTTGCCACGACATTCTTAACCCACTTTCAATTACCAATAAGGTATGAAACGGGAACAGAAATATTGACTAACTTCAAACAGACAACCGCAACTCATATATCAGATCATATACATGAGTGGCGACGTCGACGAAGAATGGTTAAAACATACGTTCCTGATCAGCTTTTAGCTGAGTGGTTTATAAAGTCGTTACTTCCGGCCATAACGGAAGATGTGGCAAAGGGGGGAGTCGTAACGGAAGAGCAGGTTATTGCTCGTGCGCAATATTTGGACTTAGTATATACTCAGTCCGACACGCTCTATGACAAAATACCAGACGCCCCTAGACCAGAGTTTTCAATCCCTCCTCCTCCTAAATCAAATAGTGACTCTCATGCCGGCGATGGCGTGATTGGCACGGCAAACACGAATCCGAAAAGGACCAATCAAAAGAAGGCCCGTAAGGATTCGAATCAAAATGCGCACAAAGAAGTTCTTGCTTCGGAAGTAAATTCTGTATCGACAGATAAGGGCAAAGAAACCAATCAACCAGGAAGCAAGAAGAAACAAAACAAAGGGAAGAAGAATAAACAAGGTGAGTCATCTCCTAAGAAAAATTCTTCAAACCCTCCTGGGAATAGGAAACCGTATCCATGTCAAATATGTGATGACAAAGATCACAACACTAAGGATTGCCCATTCAAAACTGAGCTAAAGAGGTTCTTTAAAAGTCCTCATACCTCAACTGTGTCAAGTGATCAATTTCCTAACCCAGGTCAAAATCTGGTTGATAGTGGAAACGCTTCCCCATCTCAAGTGCTTATGTTGTCGGTTTCAAAACAGCAAAATGATGCTTTGATTTCGACAAGGAACAAAGATTACGGGAATCCGCAGGTGTCGAACGATAAAGGTAAAGATCAACCTAGCAGTTCGACAACGACCTCGGCAGAAGTTGTACCCCCCATCACGCACGAATTAACGATAAAACTGCCAAAGGGAGTAGTACACAAGTCTACATTTAATCCTCGTGCCAGAGCGGCACAGCATTATAACATAGTGGAAGATTTGGCACAATCGCCATCTGCCATGTCGACTCTTGAGGTACTACAACATTGTGCATCCCAAAGGCAGGCATTGTTATCAGCAATTGGTGGGGTGGATCCTAAAGATTCCAATCTGGTATCCTTTGATCACAAAGGGTATGATCCTCAGTTACCAGCTCAACTAGCTTTCCTCGTCCAAGTGAAAGCCCTCAACAAAACAGTTCATAGAACGATTATTGATGAGGGGGCATCGACATGTATTATGTCGATGAGTTGCTGGAAAACTTTAGGATCTCCAACCTTGTCGCGATCATCAACAACATTAAAAGCATTCGACGGAAGGATATATACCCCTTACGGTATCCTTAGTAACCTGAAAGTTGAACTAGGGGGCAAAACAGTAGAAATAGATGTTGAAGTCATTGATGGCAATCTTGACTATAACATCCTACTGGGAAGGCCATGGATTTATGCCATGCAAGCTGTTGTGTCGACTTATTTTAGGAAGATCGCATTCCCTTTGAAGGAGGGATTACGGTCGTCGATCAACAAAACTTCCTCCCTAATGGTTCACAAGTTACAGGAAGCGTTCCAATGATCCATGGCAGCGACCGGTCGATTCAAGATATTGGAGTAGGTCTGTTGAAAGATCCCACTATGATGGGAACTTTCGCGCTACCACCTCCTAGTTGCATAGGAAATGTACCATTTGTGGCAACATGCAATATGGTATCCACCTTGAAAGACACTGAAGGCAAAGTCGCTATGGATCACGCAACGGTTTTGCCACCAAGCCCCATTGAAATATTGTAGCAATCAATGTTTCAGGCCTAGGAGGCGAATCCCAATCAGCGCTCTTCAAGCGTTTGGGTAGATAGATCTAGAGAATATGGTACCCCATTAGATCCTTGGTCGAAAGTACATGGGACTGACGAAGGAATCTTACAATCAATGATGATTGAGGGGGCACCATGGAATGATCACCACCATCGTTCCCTTCTTCCGGAATACGAAGAAGATACTCAGAAAGATCTTTACCACCCTTCAGTCTTTGAATTCCTAACAAATACTGTAAACACGGTGGATTCTGAGCGAAACTTATCAAATATTGAAGAGACTATAGCCATAAATATCTCGACCAAAACAGGTATTGTAGAGAATATTCATGTTGGCAAAGGTTGTTCCCCTTCAGAACTGGAAATATATAACGCTCTCTTTCGCGAATTTAGAGATGTCTTTGCTTGGTCATATGATGAAATGCCAGGCATCGACTCAAGTATCGTTGAACATAAAATTAAAATGTATCCTGATGTCAAACCAGTAAGACAACGGCTTCGACAGGTGCATCCTAAGAAAGCCGCTGCCATTAAAGAACGCAGGGCACATTCGCTTATCGAAAATTACCCTTTGGTTTGAAGAACGCAGGGGCGACTTTTCAGAGGGCTATGTATTATGCCTTCCACGACATCAAGAGCATTGTTCAACCATATCTCGACGATCTTCCGGCTCATTCGCGAAAGCAGACTGATCATCCGCAGCATCTAAGAGCGATATTTCTACGTTGCCGACACTACAAGATAAGACTCAATCCACACAAATGTGTGTTCTGCGTCGGTTCTGGTCGTTTACTTGGCTTTGTAGTCTCTAAAGATGGGAGTCGTCTCGACCCTTGTAAGGTTCAGGCAATCATCAATTTGCCTCCACCTTCGAATTTGCTTCAGATTCAGAAACTCCAAGGGAAAGCAAACTTTCTGAGGAGGTTCATTCCAAATTACGCAGAACTTGCTAAAGGTTATACACGTCTTTTGAAAAAAGATGTACCCTTCGATTGGGACCAGGTTGCGCAAGCTTCCTTTGACGCTTTGAAAGAATCTCTAATAAAAGCATCATTAATGTACGCCCCAGATTATCTTAGGGATTTTAACCTGTATCTAGCTGCAGCAGATACAACCATTGCGATGGTTTTAGTTCAAGAAGTTGATGGAGTTGAACATCCTGTATATTATTTAAGTAAAAACTTAAATGATACAGAAAGTAAATATTCTTACGTTGAAAAGCTAGCGCTTGCTGCTGTTCAAGCGGTACAGAGATTTCGACATTATATCCTCTTTAGGAAAACTACCATTCTGTCAGATTGCAACCCCATGACTTATATACTGTCGCGACAGTTGCTGGGGGGCAAGTATTCCAAATGGATAGCGATTCTTCAAGAGTTTGATCTGGAATTTGTGAAATCCAAGTCAAAGAAAGCTCTGGTGTTTGCAGAATTATTATGCGACCTCCCTTCGTCGTCCAACGATGAAACCTCCAAGGAATCAATCGTGGACGAGAATTTGTTTCTGATATCTGCAAGCGATGAATGGTATGGAGATATAATTATCTATCTCCAAACCCAAAAATTTCGGCCTAACACCTCACACTCAGAACAGAAACGTATACGATACCAAGCAAAAGACTACATGATCGTCGGTGATACTCTTTACCGTCGTGGTATCGATACCGTTCTGAGGAGGTGTCTCACCCATGAAGAAGCCGAAAAAGCCCTGAATGAGTGTCATTCAGGCGCGTGTGGGGGGCATCAATCAGGTTTCGCTACAGCCCAAAAGATATTAAGAGCAGGATATTTTTGGCCAACTATGTTCAAAGATTGCATAATCGCTGTCCGAAGTTGCCATTCCTGCCAAATCTTTGATAGCAAAACCAGAAGACCACACGCACCTCTGCAACCAATAGTTGCAGTTGGGCCTTTCGCCAAATGGGGCATCGATTTCATGCAATGTAACCCCACCTCGACCGGGGGGCATGGGTATATTATAGTCGCAGTTGACTATTTTACCAAATGGGCCGAGGCGATGCCTACATTGGACAATACTGGTGAAACAGCTGCCCTATTCTTTTTCAATCATGTAGTCGCCAGGTTCGGCGTACCCCAGGCTATAGTTACAGATCATGGATCGCATTTCCGCAATCACATGATGGTCGAATTAGCTGCCAAACTAGGGCTATCTCACGACAGCTCTACTCCGTATTATCCACAAGCCAACGAACAAGTTGAAGCAATCAACAAGGTCCTGAAGCGTATGTTGCAGAGGATGATCGGAGTTCATAAAAGAAGATGGCACCTAATCCTGTATGCAGCCTTGTGGGCCTACCGAACCTCGGTAAGAAACACAACCGGATTCACACCTTTCCAATTGGTGTACGGTCTAGAAGCAGTCTTACCGATCCAGTGTGAAATTTCGTCGCTTAAACTCGCAATTGATCTCCTCCCCGGAACTTCGGAAGAAGAGGCTCGTTTCTTGGAATTAATCCACTTGGATGAAACCCGTCGTGATGCCGCTTTGGCTAACGAAGCCCATAAGAAACGAGTCAAGGCTCAGTTCGACAAAAATGTCAAACCCCGTGTCTTCTCAGAAGGTGATTTGGTCTTGCTTTATGACCAAGAATCTGATAAATTAGGAGCAGGTAAATTCAATTCCTTATGGATGGGCCCCTATATTGTTAAAAGAGTGTTAGCAAAAGGAGCCTACGAGTTAATAGATTACGATGGAATTCCACTGGCGCAACTCCGGAACGGGCTGTACCTCAAGCGTTACTATGCTTAGATAGTAACCTGCATGCTTTTGTTGTATTTTGTTTTCGCCAAAGTTCTTGTTTTGGTTGAGTGATTCTCCTTTTTCATTCGTTGCAGATGTCAAACCTTATGGAGACATGTGTTGGATATGCCGACGGAGCGAGTCGTAGTTCGCGGAACCTATCCTCCGCAGCATGGGCCATTTTTGATCCAAGTGGCGAGTTAGTAAGTTTCAGAGGTGTATGTATTGGGCAATCAACGAATAACATCGCTGAGTATAACGCGTTGATAGAACTACTCTCTGATGCCATCACGCGAGGCATACGCCGACTGATTGTCAGGCTAGACTCACAGCTCGTAGTACTACAACTCAATGGTATATATTCTGTTCGTAATCCAGCTATTTATCGCATGTTCCTAAGAGTAAAGATCTTGGAAAGACGATTTGATTCAATTCAATATCAACATATTTCGAGAAGTCTAAACACATTAACTGACTCATTGGCAAACTATGTGTTAGATAGACATTTGCAACATTTATAAAAAGGACACATCATAAAAAGTGTACATATGAATCATCCAAATCAACCAGAATGAGACTCGAAAATCAAAATATATATATAAGATGTTCATAAAGTTCATACATAATGTTCTGTAACCAAGACAAAATTGGTCATGTGACCTAAAAACTCAAAAATGCTAGGGGGCACCCTAGCCTAGTGATGCTCCTGATAGTAAGCCACAGTCTGGGCTATCATGCGCAGAAGACGGGTCCATCGTCTAGGTACACCGATAGTGTGTTGCTGCATCGGTAAAGGTAACTCGTCAATCTGTACATCCGGAAGACCACGGGTAAGGTTCTCAACCTGCCCCTGCACAGCTGTAAGGGTCTCAGTATCGCTAAGATCACGGATAATAACTCTCCGAGCAGGTTCCTCTGCCGGAGCAGCAACAGGTGGTCTCAGACGAACCGCCGGACGAACAGGGCCGACATCTGCAAGCACACATGAGTTCAATTAAAGTCTTGATAGAATAAAGCACAAGAACATTATAAATGAAAACAATGAACAGTAATATGGTTGAAGTTCTTACCAGTAGCATCCCACTGAACACCGTCTGGCAGTACCATATCCGGATCACCCCGGAAATCCATACCAACATATGGGTACTCGGAAAAAGACATCTCCTGGCGATCGAACCACCTGAAGAAAGCGGCATTGAAAGAAATCTGGGATTGACCTGCATGTCTGGACATGTGATCGACCCATCGCTGCATACGTGGCTCGGTAGGAGAAGGCACTCCGAGATCAATGTACTGAGGTTGCATCAGAGGGATCTTCTCCAAGGCGAAGGCAGTCAGAATCGAACCAAAACCAAAGTTCTTCAGCTTCCCGTCCTTCACCTTGTTCAATTGATTTTTCATCTGAGTAAGCACCGCATCACTCCAGTTGAAGATCTTCGGTTGGAGACATTCCAAGGCATGCTGCATATGAGATCTGTTGGCAACATGTAAAGATGCGCTACCGGCCATCCTACCAAGAGTATACAGAATGGACCTGAGAGGCCTGCTAGTAACATCACGGATAACCACCTTGCCGTCTCTGCTCGGCTGGGACCCCTCCCTGCAGTACTGGCGGACATAATCTCTCACGGAATCATTCCCCCGAACTGTACCGGATAAAGAAATGGGGGCACCCCGCCTTGACAAGCCAGTCAAGAAATAAATATCTGTCACGGTCAATGGAATAGGTTTGTTCCTGATCTGGAACACTTGGTTAACAGGATCCCAAGCATCAAGCATATACTGCAGTGGAGAAATCTGTGCTCTCATACTAGAGATACGGAAAAACTTCAGTAAACCACAGTCTCGTAATGCGCCCACCGTAACAGGATCATGAAGGGCAATCATATCTTCTTCTTCATGTTCTCGTTCTCACCATGTTAGGGCCATCTTGATCAAGAATCCCTGCAAAACAAACAAGAGAATGAGTCAGCTCCTGAAATTGATGAAAAACTGGCGAAAATTTCATCAAAATCTGTAAAAAATTGTTGCTTTTATGCCCCAAAGCAGGTGCCCAGTGTACTACCTGCGTTGGGAGACAAGCTGCCTTCAAGCAGCTTGGATCCCAACGCAGTTTTCGAATGGGGAACCTGCGTTGATCAGAGGGCGCCCTGGCAAAACCCCAGAGGCTCAATAGAACAGCAAAATAGGCATAAAACAGGAAAATGAAACCATGAAAATGAAGAGCTAAGGTTTAGCTCCTACCTGGTCCAAACGGCGCCGAAAATCGTCCGCAGAATCTCCCGGAATCAGCTGATGAAAATCGAGGGGAAAAAGGCTCCTCCAAAGCTCCAACAAGCAAAATGCAAATGAAATGGTAAAGTGAGAGGTAAAAACCCTTTTTATTTGCTTTCTTACGTAATTCAAGGTAAATATTAATGTGTTAATCTCATTTTCAAGTAAATATTACTCATTTCTAACTAGTTTGTTGCAGCAATTTGAAAATGCAGTGCTATCAGTGAAAAAGAGAAGCTAGTTATGGTAAAAAATCAAAAGTAAACCATATCTTCGAGCAGTTTTAGCACATAGTTCATGCTCGTTAAAAAATAAACATAAGGTTGAGCAGTGTTCAAGCTCGTTAAAAAACGAACCCAGCTCGGTAAATAACCTTGGTAAATGTAACCTTTGACAGCCATATTAAAAGCCCTTGGTCGTGTTCTTGCAGTCTCACCTCCATCCGTTCATTTGGCCAATCGTTCATCTCCATATGTTTGTTTACCCATTTTGAGGAACAACTGCGAAGAGTGATTTCACTTAGCCATCCTTGTGACACTGCCATGATTGGAATATTCCAACCTGTACCTGGAATCTGCTGCTATCCCTGTTTATCACTCGTTCCTCAAAAGGCGAGTCTTCTTTGAGCTCTTTTCTCCTGACTCGTAAAATATGAAAAGTTTGCCGAGTTTTTGGCCTTCCAGCTCGTTAAACGACCGGAAGAGCTATCCCTCCTCTAGATTTTAATCTTTTTGGACCTGAGGGATTATTGCACAAAAAGATCGAGCGCTTGTTTTGTTCGGCTCGTTAAAGCAATCGAAAATTCATCCCTTCTGTATTGTTTTATACTTTTTCGGACTTAAGGGATTAGATGACGAAAAAGGAATTCTGGAGTTGACTTTATGTACCTTTTCAGACTCTCTAAAAATGAAAAAGACCGAGTTATCCTTGTCGTTAGACTCGTTAAATTCATTAAATAGCGACAAACTTGTCTTTAGACGAGAACGAGTTTCCCTATCGCTAGGCTCGTTAAAACATAGCGATGGGCTTGCCCGAAGGGCAGGTTATAGAACAAGCATATGTTATCCTCCTCAAGCTTGATAAAAATAAAGAGGTACTGGTCAGCAATGACTGGGGAAAAATTGGGAGAACCTCACAGCTTTAATGGTAGCAAGTCGCTCTTGAACATGACACTTTGTCCTCCGTATCACATCGGGTTGGGTTGTTTCATTCACCGGTCTCATCACCATGGTCCTCGCCACACCATCCACATTTGGGGTAATGCTACCAATCCATCACATCAGTGTCGTTATATGTTCAAGAGATGTTGTTCTGCAAAGAGTCAACCGTGTCCCATCCACTGCCATACATTGTCCTTCATCCATTTCATGACCGCCACCCTGAATCATACATCACAGTTTGTTTTCACCTCATCACAATCACTAGCTCCGTTCCGTGTCACTGATGTGGGATTCATTAAGGCCTTCCTTTGACGGATCGCTCCTTGTCGACATCAGCTCATTATCCAAGGAGTTGATCTAGGAACAACCCCTTCAGTACTTTGAAGCTTGCATACCTCAATGGCAAGTTTCTCACTTCCGGCGACAGGTATACATCAATGACCTTCGACCATAAGATTTTGCATGGTGGTCGACGCCAAGTCCTTTATTCCCACCATGTGAATTGTACTGCCGTACCTTGAGGTTCATCATCCTTATCGGTGATTCCTCTCGCGCTTGTTAACGGTTTACATCATTGACCGGTAATCAAGCGATGTCTTTCCATGTTCGACTTCAAGAAATTCTCACATGGATCGACTTGTACATCGAGTGAAGATCGGAAGAGATTGAAGACCCCAGATCTAGTTTCATCCATCCGGGCTGCGATATATATTCAGGATATAAAGACATTTGATGTGTACATCATTGCAGCAGATGATCATCCTTCTCAAAGGATGATAATTTCAGCAGAGAATTATCAGTCTACCATCAGACGATCGTCTGTTCTATGTACCAAAATGAATTTATAAAGCTGAGCATGGGAATGCCCGCCTCAGCTAGATCATGAAAAAGTATGAAAGATAATGTATTGTATTGTATCTTGTTACAGGACACTTCTCAGCAGATTGAATGAACTTCGGATCCTCCTAATAAAGCATTTCACCCGATAAACGACCTCATACTTTAGGGGGCATCTGTTATAGACAATTTTGTGCCTTGCAGCATCAGGCATGAATTGTCAATAATCCAAGGGATCCAAAGTCCCTAAACATGATGTTCCTACCCCTAGAGGAACAAGGTCAGCAAACCAACAGCTCTCAGATCAGTTCTCCACCTGAAAACACTCAAAAACAAGCAATCCTGAAATCAAAGCAGGTGCTCCACTAGGCTTCTGCGTTGAAACTCAACTCCTCCATGGTGTACCTGCGTTGCAAAGCAGGTAGAACAAAGGCCACCTGCGCTGAGCGAGATGGGACAAGTGGCACACTGAGTCATTGCTCTGGAATCTTCCAAAAATGACACTTGGATCAGGGATTTCGCCTTGTGATGAGTCAGAGGCTCTGTTTCTCCAAGTGGAAGCAAGGTTCTCCAAGTGGACTCAAGAACTGAAGATCAACTGAAGAGAGAGAGGACACAAGGCAGCTACACATCAGTTGCAAGCTGACTCATCCTTTCTCAATTCATCTATATATTGAGCTCTCTCCTATGAGCTCTGGAGGCTGGAATTTTGTGCAAAGTAATGATATGCTGTTGGTTTCACTATAGAGCTATTGGGTGATTGCTTGAAGGAGGTGAAGAGGAGAAATTCTTTCTGCTGGGAGGTGTTGCTGGATTGGGGCCTTCAATGGTTGTAACACTCTCAGAACTTTACTTCTTCCATTAATAAAAGCTATTGAGGTTCTTCTATATGCACTTGTTTCAATGATGTATTGTGATAATTGTATATTTGATTTATGCTAATCCTTGAATCAGTTATGATTGCATGCTTCTTGTAGTTTCCTTCTTTGTTATTTTGCAGGATCTCATTGTAGCTGGGCCAGCAAAAGAGCAAGGAGCTGGGAGCAAGCAAGCAAAGAGAAGAGTTTGGATTCGACATTAAGCGCAAGACAACGGTTAGTGCATTTCTTCATTCTCTCTTGCTTTCATAAAGAAGTAAACCTTAAGTAGTTTTCTTTACAGTTGTTGCTGAGGTACTATCACCCTTAGAGTGGGATAGGGTCATCCGAATCGGATACTTTTCCCTACAACACTGTCAATGGACATTTCTTGAAACATTATATCTCCTAAACAAAGAAAGATTTCCAAGTTTCATTATACATATCCATATATTTTGTAAATATTTCGTAGGTGTTGATGAAAATTCTAAGGAACTTGAAGCCCGAAGTGAGGGCCCTGAGGTTCCGCTGATATTCATCAAAGAATAAAGTTATTTTTAGAGACAATTATATGTTTTCAAGTTCAGAGTTTGTAAAAGATCATCTCTTAGAAGATGAAGTTATTTTTCTGAGTCAGTGAACATTTTGTTTTGAAACTAGTATTTGTAATGGATGAGGCAACTGGTCTATGGGGTTCTTGCTGCCATCGTTGATCGACAACATCCATGTGGAGCCATTTATTATCACAATAAACTTTGTTTTTAAAGGTTTTCCAGAAAAGTTTGATAGTTTCAGTGTCATCGCTTTTGATGTAATAAACAGGGAAATTACCGATAGTGGGGATATCAACGTTTTAGTGATCCGATATAGTTTGTTGAAGAAATAAGATAAACAATGAGCTCATCAGAAATTCCATTTTGACTGATAGGCCAACCGTTAGCGCCAAAACCAAATTTTAAATTTAAAAGGTTTTGATTATGCTGACCACATTAGTGTCAACGATATCATTGAAACTGTCTCTATCCGGCTCGAAGGGGTAAAAAGTTCTGGTTAATAAGTTTTCTCAACCCTGCTATGAGTAAATATTATTGTAATGCTTTTACCATGTGATACGAACCCCGTTCATAATTATTACTTCTACTCTGTAATCATTCACCTGCATAGCTGTAATATTCTGTTTCGCATGTCAAGATATTTTACCATGTCCAGTTAGTAATTTTTGTTTTCAGTTTGGAGATAGTCACACTTGGCATTCTTGAACCCATCTTACTCATAGGGATTTAGGATCAAATCTCAGGAAGGCCACACAACGCAATGGGAAAAGGAGGTAAATCAAATCGTTCTAAGCCAAAGTGCCAGATTTGTTAGACATATATCCCGAAATCCAGCAACAGTTTCAGCAAGTCGGTTGGAATGAGTTTTTTCCACCGCTACACTGACTACCATGATGCAATGGCTCGATATTTTGCTAAGGGGTTTGATGGAAATCGAGCGGAGGTTGGGGGTCTGTTTTTTACAGTTACAGAGAAGTTAATTGTTGAGGCCACAACCTCACTAGTAGATGGAGAATGGATTTTTCATAGTCACGTGTTGGCAGGGATTGATGTCCCTTTCTTTTTGAAAGAGGAGTTTAAGGGTCAGAACTGGAGGGACGAAGTTCAGAAGGAATGGTTACAGGACAAATGGCATGCCGCCTCTTCGCCACTGTCAGCAATACTTCACTTGAGAAGGGAGATTCAATCAGGTAAACTTCTATAAATTCTACTTCCTTGCACATTTAGCTGGTCAAATTAGAATTAATCCTCATTTTTATCTACTAGAAAGTCTTAGGCATATGGAATCTAGGTTCAGGGCTTAAATAAACCCCTCCTATCATTTCATATATCACAAATCCCTGATCATACTTCTAATTGAAAACCAGATAGCCAGGGTAGAGAGGACTTGGAACCACTTTCTTTTTTGGGGAGGTTTTCAACCTTAAAAGACGAAGAGGAAGGCCAAAAGCCACTAAAAAAGGGAAAAATATCGAAGGAAAAGCCCCCGTTGAGCCAACTCCCATCTAGAAAAACCCAGAGGTCCCATCTACATCCTCTAGCCCTAAAATCCCAAAAGTCTACGAGAGAAAAAGTTCCAGGCTCAGTAAGCCAGACCCTGCATCTCTTATAAACCTACCTGTTGATATCGGTCCTCCCCAGGTTGTTAGTCTACCTGTTAAAGCCTCCCCTACAAACACAACTAAACTAGAAATGGTTAAAGGCAAAGGAGGTCGAGGTTGAGACCCAAGAGGAGGAAACATTGTTTGAAGTTTTTTAAGGTGGCAAAAGGCTCCATACAAGGCCAACAAATAAACTAATATATAAAATTAAAATAAGAAATAACCCAGAGTTGGCCAAAGAGGTGATTGATGACAATGTGCCACTGAAGGACCTTATCATCAATAGGAAGAAGGCTGCATTCTCTAAGAGGAGCAAAGACAAAGAAACAAAAAGGAAGGGTCCTCTGGAGGCAAGGTAGAGCAAGAAGCAAAGACTAGAGAAGGTGGATGTACTTCTCAAGGAAACTAATACCTGCAACTAGGAGGTTTGGGGAAGAAAACTAAAAATGTTGACTATCTATTTCACAAACCAGGGGTATTTGTTTTATCGCTGACAATCAACCTATTAGTTTTTTGCATACAGAGGAATCTCAGTTGTAGTTGAACCTAAGATGATTGTGTAGATATCATCATTTTGAATGTAATGCAATTTGAACGATTAAAATATGACTTCGTACGAAGAAGAAATTCAAAGTTCAGGTCAAGTTGGGCAAAAAGTCAAAGTCAACTGTTCAAAGTCAATAATATCAGAAGCTCACGAGACCAACGCTAAGTTGAAGAACTCGTCGCACTGATTCTGATGGTATTTTCGGTTTTCAAAATGGCCTCCATATGAGGGAGAAAATGCACTTTGAAGTTTTTCTCCACAGGCAAAAAAGGGGGCGAGAGTGGGCTAAGTGGCAGTCTCACAGTAGGACATGTGGTGGTCAAATTCAAATTCAATAGTAGGTCAAAATCTAAAGGTCGAGCTCGAACTCGCGACCTCCAACGTCGCATTACAAAACCTTACCATTAGCCCACTGTAATGTTTTATTAACATTGGCACAATTGTATTATTTTAAAGCTTGTTTGAATTGCAATTGGGGTAGGGTTGGCGGAGCTCGCCACATCTAGCGGCCCCGCCAAACCCTTGCTTGTATTATCGTAGCTACCAAATGACATATCAAAGCCTTCATTCTAAACTTGGCACAGGTCAATTATTAGCATAGTTGGCACAAGAGTGGCATCACCGCTGGAATAATTACAAAGGTTATTTTAACTGTAGTCTCCAACTCAGTAGGACCGAACCGCCATTGAAACTATATGATATACGTTGTTCCAAATTTATCATATATATCACTGCTCCAAACATATGTTATATTCAGGCTATGTTTAATCATATGTATAACAACTAATTCCATGGGTCGATGTTTAATGCCACTATTGGTTCAAAGATATGCTATGGTTGGCACAACACCATGGCGCGAAGGCTCCACCAATCGGCGTGCATCAACCATATGCCAAATTGTTATGCCATGGTTTGTTGTTATAAAAAATGTGACAAGGGTTGAATATTGATTCATCATTGAAGTCTTATGATAAAACTTTGGGTTATATATGGTATATGAATCTTCCAATCCAATGGTTTTCAACCATACAAACACCTTGTTAAAACTATATGATATGGTTTCATACCATGTTGGGAAGGGATCCCTAGGCTCAGTTGAGTCAAGTTTTGGGTCAATTTTGTAATATCTTTTTGTAACGAATGTAAAGTCTCGCAAAATGTGGAAGCGGAGCGTGAAGCTAGTAGGAGTCAAAGGGGTTGTAGTCCCTTAGGTGGGTAAGTGATAGAATGGTTTTGAGACCCACCCATGGGCTGCGGACCATGGTATTGTAAAGCAAATGCTATATATAGATGAGTCATAACGAGTCTAAAAAAGTATCTAATAGAAAAGAATTATTGTAAGGGCAAGATACAGAGGTAGGAAAGGTCTGTTTCATGTACTTAAGCGAAAGGGGAAGGCTCTTGTAGCTGAGTGCACAGAGACCTTAGTAAGTTCGTAGGTTGAGTGCGTGGGCCCCTGCAACTGAGTGCGTAGGGAAAAGAAGACTGCAATTGAACGATTATACTTAATGAACATTGTTTTGAGCTGAATCTGGTGCATCTGTATCTTATTAGTTACTTATACAAAGTTTATGTATCTTCGCTCTATGTTATGATTTACATGAATTACTACTTGTTTACTGCACGAAAGTAGAAGAACTGTAATATTTATGCATGATAAGTATAATTAGAAACCTTCGCGAAGATCTGGAAGCTGTTTAGATAGATTTGCAGTAGTTATAATTCCGGAAGGGTTAAAGGTGCGGGAAGGTAGTTCTAAGCCATAAGGACTGGAAGAACACATCACACAGGCCTCTGGATGCAGAAACCTAGTTCTAGCATCCCCCAATATTGCTTCGGGTGAGATTGCAACCTACACTACGTGGGTTGTTGCCGAAAGGGCCAACAGTTAGGGTTTTGTTGGTTGGCGCAAATAACGTTGAACCTAGGTCAGGCCCCATCAAGCCAACAAATGGTTCCATTGTCGGGACCGAGATCTATCTGAGGAATGTGTGATGTCGAATAAGTGGTTTCCTAATAATAAGGAAATCGAGAAGTGGATCAGTCAGAGGTTGCACGTGTTTTCAGCTCAGGAGAACAAAAACCCGTGGTTATCTAAGGAACAATGGCTAAATAGATACATGTACACAGATGAGATATAAGCATTCTTCTGTTTCTTTCCTTGTGAAATACACGATTGGTTGTTTAGGCTAGTGGATAGTTGATCCAGAATTAAACAAGAATGCAACAAATTATAGAGATAACCATAAACACAGAGATGCAACGGAAATAATACTTCATTTCATTAATGTAAAATACTGAAATATGCTTATAAACAGAAATGGAAATAAACCAGCTAGGGCGATGGTAGCTTATCTCTGAGAAGAGATGTGGCGGCTACATGCCTTTGAACTATGTTACAATGAGGCTCAAGGGCATTTTTATTATTGAACAATAAGAGAAAAACCTAAAAAACCAAAACCCTAACTAGAGGAGATGTAACACCAAGAGTTTATGGGCCCCGTTGGGGTGAGTTGGACAACCAACTTCCTGGGGTCGTGACTTGGTCATATTATCTCCGTTTGACGCGCATGATAACCCATTGGAAAGATCTCTCCGAGGACTATGATGGAAAAGATGATTTTAGATAGAAAAATGTTGGCGGTATATTTCCCAAAAACATCATTTAGGGTCTCAAAATGGCTCTGGAAGTTTAGGAAATGAAAAACTGCTAAAAATAGTAAATTGTGCTACAATTAAGGAAACTGAAAAACTGAAAGAAGTAATGGTGGGGGTCCAAGTGGAATTGGCGGGTGGCCACCAATATCCACTTGGATCATTCCTCCCCCCTTAGGAAGCAATGGTCCCCATTGCATTGAGTTCCTCCATGAGATGAGGAAACTTTTGCTAAACTTGGTCCCTGGTGAGCCACTTGCCGTAGTGAAGGAGTTGGCCTGCTTTGACAACTCGATACAGTTGGATATTCTGTTGGCGAGTGTGCTTGATCTGTGTGTCCATGATTCGATCAGTTGCAGTTTGTTCCATGCAATCTGGATTTAACTCTGTGGGTGTGAGCTATTCTGTAATGTTGGATGTGTCTAGTAATGGTGGAAAGTATGGCCGAAGGCGGTCCACATTGAACACTGGGTGCAGGCCAAGGAATGGGGGAATGCTGAGCTCAAATGCATTGTCTCCCACAACCTTCGTAATGGTGTAAGGACCATATCAGAGTGGTCTGAGTTTCCAATAGGCTCCGCTAAGGCGTTCCTTTTGCAAAGAAACCAGACTTTGTTGCCCACCTAAAACTTGTGTGTCACCCAATGTTGATCATGTCGCTGCTTGTACTTGGCATTTGATTTCTCCAAAATGTCATGGGCGTACTGGCGAATATTTTGGATGTGCTCAATGAAGCTGTTTTCCTTATTTGTTTCAGACTGGACATGAGCCAAATCTGCGTGAGTAGCTGCAAATGGCATGGCCACATCAATGGGACATAGTGGCTGGAATCCCAAGCCCACCCGAAAAGGGTTGTGGCCAGTTGAGCTGTGGAGAGCCCAGTTGTAGCTGTGTTGAACGTAGGGGAGGCTCTCATCCCATGTGCGTGGATGCTTTGAGTTGTACATGTGTAGAATGTGTACGATCATCTTGTTGACAACCTCTATCTGGCCATCAGTTTGAGGATGGAAGGCTGTGGACTTAGTGAGTTTGGTGTCCAACATCGACTAGAGACTAGACCAAAATGCACTGAGGAACATACTGTCCCGATCTGAGATGATAGACTGTGGGATCCCTAAGTGTACCCACACTCGTTCAAAGAAGAGTGTAGCAGTCGCTTCTGCTGTGACATTCTTCTTGTAGGCCGCCATAATGGCCATCTTTGAGAACCTGTTGACAACCACAAAAACACAGTCATTTCCAGGCTTAGTGGAAGGAAGGCCTGACATGTAATCCATGGAGATGAATTCCCAAGGTCGACTATGGGTAGGCAGCAAGGTATAGAGACCTTGCTTCTTTATGGTTGATTTGGCAATGGCGCAGGCAGTGCATGATCTGATGTACTTCCCGACATCCTGTCGAAGATTCAACCAATAGAAATACTTCTGCACTACTGCCACCGTTTTTTTGACCTCGAAATGCCTAGCAGCCCGACTGTAGTGTGCTTCCCAAATCATCTTGGCACGCTCGCTTGAAGGAACACAAAGGTGACCCAAGTGGCATACTAGGGCATCCTGGAGGTGAAAATCTGGAACATGCTGACCCTCCAAGAGTGTCTGGTATGTGTGGCCGAATTCTGGGTCGCTTTTGTAGAGAAGTGGCCAATCAGAAGTCTCATGCCCACAAAAGTTGAGCACGGTGGTTAACGCCATGATCGGTGATCGACTGATGCAATCTGCAACATTATTGGTGTTACCCTTCTTATACTTGATATTCAAATGGAACTATTGTAGGTATGTGGACCATTTCTGATGGTGATCATTCTGCAGTTTCCCTTGGGTCTGTATGAACTGTAGGGGTTGGTGGTCTGTGTGGATGACTGTTTCCTTCCCAAAAATGTAATGCTTCCATTGTCGACAGGCCTGCACATTGGAATACATCTCTTTGTCATAAGTGGGATACTTCCGGACTGTGTCTAAAAGTGTCTCTCTGTGATATGCCACTGGACGCCCATGTTGAGTAAGGACTATGCCAATAGCATAGTCAGAGGCAACTGCCTCTACCTTAAATGGTTGTTGCAAGTCTGGTAAAGCGAGCACTGGTGCCAAGCAGAGGTGATCTTTCAACTCCGTGAATGCCTTCTACTGAGATTTAGACCAAAACAATTTTGCTTTCGCTCCTCCTTTGGTGACTTGACTCTAGGGCCAAGTGATATGAGAAAATCCCAACACGAACCTGCGGTAGAAGTTGGCAAGACCTAGAAAGCTGTGAAGCTCTGTCAGAGTGGTTGGAGATGGCCAATCCCGAATGAATTGGATCTTGGCTGGATCCACCTGCACCCCCTGTTCATCAATAATGTACCCCAAATACTGAACCTGGGTCATGCCAAAAGTGCATTTCTCCAAATTGGCACATAACTTGTGTTGCCGCAGTGTTTGGAGAACCTGCCGGATGTGGTGGAAGTGCTCTTCCCAACTTTGGTTGAAGATCAGGATGTCATCCAAGTATACCACTAGAAATGAGTTGGTGAATGGCCGCAAGATGTCATCCATTAGCCTGATGAACGTTGCAAGAGCATTTGTCAATCCAAAAGGCATAACCAACCATTTGAAAAGGCCCTCCTTGGCTTTGAAAGCAGTCTTCCACACATCGGAGGGTTCGATTGGTACCTAGTGATATCCTGACTTCAAATTGATCTTGCTGAAATATTTTTCCCCCTTCAGTTGGTCTAGGAGGTCATCAATCCATGGGATCAGGTACTTATTACGAACAGTGATCTTGTTCAGCGCCCAATAGTCAATACAGAGTCTCCAAGTCCCATCCTTCTTTTGTACCAACATGATCAAGCTCCCACAGGGCAATGAACTCAGATGGATGTGGCCTTTCAACAACAGCCCCTAAATCTGCCTCTTGATTTCATCGTTCTCCAGAATGGAGCGCTGATAGATTGGTCCATTGGGCAGCGACGCACTTGGGGTCAGATTGATGGAGTGCTTGACTTGACAGTGCAGAGGAACCCATGCGAGGGAGGTGAAGATATCCTCATACTCCTCCACAACCTTGTCCATCTAGAGTTGTCGTGCAGAGGGGCCCTGTCTGGAGGTCGTGGCCACTGTCTTCTTCTTTCCTTGAGGGGGTATCATCAGGAAAACAAATTTCCTGGTTTTGGAAATAAGCTTACTGCATTGTTTTGTAGTAACCAAAGAGATGGCGGTAGGCGGTGATACCTCCGGTATCCTGTACAACTTATTTCCCAAAGTAACAATAATAGCACGGGGCCTTGATTCATACACAACATGTCGCTTCCACAAGTATGGTTGTCCTAGTAATACATCACAAACTTCAAGGGGAGAAATGTCACACAATACCTCATCTATGAAGGGTTTGATGTTGTATGGAAGGCGACACTACTAGCTCACGCAAAGATCCCGTCCTTGGTGAAGCCACCCGATGGTGTACGGTTGTGGATGTGTTGTGGTTAGTAAGCCCAGTCGCTTCACGACCTCTGCCGAAATGAGGTTATTTTGGCTCTCGCTGTCGACAATGAACTGTAGCGGGGAGCCCTTTACCCACATCTGGGAGTGGAAGAGACGCTCCTCCTCCTCTGGATCTTCATGGTGGCAACGGTGGCGTTGGGCTCCGCATCGATAATCTGCTTCCCTTTGTCATTCCCCTTGTCGGGTTCTGACTCAGAGTCGGAACATGCATATGATTCTGAAACCTTTAGCTCAGCCACCAATGATTGGTTGGCTCGACACTCACTTGTGTTGTGAGTGGAGCTCTTATGGAACTCACACCATTTTCCCGTGTCCTTTTTCGGCTTCACGGCACTGTTCTTTGCTTGTAGCTTTGGCGGGTTGTCTTGGGCTGCCCCGCCTTGGCTTTGTCCTTTGTTCTGCGGTTTGGGGGCACATTTCCCTTGATTCGAATTCACAGATCCAAAGTCTCACTTCTTCTGTTTAAACTTTTGCTTGACCTTGATGGCATATCGATATGCCATGCCGAGCGAGGAGATGTTCAGGAATTCTATTTCTTCCTAGATGTACTTGTGCAGGCAGCCACGGTATTTGAGTACCAAATGCTGCTCCGAATCCTTGATACCCAACTTTGTGCAAAGGGTATGGAAAATATTGGTAAACTCTGGCACGTCTTGGTCCCTTCCCTACCGCAGCATGGTCCACTTTATGTATTGATCCTCATAGCTTCCGACAGGGTAGTACTGCTCCTTGATGGCATCCCGGAATGAATTCCAAGTGGGTGCGGCTGAAAATAGTGAGCCTATACTTTCATCCTTCTACTCGCAGTAGGTTTCCCACCAGTCCTTGATGTGGGGGGCTGCTTTGAGAAGAGCGAAAATAATCTTTTCCCGACTAGAAAAATCATGAATAGAAAAATAACCCTCTAGCATATTTAACCATTTATCGATGGCATCTGCATCTATCTAACCCTCGAATATGGGGATTTCAAAATTAACTTGTACCTTAAACAATGTGGTGTTTCCAGAGCAGCTGTTGGAAGCCGATGCATCGCCTGTGGGTAGCCGTTGAAGGATCTGGGCAAAGCTGTCCATCATCGCGTTCCTTTGTCGCTTGAGGGCTTCTTCGAGCAAGATTTTGATAGGATCTCTTTCCCCCTCATCTTTCTTTTCGTCTGCCATGGGAGGCCGTCGGGATTTGCGAGGCTGGTCTTGCAAAGGTTCGACCAGTTCAAGCCCTAACTCCTTATATCCTGACCTCATTGGGGACATGCAAAGAAAAACAAAGAAAAAAAGCAGACCGCTCTGATACCACTGATCCAGATTTAAACAAGAACGCAACAAATTACAGAGATAACCAGAAACGCAAAATTGCAGCGGAAATAATACTTCATTTTATTAATCTAAAATACTAAAATATGCTTACAAACAGAAATGGAAATAAACCAGCTAGGGCGATGGTAGCTTATCTCTGAGAAGAGATGTGGCGGCTACATGCCTCTGAACTGCGTTACAATGAGGCTCAAGGGCCTTTTTATTATTGAACAATAAGAGCAAACCATAAACAACCAAAACCCTAACCCGAGGAGATGTAACACCAAGAGTTTATGGGCCCCGTTGGGGTGAGTTGGATAGCCAACTTCCCGGGGTCGCGACTTGGTCATATTATCTCCATTTGACGTGCATGATAACCCGTTGGAAAGATCTCTTTGAGGGCTATGACGCAAAAGACGATTTTAGGCAAAAAAATCATTGGGGGTAGATTTCCCAAAAAACGTCGTTTAGGGCCTCAAAACGGCTCCAGAAGTTTAGGACCCGAAAAACTACTAAAAATAGTAAACTGTGCTACAATTAAGGAAACTGAAAAACTAAAAGAAGCAATGGTGGGGATCCAAGTGGAATTGGTGGGTGGCCACCAATATCCACCTGGATCAATAGTTAGGGTACATGGAGGCTTAACAACCCTATTGTGTGGATTCCAGAGCTGGTGAAGCGCCTGGAAGCTTCAGAAAATACACCGTGCAGGCTATTGATCACTGGATTGATCATATTTTAGGAGGATTCGTCACTTAGCTTGCGATTGATACGACCATCGGTTATAACGAAGCAGAGGATAGGTTCTTCAAGGGACTGCGAGGTAAGTATTTAAAATATCTGAAAACTTGTATTAAGATGTTGTTGTGTGAAGAAAGGGTTATGTCATTACCTTGATGTTTGGGACTACGTGAAGTGGAAAACCCTTCAGAAGGAACAAAGAATCAGGTTCTGAATACAGTTCATTGTTAGGATCCTCTTCCAATGATGACGAAGGAACTATTCTAAGTACACAACAAAGTGTGTTACATTTGGAAAGTCAGGGTGTCATAGGGATACCTCTTCCATCCACTCCACCTCCACTTCCACCTACGCCACATACACCTACACCTACACCCCCACCTCTGCATCAACCATTCAACAAGGAGAGCACAATGAAGATGCCAATCTTTAAAGGGGTAGGAAGTGAAGACCCCGAACAATTATGGTTCATTGCATGTGTTGTGTGGACAACACAACAGATTACTGATGATAATATAAAGAAAGCGTAGCTGGTCACAGTGTTTCAGGATAGGGCGCTGACTCAGTATTTCAAATTCTGTCAAGATAGACATGGCGCGACGATGGCAGAGACTCAGCATGCGTTGAATAATGAATTTAAGAAACCTAAGTCTCAGGTGCAGTCTGTAACATAGTTTAAGGAGATACAACGGAGGGTAAATGAGTTCATGTGGGATTTCGATGAGAGTTTGAAGTGCCTGATACGACAGGCTAACATGTCAATCATGGGTTCTCAGTGTAGGGATTGGTACATCACGTCCCTCCTTCCACATCTAAGATTACCATTATCAAAGCAGAAGATAGGAACATGAGCAGAGGTCGTGGAGATTGAAATGAGGTTGGAAGCCTCACCAGTGCAGGATATGAAGGTTGGAGTGCAATAGAATCAGTTGCAGTTGGAAAGTCTGCACATGGAGTTGCAGAGTTTGAAGACAGGAAAGGATGTTGAGATCGAGGTGCACACTAAAGTTTGGTGCATAAAATGTAAAGATAAGGGACATGATAAGGATGACTGCCCTATTTAACATAGTTATTTGATCGAAGGAGGTCCTATGCCTTTAAAGCTTGAAAACATTGTGGGATCGAGCGCGAGAATACCCTTATGGTACATTATCTGCCAGATAGCTAGGAAGCACGCGATTGATAATTGTCATCTAGTTTGTTCAGAGACCACAACAATTGTTTTGTACTTTCTATAAATCAGTTGGACATGATGAGCGAAACTGTCGAAGCTATGAATTGATGATGTAGTGAATCCCTACATATCGAATATAGGCAGAAAATTAGCCTCAGGACCAGGGCGCGGGTGCAGCGCGAGGAGGATTTCAAGGTAGTGGAAGAGGGAGAGGAGGAGGGGCTGGCAGAGGTTGTGGACAAATAATTTGTTATAACTGTGGTGAAGGAAGACATTTTGTGCACGACTGTCAAAAGCCAACACATCCATATTTTCAATATTACAAATAGTTTGATCATGTGATAGAAGATTCCCAAGTGTTGATTGCCAATATGCAGGAGAAAAATACACAACAACCTACGCAAAAGATACAAATGATGAGGGTGGAGCCTCACGAAGAGGATCATAGCATCAATATCGTAACGCGCAGTGGTATGACCACGGGAGAAGATAAGGGAAAGAAGCCAAAATCTGAAGGATTGGTGCATAGGGATGTCGAAAAGGAAGTCAGATTTGATCTCAATTGGGCTAGAGAAACTTTTATGGAGGTCAAGAAGAATTTTGCTGAAGTTTCTATGTCAGGGAGTCAAGATAAATCGACTGAAAACAGAGAAGTACAAGACGTAGATCTCTCGCTATTGGCTACTTTTTCGAAAACTTGTATGAAGCTGTTGCGGGATAAGAATGTGGTAGAAGGGCTCCAAGAGCTAATTGATAATTATACGGGAAAAATTAAGACTCCTTCAGAATAGCTTGCTGTAAGGAAATTGGGTAAACATAAGAAGCGGACAGGGCGTGAGATGAGGCTGACTACGCAGATTAGAGAATATGAAATGGATCAAGTCATCTTAGATCTGGGATTTGATGCAAACGTGCTACCTAAGCAAACGTGGCAGAGAATGGGGAGAATTGTGCTACAATGGTCTCGTATACAGCTACGCATGGCCAACCAACATAAAATAATTCCAATGGGGCGCCTGTATGGGGTAATAGTCGATATTGAGGGAGCGAGCGCTCTGGCCGATTTTGAAGTAATTGAAATAGTGGATGACAACAATCTTTACCCTGTGCTACTAGGAATTGATTGGGCCTTTAACATGGATGCAGTGATTAATCTAAAGAAGTGAAGTATAACATTTAAGAAGAAGGTGCTTAGGGTTATTGTGCCACTGGACCCCATTGAAGGAGCGCGCTACACTAAACTAGTCCGCGACTATGTGGAGGATGATAACTTGGATCAAATATATAAGATTACTGCGCGTGACGAAGATTGGATCAATCCTACCGTAGATGGGTGGATTGCATGGGATAGAGATAGATCTTGTACCTCAAATTCAGATGAAGAGCTTGAACACTGCCAGAATAGATTGCATGAAGTTTCCATGCTACGTTGCAATATGATGACAAAATCACTGTGGTGCGTATCCACGAAGGTAAGAAATATTTTGCATTATGATGGCTTAAACGATGTTAGTTTATTTTTGGATAAGTTTGAAAGGGAGGTGCCATAAGAGCATCATTTCCAAGCACTCGAGTTGGCACTGCGCGCTATGCCTGCCCGTTGGTGGGGTACACATAAGGATAGCTTCGTTGACTAGAAGGAATACAAGCGAATGATGAAGCTAAGGTTTGGATATGCTAATACCTATATGACTAAAAAATACAATGGAAAGGATGATCCGCACAAGCACTTGGCATGGTGGACTCGAGCTTGGGGAGATGAGCCTCAACCAGAATGGGTGCATATCTTCTGTCATACCCTGGATACTATTCCGATGAATTGGTGCTTGGAAATGGAGCTACACCTTGGGATGACCTAGTGGGATATCTTGAGGGAAAGTTTCTTTTTAACTTTCAGCTTTGAGGATGGATTTGCATGCATTGATGAAGTGCTCTAGGAAATTAAGGTCGTATCTTTAAAATGCTTGAAGAGCTGATAGAATGGGTTCAACCAAATTGGAATACCTAGCTGCGCCATGCGCTAGAAAGCTACAATGTGGCTGTAGAAGAAGAAGAAGAGGATCCATGGAAGATCAACATTCCAAAGGTCGAGGGGCAGCACGAGGTTCAAGGACACTAAGCAGCGAACCTTCATATAACAGAACCATTAAATACTAGGAAAGTAAACATTAGGTCCGACTTGTAGCCTAAGTTCAAGCAAAGATAAGTAATTATTGTGATGAAGATACAGTTGATAAAGTGGCGGAACTACTACGCAAATAACAAGACTTGTTTCCTACTAAGTTCTCAAACCTAAAAGTAATAATAGGGGAGGTGGGAGTGATGAAGTCCACCTTAAAGCCCGATACGAAGCTCGTGAAACAGAGACCTTACCATCTAAATCCTAAGTATAAGGAGAAGGTACGCAAAGAGTTGGAAAAAATGTTGGGAGCTGGAATCATTGATCTAATAGAAGAGTCTGATTGGGTAAGCCCTATGGTTGTTCAGGAAAAGAAGCAGCAAGGTGAAATCAGGATATGCGTAGATCTAAGAAAGCTTAATGATGCATGCATTCATGACCCATTTCCAACCCCGTTCACGGATGAAGTTTTGGAGAATGTTGGAGGGCAGGAAGATTATTTGTTCATTGATGGGTTCTCAGGGTACCATCAAATTAAGATCATGCCGGAGGATTGCAATAAGACGACCTTCGCGATGGAGTGGGGATGCTTCTAGTACATAGTAATGCCATTTAGGCTGAAGAATGCGCTCGCGATTTTCTTAAGGGTTGTAATTGAAATGTTTAAAGAGTTCATCCATAAATTCTTAGAAGTGTATTTTGATGACTGGATTGTATTTGGATTGGTAAAGCGCCACGTTGCAAGTCTACGCCTTATGTTGGATACTTGTCGTAGATACCAGATTTCCCTAAATCTGAACAAATATATCTTTTGTGTGCCTTATGGGATATTTTCTGGCCATGTGGTGTGTAAATAAGGATTAATGGTAGACCCAACGAAGATAGCTATTATTGTCAATTTAGAAGCTCTGAAGAATGTAAAGCAGATGTGCGCAATGCTAGGCTACACTGGCTACTATAGGAAGTTTATGAAAGCTTATGCGCAGATAAATGCGCTGATGGAGAAATTATTGAAGAAGGACGCGACTTTCTAGTGGGATGAGGAGTGTCAATGTAGTCTAGATGTGTTAAAGGAAAAGATGGTGACTGTGCCCATTTTATTGTTTCCAGACTAGAAGAAAGAGTTTCATGTACATGTAGATGCCTCCTGTATTGCGTTGGGTGCGGTATTGACCCAGCCAGGAGAAGGCGAAATTGATCATCCTATAGCCTTCGCAAGTAGGAAATTATCAAAGGCCGAGAAGAACTATTCAACTATAGAGTGCGAAGGATTGGCGATGGTCTACGCGTTGCAGAAATTCTGACATTACCTGTTAGGTGCACATTTCAAAATGTACACAAATCACTCTGCTCTCAAGTACCTGGTCAACAAGCCTGTGTTGGGGGGGAATATCTGTAGGTGGTTATTGTTATTCCAAGAATATGATTTTGAGGTAATTTTGAAGCCCGAACGATTGAATGCGGGACCAAATCATCTATCCAGAATTAAGACAGGCGAAGAACCAACTAGTTTGGAAGAAGGGTTGTCGAATGCGTAGCTCTTTGCTATATGTGTTGCAGATGATCATTTTGCTGATATAATCCAGTTTTTAACTACTGGCACATCCCCAGAAGGATATTATACACAACAAAAAAAGGAATTAGTGGTCCACGCAGCTGATTTTTCGGTGATCGTAGGACACTTGCATAAGATGGGAATTCATGAAATACTACGCTGATATGTTCTGGAGTTTGAATGAGCTAGCATCATCGTCGAATCAAATGGAGGAGCAGCAGGAGGACGCTATGCAAGCAAAGCAACGCCCAAACAGACGAGCATAAGGATTCTAAGGCATATTGTAGGGCATGCGATGCTTGTGAACAGACGTGGAAGCCAACGCAGAGGGATGAACTGCACTTAAATCCTCAGATTTCATTACAAGTCTTTGACAAATGGGTGATTGACTTTGTAGGTCTGATACAGCCACCAGGGAAAAAGATGGGCGTGTGGTATATTATTACTGTGACTGAGTATTTGACAAGATGGGCAGAAGCACAATAGGTGAAACACTGTAGCACTGTGAAGTTCCTGTTTGAATATGTATTGACTTGGTTTGGGTGTCCTAAGATACTGATGAGCGATAGGGGTATGCATTTTCTAAATGAAATAATTGTCGCGATGCTCAAAGAGTTTCAGGTCTATCATCAAAAGAGTACGCCCTATCATCCTCAGGCAAATGGTACGGTTGAAGCATTCAATAAAATCCTGGAGAATGAATTGACGAAGGTCTGCGACACGAAGAGGAACAATTGGGATGTACGCATACCAGCGGTCCTATGGGCATATGGGACGACATGTAAAGAGTTGACAGACCAAACTCCATTCAAGTTGATCTATGGGATAGAAGTTGTAATGCCCATGAAGTATATTGTGTCGAGTCTGCGGATTGCAGCATTGACTAATATGGCAAATCATGAGATTATAAAGGAGTGCCTCATGCAGTTGTTGGAATTAGAAGAAGATCGATTTCCAGCAGGATTTCACCAACAGGTGCAAAAGGAGCGCAAAAAGGCCTGACATGATTGACATATTAAACTACGCACCTTCAAGGTGAACGATTTGGTGTTACTTTATGATAACAAATTCACAAAATTTCATGGGAAGTTTCAATGCATTGGCTGGGACCCTATGTAGTCAAGGAAATTACAGATGGTGGCGCGGTTCAGCTCACGAAGCTGAATGGAGAATTATTTTTGGGAAGTCAATGGAAGTTGATTGAAGTTGTATCAAGGGGATCCTGCCCCTACGCAATGACTACATGATGGTAGGATAGTCTTAGTACTCTAGGTAGCTACAAGGAAGTGTGGGACTATAAACTACACTGCTCACAAAGTGGAAAATCGAAGTGAGGGGTTGCGCGATGGACGCAAGAAAAGCGCCAGGAGGAGCTGTGCCATGAAGGTTGAGCCGCGCAACATGGTCCAAAAATAGCCGTTGGGTGCACTATAGCTGATTGGATGGCCAAAATCCCTTTAGGAGGAGTGGGTACGCTGCATTTATGGCGCAAATATTTGGCAACCTGCCGCCAAAAATGCATTTATGGTAAGAATTTTGAGGGAACGGTCAGATTGGAATTTGAA
Organism: Pinus tabuliformis; assembly: GCA_031772625.1. Lineage (NCBI taxonomy): Eukaryota > Viridiplantae > Streptophyta > Pinopsida > Pinales > Pinaceae > Pinus > Pinus tabuliformis. The sequence goes on along the minus strand of CM062818.1, from coordinate 1,437,831,784 downwards.
ATCGCCTATAAATCTGGTAGGCTGACCTGTAGTAGAACACTTTTCCTTCTGAAAATTACTTGTGAGTTCTTTTGTCTTAAGTCTATGAACCGGGAAGATTGGGAGGATATTTTTAAACATTCAGGGCTAGCTAACATGTCTGAAACCTTCCACAAGGCCTTCTTGGATATAATGACGACCACTAACCTCACAGAAGCCGCAAGTTCTGAAGTCGCTGCCCTGAAGTCGCAGCCCTTGAAGTTGTGTCAGCGATGGAAGCTACACTGTCTGTACCTACGATGCCATGGTCGCCTAGTCCTAAGCCATCTGCCACTAAGGAGAAATAAAATAAACCATAGTCTGTTCTGGTGAGGCAGTCGCCAAGGAAGAATCCCACTAAGATTCGAAAGAAAGGAAATATGGACAAGTCAAAACAGCCGCATGAACCCTTGGATCTCGATGAAGAAGAGCTTCGCGAAGGTGTTGAAGAGTTGGATGCTGAGGAGGGTGAACTTATCACTAGGTTCCTGAAGTATATCCCTCCGAGGAAAGGAAAAGCAAATTTACCAAAAGACCCAGATACCATCAAGTTTATGGTCTCTACACCGTTGTTATCGAAGAATGTGGTATTTGAAGGCGTGCTCTTAGGGTGCATTCCTGCGCTAAATATGGAAGACTGGGATTTGGCTAACCATGAAAAATTCCCACAGTTGGCGCCCAACAAGTATTTGGCCAAGATATACTATGAGGAGGATGAAGTCATGTGACTGGAGCCTATGAAATGGGTCACGAGGGTTGAAAAGGCCAGGTTGCTGAACATGCTATGGGCACCGCATTTCAACATAACGATTATCAATACGGTCTTCATTCAGAAATTTCTCACGTTGGTTCATGATGGGTGTCTCTGGTTGGGAGAACCCATCCCCATCATGGATATGCTAATCCACTGTATCACAAGGTTGCCATACAAAGGGGTGGATCCGACCGAGGAGTTTGGTGGAAAGACCAAGGAAAAACAACTTGTGGACAGGATGAAGAGTGAGTTTGGCTTGGTAAAGAAGTCATGCGGATACTCCATCCACTCAATCACAGACAAGGCGGTACAGTTTGCCGCACATATTTTGGCCTGCAAGGTCACGAGAAAGTGTTGCGTAGATGAGGTTCCGACACTAATTATTGCGCTTGCTGCCCAATGCTTGAACGAGGTACAATATAACTAGGCACAATATTTGTGTAAGGAGTGTTTGTTGAATTGTCGCGAAGCACAGGATGAGGGCAAGGGATTCCATTATGCCTGGCTGCTGTTGTTGATCGCCCTCGTTGTGTGGAGGTTGCCAGAAGACAGTTAGTGCCCTCCACAGGATGCCGACTTACCAGATGCCGTGAAGTTCACTTTGCTATGGGCGACAAAGGCTCTGAATAGGGTCATGGAAATGAAGAGGTTATGGTTATTGGTTAATATGGACCTTTGCATGGTGATCAGCTAGAGGTTGATGCTATCATCAACCCTGTTTGAGAAGTTGGAGGCATATGCGGAGTTCAAGGCAGATTTTCACAATGCCTTTATCTACACGTGAAGAGATCTGAAAAAGATATGGTACAAGTTGTCGTACCTATTAAATGAGGCCGATGTGCAGGAAATCATGGGGAAATGACTAGGGGAGTGGCTGCACCCCACAAATCTCTGCACGAGAACAATCAAGGGCAGCGAGAGTTCCTTCGCACAGGTTACCACAACGCAGAAGCAAAAAGAGGTCGAGTAGGCTGCAGCCCGAGAGAAAGCAACACAGAAAAAGAAGGAAGATTTTGCCAAGGCTGCTACTGCTAAGGTAGTTGCTGAAAAGGAGCGCGCCATGAAGGAGACCGCAATGGAGGTTGAGGAGTTGACTTCTCAGCACACTGAGGACAAGGAGGGTTCCGATGTCGAAGGAGGCGGTGGCAAGGAACATAACACTCCTTTCCATTAGGGGAATTTTGAGGTCTAAAATGGGCCTCCTAAGGAAATTATAAAATAAATGTGGAAATAATAAAATAAGATTATATTACATCATCAAATTTTAGAGGGAAAAAAGAAAAAAATATTTTTTCAACTCGTATTTTCAACTTATATCCCTATGGGTTTACTCAAATTTCGAGCGGAAACACTCGTTGGATCCAAAATTTGATTTCTCATCCAAGGAGTACCCATGTTGCATACTTTCGATGGACCTAACTACATGAAAAATGAGAAATACATGAAAAGCGTGATTGCAATCACATTTTTTCATGTATTTCTCATTTTTCATGTACTAGGGTCCATCGAATGTATGAAACATGGGTACTCCTTGGATGAGGAATTTAATTTTGCATCCAATGAGTACTCCTGATCGAAATTTAGGTAAAACCTTATGGAGATAAGTTTAAAATACGAGTTGAAAAAATAGTTTTATTATTTTATTATTTTTTAATATTTTTACTTTTTTACTCCAAAAATGGTGAATCATCCCCCATGGTTGACATCATAATCTTGAATCCTATTGGTTCTTATAAAGTTTATTTTGGTTTTACATTTTTTTAGGACGCCCATTTTAGAGCTCAAAATTCCCCTAATGAGAATAACAAAGTGCTAGAAGGAGATGACTTCTGGACCTAGAATGAAACAAAAATATGATAAACATGCACATGTGGATCCAATGGTCCTCACTGAGGGGGACTTGGATGAGATTGGAGATAAGGTCCGCGATACAACGACTGAACTGTGGACTCAGTTCGAGCAACAATACTAGCATGCATTGGGGAACAGGCAGAAGGATCTGTGTGAGTTGCAGATTCAAACAGGACAGCTACAAGCAAGCGCAGGACAGGCGAGTGGGATTCAAGCGAGCCTGCAGCAAGAAAGTGAAACTGTGCTAGAGACGGATAGGACTTTGGACCTCAGAGTTACACCATTACCATATGGATCACTGCGCAGACTGGCAGAATAGGTGAACACCCAACTCGCACAAGTCAAGGATGTGGGTGTCAACCTAGCCGCGCTGGATATTCAGATCCTCTACGAACTACATCAGGGGGTATCAAACAAGCTCTCGATTAGGGAACAACGCGTGCTGTGAGTCATCAACGAACTAAAGATGAACAATGGACAAATATTCGAATAAAAGGTAGAGACGCTGAGAGAGAAGGAAGAACTGGCTGCGCGAGCCAGAGCTTGGAGGAAGCCATTACACAAGCATGCAATGCACTGCTGGAACTCAACATCCCTGAAGATGCAGCATCAGTAGAAAAGATTCAGAAGTTGGTGGCCACATTTAGAGAATCAAAAGAGGAGATCGATCGAGTCTGATTTGATTTACAGATGTAGATCTCTGAATTACAGTTAAAGCTGTAGCCAACCACTTCGCCAGAAGTCCGGGAGCAGCGCAGAGCAGCCATCAACGAGGGAATGGCCACATTAGATGCAATGATCAAGGGATTCACAGAGCTCTTCAAGCAAGCAATGGAATTATGGATGAATCTGTAGGAGGACCCCACTCTACAGAAAATTGGAACAAATATCCAGGAGAAGCAGCAACAATTTGATAAACTCAGGGTGACTGTGCGCACTTTGGCGCCAGTCAAGTGCTTCGCTCGCTTGACAGAAGGGAAACAACTGCAAACACAGATTGAAGATATGCAGAGAAAATAGGCCTTCTTGAAGGCCAGGACACAGCCGTGGGCAAAGGAAGCAAGGCAACTTACTCTGTCAGTACAAGCGAAGTTGAAGACAATCCAGTAAACACAACAGACAATGGGCCTTGCGGTGGAAGGCCCTACAACAGAGAAGCTGCTGACTTGCAAGTTTTGAAGATGGATATCGACGAAATCCAATGAAATATTACTGCGCCAGCTGAGCGACTCGATGGCGAGTCACCCAATTTGTGTTGGGGGCCTGTTGGGAAGGGATCCCTGGGATCAATTAAGTCAAGTTTCAGGTCAATTTTGTAATATATTTTTGTAACAAATGTAAAGTATATGCGAAATGTGGAAGTAGAGCACGAAACTAGTAGGAGTCAAAGGGGATGTAGTCCCTTAGGTGGGTAAGTGATAGAATGGTTTTGAGACCCGCCCATGGTCCGTGGACCATGGTATTGTAAAGAAAAATCTATATATAGATGAGTCATAGGGAGTCTAAAAAAGTATCTAATAGAAAATAATTATTGTAAGGGAAAAATACTAAGGCAGGAAATGTTTGTTTCCTGTACTTAGGCGAAAGGGGAAGGCTCCTGCAGAAGAGTGCGCAGAGACCTTGGTAAGTCCGCAGGCTGAGTGTGCGGGCCCATGTAGCTGAGTGTGCAGGGAAAGAAGACTGTAATTGAACGATTATACTTAATAAAGATTGTTTTGAGCTAAATCTGGTGCATCTGTGTCTCATTATTTACTTTTGCAAAGTTTATGTATCTTTGCTATGTGTTATGATTTACATGAATTAATGCTTGTTTACTATGTGAAAGTAGTAGAAATGTAATCTTTAGGCATGGTAAGTATAATTAGGAACCTTTGCAAAGATATGGAAGTTGTTTAGATAGATTTGCAGTAGTTATCTGTTCAGAAGGGTTAAAGGTGTACGAAGGTAGATCTAAGCCATAAGGACTAGAAGAACACATCACACAGGCATCTAGATGCAGAAACCCAGTTCTAACATCCCCCAATACTACTTCGGGTGAGACTACAACTTGCACTACGCAGGTTGTTTCCGAAAGGGCCAACAATTAGGGTTTTGTTGGTTGGCGCAAATAACGTTGAACCTGGGTCAGGCCCCATCAAGCCAACATACCATATTTGTAATATGGTTTCATTTGATTTATTCAAATTGCTAATTTTGATATAAACCTTATACCATATTTGAAATGTAGTTACGCCCAAATCAAAACTAATTGCTTTGTATAACCAAACCCAATCCCGGGAGGTTCGCGGGTTTGACCCCAGAACCTGCTCGTGTGTTATAAAAAGAATTGTCCGTTACACTAGAGCAGAGGAGTTGTGAGGAGAGCAACTCGAATTTGTGTTATTGGTTCCTGTAATATGCCTTTGGAGGCATAACTTGGCCAATATTGGGCCTTTTTGAGATCTGTAAATTACATCGGGAAGCTGAGATCAAGACCTATCTTCTAACAATAGCCATTGATGCCTGTGAGCACAATCCAGAATGGTGAATTTGATGTAAAGAGAATTTTTGAAGCTGGCATATTATTACTTTTTTAATCTCGAGTTTGAGTACGAGGACCTTTGCTGCTTAGTCCTCGTTGTCTTGGCACAATTGCCTCTTTGTAGAATTGAGTCAGTTCAAGGGTGAGAGTTCACTATAGGAGGACGTTTCCTAAAGGGAAACATTGCCACTCCATCATTAGCTTGAATCTAAAGAGACAAATATTATTGATGTACTCACTTTGCATCTAGATCAATAAAGCGACTTAACCTTTTGAGCAGGGCCCGAGACATAGCCCAGGAGGGGTGAACTCCGTCATCAACTGTTTGTGTCTCTTGCTTATTGTCATTTATATGCTTTGAATATTTTCCATCTTTAATTTCATTAAAATTTGATTATTCATATGTGAATAAATTATGAACTAAAGACAAAATTCTAAAAGCTTGCAAAGTGTTAGAGGATGATCACACATTTTCATATCATTTTTGGTATCAGAGTAGGTTCCGACTAGATTGCAAGTATGGATAAAAGCACGAAGCAAATTCGGTTGCAAGAATTGGAAGAATTCAATTAACAATATTAGTAGGAGAATGTTGCATTACGACGCATGGTGAAATCATTGCAAGAAGAAAAACAAAGACTGCAAGCGAGGATTGAAGCCATGGAGGGAAATCGAAAGAGGGGATGTCTCTTAGATCAAAGTCCCCCCATAATTGGAGACAATGAAGTATATCCACTTCATCAGTCGGATGAAGAAATCTCATATCTAGCTGCTACTCCAAAAGCATAGTCAGTGGAAGAAGCGATTGGTACTTTTTCCTCACCTTCTGGGGAATTTTCTTATGTACTAGCATCTCAGGAAATTGATTCAGAAACAGAGAAGGAAGAGGCTTCAAGCAATCATGAGATTGGAGCTTTCGAGAAACATACCCAAGGAATTAGTATGAATTTGATGAACAAAATGGGATATCAGCAAGGTAAAGGCCTTGGCAAGCATGGTCAAGGCAAACTCTAGCCAATATTAGTTAAGGAAAGACCCCAATACGAAGGATTGGGATTCGACCAATCAACATGTGAATATTTTGGAAAGAAATATCACATAGTAGATTGGTGTTGGTCATTACATCCTGAGCAAATGCCAAAAAGGCTGCAGGATCGTAAAGGTAAGCAGATGAGTCATTCTAGTAGTGATTCAAAAGACGAGTCTTTTAATCAAAATTTTATTATGAAGATTGTTAAAAAGACTTATCCATGTACTTTCTGTGGAAGTAACAACCATTGTGTAGCTAAATGCTGGAAGCATAAAGCTTATAGTAAAAAGGTGCATGCTACAAGGAGTATTCCGTGGAAGGAAGACACAACACTGGAAGTAAAGAAAAGTCTGGGAAATACTTTGATACAATCAGGGAAGGACTCGACACAATCAAAATAGAGCTCAGAGAGATCAAGCAAGAAGACGACCAATACAGACTTATGAGAGAGAGTTTGTTCACAATGTAAGTTGAAAATACATTCAAATATCACATGTCCAATGCTACCATGTGAATCAACAACAACATAGTCAGGATAAGGGGAAGCAACGAGAACTGGCAAGGAAGAATGTAAGTCTCCAGAAAAGTCGCTTACTTGGAACTGGGCATATTTCATGCCTTATGTATAATTTTCAATTGTGTGTCTATGATTGTCATTGCATTGGTAAGTCTAGTTGAGTTTGTAATAAGGTCTAGATTGTTTATGTACTCATGATTGATGTAATAAATTCCTTATTGGAATAAACTTTTGGAGGACCAAAAGTCTTTTAGTTGGGAGGTATGATCCAGATGGATCTTGATTGGGTCTAGTCATATTGGTTATGTAATGTTGTGAGACCAGGATGGTCATAGATAACAACAGATCCTCCAAATGGTCCAAATTTTATAGTTCTCAGATGAATTTGTACCCAAGCTCATTGCGTAGATATCGTCATTCTAAATCTAACACAACTTGAACGACTGAAATCTGACTTCATACAAAGAAGTTATGCAAATTCAAAGTTTAGGTCAAGTTGGGAAAAAAGTCAAAGTCAATAGTCTCAGAATCTCATGAGACTAGTGCTAAGTCAAAGAGCTCATCGCGCTGATTCCGATGGTATTTTCGGTTTGTGAAATTCCCTCCGTATGAGGGATAAAATGCACTCTGAAGTTTTTCTCCAACATGAAAAAAATGGGCCAAAGTGGGCCAAGTAGTAGTCTCACAGCAGGACACATGGCAGTCAAAGTCAAACTCAGCGGCAGGTCAAACTCCAAAGGTCAGGCTCGAACCTGGGACCTCCAACATCACATTAAAAAACCTTACCGTTAGCCCATGGTAATGTTTTATTAACATTGGTGCAATTGTATTATTTTAAGGCTTGTTTGAATTGCAATTGGGGGTAGGGTTGGCAGAGCCTGCCAAATCTGGCGGCCCCATCAAACCCTTAGTTGTATTATTGGCACTACCAAACAACATATCAAAGCCTCCATTCTAAACTTGGTGTAGGTCGATTATTACCACAGTTGGCACGGGAGTCAAAACATGGCGCAGAGTTGGCATCACCAATGGAATAATTACAAAGGTTGTTTTAACCGAAGTCTCCAACTCAGCGGGACCGCACCACCGTACACGTTGTTCCAAAGTTAGCATATGTATCACCACTCCAAACATATGTTATATTCAGGCTATGTTTAATCATATTGATAACAACTAATACCACAGGTGGATGTTTAATGCCACCACCAGTTCAAAGATATGATACGGTTGGCACAACACCATGGTGCGGAGGCTCCACCAATCGACGGGCATCAACCATATGCCAAAGTGTTATGCCACAGTTTTTTGTTATAGCAAATGTGACAGGGGTTGAATATTGATTCACCGCCAAAGTCTTATGATAAAACTTTGGGTTATATATGGTATATGAATCTGCCGGTCCAATGGTTTTCAACCATACAAACACTTTGCTAAAAATATATGATATGGTTTCATACCATATTTGTAATATGGTTGCATTTGATTTATTCGAATTACTAAGTTTGATATAAACCTTATACCATATTTGAAATGTAGTTGCGCCCAAATCAAAACGAATTGATTTGTATAGCCAAACCTAATCCCGGGAGGTCCGCAGGTTTGACCTTAGGACCTGCCCATGGGTTATAAAAAGAATTTTCCATTACACTAGAGCGGAGGAGTTGTGAGGAGAGAAGCGTGAATTTGTGTTATTGGTGCCTGTAATATGCCTTTGGAGGCATAACTTGGCCAATATTGGGCCTTTTTGAGATCTGTAAGTTGCATTGGGAAGCTGAGATCGAGGCCTATCTTCTGACAATAGCCATTGATGCATGCGATCACAGTCCAGAATGGTGGATTTGATGTAAAGATACTTTTTGAAGCCGACATATTATTGCTTTTTTGATCTCGAGTTTGAGTACGAGGACCTTTGCTGCTTAGTCCTCTTTGTTTTGGCGCAATCACCTCTTTGTAGAATTGAGTCAGTTCAAGGGTGAGAGTTCTCTATAGGAGGATGTTTCCTGAAGGGAAACATTGCCACTCCATCGTCAACTTGACTCTAAAGAGACAAATATTATTGGTGTACTCACTTTGCAGTGAGATTAATAAAGCGACCTAGCCTTTTGAGCAGGGCCTGAAGACGTAGCCCAGGAGGGGTGTTGGCTTGATGGGGCTTGGACCCAGGTTTAGAGTTAGCTACACTAACCAACAAAACATTAGACCACTGGCCCTTTCTGCAACAACCCGCATAGCGCACGCTGTATTCTCACCTGAGGCAGTATTAGGGGATGCTAGAACATGTGTTTTTTGTAGACTTAGGGCTTTATCTTGACCTTCGTGAACCCTAACCCTTGAAACCCAGAACTTACAATAAATAACAGTTAAAATATTTCTGTCCTTCTCCGATTGCGCTAAACATGCATAACATCATACAAATAAGTAGATATACGTCTTCACGAATCTATTAAGTACTTTTCCCGATTAAATGCATTCAATAGTTCATAAATACAAATTTGGAAATAAATAGTAATACATAGTTACATAGGTATCACTTCAAAATATGTCTATTTATGCTTAAGATTCTCAGTTACAAACTCTTTCCAACCTTGCGCATATAGCTGTAGGGGCCTGTGCACTTAGTTGCGGACTTACCAAGGTCTCCACGCAAACAGTTACAGGAGCCTTCCCCTTCGCCCAAGTACAGAACAAACATCTTCAAACTCAATTCATGTACTTCTTACTAGCTTACGTATGACTCTTCTACAACTTCATTTTATACTCTTCCTTCATTACAATACCATGGTCTACGAACCATGGGCGGGTCTCAAAACAACTTAACTTTAACAAGCTAAGGGGCTTTGACCTTCCTAAAGCCCCTTTGACTCCTATTGACCTGTGCTACTCACGTTCTCATCCTTAAAATGCAGAGACTTTACAATATCTTTACAAACTTAACAAAACTTTAACAAAATTTGACCCAGGGGACCCTGTCCCAACAGGCCCCCAACACAAAGTCATGACTTGTCCCGAGTCACTCTGCTGGTGTTCCCTCAACCTTTGGTTGCAGGTCACTGAATTCGATATGCAATGCTTGAAGATCTGTTGTTCCTTGCGTGATGACCTGGCGAACTTCTTCGACCAACTTCTCCATCGTTTGACCTTCGACTGTAAGGCCCATGGTCCTCTATGTTTGTTGAAGGGCCTTTATCTTGCCCTCGATGATCTGAGACAACTGGCTTGCCTCATCAACCCACAACTGTGTTTATGCTGTAATTATGGATGCTTTTCGACATAGCTCGTCGATCTACGACAGCAAAGTCTTTCCTTCCTGAAGTCAGGCGAACCTTTGCACAAGTGCAAGGGTCTACGTTGTTGCTCGAATCTCATCGAACTGCAGCTGTCTATCTGAGATGTCTGCCTCGATCTTCTGCAAGTGTGGGTCCTCCTACAGTGAAGCCCACATTTCCATTGTCTGCTCAAATAATTGGTTGCAGTCAATGACTGCAACGGCTAGAGTTGTCATATATGCTTTAATGGAAGCTTCACACTGCTATTTGACCTTTGGAGGTGTGGTTGGCTGCAGATTTATTTGAATCTCTGAAATCTACAGCTGCATATCAAACCGCACCTTCCGATTTCCTCCTTGGATTCCTTCAATGCAACAACTAACTTGTGAATTTTCTATGCAGAGGCTGCCTCGGCTAGAATTTGGAGCTTAGGGAGCTCACTGCATACTTGGGTAAGGCCTGTCTCTAGCTGCAGATTTCACTATATCACCTTGTGGTGGGCCTACAAGGTCTACGCTTTCTCTGCAAACATATGTTGATTGTTAGTCTTTACTTCTTCGATAATCAAGAGAGCTCTTTTCTCCCAGACGTAGAGTTCGTCTGAAATTCCTTAGTGTAGCTTGTGCAAGGTATGGATAGGAAATGTTGCAATGTTGATACTCATGTTGGTCATATGCAACAACCTGGCTTGATCCTCAACTGTTTCCACATGCAGCGAACCCTCCAACAACACTACTGCACAGAGGTCTGTAGTCTGTTCTGCTTTTGATGTCCCACTCGCCTAACTCACGCTTGCTTGACCTGCTCTTGCTTGAACCATGCTCGCCTGGATCACACTTGTCTGAACCTGCAATTCCTTCAGGCCCTATTGCACATTGTCCAGTACCTGCTTATACTGGTCTTCGGTGTGCCCCCATATGTTTTCCGTTGCGGAGAGGACAACATCACCTATCTCATTAAGGTCCCCCTCCATGAGGGTCAATTGTTCAGTACCCGTAGACTTATTATACTTCTGCTTCTTGCATGGTCCTGTCGAACTACGCTTCTGTCTCTTCTCGATCCCGAAGGGGGACTCTCTAAGTCCTATGATTCAACATAGGGGTCTCCGCCCCCTTCCTCTTCATCTACATTTTTGTCTTCAAAATTTGTGCACTTTGTGTTCGACTCTTCGAGGTCAATGGTGACCTACGTTGTTGCTGCCTGCGCATCTTTTTCCTTTTGCGCTTCATTCTCTTTCCTAGAAGCCTTCTGTGCTTCTTTCCCTTTTTATTTCATGGCCTCTATTGCAGCTCTTGTTTTCCCTATTTCTACTTCTGTGTCCTTACTTGTTCTTGCGACTTCGCCAGATGGGGTGAACCAATCACTCGACCATTTGTCGATGACCCCCATAATATCATCCTCTACGACTAAGTATGGAAAATTTTGCCATGTTCCTATGGCATCCTTCTTCGCGCGCATGGACATATTGTGAAAATCTTCTTTGAAGTCTGCTACATCTCTATACTACACATGTAGAATGGGTAACAACTGTGGCCATTGGTTGATCACCATACACAACTCTAATTCAAACAGTACCCAAAACATCTTGTTTTCAATGATACGGTCAGGTTCCTTCGTTGCCCATAAAGAGGCAAATTCTGCATCCTCGCACAAGTCTGGATTCGTCATTGGGAACTGATAATCCTCGAGCCCCCTTCATGCTACCAGCGCGATCAATAACAGTAACCACATGTAGTGGAATGCTTTTCCATCCTCTTGGGCTTTGCGACAATCATCCAAGAATTCTTGGCAGAGGTACTTTCCCCAATTGAATTGGACCCCCTGGATGGATTGCGTAGCTAAGGATACCACTAGTGCCGGAACTTCATCGACATGACATTTCCGCATTATTTTGCCTACCACTATTTGCGCAACAAATCGAACAACTTCATCTGATATAGAGCTAATGGCATAGCCTCGCGACTTCTTCACAAACCCAAAGTCACTCTTCATATGATCCGCGAGCTTTTTCTCCTATGACTTCCCCACAAAAGCATCTGTGGGGTTCGTAATCTGATAAGGTAGCATTGTGATTCTTCGGACCAATATATCGTCGATTGGGATGGGCCCTCCCATCCAGAGGCACCCATCATGAACCAACGCTAACAATTGACACACACAGATGGTATTAATAATGTTGCGGCTAAAATGCAGGACATACAACATGTTGAGAAACCCTGCGTGCTCAATACCGGTTGCCCACTTCATTAGTTCAAGCCTTGTGACGCCCACCTCCTCATAGTAGACCGATTTCAAGAATTTACTGGGTTCTAACTGTGGAAATTTCGCATGATCGCCCAAATCCCAATCCTCCATCTTCAAAAATGGTACCCAGGCCAACAAGTCGCCCTCAATAAGTACTTCCTTTGGCAACAATGACGTGACTACCTTGAATTTCAACGAGTCAAGGTCCTCAGTTACTTTGGCAGTTGATTTCTTGGGGGTATATATGGTGACAACTGAGAAATTGGCTATGTGCTAACATTTTCAATCCCCATAGTCAGCTCTTCTTCACCTATGCCTTGGGGTTCCGTAGGCTGCTTGTTTTTATCCATGCAAACCTTCTGTTTGATCTCATTTGGGAATTTGCACGACGATTTCCAAATTAGGGCTTACTGTGGCTTTTTCTGCTTTTTCTCTCTTGCCGTAGAGGCAGCAGGTTTTGGTTTCGATGAATTGGGTGCTATGGTATGGACTAGTGGTGTAGCAGTAATCTTGGCAAGGCTCTCCCATAAGAGTTTCTTCTGCCACTCGGGAAAATCTCCCTCAAACCCAAGCCCTCACTGCAAAAACTCTTGCTCTACCTCTTGCCAATCTCATCCAGACATACGACAACCTTCTATGCTCGAGCTTAGGCACAAAATCTCAAGACAATCTCTCTGGAAGCAAAGTGTCTGAATGTGGAGCATGATGTTGTATTTATAGCCCTTTTTGAATTCAAATCCATCGATTCCCTCTAGATATCCCTCATTAATGTTCTTTTGGTGGCAGATTTCCAAAGATATTCTCCTTAAATGCTTTTCCTCGCCTCCCTTTAACACAAAAGTAACCATCCAATCATCAAAAGTGCATCCAATAGTCACTTTTTGGCTAGGATGTGTGGGACCCACCTCGCTAGCACAACTCCTTCGTCGCAACTCCAATCTGCGCCTTTCTCCTAACCATCGCCCAACCCAATATCTTCGCCAAAATTTTCTCCTGACAGAGTAGTTTATAGTCCCACACTTCTTTCCAACTACTTGAAGTACTAAGACTGTCCTGCTTTTCTAATGATACATCTGGAATTCTTCTAGCAAAGCAACAATCGTTTCATTCAGAAAATGCAAACCCCTATCGCTCATCCTAAATATTAGGAGAGCCAAACCTTGACAGAATGTACTCAAATATAAAATTCGCAGATGTAGCTGCGCTGCAATCCTTCACGGGCTGCACCTCAACCCACCTGGTCAAGTATTCTATCACCGTGACAATGTAGCGCGCTCTTATCTTCCTTCCCGGTGGCTGAATAGGTCCCAAAAAATCTATTGCCCATTTGTCAAATGCCTGTAATGAGACTTGCAGGTTCAAAGGCAATTCATCCCTTCGCGATAGCTTCTCGATCCTTTGATAGACATCGCATGCCCTACAATACTCCTTTGAATCTTTGTGCACAATTTTCCACCACAACCCAGCTCGTAGAATTTTCTGCGCAGTCACTTTTCCAGCATAATTTCCTCCAGCAACTCCTCCATGTGCTTCGGCAAGGATACTTTGTCTTTCATAATCCGGTACATACATACCTATGCAGAACTTCATCTGTCCCCATTTTGTAAAAGTGCCGTGCAATTACGAAGAAATCCATAGCCTTGACCTTCTTCTTCTGCCTTGTATATCCTTCAGGTGCTAAACCCATAGACATGAATTGGATTATATCCACAAAATTTTCATCCGCAATGCGCACAACAAAGAGCTGCGCGCTAGGTAATCCTTCATCAAGACTTGTAGGTTCTTCACCATTCTCAATCTGCGAAATGTGATCGAGTCCAACATTTAATATTCCTCACTTCAAAATTACTTTGAATTCATACTCATGAAATAGTATTAACCACCTACAAATCCCCCCCGAACACAAGCTTGTTGACCAAGTACTTCAAAGCTGAATGGTCTGTATACATTTTGAAGTGTGCATCGAAGAGATAATGTTTGAACTTCTGGAGCAGATAGACCATCGCCAACCCTTCGCGCTCTGTGGTTGAATAATTCTTCTCGGCCTTAGACAATTTTCTGCTTGCAAATGCAATTGGATGGTCGATATCTCTTCCAACTGGTTGGGTTAAAACTGCTACTAATGCTATTCAGGACACAACCACAACCACATGTACATGAAATTCTTCCTTCCAATTGGGGAACACTAGAATAGGTAATGTAACCATATTTTCCTTCGAAACATCTAATCTTTTCTAGCAATCATCATCCTAGAAAAATGTCGCATCTTTCTTCAATAATTTCTCCATGGGTGCAATGATCTGCGTGTATGTTTTAATGAACTTTCTATAGTATCCTGTATGGCCCAACGTTGTGCGCAACTGTTTTATAGTCCTTGGGGGATCCATATTGATAATCACCGCAATTTTAGTAGGGTCCACCATCAATCCTTGCTTACAAACAACGTGGCCCAAAAATATCCCATATGGTAAGCAAAATATATACTTCTTCAGATTTAGGGAGATCTGATACTTCCTACAAGTATCTAGCATCAGGCAAAGACTTGAAACATGCTTTTTAACTAACCCGAACATCGTCCAATCATCAAAGTAGACCTCCAAAAAATTGTGAATAAATTCCTTAAAGGCAGCGACTACCACCCTAGAAAATATCGCAGGGGCATTATTAAGTCCAAAGGGTATAACTGTATACTGAAAAGAGCCCCATTCTGTGGTGAATGTAGTCTTACTTTGATCTTCTGGCGCAATCTTTATCTGGTGATATCTTGAGAATCCATCTGTAAAAGAGTATGCTTCTTGACCACCAACATTCTCTAATACTTCATCTATGACCGACATAGGGAATGGATCATGTACACATGCATCATTCAACTTCCTTAGATCTACGCAGATCCTGATTTCGCCCTTTGTCTTCTTCTCTTGAACTACCATAGGACTAACCTAGTCTGATTCTTCTATAGGCTCAATAATTCCTGCTGTGAGCATCTTATCCAACTCTTTGTGCACCTTTTCTTTGTATTTAGGATTCAATTGGTATGGGCACTACTTTGCCAACTTCACATCTAGCCTCAAATTGATCTTCATAACACCCAAACCACCTACTATCCCCTTTATATTAGAGAACTTTTTTGGAAAGAAGTCCTGATATTCACGTAACAACTTCGCGACCTTGTATATTGTGTCCTCATCCCAGTAATCACTTATATTTGTGAACTTTGGCTGCGCTTCCAACGCAATGTTCACTTGCTTGGTCTTCAATGGTTTTGAAATGTTAGGCATCTCTACCTCAAACCCAACGACTTTGTGCTGTCCCTGTGACTCAGGGATACTGATATTTCTAGGATCTTCCTCCCCTTCTTCTGTGGTGACATTGTAGCACTTTGGAGCATGGCATAATTGCATACTCCAGTTAGTTTGTACCCATGTGATAGGCTCTATAGGTGTTCTGAATATCGAAACCTTGATTTCCTGTAATTCTTCATCAATACATTCAAATCCATCCTCAAAACTGAATGTTAGCAAAAAACTCTCCTTCATAACATCCCACTCCGCGGTTCCATGTCGAAGCTCTGTTTCTAAGTACCAATTCATAGGAATAGTATCGAAGGTGTGGAAGAATATATGTACCCATTCAGGCTATGGTTCCTCTCTCCATGCTTTTGTCACACTTTTGTCCAATGAGCCAAATGCTCGCACGAATCATCCTTTCCTCTATATTTTTCCGTAATGCGGGTATTTGCATAGCCAAATCGAAACTTCATCATTCTTCAGTACTCCTTCCAGTCTGCAAAACTGTCCTTATGTGTACCCCACCATTTGGCTGGCGTAGCTCTCAGCGTGATGTCCAATGCTTGAATCCAATGCTCATCCGGTACATCCATTTCAAGTTTATCAAGAAAAAAATTTACATCTTCTAAGCCATCATAATATGGTAAATTGTGTACCTCAGTGGATATACACTAGAGTGGTTTAGTAAGTTTGTTGCACGCAACATTGTTACGTCATGCAATATATTCTGCTAATGCTCGAGTTCCTAATATGAATCTGAGTTGCAAGAGTTGTCCTTTTCCCAAGTGATTCTTCCTTCCACCATAGGATTGATCCAATCCTCGTTCCACACAGTAAGCTTATAGTTCTGTTCAATATCCTCCTCCTTATACTAATCTCATACTGGTTCAGTATATCAAACACCTCTGGCTGGATCCAATGGAACAATGACTCTCAATTTCTTCTTCTCAAATGTCGTGTTGTGCTTCTGCAGGTTGATGACCGCATTCATATCAAACACCCAATCGATTCCAGGCAGTGCCGAGTAGGGATTACTATCATCCACTATTTCGATTACCTCAAAATCAACTATAGTGTGTGCCCCTTCAATGTCTACAGTTACTCCATGTAGGCGTCCCATAGGAATAATATTCTGTTGGTTTTCCATTCACAGCTGAATTGGGGACCACTATAGCGTCGACTTTCACATTCTTTCCCAGTTTTGTTTAGGAAAAACATTTACATCAGATCTGAAATCTAAGATAACCTAGTCCATTTCAAATTCTCTGATCTGTGCAATCAATCACATCTCCTGACCAATCCTTTTCTTACTTTTGTTTACTTTATGCACTGTGCGTTGTTGAGGTAGCGGCTTGCCCTTTCCAACACAGTGGTCTATTAATTCTTGCAGTCCCTCAACTACTTTATGGTCCCTTAAGAGCTTCATGCAGGTTTGCAAGAAGGATTTTAATACCAAGGGATCTATCTCCTGCGTAACAATGACCTCTTCAGGCTTCTCTGTTTGTGCATTCTGATTCTTTGATGTGGAAGCTCTTGAATCCACAAAGCTCTTCTTCGCCTCCATAAATGTTTCTTTTACCTTATGCAAATCAAATTTAGTATCTTTGTCAGTAGCCCTGTGCACCCACAGATTCTCTTATGGTTGTTTTTTACAGCTTTATCTTCCCCGATAGCTACACCGCTTCGTGTAACTATATTAATGCTTGGGCCATCCTCGCGTGGTTTTGACCTCATCATCTGGATGTTCTGAGTGGGCTGTTGGTTCTTCTTCTCTTGCATCTTTGCGATGAGTATAGGACAATCTTCTATTACGTGGTCAAACTGTCGGCAATACTGACAAGAGGGGTGTGTCGGGTTCTGACAATCTCGCGCATAGTGGCCTGGTTCCCCACAATTGTAACAAATAATCTATCCACGACCTCTTCTAGCTCCTCCCCCTCGTCCTCTTCCTTGACCCTGGAATCCTCCGTGCATTGTAGGTGTGCCTTGATCCTGCTGTGGACATGTCTCAGCCTGTACTCTATATGTCGGAGTTCTGTCCATCATTAACTCATAACTTTGGAAATTGCACTCATCATGGCCTACAGACTTACAGAAATTGCAGAATAGTTGTTGGGGAGTCTGTACGAACTTTTGCAACAAATGACAATTATCAGTTGAGTGTTTTCTTGTTATTTGGCAGATAGCGCACCAGGGCATTACACCGTTACTTGATCCAGCAGAAGTTTCTGGCTTCAGGGGGTTAGGACCTCCCCCAATTAGATAGTTCTGATATACTGGGAAATGATCCTTGTCATGACCATTTCCTTTGCACTTTAAGCACCATACTTCAGAACGAGTCTCATTTTTTACCTCTTTTCCTTTTTTGAGATCCTGCAACTCCATATGCAGGCTAGCTAGCTATGTCTGAATATTCTACACTCCCAGATTCATATCATGAATAGGAGAAGCCTCTAACTTCATAGCAATTTCCAGTGCTTCAACGTGTGATCCAATCTTCTGCTATGACAATGGTAATCTCAAATGAGTCAACAATGTAGTAATATACCAATCCTTATGTTGCTCGTCTGAAATATGTAGATTAGTCTGTTGTAGCAAACATTTCAGCCTTTGATCAATATCCCATGCAGATTCATTCACCTTTTGCTTAGTTTCTTTGACCTTAGTCACATACTAGGCTTGAGACTTTGGCTTTTTGAATTCATTATTCAATGCATCTTTTGTGTCTTTCAATGGTGCAGTTGGATTAGTCGTACTGTACTGAATATACCAATTTAACGCTCTATCTTGCAATGCTATGACCAGCTGCGCTTTCTTCATATCCTCATCCGTTATCTATTGTGACTTCCACACAACATCTTCTACAAACCAAAATTGATCAGTGTCTTCAGTCCCCAGATCCTTGAATATAGGCATCTTCATAGTGTTCGCCACACTAAATAACAGAGGTGGAGGTGGAGGTGGAGGCATAGGTGTGTGAGGTGGAGGTGATGGCAGAGGTGGAGTGGATGGATGTGGAATTCCTGCAGTGCCTTGATCTATCGATTGCGGCGCACCTCTGGGCATCTTCGGACTATTACTTTCTTCTTCGCTATCGGATGCTCCCAACAGAGGACTGTACTCAACAATTGTATCTAGATCTTTTCTGAACTGTTTCCCACTTCGCGTAGCTCCCGTCAAGCCTCTTATAAACATCAATTTAGTGGCATAACCCGTTTCTCACACAATAACATTTTAATCCAGGTTTTCAGAGACTTACCTCTTCGTCCTTTGAAAAACCGGTGTTCAGCTTCGCTATAACTGACAGACATATCAATCGCGAACTCCGTGATAAATCTGCCCAAAATACTATCGATTCAGTAATCGAAAGCTTTTGTAACCTTGTATTATGATCCTTCCAGGCGCTTCACTAACTACGTAGTCCACAAAATAGGGTTATCTAGCTTCCAGGTAGGTTAACCATCCGCCAATTTAGCCAACCATTCATATAATTCACACGAAAAAGAGCAAAAGAAAACTTCGTGTTTATCTGTATACAGATATCTCTGCAACCACTCTTCTTTCGACAGATGCAGATTCCTATTTTCTTGATCTACAAACTCGTGCAACTTCCGATCTATCCACTTTTCAATCTCCTTCTTTGTTGGTCTCCATGGATCCCACATCACATGCCCCTTAGATAGATCTCGGTCTCGACAAAAAAACCATTTGTTGGCTTGATGGAGCTTGGACCCAAGGTCGGAGTTAGCTATGCTAACCAACAAAACCCTACACTACCAGCCCTTTAGGCGACAACCCACGTAGCGCAAGCTGCAGTCTCACCCTAGGCAGTATTGGGGGATGCTAGAACCAGGATTCTACATCTAGAGCGCTATGTGATGTGTCTTCTGTAGACCTAGCGCTTTATCTTGACCTTCATGAATCCTAACCCTTGAAACCCAGAACTTAAAGTAAATAACAGTTAACAAATTTCTGTCCTTCACCGATTTAAGATCGTCAGATTGGGTGTTTCGATGATAAAGAAACCTAAGTATTTTCCACCAAAGAAGAACATGACATTTCTGCTAGATGTTTGGGAGAGAAGACAACATTCATCTTTGTGATTCAATTGTTTATCAGCAGGGGTATAATAATGTGGTGGCAAATTTTCAAAGGCAGTACAACTTCAGAACCCAGAATGTCCCTATCAAAGCTCCGCCATAAAAGACAACAACTGAACAACAAGTTGAACCTAGAAAAGAGATATTGAAGAAACCAGAGGAGCCTAAGAAGGACAATCCAAGAAAAGCAGAAGAAGAAAAAAAGGAGACCAAGGATTCAGAAAAATCACAGTCAACCTTTAATCTGGAATCTAAAATCAGTAAGTTGAAATTATCCATTCCTTTTGCTGAACTTTTGAGAAATGAGCAATATAGGAAAATAATTTTTACTATGATTAAAATTTCAGAAATTGATTAAGTCAACGTAAATTCACAAAATTCTTGAAACCTAGATGATGATGCTCATGATATGTTTTTGGCCCATATGTCACTAGTTTAAATGATGATGTTCCCCGATTTTATGTAAGTCTGAATATACATTATATGATCCTTCACAATGCCATGTTAGACTCCAGAGCTTCACATAACCTCATGCCTAAGTCAGCCATGGACCACTAGGACTCCAAATTACTAGACCCTACATATATTTGTTCTCTTTTGATTCCAAAAAGTAAATTGCCTAGGGCTGATAAAGGATTTAGTTGTCACCTTAGCTCAATTTCTTGCTAAGGGTGTATTGATGGATATAGTAATAACAAACATTCTAGCCAGATTTGGCATGTTGTTATCCCAATTTTGGGCAATGATATTGGGAGGAACGTTACAGATGGAAATGTCCTATGCTTCCATCTCGTTGTTTGCTGAAATGAAAAGATTATACCGAGAGGTCCAAATGGCCTATATGGTGAGCAGTAGAACCCAGCCGGATAATCATCCTATCTATGCAGTAGACATAAAACTAGGATCACATATTTTCTTCAATGATTGTTGTTTTGAGGGAGAAACATTAGTAAAAAATGAAACTAATATTAAGCAAGGAAAGGTTTATAAATTTTTAGATGATGTCTGGAAATTAGACTTTGATGGCTCTACTTGTGAGAATGGTTCTGGAAGGTGGATTGTTCCTCCAAATTTTATAATCCAATTACATCCATTTAAATTGTATTTTGACTGTACAAACAACGTGGTAGAATATGAAGCTCTCATTATTGGGCTAAATATGTTAAGAGAGAAAAAGGCGAAGAAAATTCACATTTTTGGGGATTCAGAGCTGATCGTTAACCAAGTCAAAGGTACTTATCAAACTAAGCATCCAAGAATGAGAGCCTACATGAATGAGGTATGAGATTTATTTTTTAACTTCTTTTCTGAACATGAAATCTTGCTGGTACCAAGAGAGGAGAATGGAATTGCAGACTCTTTAGCAATAGTTGCTACTGCATTTAGGATTCCAATTTATCCAAATGAAAAGTATGAGATCAATGTTAGACACATGCCTTCTATTCCAGATAAAACCAAGCACTGACAGGTGTTTGAAGACGATCAACAAATTAAAATATTTCTTGAAAGAACAGATGAATTTCTCAGAAACTTCAATAGAAAAGCATGAAGATGAAATGACAGGTAATAATTCTGAACCAACATTCTTTTTGAATGTTGTGGATGGACAGGAAATTATTCAATTAAGTAACAATCTAATTCCTAGAGGCTTGGTTCCTTTAGAAAGGTTGTTCGATTCTAATGATGTGGCAGTTAAGCCAAGAATTCTGCTGAGCGATGGTGAGATGGAAGATTACAATTTGGGGATGAACAATGACCCAAAGGTAGTCAAAGTTTCTAACACTTTGAAAAATGAGCATAAACCAAAATATGCAAAATTGTTGCAAGAGTTTACTAATTTATTTTATTGGAGGTGCGAAGATTTGAAGATTTATGACCAGACCATCATTCAACATATTATACCACTTAAGGAAGATTGAGGCCATTGAAATACTGACATGCGTCTGTGTTTTCTGTGTGCTATTTAAAGGATATGAAATTTGACCATCAAGGGCTTGATAACTAGTTAATGAACCACCTTCATAGTGAATTTGATCTCTTGCAAATGAGCAACATACCTAATCATTGAATTTGGGTGAAGCATGTGTTTTGAAGCTCAGAGGTTAAGCGAGTCACAGGGGTTCTTACTTCCATAGAGTAGTTGATGAACCACGGGCAGTGGAATCTGTCTCTCGAGTGTTTGACCAATCCATTGGTGTGAATTCCCCCTTATGTAAGCATCCCCTCAGACAATGGTTTTGGCTCGAGGTGGTCAGCTACAAGAAAAATTAAATGTAGCTCGAATATGTTTGGGTGGAGAGTGGAAGTCCCTCACTTAGTTGCCTCCCTCAGATAAGCATAAAAGTTGATGCATACTGATTTATGGATGTTGACTCTGTTGTTGTGTTGATTGACTAATGTATGGTCTTGCTATAATCATGGAAGAATTCCAAACTCACAGAATAATTATGGTTGGCCAACTATCTTTGGTTGTTCATGGCGCTGATGAATGCTTGGGTTATGTGATTACTGCCTTCTTAGTCAATTGCATGTTGTTTGATATTCTCATGAAAGGTGGTTTGAAAATCACCTAAGACTAACATTTTATTTCACAAGTTCTCAATTATCTTATATGTTTATGAGTTTGGGAAGCTCACTTCCACAACCATGATTGTATGTTACCTTATTAGGAGTTCAATTTATATGTTGTGTGTTAGATGAATGTCTGGTTAGATTTGAGGGTCACTTAGTCAATAAATGATGCGATGATCCTATGATTTTATGCATTCTTATATATATTGTTGTAGTTAACAATTGTAATTAGCCTAATGGCCTAAGATTCATGTTGTTACAAATATGGCTTGTAGGCCTCATGTGTAATCATATAAACGTGTATGCCTTCTTGCTAATGAATGAAGGATTCATATATCAATGATGAAGTTAACCTAAAATAGATAATAGAGTTGGAATGCTTGAACTTGGGTGAATTTAGCTTTAAAAGCCATGGCTCTCGTTTTTGTGTGGATTCGATGTAATTTTGGAAATGTTGGTACCTCTTTTATTTAATCTATAAAGGGCTTAGAGTTGTTGAAAGTTTATGCTCAGGCCAAGGTAATCATTCTTTGAAATTTGGAGTTTTAGGAAGCTTCCCGTACCTCAGAGATTTTGTGCATTTTCCTTGTTCCTTTACCCTTAGTGTTCCTGCAGAAATTTGGGCATTCATGGGTTCGAGCTGACGAGGTGTTGACTAAGAAAGTTCTCATGAGTGCGAATTGGATATGCCATGAGGCCAAATATCCCTTTCAAGGCCATTTGTGGAAGGTGGAAGATACGATGTGGACGGTGGCAGATATGAGGTGGAAGGTCGGATGTGGTGTGTGACCATATTACGTTGTGGTCTAGTTGCATCCGGTGATCTAGTGGTATGGGGGCTAATGAGGTCAAGTGTGACGACCCTGGTCAAAAATCCATGTAAAAAGTTAATATAGGCAAAAATAAGACCAAGGTCATGGGATACGTATTCCAAGGTGAATGTTAGGCAAGACATTCTAGTGTGGGTGTTCATTGGTTTCTTATGGCTAAGGAAATTGGCAAAGGCAATGGAAAAGGCTTTGAAAAGGAAAATGGCATTTTTGGCACATTTATTTATGAAAATAATGGAAATTAGGAGAAAAGGAAGGTGAAAGGTCACAGGTTGCATGTGAGGAGGAAATTGAAGGAAAATAATGGAAAATGAAGAAAAATAGAGGCCTCATTGATAAAAAGGCTTCTGAGGATTAGTTGGCAAGATTTTGCTCAAGCTTGGTTAGTGTAATCTTTGGTCAGTTCAATTTTGGAGCTCTCTCGTTATTCTCTCTCTCACTCTCTTGGACACTTAGAGTTTTCTTGGAGCAAGGAAGGGAAAAGCAAGCAAAGGAAGGACAAGGAAAAGAAAGGAAAGCAAAGAGAAAGCAAGGAAGAGTAGGATCAAATAACTTCAACAAGAATACTTGTAGGTAACATATTGCATGTGTGATTTCCTAGATGGTTTTGACATGCATGGCTTTGCATGTTGGTATTTGGTTCTCTGGTTGTCGATGGCATGGTCTTGCCGGGTTATGACAGTGGTTTTCAGCCTTGCCTTGCCTTTTATGGATAGCCATGGTGTGATGGGATTGTTTCTTGTTTTTGAGCTATGGAATTGCTGGATGGTTTCAAAATTTGAGGCAGAAGTGGTCTCAAGAAAATTCCTAAAGGCCAGGGAATCCCTTGATCAATTTTGGTGGGATACACAGTAAAGCCTGAGGGTGGAGTCTCAGTTTAGGGCCTAGTGATTCGTTGTGGATTTCGGTAAAGACTGAGAGACAAGGAGATGGAAAATTCCTTAAGGATAGTGATGGAGTCTAGAGGCATTCCAAGATCGGTTTGGTTTTGTGATCTCGGTGCCGGTTTTGGTGAGATCACGGTTTGGTGAGGGTGGAGGTGGTTCAACCTCTGGATTCCCTTAGTTTTTTTAGATTGGTTTATCCATGAGATCCCACGATCATGCTTGGAATATGGCACGGGTGTGACTGGCTGAAAGAAAGATTTAGTTCAGCCATGTCTATGGTTTAGTGGTATGTGGAACTCCCAAACCTGGTTGGCTCTTGCCTATGTTTAATAAAAGCTAAATTCTCTTACTTTTGTACTTGTTATTATGTGACCTTAATGGTTCTTATCTCATTATTATTTACATGGTTTAATATTGGTTATAAGCATGGCTATATGACTGGTTATATTCATGGTTATTTCATGTATTTACTTGTAAATGAAAGGATAATGGATGCAATACCTAATTGATGTCAAAACAGTTGAGGGAAGAGGGTGGTGATCCTTCTTGTCAAGTCTCATATGAGTTATCAGTCATTTATGCTCTGTCTTGTATTCATGTCCTGTAGATTGCATTGATGCCAAGTGTTTGACAAAATGTCAGTCCCGGTTGGGGATGGTCAGGCCTAGTCCTGGAGCCAGTTTTTGGCTTGCAAGTCTTATTGTCATGTAAATTATGGATTCTGTAAGCTATAGGGTTTCTGGGCAGTGACCTGGATTATGGACTTGAAAAGTGGCACAAATACCGGAGTCGCACACACAGGTCTAAGGAGAAAAGTCCCCATATGCACCCATGCTTTATTGTGGGTGCATTTGGAGCCTCCCATATGCACCCTTGTCCATATTAAGGGAGTTTCCATGGGTTTGATGCACTAAAAACTCAGTGGGACCCAGGGAATGGTCATAGGGACGACTAGGAAAACTTTCGGGTGTCCTGTAGCAGGTATAGAAGGTCTATGTTTTGGGTTTTTGTCGATTCCACTTCCTTAAGGTCACCTAGGAGGTCGAGTCTTATCATAGTAGCCCCTCATCTCATGTGTTACCCCTGGTAAGTCGGTGAAAGTGGGTAGATATAAGGGGAGGCGTCATTACAGAGTGGTATCAGAGCCAAGTTGCGCTCTCTTTGGGTCATATCTAATACCATAGAGTGGTATCGGAGAGGGTTTCATTCTCTTTGGGTGGTGTCTGGTTTCTGTACTTTTTGGGTGATGTTTGGTTTCTGTTCTTTTTGGGTGATATCTGATACCACAGAGTCGTATCAGAGCATGGTTCACCCATCAGACTGGATGGGAGGTGTGTTGGTCATGCATTCATCTCGGTTGTATATGTGCTTGTTATGTCTGCATGGTAATGGTCATTGTTACATTTGTGTTTCCATATAGGAGTTGATGATGTTGTTGTTGGGATGCGTTTGTCATGAATGCATGTCAGTTGTATACTGTTATATACCTAGGGGGGATAACATGGGGTACAAAGGGAGGTACCCAAGGGAATAATATAATAATGGGATGGGCCATAGTAATAAATAAGGTGGTTAACCCATATCATGTAAGGGACCACAAGTAGTTAGTAATAATGTAATGGGCCCATGGTATTAGATATATGGTATTGAGGGAACCATGGTAATGACCCATGGTATTATATGTATGAGGCCTATAAAGAGGCTAGAGACTCCACATTGAGGGATGTGAAGGATTATTGTATGAACATGCATATGGCTTGTGGAGTGTTCTCCTTCCTTAAGGAGTGAATATATGGTGTTGCCCTACCTTAAGGGTTTGATCAATAAAGTGAATCATTTCTATCTATATTCAGATCTTTTTATTTCTTGGGTTTATTTTCATTGTCTTATATTTTCATATCAGATCTATAACAAGTGGTATCAGAGCACTTTCTTGGGCAAAAGTGGAGATTTTTTTTTTTAATTTTTTGCAGGAATTTTCTGGGGTGGCAAGTTTGCAGATCAGATCTGTACATTTTGGGGCAAAATATACAAAATATAATTGCAGATCTAGATTCTTTGTGAAAAAATACTCGATTTCAAAAAAAAAAATCGACAGAATCGGAGTCCGGATGAGGGAGATATCGGTGATCTAAAAATCAGTGGTGTTGTAGACAATTTCTTGGGGCAGCAAGTTTATGGCATAGATCTAGACGTTCTGGTGCAAAATTTGCAAAATTTAATTGCAGATCTAGATTATTTGTGAAAAAATACCCGATTTCAAAAAAAAAATCGGCCGAATCAGAGTCCGGATGAGGGAGATATCGCTGATCTAAAAATCAATGGTGTTGCAGACAATTTTTCGGGCAGCGAGTTTGTGGCGCAGATCTAGATGTTTTGGTGCAAAATTTGCAAAATCTAATTGCATATCTGGATTCTTTGTGAAAAAATACTCGATTTCAAAAAAAAAAAACGGCCGAATCGGAGTCCGGATGAAGGAGATATCGCTGATCTAAAAATCAGTGGTGTTGTAGACAATTTTTCGGGGCAGCGAGTTTGAGGCATAGATTTGGACGTCTTGGTGCAATATCTGCAAAATCTAATTGTAGATCTGGATTCTTTGTGAATAAATACCCGATTTCAAAAAAAAAATCAGTCGAATCAGAGTCCGGATGAGGGAGATATCGTTGATTTAAAATCAACTATTTTTCAGCAATTTTTTGTGACGGTGGGACAGTTGCACTGTGGATCGGCAATTCCAGTGCCTAGATCGGGATTTCTACCACATGGGAAGATGCAGAATGGTTGTTCCATTTCTAAAAATATCTCATAATAGGGATTCTGAGCAATATTAACGGAATTGTGGCCATTTTAAATTTTCGCCAAGTAAGTGAATTTTTTTCAAAACCCTCTTCATGGCGGTTCTATGTTTTATAGGAAAAGATAATGGTCCTACTATTGAAGAATACATAGAGAAAACAAAGTCGGTATGGGAAAAAATTGGAAGGATTCAGTGTTGCTTAATTTCAGAGATGAGGCTCATAAATGGTATTTCTCACTTGACGACAAGCAGTTGTCCAAACTTTCAGATGCAGAATTTGAAAGAGTCCTTTTAGACAAATGGTCTCGGACTAGAAAAAAGGAGAATGAGACACGTAAGGGGTTATTTTCTACGGGTGTCTCCTTATTGCAGGTTCATGGATTGATTCAGAAGGAGAAAATCATTGTATCTATAAATCCTAGTTGCAAGCATAATTTTATGAATGTTAATTTGACAAAAAAATTGCAAGTTCCAGCAAAATACATTGAAAACACACAGGTGGATGATGAGGATGTTCAAGTGTATAAGGATTTGAAGATTTGTATGGATAAGTATGTGTTGCATGGTGATTTTTATACTTCAGAGATGGATAATATTGATGTTGTTTTGGGATATCCTTGGATGGAATCCGTGGGTACTATCAATATTAATGTGCAGAAGAAATTTCTGAAGCTCTGGTATAAAAAGAAGAAAATTACATTACAAGATATTTCCATCAATAAACAGGTAGAGTCCATTAAGGTTGATGCAGAAGATGTTCCAAGGACTAACATATCAGATGATGAGCCATTGATGATCGACAATCAAACACAAACAGAGGCTGAAGCAGAAAAGGATACAGGTGTTGATACATCAGATGAGGGCTCAGTGGTTGAAGTAATATTGGAAGATAAGACACCACAACAGGCACCACAGCAGGGTGAATTAAATAAAAAGACACCGTGGGGTAAAACTTCAACATATCATCACCCACATCACCCTGCAAGAAAACAACCAACAAAATGGAAACCAATTAGCGACAAGGACAACAACCCCCGCATGACAGATAGAGAGGAGCGAAGATCCACCTACTACACATCAACACAGAAGAGCTGCCACGGTCAACTTCCATCTCAAGCGAGCGAGGCACCAGCGAGATCGAGGGTTCACCTTTCTCTTGGATGGCTAGATGCACGTGCATGGTACCAGTGGACTACTCTTTTGAGTAGATATTATTATTTGTGTTCTTCTCATGTTTCGGGGACGAAACATGTTAAGGGGGTGGAATGTTATATACTTAGGGGGGATAACATGGGGTACAAAGGGAGGTACCCAAGGGAATAATATAATAATGGGATGGGCCATAGTAATAAATAAGGTGGTTAACCCATATCATGTAAGGGACCACAAGTATTTAGTAATAATGTAATGGGCCCATGGTATTAGATAGATGGTATTAAGGGAACCATGGTAATGACCCATGGTATTATATGTATGAGGCCTATAAAGAGGCTAGAGACTCCACATTGAGGGATGTGAAGGATTATTGTATGAGCAGGCATATGGCTTGTGGAGTGTTCTCCTTCCTTAAGGAGTGAATATATGGTGTTGCCCTACCTTAAGGGTTTGGTCAATAAAGTGAATCATTTCTATCTATATTCAGATCTTGTTATTTCTTGGGTTTATTTTCATTGTCTTATATTTTCATATCAGATCTATAACAAGATATACGCATTTGTTATGCATGTCAGTTGTATACATTTGTTATGCATGTCAGTATATATATGTTGTTATGCATGCATTGTCATGGTTATGGTTATGCATGTATGGTAGGTCAGACATTCATTGTGACGTCATTGTATACAATTAGGTCATCATGATGTTGTTGGTATTTTATGATGCTGATGTGTTGATTCAGGTAAAGTAGGAGATGTAGACCATCAAAGTGAAGTTGCAACATTGGACCTCGAGGCAAGAGCATGTCGTCATACATGTTTGTATGTTGGGCATGCAGGTATGTTTGTTAAGGATTGTTATATGCATTATGGTTATGTGTATGGCTTTCATTCTATTGATGTTATGGTTAGATACATGATAAATGCTAGTTGATTATTGTAGTCATATGCACATGTGTCATATAGTTATGAATGATAGTAACCTGTGGTTGTATGCATTGCTATTGTTGTTTTATGTTAGATAACTTGATGATTATGTTATATGTTGTTGATGAGTATGTTATAGGTTAACTTTTTGTTGTTATATGATAGTTAGCTTGATGATTAGGTTATATATAGTTAATGAACATTATATATAACTTCTTGTTGTTATATGCTAGTAACTTGATGATTAGGGTTATTACATTAAGATCTTGATGTTATATGTATCATAATAATTTGGATTGGTCTATGCACATAGTTAGGGTTATGACATTCATGTATGAGTTAATATGTTGTGATATTATGTCATACTAATATAGACTATGATTGTTATGCATGAATGAAAAATTGTTTATGAGTTTATGATGTGAACATGTTAGCTAGTGACTATTATGGATATCATGACCTTATTTATGGTTGAGTTGATATGTTGTGAAGTTATACTATGCTAATCTAGCTTGATTGCGTAGACAAGATAGCCTCCCCTAAGATACATTAAAGTATGAGTTTGCTTATGTCGGTTATGTAGTGTTTGAATGTTTGATTATGTCGTCTATTTGGTGTTTGAGTGTTTGGTGTCTATTAAGTCCTCTCTTTGTTGTTTGAATGTTTGATTAGTAGCATGATATAAGTTTGTATCTATAAGATTGCATGGAGAAATGATATTGTTTTAAGATGGTTTTACTCAAAAATATGTGTTGAGATAATTGACATGTACTTGAGTGTAATAGGTGACAGTTGTAGCATTATGTCTAATGACTATGAGTTGACTATGGATTATGACATGATTGTTAGTCTTGGTAAAGGTTGATTTCAAATTGATAGATATGATTGTCTTGATATTTGGAACATGTGGTTGACATATGTGAGCAATTGTAGGTTAAAATGCTTGGCATTAGTATGACAAGGTAAGGTAACTAGTATGTTGTTATGTTTACTTATGCACTGAAAATTATGTGTTTATGGCAGTATGATGTAGGGGATTGCATGGAAAAAGAGATTGCCATGAAATCTTAAAGAAGGCTCGGGTTGAGCTTTCACTTGGAGGCATTGGGAACCATGGGGATGGAGTCATGGTGTTTGTTTCTAATTTTTTGCTCTCGGTATTTGTGATTTGGTTGTGCTTGATTTCATCTTTGTTATGTCTGGTGCAAGGCCTTTCCACTTTGTTTTGCAGTGTCATATTGTTATTGATTTTCATGGTTTTCTTCTTGTTTGTTTCTTGTATTTACTTTTATGTTTTGAATCTTGGGAATTGGTTTGGGGAAGAGGAAAGTTAATGGAGGTCGGAGAAGGTTGTGTGGTACCTAACATGTGATGTAAGGCTTGGATGAAGCTCTGTGCATGTATAAGGGCATCTGAAGGCAAGCGTATGACAATTAGTTGGATTGGTTGGGTCCATTGAGGTAAATGGACGGTGATATGACAACCATGAGAAAGGTAACAAAAAGGGTAAGTAAATGGATTTGAGGTTTCAGATGCCTTGGATATGCTGGGAAATGTTGTTCTCAATATTGTGCATGTTGTGCATGGATAAAGGAAGTTCTCTTAAACTTGGCCTTATGATATCTAGTAATTATGCTATGATCATGATTGCTTTATGCTAATGTTTATATGCATATATGTATGTATCTACATTGTTATCTGATAGGGTCATTAAGGATCATGATTGTTTTATGTATACATGTATGTATGTATGTCATTGTTTGACAGGGTCACCAGGGATCATTCTTGTGGAGGAATGATTGCTTATGTAGGTGAATGTCATGAAGAGGTTCCTAGTTTATGAGGAATCAAATGGGAAGAGTAGCCATGACAAATATATGGGGTCAATATCATGCAAATATGAATTGTTATTGTATGCTTGTATTATGCCTATGTTTATGTTATGACAGGTAATGTTGAAGGATACATCAACGGAATGAAAACAATGTGCTTTGCAGCATGCTAGGATAAGCATGGATGACAGAGAGACACTGGAAGAAAGGTTGCTTCATAGAGGCAATATGGTTTTGGCTGTGCACTGCTATTATTGTGTATATGTTGTGCATGTTGTATATTCAGTGATTCTACCTATGGTGATGTGTAATGTTGTATATGTAGTATTGTGTACATATGATGTTGTATGCCTATTGCATATATGGTGTTGTGTGTATATTACATATGCAGTGCTTGGTATAGATGGTGCTATGTACATGTTGGATATGTGGTGCTGTGTACATATTGTACTGTGCTCATGTTGGATATGCGGTGTTGTGTGCATATAGTGTTGTGTGCATGTTGTACATGCGGTGTTGTGTGCATATGATGTTATGTACATGTTGTATATGTAGTGTTATGTACATATGGTGTTGTGTGCATGTTGTACATATGGTACTATGTATATATGGTGCTGTGTGCATGACCATACATGTGGTGTTGTATGCAGGTGGTGTTGTGTGCATGTCATGCATGTGGCATTGTATACATGTGGTGTTGTGTACATGCCGTGCATGTGGTGCTATGTACATGTGGTACCGTGTACACATTGTACAAGTGGTGCGATATACATATGGCGTTGTGTACATGTTGTGCAGGTGGTGCGGTGTACATATGGCGCTGTGTACATGTTGTGCAGGTGGTGTCATGTACATGTGATATTGTGCACACGTTGTGTAGGTGGTGTTGTGTACAAGTGGTACTATGTACATGTTGTACATATGGTACTGGTGTTCATGTGGTATTGTGCGCATGTCATACATTTTGTGTTGCAGGTATGCGGTACTATGTATGTGCATTATGTAGTTGTGGTATCGTGACATGTGTAGTCATTGTGTTGTACAATGTGTACATATGTGTATTGTGTTGTGCACCAGATGTAAGAGTATGTATTATGTTATGTTGTACACTAGGTGTAGGTGTATGTGTCGTGATGTATATCAAGTGTAGGTGTATGCATTGTGTGATGTTGTACGCTGTTTGTGGATATATGTGTTGTGATGTACATTGTGTATGTGTATGTGGTTGAAGAGAAGCAAAGGAACTGGGTGCTTGCCAGGCATGGAAACCGATCCAATGTGTGTATAGAAAGAACAAAGGTAGAAGTAAGGACTGATGAAGGATAAGTATTAGTATTTTATTTCAGTTTTATTATACATATGACCTATGATTCTGATTTATGATGGTTATATGTGATCTATGATTTTGGTTTATGATGATTGCATGCGATTCATGATTTTGATTTATGATGGTTGTGTTTTGAGCTAACCCGATGTGATATGTTTATACATAATGATTTTATTAAAGATGTTAGTTTGACTTGTTGTGACAGGAAGTAAACAACATTGCAAGTGTACCTTATTGATGAGCTACCAATGAGGTATCATGCAAATTCATTTCAATTTATTTTAAATATAATGGAAGTTATGTGCTTAGTACAAGAAGCACGAAAATTCCTGGTTGGGTGGTTGAAACTGAGTACAAGGATTAGCAGCAACAAGAAAAGGAATTTGAACATGAAACAATATGCTGGTAAAGCACTTCAGGAGCAAGGCCATTGTGGGATATTGGTGCCCAATAATGTCCATTGATTGCCATGAGCATGCTATAACCAGTATGATGGTTTTGAGGTAGGTATATGTCTTGGTTGTTTGACCTTCTAATGTGAAGAAGCCTTTCCAAGGGATGGATCACCCGAGATAGGGGATAATAGAGAACTTGGAAGGTGAGTGACTACATGGAAGGGGTTGATTAGATCTCTTGAGGGACTATGTAGCAGAGAAGGGAAGGCCAGGGATGGGTTTGTTTTGGTCATTAGCATTGTCAGATGGAATCATATTCATATTGGGAGTGCGCCCTGGAACAATGAGTTAGTAATTATTCATTGAGAGGACAAGTGGCGCAGGATTGTAGTGCTGGACATTGGATGCAGCTTTGACTTTGACAATGGATTCTGGACTTCTTGGGAAGGAGGTGAATCTTGGTATTACCTTGAGGGTGGAGGTGTGAGCCTCTGGATTCCCTTGTTGTTGATGTGGGTATCGTATCCTTTTATTTGCTGGTTGAGTAAATGTGCATGAGTGTATGTGGTTATTATTATAAATACCACAATGAGCTGTCTTATAAAGCTCCAATATGTTGTATGTTGTCATGTTTTCTACAATGGTCATTGTAAATACTGCAACGAGATGGGTTTAAAGCTCCATAGGCAGTATGTTTTGTTTTCAACGGTTTGCTTTTTTATACGTGTTATTGAACACCGAGGACGGTGTTCCCCCAAGGGAGAGGGTTCTGTAACAACCCTTGTCAAAAATCCATGTAAAAAGTTAATAAAGGAAAACATAAGACCAAGGTCATGGGACACATATTCCAAGCTCAATGTTGGGAAAGACATCCTAGTGTGGGTGTTCATTGGTTTATTATGGCTAAGGAAATTGGCAAAGGCAATGGAAAAGGCTTTGAAAAGGAAAATGGCATTTTTGGCACATTTATTTATGAAAATAATGGAAATTAGGAGAAAAGGAATGTGAAAGGTCACAAGTTGCATGTGAGGAGTAAATTGAAGGAAAATAATGGAAAATGAAGCAAAATAGAGGCCTCATTGATAAAAAGGATTCTAAGGATCAGTTGGCAAGCTTTTGCTCAGGCTTGGTCAGTGTAACCTTTTGTCAGTTCAGTTTTGGGGCTCTCTCATTATTCCGTCTCTCTCACTCTCTTGGACACTTGGAGTTTTCTTGGAGCATTCTATCTTTGGAGCAAGGAAGGGAAAAACAAACAAAGAAAGGAAAATGAAAATAAAGGAAAATAAAGAGAAAGCAAGGAAGAGCAGTATCAAGCTGCTTCATCAGGAACACTTGTAGGTAACATATTGCATGTCTGATTTCCTAGTTGGTTTTGACATGCATGGCTTTGCATGTTGATATTTGGTTCTTTTGGTTGTCAGTGGCATGATCTTGTTGGGTTATGACAGTGGTTTTTCGCCTTGCCTTTCCTTTTTTCAGATATCCATGGTGTGATGGGATTGTTTCTCGGTTTTGAGCTTTGGAATTACCGAATGGTTTCAGAATCCGGGGCGGAGGTGGTCTTAGGAAAATTCCCAAATGCCTAGGAATCCCTTGACCATTTTTGGCGGGATACATGGTAAAGCCTAAGGGTGGAGTCTCGGTTTAGGGCCTAGTGATCTGGTGTGGATTGTGGTAAAGCCTGAGAGACAAGGAGACAAAAAATTCTTCAAGGATAGTGATGGAGTTCGGAGGAATTCCGAGATCAGTTTGGTTTTGTGATCTCAATGCCAGTTTTGGTGAGATCACGGTTTGGTGAGGGTAGAGGTGGTTTAACCTCTGGATTCGCTTGGTAATTTTTGGATTGGTTTATCCATAAGATCCCACATTCATGCTTGGAATATGGCACAAGGGTATCTGGCTGAAAGAAAGATTTAGTTCATGCATGTTTATGATCAGGTGGTATGTGGAAGTCCCAAACTTGGTTGGCTCTTGCCTATTTTTAATAAAATTCTCTTGCTTTTGTACTTGTTATTATGTGGCATTAATGGCTATTATCCCATTATTATTTAGGTGGTTTAATGCTGGATATAAGCATGGTTATATGACTGGTTATAGTCATGGTTATTTCATGTATTTACTTGTAACTGAAAGGATAATGGATGTAATACCTAATTGATATCAAAACAGTTAAGGGAAGAGGTTGGCGATCCTTTTTGTCAAGTCTCATAAGAGTTATCAATCATTTATGCTTTGTCTTGTATTCATGTCTTGTAGATTGCATTGATGTCAAGTGTTTGACAAAATGTCAGTCTTGGTTGGGGATGGTTAGGCATAGTCCTAGAGCCAATTTTTGGCTTGCAAGTCTTTTTGTCATGTAAATTATGGATTCTGAAAGCTACAGGGGTTTCTGGTCAGTGACCTAGATTTTTGGGCTTAAAATGTGGCACAAATCTTGGAGTCATAAGCACAGGTCTGAGGAGAAGAGTCCCCAAACATACCCATGCCTTGTTGTGGGAGCGTATGGATCCTCCCAGATGCACCCTTGTCCATATCAAGGGAGCGTCTAGGGGTTTGATGCACTAAAAACTTTGTGGGACACCGGGATTGGTCATAGGGATGACTAGGAAGACTTCTCAAAGTCCTGTAGCAGGTGTAGAAGGTCTGTGTTGTGGATTTCCATCGATTGCACTTCCTTAAGGTCACCTAGGAGGTTGAGTCTTATCATAGTAGCCCCTCATCTGATGTTTATTCCAAGTAAGTAATTGAAAGTGGATAGAAATGAGGGGAGGTGTCCTTACATCAAGACCACAATGGGGGAACAAATTACTTCACTAAGGAAAATATTCATACATGGGCCCTGGATCCAAATGTGGACGAGGGTAGATACACCAACGTAAGGCTAAATGTGGAGAAAGACTAGACTTACATTACGTGAAGGATGGATCCAGGGATTCAAGGTTTGGAGGGGTTAAATGATACCGCTGCATTAAAATGAAAAATTGGGCATAAAAAAATATAACTTGAAAAGGTTATAGAACATGATTGGGATGGACCAGGTGGGCCCCATGCTCTATGTTGACATGGAAAGGCCATTTGTAGCCCTAACACCACCCACTACTTAGTACTCCTTGCGTTTTCTCATCATTGAATGTTGCGGGCAGTGATAACCCTGGGTGGCATGACCTGGACATGGAGGTAGGCCCCTTTATAATGACTTGTCGAGGTGATGAGGAGGCCATGTGGGTGCCACGTGATTTTATCCTTGCCTTCCACTATAAGTTCGACATGTTATATGAGTGCGTTAGTGAAGAGGGGTTGATCCAACCACATTTCCAGTGTGGAGCCCCTACTTCCGCTCGTAGCCTAATGCTCTCATCTCTTTCATTCACACAGGAGCAGTAATGTGCTTGACAACATTAACGTGGACATGGTTCTGGAACAAAACCCAAACACCGCTCATCACACTTGGTTTTCGAGACTTAACAACAAAGGAGAAAATACTATGGAGTGCCGCATTGATCCATCATGACATGGGTCTACGAAACCCACCAAATTAGAAAATGGGTTGAAATGCGTATACCAGGAAAAGTACCGCAAACATAAGAAGGAGCACCCTGTGGACCCTGCACTTGAGACAATGTGGAAATGGTTGTGAGGATGCCATGTATGGGCCCAGACAATATGGAACTATTTTTGATGACATGGAAGAACCATGTCGATTACACATGGATGCCACATGGGACTCCCTTGTTAACATGGCATCATTAAGTGTTAAAATTGGCAACTAGGGCTAAACTCCATGTGGGTCATCTCATTTATGGTAGGTGATATTTTTATTGGATCCCTCTCATCGAGAGGTGTAGTATTGATCTAAAGATCATCCGATTCCGATAAGTATTCATAGAGTTATGAATTTATTTGTGTTATAAGACAAATTGTCAAGTTGGCTAGAAACTTGTGTAGGCTCAAAAGCCCAATAGTCATGTCTATTCATCATCTACGTTTTAGTATAAATAGGTGAGGACTTGAATTCATTTGAGACACATATTCTTCATGTGATCTCCTCCTCTCCATGTCTTGGGTTTTTGGTGAAGGAGAGACACAAAAGAATACGTTGGGCTAAGTGTATGATGCCCTAGCCGCAGTTCAGATATGCCCTAGCTGCAGTTCAGATGTACCCTAGCCATAGTCAAGGGAAGGCTCCTATCCACTGTCTAAAGGAGCTCCAATACACTATCATGTGATGCCCTAATCTGCTGTCAAGTGATTCCCTAATACGCTGTTCAAGAAGCCCTTATACGCAGTGAAAGATGGGGGCCCTAATCCTTATACACAGTCAAAGATGGAGGCCCTAATCATTATATGTAGTCAAAGATGGAGGCCTTAAAACACTTATACACAGTCAAAGATGGAGGCTCTAATACGCTGTCCAAGAGGCCCTTATACGCTGTCAAGGAGGAGCCTTAATACACTGCCTGTAGAAGCCTAAACGCAATCCTATCACGCAGTTAATAATGACCTGTTCATGCAGCAAAGGAGACCTGTTCACGAAGTCAAAGGAGACCTGTTCATGCAGGCAGACCAGATCTTGTATGGCATGATAAAGCCCACGCATCTCTGTAGTCTCACCATGATAAATGAGGACACATCATATAGATGCAAGGATTTGGATAGAGGTATATATTATAGTCTTGCCATGACCTAATAATGAAACAAGGGTCCGATGAAGAGATCCTCAACATACATATAGAAGGAGACTATATCATCACAGATCATGATCATACATAGATGTGATCTCATAGTCTCGGAGGAACTCAATGCAGCAGTGATCCTAGTGATACTATGGTAAAGGCCCCTATGTTGCAGCAGTGATGAAGAGCTATGTTGCCGCAGTGATGAAGATCATGGTATTGTAGCAGCGATAAAAATGTAGCATGATGGGCATGTTAGTAAGGAGAAGCATGATGGTGGGGGCAGCAAAGTGACGCTGTATGATGGGAACAACATAGTGATGGGAGCAGCTCAGTGACCAGGTGTAGCACAATGACGGGTGCAACATGAGTACGAGCTACAACACTATGAAAGATGAAGCAGTCACCTTGAAGAATCAGTTGAAGCAATATGTCTTCTACTGATCTTATGCAGATATAAAAAGTCAAAATGTTGACTCCTATTGTAAATGTACTATCTCTCTCTCTCTCTTTCCCTGCTGAAATTTGAAGAACATAAAAGAAGAATTGATCAAGGGTTTCCCCACATTGGGGTTTGTCCCTGGGTAGCACCACATCTTGTGTCCTCTTGTCTTGGCTTGTCTTCTGTGATTTATGTTTATGTTATATCTACAATTTACTTTAATGCTGATGTGATGTGCTGACTAAGAAAATTGAAATAAATTGCTCTAGCATAGAACATACCTAAAATTAACATGGTATCAGAGCTGAGGTGAAGACAATGCCCAAGCAACAGCAAAAGAGAAATCACCGAAGACAGTTGGGACAAGACAAAAGGATTAACGGGTTTCTCATCTCTCTTCTAAATTCACCAAGGGTGAAGTCGAAGCAGAGCATATTATCAAAATGACGTAGCAGAAGTTTCTGATGGCCTACCTTAAGATCACTTCATTGGGAAGTCCGGATCTAAAGGTGGAAGGAAAGGTAGATGCCTTGGTTGTAATAAGTTCGGCCATTATGCAAAGGAGTGTCTGAGGAAGGGACACATCACTTGATGATGATTGTAGTGACAAACCTAGGGTGCTAGATTAGGCCATATTTATTATCGACCAGGATAAGTAAACTTCGAGGCATGTGTCTAAAATATATAGACATAAAGGATTCCTAACTAAGTGTTCATTGTGGTAGGTTACAATACTTCTTTACGGAAGGTTAAGATATGCTCCCTATCACCTTGACACTCAGGTCATTCAACTCATTTAACTGTCCTAAAGACACTGTGTATTACTAAACTGAGATTTTGGTCCCCTTACAAGGACACTGTGCATAAAAACTCTGTCTAGTGAACACTCAGCATTTAACACTCATCGTTCATGAAAGATTAAAAGCATACTGAAATCAAAAGCACATTAAAATTCAAATGCATGGAAAACAAGGTCTATGAGGATGCTTTAAAAATATAACGAAGGATCAGACCTCTTACGAG
This sequence comes from Pinus tabuliformis, assembly GCA_031772625.1. Lineage (NCBI taxonomy): Eukaryota > Viridiplantae > Streptophyta > Pinopsida > Pinales > Pinaceae > Pinus > Pinus tabuliformis. The sequence continues at coordinate 1,437,793,335 of CM062818.1, read as the reverse complement.
ATACAGTTCAATGATCTTAACGATAAATCCCTTAAGCTATCATCATAAACATCATTCATAAGGATTGCTAATTAAATCAACGAAATCATAAGCATAACTCTAATGACTGTGCTTGCTATTCAATATTCAAAAGTTGCTAATGAAATGAAAATGATAGTATACCCGTCCACGCAGGGCCCGTCCGCGTTTCAACGGTATACTGGAATGCGCGCAAGCAACTAAGGTATTTAACGCATGAACAAGGTTATATTGAAACCGTGACTGTAATCGAGTTCTGATATTAAGTTTTGAAGAGTATACAAAAGCTCTGTTCTCCAAATGATATACAGAGATCAAACAATAATCATGTAACTGTGTCTACATCCGTGTTTTTAAAAACAACTAATACACCGTTTACATTTGGATTGAATGTACATTCACTATGCAGCTGTTGCCGCTTTTACTATGGAATGATTTTTGGGTCATTTCCATTCAAAACCGATTTCCAAAAAGAAACAAAACGAAACCGGTTTGGAAACCTATGGCTGTTGCTGCGTTTGTCACCAAAAGGCTGGGGCTTTGACCAGCGTTGACCGCATAACAAGGAGTGTTGGATTCACTGTAGGATCGATGTTTCTCCATGCTTGTACATTCTAGTTTTCGTTCCTATCCCTTGTTTTAGCTTACCTGTCATGCCACGTGTCAGATGATGAAGCATTTACAGGATGTTGTAACTTCCTGTAACCTTTTTATTAAAAAATCTTAATTTCTAACATAAAAACTCATAAACTAACTTTAATGCAAACTAACAACTATAATACTGTTAACTAATCAACTCCAAGGAATATAAGGGATCTATGGAGGGAAAAGGCAGATAAATGATGTGTTTCAAGAGGAAAAAGAAGGTCATGGAATGGTACTAACAATAATAACAATCATTCTAGGGACATCTTCAATGATTAGAGGAATGACAAGTAATGCTAGTCATCAAGGAAACGACCGACTCTTCAAAGAATGCAAGGAACCCCTGGTATGAAGAATCAAATGTTGTTTCTGATAAGATAAAGAAGTGTTATCTTGCATTGGCCCTCTCCTTCAGATTATTTGGGAATCTGGCTTATTGATTGCAGTGCTTCAAGGCACTTCATCGGATAGATGGGTGCACTCTCTAATTTGGTAGAGATGGAAACAATCATGGGATTATACTTGGAGCAGATACCAGCTATCCCAGAAAGGGTGTAGGGAATGTTATTCCTCAATTGAATAAGGGTAACTCGATTCATTTACAGAATATCTTTTATGTACCTGATCGCAAGAAGAACCTGGTGTCCATTTCAGCAATGGAAGTTAAAGGTTTCAGGGTGGCACTCATCGATGGAAAGGTCCACAGGTTTGGAACAACCCGAGGGGTTTGAGATTCATGATCGGGAATCTCATGTATACAGGTGGAAGACAGCTCTCTATGGCTTGAAGCAAAACACCCCTGGCATAGTATGAGAGGATTGATAGCTGTCTAATGAAGCTGAGATTCACTAGGAGTGAAACCGATACAAACCATTATTGTGGATGATAGACCTCTCATACTGGCACCTTATGAGGACGATCTATTTTGACAGGTGCAGACCCTCTCATTTGCAGAAGTAAGAGGGAGTTGGATTCCGGATGTCGAATGATAAACTGCATGCCTGTGACTACCTCGAGGATCTTAACTTTCAGAAGTTATATGGTAGTGATGTCGGACCAGATTTGGGAAATTCCCCTGAGTTTCATAAACTCATTCACGTTGATGTTCTTGGTGAACTTCCATCCGGACATATGTTTTACAGTTAGCATGGTGAGCTCATATTTGGTTAAGCCTCACTGGATTGGTGCCAAGAATCTTCTAAGATATCTTCGGGGCACAATCTCTCATGGATTGAGATACACTGCGTGAAATATGAAATTGCATGATTATTCGAATGTTGACTGGACATGTAGTATGGAGGAACACTAGAGCACTTCTCAGTGCTGGTTCTCTTTGGATTCTGCTTTGATGTTATGGATGAGCAAGAAGCAGAAGTCGGTTGCTATAAGCACCGCCAAGACCAAATACACAATTGCATGATTGCAGAAGCTCTTAAGTGAGCTGTTTGTACACATGATGAATACCACTGTGATTCTCTGTGATAACCAGAGTTGGGATTCAACTATTGAGGAAACCTGTATTTGATAGTTGCTCTAGCAGAGAGACATTAGTGACTACCTTATCTGGGATATGGTAAGTCGATGAGCAAGGAGGCTCCATCACGCTGAGATGATGTACAGGTTGCAGACATTTTGTCAAAGCCCCGGGGAAAGGTCAACTCTGTGAATTTCCTGAACAACTTGGAGTTGTTGAGAGACCTTCTTATAAGGGTCCTACATGTTGCATGCATTGAGCTCTGGGAGCTCTGGGGGGCTTGGGTTCTTACTGGAGCAACATATGACGATAGGGCGACTCACCCTCCCCTGGTGGTGCGCTATGAACAAGATGATTAGTTCTCTTGTGGGCCAGGATGATTCGTTCTCTATGGTGACTATGGAACAGGATGATTAGTTCTCCTGTGGGCCTGGATGATGTGTTCTCCATGGCGATTATGGACAGGATGATTTTCTCTCCTGTCGACAAGATGATTCGCTCTCCTGTAAATAGGATGAATCGCTCTCCTGTGGACAAGATGATTTTCTCTCTTGTGGGACAGGATGATTCGCTCTACTGTGGACAGGATGATTCACTCTCCTGTGGACAAGATGATTTTCTCTCTTATGGGATAGGATGATTCGCTCTCCTGTGGACAGGATGATTCACTCTCCTGTGGACAAGATGATTCGCTCTCTTGTGGGACAGGATGATTCGCTCTCCTGTGGACAAGATGATTAGGGAATCCTACCCATGTAGTCTTGGACTCATGGGAAGTACCTCTCATATGATAAATGAGTAGGGAAATGAGGATAGGGACCGTAGTAGTACTGATGGACACATCGTTGTATCTACCGTACTCCCTATGCTAGGATGACCTTCATTGATCTGGGATCAATGATACTAGTCTAGGACTAGTGAGAGTGGTACCCACTATGACACTGACTTTGGGTCGGTAGAGGACTGGTTTAGGACCAGTGGTACACACTCTGAGACTGACTTTGGGTCAGTGGACAATGGTATGATACATTCTTGATCAATTCTTCTTCTTCATGGTTAAGCAGAGCCAGCATGTTAGAAAATTATATATTACGGAGCAATGGAACACATAAAATATTGCAGAAATATAAACACAGAAAATGCATAAAACAAGAGAGACATAGATATACGTGGTTCACCCAGTTGGGGCTACGTCCACCTCGAATAACTAGTCCTTCCTTTCTATTATCCAACAAAATGAATAGACACAACCTACAGCAGATCCGCTGTAATATCCTTTGTTTTCTCTCACAGTCTCACCTCTCTGCTTCTCGCTCGGAGAATACACATATATATTACACAGACTCAATACAATGCCCTCATACAAAGAGGGGGGTTTCCTTCTAGGGCAAAAAACCCTAAACTAAACATAAGTTCTACCCTCAGGTCATACGCCTAATGAACGACCCAGATTGACTAGAAATTACTATACTTTTACAAGGCAATTTTGCATCTGTTTTTAACTTTGGGGGCAGCGGGGGGCTCCCCAAAGGTCGCAGCTGCCCCCCTGCAGCAAATATTTTACGGGCGGCGTTGCCGCCCCATTTCGAACTGGGGTCCAATGTGGAGATACCTTTGAATACAGAAGATTATCAGGCTCCACACCCAACAATCTCCCACTTAGAGACTGATTATAGCAACTCCACCGCTGCTTCATTTGCTGGACAATGACTCCTCTTTGGACCTAGGTGTTTCTCATCTTCATCATCATCCTTGAAGACCAATTGAAACTGAGAATATTCTCAGTTTCTCCCTGGTTACAACTTTTGTTAGCATATCTGCAGGAGCGAGTGTGTATCTTTTCCAACTTCAACTCTCCATCTTCCAACACTGATCGTATGAAATGGTACTTGAGCTGTATGTGTTTAGTCTTGGAATGAAATGCTGAGTTCTTTGCAAGATGAATGGCACTTTGGCTATCACTGTATAACGTACCCATATCATGCTCCTTACCCAATTCACCCATAAACCTTTGTAACCAAATCATTTCTTTACTAGCCTCTGTAGCAACAACATACTCTACTTCTGTTGTTGAAAGTGCAACAACACTTTTGAAACCAAACTAACAGCTGTTCCACCAACAGTAAATACATATCCTGTAGTGCTCCTCCTGTTATCTCTGTCACCTGCCATACCTACATCAACATATCCCTATAGAGAAATGTTTGAACCACCAAAGCATAATGCTTGATTTGTGGTACCTTTCAAATATCTGAGAATCCATTTCACTACCATCCAATGTTCCTTTCCTGGATTGCTCATGTACCTACTTACAACTCCCATTGCATGTGCAATATCAGGCCTTGTGCAGACCATTGCATACATTAAGCTTCCAACTGCTGATGCATATGGAACTTTAGACATATAATCCATGTCTTCTTGGGTCTTTGGGCACATTTCCTTACTAAGTTTGAAATGGCTAGCAAAAGGTGTACTAACTAGTTTTGAATTGTGCATATTAAATCTTTTCAATACCTTTTGTATGTACTCATTCTGAGACAATGCTAATTTACGATTTTTCCTGTCTCTAGTTATTCTCATACCAAGGATTTGTTTTGCAGCTCCCAAATCCTTCATTGCAAATGAATTTGCCAATTTTCTTTTGAGCACATTTATTTCTTGCATGTTAGACCCTGCAACAAGCATGTCATCTACATAGAATAACAATATAATATAGCTACCATCATTTTTCTTTTTCAGATAAACACAATGATCAGAGTGACATCTAGTATAACCTTGTTCAGACATAAACTTGTCAAATTTTAGATACCATTGCCTTGGAGCCTGTTTTAAGCCATACAAGCTCTTCTTCAACTTGCACACTAGTTTCTCCTTCCCTTTCACTTCATATCCTTGTGGCTGCTGCATATATATCTCTTCCTCCAAATCCCATGGAGAAAGGCTGTATTTACATCTAACTGCTCAAGATGCAAATCTTCAACTGCTACTAGACTTAAAATAGTTTTGATTGAAGTCATTTTAACAACAGGAGAAAATATTTCATCAAAATCAATACCTTTCTTCTGTGCAAACCCCTTCACCACAAGTCTAGCTTTGTACCTCTGTTTTCCTCCATCTTCTTCCTTCAGCCTTTAAACCCATTTATTCTTCAATGTAGTTTTTCCTACAGGCAACCTGACTAAGTCCCAAGTCTGGTTATGCATTAAGGAGTCCAACTCTTCTTCCATGGCTACCTACCACTTCTTCTTGCTTTCAACCTGCATTGCTTCTTCATAACATTCGGGTTCACCAGAATCAGTCAACAATAAATAATATAATGAAGGAGAGTATCGTTCAGGGGGTCTACTTATCCTGGTAGATCTTCTAACACCACTTTCAGGTGTTTGGGGTGCCTGTTGCTGTTGTGGTGGTTGTTGTTGTTATGGCTATTGATTATTATTATTTTAAGGCACCTTTACTTTTTCAGTGATTTCATCAAGAACTGCATATTCCTTGTTTTCTTTTTCCTATTTCTTTTCCTGCAACTGATTCTTATACATGACCTTTTCATTGAATATTACATCTCTGCTCCTAATGATTCTGTGATTTTCGTAATCATATAAGCGATAACCAAAATCATTAACACCATATCCAATAAAGGTACATTTCTTTGACTTTGCCTCAAGCTTTGTTCTATTTTCTTTATCAATATGGACAAAGGCCTCACAACCAAAAGGCTTTAAAAAAGAGTAGTTTACCCTTTTACCTGTCCATGCTTCCTCTGGAACACCACCATCCAAGGAACTTGAAGGCCCCTGTTTATTAGATAAACAACAGTATCTACAACATCTGCCCAAAATTGTAAAGGCAATCCTGCATACAATCTCATGCACCTTGCACGCTCCATGATTGTTCTGTTCATCCTTTCTGACACACCATTTTCTTGTGGTGTTCTTGGAACTGCCTTCTCTCTACGCAGTCCATGCTCTGAACAATACCTATCAAACTCTTTGCTGCAATATTCACCTCCATTGTCTAATCTGAGACACTTTAATTTCTTTCCTATCTCGATCTCAACCAAAGCTTTCCATTTGTTGAAAGTATCAAACACATCAGATTTATTCTTAATACAATAAATCCAAGTTTTTCTAGTTGCATCATCAATAAAAGTAACATAATAACGAGAGCCACCGAGAGATGATACCTGAGCAGGTCCCCATATATCTGTATGCACAAGTTCTAATTTTTTGCTCTTCTTTTCTTTCCCAACTCTAAGAAATCTGACTTTCTTCTGTTTTCCATAAATGCAATTCTCACAGAAGTCCAAATCAACATTCTTCAAACGCAGCAGCAAATTCCTTGAGTGAAGAATCTTCATCCCCTTTTCACTCATGTGTCTGAGCCTATGATGCCATAATGCTGCATCTGCTCCTTTGGAAGTTAAAGCATTAACAGAGTTAGAAATACCATTGCATAAATACAATGTACCAACCTTTTCGCCTTTTGCTATCACCAGGGCTCCTTTGGTAACCTTCCAAGCTTTATCTGTGAAAGTTGTCACACAACCTTCACCGCCTAACTGCCCTGTTGAAATTAGATTTTTCTTTAGATTTGGAACATGCCTTACCTCTTTTAGTAGTCATTGGTTTCCATTCTGTTGTTTTACAAGAACCTTACCCATTCCAACAATTTTACAGGGTTTATCATCACCCAAACGAACTTGTCCAAAATCTCCTTGAACATAGTCATGAAAGTATTTCTTATCAGGTGTGGCATGGAATGAGGCCCCTGAATCTACCACCCAGGAATCCGTAATATTTTCGAAAGAAAGAATCAAAGCATCTTGTAACACCTCACTTGTCACATTTTCTTCATGATTGATTTCTTGCTGTGCATCTCCTTCTTTCCCCTTCCGAGATATACAGTCTTTCTTTAGGTGTCCTTTCTTTCCGCATTTCCAGCACACTATCCCCGATCTATACTTGGATCTGCCTTTCCTTGATTTACTGCGATATCCTAAGCTCTTTCCTCTTTCCATTTTTCTTCCCTTAGACTCTGCACTCAAAGCATTACCCGATGTCTCACCGGAGCTTTTCCGTCGCATGTCCTCGCCAAGGATAGCACCAACAACATCATCAAACTTTAAAGTACTAGATCTAGAAAGAGAGTTACTAATGGCCACTACTAAACCATTCCAACTTTCTGGTAATGAGCACAAGAATAAAAGAGCTCTAACTTCATCATCAAAGTTTACCCCTACAGAACATAATTGACTTGTAACAGTATTAAAATCATTTAAATGGTCTGCAACAAATCCACCTTATGACATCTTCATATTAAATAACCGTTTCATAAGAAATACCTTGTTTGAGGCTGAGGGTTTTTCATATAGTTTCTCCAACGCCTTAATCAAACCCTCTGTCATTGTTTCCTTCGAAATGTTGAAGGCGACCGATGCTGCAAGGCACAACCGTACTGTTCCGAGTGCCTTTCTATTGAGAAGGTCCCATTCTTCATCTGTCATTCCCATCGGCATCTTTGTTTTCCACCCAATGGTAGGTACAGATCTTTTTGATACAGATAATCTTCCATCTGCATCTTCCACAGCGAGAAGTTTTGGCCGTTAAATTTCTCGACCCTAAACTTACCATCTTTCGCCATTGCTCCCACTCGAACGAGGAACCCTTATTTCCTGCGAGTTTATCAACCAAATAGACCTTCGGCTCTGATACGGTTGTTAGAAAATTATATATTACGGAGCAATGGAACACATAAAATATTGCAGAAATATAAACACAGAAAATGCATAAGACAAGAGAGACACAAATATACGTGGTTTACCCAGTTTGGGCTATGTCCACCTCGAACAGCCAGTCCTTCCTTTCTAATATCCAGCAAAATGAACAGACACAACCTACAGTAGATCCGCTATAATATCCTTTGTTTTTCTCACAGTCTCGCCTCTCTGCTTCTCGCTTGGAGAACACACATATATATTACACAGACTCAATACAATGCCCTCATACAAAGAGAGGGGTTGCCTTCTAGGGCAAAAAGCCCTAAACTAAATATAAGTTCTACTGTCAGATCATCCACCTAATGAACAGCCCAGATTGACTAGAAATTACTATACTTTTACAAGGCAACTTTACATCTGTTTTTAGCTTCGGGGGCCCGCCAGGGGGAGGGCTCCCCAAAGGTCGCAGTCGCCCCCCTGGACCCCCCCTACAACAAATATTTTACGGGCGGTGTTGCCGCCCCATTTCGAACTGGGGTCCAATGTGGTGATACCTTTGAATACAGAAGATAATCAGGCTCCACACCCAACATAGCAGAGCTAAGCAGAACTGAGAAGAGCTAGCAGAGCTGAGCAGAGTTGGGCAAGGTAGAGCAGAGCAGTGTAGGTCACTGATGGCAAAGATAGTACAGTGGGACATATGGATCAACATATGGAGTTCTCCCTAGTTGAGAGGAAGTGTTAAAATTGGAAACTAGGGCCAAACTCCATGTGGGTCATCTCATTTATGGCAGCTGATATTTTTATTGGATCCCTCTCATTGAGAGGTGTTGGATTGATCTAAAGATCATCTGATTCTGATAAGTATTCATGGAGTTATGAATTTATTTGTGTTATAAGACAAATTGTCAAGTCGGCCAGAAACTTGTGCAGGCTCAAAATCCCAATAGTCATGTCTATTGATCATCTACGTTTTAGTATAAATAGGTGAGGACTTGAAGTCATTTGAGAGACATATTCTTCATGTGATCTCCTCCTCTCCATGTCTTGGGTTTTTGGTGAAGGAGAGGCATAAAAGAATATGTTGGGCTAAGTGTATGATGCCCTAGCCGCGGTTCAAATATGCCCTAGCCACAGTTCAGATGTACACTAGCCGCAGTCAAGGGAAGGCTCCTATCCACTATCTAAAGGAGCACCAATAAATTGTCACGTGATTCCCTAATTTGCTGTCAAGTGATGCCCTAATACGTTGTCCAAGAAGCCCTTATACGCAGTCAAAGATGGAGGCCCTAATCCTTATACGCAGTCAAATATGGAGGCCCTAATCCTTATACGCAGTCAAATATGGAGGCCCTAATACACTTATACACACTCAAAGATGGAGGCTCTAATATGCTGTCCAAGAGGCCCTTATATGCTATCAAGGAGGAGCCTTAATACACTGCCTGTAGAAGCCTAAACGCAGTCCTATCACGCAGTTAATAAATACCCGTTCATGCAACAAAGGAGACTTGTTAACACAGTCAAAGGAGACCTGTTCATGCAGGCAGTCCAGATCTTGTATGGCATGATAAAGCCCATGCATCTCCGTAGTCTCAACATGATAAATGAGGACACATCATATAGATGCAAGGATCTCGGATACAGGTATATATTATAGTCTTGCCATGACCTAATAATGAAACAAGGGTCCGACGAAGAGATCCTTGGCATACATATAGAAGGAGACTATATCATCACAGATCATGATCATACATATATGTGATCTCATAGTCTTGGAGGAACTTAGTGCAACAATGATCCTAGTGATACTACGCTAAAGGCCTCTATGTTGCAGCAGTGATGAAGAGCTATGTTGCCGCAGTGATTAAGATCATGGTATTGCAACAACGATAAAAATACAACATGATGGGCATGTTAGTAAGGAGCAACATGATGATGGGGGCAGCAAAGTGACGTTGTATGATGGGAACAACATAGTGATGGGAGCAGCTCAGTGACCAGGTGTAGCATAATGACGGGTGCAACATGAGTACGAGCTACAACACTATGAAAGGTGAAGCAGTCACCTTGAAGAATCAGTTGAAGCAATATGTCTTCAATCGATCTCATAAAAATATCAAAAGTCAAAATGTTGACTTCTATTGCAAATGTACTATCTCTCTCTCTCTTTCTCTGCTAAAATTTGAAGAACATAAAAGAAGAATTGATCAAGGGTTTCCACACATTGGGGTTTGTCCTTGGCTAGTGCCACATCTTGTGTCCTCTTGTCTTGGCTTGTCTTCTGCGATTTATGTTTATGTTCTATCTGCAGTTTACTTTAATGCTGATGTGATGCGCTGACTAAGAAAATTGAAATAAATTGCCCTAGCATAGAACATACCTAAAATTAACATCAATTCAGTTAAATTTTAAATGGGCATAGCTTTCAATCTAGAGTTAAATTGAGATCATATTTATATCACCAGAAAAATATCGATGAGATAAATGCAATGGTGGATTTGTTTTTGAGTTTTAATGAGAGTGGAAAAAGTGAAATTTTGTGACCCCATCTTTATAACAAACCTTTAAGGTCAAGTTAAATAACAAATAAAAACTTCCATGGCCTAAGATGGTACAAGGGGGTGAGATGGAGCATTACACCTTCAACTACCTTACTTGTCTTCTCTTCATTCAACCTTGTTCGTCTTTTGTCTTGTTGTCTTTGGTTCTTCTCCCCATTCCTGTCTAGTTATACCTTCATTCCATCATGAAATTCATGCATATATATGACTCATGCCGCAACAGTCGATGCTTAATTTCATTCTAGACAACACCAAATTTTGGCTTGCTACTCATCTTGTCTCACCTGATTGATGCCAAATTTCGGCATACCCATCTCATCTCACACAATTGACGTCAAATTTTGAATCGACTCATCTCGTCTCACCCAGTCGACGCTAAGTTTCAGCCCGAATTGTCTCGTATCATATTGGGGACTCATCCCACCATCCATTCCACCAAGGTTCCCTCTCCCTAGTCCAACTCATCCAAGGTCAACCTCATCTACCACTTGGTTGCTCATTTAGGCTCATTTTTTCCCATGTCTTGGGGTGTCCTTGCTTCTCCTCATGGTGTCGTCCTAAGCCTCCTCACCCATCATTAGGCCAATTTGGGCCCTCTGACACCTCGTGTTAGCAGGATCTCACCTAACATCTTCTTTTGTGGCATTTCTTGTGATATCTTCATCGCAAATCGTGCGATAGAGATGTTTCCCATGGCATACATCTCAATTAAAGGCACAACCAACTCTAGGGCCTAACATCCTCCCCCACTAAAAGTTATTATCGTCTCTTCAACAGTCCAACCATAACCTTCCACTCATCTTCGATTGGATGTCATCACCATGTTGAAGTCCCTCTAGATGATATCTCTAACTACGTCTCTGGAAATCACTCCTACATCCCAAGATGTGTTGGATTCCCCCATGAGACCTAGCCAATCAAATAGTTAATCTGATCGTTACACCAAGCTCCATAAGAACTCGTCCCACAGTGCAATATCCTCGATCTCAAATCATCAGAACTCCACCAATCTGCTGCTATGGAGGCACCACCCTAGGTACCCCCATGGTCTCAACTCACTATCTATATGAAAAAACAAGCCACCTCCTAATGGATTAATGAGCTGAATAGGAGTGTTGGTCATGGTGATATCCACTCACATCTCCCATCTAATCTCTGAGAATCATCTCTTCATACTTCCCCGTCATGTAAGTCAAAGAAGGAGGATATAACCTTATCCTACCTTCAGCTTCCTCAACAAGTCTCTCAAGCTCTAGATCCAATGTCCAACCTCTTGGGGTCAATGTCAATGTACTAGCCTCCTCCTTGGCCTCATCATACTAAGGCACCTCTCCTTGGTCACATCTTTGAACCACTATTGCCATCTTGCTTTCCTCTGCCTATTCCAATTTACTTGTCCTCTTCTCTAACTTCTCTACTCTATCTGTGAAAGTGGACATGATGTCCACATGCCGAGAGAAAGGATAGTACACATCACTTTTTATCAACTCTATACATGTAGCACCACAATATTGCTAATCATTGTCAAATATTGTAGCCATCCTCACTGTTGTATTCAAGTCTCCTCTCTAAGTCTTCACTATGATTAGATTAGGTCATGAAAAAATGAATCTAAACCCCATATGAGGAATCAAGACAACTTTCTCATCAATCAATAACCCGCACCCCAACATTAGGTCATAGTCATCAAGGTTTATCACTGTACAATCCACCTTTCCATGCCAATCTCCCATCTGAATAGGCACATCATCAACCAAACCAATCACCCACATATCTCTAGAGTTGATAGTCTTGAAAGATGCCTTCTATAGCTTGACCCATACACCAAGTTTCCTCACTACTTATTCTTTCACAAAGTTGTGGGTAACCCCATTATCAACCATTTCTATCACATGCATGCCTCCCAACTCTACCCCAAAAAATCCAACCAGGTACTCTCCTTACCCTTTCTTTCGTCTTGTGGGAAGATACTGCTCCTATAACCTACACCATACCAACTTTAGCTACATCTTTCTACTCCAAAGTAGCCACCTTATGCTTTATCGGGTAATTCTTCACCAAGTGATCCTCTTCACAGATCCAAAAAATATGGGCTTATTCTCTTTAGCTACACTTGTTGGTTTTCCATCCTTGTAAGTATTCCCTTTTTCTTGGTCCTTCTCACTCTACATATCCTCCTTATCTTTACCATCTGTTTGGTATTCTAGAAGTTTATCTAATGAAGTGATGGTTGATGAAAGAGATTGGACTCCCTATTTCATAGCTTCCTTCTTCGCCCATGGTTGGAGATTGTTGATAACGGCATATACCCTGTCCTTCCTAGGCATATCTCTAAGCTCCAACATAAGACCTGAGTAATTTTTGATATAGGTTTAGATATTAATAGTGTACTTCAACTTCCTTAGGTTATCCCTTGCCACCCATTCCTGATTCCCTAGTCAAAAATGCACATATAAAGCCTCTTTTTAATCTTTGTCCATGTCTTAATTATGTTTGTGATGCGACCTACTATGAAGTACTCAACCCTAGTTCTCTACCAAAGCTTCATTGTTCCTATGAGATACATGGATACAACATTGATTTTTGTCTCTTCAAAACAACCCTTCATTTATTCCAACATTTGTTCCACATCCCAACAAAAGTTTCCCAACACCTTAACTCCTCTTGTCCCATTGTACATATCTAGTTCTTTCAGTTTCTCTTTAATAGATGAATTGCCTAAACTCTACCCTATGAATTCCTTAAATATTACAATGGTATCATCCTAGTCTCTTATGAGTGCCATAAGTGACTTCACCTAATCCTCAAAGTCCTTCATCAGATTTTCCTAATCTTGGGCTTGTCTCACCACAAATTCAAGAGAGTAGGACCTTGACTCAGTGACCCCCTTAATCTCTTGAATATTTGCACAAATTTATTCAAACTCCTTTCCATGAACTTTTATACCTTAAACCATCCAGACCAAATTCATTTCAAGATCTTTGAATTTCTCTGATAGTGCCATCTCATCTTAGTCCATTGAAATAGACCTAGTGTTCACCATTGTGACTTGCTCCTTCCAGGTGCAACCTTGTGAGGTTCACTTCAACTTTATCAACTACAACCTATACTAAAAAAAAATAACCAAAACCTCTTTTCTTACTTGGTAATAGACTACAGTAGCACCTTCTCCTAATAACCTGCAACATAAGGCAACTGTCCCTACAATCTTTCTTCAACCATTCTCCCTTTAGTACAAATTGGTTTGAAAGCACTTGTTCAATATTACTATCTTCTTTTATGTGTGGTAGTTTCACACCAATTTTGAGTAGGAGAATAATTCTACAACTCTTCTACCACTTATTGGTATCGACTCAAATACCATTTGTCATAATCTATGGGTTTCCTACGGTTACAAGGTGCTTTTGGGTGCATTATGATCCCTCGAGCATGCTGCACCAACATTCTTCACCTCTGCCTCGTGGAGCAGAGAGCTACTTCACCTAGACTATGCCTCACAATAAGTTTAATTATATAATCTATATACCATTAGTTATATAACAAAATATTACACCTCCTTGATACACTGCAAGCAATCTTACAGTCACATCTACTTCAATTAATTATTTCATTCATAAACATATGAACATTATATGCAAGACATCAATCCATCATTATACACATGCATATATTTATAAATGAAACAACCCTCCAACCTTCTACTTTTATTAAATCCACATATTACAAAAATTCCCCAAGAAAAAGGCTCAGGCCATAAATTTACAGAACAAAGAAATCCCAAGCAATTACAAATAACTTTTCTTCACAGCCTTAAGACCCCATCGGGTCACCCTTCCACCTTACCTTGGGTCGTTTCAACACTTGTGCGAGTCATCTTGCCTAAGACAAGCCTAATTGGTTAAGGTTGTCCCATAGGACTTTGAGCCTTACATGACTGTAAGTCTGAGCTCATTCTGGCTCCCCTCACTTGTCTAAGACTCAAGTGCGACTTCTCTTTGGTTCTCTTGATTGTATTCTCTTCATTCAACCCTGTTCATCTTGTGCCTTGTCATCTTCAACTCTTCTCCCCCTTCTTTCCTGATTCTTCCTTCGTTCCATCATGCAAGGCATGCATATATATGAATCTTTCCACTTATTTCGTCTTGACCGACGCTGTATTTCGTTCTAGTTGATGCTAAATTTCATTCCAGTCGAAGCCAATTTTTAGCTCGCCTGTCTCATCTTCTCTTGTCTCCTCTGGCCAATGCCATTGAATTTCCTGGTTGATGCTAAATTGTGGTTCACCCATCTCGTCTCGCCCAACTTATGCCAAATTTTGTCTCACCCGTCTCGTCTCGCCAAGTTGATACTAGATTTCGGCTTGACTCGTCTTGTCTCACCAAGTTGATATCAAATTTCAGCTTGAATCGTCTTGTCTCACCTAGCCCATGCAAAATTTTGGCTCAACTTGTCTTGTCTCATCTTAGGGACTCAAACCACCATATGTTCCACCAAATCACCCTCTTCTCAACCCAACTCGTCCTGGGCTCACCTCATCTACCACTTGGTCACTCGTTTAGGGGTGTTTTGGCCCATGTCTTAGGGCGTCCATGCTTATCCTCATAGTGTTGTCTTTGTTGAATGATGTTTTAATTGATTTCAAACTAAATTGTTGATGTATATCTTCATCATTAATGAAGAGCCATGAATACTTGAATCCAAGCCCCTAAATGAAAACTTTTATTATATGTCAATGGGTCACACTAATTGGAAGTACTAATGGATAAGAAACCCTAGAAGAAAGAAAAGGAATCCCATAGGCAAGACATGAAGCCCCACATTCCCCACTCTTGTTATGACAAATGAATGTTAAATTTCACTCCAAACCATCATCATCTAATAGTACTCATCACACCATTTCTAATGGTTGGTGGCACACCACATGGTTCCTCTCGGTTGATGAGATATGGTCATTTGAAGATGGCGTGTTCTAATGCATGGACCAATTCACCCAAAGCCAATAAATAATAATAATAAAAATCATAATACGTGGCCTTCACCCAAGAAATTATGACTTGGTTCGTCAACAAAATCATCATGGTCAAAAGGAGGGCCAAGTTGGCCCTAAAAGAAGGAATTTTATTGTTGAAAAATAATTTCACGAGAAATATAAGGTAGGCCTCTTTTATTGAGGGTATTTTTAATTGAAGTTAAAACTAATTGATAGGTCGCTCCCCTCCCCCCACTTAAGCCCCTCATGGCAACTATAAAGGGAGGCTTCCATATGCCCATATGAGATATGATTTGACAATTAAAAAACACTCTGAAACTCTAAGGCCACAAAATAAAGATCATGTATAGAGGCTGAAATTACTGTGTCTTGGGGCTTAGTTTTGTTCTTTATTTTTGTTGGTGGTTCGTTATTTGTAGGGATTATTTTGTTGACCTAGACCGAGTCCTTAAGATCCATTTTTGAAGTTGTTTAATTCCAATTAAGGCTTGTTACAAGGCCTGAGTCTGAGGCTTATTAAGGGCATTTTGAAGGTCTGTTTAGGGGCTTATTTAGGCCAAGTTTTATTTGAGTAAGTGAATTGTTCTAAGGCTGAATTTTGAAGCTGGCTCCGAAGCTTCCTTTCTGATGCAAGTTATGATGTTATTCATGCTCGTTATGAGGTCCATTTAATTGGTGAATTGAATTATAGGTGGGGTATGAAAAGCCTAATTCAAGGCCACATTTGAATTAGTAAAGGCCGAGGCATTTCATATTCGAGAAATTCATTACTTTCTATGATTGTTCATTGTGAGATCAATTCACTCCTGCCTCATATTGTTCACTTTTGCATTGTTACATTGCTGCATATCTCTATAAGCACACTCTCCATGATTTACTATGTCACACTTGTGCATTCACTGTGGAGGTACACACCTATCTTGTTGAGGAGTCCTCATTTAATATGCAAAAAATTGTCTTTCTCCCTATTAACCAACCCACGTGAGGAAATGTTGACTTATGAATATATTGTTTCCATTATCATTATTTCTTGTGGTTAGAAGCTCTATGTTAGTTTGAGTTATAAAAACGTGAGCAATGCAGGTACAACGATGATAGTGACTAAGAAAAGTAGTGACCCAAGTTGTTAAGGGTTCAACTTAACGCTAAGTACAAGACACATTTGTTGGACAATAGATTGAAGACATAAATGAGCAGATCTAAAGCAGATTTGAGAGAAATAGACCTATGACACATTGAAGTAGTTTTTGAACAAGAATTTTGGACAAAGTTTGTTCACAACATTTACAACCTTCAGGTACTGCAACAACATTGCAATACATATGTCATCTGAGCAATGATCTGAGGTTGATGATTTTGTTTTATTAAGCTAGTAGTTAAGATAAATTAAGGCTAGGTACAAGAAAAACCAATGACATATTGGATTGAGCATGTGGGGAAGCATTAACAGTGACATGATTTTTCTTTTGTGAAAAATTCAGTGTTGAGGAGAACTATCTCGTTGGTGATAACTGTGACAACAATGACATTGACAACAATATTGTGAAAATGTTATGATAATGTACTAGTAGGTGATTATTGGACAGAAGAAAAGGCAATGCAGTGACAATGTGTGGTGTGGAAAACAGTTTAACCGAGACTATTGGCAAAAATGGTTGGATAGTAATCAAAGCAGTGATTATGAAGTGCAATGACCACCCTGAAGTGTTCTCCTTCAGGTTGCTGCTTGAGAACACTTCAGGGTGGTAGGATGGTGCTAGTTCAGGTTGGTGATTATGCAGCAGATCGTGTTAGTGAATCCTTTCAGTTTGAGTTGATAAAATTAGGGGGTCGGTGCCTCCTTCCAATCTACACTAGTAAATCAGGGAGTTGGAGCTTCCTTCAAGTTAATGCCTATAAATCAATGGGTTGGTAACTCCTTCCAGTAGTGCTGGGGAATCTTGGAAGTTGGTGCTTCCTATTTATGTAATCTTTAAGAAATATATTAAAAGCATTCCATGGTTTTCTCACGTTTAGGTTTCCATGTAAAAAAAAATATTTTGTGTATTATATGTGATGTTGTGCATTGTTGAATGGTATTGTTAATTGTTAATATTTGCATGAGATAATTGAAATGGTAAAAAGTGCCCAATACTAATTCACCCCCTCTCAATGTTGGTGAATATTCCAACAGTCTTCGGCTTCCTCACCCATCATTAGTCCAAGTTGAGTGCTCGACCACTCACATCCACCATGCGACCAAGTTGCCCATGCATGCCTAATGGAAACCCCAAGTGTTAGTTTTTCGACGCCATGTGTTGGTGTGCTCTCGCTCAACATTTTATTTTGTCACATTTCTTGTGATATCTTTGTTACAAATCATGCGATGGAGATGTAGCCCATGGTACACACCTCGATTAAAGGCACACTCAACTCTAGTGCTTGACACCCGACAATGCTCTAAAGTCTAGAAAGGGCCATTTCAAGAATAATTCATCATGTTTCGTACCTCAAAACAAAGAGATCTAAGATTTTGTAAGAAGACCGCATCCAATTGAAAATGATACAACACATACAAACATGAGCCACGTGGTGGCATGCCAGTACTTTTTTTTTTTTGTATAGATGAGTTTCATGCATGTAGTCTTAGTTTGTTTGACTTGGACATAATTTGATGGAATTTTGATTTCAAAATAAAGTTTCATTCAATGGGTATGATAATTGTAAATTTGAAACTAGCATGAATCAAGAAATCTATCAAGTTGTATCAAACTCAAAAAATTCTATTAGAAAAATATTAGAAGGACTTGGAAGACCATAAACTATTACCCTCTGAACTGCAAAAAATGCAAGAAAATACTAATACAATTGATTAAAATTACCATATCCCAGTAAAACCTCATTATAACAATCTTCCATAACCA
Source organism: Pinus tabuliformis (assembly GCA_031772625.1). Classification (NCBI taxonomy): domain Eukaryota; kingdom Viridiplantae; phylum Streptophyta; class Pinopsida; order Pinales; family Pinaceae; genus Pinus; species Pinus tabuliformis. Next base: position 1,437,775,025 of record CM062818.1, on the reverse strand, counting down.
AATGTAAATTATAAAATGTTGGTCAACTCCATATCATCATAGCTTCACAAGTTTATTCAACTTTTAACATATTCACAAGCCATTTCAAACATCAACAATGGCAAGAAGAAACGTTCCCTGCCATATTGACAGGGTAGAACTATACATTCAAGCTTTCATGAACCAAGGCCAACAAGGATATCATAGAAAATAGGGCATCCAAGCTTTCATAAATCAAGGGCAACAAGGATATCACAGAAAAGAGGGCATCCAAGCTTTCATAAATCAAGGCCAATAGGGATATCACGCAAGAAAGAGCAATCAACACACATAAATAACTTATACTTAGAGGAAAGGTATAATAACCAACTTCAACAGAGAAGACGATTCATACAAATATGGATGTAGGTGACAACAGAAGAAGTTTGGCAGAGGATAATTGACTTGTCAAAAAGCAGTTAATTCAGGAAGGATGAAGGGATGGTACTCAGAGGAATGAATTGGGAGAAGGAAATGGAAGATAGAAAGGCTTGTGTCAAAAAAGAATTGAAGGAGACTAGCCAAGTGACTTCAATAAGATGACATCAACATTTAATGAAGTAAGAACTAAATCAAAGACTACAAGAGGAACCTGAAGCAAGGTATCCCCCAATGGTCCGAAAACGAGTTGATCAATGGGCCAAAGAGCGAGCATAACTCAGAGAATGGTTTCAAGAGATTAAGGATAATATGAATCACTGGTTCCAATTTTCTCCTAGGAAACTCAGGAAAGATAAGAAGAATAGGGTCGGTCTATAAAGAAACCCTAGGCATGTCTTGCTTTGTGGTTGCAAAGCAAAAATTGGATGAGAATATTCAAGGATGCGTCGAGAATGTGAGATAAGGAGAAATTGATGCTCAAAGATGAGATGAAAAAGCTCCCATAAAAGATAGAACGCCAAATCAACATCATCAGTACTACACAAACCCTGCTGCCATCAGAGAAATTTTGAGGTCTAAAATGAGTCTCCTAAGGAATATTATAAAATAAATTGATTATGATACTGATCAAAGCTACATGAAAATTGTTAGAGAACTAGGAAGGTCGAAGTGCTTTATTATTCGAGTGTATGATGCAGATAAGAGCTGGGAAGCTACAAAAAATCCCCATAGAAGTACAAATAGCTGATGTAAGGGAAGTATGATTCCGACACAATCTTATGCTTGTAGCTATCTCCTCTCTAGTTTAGAGGGAGTGAGTATGGACACCATGTTCTCCATGTGTCATGTACTATAGCCAAGACTAACAATTGTAATCCTAGTGCATGAACACTGGTAGGGAGAATGGTGGATTGGATAAGCATCAGGGATGTACATTCTTGAGTCATGTATTATGGTTGACTAGGATTAACATCCTAAGATTGGATATATGGACTTGGTAATTTTTTTTCAAGTGGACGTTGTTTTCCTTGGATTAGGAAATGGTCCTAAGAGGTCATACCCTGGGAACACCCGGGTGGGATATGTGCCTTGAGAGGTGGTGGTGTTCAAATTTATGCCTCATAGCATCTGCTATGATATAGTGGAGAGATAAAGTGTACTTGTCAAGGCCTTGGTATTTTGAAAATGTTAGTTACAATGATGTAAATTTCATATCAAACCAAATCCTTTCTTATATGGATATTTCAACATGAGAATATCTTCTTGAGTCATTATGAATACCTCCCTAGTTAAGAGGGTGTGTTGAAATTGTAACTAGTGTCTGTCTTCATAATGTAATGTAACTTCATCATTAATGTATTTATCATATCGATTATTATTAATATTTTGTTTTGATCGAAGCATGTTCTTCATGCTTATAGAGTCAAAAGACTAAAAAATAATTTATTATGAGTAAGAAAAAAATGTATTTGAGTCAAGTCCCATTTGGACTTTTGTAAGATTTTTTTGTTTGAATTTTATGTTGAATCAATAAGTCCATAAAATGTCAATTCGAACCTCCTTGGAACAATTAATCCTGGGCCTCCAAGAGACATTGGTTCGACCTCCTGGAAAACTATATATAAGAAGCAAGTTTGACCCTCTTGGAGATCATTCATTCACACACAAGAAGTACATATGAACCATGCAAAGCAATACAAGAAGCAAAAGCAAAAGGAGAGAGAAATGAAGTCAAAGAAGAGATAACTTTTCTTGATTGAATTTCAAACATGAAGCCCAAATTTTTCTATGCTACTGCAAGCCCGAAATTTCAGGAGTTGACCAAATTTGGAATAGTTTGACCTTCGTTGACTTTGACATTTAAGGTGACTTGGCATTTTTGGTGGTAGTTTTAGTCTTGGTCTTGGTTTTGGATATCTCATTTTGATCTAATTCTATAAGAGAAGGATTGTTGGGTTTTCCCCCTTGTGGGGTTTTGTCCTAACTTGTTGCCTAATTTTTGTGTCTCTTTTCTCTTTGCTTTTCTTGAAAGACTCAATATTTGTATAATTCCTTGAAGAAGAAATCTTAAGAAGTAATAAGAAGACATTAAACATTCACAAGTAATTATCAAGTTAAGAGGAATCAAGCCTAATCTACCCTATGCTTGATTTCTCAACAGATATTGTATTCCAAATTCAAGTAAAAAAGACCCAACTCTGCCTCTTCCCAATAACATGATGAGGTTCAATTTACCATGATTTTAATCAGTTTTAGAGAAAATCCCTGTCGTAAACATGTGAGGATAAGCTTGGTATGGATGGCATACCTTCCTAGCTACTTAATACACATTCTCAAACACTAAATAGGTTCAACTTACCTTTATTTTGCTCATTGTTTTTTCAGAATCCCTACAATTATCCACTTTATTGTTCTCACTATCCCCCATACCGTTGCCTACTAAAATAGGAATGATGTCCCAATACTACTATGTGCGAAATACCAGAAAAAATAACACGTGAAACAACAAAGTTCTCAGCCTATCTTATGTAAATGTTTACACGTATCCCCTGCAATCAATTCTTATCTATTAACAATGCTAATTATGTTACCCATGTTTCTTTCTCTAGAAAGTCGTTGTGTAAGTTCTTGAAAACGAAAATGATGAATTTTTCAGAAAATGAGTATGTAGATTTTGTGATTGCATACTTACATTCAAATTTGTAATTTGAGCTTACTAAAAACAACATAAAACCAACCACTCTTTTGGCATAGCCTCCTCAATGTCACTTGCAAAATCATTCTCAACTGTTCACTCTAAAAATAATATTAGCTCAACCTTTAACCTCAACGAACTTTCTCCTCCTTCAATTTCCATTATTAACACATAACAAAGTTTTGACATCATTCCAGGTCTCCTCACTAACTGGCTCAGAATGAAGATCTTGTAGCTTTCTTTGTGCCTACAATGACTCTTTGTTTTCTTGGAGGCGGGGCATTGCTTAGTGGTAAGTGATCCATCTGCTTCTAAACTCCCTTTTCTTCTGTACTCTTTACCTATATAGCAAAAGAACCTACTGAAATATGCTCATTGAATATAGACTCATTGTAGAGTTTATACTTAGTATTATAAATTATGCCAAAGAAATACACACGATATATAGCCAATCCTCTACAAATCCCTTCACATGTTCCAAACTTCAAAAATACTTTTAAATTGCAAGATACTAGACCAATAATGCAAGAAGCAACATGTTTAATCCTTGAATTTTCAACGATCATCCTTTAATTTTCAAATATTTTGAGGAAAAACATAAATCCAGAGAAAAATTAAAAAAATATTTACATGGACGTTGCTCTTTACTGTCTCTAGTCGAATAACGACATTTTTCTCCTTAGTTGTGTCAAAGAAAATCAGTCCACCTCCCAAGTAATCAACCTTTAAGCGAGCATAAAGAAGAATGAAAGGAATATCATGTGAATAAAAGCAAAATGAAAGCCACTACAAGTCTCCAACTTGTTGCTGCATGCCTCTTTCCTCTCCTCTACTTCACCTTGATCCTTTGTTAGTTCTATGAAAGTAAAAGAATCTGTTATTTGTTATCAACAAGTTTTTCAGTGATCAATCTATATGTTGTTGTCAATGTACTTAGAAATATTTATCGAATCATGCCAATCAAGTAATGCAGCGTTGGGCTTTATCATGTTTAGTGGGGACCACACCACGTCCCGAGACTAGACTAGGGATGCAAATATACATTTCCAGCTCACTTTCAAAACCACCCACAAGTCATTTCATGCTAATATTATAATAATGGCATTGGACAGGATAATATTGGCATTGGGTAGGTGTTGTTGGATACCTAATCCTCAATGGGTTAGTGTGGAAGCCGAATAGACAAAAGGAAGTCCAAGAGACCTTGGGATGTGAAACCCAACGATCAAACCATGTACTATAAATGTATATGTTTTGTTAATAAAATTGTACTCTCATGTTTTATCCTTTAGATACTATTGCTGCCCATGTTTTTTTAACATGGTACTAGAGTGGGTACCTTCCTAACCTGCTCAATCTCATATTTGAGCCACTTGTTTTGTGGTCTCTCTATGCATATTTGGAAAAGCGTTTCTGAGCGAGTGAGCATCTTGAACTGAGTTTTGTGATTTCTCCGGTTGACTGGTGAATAACATAATTCTCACACTGTGTGCATACCATGCTGAACGCTGCACTGTCCTATTGATCTGACATTCTGGATGCTTTGTCATCTATTTTTGAGTTGGGCTCTCTCCATACAATCTTCTTGCAAAAACGTTACATTTACCTGAGAACTAATCCTGACAGCTATTAATCATTCACTTGTCACTGCACCTTATTATAGCCTGCCTTCTACAGTGTCCTTCCTGCAAAAACGTTACATTTACCTGAGAGCAAATCCTGACAGCTATTATCCTTCACCTGACGCTGCACTTTATTATAGCCTAATATAACGTTCCTATCCTCCATGGCAAGTGGACCAGGCATTTTCAGACCAGCTTCAACCTGCATTCATTCATATGCTGACAACATTTCATAGCTTAGTTGGTGCATTGGAATTAGCGTTGAAGACTGGATTGTCTTGCTATTCTTCGAGCGTTCAAAACTAGACAACAGAGAGCAGTGTATGGAGCTTGCTACAAACAGAGAGAGCAATGGAACGTTGCTACCAAGTCCACCAATCCTGCTTGCATCGCTGGAAACCTGTATAAGGAATAGGAAGAAATATTCCAGAGATTTGCACTAGGTCACCCGGCCCAACCTTCCTCGTAAGTTCTCCTCTTATGTGTACTATCATTGATCTAGGTATATGCCCTTTGGGCACATGCTCTAACAGATCCTGAATTTTAGCCTCTTGAAACTTCAAGAACTTTGAGGCTCTCAGTTGCAGAATGAGGTTACCCTTTGCATTATTTGTCCTACAACGATTTGATGGGCATTCAAAAAGTGGCATGAAACTACGAGATGTGACTTGTTGATATATTTCAAATCCGCATTCCTCACAAGTGTAGACAGCGACCTGCATCAATGGCTTGACATCTGAACAACGAGTAACAATACCAACAACTTTGACAAGTTGTCCGATGTGGCAGGCCTTCACTTCCCTCAGTGTGAAAGCCTTCTGTTTTGCAAAGCCGTTAATATGAACTTCAAAGAAACGCTTGATCTCTGGTGGCATCTTTTGAAAAGGGTCTACATTGTCTGCATTTTCACCCGCTTCTTACAATCTCTGTCTCATTAGAATATCATAATCATTGTCCCTTGCAATAACTTCAGTGGGTTTGGGCAACAATTCATCTATTGCTTCTGCAAAAATGCCGACGTACTGACGAGTATTTGTTCTTACTCTATCCAAGAACTCCTCATCCAACCCCTTGTAGCTGCCGATGTCATCGAGTTCAATATCAAAAGAATGGATTTTCCTATTTGCAACATCTTGCAGTAGATCCATGTACTTCATAACTCCATTCTCCGCTACAAAATTCTTCAAGAAGTTTGTAGAACTCTTTGTCAGCTTTGAAGTCTGGACTAGGCATTTTCAGACCAGCTTCAACAATGCAAAAACCCGAAATCGATACAAATAATCTTGTTTCATCGGTATCACATCATCTACATTGTATGCATATATCTTGTATCGCCGAATCAAGTACTCCAACGTCTTTTGAGAATGTGCAAGAAGCAGATATCTAGACAGTAAATGCAAGAATGTGGCAATAGATTTATCTAGTTTTGCATTGTATTCTCTATTCTGAAGCTCCCTATCTATCTGTAGGCTTTCTAAATTGAAAAAAGTCTTCATAAATGTAGCAAAGGATCTCAATTGTGGAGAGTTCATCAAGCCCTCTGAGAGCAATATCATAAACGCTTTCCAAACGAACGTCTGCTGCTTCAGTGGGATCGAAAAGAATTGATGGCCACGTGAAAGGCCTCTTTTTCAAATCCTCAACTTGCACATGGGTGGAGACAATAGCTTTAAGTTGTGATTCCAGAGAAGTTGCCATAGCTGCGATTCCAGAAAAGTCCCCTCGAGCTGGAACTTTGGTGGCTGCGAAAAGAATAGCAGGGTCTTACTTCCTCTTGCACCTAGATTGTATTCTTAAAAAAAAAAAAGGGACGAGTTCAACTCTAATGCGGGGATAATTTTTCATGAAGATAATTCTCAGATAAATGGGCTGCTGATTGCTATTATATCAGTGGGACAAAATTTATCAAGTTCAGTGCAGATTTAACAATGGACAATTTTATGAAGTTTACTATCATTCCCTTGGCATAGCAGGCAATCCTAGGGCTGTAGCAGACTCTCTAGAAGTTGAATTTGTTATACAAGTGGCTAGGTCAGGTTCCTTTTCAATTTGTGCACTGTATTTCTTGAATAGATGACTGTGTAAAGTTTGCATCCTTGCTGATATATATTTCTGAGTATTCATAATGGAGAAACAAGTATTTTATTTGTTGTAGCATTTGAGTCTCATTGTTTGGGAATGCACAATATACTTTCCTTGTATATGAATGCAACCAACCATCGTTGTGTGTGGATTTGGAGAATAATTGTAGAGTTAAAATCTTGCTTTTGGTTCATTCCTTAAGGAATAATATCACTTGATTGTTGTAGTTTTCTGGGAGAACAAATTTTGGGAATACCTTGTAGTGATATTGGTTCATAGTTGGTTTAAAGTGTAAGATTGGAGAAAATGGCCAGAATCAATGAAGTATTAGAGTTCCTCAAAACTTTGATATTGTCTACTACTCATGATACATTAAAAGTCAACAAAGTTTCTCTCATAGACATTCAGGTCTGTCTACAAAATGAACAAGAGAAAATTGATTTTTTGTAGCTCGAATCTCAGCTACAGCAAGAAGAATTAAAACAGAGGAGTCATTCTGAACCTGTTTCTGTTTAGAACAATGAAACAGACTCCCATAAACAGCAAGACAATATTGTTGAAGTTCATTTAGATCCAGTAGCAGTTGTACATGCAGATGCAGAAACTCAGCTTGCACTTCCCAAGCCCATCATCAGACCTTGGGAAGAGCTTGTCCACAACAAACACAGAACTGGTCTTGGATATGACAAGGATGTGTCCTTTCATATTCTAGACTACTCAAAGCCCATTCAGTTTCAGAGTGTTGGATTCCTTCATGACAGTTCACATCCAGCTGTTCCAGATTCTGCTCCTCTTCCACAGCAACAACAACAAATTGTGAAATGCCAACACTGTGATCGAGTTGGCCATTTGAAAGATCACTATTTTGATCTTCATCCATGTAAGCATTGTCATAAAACCACCCATTCTTCACATAGATGATTCAGAAACAAATGTCCTGCAAGAACAAAGATTCATCTTGGATGGATCGCTTCTTGGCAATGGGCATCAACAGCAAAGAAGATATTCCAATCACATGTCAAAACTTGTTCCAGAGTATTGAACAGTCTTGCAGTTGAGTTTTCTCCATCATCTCACCTTGTATCTGACATGGGGGGAAATTATGGTCATCTACAAGCTTCAAAGGCACATCAAGCGAGCTTGAGCCACAACCTGTCACACCAGTTTCAGAGTTGTAACCAGATACAAAGATGCCCCTGAGCATGCCTTTGGTTGGTAATCTGGGACACTTCCTCTAGCAGAAGACTTCACCTTCTTGCCAGTTTCAAAAGAATTCCAGAAATAAATTGGGAACACTTCCTCTAGCAGAAGACTTCAACTTCTTACCAGTTTTGGAAGAGTTCCAGGAATTGCATTAAGCATTCCAGAGTTGTTGGTCATCCTTAAACCATCACAGGTTGAGACTTCCCTTTTTAGGTTGAAGTTCTCCCTTTTATGTGGGGTGAGACCTCCCTTTCATGGTTGAAGGTTTCCCTATTCAAAATAATAGGAGCACTTCCTCTAGCAGAAGACTTCAGCTTCTTGCTAGTTTTGGAAGAATTCTAGGAATTGCACTAAGCATTCCAGTGTTGGTGGTCATCCTTAAACCATTGCCCTTTATACCAACATTTCAGAGAGCACATTCAGCCTAGTGTTGCCATGCATTTTTTGCACATTTTGTATTACAACTCTCTTCTTGGACTCATACATAACCCTTCAGATTAAGGGGGGGAATGTTGGACACCTAATCCTCAATGGGTTAGTGTGGAAGCTGAATAGATAAAAGGAAGTCCAAGAGACCTTGGGATGTGAAACCCAACGGTCAAACCGTGTACTGTAAATGTATATGTTTCGTTAATAAAATCGTACTCTCATGTTTTATCCTTCAGATTTTGTTGCTGCCCATGTGTGTTTAATAGGTGTATGGGGATGTGCCACTGCATTAGGCTTTGGAGCCCTGATACTGTGCCACTACTGACATCATCCCTAGAAAAATGCGGAAGACAAAGTTTTTTTTTTGTTTTTTTAAAGAAATGGGTAGTTTTATATTAATCTAACTGGAAAACAAGCCAACTCCTTTACAATAAAAAACCGTTCTTCTTCAACAATGTTCCAACATTGTTCAGAAAACAACCTACATCTACCCTACCTTGTCTTGATTATAATTCTAACAACATTTATCTTGTAAAGTCTCCAGAAGACTCCACAAAATATTACATAATTACAAAACATTCAAAATTATGACAACAAATTAAACAAAAGAACTACAGGCCGCCTACATTCTCAGCACGAGGGCTTCCAAATGGTTCATCTTGATCAACTTCCATAGGAAGAAGGGGTGCCAATCTCATTCCAAGCTCTCCATCATCTTGCGGGACTACTTGTTTTTTAATTTCGTAGCTCAATGACAAATTCCAATCATGGGACTAGATTCCTCTTTCTGAGAGGACCAATTTTGACCTTTGAAGCATTGGATTTGGACAAGGGAAAGCGTATTTTTGAAGTGAAGCCCATAATGTCACATTTGATCAAGTCAACCCTAAAGTGAATTGGACACCCTTGGAAGCTTATAAATACAAGTCAAGTGAACCTCATTTGGACATCATCATCAAGCATCTTGTTCTTCTCTCTTCTTTGGTATGGTTCACGTAGGTTTGATGTGGGATTGTACAGTTCCGCAATTACAGGGTCTGAAGCTCACATGCGTGATTAGGGTTTTTTGGTTCTAGGTGCAGGTTTGACACAAGAAATTTTCGGTTGCAACCGTATTCACATAGGCCTATCCATGTGGTTGGAAAGCTTTAGTCGCATGCATGACCCTCCCTCCATGCCGCTGGGACATAGGGTTTCATTTTTACAGGTAACTGCAATTGACTGTAGATTGGGAAAACTAACTCTGATTAGTATTGTTGTTGGGATCATATATTTTAATATTGTTTGGTGGAATTTTGATGGATAGTTTTGTATTGGCACATTGTACTCTCTACTGAACATTTTATAACAATCTAATAGAAGAAGAATTTCAAAGGGTTTTCCTCCTTGTGGGGTTTTTCCCTGGCCTTTGGCCAAATCTATGTTTCTTGTTGATGCGACTGATTGCCTTATATTGTCATTGCATTATTGTTTTATCTTTAGTTACTATTGTTTGATGGAAATAATGATTTCTTATTGAAAGTTTACTAATTGAAGAATTGAATTAGGATAAAGTAATTGAAACAACATAGAGCAATGTAAAAATTAACATGGTTTCAGAGATAAGGTGAAGGACAAGCCCAAAGGAGACAAGAGTTGAAGAAATCATCTTTGGAAAAGTTGAAGGAGCCTATCTAATCAAGTCAAGATGTCAACCTCTTACTTCAAGGAAAATGAGAAGCTGGGTGACTCATCTAACTTTGTTGCTTGGAAAATCAGGTTAGAAATCATAGCTGATGACAATGATGTTTGGGAATACATACAACGAAAAGTACCTGAGCCTTTAGAGAGTGCTTCTGCTGTTGCCAAGTGTTGGGCCTCATAATTGTTATATTTTCCTTACCTTATTTCTTATATTCTTTTCCTAAGTCTTTCTTGCATTTAGGACATGATAATCTATGCAATATGGATTCTAGAAGCATTTAATGTATTTATATTATTCTATTGACTCTATGAAATGACTCGATCGCAAAAGCATTATTTACTCACAGTTGGATTCTTATTTTGAACAGGAATCTATCGATGAGCTGGCACTTGACTATGTTCCTTGGATTGATCATAGAAGATCATATAGCTTGATGTTGTTGATCCTTGTTTGGAACAATTCTGTTAAGGACAGGCTTCCAACTTAGTCATCCATAAATATTAAGATTTCTTGTAACCTCAAATGAGCATCCTGAGAAACTTCAGATTCTCAGGATTTTTCTTTGTCAAAAAGAGATTTACTACAGTTGTAGTATAAAGACTAGGAATTGAGCCTCGAGAGAGGTTGTTCAGCTATAATACCTTTGACATAAGTTGTGAACTTGAGAAGACATTGATTGTAATCGATCCTCTATAATTCAATGAAAGCTTTTATTATCTAGAGTTAATTTTCTGTGTTAATTACTTTTACAAGGCATTTTGATTCTGGTGATTTGGGCCTAATCCTCGAAGAAACGTTGTCTTCATCTATATCATTAAATCAACGTTATGTTCTTTCGCTTCAATTATTTCTTTTTTTAATCATTTTCAATTTACAATTGCCTGTTAGTTAAGTAATTGTCAAATCAGTTGTTCTGTTTTACATAGAAATTACAATTGGTTGTTGCAGAGTGGATTTACTTTAGCTAACTCATTTGGGATTGCTGTTACTTTATTGCTATTTCTTTTAGATTATCATAGGATCATCATTTTGCGTTGCTTAAATTCCTTTCGATAATATAATTCTGTAGTGTTGTTCTATCATTTTGTAGTTGTTGTTCTTTAGGTAACAACTCAATGTTTGATAGTTTTTCTTTCTTGTTTCTTGCATAAAGTATTTAGGATTGATGCTTTGAGTGGTTTGGTTTCGTTAGAAGCAAAGTTCTTAATTGTGTTATGGGTTGATTCATTTATTATTGCAGTTTCGCTTTCCATTAGGATAATAGTGATTAGTCATATCAACATCTCTCTTGCATAAACTATGGATAACCTTGAAATAGAAAGACAAGACCACAGGTTGACAATCTTGTAGGTTTTAACCCCGTACAGAAATTACCTGCATACGAATTCTAGAACACAGAAAACAAACAATGCGAAAGCATAACACATAAAACACATATACACAGAGATTTTGGATCCCAAAACTGGGACTACCAGCTTGATTTTTCATTATGTTCCTTTCAATGTTACAATACATATTTATACATGCCGAAGCATCCAATACCATGGACCAAAAACCATCGCGTCCAAAAACATGTGCGAAAATCATGCACAAAACCATAGGTGGGTCCGCCCAACCTAACATAGGGTCCAAAACCAAAATTTACCCCATAAAGTGGGGTTACGAGTGCCCATCAAACCCCCTGTTAACTACGTGGAAAGAATATAACACAACCCAACATTCTCCCACTTGTTGTTTTCTTTCTACAGGGGGGCACAAGAGAGTTTAGTCATTTTTCCAGCCCTGAAATGCCCATTGTCTCTCTACACCAAGAGAACTTCTCAGAGCACACAGATTTTGTCAATGCATCTACAATATTCTTCAAAGTGTCCACCTTTACCAGCAATACCTTTTTGTCTTCTATCATATCCCTCACAAAGTGATACTGAACATCAATGTGCTTTGTCTTTGAATGATATGCAGGGTTCTTTGCCAAGAAAATTTCACTTTGGCTGTCACAGTCTATCCTTATAGCTTCATGTACTAACCCCATACTTGAACACAATCTCTGCAACCAAACTGCTTCCTTGCTTGCATGAGTGGATGCCATGTATTCTGTCTCTGTAGTTGACAGTGCCACTACAGATTGTTTCTTACTCATCCAACTGACTGTACCTCCAAAGAGGTTAAACACATACCAACTTGTAGATCTTCTTTGATCCAAATCTCCAGCCCAGTCTGCATCAACAAAGCCATGAATATCCAATACTCTGTCCAATCCTGGTCTTCCTTGATAGCACAAACCATAATCACCAGTGCCACGCAAATACCTGAAAACCTGCTTCACTACTGTCTAGTGCTCCTTCCATGGTTTTGACATAAACCTGCTCAATACTCCCACTGCATGTGCAATGTATGGTCTAGTACAGACCATTGCATACATCAGGCTATCGACTGCACTTGCATATGGAACACGAGACATGTCCTCTTCCTCTTCTTGTGTCTTGGGACACTGTTCAACAGATAACCTCACACCTACAGGAATAGGAACCTTCACCGGTTTACTATCCTGCATATTAAACCTTTGCAGTATTGTCTCGACATACTTCCTCTGGTTTAACCAAAGCTTCCTCTTTTCCCGATCTCTTTTAATTTCCATGCCCAAAATATAGTTTGCAGCACTAAGATATTTCATGTCGAATTTGGAGGACAATTGAGTCTTCAAATATTGGATAATTTCTTTGTCATTTCCAACCAACAACATATCATCCACATACAAGACCAGATAAATAACACGGTCACCAATTAATTTAAAATACACACAGTGATCTGCTTTGCTTCTAGTGAAGCCAAGTCCCCGTATAAATGTATCAAATTTTTGATACCACATCCTTGGTGACTGTTTTAACCCATACATAGACTTCTTTAACTTGCATACCAGTTCTTTCTTACCCTTCACTACAAAGCCTTAAGGTTGCTTCATGTAGATTTCCTCTTCCAGATCCTCGTGAAGAAATGATATCTTCACATCCATTTGTTCTACCTCAAAATCAAAAGCAGCAGCAACAGATAAAAGTAATCTAATAGAAGTTACCTTGGCAACATGAGAAAAAATATCACCAAAATCGATTCCTGGCACCTGGGAATAACCTTTTGCTACCAACCAAGCTTTGTATTTCTCCACTTTTCCTTTTGCATTTGTCTTCTTCTTGAACACCCATTTGCTGCCAATGGGTTTCCTTTCAGCTGGCAACTCCACCAGATCCCAAGCCTCATTTTTGTGCAAATATGCCATTTCATCAACCATGGCCTCTTTCCAGAATTTTCCATCCTCTGAATCCACTGCTTCCTTCACAGTTCTGGGATCATCATTAGTAACAGACAAAGAAAAATTTGAACAGAAAGCAGATGGACTATACCTTTCTGGCTGCCTTCTTTCTCGAACTGATCTTCTCATAGTCGGAGTTTGTGGCTCTTCATCTTCTGATTCCTCCTCTGCTGTAGAGTCTGATTCTTCCTCCTTTAGCTCAAACTCTATCTTCTCAAGTTCCTTTGGTTGGACTTCATGTTTAATAACATCTTTCACCTCTCTGAACACCACATCTTGGCTGTACACAACCTTTCATGTGACTGGGTTCCACAGCTTATAACCCTTTAAACCATCCTTATACCCAATAAAGATGCACTTTTCAGATTCACTATCCAACTTGGTTCGTTTCTCCTTTGGAACATGTACATATGCATCACATCCAAATACCCTCAGATGTGAAAGAGAGGTTTTCTTACCAGTCCATACCTCTTGTGGAGTCTTATCCTCCAACGCTGATGAAGGTGACTTGTTGACCAGGTAACATGCAGTATCCACCGCCTCTGCCCAGAATTCCTATCCTAACCCGGCACCACTGAGCATGCTTCTTGTCCTTTCCATTAACGTCTTGTTCATTCTTTCTACAACTCCATTTTGCTGAGGTTTATATGGAGTAATTTTTTACCGTGCCATACCACACTTCTTACAGAATTCTTCAAATTCCTTACTGCAAAAATCTCCACCATTATCTGTTCTCAACACCTTTATCTTCTTCTCTGTCTGGTTTTCCACCAGAGCCTTAAATTCTTTAAACCTGTCAAAGACTTCATATTTCTTCTTAAGGAAATATATCCATGTATTCCTTGAGAAGTCATCTATAAATGATACATAGTACACAAACTTACCTAGTGATGGAACCTTTACAGGTCCAAACACATCACTGTGCACAAGTTCTAATATCTGTTTCGCCCTCTTACTACCAGAGGGTAAACTCACCTGATTCTGCTTCCCATATACACAATTTTCACAAAAATCAAAATCCAGAGAGCTATTACTCATACCTTCTACCATACCTTTACCATGAAGTATCCGAAGACCCTTTTCTCCAATATGTCCAAGACTTTGATGCCACAGCATGGTCTTTTCTCTAGAGACCACTAGATTTTCTGCTCCACTTTCAGGAACCACGGAACTGTTGCACCCATCAACAACAGTGCTACCTTGCAGCTTGTACAGAGTTCCAATCTGAACTCCCCGCATCAATACCAACGCTCCCCGAACCATCTTTCAGGTATCCTTCTCGAACACTGTTTTTACACTTGCATCATCCAACTTACTAATAGAAATCGGATTTCTGGCTAATGCAGGAATATGTAGAACACCTGGAAGTGTTCTAACCCTTCCACCTTGCAACTTCAACTTTACTTTTCCACGACCAATGATTCTAGCCTTCTTGTCATCCCCCAAGAAGACATCACCACCATCATATTTCTCATACTCACAGAACCACTCTTTATGGGGAGTGAAGTGAAAGGATACACCAGAGTCAATCAACCATGCCTCATGATCTACATGTCTACTTGAAGAAGCCAAGTACACATCCCCACCTTCATCTGAGGTGGTTTTCACCTCTGTAGAAGGAGCCTCATCAAATCCCTTTCCTTTGTCAAGAGCTTTCGATTTACAGTCCCTTTTGTAGTGCCCTTCCTTTCCACATTTCTAGCACACCACCTTTACAGGTTTTCCTGGAGATTTAGATCTCCCACTCGATGACTTATTTTTGTTTCTATTCTGGGACCGTCCTTGTACAGATAAGGCATCACTATTTTGGCTCTCCATATTTTTCCATCTCATCTCCTCCGTCAGCAAGGCTGAGACTATTTCATCAAACTGCAAGGAAGTTGCATTGCTACCTATTGCGATAACTAGACTATCCCACGGATCTGGTAGAGAACACAACAAACTGATGCACTTATCTTCATCTGAAATTTTAATATCAACAAATGCTAACTGACTTACCACAGTATTAAATGCATTCAGATGCTCTGTCACCGAGTCTCCATCTTTCATCCTCAGGTTATACAACTTTTTTCGCAGGAACAGTTTATTCACCAGAGACTTAGATTGGTAC
Source organism: Pinus tabuliformis (assembly GCA_031772625.1). Lineage (NCBI taxonomy): Eukaryota > Viridiplantae > Streptophyta > Pinopsida > Pinales > Pinaceae > Pinus > Pinus tabuliformis. The sequence goes on along the minus strand of CM062818.1, from coordinate 1,437,759,494 downwards.
AAAGTCCCTAACTTGTCCCACAAAGCCTTTGCTGTAGCTTCCCCTGATACATTAAACAATACTGAATCTGAGACACACAATCGTATTGTGCTCTTTGTCTTCCGATCCAAATTCTTCCATTCTTCATCAGACACTCTCGTTGGTTTAGTTCCCGGATCTACCGCGATCCATTGATCTTTATCCACCAATAGATCCTCCATTTTGAGTTTCCACAACTCAAAACTCTGACCATTAAATTTCTCGATCTCTATCTTTCCACTGCTCGCCATTTTCTTTCACCACTAGAATCGATCTCGTAGATCTCCCACTGAACATGGTCTACCACAAACCCGAGCGAAACCCCTTAGCAACAAAGGCGTCCCCTTGAAGCCAAATCTGCTCCGATACCAAATGTAGGTTTTAACCCCGTACAGAAATTACTTGCATACAAATTCTAGAACACAGAAAACAAACAATCTGAGAGCATAACACATAAAACACATATACACAAAGATTTTCCCCTAGATCCCAAAACTGGGACTACCAGCTTGATTTTTCATTATGTTCCTTTCAATGTTACAATACATATTTATACATGCCGAAGCATCCAATACCCTGGACCGAAAAACATTGCGTCCAATACCATGGACCGAAAACCATCGCGTCCAATACCATGCACTGAAAACCATTGCGTCCAAAAACATGTGCGAAAATCATGCACAAAACCATAGGTGGGTCCGCCCAACCTAACATAGGGTCCAAAACCAAAATTTTCCGAGGTGCTGCCCTGGACCCCATAAAGTGGGGTTATAGGTGCCCCTCAAACCCCCTGTTAACTACGTGGAAAGAATATAACACAACCCAACAAATCTAATGTGCAGTAGTTAGTTGGTCCTTTAATAACAATTAATTGGCTCAACACCAAGAACTAGTACAACAATGGTGAGTTAAAAGCAAAGAAAATTACAACTGATGGTTTACAAGATCATTTACTTGCATTCTGCATATGTTGGAAATTTGAAAAAGTTTAGGATATGTATGATAAGCTAGATGACGTATGAATTCAACAATTTGAATGAAATTATCTCCTTGAAAGATCAACTCAAAGATATGAAGATGAATAAAGGAGAGTCTGTGCAATCCTACAATATGAGGATATCTCATCTTTGAGATCAATTGCAGAGAGTTGGAGAAACTGTATATGATAGGGAATTAGTGATTGTACCCTTAGAGGTCTCCCTCACATTTGGGAACCTTCATTATTAATATAAGTAACAACAATAATTTCCCGTCATTTGATGAGATTGTTGGAAAGCTTGCTCAAGAAGAATCAAGACGATTTCTAGAGGCATGATACAAAATCATGAAGATGGAGAGCTCATTGCATTCATCACTCATAAAAAGAAAAAGAAAGGAAAAGGAGGTCCATCAAATTCAAGGAAGCCTACTCGAAATTCGAAGAGAAGGAATGAAAGAGAAGCATCGTACATTGAATGTTACACTTGTCACAAGAAAGGTCACTATGCCCGAGATTGACCTAAGATGAACAATGGTCCACGCTACAACACTAGAAGAAACAATAACATGTTTAATAATCAAATAAGAAGAGATGATCAAAGGAATGATCGTAATGGAAGAGATGAAAGAAGAAGAAGAGATGCTCTGACTGATCATGAAGAAGACCATCATCCCGAAAAGAAGTCAAGAAACACCAGGCATGAAAATAATGCTGCTTATCAATTTGAATATATTCTTATTTTTGCACTTTCTAGTTCCTCTCCTCCGAATACTTGGGACAATTGGTTGATTGATAGTGGGGCCTCTCATCATTTCTGGGTATAAGGAAGTTCTCACTAATTTTGTGGAGAGGGAGTCAAGTTAGCAAATTATTCTTGGATACAACTCCACTCATGCCGTTAAAGGTTTTGGGTCTGTTAAATATCATTTGGACTTTGGGGAATCTGTTTAGCTTCATGATGTGATGTATGTGCTAGGATTGACGAAGAATTTGGTATCTATATCTGATTTGGAAGACAAAAGGATGAGGGTATCTATGCCCGCCGCCAGGTGGTGGCATTTTTTTTTAAATATGATTTTTTTTTTAATAAAAAAATTAAAGTTGTTTAAAAAAAATTAATTTTTTTTAATATATATCTATATATATATATATATATATATATATATATATTAAAATAAAAACAAAATTGTTTAATATATATATATATATATATAAAACAAAATTTTGTTTAAAAAAAAAATTTAAATTTAAATTTTTTTATTTGCTGGTTTTTAAATAAACAATGAAAGTTTAATTAATTAATTTTTATTTTTATTTATTTATTTTTTAAAGTCAAAAACACATATTTTTTTATAAGTTTACCTTTTTTTTTTTAAAGATGTATATTTTTAAAATTTTGATATATATATATATATATATATATAAATTTGAGTTTATTTTTGTTTTTTTAAATGTTTTTAATATTAATTTTACTAGTTTTTAAAAAAAAATTTGGGTGAGTGTTTTTTTTTTTTTAAATCTAGTTTGTTTTTAATTTTTTTCCTAGTTTTTGTTAATGTTTTTTTAATCTTTCTATTTTTACTTACTTAATTATATATATATATATATATATATATATAATTTTGTTTTTTTTTTTTTGTTTTTGTTTTGTATTGTATTTTTTTTTTTCCAAATTCTTTTATGGTTTATGAGATAATTTTTTTTTTTTATTTTTTTATTTTTTTTGTTTGTCTTTTTTTTTTTAATATATATATTTTTATATTTGTTTTTTTAAGTAATCAACACTTAAAAAAGAAAGATAAAACAACTTGAAAAATAATCATAATTTAAACAAAAAAGAATTGGACATAAATAAATTTTAAAGTGTGAAAAATAAGTCCTCTAAAAAAAGGTATGCTGCATCAACACGTTGCATCTACACATTTCAAAATCAGCATGAAAATCACTAATATTTAAAAACAAATATTTATATTTGATATATAAGAAAATTTAAAATGCCAAAAATATGCTCCCAACAAAAAGAAGTGTATTCTGCATAACCACTTTTGAAAATCGGGTCACGTTTTTACTACCCCTACGAAACGGGTAATTGTATCAGCTATTTAAAGTGCCAAAAATTATGCTCTAAAAAAAATATGTGAGTTCTGCATCGCCCCTTTTCAAAATCGGGTCATTTTTTTGCTATTTCTATGAAATGGGTAACGCTATCAGTTCCCATTTCAAAGTTTACGTTATTCTATCTTTAGTCCTTGCCAAAAAGATAATACTTTTGCTGGGCTATTTGATATTATTCCTAACCCTAATCAATTTTCCTCTCTATTTCTCCTTCGGGATAATAAAAAATCCCTCCACTCCTACCTCCCCAAAATGCAAAAACCAAAATTAATTTTACACATTGTATAATTTTTTATACAAACTACTAACCCAATACAGATCCTATATGTCACTATAGTGACATAACAAACATCTTTCTATTATAAAGTATCAACATTCCATAACAATGGTTAGAACTTCATTCTAAATAGAGAGGAAAGCATTGATTGGTGAACCAATTATCATTTTCAAATCTGTTCAAACCAAACCCGCGCCTCTAAATCGTATTCTACAAATATTTGATATTTTAAAAATATATAAACTAGCATTTGCACCAGATGTTGCAAAGAAAACGCCGTAAGGCATAAAGTGCAGAAATCCATTATCCATGTAGTGTGTGCATTATTCAACAAGGTGGATCTCTCTAAATTCGTTGCAAACATTTATGTTGTTGCATTTCTAATTTATTTAGAATCTACTACCACCTCCTCTTCTTGGAATATTAAATTTCTTATCACCCCATGATGACAATCCCTCTAATTATTGGCATCTCAGTTTTTTCCACTTTAGTGGGTTTACCTTCAACCTAAAGAAACATGAATTTGAGTCACTCAATTAAAAAGAAATTGCTAAATTGCTATTTATCAGGTTTTGAGTAAAAACAATTAATAACTCATATTTACAACCCTTTAAATATTTATAACCTTTTAAGTCTTGTATTTATAACTCATATTTATAACCCTGTAAAATGAAACTGACTATCTATATTTTTATTAATAATAAAAAGAATCTTCTTTATAAAACCGACACTCACATGCTACTCCTATATATTTATGTTATATCTAATATTCAGTGTCCATCAATTGAATGACAAGATGAAAGCTGAACTTAATTGCACCTTTAAAACGTGACTTAAAAGTTTAATTGGTAATTATTTATTTAGTAATTTGTACATTGTTAATTGCAATTTCTCTTGAAAACCAATGTTTATATCAAAATTTTAAAAATTAACACTCACTTCTCCCGTAGTCCGGTGTTTCTTTATTTGATCGTGGTACTCAAGATTGCCTTTCTCCAAAGTATCCAATGTGAAGATGATATCTTATGTGTTTCCGTGTTTCTTTATTTAATCATGGTACTCAAGATTGCCTTTCTCCAAAGTATCCAATGTGAAGATGATACCTTATATGTCTAAATAATATATACATATTTGGTTATCAATAAGACATACATATATATATATATAGAGAGAGAGAGAGAGAGAAAGAGATTTTGTAACTTAAGGTTTTATATTAATCAAAGACCATATTTACATGGGTTTATAAGGATTTCTAGAGTGACCATGGAGGATACAACCTCTCATCGTTTGCTCCCTGAAAATATACCTTCAAGGTTCCTTAGGTGGATAGCAGAGCTACTATACTTGACATTGGCAGTGTCCAGTAGCTTTTCTAGCCCAAAACCTGCTATGTATGGCTCCATGTCAAAGCCTAGAAGGATGTTGCTTGGCTTAATATTTCCATGAACAAACTTCCTTTCATGTAAATAAGCCAGGCCTCTGGCTACTCCCTTTGCAATTTTAAATGATAAGTCTGTGTTTACAAAACATAATCTACTGCAAGGATGCTAAGCTGGAAATGGCTATCTACCTTTCAGCGAGCATTGTTGACCCTTCCTCAAAGATTTCCTGGACAATGTCTATATTTTGCTGCTTTTCAACTGACTTAGACGATGAATCAGTAGATTTCCTTCTGAAAAGAATTCTTAAATTTGCCTTCCTTCTTAACTGGAGCTGGTGGTGCGGATTTCTTAGGTGGGATCAAATCCACTACAATGCATGTAGTGTCGTCCCTAAGTCCTCTTATCCTCAAAGCCTCCTACAGTTAAAACGGTTAGGCTATGATAGAATATAAACTTAAAGATGGTGACATTGGTCGCTTATCCTTGTCAACAGTGTTTGTACCTTAACAATTTGTTTTGCAGCAAGTTATGCTGGCAAGCCTCGGCAGCAATTTGCAGCCTTCTCAGAGCTCAATGCATCCCAAACACCATCAGTTGCAATGATAAGCCTTCCTCCAGCATTTGATAGCTATTGAAACAAAAAATTACCAGTCTAAATCAAACAGACACATTGTGACCAGGTATTTTTTTCCTCCAGTAAATGGATAAAATCCATCCCCTGCCACTGCAACAATAATACACCATATATCACCTTCCCATTAAAACTGAGAATGAGCTGCAAGTAAACTGTGAGAATGTGGATGCCTCATAAGCATGGAGTTAAGTTTGATCCCTGAGCTTTGCTACAATTCTCAACTGTAGAAATATTGAAATTCTTAAGAAGACTTTGGCCATTTCATAAGCAGCTGAGTTGACAGCAGAGTTTGTCTGTTGCTGAGTCCCAATCATAGAGATGTCTATATGAGTTATGTCAATGTCTAAGTAGAGTTGTTGAATATGGAATGTGGGTGTAAGTCCTCATCTCTGTCCAACTTATGTCAAAGCAAGGATGCTACATAGGAAGAAAGAATTGGTTAATCGGTTGTGGATGATGGCATTTTTTCTAGAAAATGCAATACCTTCATCATTGATGGTCTCTTTTGAGGGGAAGCAGAAGCACAATTCAATGCAATCCCCACAGACACTGAGATTTCTTCCCTTCCTTCAACATCTGGTCGAAGAGTAGGATCTATGATGTGCAAAAGGTGATACTTGTCATCTACAAAGTTTTGACCCTATGCTGCAAAATCCTTATCTGAAGACCAGCATGCACAGAAATGCCCTCAATAGGTGTGATGTCAGTTTGACAGACAAGAAGCTGCCTTTACTTTTATAATTTCGAAAAACAATGTGATAGAATGAATAAAATATCATAAAATATCATAGACTGAAATGAACAAAATTATAATAAAATATAATATAATAGACTGAAATGAATAAAATTAAAATAAAATATTGAACAAAGAAAGTAGTAATCTTTCCATACAAGTAAAATTTAGTAGCTAATATTGCAGAGGGAAATCCCATCATATTACAGAATTAAATCCCATCCTATTACAAGTAAAACTGAGAAATTTCATATACCACAATACAAGTAAAACTGAAACCAATCTTGTAGAGTGAAATCCCATCATATTACATAATGAAATCTCATTCTATAGGATTTACTAGGGTCATTACAGAGAAAATAAACATAAGTGGAGAGCTGATTCACAAGGCATGACATGGACTCTGTAGAGTGAATCCCCTAATCTTGTAGAGTGAATCCCATCATATTACAGAATGAAATAGCATTCTAAAGGATTTACCAGAAACATTACAAAGATCGCTATCACAATGGAGAGCTGCTTCACAAGGCAGGACATGGATTCTACTTACAGGATGTAAGCCCTTCATTCACCATAGAAACTCTTGTTGTTGAAGATGAGAAGCAGCACAAAAGTTAGTCATTCCACATCTACTTCAAACTTACAACAATATTAACATCCTGCAAATATTCTCATCTATGAGGAGCTTTGGGGGCCTATAGATTACAAGAGAATAGCAGAAATTCTTCACCAAACATGTTAGTAGCGTACTGATCATCTTGGTTGTTGGAGACAGAACTGGTGTTGAAGCTCTCTTTCCTCACAAACCCGGCAGGGGCTTTCTTGTCATAATTCTGAGTAGAGAAAGGTTGGGTAACCGAGCTGTATGGCACGTATGGCCACAGTTGTGCATGCTTCCCAGTGCGTTTCACTTTCTTCAGTACATTGTTCAGCTTCACATATCCCATGACTGTCACTTTCTGCATCTTTCTATTTATATACACCATTTGAACTCCTGCACAAAATGTCCCACAGAAGAGAAACAAAAGTTATTACAATCATCAAAACCCCAGCTTATATTAACGTAGAAAAGAAAATGATGGGCCACTTTGGCCTGTGGCTTAGAGGTAGATCTCGGTTGTAACAGGTGACAAAAGTTAGCATCTCCTTACAGAAATCAGTAACAAAGCTAATGGATTGGTAATGAGCAAACATAGATCCTGAGGTGCAACTTTTCAAAAGCCCAAAGCTAAAAAAATTGGTAAAACAGAGCAAACATGAACTCTGAGCTGAAAAACTGAAGAAACTTTAAAGAATTAATCAGCACACAAGTAGTTAATGCTGAAAGCATTTGCAAGGCAGTGTATCATTCTTCCACTTTGATCCGCATTTCCACCATATGTGTCAGTTCTCCTTGTGGTTTAAATAACCAAGCAATGCCTCTTAGTTTTCCAGTATTGAACAACAAATTTCAATGACAGTTTCACCAGAGGCGAGGGAAAGATTTTAGTTAAGTAGTTTTCAAATACTAGGTTTCCCTAAGCTAGATACATTTGAAGAAACATCTTTGTTAAGCCATGGAGAATTAGTATGTAGATTTGCTTTTCAACTGAAAATACTTAGGCATCCATATGCACACAATAAAGATATCATAACCTACAACGATAATTTACTGTATGTGCTTTTGTGAAGATGGACATTGCAGTTCATAAGATACTTTTGTTTGGAATTAAATAATCAAATAGCCATTTGGAAGATGGAAACAAGTATAAGAGTTTGACACAAGCTACATTGAGGATTTGAACAAGTATCTTTGAGATGGGTTGCTCTTCATTTGAAATTAGGTTTTATATCATAAACCACTTGTGAATTTGCTTAGCAACTTGGAAGGCTACTCAACATAGTTTTTAAAGAAATTAAATTAATAAGATCTTCCACAAATGTTTTACATCATAAACCACTTGTGAATCTACTTAGCAACTTGGAAGGCTACTCAACATAGTTTTTAAAGAAATTAAAGTAATAACATCTCCCCATGACCTCTGTAACAACGACTATGGAAATATAGTGTCTCACCCCTATGCATGAGTGAAATTGGTCTGAAATTTGTTGCACATAATATGCCTATATAGAAGGTTCACATAAAGAAAGACAATATGGAAGGTTCCTTGTGGCTGCTAGACTCAATGTCTGTGATATTATAACCTTTCTTGATCACTGATATACCTAGTCTTTATTTTCATTTTTACAAAATTGAAAAACACAAAATCCCAATACCACACATAATTCTCACAAATTTAAATTTAATTCCTTTTGACAAAATTTAATAACATGGAAAACCCAAAACCACACAAAATTTTCACAACTTAAAACTCTAGCAACTTTGAACAATTCTCTTACAAAAAACCAATATTACACTAAATTCTCACAACTTAAATTCTAGCAATTTGAATTCTCGAAACTTAAAATTTAAGAACTTTAAATAGGTACTTGCTACTTTGTAGCTACCCTTGTTTAATAATAGCAGAGGACTCTATGAAAAAAGTGGTAGATAACCCTTTCTCACTAAATATTTTTCTTGGATGAAAGATTAAAAGTGTGTTTGAATTTTTTTTTATATGATAAAAAGGATTAAGTAATTTTTCCATTAGTCTATGACACGTAGTTGATATTTAGAGAAATTAGAAGAGAATGACTTAAGAATTTTATGCAGACCTTTAGAAAGTGAATACAAGTTGTATTTCTCAAGTGCACCATCTATATAAGGTGGTTAAATAGTGTGCAAGACAAGTTTGATTCCAAGCATCAAATGAAAAGGGAAGGAAATATTTAAGTATCACTCAACCTTCTTATATTTATGAACACACTATTTGACCACAAAAAGGTAATAAGAAAATATTTATTGAAATATTAGTGAGACAATCATATCAGCTGAAAAAAAGATAGTTCTGTGATGAGACTTATCCTACCAAAAAACATTGAATGAAAAGGAAAGGAAACATTTAAGTATCACTCACCCTTTTTATATTTAAGAAGACACCATTTTGACAATATATATATATATATATATATATATGAAAAATAAATTATTAAAATATTAGTGAGACAACCATATCACCTGAAAAAAATTCATAATTTCGTGGTGAGACTTATCCTATCAAAAAGCAATTATAGGATTAATACATCACATTAAAGTGATAACATTGACATTAAATTATATTTTGAAATGAAGATCTAAAAAAGATTTAAGAAACAAATGTAATGTTAATGAAAAGTATTGGCCACATAATCTAATAGTTTGGACAAGCCATCCTTAGATAGTGAAAGGTAAGGCATGGTTATATAGTGTAAATACGAGAGATTGATTATTGTTAAAATGGAGCTGCACACTATTTCCCAGTTGATGTGTGTAAGTTTGGAACTATGATCCTTTATTAATTAGTAATGCACTTGCAAAATAGACTTCAAACCTATGTTTATTTAACAATAAAAATTTATTGGGACAAAATATGATACACGACTTCTCCAAAATGCTTAAGATGTGCTCTTTAGAAAAACTTTACAGCTGAATTTTAAAAGGTCAGATTGTGAAGTGAAAGGATTTAATGTGCATGTCAAAACATTATTGCCAAAGTTATCAGAACCACACAGGTCAAGAACCAAAATTTCCAAAATCACAAAATAAACTGTACTTACCAAAAAAGTAGATTAAAACATTGGGCAACCGAAAAATACATAAATTCCCATGGATCAGCGTCATCCAGTAAAGTTGGAAAACACAGCTCCAAACCAGTTTAGGGGCAAAATTGGTCTGAATCAGAACTGAACAGTTTTCATAACTATGGTTCATGCAAGCTGGTAAGTGACGTACATCAGACGGTCATCGATTAAAGCTTGGTGGATTGGACCATCGAATTTCAGAAAGAGATAAAACGAGAATGACTGGAGCCGGTGGAGTCACCAGGAAGATTCTGGCCTTGAAAAGTATGGCAGTTTGGACAGTGCAGCGCTAACCATGTGCACAACTATCTCAACGAGCTTGCAGACCAAGTAATAAGGATCACAAGACATAAGGACGAAGATGCTGAACAAGCATATGAGATAGTACACCAAAAAGTGAGTCAGTAGGAAGGATTTGCACCTTTTTTTCAATATCTTATTACAATATGCCAATGTGTAACCTTACAAGAAATATTGTAGTTTAAGACCCAAGTTCTTTTGAAGAAGCTGGATTATATGGGAAATTGTGCATTGACCCAATTTTTTCAATATAGGGAAACTTTAGCAAGAAACATGGTAATTTGAGCAAGGTAATGCATCTTAAAATATATCTATAAATCCCAGCCTAGTGTGCTATACCCAGTGATGGTTTAATACGGAGAGAAACATACTATATCCAGTGAATTAGAAGCCATCGTAGAAACCTCATAAAACTCATCCTCAAATTCACAAGAAAAGAAAGACTAGTGAATAGTTGAAGAAAATCAAGAAAGGTATCCCAATTCCAATTTCAGGAAACTCTTAAAACACTCACAACTTAATGCTATGGAAAAAGATCTTAGAGTAAGGTGGCTGCTTTTCACTTCTAGCCCTAAGAATGAGAAAATGGTGAAAATTATTGATGGTCATCCTACTAACTAATAACCATCAAACTCTACCTTGCCATTGGGCTTACTTTGGTATCAGACATGGAAGCTCCTCAAAAAAGAGAGACGAATCCAAATTCGTGACCCCAACCATGCATCCTGCTTTCTATGTCCTCTATTGAGCCCCCGAGAGCAAGTCAGTATTTCCATACTCTTAATTTTCAGATTTGATAAGTTCAAAAGCTTGCCATCAAATATCTAATTCCACATCATCTAATGAAAAAGAAGTCAGTCCTTACAAAGTGAATAAAACGAAATTGGCACAAAGTGCTCAAGCAATTAAGGACCAGGAAATCATTAAAATAGCAAAGAACAAGAAAAACACAACAGGGTTATTGTGGCCTTAGCAATGTTCACATGTCAAGAAAATCAAATCATGACATAACTAGTCAGTGTCATTGGAAGATGTTTACACCATGATTGATAAGGATGATTCAATATTCATTCAGGTTATGAAAGAGACGTCATTAAATTGGAGAAAGATCACTTGCAAAACCGTGGGAAAAAGTTTAGGTCCTTCAAAATTGTTCTCGAGATACTCAAGTAAATCGGGCAAAGCTACAGAGGAAGAAGAAACAGAGAGCAATTGTCAGGACTCAAAACCGATTGATCAGTTCTCTGTTACAAGTATCAAATCGGCACAGGTAACTTAGATCTCTAAAGGAAATCTTCTCTGGCAGTAAATATTAAACACAACCGTGATTGATGTGTTTGTTTGGATTAATCGGTTTTATCTTGCACTTTATATATCTTTTTTTTTTATTAATAAGAATACGAATTTATAATAGAATATAAAAACTGGTCAGATTAGTTAGGTGTAGTGGACAGTTAGAAGAGGCTTGCTTGAGATCAACTCCCCTCTCTGCCTACCTGTCATCTTGTAAGCCACACGATTATATGTTAGACGTTGATTCTTGATTCAAAAGGGTTGCCCAAACGGTTTGGGCGTTTCATTTGGCATCGAATAGTTTCATCCGGGCAGCTGGGTTTGTGCCTAATTGTTCATCATTTTGTGCTGTTATTGCCGCCTATGGAAGATTGGGTTCCAGAAAGTACTTCAAAGTTCAAACTGTAGATGGTTTTAAAAACTTAAAAAGAGAACCTATCCAAATAGGAGATCAGATGATCAAGACATGGCAGTTTAAAAGCCATACCAAAAGCATGTTTCTACTACGGCCGTGACTATTATTTCAAAATTTTGGCTGTTTTTCATAAGAAAATTCTAGGTTTGAATTACCCATTGGAAGTCCATATTCTTAGCTTCGTATTGAATCTTGATAATATCATATGTTTTATTTGGGATGTATAATGAAAGAAGTTACTGATAATTTCAAATTGGATGAGCACATTTTTAATTTCAGGACATGAAATTTTTTATATATTGCATATCTCATAACTTTTGATAGACTATCGAAATTGAAGGCAATCCAACACGACTTGAAAGTTAAATTCTGCGACGACAATATGCTATATTATTTGTTATAATTCTGAGAGATGTTCAACGAGTTGCATTTTTTGAAGGCTGCCATTCTTTTTCAGCTTCAAGATCGCTGAGGAAATGGGAAAACCACCATAATTTCAATTTGGGGCAAGCAAATCAAGTGCCGTGTTTTACTGTTTCATGAAACAACTCAAATCAACTTGCATACACATTCTTAGTCTCACATTTGTATTATTAAGGGAGATTTAGTGAGTGCAACTGATCTTTTATTTTTTGTATGAAATCCTAGCTTGGAAAAAATGTTGAAAAAACGAACACATATTCAAGCAAGGCTAGGATGGAAATGTTGGAATAAAAGATGGATGCATGTGACAAGTTTATTATTTCAATTGGCATAGAAAGAGAAAATAAATGCATGGTCAGGTTTGGGACTGGCTTGTGAAGAATGATATGTAGACATCATCCAACCATGTGAACATAATTACTTTTAGCTTCTGGTTCTGGTTGAAAAAAAAATCACATTTTCAAGGAAGGCTATGATGGAAACCTTGGAAAAAATGATGGATGTATGTGACAGGTTTATTATTTCAATTGGCATAGAAAGAGAAAATAGATGCATGGTCGGATTTGGGAGTGTTTGTGAAGAATGATATGTAGACATCATCTATGTGAATATAATTACTTTTAGCTTCTAGTTCTGAATATAGTCCTCTGTATGATGAATCTCCATGTGAATAGGATTTAGAAGAGGTAACGAAGATCTCTTAACTTCTCTTTGATGGAATTCTCACCTTTTATCATAAATTTTCTGATCAGCATCATGTATTGTTTGAAAAAGAAACAAAAGTCATTGAAGGTGGTCATGGGCAAGTGGTGAAAGAGTGTTTTTAACTTTTTACCTTGAATCACCTCCATTGGTAATGTTGTCACCAGCAACACATTTGTCATTTTACACCTATGTGGATTGACAGTGTTGGTTACCCAATTCCAAATGTTTTGCTTGAGCCATACTTGGATCTTTGTGATCCTATTGATTGTTTTCAGCAGAGTAGAGTGAATATCCATTCATTAAAGTAGATTGTTTTATTAGATTACATGCATTTGGATGAGTGCATACCATCATGTCCAACCCTGAAGGGTTAGCTCAGTCAGTTGAACCATCACTTGCAAAACCGTGGGAAAAAGTTTAGGTCCTTCAAAATTGTTCTCGAGATACTCAAGTAAATCCAGACTCTCTCCTGTGGCCTTGCCATTGTGCTCAAGAGAAGGAACCTGAAAAATTGAAAATAGCGAGTTATTTGCAAGTTCCGCTCTATATCTTGCAGACATTTGGCCCTTTTGTAACATTTGACATTTGGCACTTCTATTTCTGCACATTCCTTGCTTGAAAGATTAGTGATGATCACACAAAAACACACAAGCAATAGGTCTTCCTAGCTGACTAGGAATGTTAAAAGCAATCCCAAATCTGTGTTGGTCTTTCTTATTCCGTGCCCAAATTGTAAAAGGATAAAACCGTGATGATCAAAAACTCATTGCAGCCTCTCAAGCAACAGTGAGAGGATGGCTCATAAACTTGGAGTAGCATTTGAACTCTAAGCTTCAAACCTATCAGGACACAGTGAGAAGTGTGTGGATCTTAAGCTTGGAGTTGCATCTGAACCCTAAGCAACAGTGTGTTATCTCATAAATCACTTATTAATTCAAGTTACATCTGACAACATACTAATTTGTAGCCAGCACAATGCACATATAATAAAAGATTTGGGTTTGTGGCAAGACAGACCCCAAATTTGGCAAGGTAATAACCTTATCCAGCTCATGCAATAACCCTATGATCCCCACCCCAATTTACTTGGTCATAGATCAAATCTACTGAGCCAAACAGAATACTCTATCAATTAACAAAAGGTTGCTAGACTGCTGGTTAATGTGCAAGCGTGTTCCCTTTTACCTGAGCTAAGGTAAAACGAGGACCAACCCATCTAATTTCTCTTTTGCATCTACTTGGATCAGGATAAGAAACTAATAGCAAAGTTTTTACACTACAGGCCCTAATTACATAGCAATTAAACCATGACCCAAATAGCGGATCCAACTGCCCTTGAGTAACTAAAAGTAAAATAAAATTAGATAAACATAGAAACAAGTGCCAACCTTGTTCGGAGGATAAACTTTCTCCTTGTACCATGCTGGCATGTCTTGCAAATCAATCGTAACTATCTGAATCTCACCAAGACCCTGCATTTTATTTTCAATCGTTTCAGACCCTGCATTTTCTTTTCAATCGTTTCAGTCATTGCATAATGGTATCTTATATCAGTAGAAGAACTACCCACACAAAATAGGGGATCAACATGATAAAAACCTTGATGTTCCTGGCACTCCAAACTCGCTGGGCATATGGGCATGTCACACTGATATACAATCTGCAAACCCCAGATCAATTTCAGTATTTAATCGCTAAACAGAGTATGATACTATACACATTCGAACAGAAAGTGATGATTTAGATACAGTAACGATAAAAATTTAGCTACCCACCTGGTCGTTCCATCAAACAATGGAGGAGGCTCTGATTTGGACGTGAGAGCGGGTGGAATTGCATAGCTGCAGTCAAGCAACACGATGCCACAGAAAATATTTTGGTAAATCGGGTACAAGTTTGGATATAATAAATTAAATATATAATCAAACAATGTATCGACTTACAGTGCTGCCATCTTAACCTGGTTGCAGTGTTCTGGTAATCATCATAGCCGTTTTCAAACCACCCCCTGCAGTGTTCTGAGAGACCTTACTGCATACATGATTGTTTCCTTTAGATCTCTATGCTTCCTATTACCATGGAATATTGACAAAGTTACAATAAACCCATTGAAAGACATCACTGTCAACATGAGCAAATATCCCAGCCCTGCATTCAGACCAAAAAGGGCGGATTCCATGACCCTAAATCCAAGTGCTCTAAGGTTTCTTCCAATCAGAGGAGCATTGAGGTCCAAGGCAGCTTTACCACTCAGAAAATCCCCTTGAAACGAGACCGCAGATTGACAATATAGTCATGAAATACAGAAAAAAGCAATACAGCAAGAAGGGTAAGCGAGTAACCAAGGCATGATTGAGTCTTCCAGCCGTTGAACAACAGCTCCTGCAGTAAAAAAACATTATGTGCATCATCTGGGAGGTCTGGAGTTCGAATCCGGATGAAACTCTTTTCCACAATTTCCCTGGAAATGCCCCTAACAGATCCAGGGCCTGGTCCTCCATATTGAAATAGATACAAAGCAGATCATTCCGATACGGTATATTCTTCTCCATCCAAGACTGCCCCCTCCAGCATGTATACAGAAACGCTCAAATGCAAGCTTGAAATCAGAAATATACGCCTTGATTTTCATCTTCAGAGGTTTTCTTTGCACATCAAAAACCGCTGCTGACCCATAAAATTTCGCTGTGTCGCTTGAGACCTCAGGCCGAACGACCCAATTTCGCTGTGTCGCTTGAGTACCCAATTTCGCTGTGTCGCTTGAGACCTCAGGGCGAACGACTCTGTTGCAGTGATCCGATGGCTGGAGATGATTTAATCGTCTAACAATCCATCTAACGGCCCACATCGAGACACGGTAGCATGGAGGGGAGTTCGCTTCAGAGGGAACGCCTTACGGCGTAATAATAAAAATATTTATATAATAAAAATATTATTTTTTAATTAAAAAATTAAACGTGAATTGGTTTATTGGCGTGTCATTATAATTTTATGTTTTTAAATTTTATATTAAAATATAAATTTATATATTTATATTGAAGTGAAAGAATAATTATATTGAAGTCTAATTTTATGCATTTACGTTGAAGTCTATGAGGATTTTTATTTTTATTTTTTTAAATGTAATGTATTATTAATTTATTTTTATAATTTAATTCTAAATTTTTAATTTTAAATTTAAAAATTAGTTTAGATTTTTTTAGTGGTAAGTTTATTATGTGTTAAGAGAGATTATTTTTTTTGAAGTATTGATTTTTTAAGAGTGAAAAGAGATTTGATTTTTTTTGGTGTTTGGTAGATGTAGAGCGAAAATGAATTTAGATTAGTTTAAATATAACCTTTAAATAAGTCACATTAGAGAAAAATACCATGGGAAAAAACCATAGATTAAAAATATAATAGGAAAAACCATGGGTTGGAAATTTTTTTATTTTTTATTTTAATTTTAATTTGACTAAGTCAAAATGTTAAACATTGTAACATCTCTCTAAAATAATTAAATTCAATTTAATTCCATGCTAGCTCCCATCATTTTTCTGCTCAGAAGATAGGCGTTCTCAACACCTTAGCCACCTTAGCCACTTCGGCGGGCGTTGCGAGTTTATGACGAAAATCACCTTGAAGATGAGAAAACCCACCTCCTGAAAGTTTTTAATAAGAATGGTTATAGTAGGTCTCAAGGTCTTAAGGCTTTTCAAAATGCTGAAAAAGGTCCTAAGAGTAAGATTGACCCCAAGGATTGGTCTTCTGGTGTTCATCTTCCTTTTATTCAAGGGACCATGGATAAAATTGCTAGGATCTTGAGGAAGCATAAGATTCATTCTTCTTTTAGACCCCTTAACACTATCCGAAGTTCTCTTTATTCTGTTAAGGACTCGATTAACCCCAAGGATGGGAAGGGTGTTTACATCATTCCCTGTTCTTGTGGAGCTCCTTATATTGGTGAGACCAGTCGATCCATTAACCAAAGGATTTGTGAACATGCTGCCGACATCAGGCATGGAAGGTCTCGCTCCTCCGCTTTGGCAGAGCATGCAGAAAAAACCAATCATCACATCTGCATTGAAGAGGCTAAGGTCATTGCGAGGATTGACCATTTTCATCATTGTAAATTTAGGGAGGCCTTAGAAATTGAAAAAAGACTTGTTAATTTAAATAGATATGATGGCTGGAGTATCAACAAATGCTAGATTCCTGCGCTTTCTTCCTAAAAATTTATTTCTATTTATTTATAGATTAATTAATTAATTTTTTTTGTTAATCCCCATATTTCTTAGTTTATGACTCTCTTAAATTATTTTTGGTGATATGAATAGGATTAAACCTTAATATTAATATATTATATATAATAAGATTCATTAATAAGATTATATAGGGTTATAATAAATATCTTTTATTAAATCAACTTATTATTTTATTAAAATAATTTACCTTTTTTGTCAAAATCCTTTTTAATTTTTTAGCCTAAACATTTTTTTTTAATACTATTTGTTAATCCCCTATTACCTAATTTATGACTATCTAAAAGTATTTAGTATTTATTTGAATAGGATTAAACCATTAATTCTTTTTAGAATATCATATACAATAATATTAAATGACTCTTTAAAATTATTTAATATTTATATGATTGGGATTAAGCCTTTAATATTTTTTTAGAATATTATATTGATTAATATAGTTATAAGCAGTTATAAAAAGCTTTAATTAATTAATTTATTAACATATTATAACTTTTTATATAATATTAATTTTTCAAAATTATAACTTTTTATATCATTATTTCATTTTTTTTTTTTCTTCTTTTAAGATTCCCTTATTTTTTTTTAGTCAAAACCTTGTCTAATTTCTGTCCTTAGTTAAGCTAGGTGTTCCTTGCCAACGACTAGTTAGCAGCTCTCTACATCTATTTATCTTAATGTCTGGATCTGATTCCTTATCTTGTCCTGAAGATGAACCACCCACACTGGGTGGTTCGAAAAGCGTTGACGAGAATATCTCTTATATGATTTTTACTTAAAGATGTTGTTATAATTATTATGGATCATAGAAGTCTAAGTTCAAAAATAAATTCAATTTATTTGGATGAAAAATAATTTTATTAAAAATGTGAAATATTAATTTTTATAATATTATTTAAAAAAAAGTTATTTAACATAAAAATTAATTTTGTGCTAGTGGGCAGTTCAATGGGTGATTGAAATAACGTGACTAGCAGGCCTGGAATTTCAAATTCCATCAGCTGGTCAAATGAAAATTTCACGACGTTTTTACATTTTACATGCCCTTCACTTTACATTTTACGCTAATAAACCACTTTTCATACTAATAAAATAAACTAGTAGCATTGGATCTTCCTGCATTGAACTCTTCTATGTAATAATCAAGAAATAATTCTATGTTTGTTCATAAAGCTTCAAAGTAGAATCATATGGTTTTCACACCTTTCATACTAATAAACTAAACTAGTAGCATTGAATCTTCCCGCATTGAACTCTTCTATGTAATAATCAAGAAATAATTCTATGTTTGTTCATAAAGCTTCAAAGTAGAATCATATAGTTTTCACATAGATGCTAGTGAGCAGTGTACAACATCCGCAGTGTGAGCATGGTCATCCAAGCCTCCAATGTGAGTATAATACTAATCATCTTACACTGTATGATGTTGAAAATATAGTGAAATTATGGTAATTTACTAAAAGTAACAACTACTAGCATTTATTCATGCTTAACACAACATTCTTTAAACCAAATTACCAAAGTTGTGCTTATAATTGCAAACTTTCAGACTTCACATAGATATATCCATCTCTAACAAAAACAAATGGCTGAAATATCAACAGGTGATCCCCAATCTGGACAATTATATCAACAGGTGATCCCCAATCTGGACAATCTTCAAGCAGCAGAAAACTTGAAAGCAAATATGGACAGTGTGGACTTTTAGTTAACCATTCAACTATAAATTTTCACCATTAAAGCAAGAGGATTGAACAATTACAAATCGTTCTCGTAAATTTATCTTTGGGTTGACAATTGGATTATCCCAAATGATGCTAGAACATTAATTTAGGATTTTTTTTACACAGATCAAGACTAGAGTTCAATTCATAAATGGTTCAATTCATAAATTCTTCTCATGCGTGTACAAACCAGATTGAAGTGATTTTCCTCATAAACTCCGAAATAAGGAAGGGAAAATTATAATCACTAACCTTTTTCATTTTTCTAAAAAGGCTCAGAAAATTCTAATCACAGACCTTTTTCATTCTTCTAAAAAGGCTCAGAAAATTCATTCAAATCACACACATTTTTCATTCTTTTGTAATATTTTATGTAATCACACACATTTTTCATTCTTCTGTAATATTTTATGTAGTTTTACCATTAACAACACATCTGCAACAATGTATAGAGGACAAAATGTTCAAACATTTGTCAACCCGGAAACATTATTTTTAACATATTCTGGTCTATAAGTATATACATTTGTCAACTCAGAAACATTATTTTTAACATATTCTGGTCTATACGTATATTATATATGAAAATTTTCAATCTCCCCTCACTAACAGACTCGAATTCTAGTTTTATTACAATTTCCAGATCCAAAAAAATAGGATCAATTTGACTAAAATTAAAAAGAAATATTTGTTTTTCATTTTTTTAACTTAAGTAAATAAAAATAAAAATACAACTGACACTAGTTAGTTTTCAAACTAGTTTTATTATAATTTCCAGATCCAAAAAAATAAGATGTCTCACTAAAAATAGAAAACAAATATTTGGTTTTCATTTTTTTAACTTAATTAAATAAAAATAAAAATACAACACAACAATTAGTTTTCAATCAATCATGCAGATTTTAGCAGAAGTCATTTATTGTTGTGCACCTCACTACCATACTCAAACAAATCTAGCATTATAGAAGTCAACAAACAAAATAAAGAAATTTAATGACACCATGCATCATTGTACGTGGGTAAAAATAGTGGAATTGTAGTCTATCATATTTATAGTCCAAATTTATAGTGAGACTATTTAAACAATGAAAACCATGCAAATGTAGTATAAATAAAACATTTAGTGGAATTTTTCCAAACTATAGTGTATTTCATTGAAATTCAAACTTGTTAGAGAAAATACAAAAAAGTTTTTAATAATAGATCGTAATTATACTTCATTTAAAGTCAATCTTTCTAGAGAAACTACAAAAAAACTTTTCAATAGGGATATCTTAACATAACCTAGAAGAAATTTCAAAGCTCAAGAATCCTTCTTGACTTTGTATCAGTCCATACCTCATATACTGCATGCCAATCAACATTAGATGATTCAGGTCCATTCAAAGATATTCTCATTAAAGCATCCAATGTATCCAACCCTAGCCTTGATTTTCTGATGTCCTTGATGATGTTTTTCTTAGAAAATCCCCTTTCACAATCTACTGTACTTGTAGGAATAGTGAGCACGACTTGCCATAATTTCATCATATTAGGATAAGTTTTGTGCCATTGTTTTGTGTTACAAAAGACTTTCCATGCTTCTTTCATAGAAAAACCCTCACAAGCCAGATTTAATGAATCAACAAAAGGGTGCAACTCTCTTTTACAATCTTTAACATCAAATAAGGCTACAAATCCAACATCACTTGAAAAAGCTTTAAAAGCCAACGTTCTGAATTTTTCTCATGATTACGACGCTCTTCTGGATAATAACAAGGGCTGAACAATTTTGCTGCATTAAAAAGATGAAGGTTTGGAAATCTTTCATTTAAAGAGTCTATGAGAGTCTCTATATAACCTTTTGTGAGTTGCTGACAACTCTCTTGTGTACCTTCAATACAAGGTTTCATAGATTGTTTCCTTACTTCATTGCATTCAATATCCATGGCTGAGATAGAGATGCATCGTAATTCATGTCTATCTAACAATGTCCCTTCATCTTTAATATCAATGTATCCATTTTGAAAATCACTTAAAAATTTTGAAAGATAAATTGTGTCTTCTGCAAATGTCTCTTTTCTCAAAAACCATCTAGATAATGTGCTTATAGTTACTTCAAGAGCCAACCCAATAGTTGTAATGTCTACATTTTCTTCTTGAAAAGTCATATTCAACTTGTTCAATTCCCCTAGAACATCAGCAAGCATATGTAGGTAATATTGGATAGAATATATCCATGCCTTATCATACCATGATGAAGTTTTTTTTTCATTTTTCCACAAAGTTAAAATTGCTGGCATAAGCTTCACAAGCCTTATAATAACTTCCCCTCTCGATAACCATCTCACTGAATGTATTTGTAGAACATCAAGAACATTAATTTGCATGACTCTAAGCAAATCATTAAGTTCATTATTTCTTTTTGGGGAGTTTTGAACCCATGAATACACTTTGTTTGCAATTTTTTCAACATATAATAACTCAGGTATTTTCTTAGAAGCATCTGCTGCTACTAAAGACTCACGATGAGCCACACAATGAACTGTAATAAGGTTTGGATTGTTCTTTTTCAAAAATGAAACAAGACCATTTTCATGTCCAATCATTGTTGAAGCTCCATCTATAGAAACAACTATCAAATCTTTATATTGAAGGCCTCTAACATTTATTAATTGATTGACACTATCATATATTGTTTTCCCTTTTCCATCCACTACATCATTGAGCTTCATAAATTGTGAGATAGGTGGCCCAAGACCCTTTGAGTCTAAATATGTTGCATAAACAACAAGGTGTTGCTCTAAGGTTCGATCAGTGCTTTCATCAACCATTAATGAGAAGAAAGGGCTTTCCATCATATTTTTTATCTGAATCTGTTCAAGATGTTTTGATATGCAATATATAAAATCATTTGCAGACTTACGATTTGTGTATGAAGAGTACTCTTGAGACTTTGGCATATATGGAGTTTTTGCATCCATTAGAAATTTGCAAAGTTTCTCATACTTTGAAAGAGATAAATCTTCTTGACAAATGAAATATGCTACTTTCATTGTAGAAATCACTCTTTCCTTATTGGCATCTTCAAGCTGTCTAATATGATCTGGAATTGGTTTCATCTTTCCCTCTAGAGAATTTATCCATCTTGCCTTCGCATCTTTATGCACCAATGATTTTTCATGAGTAACAAGAGCATCATGTTGTAATGTTGTGCAACCATTACCTAAACCCCATGGTCCATTCATCTTATACTTCTCACAATAACTACACTTCATAGCTATTTTATCATCAAACCTCACATAATTCAACCAAAGAAACTTATCTAACCATTCCATACAAAAGTGTCTTTTTGTTTGCACTTTCATTTTTGAATTATTAGCAACTTCTTCTTCAACTTCATTTGTTTCTTCATCTAGATCATGATCATCTAGATCATGATCAGAAGAACTTCCAAAAATTTCATGTAATTGTTGTTCCACATCAGCATTATGGGTTTCTTCACATGTTTCTAAGTCGTTTTGAGTCTTGGAAGTTTTTCCTTTTGTCCATCCATACATTTCCCCAATTGTAGCTTGTAGTGTTCTCTTTTGAGACATTTGTAAATTTGTAATCACCTATATAAAAAATACATATGAAAATTAAAGTTCATTAAATCATACAAATTGGCCGAGTTAATACTTTCTAATAATGGATATTTATTTATTACCTAAAAAAGCATAAACATTGTTAAACCCATTACAATTTTTTTTTTTTGTTAAAAAAATATTAAATGTTAAAAAACAAGGTATTAACAATTGCATTTAAAACAAAAGAAATTGTTAAATAAAATTTAACTATTATATATAACTCAATTCAACAACCTCAACGACCTTCACGTGCAAATCCATAATCACGTAAAGTTATACCATCACATCTAATTATAAAATAAATTTATATTCATTTCAAACTATTTAAAACCAGACATGAAAATTTGAAATAACACTCTCATAGTTCTAAATTTTATTAATACAATTTTATGAGTTAATAAATAAAATTAATATTCATGGCGAACCTAAGTTGCAGGAAACGTGGCCCTAGGGGGCGTTTCGCCAAGGGAAACGAAACGAAACGCGTTTCCCCGTACCGTACGGCCTGGAAACGCGTTTCCGGCCGCACGGCCACGTTTCCCGAAACGGAAACGTGGCCGTACGGCCGGAAACGCGTTTCCAGGCCGTACGAGCCACGTTTCCCCCAAAAAAACATTTGTTTTTTAATTTTTTTTTTCTAATGTAGATCTCTTACATTTGTTTGCCCTAGTGTTGATATGCAGTTCATGGTAATGTTAAATTCTTAAAGTAAAAGTGATATTCTCCTTTATTTTTCATTTTCATCCTTTTACTTAAATTTTTAACATTACCATGGTAATGTTAAATTCTTAAAGTAAAAGTGATATTCTCCTTTATTTTTCATTTTCATCATTTTACTTAAATTTTTAACATTACCATGAAATGACTCAGGATGTTTGAGAGTGGTTTCGCCGTCATTGGATTTCATATGGAGAAAGTAGAATTTTAGATCTTACTCAAAATCCAGCAGACTTATCTGTTTTTCAGGATTTCAGGATTGGAGGGATTTCAATGTTTCCATTGGATTTTATCATGTACTAGGGTATGGAACTTGTATTTAATCGAGAGAACAAAGCCCTCTATGCAGGGGAGACTCCCAATAATCAAGAGAATGTAGGGTACTAGGGTATGAAACTTGTATTTAATCAAGAGCACTAAGGTCATTCGACTATGTAGGAGGAGACTCCCAATCAACCACGAGACAAAAAATTAGAAATTTCTCGTGGCTGATTTTGGATATTTCTATTTTCATTATGTGATTATTCATGAGTAAATGTGATGTAAATTTAGATGCTTATAGTCTATGCATTGACAATTGACAATTTTATCATAATGTAATAAATTAGAATGTATCATATATGCTTTATGATTGCACATATTTCTTAAATTCCTAATATATATATATATATATATATATATATATATATATTCGCGTTTCCCCGTTTCCAAAATTTGGGGAGGTCGCGTTTCGTATCGCTTCCCGTTTCAGATACTCGTACCCGTTTCCCGTTTCGTGCAACCTTGTGGCGAACGTTTTCAAAATCTTAAAGTCACAGAAACGATAAGCTTTAGGATAGAAATTTTTCAGCTCCCTTATAAGATCACGGTTCTAAATTTTACTAATATAATTTTATGAGTTAATAAATAAATTAATATTCTTGCAGAATGTTTTCAGAATCTTAAAATCACAGAAATGATAAGCTTTCGGATAGGAATTTCAGATTACGTTATAAGATGATGAATGATAATGAATGGTTTCAATTTTGAAGTCACGTCCCTGTAAATATAGAAAGGATAAGCTTTCAGATAGAAATTTCAGATCACATTATAAGATGATGAATGATAATGAATGGTTTCAAATTTCAATTTTGAAGTCACGCCCCTGTAAATTTTAGCCCCTGTAAATTCAAAATCTTCAACTTCCCATTCCAGAAAACTACCAAATAACATTAAACCTCTTATCCACTGCAATTTTGAAAATTCAAAATACCAAATAACATAAAACCATAAAACACATAATAGATTAGAATACAAAAAATAAAATACACACTTTTTTTCTTGAATTTGAGGGTTTATCGCACTACCAACTTGAGTTTGAGCTGCTCCCCAAGCTGGTTGGAAGAAATCACGCCTTAATTTACTTCAAAATTTCTTTAGGGGCTCCCTAAGCTGGTTGGAAGAAATCACACCTTAATTTACTTCAAAATTTCGTGAAGGGCTGTATACCATATCAAAATGTACATATAACTTGTAAGTATTTTTCAGGTTTTACAATAACTAACTACATAAGTAAATAAAGCAACCACGCCTTAATTTACTTCAAAATTTCCTCAGGGACTGTATACCATATCAAATTTGACATAACTTGTAAGTATTTTTCAGGTTTTACAATAAATAAAGAGTACATACCTCATAGGCTGATACCACTCAAATTTGACATAACTTGTAAGTATTTTTCAGGTTTTACAATAAATAAAGAGTACATACCTCATAGGCTGATACCACCAGTATAGCAGTTTTGAACGAGAAATCATGCCATATTCAGAGGCTAACAAATTCAACACTGCAGTAGAGTAAAAACAAATTCAAAAGCAACCACGCCTTAATTTACTTCGGGTAAAAACGAATTCAAAAGCAACCATGCCTTAATTTACTTCAAAATTTCGTGAGGGGTTGTATACCATATCAAATTTTACATAACTTGTAAGTATTTTTCAGGTTTTACAATAAACTAATGACATAAGTAAATAAAGAGTACATACCTCATAGGCTGATACCACCAGTCTAGTAGCCATGCCATATTCAGAGGCTAACAAATTCGAAAGCATGCCATATTCAAAGGCTAACAAATTCAACACTACAGTAGGATAAAAACAAAATCAAAAGCAACCACGCCTTAATTTACTTCAAAATTTCCGGAGGGCTGTATACCATATCAAATTTTACATAACTTGTAAGTATTTTTCAGGTTTTACAATAAACTAATGGCATAAGTAAATAAAGAGTACATACCTCATAGGCTGATACCACCAGTCTAGCAGTTTTTAAGCATGCCATATTCACAGGCTAACAAATTCAACACTCAACACTGCAATAGGGTAAAAACAAATTCAACAGTGAAGTAGGGTAAATTAAAAGATTGCAGGGATGTTATTGCTTTTCCCAATTAGCAAGAAAGAGCAATCACAGAGGAAAATGTAAGACCATAAAATACATAGTAAATTCTAAAAGCGAAAGTAGTAACTGGACTTAAGGGCCATGCCTAGGAATTTTAATGAATGCCTCAACATTTACATAAATGTATGATCCACGAGGGCAAGCAAGTCCGAATTTAAAGATGTAATTCGGCCAAAGCACGTAGGGCTTCCAACCTGTAGGGCAAGAGTTTGCCAGGAGTCAAGGTCTTTTTTTTCCAGAGCAACATTTGTTAAAATGTTCAGAAACCAAGCCAAGGTTCAAAATGTACCTGTAAGAGGACAATTTAGGGTCTGTTAATGAACCAATAATAAGAAAAAAACAGAGATAAAAATATTCAAATATACAATACTAAGAAATAGAGATAAGAAAAGCTTATCACCTGAGAAGGGGCTTCCACGAGATTCATCTGGGATACTTGCTGGACAAGAGAACACGTAATTTTAAGCAGAGGTCGAAACAAAAAACAGACACATCAACATTTCCACATTTTTCTCAATTGTGTCAGACAATGACAGGGTTTAATCCCTTGCAAGATATGAATAAGGAAAAACCCTGAAAACCCTACTAAGGGTTAAGCCTTGTCATTAGGGTTGGCATAACAACCCTAGCTCTCGTCTAGATTCAAATATGTTTTGGAATGAAAAATACGTCCCACAGGACATCAAATTCAAGGCTGTTTGGTAGGTGGCGTGCCTTTTAAGAAACCTGATTGTTCAATCACACACCTGGGATTTACACCTCTAGCAGGCTCGAACCACCGCCTCTTGGCAATGCGAACAATGCATGCCCTGATACGCCACTCTCATCAACTTTCCCTTAAACACCGGCCCCGCCCAGAGGGGCTCCATGGGGAGTAACACATCGTTATTTCCAGGCATCCCCTCTTTGTAAATACGCTCAAGCCGATCTAACAATGCTGCCTAAGAGGATCGAACAAATTTGGTGAGTTTGCAGGGTCGGGAATCGTCCAAGGAGCTCAAGCTCTCGCCTCCCTTGATGGGAGATACGCACATCTCAAAGCCATAGCCATAGGCCTGTACTAATATATTGACCTGGAAGCCCTATGCGTATAGACATAAGGTAATGAGGGAGAGATTCACAGATATCTATGGATAGAGTTTACTATATAATTTCCCATAATTAGTACCAGTCGTATACTGATAAATGAGGTATCATAATGTTTGACTGCAAGCTGGCTACTTTGTCGCGCTCCAGGTACAATAGATTTTTACGTCTTAAATTTGACATTGAACGTCAAAATGACAGCTTCTGGATTTATAAACACGTCAAACCTGATGTGGAAGAATTTCAACCACATGTCAAATACGTTTAGAAATCGAAAATATCTCCTGCTGGACGTTAAATTCCAGGCCTGCTCAGAAGGGTGAGGTTACCGTAAAAAAATGTTAGTTTTTATTTCTACTGGTTCTTTTTTTTATAAATAATATGAGGAAATGACCTCTGAAGGGCTGCGACAAGGCAGATATGTATGGACCCTGGACCTTACATAGCCGTTGAACTTCCTATGTTATGCGTTATTCAAGGAGTCGTCTACGAAGGCCCGGGAATTGACGGAGGATTAAAAATGGTTAGAATCTGAGTAAAAAAATTTCAAAAAACATGTAATAGCAATATTTGAATCATATTTTTGATAATGGAAATAAATTCAACACTATTAAAAACTTCTCTGACACCCAAAATATTGAAGACTAACAGCTATAACTAAAATTTAAAAAAATTCCTACCAAATTTTTTCAGAGCAGAATTTCCATAATTTTCGGAAAAAAAAAAACAATATGGTTAAACTATGACATTATTTAATGCCCCTAAGTACATCCTCTGCATCTCTCCATAAAGACGAGGCACATACTGCATAGCTACCGTGAACATGCATGTAATTTCATCACCGTATTTCCGATCGCTCAAACTTTCCAAAGTAAGCTTGCCCTCATTTTCCAACTGACGACGATTTGATATAGTCACTGTGAACTTTGAAGTGCTGGCACAACCATAATTAATAGTTAATAAATAGATATGTGTAATTATTGAAAGCGTGGGTGCAGGTATGAGGTAATAAAAGCTCAAAAAGCGTGGGTGCATGTATGAGGTAATAAAAGCTCAAAAAGCGTGTGCAGATAATGGTTTAATAACTGGAACATAGTACACTGAGTTTTGTTTCGGATTAGATTCGCTTTCAAAACTTTGCTTCCTCCATTGCCAAACAGGGTCCTATAAAATTATTTAGACTTAATTAAAACTCACCCCTTCACTTCAGAGATGTGATCATGTGGATAGAATAAAATAACTAAAGACATGACGCTAAAATAGAATTTTTTAAAATATTTTAAAAAAATAGAAAACTAATAAAATATAAATACGAAAATATTAGATATTAGTTAATAACCTATGTGTGGGAAAGATATATTCAAGGGTATAAGTAAAGAAATAGTTTAATTTTTTTTCATAGAATTATATTAATAAAATTTGGAGTGGTAAAAATTGCGAGGACAAATTTATTTATAAGATAGGAGAGAAATAAATATATCATAGTTAATTTAGATTTTATTATTTATGTAAAATCACCGTTTTTTTTTTTTAACATAAATTTGAATTTCATATTTTTGAAAAAAATCAAGTTATATGGATAACATTTTGTTTGTCTGATATTAATTTCTACTCAAATTTCCATTGTTTAAGAGTTTTTCTGAAAATAAGATTAATATATAAAATTTGTGGTGTATGATTTAATCTCATGAAAATAACAACTAAATTTATAATAATTATTTGAGTAAATAAATATTAAGGGAATTTTGAGATCAACAATGAACCTCAAAACAAAAAAAATGTATTAACAAAATACAATTTAAAAGAACAAATAATATTCAAGCAAGCAACAAACGAGAATCATAGCATTCGTGCGACGGGCAGGTGAGATGGATCGGCAAGCCCAGACATTTAATGAATGTCAGATAAGGCGAAGAAAGGATATAATGGACAGGCATGCTGTAGTACAGCAAAAGTGTGCGTCGACAGGAATGAAGAAACCACCTTGCAGCAAAACAATTAACGCAAGTGATCGGAGAGGAGGAAAAATAGGTATGTCAGAATTCATAAATGGAAATGAGGGAAGACGGATAATTGATAGGAAAGGCAGAGGGCAAAGCAACAGGTGGCAATGGAAGGCCAAGTTGACAGGTAAGCGGATTAGAGTAAGAAGGATTATAAATGGGCGGAAACAAAGGATTCGACAACGAGAAAATTGCTTAGGAACTCAGAGAGCGAGGAGAGGAAAGGTGGTGGAGAGCTGTTACAGAGCGAGGTTGCGCTGAAAACCTGCGGAGATTGCCATGGAAACCAGGAAGAGAGCAAGGGTAGCAGAAGAAATGGAAGCCGAGGTACGCAGAGAAAGGGACAGAAAAGGCAAGGCGGTAGCGAAGGAAGAGACAGTTGAGGAGATATATGAAATTTACGATGATTCTGAGGAGGAAGAGGACTGGCAAGACAAGTGTAGGCGGGATAAGGAGCGAAGCCGAACTGCAGAAGGCTGGGAGAACCAGCAAACCAACGACGAGCAGCTCGGACAACGGGGAGGAAGGGGAAGGCAGAGTGGCAGACAGAGGGGAAGCAGACGCGCGGGAAGCGGGATGGAACCGAGCAGCACGAGAGGCAGAGGAACGAGCAGATACCGAGGAGAAAGGGGAGGACGACGAGGGCAGAGGGGGAGACCGGGCAAAAAGACAAGCCGGTCGCTGGATAGGAAAATTCAGCAAGCAGAGAAGGCATATAACCAAAACACGAACCCCAGAATTAGAAGAATTATTCAGAATATGGAGGAAGACGCCATTCAAGCTCAGTCCGACTCCGAGATGGAGGAATGGGAGTTCCTTCTCCATGACCCTGGTAACACTAGGGGTAGAATGTCCTTATTTAAACAGTCCTTACATATATACTGGGTGATGAAAAGATTGCTGGCTAAAGCTCTGGAGCAAGCTGCAACAGAGATGGCTGAACTTGCGCAAGGAGTTCCCAACCTGAGGAGGGAGCTCAGAATTATCCAGATTACCTTGGAGATGCAAGAGAAGAAGCTGGAGGAGATCCAGCAATTGATAAAGGAAGGAAATCAGAATGCAAACAAGGAGACTACCCAGCGTCCAGAGGCAGAAGCTGATTAATTATAGATATGTATTAATTTTGATGAAACTGCATAGTATAGATAATTTCAGTCTGTTTCAAGTATTAGATGTAGAAAATTGTTATATGCAAGCAAGTAGGATTAGAAACCTGAAAGACTGTTTAGTGTATTTAGCTTGGATACTCAGACTATGGATCTTTTATTTCTGGTCGGCTATTAAGAACTTTAGGTGGCTTAAATACTCGGTTTCCCCAAGAGGGCGAGTTGAAGGCAACCTTATTTTTGATGTGTATTTTCATTTGAAGTAATAGAAAAAAGAGAGCAACACCTTAGCCTACAAAAAAAAAAAAAGAACAAATAATATTCAAAATGATAAATAAGATTAATATATAAAAATTGTGGTGTATGGTTTAATCCCATGAAAATAACAACTAAATTTATAATAATTATTTGAGTAAATAAATATTAGGGGAATTTTGAGATCAACAATAAACCTCAAAACAAAAAAATGTATTAACAAAATGAAATTTAAAAGAACAAATAATATTCAAAATGATAATAGAGTCTTTCAGAAAATAAGATTAATATATAAAAATTGTGTTGTATGGTTTAATCCCATGAAAATAACAACTAAATTTATAATAATTATTTGAGTAAATAAATATTAGGGGAATTTTGAGATCAACAATGGACCTTAAAACAAAAAAATGTATTAACAAAATGAAATTTAAAAGAACAAATAATATTCAAAATAATAATGACATCCATGGGGTAAATATTTTTGGAGGAAAACAAATAATAATATTATATTCACCTTATTTCAATATAGGTTTACTCAAATGGAGTTGGCACTTCTTGGATGCAAAATTCAATTCCTCATCTAGCAAGTGCCCACTTGATGCCTAAAAATTCAATTCCTCATCTAGCAGGTGCCCACTTGATATTTGAGTAAACCTACACTTGATATTTGAGTAAACCTACACTTGATATTTGACTAAACATACATAAAAAAAGTTTTCTTTCTTTTCATTTATAAATTCATAACTCTTATTTTATTGTTTTAATTGTTATTTTATTATTTTAATTGTTATTTTATTATTTTCCTTAAAAAGCCCATTTTAAACCTCAAATTTCTCTTAATAAAAAACCTATGTGTTAGAGTATCATTAAATAATGATTTTTTTAGAAAAATATTGTGATAAACTGAATATGGATGATTACAATTGGATATAGTTTCCATTTCATATTACTTAGCAATCAATAATATGATTCTATATATATTCTCAAAATAGAATAAAGAGCCACATTTTACAATAATACTCAAAAATACCAACATGATGATATCTAAAATCCTTTCATAAAGTGTCCTCCCATTTGCTACTAAATTTTTGGATAGAATGGGGTGAAACCTTCCCAAAAGTTTTAAAGTTAGACCTCCTCAATTAGATGAATCTAGGAAGTGGTAATGATTGCATTCCAATCCTTTTATGCTCCACCAAGAGCCAAACAAAAAGTGTCCATCCATCTAACATGGCCCACATAATTATTGTACTTACACCAATTTGACATATATTAAGGCATCCTTATTCTTAGGCAAATAATTAATTGAATTTTTAACCCATCGATCAATCAAAAATATGGTGATGAAGTTACATGCATGCTCATGGTAGCCATGCAGTAATCCATGTTTTTCGTCCTTATGGAGAGATGTAGAGGATGTACTTAGGGGCATTAAATAACACATAACAAAGGAAAAAAGGCTTGCCTTGTTTCAATGGTTGGTTGTGGCACTTACTTCGAAAGTTCGAGGAGGGTTAAAGTCATTGAGACATCATTTCAATTTTCAGTTCCAACAATTACTTCGAAGTCATACGATTTTGTAATTAATAACTATGACTCTCCAGTGACCTACTAAACCCTCGCTTCCCTGTACAACCCTTTATTGTCTTGTGCTGCTAATTTCACAGAAAATCCAGTCAAAGTACTTGGTTCTGCCATTTTAGTGTGTTTCTTCATTGAAACAACCATTTCTTGAAGATCTAGAGGCGAAGTTAGGTTTTTAAGATCTGTGCACAAATGGTAGCAATGACGATGTTGGAGTCATTACCGGAGGAGAATGTATACATGGCAAAGATGGTTGAGCAGACAAAGCGTTATGAGGAGATGGTGGAGTTCGTGGAGAAAGTGACCAAAGGCATGGAGGTGGAGGAGCGCAACCTGCGATCTATCGCCTACAAGAACGTGATTGATGCCCGCATGGCCTCCTGGAGGATCATCTCCTCCATCGAGCAGAAGGAAGAAATCAGGGGCAATGATGAGCATGTGGTGGGAGTATAGGAACAAGGTGGAAGTAGAGCTTTCCAAGATCTGTGAGGGCATTCTCCGCCTCCTCGACTCCCATCTCATCACTTCTTCCACCGCCGCGGAGTCCAAGTTCTTCTATCTTAAGATGAAGGGTGATTACCATCGATACATTACGGAGTTTAAGACAGGCGCCGAAAGGAAGGAGGCCGCTGAGAACACTTTTCTTGCTTACAAGTCTACGTAGGATATTGCTGCAGCAAAATTGACTCCAACACATCCTATTAGGCTAGGGTTGGCTCTTAACTTCTCTATATTTTACTATGAGATTTTGAATTCACTAGAGCCTGTAATCTCTTAAAACAGACATTTGATGAGGTGATTGGGGAGTTAGATACATTAGGTGAAGATTCTCCCAAGGACAACACTCTCATCATGGTTCGTGACAATCTAACATTGTGGACCAAATATATCCAGGAGGATCTGTGGAAGAGATCAAAAATTAATTTATTCAAAAAGTTTTGACCATTGTTGAGAACAAGAGAAGACATTATTGAGGGCGGGATAAAATATTAGAAGATGGATGGGAATGTGTGTGTATGGAGGCACCAAGGCAACCACTCCCATCACATGGAGTTCATTTCTGTATATAACTCTTCTGAGGGGCCTCCTCGGCACAAGGGAACTCCACATACAAACTCTCCAGGCTCTGGGTCTTTTCCCATTGCATCACACTATCGTCAAGAATAACACCTTCACGGTCAGAGGTATGATTAACCAGGTGTACCCTTCAGCCACTCACACCATGTCATTTTTTTTAATTTTCCAGAGAAACCATGGAGGAACTATGAAACTCTTATCATGTACAACAACATCGTAAATGTGACCTATTTCTAGCTTTACATGCTCGATAAATATGGAATAAAATGCATCATTTTCAGACTAGACTTTGCTCTATTCCAACCAACCAAATCCAACCCAAATCACTAGAAAATTGGTTTAAATTGGTTTAAATGTATGCAACCGATGCAATAGATCAAGGGGGAGACATAAAAAATAAAAAAAACATGCAATCTCAACAAATAATCCAAAAAACATGCAATCTCAACAACTAGATTTCACCATTACATCAATGAAAAACCTTACTTTTGTTTTTAAATTTAAATCTTC
This sequence comes from Pinus tabuliformis, assembly GCA_031772625.1. Lineage (NCBI taxonomy): Eukaryota > Viridiplantae > Streptophyta > Pinopsida > Pinales > Pinaceae > Pinus > Pinus tabuliformis. Next base: position 1,437,726,168 of record CM062818.1, on the reverse strand, counting down.
AATGAAAAACCTTACTTTTGTTTTCAAATTTAAAACTTTATTTTATGGTTACATATTAAAGATGCTGATATATGTGTGATGAAATTTAATTAAAGATGTTGATATATTTGTGATGAAATTTAATTAAAGATTGGATGTTTTTATTTTTCAATTTATTAATATAATTTGTTATCTCCATATTTTTGGAAAAAAATCAAGGTTTGACTTTGATTATGCTAGAAAAGACCCTATAAACCAAACCAAATAGTAGGACATGAAAAACAAAAGGTAAAAATCAAAAGTGATTACTTTGATAGAGAAGAACAATACTTAAGTGGTCATTTAAGTTTTTGGGACACATTTGTTATATAATAAAAATTCGGGATAGATGGTTTAAGGACCATTGTTGGAATAAATTTGATTGAAAATGAAATGTAGAAATGATATATTGTTGTTTGTTAAAATGTCTTTTTTTTTGGAAGTGTTGCATGAATATATGCCCTTTTAATTGAAATTGATGTATGAGACCCCCTTGTTTGTGGGACAAGAGACCCACCTCCACGGAACAATTTCACTGCTAAGTCTACGAAGGCATACATACGGTGATCTATTAGGAGGAAACACATGCTCTTAACCATTAGGCGCACTCACGCTGTAATTTATTTATTGGGATAACATTATTATTATTTTATTTTGAAGTTAGGCACTTTGCATTATGTTTAATAAAGACTACATATAAAAAAAAAATTATTACTTAGTATGGATGAAGATAAACTAGACCATTAACATAAATTCAGAGTTTTGAGGTTGCCAAGACCTCGTATAACCAAAACATATTGTAAATAGAAACTTATAAAAATAGACTAGGTGTGCTAAATCTTGACATACAATGACATGGGAAGGCAAAAAAGATAATTCCTACTGCAAGCAAAAAGCCAATGAGTCATAGCAACCATTGTGCAGAATCTAGCATCTATGCTGAGTGGTCACTACTCTCATCCGAAGAGAATGATATGTTAGCTAATCTCCTGGCTAAAATGATCACCTTGCCGTCTACATTGTTATTTTTTTCTTTTTTTGCACCAACTTTACTAATCTATATAATTCTCCTATTGAGTCCTCTTTTACCTCCCTATAAAACTTGCAATATTCAATATTCAAATGATATTTAAAGTTATGCCAACTTTATACCATTATAGATATAATGACTAAAACACATATAATGGGCCAATTATAATAAAAGTTATAAGCCCCTTTCATGCAAACTAGCATCAAATCAAGAAAAAACGAAAGTTGAATTATTAAGATAACATTATTGCTTTATCATCTTTAATCATATTTTTGAATCTAAAAATAAATTTTTCATTTTAAAAATGAAATTATTTTTAAATTATAAATATATAATATGATTGTTTTAAAAGTACATTCAAAATATCGATATCTAAAGCATATTCTTATAACATATCTGGGTAGGTTTACAGTGTAAACTCTTATCTTTGCATTTTGACTTGTCACTCTTTAAGTTGGGAACGTGAATAATTTGGAATTTTTTTTTTTTAATTATAGATACTTTAGATAACATTTATTGTTGACACCTAATCAGAGGGATTGGGTGTACAACTGTAATTAATGTAAATAAATAATAGAGAAGATAGAGAGTCATCGGGAGATGAACCGAACAGTCACTCCCTCTTGTATATAATAATGAACAACCTGAATGAATATATGAGTTTTTGATTTGAGGAGTTACCTCTTGGTCTAACATGGTATCAGAGCAGGCACCATTTTTTGGCTTCCTTTTAATTTGTAACTCCTATTCTGTTTTGCCTTTGTTTTGCATCTTTTGCAGGCTGACATTTCTGTCATAACCCTGCGAAATCTCATTCATTGTTGTTGCGTCGAATGGTGCATTGAAGCCGAAGGAGAGCTTTCGTTCATTTTTCGTTTAATACATTTGTCGAAGGTGCTGTAATGACTTGGATTTCCTCCTGCTCTGAGTATGGTATATATACCCTTTCGCATTGAAAAACCATATATCTTTTTTCGTATTCACATATATCCTTTTTCGTATTCCCTTGAGCTGGATCTCAAGTATTATAAACCCATATATAAATCATCGGGTCCACTTTTTAATTGCATATCACAAATCTCTTTCCTCGATCAATACCGCTGCATGTTTGCGATGCGATCATATCCTTCATTAAACCCGCTCGGACACAGTTCCCAAGGTTTCACTTTATCTGGCTCATTCTCCACCGTTGATCTCAACCTCCAGATCCGACGACTGACATTGATTTCGGAGGGGACCACTTGCACGAGGTTACCCGCCCGAAAAGTGCCTTTTAATCTCCACCGTTGACTGTAACCTCCAATCCGACAGTTTATAGCGATTTCGAGTGCATTAGTTGCACGAGAGTTACCCTCTCGATACGAGCGGTTTTTACTACGTGTTAACCCCTCAGTGGAATCGGGCGCTCCCCTCTCAATACCACTTACCATTTTTATCTGCCCGAAATCCCACTTGTAACCCGAAATCTGCCTTTAGCCGTGGTTATGCCCCGACTTGTTTTTCTTGTGATAATCGTTGATCACTTACCATCGATGACCCTCCTCTGCTCATCTCCGCTGTTCATCTCTTAAACATCAAACTCTAGTATACGGGTGAAAGAAGGCGATACCAGGTTGAACGATGTTGGTATAACGATATGCATTCAAATATATCTATTGTGAGAATAGTTCTCATTGGTAAGGAGAATTATCCTAAATGGTCGAGGAAAATCCAACACACTCTCATTTTTAATGAGTTATGGAAAGGAGTGTGTATTGGAGAAGGAGACGAAGTGCCAGTCCAGCCTACCTCAGACATGGAGCTCGCCATTTGGGAAAATAAGAAAAACAAAGCCTATGCATTGATTGCAGCGTCTGTAAGTGAAGAGGTGAGTCGACACATTTCGCCATTTTCAAATGCATTCGAAACCTTACAAAAGCTGAAGGAACTCTATGACTCACACTCTGCACTTGAAGTTTTTCAACCATGATTAAACTCTTCACCCTTGAATTACAAAATAATGATCCTCTTGCTCTTGCATCCGAAGTAAAATCTATAATGCATGATATCAAAGCCACTGAGGTTGAATTGGATATTCCTCTTATCGCTTTTCTCAAGGCACTTTATCCTACTTACTCCAATTATCTTGAGTCATTGCAAGCAAATGGAAATCTCAAAGATATTACCTTTGACTCTCTTGTGAAAAAATTTGCTGAAAGAGAGAAAGCTTTTGGAAAGAAGATAGCCCCTGAATCTTCTGAAGAGGTTGTGTGCTTTGCTCATAAAGAAAATAATTTTACCCAAGATTCTTCCAGAGGAAGAGGTGGTCGAAGAGGAAGAGGAAGATATTTCAGAGGCAGGGGGGTAGACACTCTCAAGGAGAAAAATCGGATTTTCACTGCATACGCTGCAAAAGAAATGGATCACATGATGTCTCCACATGCAAGTTACCTTGGGACAAAATTGAGCAACAAAGAAACCAACCCAAAGGTAAAACTAATGACACAAACAAAGGTAAAGCACCTGAATCCACTCATTATGTTGTGGCACAATGTAATATTAGAGTAAATGAAGACTTATTTAATGCTTCACTTGCTTCTTCGAAAAATGATTGGTTGCTTGATTCAGGAGCAACTTGCCACATGACTCATAGAATTTTTTTTTTTGAAGAATTTATTGACAATGTTGATGGAGCAGTATACTTTGCAGACAAATCAAAAATCAAGCCATCAGGGCTTGGCACAATTAGGCTTAAATTTCCTGGTCTTCCAGACTTTCTTCTGCATCACGTTCTATATCTCCCACAGTTGAGGAGAAACTTGCTGTCCTTGGTCCACATCCTCCAGCAAGGTCACTCCATTCATATGTTTGATGGCAAGCTTGAGGTGAGAAAAGCATCTGACCACTCACTTGTCATGACAGGGATAGAAGAAGAAAGGCTTCTCAAGCTGCAGGGTACCTCTGCTCGTGCACAACATTTCTCATACAATTCTCATTATGAAGAAGGTACACTTCCATCAAGTTTATCATGGCATGATAGATTTGGAAATTTGAACTATGAGATTCATCGGGAGATGAATCGAACAATCACTCCCTCTTGTATATAATAATGAACAAATTGAATGAATATATGAGTTTTTGATTTGAGGAGTTACCTCCTGTCTGACATTTATAATTAAATTATATTTCCTTGATCTTGGTTGAAATTCCAACAATATTATTTTTAATTTTAATTCCAATACTATCCTCGTTACAATTTTTTTTTTTTTTTTTTCAAACAAAACAATTGGAAAATGCACCAACAAATCCCATTTTTTTAATCTCAATTCGGATACTATCCTATTACCATTTAAGCAATTGGAAATGTAGAGATGCTAGAGATTTAAAGAGGTTTAAATTGAGTTTGGACAGTTAAGACTAGCTTGTCATATAGTCTTCCTTGAAAGATGGCCGCACCAAGTCGGTCGCGAAACCTTCTAGAAGCATGACGAGGGGATCAGGGATTCTACCGGTACATGGTAACCAGGTGTTGATCAAGTCATAGATAGAACACAACATATATTTAAGGTTCTAGTAGTTTCAAGTTTAGACCTTAACTTTGTTCAGAGAGCAGTAGTCGGATATGGATGACGAGAAGATTCAGTCATAGCCTATGGAGTGGAAGATTAATGTCAAGGAAGGAAGGGCTGTGAATACCATCAAACCCCGCAAGCCTATGGTCGGGAGAATTTTTGAAGCTTTGTGGCGATGGGAATTATCTTTTTTTTTCTGTGTGCAGGAGGATTTGGCAAGTGGGTGCAGATGATCCTCGAAGAGTTATCCATTCCATCAAAGTTGGTCTGGAACCGCCTTTGGTGTCTCTTGTGTACTTCGTGAGGCCATTGTTTGACACCGTTGCAGTCATGACTGTCAGCCTGGTTGTTTGACACTGTTGGTGGAAATGCCATATGGGCGGTCATGACTGTTGGCCTGGTCTTTGGATTCAATGTAGGTAATTATTCACAGAAAACATTGATTAGTTTAGAGCTATTCACCCTCCTGAACATTCAACTTGGGATCCATGGATTGTAGTTACAGAAGGTTTAAATACTTAGTAAATAGTAAATCTGAAAACATTATTATTATTTTTTGCTGTTATTAGTAATTAGTAATTAATTATATTGGAATATTTTGAAAATTTGATAAACAACAACAAAATTTCACTCCTTCCCATCCCATTTTCTAAATATTCCTAAATTTACAGTTACTCAAGTATCTATTGCAATATTGTTCTCTCTGGAATTATAGAATTTGGATATGAAGATTTCGTGAGTATATAGTATCAGTAGAAACTTACTGCGCTCATTCGAATTATTTTTTTGCTCTATAATGATATATTACAGGTGCCACGTTGGTCAAAATTCTGAACAGATGTTGTGCCACTTTGTTAGCTGTATTATTCGGAGTAGAAGTCAGTTGTGTTGTAGAACATGCATGGAAAAATTTCGAACTAGTTATACCGGGTGTCTCTGTTTTTTCCTTAGGTCATTACATTCTCATTTCCAACATTTACAAATGAGTAGTGAGTCATATATTCAAATTTTTAGTTTTCACGGTTCTGATACATATGCTAAATCGTTTGGGTGATGCAGGCGCAGCGTCCACATATTCACGTTTCTTTCCAGTGATCAAGAAAAGATACGATTACGGGGTGGTCATCTTCATTCTCACCTTCAATCTCATCACTGTCGTTGGTTACAGAGTGGGAAACCTTTTCAAAATTGCCAGTCAAAGGATATCTACAATACTCATTGGTTGTGTGGTCTGTTTCGTCAATAATTTGGGTGTTTTCCCTATATGGGCTGGAGATGATCTTCACAATTTGATCATAGGTAACATGGAAGGACTGGCTGGATCTCTTCAAGGTACGGTGGGGTTGAAACAATAATAACAGACTAATCAACGTGAATGTTGAGAGTATTGTAGATTTGGGAATGCTCTTAACAAAGTTAATTGTACCACTGTTTGATTTGGTTTATATTCTTTAAAATATTCTAAAATTTATAAACATTTTAAAATTAAAATAATATTTATATAATATTTTTTTTTATATATATATATATATATATATATATATATATATATATATATATATATATATATGATTTTTTTTTATTTTTTCAACATATTTCAAAATATGTCTTTTTTCTTATGCATTCACAACCTAATTGTTTAGGGGCTTAATAATTTTTGATAATATGAGAGTAAATATTAACTATGGATAGATGTGTTTATTTTGGAATAGAATTTTTATAATTTTAATTTAATTATTTTTTTCAATAAAATTGGTACCTTTTTTATTAATAAACCTCGAAACGGCTCAAGTTCCATATATTCAAGGAGAGCAAGCTCTCAATATTTTAACCAGAAAGACCTTATTGCAGGTCCCACATATTCAAGGAGAGAAACCTCTCAATATTGTTCAACATTTTAACCAGAAAGACCCTGTTGCTACCTGTGTTATTTACATACGAACCTTTTACATAGTTTATACTATAGAACTTCGAAAAGACTGCACCATACTCTATTTTTCGAAAAAAATATATATGTAAACTAGAAAAAGACAACTATTACGCTGCTACCAAGGTCAACTTCTCCCAGAGCCTCGTTAGAGGCATGACTAGTTCTTCAACTCTGCCAACCCTAGGATCCAGGTCCTGAATTGTAGCACTACGACACCTTTATCATGAGGGACAAAGGCATCCCCAAATCCAAAGACTTCTTTCAACACACCCATAGTCGTTGTCTCAACTTTAACTTCAATGTTTTCAACCTTATGGCCTTGGTTCAAGACATATGTGTTTAGACTTTCCATGGTTTTCTGAAGCAATTCCATGTCCTTACCAAGACCCGACAGTTGGGCATACAAGACCACCATGTTTTCGTTGTTTTCTTTCAATATTTCCTTGATTACTTGCTTGCAGGAGCTATCAACAACGTCCCATATGTTCCCATCGTGTCCTGACTTCGTAGCGTCACCACTTCCATTGCTTCCATTGCTTGCTGAGGCCATTTTCTTGGCAATTCTCCCATGTACTGACAAAATCCTTTGGTTTATCTGCCACAACCAACTACTATAAATAATAGCCTAGTTCATCCCGACATTCCTTCCTATCTTTTCCTCCATAAATGAGCATCGACTCTGCATTATGGCGAAACAACTAATCAAATATTTTAAATTCAATTTATAATAAATTTTCTAATATTTATTATACATAATTTAAATATATATTATTAATATATAAGTATTTTTTATCCTTTTATTATGATTATACTATATTATGATATCATAAAAGAGGGAACAAAAATATTTAGCAACAATGAATAACAAAGCAAAGATGTGATGGAGCTTCAACGAGAGTGTAAGGAGACATTTAATTCTTGTATATTAATCATCGAGTAATGTCGCTTTTGTGCTACATTCTGTTAACACCCAGGTTGTTCCCTTTGACTCCTGAGGGAATACGGCCGGGGTAACCACTAACCAAGCTTTGGATTACAGGTTCTAGCCAACCTGTAATCAGAGAGGGCTCTCTCTTTTAGTTTTTAACTTTGTTCTTGAGGATTTTAGGCTAGTTATGAGGTGGGATTTTTGATTTAAATTTTGGTTGAATGATGTCTTCCAGTAGTTAAGATGAGATCTTCAGAGGGTTTCAGTCCATTGGGCAATGGAGTCTGTGATTATGGGTTGTTTGAGATATTGAGTAAGATTGCTAAAACTGCAGGGCCATATAGATATATCATGAAACAAACTTAAAATTGTGAAGATGAAATATGTCTAGCCAGTGAAAGGCAACTAAGAGTTTTTCACTAAGCTGGTGATGTGAGAAAGAGATATATCACTCAGGAGCAGATTTGAATTCTTGAATAACACTCACTGTGAAGTTTTATTCTGAAGGTGAAGCAATTAAGAATTACACTTTCATAACTAATACTAGAGGAAAACATTCATAACAACATAGATTGAGTTCAGGGTATTCAATGAACAAATCCTGAAACTATTCTTTTTCTGTGCTATTAAACTGTGAAATATAGAGCATGAACGGACTATGATAGAATGAAATGCATAACAAGAAGGTTGAGGAAACTTATTGTGCCATAAAATATGTAGGAATCCTGCAGCAGTAAGCAATCACACCAGAACAAAACAACTCAGAACTTTAGAAATTCCATCAGCTCCCTGTATTAAAAGTCTGAAATTTACAGCATAAGTTCTCTAGAAGAGAAAATCAACAACCCCAGCAAGCTTATGCGAGGGGAAATATATACAATCGGTTTTACAAAATATCTGAACGCTGAGTCATTTGTTCAATAACTGCGTTCACCAACTTTCAGAAATAGCAGATAAGAAAGTTATTGCTATTCTAAATATACAATGAATACCCTTCAGTTCTGTCAGAAACCTTTTTGACTTTTGGAGGCCACTGAGTCGGTTGAGCGCTCTGCATTAATTCTGAATGATATGCCTTTAATGTTCTGTCGTGCTGTAGCTTTCTTGGCCCTGTCATCTGCATCTGTCGGGGTTGCTTTAGTGGCCAAGTTAGTTTGCTGAGTTGGCTCAGTCCACTCTTTTACAGTCATAGTGAATATATCAACTGTCTGAACATGATGATTTGTAATTTGATGTAAAAATTTGATGAAAACCTGTTTGTTCACAGCAATGTCTGTATCATGCTGGTCCACCATTCCTGAGTAGGCAACTGATGTCTCAAAATTGTGCCTAGTGTTTCATCTGCCTCAGTATATCTGTAGTAATTAGGAGGCACTTCAAACAGATGTCTGATTTCATTCATGATAAAAAATAAATTTTCTATTTTCTCATAGAGGTTCTGCCCAGATGCAGGCCCTGTTTCCTCTGGGGTACTTGATCCTACAGTGATCTGATTTGTGGCAAATGTATTTACCCTTTTGGCATAATTTTCATGGGACAACAATCTACCTGCACTGATTAGCAGGCTGGGAAGGCCTCTGTTATGCAATGCTGTGAATTTCTCTGTGAACTTGTTCACCTCTGTTTGCATTTCCTGGCACCTTCTATCCAATGTTTGCACCAGATTTCTCAACGTGAGGACCCTCTTTATCAGTAAGATGGTGTCAGTTCTATTGGTGATTCCTATTGCTGCCAGCTGAGGGCCTGTGCGGTTGTTCATGACATTGATCATCCTATTGGCTATCTCAGGCATAGTGCCTAGAGATGCCCTTGCTCTTTGACTTTCCTTGTGAGCCCTGCCTATGAGGTCCATGTGCTCATGAATGGTTTCTATGTATTGCCATTGATCTGTTATAGATTGACCAATATTGGCCCATAGGACTTTCTTGATTTCTGCCACTATTTTGTCAAGAGAGAGCTCTTTCTCCAGCTCTTTTATCCTTTTCTCTAGAGCCTTCACTTCTCTTGTTTTTTCAGCTACAGTTTGCTTTGATTTATCATACTTTTCATTAATTGTAGCCAATTTTTCCTTGGCCTCATTTAGTTCAGCCATCTGGGCTTCTAGAACTTGAATCTCCTTCATCATCTTCTGCATATCAAGGCTTGGTGCCTGTTCTGATGCTGTTGCTGGTGCTGATGTTGATGGGCCTGTCCCAGCTGCTTGTTTTGTGGGAGGACTGATAGTTTGAGGAGGCTCCTCAAGATTAATCACTGGCTGAGGGGGCTGAGATGTCTGGCCTCCTTCTTTCTGCTTCAGGGCTGCCTGTAATGCAGCCTCTGTTTCTACCAATTTCCCTTCTGTTTGCACCAGCTGTTTGTGTAGTGTTAGCAGCATGGCTGCTACATCTTGGTCCTTCCTCTGCTGAGCAACATCTTCTGTTTGAGGGTGAAGGGTTGCTGGAATTTTTACCATCTTCCTCAAAGCTGCTATATCTGCCTCTTTTTCTTTTAGCAATGCCTGTACAGCTTTGGGATCACTTGGGTCATGCCCAAGCTCTATAATAATATCCTCCAAAGACCTAATCCTGTTGTCTTTGGCTTGTGAAGAGGCCTTCTCCAATTCTAATTGGGCAGTTGTATTATGAAGACTGTTTTGCAATTTGTGTGCAAGGAAGGTCTTGTCTGCAAGAGTTGAATAGACCATCTCACCCGTTTTTTTGTGAAGCTCTACCTGGTCCATTGGGTGGATGTCTTTTGCAAGTACCTCAAGATTGGTTCTTATGTAATCTGCAGCTGACTGTGGCTGCAGCATAGTAGGCATGAAATGACTCATAGTCATTTCCCCCTCTGTTATGTCATATGCTGACATAAGCCTTTGTTGGTTTGTGGGAGCCATTTTAAGCAAGTGATTATATAGCTGGAGTCTAACTGGCTCATTTCTCTTCTTGATGTCAATAAATTGTTGCTTTATGCTTGATTCAACCCTCCTTTGCTGGCTTGAGGAGCTGACCTCTCCTCCAATTGTTCTTTCTTGTTCCTGCTGAAAGGAACTAGCAGATGCTTCCATGCTAGGGGGGCCCATACCCATGGATTGCCCAATAGGCATCTCTTCCTCAGAAAGAGGATTTATTCTCTGCCTTTTCTCCCCTTGTTGATTTGTTGATGTAGTAAGGGGGGTTTCCTGCTCTCTATCCCTCTTCCTGCTTCTTTCTTCATTTAGTGGAGTTTGGAGCACCGAGGTCTCCACTATTGTTTCCTGCCTTGGAGGCACACTTTCTTGAGCTTGCTGCTCTGTAGATATTGGGGCCTCAGCCATTTCCTCTTGCTGTTTGGGCTGCTCTTTCTGCTGTTCTGCTGTTGGGGGTGGCTGCTCCAGTTCCATCTCTTTTTCTTTACCTTTGTTGGTTGCCTGAGGAGTAGTTTTAGCTGCCTGCTGGGGGGCTGTAGAGGATGAGGCAGCTGCTCCAAGAAGAGGAAACCTACCCACAATTTTCCAAGTCAGCTTCCTTCTCAAGATTCTTTGCTTCTTTTTGTAGAATTTACTCTTTAGTACTTGCCTCTTCTAACGTGCCCTCTTTCCATCTTAACAGATTGGCATATTTTTCAATATGGGGCAGCCTGACATGATCATAGCTAGCCAATTTATACTTGACCCTTCTAAGGCTAATGAAGTGATTTGGGTCATAGGGTATCCAGAGGAAACTAGTTTGCAATCCAAGGCGTTGCAGGATCTTGTCTGCTTCTTGCCATGCCTCTTCTCTTTTATTATAAATGAATGGGCCTAGTTGATTTCTGACTTTTAGCTGTACCTTCTTGTTTTTGCTGTGGAAATGGACCATGTTTGCATTTCCAAACTGCTTGAAATACTCTAAGGCAAAGAGTCTCATAGGGACATATCTTGGCAGCCTATATGGGGCTAACTCACAGCCATATATTCTGATCACTGTATGGTTTTGGTAAAAGTACCAATCCCCAATGCTGTAGGCCTTTGAGAGCTGGAGAATCCTTTGCATCTCATCTGTTAATCTTGGAGGAGGGGCACTCAACAGCAAGGACATGGCTGGATGGATAAACAGGTCTATGAATTCACAATAATTGTATGGTGAAAAAGATATGTGATGGAAAACTGAAGACCAAAACACTACAAACCTTTGGTTCCCTTGGGCATCAAGCCTCTTGAGAGTAATAGGGAAGCTATCAGGCTGATAGAATAGGAATAAGTGATAGATGTAAGAAGTATATCTAAATATCCTTTCCCTCTCTAGATTCATCAATTGCTCATGAATCTTATTGGCAATGTAGGCAGCATAATCATAATGAACAGTAGGAGGCTTTCCAGGGGAGAAGATGGACAACATGGCCAGAATGGTTTCATCAACATCCTCAGATGTTCTGTATCCCAGGACATAACTGATCATATCCACAAGCATTTTGCCCAGTTCATTTAGATACACATTTCCAATAGGGGGAGTCCTCACAGTTTCAGAGCCTGATTGAATGAATAATTGATTGATTTTTACAATTTGGGCACTGGACAGCTTGCCTCCTTTCTTTATCAAATCCATGATGGAGAGGGGAGTCAATGGCCTTGAAGTTTGAAAGTGTAGCATTTCATTTATGGCCTCAGGGGTGACATGGAACAAAACTGAGCCTGAGGAATTGAGGACAGCTCTCTGACAGGGGTCATAGTTGGCACTGCATCTGTGAATCAAGTCTGGGAGGATATTGAATTGAGGGAGATTGAAAATGGGCAAATTGGAGTCCCAAATCCCTAGGATATCATTCCCACTGAGGTGTTTGGCTTTAAGGTCATTGAGTACTTGAATGTGGTACTTGCTATAGTCTGGGATTCCCTCTGCCATTTGGTAGTCTCTGTCAGCTAAGGGCAGCCACTCTAGCTCTCTTTGTGGGGCATTTAGAGGTGTAACATTCAATGCAACTGGAGTTTCCATGGTTTTGGTACTTTAAATTGTATTTGAACTTGCTTTTCTGGGCTCAGCAACACAGAGCAATGAATTTTGCAGGAACAGGGCAATTTGCAGGGGAAAGAGGGTGAATTATGGTGAAAACAAGTTGAAATGCTCCTGAGAAAAGTTTAATGAGAAAATACTGGGATTTAAGGGTGGTTTTCCCGGTGAGCTAGTGCAGCAGAAGTTTTAGTTTGCGAATGCGCAAACAGACTGTAAATTTGTGGAAATTTGGCTCAATGCAGACAATCTGTAGGTAAATTCGACCGTATAGCTGGAGATAAATGGTGGTCACCGAGAATTTGCTGGTAATTACAGTGTTTTTCTCTCTTTTCTCGCTTGTTTTGGTGAATTATGCAAAAAACCAGGCGCGGAGGGGAGATTTTGATAAATACCTGGTAAACTCTGGCAATGGTGGCAATGCAGGCGAATTGAGGGCGCCCACGGTCTTTAAATCAATTTCTGCAGGTTGGCGGCGAAATGGTCGTAAATTACATGCAGGGAGCACAATAGTTCTTTTGTCAAAAAATGAGAAAAAACGCGAATTTTGGCGAAAATATGGACATTTTGGGCTTTTGGCGCGTTTTTTGGATGACGTCAGCATGACGTCATCGGGTGGGGTCGGGTACGGCAAGGTGACGTGGCGGCCTGTGAGTGGTCCATGGGAACTGCTGAGGTGGCAGACAGAGTGGAGCAATGGCGGGCTAAGCGCTGATGCGGGACCGACTTGGCATGACATGGGCGTGACGTGGGCGGGCGGTAAACAAAAGTGGTAAGTGGTTCCATCGGACCGCTCATGGTACGGGGGCGGTATTGGCAGGCGGCCTCCCGATATAACTTGGAAGCGACGCGTGGCCGAGCCCTGACGTCACCCTCTGACATTTTTCAGGTGCTAACGTCCGGACATTGGGGGCGGCCCGATATTGATATAAGTCGTCGGATGGGAGGGCCCAGATCCGACGGGCGACGGGTTGTGAAAACGATAGGACAATACAGCGGGCCCCGTCAGCATTTTTTAATGATTTCCTTTATTTTTTATGAAATGCGCATTATAACCAAAACTTTGGATAGGCGGCAAAAGTGGGTTTTAACAAGGTTTTTGCAAATAGGGCGGGTAAAACATTGCAAAGGGGTTGTAAGGGGACAAGGGTAGAGTTTAGGTTATTAAACCAACCAGGGGTTAGTTTAATCCCTGACTTTACACAACCATATACAACAAGACTTTATTTCTGCATGGTTTTCCAATATTCGAACATATGGCTATAATGCCAAAGGGGAGGGATATATACATATTTTTGGGGTTTTTATACACAATAGTGCTATAGTAATAGGGAAAGGGGAACATAGGGAGTTAAGTATAGATAGAGTTAGTAGTTAGTATTGGATGGAAGATATGGAGAAGAGGAAGCAAAGACTAAGTTTTATAGGAAACAAACTTAGTTAGGAGAGTAGATCAAAATGAAAAGACTTTTACACAGGAAATGTGGCTCTTTATGCAACAAGGATCAATCAATGAGTTTCTTTTCTCTCATGAACAAAGGTGGTATTGGGATGTTAGCAAGGAATGTGATGGGGGATGATTGGGAAGTTAGACATGCTTCATTTTGTTGCTGCAAAACTGCTGAATAAGAGATCTGCATTGGCCCTCATGTGTTCCCTTTGCTTAGGCCAGTGATATGAAAGAAATCATGCTTCTGCAACCCCATCTACCTACCCATTCTATTGCCTAGCATTTTTTGTTACTTCAAGGAGGGTGCACTTAGACTTGCAAACCCTCATTTGCCTTTTCTTTTCCTTTGGCTTTTCCTTTTGATTTTCTATCTAAGGCTAGCCTTATTACTTCCAAGGCCCCAGATTAAACAGTTGGGAACCTTCGTTCTCTACCTAACTACTTACCTGCCAAGATTGAACATTTTGGACAGATTTCTTTCTCTAGTCTACAACAAGAAATTGAAATATGGCATGACCTAGCTTAGACTGTTGGATCACCCATTCAGAAGTAGGACAACATCAACCAACTGTGGATATGTGTTTTCCACAACAATATGAGATCTTTGCATCACCAAAGTAGATCATATTGGCACTTCCCCTGCCAATCATGAAAAATGAAACCTATTGGTATAGGTAGCTAACAATGGCTCCACTTGGGGATGGTTTTTCTACTTGAAAGACCAAGAACAGCAGGTCAGAATGCCTTGGCTTTTGACTTCTTCTCAAAACTTGCAAACTTTCTCTTTGGACCTCAAAACTGGAATCTGTCACCATTGTGGAACTTCTGAAATAAAAGCTTTTCCCTGCTTATTTACAAAGCTTCTTAAACTGAACTATCTATATGCTGGAAGAAAATAGTATATACAACTGATTATGTACAGGGGAAAGCCATGCTATATACATGGAAAGTAATCAAAATAGTGCTTTAACATCTGGCCATTTACAGGGCCCTCTTCAGCTTTAGTGCCATCCAAATTCTTCAAGAAATAGGTGTTATTTCCTTGTACTGCTTGAATAACAAAAGGCCCCCTCCAAAGGGAGTCAAATTTTCCATGCTTTCCCTTGTCTTCTCTTCTTGAATCCCATTTAAGCACTTTATCACCAATAAAGAAATCTTCAGCCTTGGTTCTTCTATCAAAGGCCTTCTTCAGTTTCTCTTGTAGGACCTGAACTCTGCTGTACACTTGATCTCTGGTTTGCTGTAAACAGATAATCTGATTGATTCTTCTTTGCATGTCATTTGGTTCAGCTTGACTTTCTTGAAGTAGCTTCATGACAGGGACCCCTAATGATGAAGGAAATTTGGCTTCCATCCCATAAACCAACTCATATGGGCTGACCCCAATAGATCTTTTGGTTGTTAGCTTGTCTGCCCATAAGGCATTTACAAGCTTCTTGTGCCAATTTTTCTTATTCTCCTCCAGTATCTTCTTAATGATGTTGATAAGAATTTTGTTAGATGATTCAGCTAAACCATTGCCTTGAGGGTAGTATGCAGTAGAATGGCCCAAAGTAATGTGGAATTTGTGGCAAAAGTTCACCATCTTCTTGGATCTAAAAGCAGCAGCATTGTTTGTTATAATCTTGTCAGGACAACCAAATCTGGAGAGAATATTAGTTTCAAGGAACTGAATGATAGTAGAATCATTTGCTTGTCTACATGGAACAACCTCAATCCATTTAGTAAAGTAATCTGTGGCTGTTAGAATCCATCTATGTTGGCCTGAAGATGAAGGATGAATTTCCCCAATGAAGTCCAAACCCCATTGCTGAAAAGGCCTTTCTGTTGTAATAGGCTTTAAGGGAAGTGGTAGCAACTTTCTTTTTCCCTCAAACACTTGACACTTGTGACATGAAGTGGTAAATTTTTTAATATCAGAGAATAGAGTGGGCCAATAGTAACCTACTCTTAATATCTTATCCACAGTGGACTTCCAGTACAAATGTCCACCACAATCCCCTGCATGGAATTCTTTTATAACATTGTTAGTCTCATCCATATTCAAACAATTCAGTAGTATACCTTCATGATTTCTCCATAGTAAATTACCATCTATAACACAAAATTTTGAAGCTTTCATTTTTAGAAATCTAGATTTGGTTCTGGACAACCCTGGGGGAGCACACAGGTTTTGCAATATATAACAGATTTCAGAATACCACAGGGATTGTTCAAAGGCTACATTGATCTTTGGAGTCGCCAGCTCTGGTTCATTGTCCAGTTGGTTAATGTCCAAGGCTTGGAAGTTTGCTTCAGACATCAATTTAGCCAAACCTTGCCCCTTTATCAGTTTTGTAGGTCTTATTTCAATGGCAAATTCTAATATGTTAGCAATCCATTTTCCTCTTCTTCCCTCTAAGTTTTCTTGAGTCAATATGTCTTTCACAATGGGATTTGGTACATAAGCAATAACATGAGAGTATAGGATATAAATCCTAAAGTCTTTGATAGCTTTGACCAAAGCATAAGCTTGCTTTTCCATGATCTGGTATTTCAGAGGTGCATCTCTAAGAGCTCTGCTAAAGAAAGCGATAGGTTTTTCATTTCCTTGATCATCTTTCTGCAATAAGACAGCAGCAATGGTATGCTGGGAGGCAAAAGAGAAGATGATAAATTCTCTGTCAAATTTAGGATTTGTTAAGACTGGGGTTTGGGTAAGGGCCAATTTAATACCTTCAAAAGCTTGATTTGCTTCTACTGTCCACTTCACTTTTGAATCCTTCTTTAGCATGTTGTTTAGTAATCTGATCAATTCTGCTAAGTTTGGGATAAATCTCCTTAGAAAGTTGATCTTTCCCAAGAAGGCTTGTAATTCTTTAATATTTCTTGGATGGGGCATTTGCAAGATGGCATGTATTCTGTCTGGGTCAATTCTAATGCCATCCTTTGAAATGATATGACCCAATAGCTTGCCTTCCTCCAAACCAAATAGAGACTTCTTGGGGTTTAAGGAAATTCCATATTTCCTACATGTTATGAATATTTGTCTCAAGTGTTTCAGATGTTCTTGGTCAGACTTTGAGAAAGGTGTGAGGTCATCTAAGTAAATAACAAGGAAGTCACGAATCTCTTTAGCAAAAGCAATATCCATTGCTCTTTGAAATGTAGCTCCTGCATTTTTCAACCCAAAAGGCATTTTAACATATTTGAAAGTTCCCCATGGGGTTGTGAAAGCTGTTTTATCTTGATCATCAGGGTGGACTAGGATCTGATTGAAACCTGAAAATCCATCAAGTAATGAGATTCTTGAAGCCCCCACCACTCTTTGGAGAATGTGATCCATTTTTGGTAAGGGATAATTGTCTTTAAGGGATACTTGATTCAAATTCCTTAGATCAACACAAAGCCTAATCTCCCAAGTTTTCTTTCTTGTGGGGACCAAGTTTGAAATCCAGTCTGAAAACCTGATTGGTGCTATGATACTGGCTTTGAACATTTTTTGTACCTCTTTCTTTATTCTTCTCAATTTTTGCTTGAATGGCTTTTGATTAGGCTTGAGAGGGATAGTGTGTTGAATAACAAAGGTGTCATAGGATTTCAAATCCTCATAACTCCAGGCAAACACATCTTGGAACTCTTTAAAGAGGTCAATGTATTTAGGTTTCTGGTCAGGAGGTAGAGAGGCAGACAATTTTATTATCTTGGGCTTTTCAGTAGTTCCAATGTTGCATTCTTCAATGGCAGCATTAAGGGGTTGCATTTTTGGTTTTCTAGGAACATCACTTGAGTCAAAAATGTCCTCCAATGGAGTTAGGCCTGTTGGTAGAAAATTGTCTTTTAGCTGTATGACATCAGCCTCTGCACCAGTTGTTTCATCAAAATGCAATTGTTCAAGTTCTTGTATATTTTCCTTGTCAAAGGTTGTCGGACAGAGTATTTGATTTGCTGTTTTGAGTGATATAGCTGTTTGATCCTGTTCACTTAATGGTTGTGTGTCTTTCACAGAATCAACATCAATGTTCAAGCCTGAAAATTCATGCTGCAAGGTTAAGAAACTGTTTATCTGTGTGTCATCCTCAAACACTTGCCAATCTTTGACATTGTTTGGGACAGAAGGTCTGTGTTTTATCTCAGCTATAAAACAATGGTTGGGTTCAAAAGGCAATTTGCATGTACTGGAAAATGTAGCTAAACTGTGTGCATGAAGGTTGTGGGTCCTAGGTATTTTGGTCATTTGAAATTCAGTGAAAGCTTTGAGTATTTCAATAGTGGCAGACCTGTATGATCTTAGTCTTTTGTCATTGGTGACAAAATTGCCTTTCACTTGTTGAATAATAAGGTCTGAATCTCCCATGATTGAAACTTTTGTGGCCTGTAGGGATTTTACCAGTTTGAGGCCTAACAGGAGAGCCTCATACTCTGCCATATTATTAGTGCATATGAAATTAAGCCTATAGGCTCGACCTTCTGCATGATTTCTTTGTTTGTTATGAATCCACACTCCGGCTCCTGCCCCTAATTTGTTGACTGATCCATCAAACTCAAGGAACCATAGGATCTCTTGTTTTAGGGGATTTTCAACATCTCCTTTATGACTTGGGATTATGAGTTGGAGTTCTTGTCTTTCATCTGGTTTGTCTTCTAGAATTGCCTCATTAATTGATTTCTCAATCTTGATTTCTTGGGAACTTGGTTGCTCACTCGTATGCAGATCTTGTTCAAGTATGACAGATTTGTTATCACTCATTGGACTTATATCATCATTGAACAGAATGAAGGAATCCAGATCAGAATGGACTGCATAAATATGGAAATTTTGAAGTTTTTCTTCACTGCCCACCATGTATTTCATGAGTGATTCTCTGTATAGCCTCTTGGGTTGCCCAAAGACAGAGATGGTGGCATATGACATGTCTAATTGCAGGGAACCTTGGAGTTTAGCCCCCCATGATCTTGATAACAACATTCCATACTTGGGTGGGATATCAGCAACTACCACATCCATTAAGATTGTTTTATTTGGGTACTGGACAAGGGACACACATAGATCTTTTATCAAGCCTAAACACTTAACTTGGCTGGAGTCAAATGAAAATAGGTCCTTATATGGTCTTGTGATGTCTAGATTCAGTCTTTCCATTACTGACTAAGGCATCAGGTTATGAGAAGCGCCTGAGTCAAACATTGCATTGTGTAATATCTTATCATGAACATGTAAGCTGACATAAAAGAGATATATCACTCAGGAGCACTTCCCCTGCCAATCATGAAAAATGAAACCTATTGGTATAGGTAGCTAACACATTCTTTTAATCAATATGGATTGGATGTGCCTGTAATCTATCAAAGTTTTGGCCAAAATCAATGCCATTGGTGTTGCTTTTACCCCATAATGGCAAATTATGGGGACTTGGACGATGACTTGAAGCATTCAAAGATTGGTAGTTTTATTTGCAAGCCCAAGACTAAGATCACAGACAATGTGCTTGGGATCTCATAATTGACCTAGAAATTGGTTGGTGAATTCAAGATTGTCTACTTTAGAAGATAACTCATATTAAAAAAAATATTATGTAATTGTAGTCACCACAAGTGAGATGTGCTACCTTTTTTTAAAGGACTTTTATATTATCATGATTCCCATATTCACAAAACTTAGAATACAAAAGTTCAAAACTAGCACATAAATGAACTTAACCAGAATATGATTAACGAAATTAGATTGTTTTTCCTAGAAGAGTGTCTCTCTTTCCACCTCTGAAAGAGCGTCACTCTACTCCAATTCCACTTCCTCTGTTGTCATCCCCATTCCTCTTGCTTTGACACTAGACTGTACTGAAGGAACTGAATGATGTCTTTCTGAATACCAAAAATGCCTTCTTCAATCCTAATAATAGCCTAATTTTACTCATTAGTCATTAAAATCTAATAAGCAAAATCCTCTTCAGAAATTTGTATACCCTTTTTAACTTCTCTAAGTGACTTTAGATATCTGTCATCTACATATTCTTATAGAAAAATGATTTTACTTGCATTAAAATGAGTAACAAAATAATCTTCCGAAATCTTCTATTATACTTTACACCTTTGAAAACCATTACTCGTTATTGATTAAACTAAATAATAAATATCCCGCAAGAAAGGCTAACGATGTGTTGGGTGTGGAGCCTGATTATCTTCTATAGTACCGGCATATTGGACCCCAGTTCAAAATGGGGCGGCAACGCCGCCCGTAAAATAATCGCTGCCGTGGGGGGTCCAGGGGGGGGGCGGATTAGGCGGATGATCTGACGGTAGAACTTATGTTTAGTTTAGGGTTTTTTGCCCTAGAAGGCAACCCCTCTCTTTATATGAGGGCATTGTATTTGAGGCTGTGAGATAGATGTGTATTCAGTGAGCGAGAAACAAAGAGGTGAGACTGTGAGAGAAAACAGAGGATATTACAGCGGTTTTGCTGTAGGTTGTATCTCTTCATTTTGCTGGATAATAGAAAGGAAGGATTGGCTGTTCGGGGTGGACGTAGCCCAAACTGGGTGAACCACGTATATCTGTGTCTCTCTTGTTTTGTGCGTTTTCTGTGTTTATATTTCTGCAATATTTTATGTGTTCCATTGCTCCGTAATATATAATTTTCTAACAACTGGTATCAGAGCCGAAGGTCTATTTGGCTGATAAACTCGCAGGAAAGAAGGGTTTTCCTGGTTCGAGTGGGAGCAATGGCGGAAGATGGTAAGTTTAGGGTCGAGAAATTTAACGGCCAAAACTTCTCGCTGTGGAAGATGCAGATGGAAGATTATCTGTATCAGAAAGATCTATACCTACCATTGGGCGGAAAAACAAAGATGCCGACGGGTATGAAAGACGAAGAATGGAACCTTCTGGATAGAAAGGCACTCGGAACAATACGGTTGTGCCTTGCTGCGTCAGTCGCCTTCAACATTTCGAAGGAAACCACGACAGAGGGTTTGATGCAGACATTGTCGAAACTATATGAAAAACCCTTGGCCTCAAACAAGGTATTTCTTATGAAATGGTTATTTAATATGAATATGTCGGAAGGTGGATCTGTTGCAAACCATTTAAATGATTTTAATATAGTTACAAGTCAGTTAAGCTCTGTAGGGGTAAACTTTGATGATGAAGTTAGAGCTCTGCTATTCTTGTGCTCATTACCAGAAAGTTGGAATGGTTTGGTAATGGCCATTAGTAACTCCGTTTCTGGATCTAGTACTTTAAAGTTTGATGATGTTGTCGGTGCTATCCTTAGCGAGGAAATGCGATGGAAAAGCTCCGGTGAGACATCGGGAAATGCTTTGAGTGCAGAGTCTAGAGGAAGAAAAATGGAAAGAGGAAAGAGCTCAGGATATCGCAGTAAATCAAGGAAAGGCAGATCCAAGTCTAGATCGGGGATAGTGTGCTGGAAATGTGGAAAGAAAGGACACCTAAAGAAAGACTGTAAATCTCGGAAGGGAAAAGAAGGAGATGCACAGCAAGAAAACAATCATGAAGCAAATGTGACAGGTGAGGTGTTACAAGATGCTTTGATTCTTTCTTTCGAAAATATTACTGATTCCTGGGTGGTAGATTCAGGGGCTTCATTCCATGCCACACCTGATAAGAAATACTTTCATGACTATGTTCAAGGAGATTTTGGACAAGTTCGTCTAGGTGATGATAAACCCTGTAAAATCGTTGGAATGGGTAAGGTTCTTGTAAAACAGCAGAATGGAAACCAATGGCTATTAAAGGAGGTAAGGCATGTTCCAGATCTAAAGAAAAATCTGATTTCAACAGGGCAGTTAGGCGGTGAAGGTTGTGTGACAACTTTCACAGATAAAGCTTGGAAGGTCACTAAAGGAGCCCTGGTAATAGCAAAAGGCGAAAAGGTTGGTACATTGTATTTATGCAATGGTATTTCTAACTCTGTTAATGCTTTAACTTCCAGAGGAGCAGATGCAGCATTATGGCATCATAGGCTCGGACACATGAGTGAAAAGGGGATGAAGATTCTTCACTCAAGGAATTTGTTGCCGGGTTTGAAGAATGTTGATTTGGACTTCTGTGAGAACTGCATTTATGGAAAACAGAAGAGAGTCAGATTTCTCAGAGTTGGGAAAGAAAAGAAGAACGAAAAATTAGAGCTTGTGCATACAGACATATGGGGACCTGCTCAGGTATCATCTCTCGGTGGCTCTCGTTATTATATTACTTTTATTGATGATGCAACTAGAAAAACTTGGATTTATTGTATTAAGAATAAATCTGATGTATTTGATACTTTCAAGAAATGGAAAGCTTTGGTTGAGATTGAGACAAGAAAGAAATTGAAGTGTCTTAGATCAGAAAATGGAGGTGAATATTGCAGCAAAGAGTTTGATAGGTATTGTTCAGAGCATGGAATTCGAAGAGAGAAGACAGTTCCAAGAACACCACAAGAAAATGGTGTGTCAGAAAGGATGAACAGAACAATCATGGAGCGTGCACGGTGCATGAGATTGCATGCAGGATTGCCTTTACAGTTTTGGGCAGATGCTGTAGATACCGCTGTTTATCTAATAAACGGAGGGCCTTCAAGTTCCTTGGATGGTGGTGTTCCAGAGGAAGCATGGACAGGTAAAAAGGTAAACTACTCTATTTTAAAGCCTTTTGGTTGTGAGGCCTTTGTCCATATTGATAAAGAAAATAGAACAAAGCTTGAGGCAAAGTCAAAGAAATGTACCTTTATTGGATATGGTGTTAATGATTTTGGTTATCGCTTATATGATTACGAAAATCACAAAATCATTAGGAGCAGAGATGTAATATTCAATGAAAAGGTCTTGTATAAGAATCAGTTGCAGGAAAAGAAACAGGAAAAGGAAAACAAGGAATACGCAGTTCTTGATGAAATCACTGAAAAAGTAAAGGTGTCTGAAAATAATAATAATCAACAACCACAACAACAGCAACCACCACAACAGCAACAGGCACCCCAAACACCTGAAAGTGGTGTTAGAAGATCTACCAGGATAGGTAGACCCCCTGAACGATACTCTCCTTCATTATATTATTTATTAGATATCATTTTTGGGATTCAACTGCGTTAAGTAAGTCATTCAAACGTATGAACATTTCCATGAGAGGTAGTCGTAACTGACTAATTTCTCATGATTTTTGAATAGTTCACTTAGCACTCATTGCATCGGGTGATGCTCACAGGGGTGAAGAAGTGGGATTGAAACTAGTGAAATGTGGAGAACGAATCACATAGCATCAATCATCACTTCCGGGGCTTGCACCCGGTAACCAGGACTTCCCAGGAGGTCACCCATCCCAGAACTCCTCTGGCTCAAGCGCGCTTAACTGTGGAGTTTTTCCCCACAATCAAGCCCACTTAGCTTGCTACCCCATTTGCAAAACCTTAGCAAGTATTGTGCCTCATGAACCATTCAAGTAGAGATCCCTTGACTCTTTTTGAATTTAAGTATGGGGGATTTACGCAGTGCATTATATTAGATATCATTTTTGGGATTCAACTGCGTTAAGTAAGTCATTCAAACGTATGACCATTTCCATGAGAGGTAGTCGTAACTGACTAATTTCTCATGATTTTTGAATAGTTCACTTAGCACTCATTGCATCGGGTGATGCTCACAGGGGTGAAGAAGTGGGATTGAAACTAGTGAAATGTGGAGAACGAATCACATAGCATCAATCATCACTTCCGGGGCTTGCACCCGGTAACCAGGACTTCCCAGGAGGTCACCCATCCCAGAACTCCTCTGGCTCAAGCGCGCTTAACTGTGGAGTTTTTCCCCACAATCAAGCCCACTTAGCTTGCTACCCCATTTGCAAAACCTTAGCAAGTATTGTGCCTCATGAACCATTCAAGTAGAGATCCCTTGACTCTTTTTGAATTTAAGTATGGGGGATTTACGCAGTGCATTATATTAGATATCATTTTTGGGATTCAACTGCGTTAAGTAAGTCATTCAAACGTATGACCATTTCCATGAGAGGTAGTCGTAACTGACTAATTTCTCATGATTTTTGAATAGTTCACTTAGCACTCATTGCATCGGGTGATGCTCACAGGGGTGAAGAAGTGGGATTGAAACTAGTGAAATGAGGAGAACGAATCACATAGCATCAATCATCACTTCCGGGGCTTGCACCCAGTAACCAGGACTTCCCAGGAGGTCACCCATCCCAGAACTCCTCTGGCTCAAGCGCGCTTAACTATGGAGTTTTTCCCCACAATCAAGCCCACTTAGCTTGCTACCCCATTTGCAAAACCTTAGCAAGTATTGTGCCTCATGAACCATTCAAGTAGAGATCCCTTGACTCTTTTTGAATTTAAGTATGGGGGATTTACGCAGTGCATTATATTAGATATCATTTTTGGGATTCAACTGCGTTAAGTAAGTCATTCAAACGTATGAACATTTCCATGAGAGGTAGTCGTAACTGACTAATTTCTCATGATTTTTGAATAGTTCACTTAGCACTCATTGCATCGGGTGATGCTCACAGGGGTGAAGAAGTGGGATTGAAACTAGTGAAATGTGGAGAACGAATCACATAGCATCAATCATCACTTCCGGGGCTTGCACCCGGTAACCAGGACTTCCCAGGAGGTCACCCATCCCAGAACTCCTCTGGCTCAAGCGCGCTTAACTGTGGAGTTTTTCCCCACAATCAAGCCCACTTAGCTTGCTACCCCATTTGCAAAACCTTAGCAAGTATTGTGCCTCATGAACCATTCAAGTAGAGATCCCTTGACTCTTTTTGAATTTAAGTATGGGGGATTTACACAGTGCATTATATTAGATATCATTTTTGGGATTCAACTGCGTTAAGTAAGTCATTCAAACGTATGACCATTTCCATGAGAGGTAGTCGTAACTGACTAATTTCTCATGATTTTTGAATAGTTCACTTAGCACTCATTGCATCGGGTGATGCTCACAGGGGTGAAGAAGTGGGATTGAAACTAGTGAAATGTGGAGAACGAATCACATAGCATCAATCATCACTTCCGGGGCTTGCACCCGGTAACCAGGACTTCCCAGGAGGTCACCCATCCCAGAACTCCTCTGGCTCAAGCGCGCTTAACTGTGGAGTTTTTCCCCACAATCAAGCCCACTTAGCTTGCTACCCCATTTGCAAAACCTTAGCAAGTATTGTGCCTCATGAACCATTCAAGTAGAGATCCCTTGACTCTTTTTGAATTTAAGTATGGGGGATTTACGCAGTGCATTATATTAGATATCATTTTTGGGATTCAACTGCGTTAAGTAAGTCATTCAAACGTATGACCATTTCCATGAGAGGTAGTCGTAACTGACTAATTTCTCATGATTTTTGAATAGTTCACTTAGCACTCATTGCATCGGGTGATGCTCACAGGGGTGAAGAAGTGGGATTGAAACTAGTGAAATGTGGAGAACGAATCACATAGCATCAATCATCACTTCCGGGGCTTGCACCCGGTAACCAGGACTTCCCAGGAGGTCACCCATCCCAGAACTCCTCTGGCTCAAGCGCGCTTAACTGTGGAGTTTTTCCCCACAATCAAGCCCACTTAGCTTGCTACCCCATTTGCAAAACCTTAGCAAGTATTGTGCCTCATGAACCATTCAAGTAGAGATCCCTTGACTCTTTTTGAATTTAAGTATGGGGGATTTACGCAGTGCATTATATTAGATATCATTTTTGGGATTCAACTGCGTTAAGTAAGTCATTCAAACGTATGACCATTTCCATGAGAGGTAGTCGTAACTGACTAATTTCTCTTGATTTTTGAATAGTTCACTTAGCACTCATTGCATCGGGTGATGCTCACAGGGGTGAAGAAGTGGGATTGAAACTAGTGAAATGTGGAGAACGAATCACATAGCATCAATCATCACTTCCGGGGCTTGCACCCAGTAACCAGGACTTCCCAGGAGGTCACCCATCCCAGAACTCCTCTGGCTCAAGCGCGCTTAACTGTGGAGTTTTTCCCCACAATCAAGCCCACTTAGCTTGCTACCCCATTTGCAAAACCTTAGCAAGTATTGTGCCTCATGAACCATTCAAGTAGAGATCCCTTGACTCTTTGTGAATTTAAGTATGGGGGATTTACGCAGTGCATTATATTAGATATCATTTTTGGGATTCAACTGCGTTAAGTAAGTCATTCAAACGTATGACCATTTCCATGAGAGGTAGTCGTAACTGACTAATTTCTCATGATTTTTGAATAGTTCACTTAGCACTCATTGCATCGGGTGATGCTCACAGGGGTGAAGAAGTGGGATTGAAACTAGTGAAATGTGGAGAACGAATCACATAGCATCAATCATCACTTCCGGGGCTTGCACCCGGTAACCAGGACTTCCCAGGAGGTCACCCATCCCAGAACTCCTCTGGCTCAAGCGCGCTTAACTGTGGAGTTTTTCCCCACAATCAAGCCCACTTAGCTTGCTACCCCATTTGCAAAACCTTAGCAAGTATTGTGCCTCATGAACCATTCAAGTAGAGATCCCTTGACTCTTTTTGAATTTAAGTATGGGGGATTTACGCAGTGCATTATATTAGATATCATTTTTGGGATTCAACTGCGTTAAGTAAGTCATTCAAACGTATGACCATTTCCATGAGAGGTAGTCGTAACTGACTAATTTCTCATGATTTTTGAATAGTTCACTTAGCACTCATTGCATCGGGTGATGCTCACAGGGGTGAAGAAGTGGGATTGAAACTAGTGAAATGTGGAGAACGAATCACATAGCATCAATCATCACTTCCGGGGCTTGCACCCGGTAACCAGGACTTCCCAGGAGGTCACCCATCCCAGAACTCCTCTGGCTCAAGCGCGCTTAACTGTGGAGTTTTTCCCCACAATCAAGCCCACTTAGCTTGCTACCCCATTTGCAAAACCTTAGCAAGTATTGTGCCTCATGAACCATTCAAGTAGAGATCCCTTGACTCTTTTTGAATTTAAGTATGGGGGATTTACGCAGTGCATTATATTAGATATCATTTTTGGGATTCAACTGCGTTAAGTAAGTCATTCAAACGTATGACCATTTCCATGAGAGGTAGTCGTAACTGACTAATTTCTCATGATTTTTGAATAGTTCACTTAGCACTCATTGCATCGGGTGATGCTCACAGGGGTGAAGAAGTGGGATTGAAACTAGTGAAATGTGGAGAACGAATCACATAGCATCAATCATCACTTCCGGGGCTTGCACCCGGTAACCAGGACTTCCCAGGAGGTCACCCATCCCAGAACTCCTCTGGCTCAAGCGCGCTTAACTGTGGAGTTTATATTATTTATTGTTGACTGATTCCGGTGAACCCGAATGTTATGAAGAAGCAATGCAGGTTGAAAGCAGGAAGAAGTGGGAGGTAGCCATGGAAGAAGAGATGGACTCCTTAATGCATAACCAGACTTGGGATTTAGTCAGGTTGCCTGTAGGAAAAACTACATTGAAGAATAAATGGGTTTACAGGCTGAAGGAAGAAGATGGAGGAAAACAGAGGTATAAAGCTAGACTTGTGGTGAAAGGGTTTGCACAGAAGAAAGGTATTGATTTTGATGAAATATTTTCTCCTGTTGTTAAAATGACTTCAATCAGAACTATTTTAATTCTTGTAGCAGCTGAAGATTTGCATCTTGAGCAGTTAGATGTAAAGACAACCTTTCTCCATGGGGATTTGGAGGAAGAGATATATATGCAACAGCCACAAGGATATGAGGTGAAAGGGAAGGAAAAACTTGTGTGCAGGTTGAAGAAGAGCTTGTATGGTTTAAAACAGGCTCCAAGGCAATGGTATCTAAAATTTGACAAGTTTATGTCTGAACAAGGTTATACTAGATGTCACTCTGATCATTGTGTTTATCTGAAAAAGCAAAATGATGGCAGCTATATTATATTGTTATTGTATGTAGATGACATGTTTGTTGCAGGATCTAACATGCAGGAAATAAATGTGCTCAAAAGAAAATTGGCAAATTCATTTGCAATGAAAGATTTGGGTGCTGCAAAACAAATCCTTGGTATGAGAATAACTAGAGACAGGAAAAATAGAAAATTAACATTGTCTCAGAATGAGTACATACAAAAGGTGTTGAAAAGATTTAACATGAAAAATGCAAAACCAGTTAGTACACCTTTTGCTAGCCATTTCAAACTTAGCAAAGAAATGTGCCCAAAGACCCAAGAAGACATGGATTATATGTCTAAAGTTCCATATGCATCAGCAGTTGGAAGTTTAATGTATGCAATGGTCTGCACAAGGCCTGATATTGCACATGCAGTGGGAGTTGTAAGCAGGTACATGAACAATCCAGGAAAGGAACATTGGATGGCAGTGAAATGGATTCTCAGATATTTGAGAGGTACCACAAATCAGGCATTATGCTTTGGTGGTTCAAACATATCCCTACAAGGATATGTTGATGCAGATATGGCAGGTGACAGAGATAATAGGAGGAGCACTACAGGATATGTATTTACTGTCGGAGGAACAGCTGTCAGTTGGGTTTCAAAAATCCAAAGTGTTGTTGCACTTTCAACAACAGAAGCAGAGTATGTTGCTGCTACAGAGGCTAGTAAAGAAATGATTTGGTTACAAAGGTTTATGGGTGAATTGGGTAAGGAGCATGATATGGGCACGTTATACAGTGATAGTCAAAGTGCCATTCATCTTGCAAAGAACTCAACATTTCATTCCAGGACAAAACACATACAACTCAAGTACCATTTCATACGATCAGTGTTGGAAGATGGAGAGTTGAAGCTGGAAAAGATACACACTAGCCAGAACCCTGCAGATATGCTAACAAAAGTTGTAACCAGGGAGAAACTGAGAATATGCTTAGTTTCAGTTGGTCTTCAAGGATGACGATGAAGATGAGAAACAGCCAGGTCCAAAGAGGAGTCATTGTCCAGCAAATGGAGCAGCGGTGGAGTTGCTACAATCAGTCTCCAAGTGGGAGATTGTTGGGTGTGGAGCCTGATTATCTTCTATAGTACCGGCATATTGGACCCCAGTTCAAAATGGGGCGGCAACGCCGCCCGTAAAATAATCGCTGCCGTGGGGGGTCCAGGGGGGGCGGCAGTGACTTTTGGGAGCCCCCCCCCTGGCGGGGGGTTTCGGGGGCAGCGCCCCCGAAGCTAAAAACAGCTGTAAAATTGCCTTGTAAAAGTATAGTAATTTCTAGTCAATCTGGGCCGTTCATTAGGCGGATGATCTGACGGTAGAACTTATGTTTAGTTTAGGGTTTTTTGCCCTAGAAGGCAACCCCTCTCTTTATATGAGGGCATTGTATTTGAGGCTGTGAGATAGATGTGTATT
Organism: Pinus tabuliformis; assembly: GCA_031772625.1. Taxonomy (NCBI): domain Eukaryota; kingdom Viridiplantae; phylum Streptophyta; class Pinopsida; order Pinales; family Pinaceae; genus Pinus; species Pinus tabuliformis. The sequence goes on along the minus strand of CM062818.1, from coordinate 1,437,697,003 downwards.
CGGTGAGCGAGAAACAAAGAGGTGAGACTGTGAGAGAAAACAGAGGATATTACAGCGGTTTTGCTGTAGGTTGTATCTCTTCATTTTGCTGGATAATAGAAAGGAAGGACTGGCTGTTCGGGGTGGACGTAGCCCAAACTGGGTGAACCACGTATATCTGTGTCTCTCTTGTTTTGTGCGTTTTCTGTGTTTATATTTCTGCAATATTTTATGTGTTCCATTGCTCCGTAATATATAATTTTCTAACACGATAAAGTTTACGTAAACCAACAATATATTATCTTTAACTCTCGCTCATAACAAACAATTAAGATTATATTAAACACGGTATTGATAAGTTGTAACATCCTTAAAAAATAAAAGTTAAAAAGGATTGTCATGAAAAAAAAGTAATAAATTTTCGTCCAATATTTAAAAAACATTTTATTATAAAAAAGTTATTTTTTTTAATATGGTGATAAGTTAAATTATATTTGTGAGTGGTAGTTTGTAAAGAGTATTTAATAATGACTCTTTTTATTTATGGTTAATTTATAATAGATTTTCTAATTATGAAAAAAAAAAATGTTTTTCATTTCAAAAGCAAAAATATACTTGTGTTGTTATTATTATTTTGTGAAATTTTATTAAATTATTTAATTTCTTTAAATTAGAGTTTTATCTTTAATCTTTATCATCAGGGTTGAACTTGAGACTTAATAGAGATTAAATCTCACTTAAAATTATAGTTTAATTCCTTTAAAATTAGAGTTTCATTCTTAATCCCTATCATGAGGTTTGAAATTGAGACTTAATAGAGACTAAATCCCACTCAAACTAAATAATTTATGCCTCATCATAAATATCTATTTAATTTTTATTTTTGTGAATCAAAGCCATTCTATTAATCATAAAGATTTCTATAGTGCTTACATTTTCTCAAAGATATGTTGGCCTCACTCATATCAGATTTATTGGCCAAAAGATAGATCCCCAAACAGATAGGTAAATGCCTAAATATTCTAAGTAGTCTAAACTTAATAGAACAAACATACCAAAAGGTGTTCAAAATTAAGATATATCCAACAAACATTATGCACATGAGAAATTAACTAGAGCTCGGTGATCAAGACCAAATCCTAGAGATGGAAAGGGTTTGAAATCACATTGAATGTGTTTCTCCATGTGGGCTAGCCTTCCTTCAATATTCTCCATCTTTTCTTACAATCTCCCTTTTCCTCTCTAAATACTGGCCAAATAGTTTTGCATGTGCCATTAGTTGTGTTGTAGAGCATTCATGAAACTTATAATAACATTGCGATCCTCATGCTGATCCTCACCAAGTTGTTCCAACAAATGGGTAACTTCATTGAGTTGATTCTCCAAAGATTCCAAGGAAGGGGGATGAACAACGTTGCCTTTGTTTAAGGGGAATGAGGGTCAACTACCTCACCATGGACACGACCACTCAACCCATCCTCGCCCAGGTGGCTAATGTCCCCTATACCCCTCCTAGCCCACCCACAATGATGAGGCATAACTAATTCCCCAACAATCTTAAAGGTCCATGAAATGGATGAGGAATGGTTCATTCCTGAAGGAATAATGTATCTATGTTTACTTATGATTCATGTGTCGTATATTATATTTTCGCACAAAGTTGTTAACTGCCTAGATTAATGGTCAAGGATGTGAATTGGACATGAAAAATATATTGCAAGTGCTGTGAATATCTTTACAAGAATATGCTTATTTCTGTGTGCATTCTGGGCTTGAAATTTGGCTTAAGGTCTGTGTATGGTGAGATAAACATATCTCTATTAATTAAATAGATAAATAAACTAGGAATGAATTGGTTGTTTGGCCCTGATCTAAATCCTGCAAGCTTAGGAGGAATATTAAGGAAGGCCTGCATACACCATTGTATTTCCAACTCCACTATTAATTCCATATAAGTGTCTATAAATGCATTCCTTATTATTGAGCTCATTATTGAGCCATAAGCCATTGTTGTATTTATTATAAGAATGGTTCATGGTTCACTATGGTTGGAATGGTTAAATTCTGATGGATGTATGCTTGTTACCATGAGGATTGCATTACTTTCCTTTATGCAGGAAACCCACACATATATAATTATCTTGGTGATGTTGTAGGACTAAGTCATGCCATTATATTAGATATGATTGTTGAATGTCATCTGTGTTGGTTTCAGGTCTGTAGCAATGAATGTTTGATGACCAACTATGTGGCTCATGCCTGGAATTCTCATCCTTAAGAATGAAATGCTTGTAGGCTTGTATTATAGTCACTTATGTGCTTGTATTTATGGCTTATGTCTATAATCATACCACAAAGGAGGATTTCTTGTTTATTTGAGGAACGTTGAACTCCTTGAGGCCTATAAAAGTATGCATCGAGTATGGTCTGTTCCCTGTATGACTCGTTGGACGCAAGGGACTACAAAACTCTTATAGACTGGATGGATGAGTCCCTGGGTTGTGTTTAATAGCTCTGCCATCAAGGACTCAAAGATGGTAACCTTGCTGTAAGCTTAGGAGGGATATGACTAATGTTTGGTTCACATAACTTCAATAGTGATGGTTGAACCTTGTTGTAAGTCTAATCAATTGTAGAATCACCATGGCCAATCCATGGTTGATCCTTTTGCAAATGGCACAAAGTGTAGTGTGGGAGAAAGAATTTGCTACATTCTTAGCCTCGTAACCTTATCCATGACTTGGATGGACGTATTAGGCTCCACGAGGATCACTTGAAATCTAAGTCACTAGCCATATGACTACAATGCATAACCAAGCACGAGGCCAACTATGGAAGGCCAAGATTAAGTGGGGAAATCAACAACTGAGCAAGGAAAGATATATATATATATATATATATATATATATATATATATATATATATATATATGTAGATATAGATATAGATATATATATATTATTGCATAACATAAGGTTATGGAACTCAACCCATGAATGGGTCAACAACAAATAAACCACTGCTAGGTGGCGCCAACAAATTAACTATGGTAACCACGTGGTAAGGCTGATGATGTGGCACTCTCTAATTCACTAGAATTTCAAGGTCATATCTCTTGATCAGAAGGCCAGATTGAGGAAAATTTTTATATCCCGAGAATCGTTTTGATGAGATGAACACAACAATGATGTCTAATTAAGGTTTTAAGATAGTTGAAGAGATCAAAATTTTTAGAAATCCAAAAATCTCCTAGTCTACCATGATCCATTGTCGTGTGCTTTCGAATGCAGGTGACCGTGAGAGAGTATAAGGCTCTTAAGCTGCGCAAGGCAGATTTCAAGTTAGGATGCGGGCTATGGGCACTGTTGGTGAAAATTGCGCAGAGGTCACTGGGAGACTAAGATGGACAATCCAGATCAGCAGTGACTGTCTGCGGGAACTGGCTCGGTTAGAGGGAAGATCTGTGCAAGTTTTTCAGGGAGGTAGTGCAGGCAACAGAGGGGGATTGGCAGTAAAAACTGTGCAATATCTCTGGGGAGCTGGTAGCAGGCTGCAGGAGTGTTGCTGACAAAAACTACACAATTTTTATGGGGAGATGGTAGTGAGCTGCGAGAGTGCTGCTGGAAATAACTGCGCAATGCTGGGAGGTTGTCCTGCTGGACATCCTTACATAGTTTCTGAGCTGAGCAGGACAACTGGGGAACTCCTCATGAAAACTGCATAGTTTTTCGAGCGAGCAGTAGTTCGGCTGACTGGGTGACTGGATGGAAAAACTGCGCAATTTTTTGAGGGAGACAATGACGGACACAGCGTGTCTATCTGACATGTCTACATAGTTTCTTTAGTTAGCGGAGCGGGCATGCTTTGAAGCTTTTGCACAATTTTTTTGGGGAGTGAGACCTAGGATCACTACACGGTCAAACTCTCCAGTTGACCAGCTGGAGGCTCGGTTGATGTGCTTGCAGGCAACATAGATTGAAATGGTTTACTGGGAAACTTCTGCGCTGTTTTGGGTGATAGTCGATTGAGTCGATTCCAGTATTCTAAAGTTTAGAATGCCTAGGAGGAAACCTCAAGCTCTGCACAATTCTAGGCAACAATACATGATCACTGAGAGCTGAAACTGTGCAATGTAGCTCAGTGGATGTCTGGCTATTGGAGGATGGTCCAATTGACAAAGTTTCAACAAAATGACCAAGTGTGTGAATGAGTGACTTCGTACATGCATGACCTCGCGAAAACACACTCAACATGACTTGACGACAAGACACCTCGAACCATCAAGACAACATACACTCAGTGTGACTGACTGACGGTGTGAGAGACAAGTGCGACACTTGTGATAGATCGTTGAAAAACCGCAACGACGCTTGTGCGACAGTGCATACAACTTTGCATATGAGTGTGACAAATGTTTACATAGAGAATACAAATTGTACACACAAAGAGGGAATTTGTGTATGGCAAGAACATGAATGAAAGCATGACATTGCAATTAACATGCCGAAGACGACAGTTGGTCAAATAAGTGAAAATGAAGCAAGACATGTAGAAGAAACACACAAATGTATTTTCGTATTTGCACACATGCATGTCACTGAGGACAGGATGATATGACAATGACGAGCAGTTCTGAAAACTCAATTAAGAGGTGTACTTTGAAAGGTGTTCTTTACTTACCATACTTACCCTCAAGATGATCATGCATCTGACGGAGTTTTCATGTGGTCCTGATCTTTTCCATTACTTGGTTCCTTGGACCTTCTCCTCAACTCCTTGGAAGTGATTTCATCATGTCACCTTTTCTTGTAGTCACTGAGAGATAGATCTGCGCAATTTTAGCGAACAATGACTGTTGCCATAATGAGGTCCTAAGAGGCCCATCTGCGCAGTTTCTGCATGCAAGACAGACAGGGCATCTTGGACAACACTGCGCAATTTTGAGGCACAGGACACTGCTGCGGGATGGGGGTCCTGGGAGGACACCGCTGTGCAATTTCTGAGTGCAATGTAGTTGGAATGCTCTCTGCATTTCTGGAGAGCAGTGCTGGCTGCCTGACTGCTCTACGCATTTTTGGAGAGAAGTGTTCGCTGGGTTCTCTGCGGGCTGCGGGGTTTCAACAGGCAATGGAGGTTAGTGTCTCTATGCACTCGAGGTTGCATCAGGCAAGGGAGGAAGCTTGATGGTTGCAGAAGCAAAGCGCACTGTTCCAGGAGGTTGGATGGGGCTAGGTTGCTCGATAAAATGACTAAGTCTGAGATTAGTGAAACATATGTAAACATTGGTAGGACTTGACTGTGATCGCACACGGACACTTAGTGACACAACGTAGACCATCCAGAATGCATGAGACATACTTTGCTCGATGCAACAACCTTTGTGACAAGAGTGCCTGAAGTGCGTGTAAAACATGCCTATGTGATGACAACCACTCATACACACACAATTCCCTTGAAGCAAGACAATATTCCCTTTGCATGAGAAACAACAACCCCTATGCCCGATGATGACACATGCTGCATGAAGATGAGAACGCAAACAACTTTTAGGATTAGGGAGGGGAGCTTGAAATCATCAGCTTACCAACAAGTGACCAAGGATGATTGATCACATGATCCAAGGTAGGCTCCGAAATTTGCTTGCTAGCCGAAATTTTGGAGGGTGATTGTTGGCGCTACAACACTTGGCGACACACTGGTAGAACTCCAACTCTCTGTATGGATCTTGTTTTGTGAAAAGTGAGTCTAACCCTTCCAGAAGTATTGTTCAATTCTTTGATCATCGTGGTTTCCACACTAACTTGGTTGAAAGATGTAGTCCCTACCATTCTCTTGATCAGTCAACACACATCCAAGCCAAGTCAACCCAGTTGTTTCGATTGGGGATGAGGGGTATATTGGTGCACAAGTAATATGACAATCAGAGTTTAAGTTTCATCTCTGGTGTTGCTCCACTACCAACAGGCCTAGACAGTACCCCGACAGAGTCACGCAGGAACACAAGCATCGCTCCACTACCAACGAGCCTAGTCAGTACCCCGGCGGAGTTACTTGCATCACCTCTCTGCGCAGGAATCCTTTCTCTTCTTTCACCTTATTCATTTTTTTTTTTTAGAATTTTTATATTTTCATTTTTCAAAGAACTGTGTGTAGGCACTTATTTATTTCAGAGGCAGAAGAGGGATCTTGACTTATTGAGAGAAGAAGAGGTTGTTCCTTCAGAAAATCATGTTATGTATCCTTTGACATAATTGTTAAGGTTTTCCCCTCACCTTACTCTACTTGAATGAGCTGACAGGGGTTAACCCAAAACAACCGACTAGAGTAGGTGGTGCTAGTTAGAGCGCAAACATTGTGTTTTCACCAAGACTCACTTTATACAGAACATATTTTCCATCAAGGCATCATCGACTGAAGACAACAAGCTCTTCATAAAGAGAGACGACAAAAAATAACCAAGTGTTGATAGTTGTACAAGTCCTCTTAGATTTTCCCATCTTGTCTCAAGAGCCAAACACGGTTTCACGAGAGGCTAACCTACAAGTACAAGCAAGCAAAGAAAGAAAAAAAAGAAAAAAAGCAGAAGTAAAGCGAAATAAAAACAAGTAAGCAAAGCAAGAAAGCAAGAAAACCAAACTAAGTGAGTAAGCAAACAAACATGAAAACTAGAAAGAAAAGAAAATCAAAGCAAGAAGAAAAGACTACTCCTACTCCTATGCTAAACAATGCATGGGCCTACTCACGTGAAGTAATATTTCCAATACAACCACTGGCGCATTGGCTGACCCATGTTGGTGAAGGCATGGTTAACAAGAAAGATATGCATGTAAACCAACGAACAAGAAAGATAGATCAACGAAGACCAACACGCTCTGAGTTCTAAAACATCCACAGAATAGAAAAGAGTGAATGCACAAAACAAACATTTTGCAAACGTACCATGGTGTTGCGACGCACTGCGTGCAGACAGTAAACATACACACTCTTTGGACTGTGACATATGAGCGAACATGAGAAAGACCAACAACTTATGCTTTGCAAGCGCGCTCGTTGTGTAAGATTCCTCCAAAGCTTGAGCGATGGGATCATGTGATTCGAGTGGAGGAAGAAAAATCTGGGTGTTTGGTTGATCTTCAATGCGAAGAAGAGAGTGATGAGGAGCCTTGGGTGTTTAAATTTTTTTTAGATCGAAAGTGGAACCAACCTCAGGACAATGAGGGCCTGACATAACCATCAGCCCAGGCTGAAGTGCCTCGACAACTTGCAGGGTTTCCACTCTTTCAATAGGTAGATCATCGGAGACCAGTGGCTTAGAGAGATTAACAACGAGTGAATCAACATCGTGATCAAATGAAGAAGTACAAATATCATGACAACCACGATCAGAAAATTCGGGATGTTCATCGACATCCTCATGATTTGATGAATCATGCAGAGGGGTAGATGAGAAGAAAGGATGTTCACCCTCTGTGTTTTCAGAAATGATAGATGATAGATGGGACAAATTTTCAGAGGAAGATGTGTCCTCTTCGCAATGTAATGACATACTGACATTCGGTGTGTCCTGTGAACGATCGGAAGTAGAAACATCTGGAAATGAGTTTTCACAGGGAGAATCAAAAGTGGCAGAATCATAAGGGATGTCAGGATAGAGTGGATGATGCACGGATGGAAGGGAGTCATCCTTCACAATGTGTTCTTCTTTAGATTCCCGCACACACTCATCATGAATAATAGTGCAGGTTGGCTCCAAAACACCAACTCCGTCAACAACTTGATTCTCGTTCATAAAAAGTGTGGAGTTCGGAATGGAAGAACACAAGACAATACAATACGGAGGACCATCAGAACGCGAGGATGGAGGTTGAGGTAACAAGTCCACATGACAACCAGCAGGATTGCAAGCCAAATATGCATAGATATCCAGAGCAAGTGGGGTAGGAGGATGTGACAGTTCAACAGATGTGCACGCACCTTCTCCCACCTTGCATTGCAAAGCTAGCACTGTTTCGTGAGAAGAGGATAGACAATCACTTGTGACAACAACCTTTCCCGTCTTAGATTTAGCAGCTCTAACACCGAGGTATGCTGGGAGGGGTTTGAATGATTTTAAGAATTGCGAATTTTTAGAAAAGTAAAGAAGATACTCAATTCTTCCATCAAGAAATTCCCAATCAATCTCATCTTTAGGAAATCAGTGTGCAAGATTACAAAAGCGTGTGTGAAATTTCTCAACGGATTCATCAAGTGCTTTCCATATTCAAAATTTCTTTATTGAGTGTTTTATGATCAAAATGATTGAAAGCACAGTCTATCTCTGTGACCAGATGAGGGAGAGAGTGAATAGATTTTTTGGGCAACATGGCACACCAATGTAGCGGGTGCCCTCGAAGTGTGCATGCGAACAACGCACAGGTCATGTAATCTTCAAAGATTTCATTCCTTTCACAGGAGCCTACAATGCCAACCGTGTGTCTAACCAAGGCTACTTGGCCTCCACCATCGTATGTTTTATGTGACAAGTTATTCCAGAGCTCTTCCGAGATTTCAAAGTCATTTCCATAAGACATACACTCCGGAAGAGAAATTTTGTGTTTAGTCATGATAAGTATGTGGAGATTCAAAATAGATTGTGAGGACTTAGCTTGTCATCTGGCCCTCCTTCTAGTGCTAGAAATGTTGACGGTACTGGACCCACCAAAATTCAAGGGATCTCCCTGGTATGAAGTCCCAACTAGACCTCACACCATTTGGTGTAGGAGTCCCAACCGGTATGATGGCCCAGTTGCCATTATCTTAAAGATATGCCTTGGCTCTTGCTTATTAGCACCTAAGAGTGGTTTTCTTTGTCTTTGAACAACGAGATTCGCATGCCTCGCGAGTTCTTATTGCTGCTTGTGTCAAATTTCTTTCACTAAAGAGGGAGAGGGTGGAAGTGAGTTTCAAGTTGAAAGGGTACAGTCCAAACTTTGCTAGAGAACAGGACATGCACAACTTCCGGCGGAGTAGCCCACACGACTGCGACAATCACAAACATAAGGTGAGAAGATAGCACGTACAACACCCAACGGAATAGTTCACATGAGTGCGACGGACATTATTACAAGTTTACAAGAATGAATCTGTCGAGTGTTTGTAGGATAGCCCACATGGGCAAGAAAACGTTAACAACTGATACAACACATTTCCAATAACATATGTACTAAAACAACTAAAATATTTCAACTGTCTTAATACAGGTTAAAGCAACATGCATTACAAGCTTCCAAAGAATAGTCTTACAAACAAATACAACACATGTGTGAAAACATCCTGGCCTATTAACAGGCTTCTGAATTAAGCGAAAGTTCCAAGACACATTCGTACACCATTACATCACTAACCCCAATAGTGGGGTGTTGGAGCCACGACTCGCTCTTCAAAGAAAAGATTATAGACTCTCAAGGCTATGTGGGAGGAGCCAAGGTGAAAAGTCTATTGCATGTACAAATGAAGGGTATTTATAGCCAAGGGTAAAATTGGTCCTTGTGACTGTTCGACTTCCCTCATGAATGTTTGACTTACATGACTCTTTAGATTTACATGTGGGTCTCTTGGACTTCCATGTTACATTACATTGATTACAATAGCGTGGCCCACAGTAGTGATGTGGCTGATATGACTCATGACATGACTCGACACGACAAAGATGGTGTGTTCATGCTGGTGGTGGTGTACATTTCAAGCTGCAGTGTTTCTAGGTGATGGATGTCCTCTTGGTGTATCATAACTTCACCTCCGCATGGCAAGGTGTGTGGAGTGTTCGATGGTCTTGGTGTTCGCTTGATGTTGTATCTACATGTCGCTCCTTCGCTTGTACTTTGGCATGTTTCATGTGTTCTTCCATTCACGAAGAAATATCCTTGCATGAATTCCTCGTTCGTTCATTCGCAAAACAATCCCCTCGCATGCATTCCTCGTTCGTCCATTCGTGAAACAATCTCCTCGCATGCATTCCTCATTCTTCTGTTCGTGAGCAAATCTCCTCGCATGATCTCGTTATTCATCCCATTCATCGTTGCATCATGTCTCATCCATGTACCTGTATCTGCAATCACTCATGACGAGACGATCTACCATGATGAATTGTCGTTCGATTTTAGATGCAGGTGATTGGGAGAGAGGAAAAGGATATGAAGCTGTGCAAGGTAGATTTCAAGCCGATATGTGGGCTTCGAGCATTGCTGCTGAAAATTGGGAAGAGGTCACTGGGAGACTAAGATGGACGATCCAGATTAGTAATGATTGTTCGCGGGATCTGGCTTGACTAGAGGGCAGATCTGCATAATTTTTTCAGGGAGGCAAGGCAGGCAGTAGAGGGGGATTGGCAAAAAAAACTACGTAGTTTCTCTGGGGAATTGGCAGCGGGCTGCAGGAGTGTTGCTGACAAAAACTGCACAATTTTTCTAGGGGGCTGGCAATAGGCTGCAGGAGCGCTGCTGGAAAAAAACTGTGAAATGCTGGGAGGTTGGATTGTTGGATATCCTTGCATAATTTCTGAGCTAAGCGAGATGTTGGGAATTTGGGGAACTGCTCATCAAAATTGCGTAGTTTTCTGGGCTAGTAGCGGGCCAGTTGACTGGGTGACTGACTAGAAAAACTGTGCAATTTTTTGAGGGAGGCAGTGACGGACACAGGGTGTTTATCCGACATGTCTATGTAGTTTCTTCAGTCAATAAAGCGGGCATGATTTGCAGCTTTTGCACAATTTTTTGGGGGAGTGAGGCCCGGGGTCACTGCTCGTTCAAACTCTCCAGTTGACCAGCTGGAGGCTTGGTTGATGTGCTTGCAAGCAACACATATTGAAATGGCTTGTTGGGAAACTTCTGCACTATTCTGGGTGACATTCGGTTGAGTCGATTCCAGGATTCTGCAGTGCAGACTGTTTGGGAGGAAGCCTCGAGCTCTGTGTAATTCTAGGAAATAGTACATGATCACTGAGGGCTGAAACTGCGTAATGCAGCTCAGCAGATGTCCAACTGTTGGAGGATGGTTCGATTGATAGAGTTTCAACAAAATTACCAAGTGTATGAATGAGTGACTTCGTACATGCATGACATTGCGAACACACACTCAACATGACTTGACGACAAGACACCTCGAACCATCAAGACAACATACACTCATTGTGACTGATCAGCGATGTGAGCGACAAGCGCGACACTTGTGATAGATCGTTGAACGATGACGATGACGCTTGTGCAACAGTGCATACAACTTCGTGTGTGAGTGCGAAATATGTTTACATTGAGAATACAACTTGTACACACGAAGAGGGACTTTGTGGATGGCCAGAACATGGCTGCAAGCATGACATTGCAATCAACATGCCGATGACAATAATTGGTCAAACAAGTGAAAATGAATTAAGGAATGTAGAAGAAACATGTAAATGTATTTTCGTATTTGCACACATGCATGTTACTGAGGACAGGATGATATGACAATGAAAAGTAGTCCTGCAAACTCAATTAAGAGGTGTACCTTGAAAGGTATTCTTCACTTAACATACTTACCCTCAAGATGATCATGCATCCGACGGAGTTTGCATGCGGTCCTGATCTTTTCCATTACTTGGTTCCTTGGTCCTTCTCCTCAACTCCTTGGAAGCGATTTCAACATGTCACCTTTTCTTGTAGTCACTGAGAGATAGATCTGCGCAATTTCAACAGACAGTGAATGCTGCCATAATGAGGCCCTAGGAGGCCCATCTGTGCAGTTTCTGCACGCAAGACACACAGGGCATCTTGGACAACTCTGCGTATTTTTGAGGCACAAGACACTGCTGTGGGATGGGGGTCCTGGGAGGACACTTATGCGCAATTTCTCAATGCAGTGCAGCTAGACTTCTCTGCGCATTTCTGGAGAGCAATGTTGGATGCTTGACTGCTCTGCGCATTTCTGGAGAGCAATGTTGGATGCTTGACTGCTCTGCGCATTTCTGGAGAGCAATGTTGGATGCCTGACTTATCTACACATTTTTGGAGAGCAGTGCTGGCTTGGGTCTCTGCGGGCTGCGGGTTTTAGAAGGAAATGGAGGTCGGTGTCTCTGTGCACTGCAAGGTTTCATCAAGCAAGGGAGGAAGCTTGATGGTTGCAGAAGCAAAGCGCACAATTCCAGGAAGATGGATGGGGCTAGGTTTCTTGGGAAAATGGCTAAGTGTGAGATTAATGAAACATATGTAAACATTGGTAGGACTTGACTGTGATCGCACACAGACACTTAGTGACACAACGTAGACCATCCAGAATGCATAAGACATACTTTGCTTGATGCAACAACCTTCGTGACAAGAGTGCGTGAAGTGAGTGTGAAACATGTCTATGTGATGACAACCACTCATACGCACACAATTCCCTTGAAGCAAGACAACATTCCCTTTGCATGACAAACAACAACCCCTATCCTCGATGATGACACATGCTTCATGAAGATGAGAACGCAGACAACTTTTAAGATCAAGGAGGGGAGCTTGAAATCATCAACTTACCAAAAAGTGACCAAGGATGATCAATCATAGGATCCAAGGTAGGCTCCAAAATTTGAATGTGAGCCAAAATTTTGGAGGGTGGTTGTAGCCGCTACAACAAGATCCCATTTCCATAATGACACCTTGGATCTTGGGTCAGCATAGTAACCTCCTCCTCTTAATCTGTGTTATGGTAAGGATTAGGAGAAGGGATGTTACAATTATCAAAACAAATAATAATATTATCATAACGAATTCCTACTATTATTTCACAAAGGTTTCTCTTATTTGATCTTGCATACTATATAGTGAAGTAATGTTGTTGAGATGTAACAATTATTACTTTAAACAAAAATATTCTAGTTAGTTTTATTAAATCCATTCATGCATTAAAGCAGTTGAGAAATTTATAGAAGCTTAGGCAATATCTAATTGCATAAATTAACTAGGTGTTGAAGAGATAGTATGAATACCCTTTGAATCTAGGAACCAGGCATAAGGGATCTCAGGAGTCAAAACCCTCAAATGTTCCTTCATTTGTTTATGTTGATTTTGCTCCGTAATGATATGAGTCATCCACTATATTTCAACCTCTTCACTGTTCTGAAAATCTCGAGATATTTTTCTTTTAGGCTTGCACTCGAGGGGTTGATTTGGTGTACAACAAGAAGTTGAAAAACTTGCTATTTTTGGGGTGTCTAAGGACATGATTGGTTGTTGTTTGTCAAATGAATGTCCCATTTTCATAGCAGTTGGCAACATCGATGGATAGATTGAGCTCATGATTCAAATTCGATGTCTTTTCATAAGTTGAAACATCATTCACATGTTCTAGATGATCTGAACATGAATTACCATCGGTGTGATAATTTCCATCATATTCAATGGCGAGGGTTATCTATACTTCATGAATATCTTGATCCAAGTTCTTATGATCAATTGGCTTCTGATGATCGACTGCCAAGACATGGAACTTGAGAAAATAAACTGGATCAAAACTGTTTTCTGGCCCTGATCTTCCAGTGGCTTCATTTTCACCATCCATTCCCTGAATTAAAGCCACTTTAGATCCATAATCTACAAACTACATCACATATACGAAGTTGATGTTTTCTAGAGAAGTAGAACATCCAATTGAAGATCCTAAAGATATATGATGAACGTTAAACATATTGAGAATCCCGCTTCCCATGGAGTTGTTGTCAGTATTCTTTATGAAGGTTGTAGTCCTAGGAGGCTTCCCTAACTGTAAGTGATCCAACGGATGTTCAATACAAGTTGGTGAAAACATTTTTGGCACCTACTACAATGAAAAACAAATTAGCCTCTGAATTTTAAAGCAATATAACAAATGATACAAATGGAAATCCATATAAAACTTGTTAAAAACTACGGGCTCTAGGTTACATGATTTGAACAATTCCATGTGTAATAGAATTGATATTGAACACTGATAAAAAATTATATTGAATACAATCAAGTTGCTTGCTCAATTATGTTTTGATCCTACCAATGTTAAGAAGAAAAATGCAAACTTTAAATTTTATCTCTCAGTGCATCCTGAGAGAATTTTTTTTTCCAAACTAAGATAATTCTAAATAAATTAACTAGAGATGCAGCTTAGATATATAGACAAGTACATTTCTCAGAAAACCTACAAGGAGAGTTGCAATTTCTATTCTTATTATATGATTGTAGAGAATATGAGTCTATGTAATTTTTCACAAAATTAACATAATACCCATATCAATAAACATATCGAACTATTTTCTTCCTTCTCCATATGGTTAAGAAATCTAAAATTGACCATAAAAAGAGCCAGACCAACTCTTATTTTCCTTCAAAGATTTCCACTGCTTACAAATAGGCTTCAGATACGAAATTTAGATTGCACTCATTCTGAAAACTCCAAAAAATTTCCCAAAACACAAAAAAATGAAACACAATACATATAGAGATATAAAAAAACCGAGTTCTGCAAAATAAGGCAGTCTTGTCTCATTTTTTTGAAGATACAAACATATATTTTTCAGGCCTAATGACAATAATAATCATATATGATAGTAAGTTGTAGCCTTAAAAGAACATACCTAATTTTGAAGATTCTGCAACTATTAAGGATGGTCCTTCAAAAGAGACCAAATATGCTTGATTGTTGCATGCAAAGAATATTTTTTGTCATTACAAGCCACTAGAGAAATTTTGACGTAAAAAATGGGCCTCAAATAAAAAATGTACAACCAAAATTAACTTTATAAGAACCAATAGGACTCAAGATGGTGATGTCAACCATGGGGGATGTTTCACTATTTTTGGAGTTAAAAAAATAAAAAATAAATAAATAAATAAATAAATAAATAAATATTTTCAACTCGTATTTTCAACTATTTCCCTACGGTTTTACTCAAATTTTGAGTGAGAGTACTCTTTGGATGCAAAATTTAATTCCTCATCCAAGGAGTACCCATGTTGCATACTTTCAATGGACCCTTGTTATGAAACCAGCTCACAAAAAGATAGAAAATATAGATCAATGCCTTAGAAATAAGCCTCTTTGAGGGGGCAACCTCCTTTACATTACACAAATGAACAATTCTTAGATGATACAAATGAAAAGACCTCCTTTCTATATATAGGAGTCTATGGGGTCATAACATAACCAGAGCCAACATAACAATAATAATGTAAAGGTACAACAATAACAATAGTGGGCTTCTATGGGGCAGAATAATAACAATATGGGGACTAAATAGGTACAACAATATAATAAGGGGGTTTCACTATAACAATAAGGGGTTACACTAGTAGTATAGGTACCTAACATGCCCCTCTCCTTCAAAAAGTGTTGTCCTCAACGCTTGAGTAGTTCTTGATGCTTCTGTATAAAATTCTTGTCCTCCCATGTGGAATCTTCAACGAGTAAGTTCTTCCACTTGATGAGATACCTTGAAATTGATCGATTTCGTAGCTTTTGGGTTCTTGTTTCTATGACTACTCCAGGTTAAAATATGATTTTTCCTTCCTCGTCAAGTTCTGGCAATATTGTTTGAATTTGGATCTTTTGCAAATTTTGAATGAGTGGCCACACTTCTTCGTCCTTCTTCCATTCATCCCTTGCTTCGTTTATCCAATCTAGTTGGATAATAGAAATAACACAAAACAATGCTTCCACATCCTCATCCTTTCTTGAGAGTGCATTTGCAACAACATTTATCTTCCCTTTTTTGTAGATGATTTCAAAGTCATAACCCCACATATTTGTGACCCATTTTTTCTGTTCTTCTAAAGATAATCTTTGTTCTAAAAAGTATTTAAGACTATCATTATCCATTTTTACCTTGAAGTGTCTTCCTATTAGGTAAGGTCGCCATTTCTTAAGTGCATGTAGTATTTCCAACATTTCCTTCTCATAAATAGCTTGCTTGAGATGTAGCCGTAAAAATACCCAATCACTTACATCAAAACTTCTGTCATTGCAATGTTGATCTGCCTGTTGTTTCATTCGATTCTACACCAAAGTGGCGTTATCCTTTAAAAGTTGGAGAACTTGTTGTTGATGCTCGATGTGATCTTTCACTCCTTGAATCTTTTTCTTCTTGATATGTCCTTCTATCTTGAGAGTTTTAGGAGTGGTAATTTCTTCCAATGCATTACAAGATATGGTCATATTCATTTCTTGATGCTCGATTTGATCTTTCACTTCTTGAACATTTTTCCTCTTGATATGTCCTTCTATCTTGATAGTTTGAGGAGTGGTAATTCTGGCCAATGCATTACAAGATATGGTCGGATTCATTTCTTCTTTCTCAATGTGATCTTTCACTTCTTGAACCTTTTTCTTCTTGATATGTCCTTCTATCTTGAGAGTTTAACGAGGGGTAATTCTTGCCAATGCTTTACAAGATATGGTCGGATTCATTTCTTCTTTCTTTGGGGTTGGTTCCTAGTGTATATCCTCTTCTTTTGATGTTTCTTGATCCTTTTCTTCCTCCTCTTCATTATATATGTAAAATAATTTCTTCTCAGCACACTTATGACCTTTATTGTATTTTTTATCACAATTGTAACAAATCCCTTTTGCTCTTTTTTCTTCCAATTGTTGTGGTGTAAACCTTGTAGGTTGTGTAAGGATAGGAGAAACAATACTTCCATCTTTATAGTTGTGAGGGGTAGACTTCCTTGTTTCCATAATTTTTCTTTGGACTTTTCTTTCCCTCTCCAATGAATCAGGTTCCCAATGACAAACCTCATGTTGAATCTTATCCTTTAAAGTCCCTATGGAGACATCAATCCTCTGCTTCTATGGAATATCATTTTCCCTTATATTTAATTTTTGAAAGTCCTCAATGTTCTCTGCCATTGAGCACTTTTTTTTTGAGATTTATCAATAGGCTAAAGAAGGTGTTGCTCTTTGTATCCTCATAATGTGCTATCATTTCCTCCGTGAAAATTGACCACGTAACAAGTGGTTTACAAGAACAAAGCCCTTTATACCATAAAAATTGATCTGGTTCTAAATAATTAGATGCAATACGTACCTTTTGTAATAGTGGTACGCCATGTAGATCAAAATATTTCTCCATCTGTAGTATCCAATTTACCGGATCCTTGCCATCAAACTTCCTCATCTTGCTTTTTCTTGATTTTAGGAGCTCGATCTTGAAACGATTGTAACTCTGTAATTTCAGATCTCCAAGTTCTGAAATTTCATCCTGTAGTAGCCCTCTAAGTCCTCTTTCTAACCCCGAAATTCTGATCAATATTGGATTCTGTAAGGAAGCGTTATGTCAAATCTCCCACGACGACCCCATTATAGACTAGTTTAGTAGAGCGAACTTGTACTAAGTGCCATGTGTCACTATTTCAACCTTGGGATCTGAAACTGATACACAAAAAAATACAGTCTGTCCTTTTTTTGCAAATTCTTATGAAATTTTAATTTGATGCTGAGAGAGAGTTATGATGATTTTCCCAAGGTCACCTGTTTAGGATGTAATTTGGGAGCCTGCAAAAACCCTAAATGTCTCATATTATATCTTTGAAACTATAGCGAGACAAGATCTGAAATTCAAACCCTAGCTTCAAACAAATTTTTGTTCAAATGGGTTTTAATTTCAAAGTCTGAACCTTCATAGAACAAATATTATATCGAAAATTCCATAATGACCTGTTTGAGATGAAATTTTGGATCTTACAAAAAGCCCTACTTCCTTAGATCATATCTCCGAAAATATAGCGAGACAAGATCTCAAATTCGGACTTGAGGTTTAGACCGATTTCTTCTCAAACGGGTTTCTTTTTTAGCTTCTGAAACGTCGCAAAAAATAAGTTATAGTGAAAATTCCACGATGACCAGTTTGGAGCAGCGAAACCCTAGAATCCAAAGCTCTGATACCAAATGTTATGAAACCAGCTTGTTGAGCCCCAAACTTGCATCTTCCCTATACACCTTTCTAGCCTTTTTTCCATTTACCTGGACTTCATAAGCTGTCAAATCATTGCATATTAGTTTAAAAAGAGCATATAAAGTGGTTTCCTAACTATGTCTTGTGTATGCTGTTTGAATTAGATTTTTGCTCATTCAGCTGCGAAATCTTGTCACTTTCTGCAGCCAGCTCAACTTTCCGCAGCCTTTTTGTTAAAGTCTATGTTACAGGTGTCTTCAGGCAAATCCGGCCACATGGGCAAGTTGCAAATGACGTGGACATGGACCATGTCCTATTGGCTCAATTAAATCCATCAAAGAAGGCCGTGGTCAAAGATAGTCAAGCGGTGGTCAACCTAAGAGTCCTACAGTGACAGAACTCTGTTTTTCACCACGTGAAGACTTGCGTGGCCGTTCCTAAATCTCAGGAGATGTGTTAACACCTGTGGACTGCTCCATGAACCGAATCCAACAGCCACCCTCCTTAGATTTAATCTTCACGGCTACCATAATGCTAGATTCCTGGACGTGGTTGTTCACGTGTCTTTTATTAGTGCAGATTTTAGGAAAGTAGTCATGTCATCCTCTGTTATAAATAAAGTGTTCTCATACGCATAGTAGCTAGCTTTTGTAATGTAATTTTGACTGTCAACGAGCCCACTGTGCCGTGACTTTATTTCTGTGTTATGAATGCATTTTAATACATGAGAAAACTCTGTTTATAAGTTCAATTCGTGGTTGATTGCTGACTGCCCGAGGTTGTGCAGAGGGCCCCTGTACACACCGAGGTTTTGTTAATTGCTGTATAGTTTCATGCTTTATTTCTTTACGTTCCTTATGCCATAATCATTTACTTGTATATATTGCACTGCTTATGGTATTCACGTTGATTGTTGTCCATAGTTTTTATGCTTTCTAATGTTGTTAACTAATTAGTGTCTTTGTTTCAGGTTACAATAGGCAGCCCAGGTATTTACACATAGCTTTATAATGACTAATGACATGGAATTATTCTTGTCCTTCTGCTGATTTATTTTCTTAGTTTTTAGTTCCAGCACTGTTTTATTTATTTCAGTTTTGCTCATTTACTCTTCTGCAAGATAGATATTAAATTACTCATGTCATTTTCAGTTACCTTCAAAAGCCAGAGCGAGACGAATGGTGAGGGATTGAAGTATGAGTGCGTAGTTTGATATTAGTTTATTTTTCTGCAAGTTAGTTATTGAATTTCTCATGTCATTTTCAGTTACCTCCGAAAGCCAGAGCGAGACGAATGGTGAGGGATTGAAGTATGAGTGTGTAGTTTAATATTAGTTTTATTTTCTGCAAATTAGATATTAGATTGCTCAAGTTGTTTATGATTACGTCCGAAAGCCAGAGCAAGTCGAATGGTGAGGGGTTAAAATATGAGTTGATGTAATGTGATTTTAGTTTACTTTGCTTGCAATTTTTTGGATTTCTTTAAGTTCAGTTTCTTTTATATTTATACAGCAGCAAGGATACTGGGTTTCATGGTCACTAGCTCACTGTTTGTTTAATTAGAATAGTGGCACATTTTCATTCTATTTTAGGAATTAATTTCATCATTGCATGTTTTAAAACCTTTTAGAAAATTTTGAAGTTTTGGAAATCATTTTAAAGGACATCATTGCCTTGAACATTTGAATTGCCATCTCACATTAGGGAATGAACAAAGATAAACCCAAAAACAAACTAAAAACCAAAAGCGACAAAAAGTAAGAAATCGGTTATCTTGCATATATAGTGCACCTCACTTCAGTAGTTTACGACTCCTGGATTGACAATTAATATAGCAATTTAGGACACTCTAAATTGACCAAACATTTTGGCGCCGTTGCCGGGGAAGTGAAACTAGGTAGCCAATTTCTTAAAAAAAAAAACAGGAAAATTTCAAGGAAGGTAAAAATTGATAACTTCTCAAAGTATGCTCTCCTCTTGCACCTAGTGTGATCTGGAGGATCAGAAAAGAGAGTTATTGGTTCAATAATTTCTTGAGTATGCTCTCTTCTTGCACCTAGAGTGATCTAGAAGATCAGAAAGAGAATTATTAGCCCGACTTGAAGAAAAATAAAAAATGACATGCATAGAGCAAGAGATTCTAGGGGAAGGTTTATAGCTAGGGCCAAGAGTTCGATTTTTACAACTCCATCTACTTCAAGGCATAGACAAGATACACCTCCATCATCTCCAACTCACACTCCCAGCCTTAGGATTCCTGGAATTCAAGGGGCAGTAGCTGAATTAGGAGACTCTCCCACACTATCCACCGAATTTGACTTAGGAAAAGAACCTTTCTTTACTTCTACAGGAGAATAAATTATAATCAAGGAAGTAGAATCACCTGAAGAAGAAGAGGGAGAAATTCCTCGTTTGCCATTAGTAGAAGAACCAGAGGACTCTGAAATCTCTGAGGAAACTATCATGACAGAGGAAGTAGTCAACAGATTTGGAGGAGGAGGTAAAGGTAGAGGTAGAGGAGGAGGAAACAATGGAGGAGGTAGAGGCAACAATGGGGGAAATAGGGATGGAGATAAGTCATTTGGATTTCCTATAGTTGATGAGGAATCTTGTACAAAAATGAAAAACATCTCACCATCTGTCCTCCCAAACTTTTATGGGTTGCGAAGTGAGGATCCTGAAACATTTCTATTTGAGTTTGAAGTCGTGTGCCGAACTTATGATTATATGGAAGACTCTCAAAAACTCAAATTGTTTCCTTCAACATTGAAGGGAGCTGCTCTGAAATGGTTCATGGGATTAGTCACTCAATCTATTAGGACTTGGAATGATATGAAACAAACATTTTTGGATAGATACCTGGACTATTGCATGCCCACCAATCATAAGGATGAGGTATTCAAAATGGTGCAAAAAGAAGATGAAAACTTGGAAGATTTACTTGAAAGATTTCAATACAACCTGAAAAGAGCAAAAATGAGTAACTTAGATGAGGAGACCTTGAAAGCCCTTCTATTAAAAACAATTAGATATGAATTGATAGATATTTTAAACATGATGGGAAAGGGAGATATTTCTCAACTTCCACTTCATGATATAGCAGAACTATGTGTCCATCTCTCAAGGGGAAAATCTAAAACCAGAAAAGGGCCTAGAGATCCTTCCCTCATTAGAGCAAACAAATCTGCAACTGGATCAGTAAGTAGGGCTGAGATTGGCAACATGCTTGATGAGTTCAAAACTGATATTTTAGGGAGCCTTAGTGAACAACTAGACACCCTTAAAATACAAAACAAGCAGAAAGCAGAAGTTGAAGCTTTGGCCATCTTTTGTCCAAAATGTAGGAAGAAACATGCTCTAAAGGAATGCCCCTTGGAAGCAAAATTCGTATAAACATGTATGATTTGTTCATAAAACCATGAGACCAAGGATTGTCCTTCAATTCCTGAGCTCAAAGTTGTCTTTCAAGAAGATCCAAATTCAATTGAGTCTCTCTGCTTTGTTTCAAGGAGACCTTGGCAAGGGCAAAAAAATCAAGGGTTTAACAACCCCATGAACTTTCAACCCCCACCAAATTGGAATCCTTGGCAACAACCTTGGTCCCAACCTCAAAATCCATTTCAATCATGGGTACAAAGTATGAAAAATCCTTATGGGAGATTTGCTCAATTTTATCAATATCCTCCATCTTTTCAAAATCAACAAGCTCCACAACTTCCAAATCAAAATCCACAACTTTCATTGCCATTTCCATAACAACAACAACAACCTTCTCAACAAAATCCAAATTCTCAACTCTTGCTTCCATTCCAACAAAAGACAAATCAACTACCGTCCCAGCCATTTCCAAATCCCAATAATAAAAATCCTCAAAATGCTTACATGGTAGAAGGACAAATTTCCTACCTATATGATTGTTCCTCTCAATGATGTACAACTCAGATCTATTAGAGTTTTAGAAAAACCTTCTATAGATACTCAAAAGCAAAGTATTTCTGAGGAAGATTCTCTTGAAGCCAATAAAGGTTCTGAAGCATCTCTTCAAAACCCAAACACTCAAAAAGAAAAAGAAAAAGAGTCAATCCCCACAACTCCTATAGTTGAGCAACCTGCATCATCATCCACACCTCCTTTTCTTGAAAGATTACAAATTGACAAAGGAGTGGAAAAACAAATTTTTTTGCCTGAATATGATTTCCTAGATGAATTAAAGAATGTCTGTATCAAGATTCCCTTGCTACAAGCCATTAGAGAGATTCCTATTCTAGCAAAAACAATAAAGGAGTTGAGTCTCAAAAGACCAGGAAGGAAACCAAGAGATACAAGAAGAATCCACCTGGTAGGAAAAATTGCAGATATCATGATGGGAAAACTTACCATGCAGAAGTATGTAGATTTCGGTAGTCCAATTGTCAAAGCACATACCAATGGGGTAGAAATTCCAAATACTTTGATTGACTTAGGGGCTGCTATCAACATTATGAGTAGACAGACTATGGAACAGCTAAAACTTCCTAATCTTCTTTTTACGCCTACTCTACTGCAACTTTCAGATCGATCAATTATCAAACCAAATGGTGTATTAGAAGATATTTCAGTCTCCTTAGATTATTGGGAATATCCAGTAGATTTCATGATTTTGACTCCCAAGAGTAATCTAGGAGGGCACCCACTCATCTTAGGAAGACCTTGGCTAGCCACAGCTGATTCTTTCATTAGTTGTAGATCTGGGGATATGTACATTTCTGATGGTAATTCGACAAAGAAATTCAATTTGTATCCTCCAGCAAAAGCAATTACAGAAGTAAGAGATAATGAATGGGTCGATGATGAGGACACTATACAACCTGTCTTTACCATTTCTGAAATCAGTGAAGATAGTCAAATTCTGAACACATTAGAAAATTTTGAAACATCTTCAGAATATGACCACACACAATTTCAGTTAGATTCTGACATTGAGTATCTATCATCTAGACAAATGTCTCTTTACTCTATGGAAGAGTTTGGTATTTCCGCCATTGAAATTTTTCCAGGAAAAACTTTGAATATCAACAAAAACTTGGAAAAATCACAACAGGGAGAGCTAACCAAAATCTTGCAAAAACATTTTACTGCATTTGCATGGGAGTATACTGATATGAAAGGTATTGACCCTAAGACTTGCATTCATCACATCTACATCGAGGAAAACAGTAGACCAATCAGACAACCTCAGAGAAGGATGAATCCAATCCTTAGGGAGATAGTGAAAGAAGAGCTCCAAAAACTACTCAATGTAAACTTCATTTATCCAATTTCAGATGGCCGATGGGTTTCTCCTTTGGTTATAGTACCTAAAAAGAATGGTAAATGGAGAGTATGCATTGATTACAGGGAATTGAATAAAGCAACTTTGAAGGATCACTTTCCTTTACCCTTTATTGATCAGGTATTAGATACACTAGCAGGCAAAAAGCACTTTTCATTTTTGGATGGTTTTAGTGGCTATAATCAAATTTAGGTAGCACCTGAAGATCAAGATAAGACCACATGTACCTGTCCATGGGGAACTTTTGCTTACCGAGTGCTTCCTTTTGGATTATGTAATGCACCCGCAACATTCCAAAGAGCAGTACTAGGAATCTTTTTTGATCTAATCCATGATTGTGTAGAGGTTTATATGGATGATTTTACAGTTTATGGTAATTCATTTGAAGAGGCATTAGATAATTTGGAAAAAGTCCTTATAAGATGTAAAGAAACAAACCTTTCATTGAGTCATGAAAAATGCTTTATGATGTTTACTGAAGGTATTGTTTTGGGACATCACATTTCAGGGGATGGGATTAAAGTTGATAGATCAAAAGTTGAAGTCATCTCCAAGTTGCCTATTCCAAATTGTCAAAAAAATGTTAGAAGTTTTCTGAGATTTACTGGGCACTATAGAAGATTTATAGAGAACTTCACCAAAATAGCCTCTCCACTCTTCAAATTGCTTACAAAAGACTGTGAATTCAAATGGGATCTTGATTGTCAATCAACATTTGAAACTTTGAAAACAAGAATATTTGAAGCACCCATCTTGAGAGGGCCAAATTGGAAACTTCCTTTCCATATTTCTACAGATGCTTTAGATACAACTCTAGGAGCTGTGTTGGGTCAAAAGGATTTAGTTCCTTATGCCATTTACTATACCAGTAAAAATTTGACTCCCACTGAGTTGAACTATACTGTGACTGGAAAAGAGTTCTTAGCTGTTGTTCATGCAATCAATAAGTTTAGACATTATATAACAGGCTATGAAACTTTTGTCCATACTGATCATTCTGCGATTAGATATCTAATGAAAAAACCTGTTACTAATGGCAGAGTTACAAGATGGCTCTTAATTTTACAGGAATTCAATATTACTGTGTTGGATAGACTAGAGAAACAAAATACAGTAGCTGATTTCTTGTCTAGGATCCAAAATACTAAAGAAGATTCTCCTGTAGAGGATATGTTTCTAGATGAATATTTATTTGCAGTAACTACTAAGACTCCTTGGTATGCAGATATTGCTAACTATTTGGTTACAGGGAAACTACCTCCACATTTATTTCCTAGTGAAAAAAGAAAGATTATTCAGGAGAGTTCAAAATATTCATGGATTTCTAACGAATTGTTTAAAACAGGGCCAGATTTTGTGATCAGAGGATGTGTTAGGGAAGATGAAATGCCTGACATCCTCAAGGCATGCCATGACGAACCATGTGGCGGACACTTTGCTGACAAAAGGACGGCCTATAAAATCCTTTTTTTAGGATATCATTGGCCTTCCCTCTTCAAAGATACAAAAGAATATGTCAAAAGGTGTGACAACTGCCAAAGAGTAGGGAAACCGACTCTTTCAAATGAAATGCCATTGCAACCACAGGTACTCATCGAACCCTTTGAAAAATGGGCTTTAGATTTCATTGGACCTATTAATCCACCATCTAAACAAAAGAAGTATATATTGGTATGTACTGATTATGTCACTAAATGGGTAGAAGCCAAAGCATTACTTTCTGCTACTGAAAATTCAGTTGTTAGTTTTCTTTATGAGGATATTTTTACTCGCTTTGGTGTCCCAAGAGAAATTGTGACAAATCAGGGAAGTCAATTCACATCCAACATGATGGAGAAGCTGATGGAAGAATACAAAATCAACCACAGAAAATCTACTCCTTACCATCCGCAAGCAAATGGTCAAGTGGAGTCCACAAACAAAGTTATTGAAAGCATCATCACCAAAAATGTTCATCTACACAGAAGAGATTGGACAGAAAGGCTTCCTGAAGCCTTATGGGCCTGCAGAAGTACATGGAGGAATACAAAATGACATTCTCCCTATGAACTTGTTTATGGGAAAGAAGTCCTGCTCCCCATTGAGTTTCAAGTCAAAACTTTCAAGATGGCAGTTCAGTTGGGGATGGATCTATCAGAAGCCCAAAAGCACAGAATGGAGCAGTTGAATGAGCTGGATGAGATCAGACAAGAAGCAATCCTAAGAACTGATCTAGTTTAGCATCAAAGAGCTAAGTGGCATGACAAATACATCAAAGAGAAAAAGTTTCAAGAGGGAGATTGGGCATTACTATTTGATTCCAAGTTTAAAGATTTCAAAGGTAAATTTCAGACTCATTAGCTTGGGTCATATGAGATTGACAAAGTCTTTAGCAATGGAGCGGTAAGAATCAAGACCATTGATGAATTTCAAACTCCTCTTATTGTGAATGGCCACAGATTAAAGATTTATCATAAGCCACTCTCAAAAGAGGAATTTGTCAAAATGTTTCAAGAGAATTCTGCAATAAGGCTGGTGAAGAAGAATCTTTCTTCTCCACCAGCCTAACCTTTGTTCCTTTCTGTTAAAAAAAAAATAAAAAATTATAAGCCTGAAAACCAATCACTGATTGGCAGTCTTATACAAAAAATATAGAGTGAAAATCAGGAACACCTGACACCCTATATTTTCCAAAAAAAAGATCTCTCTTTCTCTCCCATTTTCACTTCACTTCACTTCGTTTTCATTCCACTCCATTTCATTTTCATTTCACTCCACTCCATTTCATTCCACTCCATTTCATCCATTTCATCAATAAAAGTCTCTTTCATGACTATTTTCATTCAATTAGTTATCATCTATCCATCTTCATTCAGCTAGGTGGTTGTTGTGTCAGTTTCCGCAGCCACCACTCTGTTTTTCAAATTGACAGTCAAGATGTTAGTTCAATAATCATGAAAGCAAATGTAGGTATGACCAAGGATATATTATGAAGACATGGAGCATCTAAAGGTATCAATGAGCAGTTGATCAAGGGTTAATGGACAACAAATGGCAAAGATTCCAAGGTATGAGTAAAAATTTCTTTCAAATAGCAATCAAAAGCACAATTTTGCATAGTTATTAAACCATAAGCTCCACTATATGCAATGATTGCTATGATAGCTCCATAACCATTCCACGACATTCCTCCACGAACCATGCATTTATTCTCTAAACGGTCTCATGATTAATTCTCGAGTTTAACTCGTATTTAACTGCACTTTCACACTCCACCTGTAATCATGGGATGTGACCGATTTAATTACAGCTCCTCTCCACCGCATAATTTCCACAGCAATTTCGTAAACGTGTTAACATCTCCTCCGTAGCCGTTTAGTTTAAAAATTCTGTCAGGTTCACTTCACTCCCCTGCCATTTTATTGAAGCCACGCCTACATTACCACCTCGTTCACATACGTCTTCACTCCACTTCGTGAACTCACCTCAGCTTCCTGTCCTCTGTTTTCCGCTTACAGTCCCTGAACACTCCCGTTACCTGTTCTCTAGTTTCCATTTTCAGCCACTGTGTTATTCTCTATAAACCCCGTAACCTAGCCGTCTTACCTCTGCTAAACCCCTCACACGCAGACTAATTTCAAATAGAAGAAAGGATGGGTCTGTTATTGAGGGCAGAACTGGAAGGGCCCAAGTTCTTAGAAGGATACCCTCAAGTGAAAGGCTTATTGAAGAAGGCAAAATGGCTACGTTTCATTCAAAAATTTAAGGGCCACAATAAGGAGATAACAAAAGCTTCTGCAAGGTCTTTTAACGGCCAGGTGGTAGAAATTGGGGACCTTAAGTTCACAGTCACCGAAGCATCCATAGTAGCTGCTACAGACCTGCCCCAGGAAGGTGAACGCTGGTTTAAGAACAAGAGTTTGGACGAGCAGGCTTGGAGAGTCATATTACGCAACCCAGGTATGGACGTAACTGTATTCACAAGAGGAATTCTTGTTCATGCTTTAAAAAAGGAGTGGGCCAGCTTACTGTTAATCATTTAAAAGTTCATTACTTGTGAAGGCCATTTTGGGGCAATGTAAATGTATCATACTCGGTTATTGATGAACTTTTTAGAGAACCAAACCCTCAATCTGCCCTACTTTTTATTGCTGAGCTTGAAAAAGATGTGCACAACAGTCCAAAAGAACATAGAAGACATAGAACCTCATTTGTATCATCATGGGCTTGTGAGAATTCTAATTGAGGACCAATTGAAGAAAAATAGGGATACCTGGGAGCGGTTTTTGGTGAGAAACTACTTCCAAGAGCCATCCGAGGCACCTGAAAGCAGTACACCAAGAAGGAGTAGGAGAAAGGAGAAAAGTGCAATAATTCAAGACCCTCCTATTAGCAAGACCAAAGAAGTTGATCAAAAAGAGAGGGAGGAAAGAACCAAGGATAGAAAATAGAGAAAATTGAAAGGGAAAAAAAACATAGAGGATGTCTACCAATCACCAGAACCTTCTTTAGAAGAAGACCATCAAGTATTGTCTGAGAGACTAGTGCATCTTCGAAAACAAGCGGCTACAGCCAAGAAGAAAGAAAAAGGAAAACAGAGTACGGAAGAAGAGAGTACTAGCCCACAACCTTTAAGAAGAAGCAACAAGCTTAGAGGAAAGTGGAGGAAAGCACAAATAAAAGGACCCCACTTTATTGACTTGGGTGGGGAAACACCAAAGAAACCTCAAACTGGTCGTAGCCCACCTCATCTTCAACCAAATATTGAAACCAGTCCTCCAGATGTTGATATGAGTCCTTCTCGGCCAGAGTTAGAAATCAGTCCTCCTCAATAGGACTTTGGGGTTAGCCCAAGGAAAACACCCGAAATAGACCCAAATTAGCAAGAGTGTATGATTATCTAAAATCCTTAGAGAAGACAGCTGCAGGCCTGAGCACGTCATCCACTCTGCCTCACATAGCACAAGAAGCACAAGTCCAATCATTGAAACAAGAAGTGTTTGAATTGGAGGTCTTAAACAGGCACATTAAACAATAAAATGAAGCATTAAAGGAGCAAAGCAGATTGGACAAGATCATTCATGACAACACTATGTTACATTTGGGATTGTGGCAGAAAAAGAACAGGAAATTAAAGAAAAAGTGCAGGAAGTTGAGTAGAGAATTGATCAGTCTCAAATTCAGATGGTAGTAGTAGTACCAAGGAAGAGGAGGAGAGGACTGGATGTACTAGCAGAAGCTTCAGAGCACATGGACTAAAGGGAAGATGATCAAAATTTTGGTTGCATGAGGACATGCAACACCTTCACAGTGGGGGTATGTTGAGCCCCAAACTTGCATCTTCCCTATACACCTTTCTAGCCTTTTTTTCCATTTACCTGGACTTCCTAAGCTGTCAAATCATTGCATATTAGTTTAAAAAGAGCATATAAAGTGGTTTCTTAGCTATCTCTTGTGTCTTCTGTTTGAATTAGATTTTTGCTCATTCAGCTGCAGAATCTTGTCACTTTCCGTAGCCAGCTCAACTTTCCGCAGCCTTTTTGTTAAAGTCTATGTTACTGGTGTCTTCAGGCGAATCCGGCCACATGGGCAAGTTGCAAATGATGTGGACATAGACCGTGTCCTATTGGCTCAGTCGAATCCATCAAAGAAGGTCGTGGTCAAAGATAGTCAAGCGGTGGTCAACCTAAGAGTCCTATGGTGACAGAACTCTGCTTTTCACCACGTGAAGACTTGCGTGGCTGTTCCTAAATCTCAGGAGACGTGTTAACACCTGTGGACTACTCCATGAACCGAATCCAACAGCCACCCTCCTTAGATTTAATCTTCACGGCTACCATAATGCTAGATTCCTGGACGTGGTTGTTCACGTGTCTTTTATCAGCGCAGATTTTAGGAAAGTAGATATGTCATCCTCTGTTATAAGTAAAGCGTTCTCATACGCATAATAGCTAGCTTTTGTAATGTAATTTTGACTGTCAACGAGCCCACTGTGCCGTGACTTTATTTCTGTGTTATGACTGCATTTTAATACATGAGAAGACTCTGTTTATAAGCTCAATTCGTGGTTGATTGCTGACTGCCCGAGGTTGTGTAGAGGGCCCTTGTACACACCGAGGTTTTGTTAATTGCTGTATAGTTTCATGCTTTATTTCTTTACGTTCCTTATGCCATAATCATTTACTTGTATATATTGCACTGCTTATGATATTCACGTTGATTGTTGTCCATAGTTTTTATGCTTTCTAATGTTGTTAACTGATCAGTGTCTTTGTTTCAGGTTACAATAGGCAGCCCGGGCATTTGCACATAGCTTTATAATGACTAATGACATGGAATTATTCTTGTCCTTCTGCTAATTTATTTTCTTAGTTTTTAGTTCCAGCAGTGTTTTATTTATTTTAGTTTTGCTCATTTACTCTTTTGCAAGATAGATATTAAATTACTCATGTCATTTTCAGTTACCTTCGAAAGCCAGAGCGAGATGAATGGTGAGGGATTGAAGTATGAGTGTGAAGTTTGATATTAGTTTATTTTTCTGCAAGTTAGTTATTGAATTGCTCATGTCATTTTCAGTTACCTCCGAAAGCCAGAGCGAGACGAATGGTGAGGGATTGAAGTATGAGTGTGTAGTTTAATATTAGTTTTATTTTCTGCAAATTAGATATTAGATTGCTCAAGTTGTTTATGATTACCTCCGAAAGCCAGAGCGAGTCGAATGGTGAGGGGTCAGAATATGAGTTGATGTAATGTGATTTTAGTTTACTTTGCTTGCAATTTTTTGGATTTCTTTAAGTTCAGTTTCTTTTATATTTATACAGCAACAAGGATACTGGGTTTCATGGTCACTAGCTCACTATTTGTTTAATTAGAATAGTGGCACATTTTCATTCTCTTTTAGGAATTAATTTCATCATTGCATGTTTTAAAACCTTTTTGAAGTTTTGGAGATCATTTTAAAGGACATCATTGCCTTGAACATTTGAATTGCCATCTCACATTAGGGAATCATCAAAGATAAACCTAAAAACAAACTAAAAACCAAAAACGACAAAAAGTAAGAAATCGGTTATCTTGCATATATAGTGCACCTCACTTCAGCAGTTTACGACTCTCGGATTGACAATTAATATAGCAATTAAGGACACTCTAAATTGACCAAACACAGCTCACAAAAAGATAGAAAATATAGATCAACACGTTAGAAATAAGCCTCTTTGAGGGGGCAACCTCCTTTACATTACACAAATGAACAATTATTAGATGATACAAATGACAAGACCTCCTTTCTATATATAGGAGTCTATGAGGTCATAATATAATCAGAGCTGACATAACAATAATAATGTAAAGGCACAACAATAACAATAGTGGGCTTCTATGGGGCACAATAATAACAATATGGGGACTACATGGGTACAACAATATAATAAGGGGGGTGCGGGGACTACATGGGTACAACAATATAATAAGGGGGGTGCACTAATAACAATAAGGGGTTACACTAGTAGTATAGGGACCCAACAACCCTACTATACGAAAAATGAGAAATACATGGAAAACGTGATTGCAATCGCATTTTTTCATGTATTTCTCATTTTTTTTGTAGCAGGGCCCATTGAAAGTATGCAACATGGATAATCCTTGCATGATGAATTAAATTCTGCATCCAAAAAGTTCTCTTGCTCGAAATTTGAGTAAAACCATAGAGAGATAAGTTAACAATACGAGTTGAAAAATTAGTTTTTTCTTTATTTCCCTCTAAAGTTTGATGATGTAATCTAATATTATTTTATTAATTCCACTATTATTTTATAATATTCCTTAGGAGACCTATTTTAGACCTCAAAATTTCTCTAATGCACAATATTTTCTGTTAGTTAGATCGATATAAAGATTTACTAGTTTTCTCCTTGATTCAACACATTGCGTAAAAGGCTCCTATTGGAATTTGTCTAACATTATTCTTAGGATACCACAGTGAGTACAAAACACAATTAATGATACAACCCTGAAAACTAAGAATGACATGGAAATTCTAATGGTTACATTCATATTGAAAAATGTTGTGCCAAAATTGAATTAAAAACCCAACTTGAAGTTGCAAGCAAGCCTTCAAACCCTTGTACCTTACAAGGATAAATATCTGAGTTGATTACCTAATAAAGTGTTCCCATTCCAAGAGAAAAGAAAATAATGTACAATGTCAATTCAATAATAGCCACCCAAGGCTTGGGCATCCTCAGTGAACCATGGTTGAGATTCACCCTCGCAAACATGCCTCACTATTGAAATTTACACTGAATACGCTTCTATCAGTAATTGGTTCCCTTTAGATGCACATGATCCACATTAAGTCTTGGCCTTTAGACATCTCATACGGTCCTATGTTGTAGTTGGACATTGATAACCTGAAAATTGTTGGGTTTCTTTCTTGTTTACCAGAGCATTTAAACCTAAGGTTATTGAAGACATCATGCAACATACCCAATCATGCTCGCACGCTAGTCACCAACCATCCACTTCACATATCCAAATAATTTCATCATCAATTAGTTGGAATCTCCATTGTGAATGGAACAGGGGCTTCCAACAACACCCGATAGACTAATAATGCCACTACTTGCAGAATCTATTAACAAAGCCATAAAATCTCATCGACATGTCCTATTATAAAAACATTTCATCTTTACATTGAACATTTTCACATAATGCATGATAACAAACAAATTCATATGAATTTACACCATTAAACACTGGAATTCAAAACATCTCATGTCCTCTTTCAATTTCATGAAGATAAGATTGATTGAATTTGACACAAAGAATGCCATACTAGGTCTCTCTCATAGGCAATTCAATGGTTTGGGCTCTGTTGACAGTGTTGGACCCACCAAAATTCAGGGGGGTCCCACTGATATGAAGTCCCAATTAGACCTCACACCATGTGGATAGGAGTCCCATCCGCAATACAACCCGGGTGTTGAAATGATGGGATTTAGCGTTATGCCTTGGCTGCGATAACACATAGAATGTCGTATTCATGAATTTGGTGAAACAAGTGTATAAATTTGTGAAGGGTCAAGTGCAATGCATGAAAGGTTCTAATAGTATGCAACTTCAAAGTAAAACACGAGCATAAAAGGAATCACAAGTTAACTTGCAAAATAGTTCACAAGTTAACCATGATGGAAATATACAACAACACACATTCAACAAGATTCATACTAATGCAAACAAAATATTCATAAGCGTTAGCATAAATTAAATAACATATATTTCAAACATAACAAGAACAGTCCTACTATATTCAGAACATATGCATTAAAACGTGCCGATTCTGAGCTTTTATTAAAGTGAAAGTCCCAAGCATACGTATACAATTGACGAACCACTAGACTTAATATTGGAACATGGAACCAACACTTGCTCCTCCAAATAATAATACTCCCTATATGCTACAGAGAAGCTTTGGCTCAAAACTCCCAAGCTTATGCTCCTAAGCTAAAAGCCCGACCAAAAGCCTTTACATGACTAATGAGGGTATATTTATAACAAAAGGGGTGACTATTCATCTCCCTTTGTGACTCTTTGACTTCCCTCATGAATGTTTGACTTCCTTCAACCATGACCTTTGGAATTCATTACAAAATGACTCTTCACATTCCACAATTGACACTTGGAATTTCACTTACAATTAATTACAAAAAATATTACAATATCGCTCATACCCATGTAAGACAAAATTGGGTAGAGTCAACTAGACAGCCTAATAAGACAAAACAAGTTAAGCTTGAGTTTGGGGAAACTCCAGCTCAACCACTTCAACTTGTAGTTTCTTGGTCATATAGTGGTGCCAAGCCTTGTACTGTGCGATGACTTCCCCAAATTGTGCGATGGGATTAGGCTAGAAGCAGACTCTAGCCTCCATTGCATCCGAGTAGACTGATTTGGAACCAGTTTGAATTTATTTCTTCAACAGGAGAAACATGGTGTTAATATGGACAAGGCCACTAATGTACTTCTGCATATTGTTCTTTTTCACCTCCATATCTTCCTTAGTAATGATCTGCCTGAGCTGGTCCAAGTATTCTTCAACCTCCTACTTGACTTGATTCCTATGCTTGGCTTCGATGAGTGAGCCAACTGAAGGGATCTTATGTGATTTCACCATGAAATCCATGCTATTGTATAATCATGCATATGAGGCTTGAATGTTGGCGATGAATGAGGCAAGTTGTTTGTTACTTTGGATGATCATCTAAACTTGTGCTTTCTCCAACTCTTCTTGTTGCCTTGTTTTCTTTGCCAATTTAGATGGTGCCCCTTTGTGTTGCATTGACCACTCATGCATGACAACGATGGTTGTATGGAAAACCTTGAGGGCTTTAAAATTATATTTTTACTTCTACTGCATTCCGTGCAAGTGGACAACTTCTTTATGCATGGTGAAAATCTCCTCATAAAAGCTCCGCATGGTTTCTCCCAATGCCGATACTTCACCAAGTATGACTGCCTTAAGTTCTTCCAGATATACCTATGTGGGAGCTTCTTTCTAGACCTCTATTTGGAGATTCTCAATTTGTTGCCTTGAAGCCTACAAGTTCTTTTCCATATTCCTATTCTTGACCATGAGATATTCCGTATTTGACTTGGTATCATCTACGAAGGCCAAGTGGCTGCAGTAATGGCCTTTGAATTTCTTCTGGTATCCATTACAATCACCCTTCTCTAATGAACACAGAAGATGTAAGATCGTCTAGAACATGTTTCTTTCTTTCTAGTACAATATTCTTCTAAATCTCATCATAAGTTAAATTGTACGTATCCATGACCAAACCATCATAAAAATGAAAACTTTCCTATTCTTCGCTTGGAGATTTCTTTGTTGTCGAAGGAGGGGGACACTGAATGGTGACCTGCTGAGTGATCGACATAAGATCAACATCTTGGTTTAGTGGCTCTGGTTCCACCTCCATGTCTTGAATCACAATCAATTCTTCGATTTCTTGAGCAAGTTCCTTCTCCTGTAACTGTTTTCTCTCCTCTTCTAGTAGTTAGTTCTACTCTTGTTCTTCAGCCAGTTTCCGTGCTACTTTTTCTTCTTATATTCTTTTCCTTTCTTCTTCTTCTTGTTTCTTCCTTTCTTCTTCCAATATTTTCTTCTCTTGTTCTTCCCTATGCTTCATCTCTTCTTCCTGCTTCCTTTGTTTCCTCCTCTTTTTTGCTACTATGGCTGCTTTCAAGATGATTGGATCTGCTTTCATCTTGCGACTCTCTTGTTCCACTAGACTATGCGTAACTTTCCTCTTGCCCCTTTTGGGTACTGGGTTGTGCCTTTCTATTGGTTCTACCTCTGGGGTGACTTCTTTCTAAGGAGTAACTTGTGATGTTCCTGCGAAGATGATTGGTTTGTGGGACTTGGAGGCATTGTAACAATTCTTCATCTCTTCCTCCTCGTGCCTGTAAAATGTCCCGCTTGGCCATTGAAAATGAAACCTCTAACAATGTTCTTTACAAACATTCCTAAGATCATACGGATTGAATTCCAAACGAACAAATGCAAATTTCTCTATCTCCTTGCCTTCAGTGTCTGCAACCTTCAAATTCTTGATCTCGTACAATCCAATTTGCAAAGGAAGAACGAGCCAAGGTGCCTTCTTCTTCTTGTGCAAAACTACTGATAACCCTATGGAAAGATGATAAGAAACTTATTTCATGACCAACTTGTCAATGGCATACCTCAACAGAAGATGTGGAGACTTCTGACCACCAAACACTCTGAGGAAAGTGCCATCCAATGAGGCAAACCAATCTATTAATTTTGACACTACTTCCATTTCCCCATGGGACATGCAAGGTGGCTCTTCCTGAAATATTAACCTGTACAATGGAATGAGGAAGTGATCAGTCAAATTTTTAATTACTCCTTTGTAACTACACTCCGAAAACAACTTGCAGTAAATGTGCACGATAGGTTCTCTTGGTGACCACATCCAAGTCATGCCAAGAAAAGAGTTCTGAGCACATATTGCATCTAGTAAGTAGGAAAACATGTAGAACCTGACTTGATTACCCTTGGGAGGGTTTTTAGAATATTTACATGGGTCCTCAATTTTTGAGCCAACAAATTCGACCAGTTGAATGGATTTCCTTCATTCACAACCTGATTAAGCAAGAATGCTCAACCTTATGGAAAGGTCTCAGTACTTCTTTGGCCATATATCTGAAAACATAAGGCTATCAAGTACTTCTAAGCCCTCCTGAGATATTTGGTATTGTAAGTGTTGTTGTGTATTTGACGGAATTTGGAAGGTTCTTTCACACAACTTTTGACGATATCCTTTTTTCTCAGGTAGATGGTGACTGCATAGAAGTGGGAATCCATGTAAGATTCTGGCAACAACAAATGATACATACTCTGAAAATCATGTGCCATAAAATATGCAAGCCTTTGTCCACTAGCACTATTGAGAGTCACAACCTTGTTATCCATATGGGAAAGTATCAAGCTAAGAATGTATGCACATGGAAAGTCTAGGTACTTGCATGCAACCTTGTGTAATTCTAACCTTTGGACATTGATGTAAACCTGCCGATCTTCAAGATCTGATTTGAAACTTTTTGCTAAGAATACCTCATTCACCTTCTACCATGTAATGTATGACTCTTTTTCTATAAACAACTAAGTGTCTGAGAAAACTGGAAAATTCACTAGAGTACTCTCAACTGCCTCCCCAATGCTGATCTCTATAGTGTCCTTTGAGACAAAACTCTTGGTAGCCATAGCAACAGTAATTGATCAAGAAAAGTGCTAAAAAATTGTGGTACTTGTAGGAGAAAAATGCACTCATGCCCAACATAACTTAACTCAAGAAAAATGACTCACAAAGCAAGATCAAGGCAACAACCAAAAGACTAAGAGGGAAAAAAGAACAATTAATGGACTGAGGGAAGAGATTGGACTCATGAACAACGTATTGTGCAGTCTCAACAGTCAAGGGAAAGGCTAGAGGCTTGATACTGAGTAATGCACATTCTCAGCCTGGGCAGATTAAGGGATAGACTGTGAATTGCGCAGTTTCTGTTGAATTTTCTGAGTCTATCGGTTAGAAAATTACTGTATTCTACTGGTTTATTTCTTCTACTTGTAAATCCTGAACAAGTTATTTAAAAAATTTAAATACCGAAATAAACACAATATAGTCACAACATCTACAGATCATCAACTGAAAGAAAATAAGCACACAAGTGACACCGTTATTTTTGGACAAATGTCCTCGAAAAAACCCAATGCGGGAAAACTGGTGCAACTATTATGAGGGTTCATTATTATGCAGTACTTCCTTGAGTATAATTGGGTGCCTAACCGGCTCACCCGACAGAGAAAAATACACGGCAACAATACCTCTATATTCGGAAACATGTATTCAGAAAACCTGTCCCACGAAACTCTCTGCGACACAACTGAAGCTCAGCGCTGGCCCTTCTGGCCTCTGCGTCAACCTCCTGCTGACCTTCGTCAGCCCCAGGATCCTCTGCGCCAGCCCTCTGAGGCACTGTGCAACCTATGGGACCCTCTGCATCACTCCAACAGCCTCTGCGTGAATGACGCAGTCCCTCTAGCCTCTGCACTACCTCTGTTGGGCTCTGCGTGGCCTGAACTGGCTGCTGCTCTCTTTCTCCCCGCTTTTGCACTAGTCTCTCATTACTGTCTCTGCCTCTCTTCCCAGTACTCACTGCCCCTCGCTGCTGATCATTGATTCAACTTTTCTTAGCAGCCTCGCTCTAGCAAAATGGATGACTGATCACTCTGGTGTATCTTCCAACTGACCCTCAAGCCTCCTCTGATACTTTTCTCGTTGGTCCTTCAACGACTGAGATTAAATCTCTAATCAATGACTAATATTATATTTGGCTTGATCCATGAATTTTGGAACCTTCTAACCCGGTTTTATATTAATACCCATTAATATTTTATTTTTCCTACGTTTAG
Organism: Pinus tabuliformis; assembly: GCA_031772625.1. NCBI lineage: Eukaryota > Viridiplantae > Streptophyta > Pinopsida > Pinales > Pinaceae > Pinus > Pinus tabuliformis. The sequence continues at coordinate 1,437,659,825 of CM062818.1, read as the reverse complement.
ACTTAGGAACTCCATTAAAAATATTAATTATTTTAATATCTCCCAAACCATGTACAATCTGTCCAAACCATTTATGGGTCTTGGAGATCTCTTGTGCTTTATCCTCTCCACCAATTTTCATGGCTAGAGCACATCCGATGCTACCCCAAATCAACACTCCCTCTTCGCAAGCACTGTGCTCTAGTAATACTCCACACTGAGCATCACACTGATTATTTGACACCGGTACCTGTTATGATGCTAGGCCTCCCCACCCAACATCCTCTGCACTGCTACATCCTGTATTATTGCCCATGGCCTTGCCACTGCCACTGCTGCATTCGCATGATAGCTCCCTCTGCATCCGTGTTGCTGCTGGCCCTTTCTCCCAACACTTCATCTGCATTGCGTCCCCCTCTCATCATGATGCATCATGCTACTGCATACTGCAACTCAGTACTGAGAAGTAAGTAACTGATCCACCCAACTTCTGACATCCCTGTCAAGATATAAACACTCCCGATTCTAAAGCTCTCTCTGCCACTAACAAGTGCTCCCTCTATTGACCTCTGTGATGTTGCAACAACTCCCTGCATCTCGTACTGTTGCACACCTCTCTGCGCCATCCTGCACTGGTGCAACACTCTGTGTGCCTCTCACACTATTGTAGCCTACAACCTCGCGCTCCCCGGGGACTTCACATCCATTTTTACCTACATCCGCCAGTCCTACTACTCTTCACGACTCCCGTAGCAAGGTATAATCCAAGAGGTTGACTACCTCAAGGATCTTGCCCCTAGCACTCTCTGCCACTTCATCCGCATCCGTTTTTACCTATATCTACCAGTCCTGCTACTCCTTTTTGCGGCACCCGTAGCAAGGTATAATCCAAGAGGTTGGGTACCTCAAGGATCCGGCCCCTCATCGCCTATAGTCCTCCTGACTACAACTCGATGTCTCCCCACCTCTTCTTTAGAGATATGTGAGCACTCATGGCACAATCATCATCCTCCTCGACTTCTTTCTCCGCCTTTGCTGACGCTATCTTAGACTCAGAAGCCTCTCCCTTTTTCTTCTTCGTCAGACATTGGTTCACCTAGTGAGCCAGTTCCCCACAGTGGAAGCACTTGACCTTGGAGGGGTCCTTATTCTTCCTCTTCTCTTGCTTTCCCGCAGATGCCAGAGGTGCATCCTCTTCCTCTTCCTTCTTGATCGTGACCCCTTTGCTGCTACTTCTGGTCTTGGTTAGTCGTCTGATCTCTTCTTGACGAAGAGCTGCCCACAGTTCTTCCCAATCTGGAAGACTCGCCTTGCCCAGTATGCTCTAGACAAATGTATCCCACTCCTCGGAGATTGCGTTAAGTACGTTCCTCACCATCAAATCCTGATTCGTTGTGGCCCCTACGGAAGTCAGTTGGTCACAGATCTCCTTCAACTGACCGAGGAAGACATCTATTTACTCTCCCTTCTGCATCTGGTATGACCTTAGCTGATTCTTTAGGAGCATCCTCCTTTGCACAGAAGTATGCTGGTACAATTTCACATCTCCTTTGCCGTTTCCTCCTCGGCAATATGTTTGACCACATGATCCTTGACCCCATCAAGGATGATGCACTTAGCCCTGGCCATTGCCTCCTCGTACCTTTCATTAACTACCGGGTCAACTGGGATAGCCATTACTCTTAAGGCGAAGCCGTTGATGCGATGTCTGTTTAGAATGGACAGGATCCTGGCCTTCCAGACCAAAAAGTTGGACACTCTGTCCAACATATCCTGATTCCTCAGCCCATTCACAACCATCTCTCTACTCTTCTCTGTCGACTCCTCCAAGTCTCTCTACTTCCCTCCTGGAAGTTCTCGGTTCGACTCCTGCTGAGTCTCTCTACTTATCATCTAGAAGTTCTCTTCTGGACTCCCTCTGAGACACGATTTCCATCTTGGAAATCCCTCTGCCAATTGTCAAGTTGCCCTTCCCTGATCGTCTGTGCAATTGCAACACTGATCTAGATTCCTTGGCTAGAAATCTGCCTCGGCAGCAACTCCCTCTACCTTGTTTTTTCCCTGTTAGGTGTTGTTCTGACCACAGTACCCCACCAACTTTGCTCTTGCAAGCTGCCCACAGCTTCCTTCGCCCCAACAATTGAAGGATTGAGCCTCTTGGCTCTACGCAATCCTGACACTGACAAAATAGATCCCTCAACCAACTACGTCAACCCTCCTGGCCTCTGCGTGGCTTTGCGTGAGTCTCTCTCTGCCCTCCTCAGCCTCTACGCTGACCTCTCTCTAGCCCAGACTGATGACACAATCCCTCTGCGTCAACCCTTCCTCTATTGCTTCTGTAAGGATCAGCTACTGTCACTCAGGACAACTGATTCTGCTGCAAATTCTCTGCTCAGCTGATGCCTTCAGCTCTCCTATGTTCTACAACCACGCTCTGATACCATGTTGAATTTATAAGTCTATTCGTTAGAAAATTAATTTGTATTCTACTAGTTTATTTCTTCTACTTGTAAATTCTGAACAAGTTATTTAAAACATTAAAACACTGAAATAAACACAATACAATCACAACATCTACAGATCATCAACTGAAAGAAAACAAGCACACGAGTGACACCGTTATTTTTGGACAAATGTCCCCGGAAAAACCCAATGCAGGAAAACCGTTGAAGCGATTTTGAGGGTTTAAGATTATGCAGTATTTCCTTGAGTACAACTGGGTGCCTAACCAGCTCACCCGACAAAGAAAAATACACTGCAACAATACCTCTATATTTGGAAACAGGTATTTAGAAAACCTGTCCCACGAAACCCTCTCTGACATAACTGAAGCTCAGCGCTGGCCCTTCTAGCCTCTGCGTCAACCTCCTGCTGACCTGCGTCAGTGCCAGTACCCTCTGCGTCAGCCCTCTGAGGCACTACGTAGCCTATGGGACCCTTTGTGTCACTCCAAAAACCTATGCGTGGATGACACAGTCCCTCTGGCCTCTACGGTGTCTCTATTGGGCTCTATGTGGCCTAAGCTGGATGCTGCTCTCGCTCTCCCTGCTTCTGCGCTAGTCTCTCAGTACTGTCTCTGCCTCTCTGCCCAGTACTCACTTCCCCTCGCTGCTGATCACTGATTCAACTTTTCTTACCAGCCCCGCTCTAGCAAAATCACTCGGTGTATCTTCCAACTAACTCTCAAGCCCCTTCTTATACTTTTCTCGTTGGTCCTTCAATCACTGAGATTAAATCTCTAATAAATGACTAAGATTAGATTTGGCTTGATCCATGACTTTTGGAACCTTCTAACCTAGTTTTATATTAATACCCATTAATATTTATTTTTCTTAAGTTTAGACTTAGGAACTTCATTAAAAATATTTATTATTTTAATATCTCCCAAACCAGATACAATCTGTCCAAACGATTTCTGGGTCTTGGAGATCTCATGTGCTTTGGCCTCTCCACCAATTTTCAAGGCTAGAACACATCCGATACTACCCCAAATCAACACTCACTCTTCGCGAGGACTGTGCTCTAGTAATACTCCACACTGAGCATCACACTAATTATCTGGCACTGGTACCTGTGCTGATGATAGGCCTCCTCATCCAACATCCTCTGCACTATTGTATCTTGTACTTGTGCCCATGGCCCTGCCACTACCACTGCTGCATCTGTATGATAGCTCCCTTTGCATCCGTGCTACTGCTGGTCGTTTCTCCCAACATTGCTTCTGCATTGCATCCCCCTCTCATCATGCTGCATCGTGCTACTGCATACTGCTACTGCATTGCAACTCAGTTACTGAGAAGTAAGTAACTGGTCCACCCAACTTCTGACATCCTTGTCAGGCTAGAAACACTCCCAATGCTAAAGATCTCTCTATCGCTAACAAGTTCTCCCTCTACTGACCTCTGCGATGCTGCAACAACTCCTTGCATCTCGCACCGTTTCACACCTCTCTGTGCCATATTGCACTGGCGCAACACTCTCCGTGCCTCTCGCACTGTTGCAGCGTTCTAGCCTCGCGCTGCCCGGGGACTCTTGCACTGTAGCACTCTCTGTTTCTTCATCTGCATTCATTTATACCTACATCCGCTAGTCCCGCTACTCCTCTTCGGGTCTCCCGTAGCAAGGTATAATCCAAGAGGTTGGGTACCTCAAGGATCCTACCCTTCATTGTCTGTAGTCCTCCTGACTACAACTCGATGTCCCCCCACCTCTTCTCTAGAGGTACGTGGGAATTCATGGCACAATCGTCATCCTCCTCGACTTCTTTCTCTGCTTTTGCTGGTGCTGCCTTAGACTCAGAAGCCTCTCCCTTTTTCTTCTTCCTCAGACATTGGTTCGCATAGTGACCCAGTTCCCCACAGTGGAAGCACTTGACCTTGGAGAGGTCCTTCTTCTTCCTCTTCTCCTGCTTTTCCGCAAATGCCATAGCCACATCCTCTTCCTCTTCCTTCTTAATCCTGATCCCTTTGCTGCTACTTCCAATTTTGGTCAGCCGTCTGATCTCTTCTTGATGAAGATCCTCCCATAGTTCTTCCCAATCTGGAAGACTCCCCCTGCCCAGTATGCTTTAGACAAATTTCTCCCATTCCTCGGAGACTACGTTAAGTGCGCTCCTTACAACCAACTCCTGATCGGGCATGGCCCCTATGGAAGTTAGTAGGTCATAGATCTCCTTCAACCGACAGAGGAAAACATCTATTTGCTCTCCCTTCTGCATCTGGTATGACCTTCGCTGATTCTTTAGGAGCATCTTCCTCTGCACGGAAGTATGCTGGTACAATGTCTTTAAGGTGTCCCACATCTCTTTTTCTGTTTCCTTCTCGGCAATATGTTGGACCACATGATCCTTGACCTCATCAAGGATGATGCGCTTAGCCTTGGCCATTGCCTCCTCGTACCTTTCATTAGCCACCAGGTCAACTGGGATAGCCATTACTCTCAAGGCGAAGCCCTTGATGCGATGTCTATTTAGAATGGACAGGATCTTGGCCTTCCAGACCACAAAGTTTGATGGTCTATCCAACATATCCTGATCCATCAACCCATTCATGGCCATCTCTCTGCTCTTCTCTTTTGACTCCTCCGAGTCTCTCTACTTCCCACCTGGAAGTTCTCACTTTGACTCCTGCTGAGTCTCTCTACTTCTCGTCTGGACTTCCTCTGAGTCCTAATTTCCCTCTTGGAAATCCCTCTGCCAACTGTCAAGTTGCCCCTCTCCGATCATCTGTGCAACTGCAACACTGATCCAGATTCCTTGGCTAGAAATCCACCTCAACAACAACTCCCTCTACCTTGGTTTTTCCATGTTCGGTACTGTTCAGACCACAATACCCCACCAACTTTGCTCCTGGAAACTTCCCACAACTTCCTTTGCCCCAACAACTGAAGGATTGAGCCTCTTGGTTCTGCGCAATCCTGACACCGACAAAATAGATCCCTCAACCAACTGCGTCGACCCTCTTGGCCTCTGCGTGAGCCTCTCTGTGCCCTCCTCAGCCTCTACGCTGACCTCTCTCTAGCCCAGACTGATGACGCAGTCCCTCTGCGTCAACCCTTCCTCTGTTTCTTCTGCAAGGATCGACTACTCTCACTCGAGAAAACTGATTCTGCTGCAAATGCTCTGCTCAACTGATGCCTTCAGCTCTCTTGTGATTTGCAACCATGCTCTGATACCATGTTGAATTTTCTAAGTCTATCAGTTAGAAAATTAATTTGTATTCTGCTGGTTTATTTCTTCTACTTGTAAATTTTGAACAAGATATTTAAAACATTTAAATACCGAAATAAACACAATACAGTCACAACATTTACAGATCATCAACTGAAAGAAAACAATCACATGAGTGACACCATTATTTTTGGACAAATGTCCCCGGAAAAACCCAATGCGGGAAAACTGGTGCAACTATTCTGAGGGTTTATTATTATGCAGTAATTCCTTAAGTACAACTGGGTGCCTAACCGACTCACCTGACATAGAAAAATAGACGAAAGTAATACCTCTATATTCGGAAATAGGTATTTAGAAAAGTTGTCCCATGAAACCCTCTGCGGTACAACTGATGCTCAGTGTTGACCCTTTTTTCCTCTGCGTCAGCTTCATGCTGACCTGCGTCAGCCCCAGGACCCTCTGAGTTAGCTCTCTGAGGCACTGCGCAGCCTCTAGGACCCTCTATGTCACTCCAGCATCCTCTGCATGGATGACGCAATCCCTCTAGCCTTTGCGCTGTCTCTTTTGGGCTCTGCGTGGCCTGAACTAGCTGTTGCTCTTGCTCTCCCTCTTTCTGCGTTGGTCTCTTAGTACTGTCTCTGTCTCTCTACCCCTTGCTGTTGATCACTGATTCAACTTTTCTTAGCAACCTTACTCTAGCAAAATGAATGACTAATCACTCTGGTGTATCTTCCAACTGACCCTCAAGCCTCCTCTTATAGTTTTTTCATTGGTCTTTCAACAACCGAGATTAAATATCTAATCAACGACTAAGATTATATTTGGCTTGATCCATGAATTTTGGAACCTTCTAACCCAGTTTTATATTAATACCCATTAATATTTTATTTTTCCTAAGTTTAGACTTAGGAACTCCATTAAAAATATTAGTTATTTTAATATCTCCCAAATCGGGTACAATCTGTCCAAACCATTTTTGGGTCTTGGATATCTCATGTGCTTTAGCCTCTCCACCAATTTTCATGGCTAGAGCACATCTGATGCTACCCAAAATCAACAGTTTCAATGACAAAGGATGAGGCTTGAGCCTTGGAACTGCACAATGCGCAATTGGGAAAGCTAGGGATTATGCATTACGTATTTTTAGAGGCCAAGCATGAGGCTTGAGCCTTAGAGTTGCGTAATGCACAGTTGATCATGACAACTGTTGGCTAAGTAAAGGGAAGATCTGCCCAGGAAGAGGATGGGAAAGTGGAATATCTGAGTGATGGTGCAAGTAAGAGTGAAAATCTGACTAAGGTAAATATAGATCAATGAAAATCAAGTGCAGAAGATCAACATGCAAAAGGAAAAACAACATGCATAGGGAGTCGTTGAAACGACGACCACTAATGGGTAAAAACAAGAAGTTGATGTGACACTTGTAAAAAGCGAACGAAAGACCAAACCAACACTTGTACAAGTTAATATAAGATAAAACACCAATAACTATGAAGAGAAACAAGCAAAACAACACTCACAGAAGTGAAATGACAAAAAGCGACAAAAAAACAAAAAAAAAAAGTGACAAAGGTAAAACTCACTCGGAAAAGCGCCACAAACTCCATCGATGGTTCCTTGATCTCCTTGGGCAAGCTAGAGCTCCAATATCAATTGTGAAAATGAGCTTTAGGGGTGTCTATTATATATATCTAGGATGGTTAGGGTTCTGAACACACATGCCTAAAATCAAGCGAAAAGCGCCACTTGTTTGAAAGTCATAATTAGCAACTTGGTGGACTGAACTAGACATCAATTGGGCAACTCCTATTTTTTAGGGGTGCTAACTTTGCTTTTTCAGGAAATTGTTTTTTCACATGATAAAGGAGATTGCGCAATAAAAATCGAAGGAAATTAACTTCTGACCAATTACAATATCGTATATCCTGCCATATATGGCATGCATAAATTTAAAAAAAAAACACTAAAAGATTTATCTTAAATTCTATTAAATCGCAATCCAATTTCACTTTCAAGTATTGAAATTCAAGATTGTGTTTAACATCTATATTAGACAATCCCCACACATATATAGAGAACTAGTTTCTTCACTAATAAAACACGACACAAATATATGAATCCCTTCTATCATTAAAGTTTTATGATATCAAAGTTTGATAGTATACTTGGCTCATGGCATAAGAATTTATGATGCTTTATCTTTTCTTTTAAATTCATTAGATACCATGAACATGGAGTAACACTATTCTCATAAATATTGAACTTTGAAGGAAAGGTACATGCCTATCTAATAAGAAATAAATGGGGAATTCGAACATGTGGATTTTGTCCTACACTAGCATTTGCACCAGATGTTGCAAAGGAAACGCCGTAAGGCATAAATTGAAAAATACAAATACAACAAAAGAATACTTTGATAAAGAATAAAAATATATTGAATGCTCAAATCAATGCCCCATTAACTGGAAGCACTTAGTAGACATATTTATCAACATTAGGATTATACACAATGATCAAGAAATTTCCCATATACAAACAACAACTTCCACAACAACCTTTTGTCACATCCACATTTTAAGAAATGCCTTGGAACGTGATCAGAATCTTCCATATTGCCTTTTTCATTATGCAGATAAATCTTCCATATTGCTATTTTCATCACGAATATTGTTAGTTCAATGTTGTAAAGTGTTAGTGTGTTAAATTCAATACTATAAGTTCGACAAGCGAAAAACATTCCTCAATTAGCATAATATGCATTTTTCTCTCACTGTGTATTTTTCAGTCAAAGAGCACAAGTAACATGTTAACATGTATTTTCCCTTCATTATTTTCATCATAGAGCCAAGAAATCTGATCTATAAAGTAACAAAAATATTTTGAAATAAGTTTAATATTTCAAGCCAGTGTCTAACCTATAAAGTAACAAAAACTTTTTGAAATAAATTTAATATTTTAAGCAATTGACTAACCTACTTTAATAATTGAAAAATTCTCAAAGATGAATTATACTCCATAATAAGAGAGCCAACATTGGAGCCCATACTTTCACTAAAACCAAAAGAAACACAACCACTTGTTAAGAAGAAATTCAAGTAATAATATTAAAACAAAAATAATAAACATTAAAGTATAAAATGGTATTTCCAACACACAGGTATAAATATACATGCTCTATGTCCATTGTTAGATTAAATGGGTGTGGAGAAAATTAGTAGAGAACCCAAAATTGTATTTCTAATTAGGAGAGGGGTGGAGAAATGCTTTAAATGCGGGTTGTTGTCATTCTAATGAAACCCTTTGCAAAGGGGATGTTAAGATTCTGAGAGAGAAGCTAGGCTTCGTAGAGAACACCTTCCTGGTTAAACATTCCCCTATTGTAACCAAAAGGAAAGGGAAAGAGAAACAATAATTAGGTTTTTGTTCACAAGTTGTATAAAATATATAGGTGCTATTGATGTCTGAGTGAATAATGGGAGAGATTATTTATGAAATTGTGATAAGGCGCACCTAGTTTTGTCAGAAAGAGGCATATTAATGACAAGTACATCACATTTAGGTAGCATTTCATCAAGATTTGTCTCCAATGTTGCTCTAGTTTCCTTTTCCAATTTGGGTCCAATAGAAAGACGGTCGTGGTAAAGAAACTTACAATTGAAGGGTTGTACAAAGGAACGCAATTCAATTCAACATCATGTAATGTTTATTATTATTAGGTTGAAACAAACAGCATGCATGCATAAGAATTATGGAGCGCTGATTTTTGAAAAGAAGTTTGCAACATCATGAAGTAGTACTAGATCCTAAGAATGAATACCTTCAAACGCTTAAGTAGTTCTTTGCCAATACGCCCTGCACCAATAGTACCAATAGTTTTCCCTTCTAGATCATATGACCTGTAAGAAATTGCTGCCACTTTCCAATCACCCTCAACAATTTGCTTATATCCAGGCACAAAGTTTCGCATCAATATGAGAATGCGCATTAGCTCATCTTCTGCCACGGACACCACATTACTTGCTGTAAAAATTGTTGAAGAAGGTGTCAGTTAAATTATGAAGAATCATTGCAAAAACTTGTTCATACCAAAATGTCCATAGCGTGAACAGGGCAGTGACAAGCGGTATAATTTTAGAAATAGTACCTGTAACTTGTGCGACAGTCACAGCAGCGGTTGCTGCAACATTTAGATCAATGTGATCAGAACCAATACCAGTTGTCAAAAGAAGCTTTAAGTTCTTTGCCTTCTTGATCCTGTCTGTTGTGACATAGGCCGGGTGGAAAGGCATAGAAATCAAAACATGTGCATCAGGTATGCGCTTTTGAAGTTCTGCAAAGGAAATTAATTGTGTAACTTTAGTCCGTAGTGGGTTACAATTCTCAAATGTAAAAGCAAGCAAGCAATACACCTATGTTGCAGGAAACGTGGGGTAGGAGGGCGTTTCCGTACGGAAACGAGTACGAAACGCTGAAACGCGTTTGGTACGGCCCTGAAACGTGTTTCAGGCCGTACTGCCACATTTCACGAAATTGAAACGTGGCTAGTACGGCCTGAAATGCGTTTCAGGGCCGTACGACCCACGTTTCAGCTTGTACTTGTGTTTTTTTTTTCATTTTTTTGGTTTTTTTTTTTGTTTTCTAATCTATTCTTACGTTAGCCTAGTGACTTCTAGTTGCTTCCAGATGCCTGTCTAAAGTTATAAAAGTGAACTTTTGCCCTAGTGTTGATATGCAGTTCATGGTAATGTTAAATTCTTAAAGTAAAAGTGATATTCTCCTTTATTTTTCATTTTCATCCTTTTACTTAAATTTTTAACATTACCATGAAATGACTCGAGATGTTTGAGAGTGGTTTCGCCCTCATTGGATTTCATATGGAGAAAGTAGAATTTTAGATCTCACTCAAAATCCAGCAGACTTATCTGTTTTTCAGGATTTCAGGATTGGGGGGGATTGCAATGTTTCCATTGGATTTTATCATGTACTAGGGTATGGAACTTGTATTTAATCGAGAGAACAAAGCCCTCTATGCAGGGGAGACTCCCAATAATCAAGAGAATGTAGGGTACTAGGGTATGAAACTTGTATTTAATTAAGAGCACTAAGGTCATTCGACTATGTAGGAGGAGACTCCCAATCAAGGACGAGACAAAAAATTAGAAATTTCTCATGGCTGATTTTGGATATTTCTATTTTCATTATGTGATTATTCATGAGTAAATGTGATGTAAATTTAGATACTTATAGTTTATGCATTGACAATTGACAATTTTATCATAATGTAATAAATTAGAATGTATCATATATGCTTTATGATTGCACATATTTCTTAAATGTCCTAATATATATATATATATATATATATATATATATATATATATATATATATATATATATATATTCGCGTTTCCCCGTTTCCCCGTTTCGTGCAATCTTGCAATACATTGATTTCGACGATCCATGGTAGCAAGAAGTAGGAAAGGGAAGGCATACTAGAAAAATAATAGATTGGATTGTGGATTAAACAACACCCAACATCAATTGTGAATAACCAGAAGTCATTTATGACTTGTTCGACAAGATATATATTCTGTAAATCTCTCTTTTTGAAGCAGCACATACGATACCATCTATATTGATTATTATTCAGGATATGAGGAACAAAAGGAAGTCTAGGACATAAACTATTCATCCATATCAATAACAACAACAAATAACATGATTTTATATCCCAAGGGGTGGGTGGCCCTTCACGGGAGCAAATCTCATTAAATACCTTGGGGTTACCAGCTGGTATTTCAGCGAGCAGTTGGTTACTACGCTTGTCGTCCATCCAGAAAAACTGGGAAGAGGGAGGAAATCTGCAAGGGGCTAGCAAGATGCTTGGAACGCCTAAACTGTGGGACAATATTTTTCCAGACCCGAAAAAGAAAGATGACTCCAGGTGATGTGGAGTTGGAGTATGATGTTACTAGGTACCATATAATAATACCTCCCTCCCAGGTCAAAGACATATGAGTTGAGTTAGAAGGCTGTCTCAGGTTTCAAGGGAAACTGTTTGTCAAGAAGATTCTACAATACAAGAATCAGCATAGATGGTGCCATGTCCAGCAGTCAAAGAAACTCTACCAAGCAAAACCCCGCTAATACACATTTAGCATTAGCTCTAAATCTTTTTCTGTGCTTTTGATGGCTAGTAACTACAATTAGGCAAATGAGACCTGCTAACAATTAGACCACAGTTTATTCATTTATTAAGAAGTCTGGTTTACATAGCTTGATGATGAGTGTGTCCCAGCACTCTAGTGTTAGCAGATAAAAAATCGCAATTCCAAATTAGTTATCATGATTTCAAGTTTCACGGGGCCAATTTGACAGCACAGTACATGTAGCCTAGTAGGGCATTTAAATTCCATGTTATCACTTCACCAACACAGAGAACACATATAGCCTAGTGGTATACATGGATACAGAAAGAAACAGGGCATTTGGGGGGCTTCTAACAGTTTAAAGAAAGAGATGGCGTTTAGCACAGCTCCCTCCAAGCGTTACCAGATGCATAATCAAGGAAAATTCGGGGAGGCCAAGTTTTGGGCAAGGATAAGGAAAAAATTCGGGACAAAATTGGAGAATAGAACAAAAATATAAAGATATACACATATATATTTTGATGAAAATATATAAGCAATGGTGAGTGCGACTTATAAGAGCGTTTGATCTGGACTTACTAGAAAAGAGGAGACTTCTTATAAATTTCAGCAAAATCTATCTCAAGGCACTCCTCAGCAGCTCTAAAGCTGATTTCTAGCATCCATGTTGCAGGGTTACATTTATCAGTAATCTTTGTCACACCTTCAATAGCCTGTCCAGGACATTTCAAGTTGCTAGATTCAATGAGACTTGAATAAATTGTAAGATGCCTTAATAACATATGCTGCATTAGCAAACATTAATCATATACCTGGAAGTACTCTATGACATGGATTGAATGGCAACCTAGTGGACCGCCATATATAATTTGACCACCTTGTTTCATCAACAACAGCTGCAAAAAAAAGAAAGAATGCTATTGTAGTTGGGATTGTTTGGGAAAGTAAGCATCATTAAATATTTGCAAGGTTTTGTTCAAGAAGCATTGCTTTACACACATGATTATCAGGTTTTACCTAGGTGTCCAAATGCATTGCCCTTCAGAGTGGGCAGTGAAAATTGTTTTAAATATTGATATTGGTGGGCTTCTAAAAGATCTTCCTTTCTAGAAATTTACAGAACCATCTACTTCTTCCTACAATCCATCTTATAACCTTTTCAAAACTAGCCATTTTGCTGAAGACCTTTGATATTACATATTTTACTCCATGGCCTTGGATTTGAAATTTAAATATAGCTCTCCGAACTCTAGATACATCACTACCAATTGGCCCCCTATGATTATTGTCAGTGGTTTGGATTTCTAGTGAAAAATATTTTTCCTTCCATGACATGTGGTCTCATGCATGCTTTCATATTTTTTTTGTGGGTGTCTGATCGCAATTTCAGATTTGGCTATATTAACAACCTGTAAGGAGTTAGAGATGTATCTTACCTCATCAAATCCTTCAAAAATATCTATACTTGGCTGATGGATAGTACAGACTACAATTCGGCCTGTGTCCACTGTATTCCTAACTGTATGCATCGTGATAGCTGCAGCTCTGGCATCCAGACTAGATGTTGGCTCATCCATGAATATGATTGAAGGATTTGCAACAAGTTCTACAGCAATGGTTAGTCTCTTCCATTGCTCAGTTGATAGACCAGTCACACCAGGAAGACCCACCAATGTGTCTCTCAAGCTATCAAGCTCTACAAGCTCCAACACTTCATCCACAAACATCTGTTAAATAGAACAATCTCAATCTTAGGAAACCCAATATTAAGAATGAAAGAAAGAAACTATATTAAAGTCCACAGGTGGTTCATAAGCAGCTCTCAACATTTCTGTTGCATCAGGGGTATATTTTTAAGATTAAAATCACCATAAATATTTACCTGCTTGCTCTTGGTATCTATTTCTGGTGAAAGGCGCAAGTAAGCAGAGAAAACTACTGATTCTCATACTGTTATCTGAGGAAAGTGAATATCATTTTACTTGCAATAATCTGAAACCCTGGCAAATGTCTCCTGTACCTTTGGAAAACGAGAGATATGTATATCCCCCTCAATATAACCTCCCGTTTTTCTTCCATAGCACATCCATGAATATGATATTCATATTTCTTTGAAATCTGTTATGGGCATTATAAGAGCGTTTGATCTAGACTTACTGGAAAAGAGGAGACTTCTTATAAATTTCAGCAAAATCTATCTCAAGGCGCTCCTCAACAGCTCTAGATCTGATTTCTAGCATCCATGTTGCAGGGTTACATTTATCAGTAATCTTTGTCACACCTTCAATAGCCTGTCCAGGACATTTCAAGTTGTTAAATTCAATGAGACTTGAATAAACTGTAAGATTCCTTAATAACATATGCTGCATTAGCAAACATTAATCATATACCTGGAAGTACTCTATGACATGGATTGAATGGCGACCTAGTGGACCGCCATATATAATTTGACCACCATGTTTCATCAACAGCAGCTGCAAAAAACGAAAGAATGCTATTGTAGTTGGGATTGTTTGGGAGGGTGTTGTTCAGTAAGCATTGCTTTACACACATGATTATCAGGTTTTACCTAGGTGTCCAAATGCATTTCCCTTCAGAGTGGGCAATGAAAATTGTTCTAAACATTGATATTGATGGGATTCTAAAAGATCTTCCTTTCTAGAACGAAGCCATTGGATATGGTGCCGGAATCGAACCGTTCAGTCTCTTCAAGTAAAGACGGTATTTCTGCAGCAAAACATGACTTATTTCTTTGTAAGGGATATGCCTGAGAATCCAACAAGCAAGCTCTCCTCTAGTCACAACATTCAGTCATAAGCATTCTGAATTTGCATCTGCCCAAACCTAAGAGAATTGGATTTTCTAAACAAGTACCTTGCAAATGTTCAATCTAATTAAATTTATTATATTTTTGTTTAAAAATTAAGGATTAAACATTGTTTTTTATTTTTATATGCATCCAGTAAATAATTATTGAATAAAAACAATAAATTGAATCTAAAGGGAAAATTCTAGTCCTTTACTATACATCTGTAACAATTTTTATGTGTATTCAATTTTTATGTGTATTTTGTCATATATTTCTCATACCAGCATTTTGAACCATACATTACAATGAATCAAAATAGTTGAATTTTATCATTACTATGAGAAAAAGCAGTGATGAAAGAACAAGGCTGGAAAGTGCTGTGGGCTGGCAATGGCAAGACCTAAGGGTCTAGATTCATCCTCTCCTCTCCTCACCAAGTCTATATAATGAAGCCACTCCAGAGAGAGATAATTACATGCTGCTGAAAAATCTTAGAGAGAGCTTTCTTTCTGTCCCTTAGGAATGACTTCATTATATAGACTTGGTGAGGAGAGGAGAGGAGAGGATGATTCCAGACCCTTTGTCCTAGTGAATTCAAAGTTTAGTACGAGTTCCCAAGCGATTAGATGAGGTAATTGAAAATTCAAACCTCTTCAAAGTGATCCCCTAAAAAATGAACAAATCTAAAAGCTTGACCAGGTCATTGCTGCTGAAGGGCATTAGGCAATCATTGCTCCTTGCAGTAAGGACAAGGGCGATGCATTGCTCCTTGTCAGTGTACAGGGAGAAATGAACCTGCTAATCTTTGCTTTTAAGGGAAGAAAAGTGGTGCTTCAGCAAGGTGACATCGTGGGACCCATTTTAAAACAAATGAACCATATTAAATTTAATCCAAAAGAAAATCGAAAAATCTAACCTTAGATTACATCTTCAGAAGCTTACCTTGCATCATTTGTCAGTCGTTGCTCTCGTGGAGAGAGCTTGCAGTTGAGATGTTGAGTAAACGTTCCCTGCTGTTGTAGCTGATTTGCAGATGATTTCACAGGGGAAACCATTTCTGTCTGAAAATAACATATACATACTTGTACAGTTATCAGCAGAACCCCAGGATCCAATTTATAATTTTAGCGTATGACCCTGGAAATTAAGCTCTACTGCGGTGTAACCTGAGGATCAAACTTGCAAAGCTCAATGCCTGTTAAATTACATTACAGGTGTCATGATGAAAGGTTCCAGATATTTTATCCTTAAAATGTAAAACTATCTTTAAATGTTTTCTGTTTTAAATGCCTTAAGAGGACCGAATCTGCAGAAATAAATATTATAGTTCTCCTCTCTTGAACAACCCACAATCTAAAGAAAAGCATTGTTCTTGTTTTAGCAATTGACAGAATGCATTCAAAGCAATCTTGGATTTCAACTGTTCTCTTCTCCCATCTGAATTTTTGTTGATGATTTCTAGATCAACATTTCCTAGCAAGCAATTTAATCTGGGTTGAACTTCAGTGGTGAAATTCTAATTCGTTGATTGGATATTTAAGCGTCATTTTCCATTTTGATTCCCTAGAAGGAGGTCTTGTCATCTATATATGTACCTTTCTTCAGACTATTATTAACTTTATCTAGCATGCAGGGCATTGGCATTGTGTTTTGGCATTTTCAGGCAACAGTTGTAAGCAACATGATGGGAAAGGCACACCTTCTGTCTGCATTCCTTGACTACAAGATTTGGACAAGTGATTAGACCCCTTTGGGCTCATTAAGAGGATCCATAAAATAATCTGCAACTGTATCAAAGGTAGTTGCATCCATGACCAGACTTGCAGACCTTTGAGAGATCTACAAACTTTTGAGAGGGGTGCCAGTCCCTTAGGGATATATATTAATAATCCAACTTTTAATGTCACAGCCAACCGAGACATCAAATTGATGTATAAGATATTTTTGTTTGTGCGACAAGGGACCTACCTTTAAGTAGCCATTGGATCCTTCAGGCAGCCATTGTACTACTAAAATATACAAAAGCATACATAATCCACACTACTCTGGATTTTAACCGGAAGAAACACATGTTCTTAAGCTCTCACTGATCTTCTTCTAGAGCTGTACGTGGTGTCAAGTTGGCAGTCCCAGCAATCAACCGCATTTTGTACACAAGTCACCAAAAAAGAAGCCAGAGTCCTGGATAGAGAAAGTAGGTTGGCAAGCAGTCCCTGAAGCATTTTCTCAGGGAAACGGTTAATTTCTTGTTTTCTTGTTTCACACAAAATGTAATACTCAGCTGTTAACCCTTTACATGCTTAATGACTCTTAAGCAGTTTGTCTACCAATGTTTTGTACTTTCATCTTCGAAGTTCGAACTACAACATCTGGAAAATTTTACAAGCTAGGAATCAAACCCAACCCAAGACCAAAGCTGCTCTTTGACCGTGCTACGTGCCATTTTCATGAAGACACGCTTAAGAGTTCGCTGTAGGAATGTGAATTGCATATTCAAAAATACCATCTTCCCTGCAATTTGAAGGCAGAGGAAAAGGGCCAACTTTTATAAAATGATATTAAAGAAGGGACTCAAGACACCAAACTTGATCATTGACAACCTTTCTTTCAATAAAAGGAACATGGCATAAAACCATAAAGTTCAAAAAAGTTCTTGCTTTACTAAACTTTATTAATCCCCTTTGCATGATGAATCGTTTCTGCTCTTAAGACATTACATAGTTTACACTACCCCGTAGCAACAATAACATGTTGCACAAGCTAGTAGCCATGGAGCTTCAAAGCCTACGATGGAGACTCTTTTTCGACAGCCAGGGTCAACACTTGGTCTAAAGACGATCTCCCGTACATAGTCAGGGATGCTTACTCAAAGCATTGAAATAAGAAGCCATCTCTTACAGTTCTAGCTGTATTGTGTCTATTTCCCTCTTACATAGACAGCCTGAACCTTTCTAGCTATATTGTGTCTATGACTATTTCCCTCTTTCTTAGAGGCTGTAAAGCTCAGCTCATTGGATTTCGTGTAAAATTGACAAAAGCCAAAACACTATGTTATTTGGATAAACTGGAAATATGCATTTGGGATTTCTGAAGCTAAACTGGAAATATGTATTTGGGATTTCTGAAGCTGCACACTGAGTCCAGTATCCATATTAAATCATAGATGTACCAAATGCATGGATTTGATTCAATACACGCTTGGTGGGAGCAGGGGGCGTGGGGCAGTGGACACAACTTAGGTTGTAGAATACACCTCCATTTTGTTCTTGGAACTATCAAGGGATTCGGGAACCTACTTAGCTTAATGGGTATTTGCTTTTCAAATCAAAGAGGTTTTAACTACTTCAGTAGGATTCCTTTGGTTCATAGGTCTAACACATGGAATTCAGGCATGTAAAATCAGCCAGGAATCACACCATCATTAAACACAATACCATAACCAAACTCAAGCAAACAAAATTAACTTGGTATGAAGGAGAAGAAAGAGGAACCAGGACGAGTATTACCAACAGTTGCATAGTCATATGTAGTGGGAACACCAGGCAAGGACGACACACTCATAGACCCCCTGATCACAGTCCTATCCATGCCATCGCCCACAAACATGATATTAGTCTTATTGGGAGGAATCCTAACGATCTCCTCATAAACCCCAGCCTTGATACGTATCACAAATCTCCGTTCAGAATAATCTGGTGCACTGTTCACAGCTTGTTGAATGCTCATGGAGGATTCATCCTTTGAAACAGTAACGTCGGGAACCAATTCATTTACCTCTGATACACCCAAAATTTTATTGAAATGATGGGAATAATCTGCAATGGTAGATAAATTCAATGATCTCTCCGTTTTGGGAGGCCTCCATATGACCATATTCTTCCCGTAAGTATCCAGAGCATCGACCATGCTTAGAGCATTACTAGTGAAGTTCATAACTATAAACAAAATCTCTTTGAGGACTCTATTTTGAACTATGCTCTCAGGTTATTCAATCAGGATTTGATGTGCATATATATATATTTCCCATGTAATGAAGTACAACCTTATATTCTAGCTATACTCTCAATTACAGAGTATAAGTAGGGTAAAATGTTTTTAAATATGAAGGTCTTACAACAAGGTGGCTAGAAGTTCTTGTAACGAGATCCAAACTTGTTAACTTTGGAAGATTGACTCATAAAATGTATTTATATATTTTACTTCTGAAATCACTATTTAAGTTTGCAAAGTTATACATATTCTATTTTTAGTGTGCAAAGTCATGCATATTCTATCTGTAAATTTGAATTGATAACTTTTGAATGATGCAACATATTTTTTTAACCATCAAATTATATTAAAAGATGATATTAAACTACTTGTTCTCGGATCATCTTGCATGTAGTTTAATCTCTGTTTTGTTATTTAATTTCTCCCTACCTTTATCTGACAATATCCATTTTTTACTATATGTGAAGCAGTTGCAAACTAATTTGTAGTTGTTGTTCAACTTTCAGCATTGAAGGACATTTCTGGACATTCTCTGTATTGCTTCAACTCCGGTAACAACCTTAATCTCCTTTCCGAGTTTTTGCTTCATTTCTATTTCATCCATGGACCATGATAGAAAATCCTCTTCCATCAATTGTACATTAGCCACTCAGCAACTATAATATTTTACCCTATTTACAAGAACAACATTCCTTAGTTTTTTTTTTTTCACTTTCTTGTTTTTTTTCAATACGTATTTCTGTGTGGCCCTAAATAAAGAAACAATACGTTACAAATTTCTTAGAAGAGATGGTATTATTTCCTTTTTTGGTCCACACAACGGGTTCCTTCAAGACTTTTACAAAGTCTTCTTCTTTGCTGACCCTAATGACCTTATTATGACACTCTGCCCTAATCAACATGGCAACTTATATTTGGCAAAATTTGATACAAAAGAACTCTATATGCAATGATTACCATACAGAGAGTGGTGCCTTTAAGTTTTGCTTACTTATCTCCATAGGATGAAGAGCTTGTGGAGTTATAGTTTGCAATAGGGATCATCTAAATGATATTGCTGACGCTGTTATCCATCACACTCCAGCTCTATCCAAAACAGTCTAGAAAAACTACATTTGTTGCATCTTAATCTAAACTGAAATTTCTGAGAACAAAATCTTCATTTTTCAGTCATAAGAAAACTTTTACAACTGAGATTTATATATGCCCAGAAATTCTCTTTATTTCAGCACAAGGGATCTTAGAAATTACAGCTTTTATTCTACACTTAAATCTACTCCTAAGACTGTAAAATTCATTAGATAATACCTGTAACATCTGACCAGTGATTCTGTCTCATAAATATTCAATCCTTAACAATCTAATAACCCTTAAGTCAGATTCATAATAAGTCCTTAAAACCTTCAATATTCATTATATATTTCAGGACTTAGCGGAGTTAGGGAGGTCACCCTTGTGTTCGCACTACACCATCCTCAAGTGAGGGAAGATGTTGCTCACGTAACAATGATGACTCTTCCATGTTCCACTTGGATTTCTCTTAATGAAGACTTTACACATAAGGGATGGTTTCAGTTATGGGCCCTTCAGCTACATCTCCCCTGCCTTACTGAGATTCCTATTTTACTGATTGGGCATATTGCTACTTGCAGTGGAGGAAAGTACAAGAAACATTGATCTTTCTCTTTGGGTTGTCTGGCAGATATCCCACAAAGTACAACCTAGCTATACTCTCAGTTACAGAGTATAAGTAGGGTAAAATGTTTTTAAATATGAAGGTCTTACAACAAGGTGGCTGGAAGTTCTTGTAACGAGATCCAATCTTGTTAACTTTGGAAGTAATTTGACTCATAAAATGTATTTATATATTTTACTTCTGAAATCACTATTTAAGTTTGCAAAGTTATACATATTCTATTTTTAGTGTGCAAAGTCATGCATATTCTATCTGTAAATTTGAATTGTAAATTTGAATTGATAACTTTTGAATGATGCAACATATTTTTTTAACCATCAAATTATATTAAAAGATGATATTAAACTACTTGTTCTCGGATCATCTTGCATGTAGTTTAATCTCTGTTTTGTTATTGAATTTCTCCCTACCTTTATCTGACAATATCCATTTTTTACTATATGTGAAGCAGTTGCAAACTAATTTGTAGTTGTTGTTCAACTTTCAGCGTTGAAGGACATTTCTGGACGTTCTCTGTATTGCTTCAACTCCGGTAACAACCTTAATCTCCTTTCCAAGTTTTTGCTTCATTTCTATTTCATTCATGGACCATGATAGAAAATCCTCTTCCATCAATTGTACATTAGCCACTCAGCAACTATAATATTTTACCCTATTTACAAGAACAGCATTCCTTAGTTTTTTTTTTTCACTTTCTTGTTTTTTTTCAATACGTATTTCTGTGTGGCCCTAAATAAAGAAACAATACGTTACAAATTTCTTAGAAGAGATGGTATTATTTCCTTTTTTGGTCCACAAAACGGGTTCCTTCAAGACTTTTACAAAGTCTTCTTCTTTGCTGACCCTAATGACCTTATTATGACACTCTGCCCTAACCAACATGGCAACTTATATTTGGCAAAATCTGATACAAAAGAACTCTATATGCAATGATTACCATACAGAGAGTGGTGCCTTTAAGTTTTGCTTACTTATCTCCATAGGATGAAGAGCTTGTGGAGTTATAGTTTGCAATAGGGATCATCTAAATGATATTGCTGACGTTGTTATCCATCACTCTCCAACTCTATCCAAAACAGTCTAGAAAAACTACATTTGTTGCATCTTAATCTAAACTGAAATTTCTGAGAACAAAATCTTCATTTTTCAGTCATAAGAAAACTTTTACAACTGAGATTTATATATGCCTAGAAATTCTCTTTATTCCAGCACAAGGGATCTTAGAAATTACAGCTTTTATTCTACACTTAAATCTACTCCTAAGACTGTAAAATTCATTAGATAATACCTGTAACATCTGACCAGTGATTCTTGGATTTCAACTGTTCTCTTCTCCCATCTGAATTTTTGTTGATGATTTCTAGATCAACATTTCCTAGCAAGCAATTTAATCTGGGTTGAACTTCAGTGGTGAAATTCTAATTCGTTGATTGGATATTTAAGCGTCATTTTCCATTTTGATTCCCTAGAAGGAGGTCTTGTCATCTATATCTGTACCTTTCTTCAGACTGTTATTAACTTTATCTAGCATGCAGGGCATTGGCATTGTGTTTTGGCATTTTCAGGCAACAGTTGTAAGCAACATGATGGGAAAGGCACACCTTCTGTCTGCATTCCTTGACTACAAGATTTGGACAAGTGATTAGACCCCTAACTGGAAATATGTATTTGGGATTTCTGAAGCTGCACACTGAGTCCAGTATCCATATTAAATCATAAATGTACCAAATGCATGGATTTGATTCAATACACGCTTGGTGGGAGAAGGGGGCGTGGGGCAGTGGACACAACTCAGGTTGTAGAATACACCTCCATTTTGTTCTTAGAACTATCAAGGGATTCGGGAACCTACTTAGCTTAATGGGTATTTGCTTTTCAAATCAAAGAGGTTTTAACTACTTCAGTAGGATTCCTTTGGTTCATAGGTCTAACACATGGAATTCAGGCATGTAAAATCAGCCAGGAATCACACCATCATTAAACACAATACCATAACCAAACTCAGGCAAACAAAATTAACTTGGTATGAAGGAGAAGAAAGAGGAACCAGAACGAGTATTACCAACAGTTGCAGAGTCATATGTAGTGTGAACACTAGGCAAGGACAGCACACTCATAGACCCCCTGATCACAGTCCTATCCATGCCATCGCCCACAAACATGATATTAGTCTTATTGGGAGGAATCCTAATGATCTCCTCATAGACCCCAGCCTTGATACGTATCACAAATCTCCATTCAGAATAATCCGGTGCACTGTTCACAGCTTGTTGAATGCTCATGGAGGATTCATCCTTCGAAACAGTAACGTCGGGAACCAATTCATTTACCTCTGATACACCCAAAATTTTATTGAAATGATGGGAATAATCTGCAGTGCTAGATAAATTCAATGATCTCTCCGTTTTGGGAGGCCTCCATATGACCATATTCTTCCCGTAAGTATCCAGAGCATCGACCATGCTTAGAGCATTACTAGTGAAGTTCATAACTATAATGAGTTCTTGCATGGATCTTCCAACTGCCTGGGTAGTATTAACATATTTGAGAGCCGAATTGCAGTCATTCTGACGACTCAGCGCTGCGCTCATCCAGATCGAAACTCCAGCGTAGCCATCACTACTGTCTGCGAAGGGTTTCGAGCGGGTAATCTCTCCAGCATGAGATAAACAGGGAGTTCAACCAGCACATGCAATGTTAACCGATTAAAATTCCAACTATAATGATCTGATCCAACGGTAAAATCTCTTTTAATCGTCTAACATATCAGATCAATGGTTGAAAATAAGACACGGTGGCATATAAGGGAGTTCTTCCCAGAGGGAAACACCTTACGGCGTAACAAGTAATTAATATGTGATACATTTTATAATTACAACTACTGTTGTTAAGGTTCCAATAATGTTTGTGAATTTGTCTGAAATTTGAATGTAATGTGGTTGTACAAAATTTGATCTACTGATTACTTGGACAAGCAGGGATAAAAGGAGCGATAACTCTGATATTTAAATGCGTGTGAAAGAGACATCTACACTATACAATACATTTTAACCTTGGTGACTTGGGCATGAAACTGCCAATGGTTACCTTCTTTCTTATAGAATTCATAATAGAACTATTACTAGCACTGGAACTAACAAATCACATCTCAACTATTTTGGTTGAATAATCAGTTTGAAAGCATTATTTACTTTGAAGGAGGAATAGGAATAGCATTATTGTTCCCAGAAAGAGGAATAGTGTAAAAGTCAACACATTGCCACATTCTGGTGAATTTCGATGAATGTAGAGGATGCTTGGCCTTCACCCAGTGGACAAAGTCCTTGCTTATGTATAAAAAATCCACCCCTATGCGTTTCCTCTTATTTCCAACTACTATCCTCCATTTTCCATCGTGGCCAAGCCATCCAATGGTGGCATCCTTGAATGAGCTCCCATTGATCCAAAATTTTGGAACCAAAACAGGATTCTAAGGGATATTTACCCATTCCTTGAGAAGAGGATCAGAGGTATCCTTAGGAACAACCATGTTCAGTAGTTGTTGGGATGAATTGGCCCATCTTGTGTAGCTAATCACACCTGTATATCATACCAGTCACTCAGAAAAATCGCAGGATGAGGTGAATGACAGTGAATAAGATCCTTCAAAACGACATGTGCCTAGATAATATTTCCCCACACTGCTCCTTGAGGATTATACTAGTAAAGGAGACATGATTATACTCGTAGAATAGAAGATATGGTAGAATTCCTTGTAGAACATTGGCGCTGCAAAACGAACCTAATGCAAATTCACCACAAAGAATATTAAATCTAATAACTTTTGAATGCATGAGTTGAAACTATCGCATGGATCAAAACCCCTCAAGCAGATGATACCATTCTGCAATCAGAGCCAAATAATACAAAATAATCACTTGTAACTACAAAGATCCTCTACAAAGATCCTCTCGCATATCTTGATTTCGTAGCACTCGACAAAATTAAAAAAAGAAGAAGTTACAATGAAAGTCAGAGAAGAAGAGGTTTCTTCCCATTCTCGACGACTGGGTTTTCAAATGGACACTGCCATGGCAAAGCGTTCAGTGAGTAGGAAAGGCTTTGGTACTGTCACATTTAATGGACGTTCATATCCCCTACTGGTTTACAATCTTGATCGCATACTCGTACAAGTTTGCAAGCCCGACCGCACAGATACTCGTACACAACATCTGACGGCAGCCCTCAGGCCTTGTTCCGGTTATGCAGTGACGCCCTGACGTTAGCCAAGAAGGCTTTGGTCGAGGTATGCGGCAACACCCTGACGTTAGCCAAGAAATATACGTAGAAAACCAAAGTGAACATTAGGAAAAATGAAATAATTTCATGTACAGTCAAACTAATGCTTTTAACTTCTTGTGATAGGTCACTTGCAGTGACATAATAATTATTTTGACAACTGAAATGTGACTAGAGCGCATTTGACCGTGTGACATAAACATCATTATGGTCACTGTTCGTGCGCGTGGCACATTAACAAGCATGAGGAATGTCATTCAATTCTACGACTTCAATCTTTGGTTGATTTTGTAAGCAGTGACATTATTTACCAATAACAACCTCATATTATTTTAACATATTTTTTTAGCTTTCATTTATAAAACAAGTTTAATATGTAATATTGTTGGTTAGTACTTGTCTTTTAAGCAAAAATTAATTGATAACAAAATTTATTTGGGTTGACCGCGGCGAAATTTTGAAATATTTGCGGTTTTTCCTAAGTTGCACTAAGGTTTACGGGGCGGAATGGAATGGGGGTCTTATTACGCGCTTCGCATGGATCGAGGCGAATGGCAGGTGGCGCGCGTGAGGGGCACGTGGTTGCATGCGCTCTGGTGGTCTGATCGCTCGCCAGGTGTCCGTCCTCGAGATTGGGGAATGTTCCGCCTGTGTTTTACTGTCTTCGCGGCATTTGGGTTGGTATTGTTACTTGCTTGTTCGGCTGTGCAGTCTGTGCGATGTTTGGTCTGCGGTAGAGTTGCGCCCGGGTGTTGTTATTTGCAGTCTGTGCGATTTTTCGTCTGCGGTGGAGTTCCTGCCTGCTGGGTGTGCGTTTGGTAAGTTCGGCTAAGTTAATGGCATTCTGGTTGAATACTGAGGGTGTGTGTTCTGGTTAAATACTGAGGGTTTCTCTTACCTGCATGCAAGAGTCCATGGTTATTTGAGCATTATAAGTTAATGGCATTCTGGTTGAATACTGAGGGTTTGTCTTAGCTGTGGTCGGCATGCGCTGTGGTGATCTCATCGGCGGCCAGTTGTTCCTCTTCGAGATGCTGGAAAGTTCGGCTTGGGTTTTACTGTCTTCGCGGCCTTTGGGTTTTACTGTCTTCGCGGCCTTTGGGTTGGTATTGTTACTTGCTTGTTTAGCTCTGCAGTCTGTGCAATTTTTCGTCTGCGGTGGAGTTCCTGCCTGCTCGGGTGTTGTTACTTGCTTGTTTAGCTCTGCAGTCTGTGCGATTTTTCGGCTGCGGTGGGGTTCCTGTCTGCTCGGTGTGACTTTGGTAAGTTCGACTAGTGTATGGCATTCTGGTTAAATACTGAGGGTTTCTGTTACCTGCATGCAAGAGTCCATTGCTATTTGGGTTTTACCCTGTTCGCGGCCTTTGGGTTATTATGATTGCTTGGTTGTTTAGCTGTGCGGTCTGTGCGATTTTTCCTTTCTATTTGTTCTATTGTCTGCGGTGAAAACACAATGCGGTTGCTGCGTGCTGTGTTACCTGCATGCAAGAGTCCATGGTTATTTGAGCATTATAAGTTAATGGCATTCTGGTTGAATTCTGGGGGTTTGTCTAGCTGCATGGGTTTTATGCAAATTTGGGTAAATGTCTGCGGGAAGCTATGATTGTTAGTTGTATTGTTTAGAGGTTAAGTTCGGCTACTGCATTATAAATTAATGGCATTTGGATTATTATTGTGAATACTGAGGGTTTGTCTTCTGGTTGAATACTGAGGTTTTCTGTTACATGCATGCAAGAGTCCATGGTTATTTGAGCAGTATAAGTTAATGGCATTCTGGTTGAATACTGAGGGTTTGTCTTAGCTGTGGTCGGCATGCACTGTGGTGGTCTCATCGGCAGCCAGCTGTTGCTCTTCGAGATGCTAGAAAGTTCGGCTTGGGATTTAGTGTCTTCGCGGCCTTTGGGTTTTACTGTGTTCGCGGCCTTTGGATTGGTATTGTTGGTTGCTTGTTTACCTCTGCAGTCTGTGCAATTTTTCGTCTGCGGTGGAGTTCCTGGCTGCTCGGGTATTGTTCCTTGCTTCTTTAGCTGTGCAGTCTGTGCGATTTTTCGTCTGCGGTGGGGTTCCTGGCTGCTCGGGTACTGTTCCTTGCTTGTTTAGCTGTGCAGTCTATGCGATTTTTCATCTGCGGTGGGGTTCCTGCTTGCTCGGTGTGGCTTTGGTAAGTTCGCCTGTATGGCATTCTGGTTAAATACTAAGAATTTCTGTTACGTGCATGCAAGAGTTCATGGTTATTTGGGTTTTACCCTGTTCACAACCTTTGGGTTGTTATTGTTACTTGGTTCTTTGGCTCTGCGGTTTGTGCGATTCTTCCTTTCTATTTGTTGTATTGTCTGCGGTGAAAACAGAATGCGGTTCCTGCCTTTTCTGAGGGTTGCTGTTACCTGCATGCAAGAGTACATGGTTATTTGAGCATTACAAGTTAATGGAATTCTGGTTGAATACTGAGGACTTGTCTTAGGTGCATGGGTTTTATGGAAATTTCGGTAAATGTCTGCGTGAAGCTGTGATTCTTAGTTGTATTGTTTACAGATTAAGTTCGGCTATTGCATTATAAGTTAATCGCATTTGGATTATTATTGTTACTTGGTTGTTTAGCTCTACGGTCTCTGCGATTTTTCCTTTGTATTTGTTGTATTGTCTGTCGTGAAAACACAATGGGGTTGCTGCGTGCTCGGTTAACTCTGTCGCAAACGTTTGGTTGCGGTTCTGTTGTTCCAGGTGCGACTTGTATCCCGCAACTTTGTGTTGTCGCTTTGATAAGTTCGGCCACTGCATTACAAGTTAATGGCATTCTGGTTAAATACTGAGTGTTTCTGTTACTTGCATGCAAGATTCCATGGTTATTTGAGCATTATAAGTTAATGGCATTCTGGTTGAATACTGAGGGTTTGTCTTAGTTGCATGGGTTTTATAGAAATTTGGGTAAATGTCTGCGTGAAACTGTGATTCTTGGTCGTATTGTTTAGAGGTTAAGTTTGGCTACTGCATTATAAGTTAACGGCATTCTGGTTAAATACTGAGGGTTTCTGTTAGCTGCATGCAACAGTCCATGGTTATTTGAGCATTATAAGTTAATGGCATTCTGGTTGAATACTGAGGATTTTGTGTGCAGACTTCGTTAACCAATTTCGTCATTTGCACATTTTCTCATGGTACTGGCATAGGCTGGCTTGTGCATGCATATGGTCTGGACGAGAAGGAATTCGAACGCTCGGCTTCGTTGCAGGTACGGTGTTATTCTACTAATTGCCTTTTGTCAATAAGTTAAACCTTAGATTAAAATGTCATGTTAGCTAGTTATAACCACATTGGTTGTGATATGATGTTTAACTACCTTGTTCTCCTTAGAGAGAAAAAATTGTTTTATTATGGAAACAAAATTACATTTATTATATATGTTTCTGCATTTCACAGATATCCTTAAGCATAGGAAGTGATAAAAGTATTGCTAGCAACATATCTTGTTTCATAAACAGTTTCCAAAAATGTCAATATGACAGCCCTATCATAGTCATTCTAACATATATCAGAGCTTTGAAACGAGTTTTATGTCATAAGAAATTAGCTGCTAGATATGTCCATAAACAGTCCCATGAAAAAATATAGATATAGAGATATGGTTAAGCATAGGAAGTGATAAAAGTATGGATGAGAAGATATGTTGCTTGATAACCAGTTTTCAAAAATGTCAATATGACAGCCTTGTCATGGTCATTCTGACATACATCACAGGTTTGAAACCAGTTTTGTCTCATAAAGAATTAGGTCCTGGATATGTTCATAAACAGTGCCATAAAAAATTATAGATGTACATATTGACATTTAAAAGACATTCCATCAGCTCTCCTTCCACTCTCTGTTGAATGGGCCAAGCTCATGGTACCAACTATAATCTTGCTTTTGACAGTCCATCAGTTTCCATGTTGCTGTCTTTGTAAACATGTTCAAACATGATGTGTTAAATACTCTGTTTAAGCAAGTCGAATCTCTTGAAATATAGGTTGAAGTTTATAATTATCCAATCGATTTGTTCCATTCATCCGATTCACCACAGTTTGTGAATCATCAAAGATCTGTAATTTTTGCGCATGTTCTTTCACATGCCACAATTGCCAACAGTCTTGTGACAATTTGCTTAGGCAGATTGTTGCTGTGTTTGCCAAAGCCGTCCTTTGAACATATTACATGTTCATCATTTATATGGATTGTACCTGCAGTGTCCAATAATGATGGATGTTGTTGAGAAGCGTTATGGAAGTATGCTTATGCACTACTCGTATCTGGTTCAGTTTCCAAAAATGTCAATATGACAGCGCTATCATAGTCATTCTAGCATATATGGGAGCTTTGAAGCGAGTTTTATCTAATAAGAAATTAGCTGCTAGATATGTCCATAAACAGTCCCATGAAAAAATATAGATATAGAGATATGCTTAAGCATAGGAAGTGATAAAAGTATGGCTGAGAAGATATGTTGCTTCATAACCAGTTTTCAAAAATGTCAATATGGCGGCCCTGTCATGGTCATTCTGATAGGCTGATAACGAATAGCAGGAAACTTTTTACCTTGGTATATGTTAGAGTTGCAACCTAGCATAAATCAGAGACAATACTTTTTATATTTTGACAGTTGAATTGGTGCACCACTTATGTAAAACTCATAAATAGGCTCATGGTCAATTTATTTGACAAATGCAATTGACAATGGTGTTAGCTCTCAGAAATATTCTTAAAGTTCTGTTGCATTTGTTCATTTTGTCTTTGCATTGCTTCCTTTTGTTAACTTCATTTTCTGTTTCGATTGTTCCCTTTTGTTTACTTGCAGAAATATTCTTAGAATTATGCTCCATTTTTTTCATTATGTCTTTGCATTGTTTGCATTTCCAATTTCTTTGTTATTTACAAATATGGCTTGCTGCTAGAAATTTGATATTTGTTTACGAAGAAAATGCAATAGCGTATTTTTTTAATATACATACATTTTGTTCAAAACAATCACATTCAGTTTTTGCTAACTTCATTAATTTTTTTTGCAAAGCTGTACAAGACAATTGCAAAAGCCAGCTCTGGTAAGCAATTGCAAATGATGGAACAAATAATAGATGTTGACAATTACAAATTCAGATTGCAATGCATTTTGCCTGAAAACATTGATATTGTATTAAAAAGAAATGGTCTTTTTAGACTAAATGCATTTTCATATACTGTAGGAGATTGTCTATTTGACTCGTTCGAAATGCTTCTGCATTTTCGTTATACTTCAAATGAATTGCGAAATGGGTTAATAGACCACTTTCTTTTTTGCTTAAAGAACAATGACGTTGAAGCAATACAGTCATATCAATATGAACTAGCACCTGACTTCCTATGCGAGTTACATGGTGTTAATGATATTGGTACATATCTTCATAAAATGCATTATTCTGCATCTACAAATATAAACGAATCTGAACGAGGTTTATGGGGTGATACCTTTTGCATACATTGGTTAGCTAAATGGCTAGATATATCAATTGCAGTTTGGTCATTGACAAGAAAAACGAGATATTTGCTCTTCAATCAACATGAAAATGCAATTCCATATTGCATTCTCTTTCATGATGCAAATCCTGTTAGTGGTCATTATGAACCATTGGTTTACCAAAAGTTTCCAATTTGCATTTGCAATGAGTCTAATATCTACCTATCACCTATTTGCAAAGATGTTCAAAGCAATTGGATGCACATTGCAAATAATATGCTTCTAAATGGACTCACAATTGCAAAGCAAGTGACATATAATTGTGGTGACAGTCTCTTTAATGCAATTTGCTATTTAGTAGCAACAGAATTCAATGCAGAGTCTTTGCGACTTTACATTGTGCAATCTTTTTGCAATGCAGTTATGCATAAGAATCAAGAAGCATTGCATTGTTTACAGCAATACCTGGTAGTTGATGCGATACACTATACAATGAATAGCAATTGGCAACAATATCTGATAAATATGGCAATGCCATATGAAAAAGGACAAGTGGAAGGCGGACCATTTTGCCTGCAATGGATATCTGTCATATTCAAAGTCAATATCCAAGTATGGTCCTCTGTTACTAATAGCTTTGTCAACTACAGTTGCGCTTATTCAAGATCCAATGATATTGTTAACATCTTGTCATTCATGACAAATACATCGCATATTCACTATCATGCAATGATACAAGAATATGTTCACAATTCTCAACAATTGTCCATGGAAACAAATGATGTTTGTAATCAATTGCATCATGGGCATGTACTAGAAAAAGAGCAATGTATATCTCAAGTACATTTTAGCAATAATATTGCATTTGAGATAGCATGTCATTTAGAGCAAATGCAACCAACTAAGGATTGTAGGCTGAATTATCACAAGCTAAAGCAATTCATACGTGCAAAACGCAAATGCAATGACAAATGCAAAAAACCATTTTCTAATAAGAAGTCAAAAAAGAAAAATGCAATACAAATTTATATCGAAAAAGTCGAAGACACGCCTAGGAATACATGTGCAGTTTGCAACAAATTGCATTTTGCAAAAAATATTAGGTTCTTCACTACAAATTTGCAAGAAAAGCATATGGATTTGACGTTGAACAATAGGACCTTTAACAATGAAAACATATGTGTTTCTTCCAAGAAATCACTCGACAATGGAAAGCTACCACAATTTGCAACACCCGAACAAATAAGACGTAACATTTCATTGCCAACTGTAAATATACTTTCAGACCTAGAAGAAAGACTTGTGTCATTGAGAATTGCATTTGCACAAATCAGACAATGGGGACATAGACGATCACAAATTGGCTTAACGGGATCAATTATCAATGTACCAGTTCATATGGACATTGTGCAAAAAGCATTGCCACAATATCTAAATGATACAATGACAATTGCAGTTGCATTGAAAAGAAGATTGCAATACAAAAATGCATACCAAACAGGCAAAGTACGTCCCATTATTGTCATGAAGGCATTGAACGAACTATGTTCTAGAAGTCTTTATAAAGCTAGCAACATTTGTATAAATGAGAATTGGGCCCATGTTTTACAAGAGGATAATGAATACATTGTACAAAATTCAAACAGTGACAATGAAAGTGATACAGATAGTGATGCAAATAATGAAGCACCTACTGAAACATTGGTGCATGGATTAATAGAATCACAACGCATCTACGATCTGCAAGACAAGATTATTGAAGTCGCCCCTGCTGAAGGACAACGACCATTAGGCATCTTCAAGGACAAATATGCAGAAGAAATGAACTTTCCAACATTATTTTATGGCGATGCACGTGATCATGACATCACAAATAGGTTTACGTACCAAAAAATTGTGCAATGGGAATTGTTACAAGCAAGTGGTGACTTCCAATATCATACAACAAATTTGTTTTTCAAGACAATGCGAATAATAATTGATAAAGTGCTTTCTTGCATATGGGTGCGAATAAGAAAGGGACAACTAAAAGGCAGGAAAATATTAGCAAAAGATGTCAAGTATCGAGCAAATTTGGAAAAGTTATTGAAATCTGACATTGGATACATAGATTTCAAAAACATTCGCATATCTTCTGACCATTTGGAACAAATTAGGAAAAACATATTTGCAATGATACGACAACTAGGCCCTCCAACTTTCTTTGTGACATTCACAAGTGCAGAACATCGATGGAAACCATTAGTAGATACACTTGTCACATTGTTTAGAAATAAAGCAAAAAAAAGTGCTATTGATATATTAGAAGATGATGACATTGACTACCTTATAAGAAAATATCCAGTCACATGTAGCCAATACTATAGACATAGAATTAATGCTATAAAGCGATTGATATCTCAAGATACTACATTCTTTGGAAAAATATCTGATTACTATTTTGTAACAGAATTCCAGAATAGAGGAACTGAACATGAACATGGACTGTTATGGATAGAGAATGCTCCAATATATGGAAAAGAAAGCAACTCAGAAATTGAGAAGTTTGTTGACAATTACATCACTTGTAATACAAATCATTTGGAGCCAAATGTTGCTAAATTGCATAAACATCACCATACAAAAAGTTGTAAGAAGCGAAAAAATTCAAATTGCAGATACAACTTCCCCATGCCACCAATGAAATCAACAATGATCATTGAACCAACCAATGCAGAAAATACAAAAGTTGTAGAGAAATCAATATCGTTTTTTGAATTCTTGGGGCAAACAAACTACAATGATTCAACAACACATGACGATTTCCTCCTAGAAATAGGATTGCTACAAAATGAGTACATAGAGCTATTGCAACATACAGTAAAGCAACCAACAATTTTCTTGAAACAAAAACCTTCTCACATTTGGAATAACAGTTTTGCAAACAATATCCCTGCTTTATGGAATGCAAATACAGATGCACAATTTGTGCTAAATGCATATGTTGCAGCATCATATTGCAGTTCATATATGGCCAAAATTGACAAGTCTATGACAAATGCATTTAGAAGAATACGGAAAGAGCATCAAAAAGATGAAATTGATGCTATGCAAATGATTCGTAAACTTGGAAATACATTACTCAATCTACAACAAATGTCAGCTCAACAAGCAGTGCATATAGCACTTTCATTGCCATTGAATTCTAGTTCAAGGGAATGTATATTTGTCAACACGTCTCCAGTTGATGAACGCACGTTTATGCTTAAACCACCTATTCTTTTGAAACAAGAACCTGATGATTCAGAAGATGTTATGTGCCATTCCATTGTTGACTACTACATTGGACGACCAAGTTCCATTAGCAAAATCTGCCTTGCAGAATTTGTATCAAATTACAAGAAAAATGGCAAACCGATATCTAAAAGGAAAAAACCAAATGTTATACGATTTGTCAAATATAACAAACACAATGATATTGAAAACTTTTGTCGAGAGAAATTATTGTTATATATGCCATTTGAAAATTGTGAACATACATTGAAACAAGAATTGCCTACATGGCTCTCTGCATATACATTACATGAAAAAACAATTCAAGTTAATGAAGCCAAATTTACATATAACATCAATCCAACATGGGGTGATTTAGAGACTGCAACAAATGAGCAAATTAGTTCTTTGAGTGCTAACGAAATGAATATGCAAAATCAAGAGAACAATTCGCATTATGAGGAATATGATTTGCAATCGGACTTGCAATTTCCAAAACAATTTGAAATGAAGAAAAAAATCAATCTTGGATTTCAAATTACTGCCCATCCATTTTTAATGGAGAACAATGAATATTACAAACTTAGAAGAATCTTGAACAAAGAACAACAAGCAATTGTAAAAGACATTGCAATTAAAAAAAAAAAAAACCCAAGGAACCAATTTACCTTTTTATTACAGGTGGAGCAGGTGTAGGTAAAACGCTCACAGTAAAAGCAATTTTCCAAATGCTTATACGAATTTATGATTCACAAAACACAACTGATCCTATGAAACCAAAAGGTCTAATATTAGCATACACAGGAAAAGCTGCATATAATGCAGGGGGAACAACAATCCATTCTGCATTGCTAATGCCTTTTAACAAGTCTCAACTGTTCTCGCTGAGCAAAGAAGTATTGGACAACTTATCAAAGCTATATCAAGAATTGCAAGTAGCTTTCATAGATGAGATCTCGATGATTGGAAGTCGGTTCTTATATTCTATTGACAATAGACTCAGAAACATAAAACATGTCCAAACAAAATACTTTGGGAACATTGACATCATATTTTGTGGTGATTTCTATCAAGCTCAACCTATCCAAGACTCTCTTATTTTTGAACAACCAACAATCAACAATCAAACAATAACACATGATTTCTGGAAGGATAATGTCAAGTGCTTCCAATTGCATATGACAATGCGACAAACAAATAAGAGATTCATATCAGTGTTAAATAGAATGCGAACAAATTGTCAAACATCTGAAGATATAACATACATGAATACAAGTTGCATGCGCCCTGTACCAAATGATCCAACATTTCCCTACTTATTTTACAAAAACAAAGATGTTGCAATGCATAACAAGAAAATGTTGATGCTAATGCCTGGCAAAGAAATTTTGATTCATGCAATTGACGAAAATCAAGAGAATAACGACAATTTCACAGCTCATCAACATACGGCTATTTTGCCACCACAGCTTTTGATAAAGTTGAACATGTTAGTTGAAATGTATGCTTGCAATTATGATGGAGCAGATGGGCTAGTGAATGGTGCAGATGGAATAGTTAAAGCATATACCCATACAAATAAGGTCGATGTTCTATGGATTAAGTTCCATGACCCTAACATTGGTCATCGACAATCTAGAAAACTAGGTCATTTGTACACTTCAGAGATAGCGCATGATTGGACACCAATATTGCGAATATCAAAACCAATGCCTATGACATCAAAGATGGCACCATTGAAAATACGAAAACAATTTCCAATTCAGCTTGCATGTGCACGCACAATACATAGATCACAAGGCTTAACCTTGGATAGGCTTGCATTCGACCCTACTGGAGTACAGGTGCATGGCCTAGTATACACAGCACTGTCACGTGTCAGAAACATAGAATCACTGTATTTGCTTAATCCTCTTAAACATAGCAACTTCAAGGTCAAGCAAAAAGTAAATTCTGAAATGCAACGTTTGCAAACCACTGCAAAATGGCAACTAGAATATGACTATTCATCAATACAGTCATTGCAATCCATCTTTATTCTTTCATTGAACACTCGCAACCTTCATGCGCATCTTACTGACATATGCAATGACTATGACACAATGCAATCTGATATCTTGTGCTTACAAGAAACACATATGTTGCTGTCTATGCAAAATGAATACTTCAAAAATTTCAATTGCATCTCAAGTTGCATTAAGCATGGAGTAATGATATTGATAAAGAAAAATATCATTATCCTTGAACATACCCATTTTGAAGACTGCTTTGTAGAAGCATTGTTTGCAAAAATAAAAGTTCACACATTGCAAATTGCAATACTCAATATATATGCATCGCCACATGCAAACCTAAACAATATCCTCAACGTCATTGGAAAAGCCTTATACCAGTTAGATCTGAACAATATCACAGTTATACTAGGGGACTTCAATATTGATATGGTGCATTGCAATCAAAAAACAAAGCAACTAGAAACCTACATGCAAAACAACAATCTTCATTTCCTAGTTGACAAAACTAATAGCATGCACAAATCATTGATTGACCATGTTTGGGCAAATCTAGGCAATATAAAGTATAGAATTTTCGTATTGGATGCATATTGGTCTGACCATGATGTAATATCTCTTGTCCTTGACCTATGATATACACATGAAACAGTTTACAAAATTGCAAATTTTGGCATTTTTGCAATACCTCATTGGTTTTACCATATCTATTTTACTAAAGCAAACTACAATATCTTTTTGTGGTAAACGAAGTGATAACAGCATACATACTATGCATTCTATTCTACATTTAGATATATGGCATTCTGTATTGATCAATGCAACTTGTTCCAAAGACAGCCTTTTCAATTAACCAACACAACTATCCTACCATAAATTTGCAGATATGACCTCATCTATTTATGCATGCAGAGTCTGCTTGTAAAACCCTTTTCAATTGAACAGAACGACCAAGAAAAAAGAACAACAACATGCAACATAAACAAACAGAGTATATTCTTTTTTCCCTTCCTCTTCCATGGATCTTGTCTTTTTGTTCAAGTTTACTTTTATATGTTCTTTTGACTTGTACTAAATATGTCTTGCTATTGTATAACATAGCATAAATCTTGAAAAAGGAAATGAAACAATTGAAGAAATAGAATGCATAAGCCAATTAGAAAGCGCAAACGAACCACTTGTTTTCCAAAGGTATGTCTATGACAACCACACAAAAATGGTAATCTGTATTTAGAATATTAATGTCTAGTATATATGTATTCTATTTTTAGTTTTTACATATGTATGGTTCTATGCTTTTAATGTTCTTGGTCAGTTTTTACTTCTGCTTTGCACTAAATATATGTTACTATTCTATAACATAGCCTAAATCTTCAGAGACGAAACGAAACAATTGAAGAAATAGAATGCATAACGCAATTAGAAAGGGCAAGCCAACCACTTGTTTTGCAAAGGTATGTCTATGACAACTATACAAATATGCTGATTTGTATTTAGAATAATAATGTTCAGCAAGGCATGTTTTTGGCAACTATACAAATATGCCAATTTGTATTTACAATGTTAATGTTTAGTATATATCCATTCTATCTTTACATATGTATGGTTCTATGCTTTTAATGTTGCTTGTTAACTGTTTACTTCTATATGCTCTTTGAAATTGAACTAAATATATGTTCCTATTCTATAACATAGCATAAATGCTGAAAAAGGAAAACAAAAAACTGAAGAAATAGACCACATAAGTCAATTAGGAAAGGCAAACCAACCACTTGCTTTGAAAAGGTATGTATGACAACTATACAAATATGCTATTTTCTATTTAAAATATTAATGTTTACTATATATATCTCCTCTTTTTACATATCTATATTTAAATGTATATATGTCAGATTAGTGTTTGCTATATATATCTTCTCTTTTTACATATCTATATTTAAATGTATATAAATTAGAAAATCTTGGACGAGTGAAGAAAGCACTAGTAGTAAGTTCCCCCAAACAATGCAACAAGAAGACATGTACAGGTTACATATCACAATTTCTTTATTGATTGCTTATCACAAAATACATGTGATAATATCCACACCATATTGAACCATGCGTTTGCTTGTGTTAGTCCAACTCAAACAATCGGAGCCAAACTTCATTCAACAAACGTGCAAAATGATACATCAAAAAGGTATGCATATGAAACACAATACTCTAATCTATTTCTAGTTATTCAGTGTTTAGGAGAAACATAGTATTGTACAAATGTTTATAGCAATTTCTAACTAGGCAATTTTAATAGGCAAAAACAGATACTGCCAATTAAAGTATCAATTGAAGATCTCAATAGTCGTAAAACTGGGCAGCTATTTGTTGGAGACATAATGGTTGTCTATAGTGCATTCCTTGATAAAGCAAACAAATCACGTCAAGTATTGCGAGCTGATTTGACAGATGATCAAGGAATGATGACTATAACGTTGAGTGTACCTGCACATTTGGTCGAGCGACATGAACACAAAATTTTGCAAGGCAACAGCATCTCAATTACAAACTTCAGGATATTGCCTAAAACTGTTTATGATCGCGGTGACTGTGACAAAATAATATTGCTTACTGAATCAAGTATCATAGAAACTGTACCTGAAGTTTGCAAAGAATATCATTTCATTCCCAATACAACCATTAGGCAATTTGCAAACAAAAAAGAAATGTACCCAATTGGCACAATCGCTGCTGCCGTTACACTTGCCAAACGAGTTGGATTGCATTACATACTCCATATCAAAGACGGAGATTCTGAAGACGACAATGCAACTGTATGTATTCAGATGTTACTTATTCTTAATTGTCAGTAAATAATATGCATCACTTCAATAGATAATTGTTCTAATTTGTCCATAGTTTTTGTAATTTGTCTTCTGCAATTGCAATCTTTCAATGCATACGAACAATGTAGTTGCATATTACTTCTTGTATTTTTCAATACATAGCAATTTCTGTTCTGCAGTTGCAACTCTTTGACACATATGAAAAATTTTTCGTTTCAATCGAAAAACAATTGCAAAAAGGACACTTTCCGCTCATTCTTTTCAAAAATTTAACAAAAAAGGTAAACACAACAGAAACAATATTCAGAGCATCGAAGTCAACGTTCATGACTGAACTGAACACAGATGCACTCAACAACCTCACAAAACTAACTACATCTACCTATGCTGTAAGTATTAGCAATAATAATGTTTTTGTTGCATTTGCATTTGGCATGTAATAATCAAAATTAACGTTTGAATGTTTTATAAATAGGTCGAAGGTATTCTGACCACAACAAATCCATATTCAACTCCTTTCGAACCTGTTTGTGGAATTTGTAACTGCCCAGTGAATTCATCCATAGCAATATCCAATGCAACAATTTTCTGTTCACAATGCAATGATAATTGCCCTTTCGTCTACAAGCATTGTATAAATGTTGTAATAGAATCCATTACAAATAACTTTGTCCAGTGCATTATCAGGGAGCCCTTATTAGATGACTTGCTTCCTGATTTAAAATCAATGTCATATGAGACATATTTGCAACAGAAAGCTACCACTGTTTACATTTTACGTGACTTCAAAATTCAGAGCAAGTTCACACTCAATGAAGATGGTGAACTATTACATGTCAACTAACAAATGGAAGGTATATCAACATATCCCTTAACATGTTTTTTCTCAAATATGTCCTCTCTTCAATTTACAGTGTTATCTTTTTGTTCTAACTAACCATTTGATATACAGATTACAAAATCCAGGAGCATGGCAGCCTTCAGATCCATAACAAATGCAAAAGTAATATGGCCATGTTTCTTCATATTATGCTGTCACGATAATACAAGTATTTGACTTGCAATTTTGAGTCATTTACAAAGATTATGTAACGCAACAGTTGATTTTGAGTCATTTACAAAGATTTTGTGTTTGTAATGTTTCTGTTTCTGTTCTCTATCTCAAAAAAGGCTACAAAGTCTTTATCCATATGTGTTTGTAATGTTTCTGTTTCTGTTCTCTATCTCAAATGGAACACATTCTGCATCATGCTTCAAGCTTGACAACGAGAGATTGTCTTGTCAGCTTTTGTATGTATATTTTTGTCGCATTTTAAAAACTGCCATGTTTGGTTTGAACTATATCATTGAATATAGCAAATGCAACATCAGTTGAACATTAATTTTGTATCTACAGCTGCTGACTGCAAACAGCAAAGATTCCATAGATTGATTAAATGACAAATCCTATATTGAATCGGCTAGTCATTTCTGTCTGCTCGTATGTTATGGCTGAATGCTATGTTAGTTTTTGTTTCTTGCATAGTGTAGCTAACGGTTCAGGAAACAGGCCTAGAAAGTCTTTATACATGTCTATTTGTATTGTTTCTGTTATGTTGTATTTGAAATCGAAGGCATTCTACAACATGCTTGAAGCTAGACTTTATAAATAGCATCAAACTATATGCACTTTAAAATGAATATATGTTGTTTGAAAATGCAATTATGGCATAATGCATTTGGTATTATTACTCCTTACCTGGGACTATATGCAATCGATCAATTGCTAACTGTTGCTTGATATGCATGATTTTTCATTATAATAGCATTATAACCTTAAGCCAAATGAAAGTTTTGGGCTCGAAAGCTTTTGTTTTATATTACCTATGTTTCTGTTTACTGTTAGCTCTACAATTTGCTTAAATTTTTTCCATGTTGCTAAACACATCTGATTCAAAGTCAAATGTAGAGTTATATTTTCGAAACAAATGCTACAGGATAACTGCTTTGCATAAAATCTGGTAACATTACGAGGAAACAATTTATCCCACAGACCATCTGAATATGCCATATATCTGGAGACTGCTGACATGATTTGCAGTTTACAATCTGAACAATGCTCACATGGTTTCCAATCTACAACGCACAAAGGACACAATGGCTAATGTACATTTCTGGTAGCTTCCACTCATTCCATTGGTATTCTTGCTCGGACTCAATGCTGAAATTCAAATGAGTAAGTTTATCTGAACCCATTTCATTTTTTACATCATTTGAAGTCGAAACCTTATTTCAGAAGTCTATGGCTTTGTAGGTTCATGCTTTTGATCTCTCCTTGTACAATGCCATGTTTAACTAGTTAGCATGAATATGGAATTTGTGTTTGTTGTTGGTGGAGTTCCTGTTCTGCTTGTTTAGCTTGACATTATTTTGAAATCTTGTTGTCTAATTAGCAGCACTGTTGCAATGACTTCTGAAATGAAACACAGAACAGCTGCCAATTTTAGAATATTACCAAGAAAACGCCTTGCTCAGTGTGCTTTCAAAAGTAATCAGTTGGTTCAGGTATATACAATACTAACTTTGTAATAAATTGTTTTTGCAAATTAAAACAGATCTCGTAACGCAAAGTTCATTAAATTGTGTTGTTCCCTCCTCACAAAAGGCAAGTACAATCTGCAACTATTTCACGGTCTTTCTGTTTGCAACTATTTCAGGTTTTTTTTGCAAATACCATATCCAGACATCTTTGTTTCATTTATCGATCAAGATATTATTAAATGCAAAATTGAGTTGAGATGTTTTAGGTTACATTTCCATGTTATTTCAGTCTTGCATAATTTGACTACTGTTTTGACTCAACAAGTTTATATGCATCAGCAAGTGCTTTTGATGATATAAAGTGCAATTCGTGACACAGCATGATGATGATGTCACTTGTGAGAGGTACACAACATTTGCAAAATTTTGTCAATTGCTGCTATCATAGTGGTTTTGCTGATCACTATTTCTGTACTAATGTCCTTGGCATTGTATATCACCTTTGGCAGTGTAACAGCAACTGGTCAGCTTATCACAACAACTGCAGTTGAAGTTGTAACATCTGAATGCACAGTTGCAGCCATTCTAGGAAAGTCTGGAAATGATCTTGTTAAAATTCAGCACTTAAGCTAGTACAAAGAAGCATAAATTTCTGCAAATTCCTTGCCATCCCCTTCAACTGAAATTTTTGAAACATGCAAAGTTGGAATGAAGTGCTGTCATTGGTGACAAAACGAGATTGTATTGACAGAATGACAAAATGTTACAGCACAAATCCTATGTTCTTAAATGATCATCTTGTATCTGAACATTCATCTAGTGAAATGTTGTATTAATTATTAGTCAATAAAAATTGGCATTGGCAATTTTTATTTTGTCTCTATGACTGTTGACTCATTATGCTAATGTTTAATGCATTAATTATTAGCCAATAAAAATTGGCATTGGCAGTTTTTATTTTGTCTCTATGGCTCTTGATTCAGTATGCTAATGTTTAATAAATTGGCATCTTTATCTGTTATATATTTGATTTTATGCAGAAAACCAATGTTATAATTCAATTTGAACAAGTTCCATAAATATAAATTACTATCTGCTATATTTAGTTACTTGAAATCATTTATCTAATATTTGGGTTTGTTTCTTTCTAATATTTGATAGGCATGTTGCTCATGCTTTATCATCATTTACTATTTTCTATCTACTATATTTAGTTACTTGAACTCATTTCTTTAATAATTGGGTTTGTTTATTTTTTATATTTGTTAACTACATTGGCCCATGCCTTAGCATCACAACAATGTTAATT
Source organism: Pinus tabuliformis (assembly GCA_031772625.1). Lineage (NCBI taxonomy): Eukaryota > Viridiplantae > Streptophyta > Pinopsida > Pinales > Pinaceae > Pinus > Pinus tabuliformis. The sequence continues at coordinate 1,437,617,874 of CM062818.1, read as the reverse complement.
ATGATAAACACTTTTTACTATTATTAATCATGATACACATGTCAATTATAATTAAATTACAATATCTCTCATCCAATATAAAAATATTCTTATTATTTATTTTTATTTAATTATAATATCACACTCTATCTTTAATGTTTAAACAAATAATGCATTTTATAATTTAAATTAGCCATATAATATTAAATATTGCTTATCCATTCATATTTAATTATAACTATTAAACTATTTATAGTTTTAACTAACTATAAATTTCCTATAATATTTTTATTATTCAGTATTCATAATGCAAAGATTACACTTCCAATCACAAAGAAATAAAATTCCTTGAATAAAAAGATTCCCACATTGAAATGAACTCTTATCTATTTTTTAAAACACTATTAACTGAATATGACTTTCATAATTTATAACATGTAATATCATTTCTCCTAGTTGTGTTAACCTGCAATAATTAGCTTATCCCAAGGCAAGCCTTTCTTGTCACCACGTATAAAGTTTAATAACATAATAACTTTTATAAAATCAAGCTGCAAAAACATTATTTCTAACTAAAAAATAGAGTAATTTGAAGTGCTATAGTCAATCTCCATTTTTTTATTATTTTCAATTATCTCAATTTTCGTCATTCTATATGTCATCATACTTCCTATGCCTATGCTATTAAACTATAGCCCCTTATTAAGATAATCACAAAATAGAAAAACAACTATGTTTAATGGCATCTGTTTATCTGTGATGTAAGTCCTTTCACAACACCAAAAGATAATGAATATTTTCTTGCAGATCATGATTTGTTTATTTTAGTTTTTAATTTATAAAATAAACTTATCAAAATTGCTTTGCTATTGTACTTAGATCCAATATTTACTAACCCAAAGATATAAAAAAGACCAAAAGTCATGTCCTTTTGCATCACAACAAATTATTAATTAAATGCAACAAATTACTAATTAGAAATTAGATACAGGGTTTATTTTCTTTGCTGATTTGTAATTGGACAAATTTAAAATTCACACTAAAATTATGATAAACAATATTTTAAAATAAATATATCTTTTGTTCTCTTGACCATGAAATAATTCGCCAATCATTGACATTAACCTGAATGGTATCGCTTATGTCCAAACATGTTACTAGATATCTAATCTTTCAATCATGGGTCCAAGACTCCATAATTTTTAAATGCTTAAGTTCTTCTTTGACTTCCGACAATCGTTTATTTAGTAATAATGTTTATTTGCTGATTATCATTTTATGAATATTTCCATAATATTCAAATGTAAAAAAATAACAAAATTCTATCTTTTATGCACCATTAAAATACATAACTTACTTTAACACTCTTTAATTCTTCATACGTCATAAGGCATTATTATTACCTTTTATAGTTTTTTCCCGTCAAAGTTTCCATGATTCAATCTTAAATTTTATTACATTTTAATTATTAATCTACACATTATCTAAATCATGACACATTGGAATATTACATCTAAAACTAATCTTACATTTATCACAATTTTTATTTAACCAACTCAAAGTTCATTATATTTTACTATTTGCATAAAGTCAAAAAGTCCATACAACAATTCGCTATTCAATTCACTAAACCTTAATACAAGTAAACATGCCTAAAACATACTAGTAATGCAAACACGCTCTGATGATAATGCAAACTAAACAAAAGTTAAATCTCAACCGGCAGGGACTAGCGCCACCACAGTGGCTCCTTGTTGTTATTGAGACAAAGTGAATTCTAAGATATTTCAAAAAAGATTTAGGCCGCTATAAATCCAATAAAAAAAAATCATAATAATGTGAACTTGCGAAAGATTAACATTTGGAAAATTTGTAAACATTGCGCAAACTCTACAAAAGATTAACTCTTATGAAACTTGCACTAACTTTGAAATCACGTGAACTACTTTTGTCATTTCTTAATTGTCTTGTAGGTACTAGCGTTATTAAAAATGTCGGTGTACTTAAAAATATAAACCTAATTGTTACCAACAACATAGAAAGATGATTAAATTGAACAACCAAAGCAATTACTTCAAAAGACCCCAACTTGTTCTCATCTACCGCATATGATCAAATTGACAAACACAACACTTACTAGAAAAGGCTAGGTGTTTATTGTTACTTGAGTATATTTTTTTATTACATATATTTTAAATATATAAACATTTATTTCATGTATTCATTCTTTATATAATAATAATAATTTAAAATAAAATTATAATTTAATTGATTTTTAAAATTACTTAAAATTTTAAAAATATAAAATTACATGTGGAATACAACAATAAGTGTAACAAAATAAGAATTTCAGGGCTTTAGAACATCCACTCTAAATATATATGTTTTAACATGAGGAAGAAACACCCTTACAATTGCACTTTACATTGTGTAAAGCAACTATTAAATATGTTCATTATTTATTCATGTAATATACGTAAAATTAAGGTAAAATATTATTACTTATAGTTATTGTCATAAAATTAAGGTAAAATATTATTACTTATAATTATTATTTGAAGTTTGAGTAGTTTCCGTATAGAGATATTCAATTTGTCCTTATTGGGAATTGCACTTGGTCTCGGCCACACCAACCCTTATTATGGATTGATTGTTGACTACAAATTTTCCAACAAATGACATTTACACTAAGGAGTACCTTAACATAACACACTGTCTATTCTAAACCCATGAACTTAGAATTAAATAATAATTATTAAAATTTATATTTGTAATTAAAAATAATTATTATAATTTTTTTTTTAAATAATTGTATTCCGAAATTAGAGAGTCTTCCAGTCTCTAATTATTGATTCGGCCACTTTAGGTTCTCACCAATGCCGAGCACACTGATGTGCAGCCTCCCAAATACCCTAAGGACTTGATTTCTTCTCGTGTTGCAAGTAGATTAGACAGAATGTCCGCAGATGCAGAGCAGGAGAGGAACTCAACTAGACTCAAACACATAAAGACTTAGACTCACTCCAAATGCGAATGCCTCTGTAATGAGCCTTACCCTCCTTATATAGGAAATGAGGGGGGACAAACATCACTGTAGGTCATCCGTGATCTAACCTATAGGTGGATAGAATCATTTCTTTCGGATAATGCTAGGGCAACGTCCGCACAAAGATTCCAGTCTGGAGGATGGAATAGTTGCTTTCGGGTAATGCCAAAGCGACATCTGAACATAGATTCTTGTCTGGAAAAGTAAATCTTACGGAAAATAACAAAGTGGATTCTTTTAAACTAAGCCCACGAGAAATTAGTGCCGACAGAACAAAGTGGATGCTTTTTCGTAAAAGCCCATAGGAAAAGTCATAATTTATTTACACTGTGAATGCTTTGGTACAGCAAAGCTCACGAGAAACCTGGTCACAATTTAGCCCTTGTGACTGGTACTTGTACAACATGGATTGAAAATCCATGTGAAATGTCAGAATACTGTCAGTTCAGGGAATCTGCCTCTTTTGTATAACATTTCGTCCCAGGCTTTTGTATAGATCCTGCGGACAATCATCGGTTTCCCTAGCACAATTTGATATTGGACTTTGGTTAATACAAGCCATTCCATATGTTCTCTCATATATTCTTCAAGGGAATTATTATAGGGTGATGACCTGTAAGTTGACCATTCACCTTCAGTCATGTTTTTAACAGTGTTATAAACAGTCTGTGGCACATTGCTCAATACATGGTTTACAATGGTTTTTGCAGTAGTTCTCATGCCACACAGGATCCATTGCGGTTATGTTTACTCCATAATCAGTCCACTAGTCTTTGAACCACTTACATTGCTAATATCCTTGATAGTGACCAATGACACTGAATTTAAGTTTGGTGTAGTAGGTTTCTTCTTTGTTGTCCATGTTGAGGAAGTCCCACCAAAGTTGCTTGTAGTCTGCAAAGTTGTACACTCTATCGGGAAATATGATCTTAGGATCATTCCTTGGCCATCTGGCAACAGGTTGAGTTTGAACATGTCCAGGCTCATTCCAAAGATCTCTTGTTCTGTATATGCAGATATATCTTTCATCAATGTCTGTGTTGCGTCCACCATGGTACCAAATAGTGGCAATGCCATGAAAGTTTTTCTCCAAAGCCTGTTGTGCAAGCTCAGCATCTCGTCTTGCTTTATCATATATCATATCATGAATCCACTTGCCTCCTTTAGGGTACACTTTTCTTTCTAGGACAAAGTGTTGGAGATCTGTATGAGGCTGCAAGTTGGCATCTAACACTTTTGTGTTTCTGAGCTGCTAGGTGGGTCTCCAGTTTCTCTTATATGTTTCCCAGTGCTGGTCATCTGGGATAGTCCTTAAGACTTCTTTTTTTTGGTGCTGGTCCTACTCAATGATACTCATCATGACATGATCTTTTGATTCAATATATTCTCTGCTAAGAAAATCAGGAAGATTGTTGTCTTTACCTTTAATATGCTCCACCTGAAAATCAAAGTTTGCAAAAAGAGCTTGCCATTTGGCAAACTTGGCTTCACCAGCCTTCTTAATGTATTTTGTTAGTACCTTCTGTAGAGCAGATGCATCAGTTCTGAGTAAAAAATGTTTATTTATGAGATACACTTCGAATTTACTGATGCAGTTCCATGCGGCTTTAACCTCTTTCTCTATTGTTGAGTAATTCAATTCAGCTCGGTTCCGTACCCCAGAAGCAAACTGAACAATTTGCTCTTCTTTTCCAATCCTTTGCTTCAGGACTCCACCCCATCTGACATTACTTGCATCTGATTCAACAATTTTGTATGCAAGATCATCAGCAACATACAGAATAGGCAAAGATTTTACCTTCGCCTTGATGTTCTGGACTGCTTTTGTATGGACTTCTGTCTATTCAAGAGGATTCTTCTTCAGTGTCTTGTTTAATATCCTTCTGTCACTGGCACAGTCTTGATAAAAGTTGCTGACATAGTTGAGGCAGCCTAAGAACCTTTGCAGTTGGTTCTTGTCTGTGATGACATTTGGAAACTTATCTGCAAACTCTAAAGCATGTTTTTGTAGAGAAATCTGCCCATTGCAGATTGTATGACCCAAGAATTTGATAGTGGTTTGAAATATCTCTATCTTCTTTTCGCTAAGCACCAAACCATTGTGCTTAACCAAATTATTAAAAATATTTACATGTTTAAAATGTTCTTGGATGTTCTTGGAAAATATCAATACGTCATCAATATATACAATCAGCCAATCAAAGTATGGTTTAAAAATACCATCCATTACCTTTTGAAATTTTGATGGAGCATTCTTGAGTCCAAAAGGCATGACATTCCATTCATAATGTCCTACTGGTATACTGAAGGCAGTCTTGAATTTATCTTTTTCAGCAATGGCCACTTGCCAAAATCCTGCTTTCAGGTCGAACTTTGAGAAGATCTTGGCACCAACTATCCTCCTTATTAAGTCTCCTTTATGTGGGATTAGATAGGTGTCATTAGCTAGGACTGAATTTAGAGGCTTATAATTGATGACTAATCTGGAAATGCCTCTAATCTGTTTAGCTCTCTTATTCACATAGAACCCATAATAGTTCCAGGGATTGTCAAAATCTCTGATCAATCTTCTACTAAGGAGCTGCTGAATTTCTTTCTAGCAAAGATCTCTGTATTCTTTGCTCATCAGAATAGCTCTGCTCTTACAAGGTTTAACAGTGTATCCTTCCTTGTAAGGGAGTTCAACTGTGTGCTGCTTCCTGTGCCAAAAGGCATTAGTTTCCTCTGAGCAGCATTCTTCTTCTAATTGTTTCTTTAATTCTCCAATTTTGGTTTTGATCTGGGGTGATTTGAGTTGTTCTTCGATTCTCAAAGTAGATTTCAGATCTTTGAGATCTGATAGTCTAGCTTCGGCTCTATCCAGATCTTGTACAGTGTGTACCATTGTAGAAATTCTAGGATTGGAGATATATGGAAGTTCAATTTTCTTTCTTGTCCCTTTTGAAGTGGGGACAGATATAAAATATCCAGCTTTGCCTCCTTTGAGTCTGAGGGACCCATGAGGTTCTACGGCTGCAAGAAAGACATTACCAAGTATGCAGTCTACTGGAATGTCAGCTACTGCAAATTTCAAATAAACACAGTGGCTATCAAAACAAACAGATGCTTTGGGTACTTCATATCAGAGTTTTTTATTACCCAAGCCTATTACTTCTCTTTCTGCAGTCACCCAATATTTTGCTGGGATATTTTTCATATTCAGAATATTAATATCTGCTCCTGAGTCAATAAGAGCAATCATTTCAAACATTTGGCCTTTTATGCAGATATTGACTAAAACATGATGCTGTTGGTATGAGATGGTTAGTAGCCTCATATCTCTGAATCCAAAATTTGGATCCTTCATACCTTCAGCAATTTGAACTTCTTGATTATTGTTGTATGAAGTAGTATTCCATGGCTGATCATCATCCTCTTCTTTTGCCATCTGTTTCCCTTTTTGTATCTCTGCAACTTGAGCTTTTATTGCATAAATTTCGGTCTTTAGATTATGAATCTCTCGACTGACTTCTCCTAGAGTAAGAGATCTTACTTTATCAGGATTCTGCTGATGCCTCTGGAATGATTTTGTATTTCTTTCATATGATGCATCAATGAATAGAGGTTTCTTACCTGAGCTGTTTGAAGCTTTTGCTCTTAGCTAATCCATAAAAGCTTCAATCAGCTGGTTTTTCATCTCTCCATCCTCCATGGCTCGGATTTGTGAAAGAATCTTCAATTCTTCTTCTTCTGTAGCAGCCATAAGGACTTTTTATTTCTGGGGCTTAGGCTTTTCCCCTTTTTCATCATTTGATTCGCTGAAATATTTTGAATCAGAATTATTTTGAACATGACATGCACATTTTTCAGAATCAGAACATGAACAATATGAAGAAACAGAATTTGAATATTACTCCATATGAGCATGGAGTTCTTCTCCCGATGAAGAACCAAAAGAATCATTAGAAGACTCATCTATTTGATGTTGCTGGGGTATGTCTCTGATTGTGACATTCGGGCAGCGTTCTGTGTTGTGAGCATGAGAACCACATTTCATGCACACTATTGGTCTTCTTCCTTCTTGTTTTACTTGTTTGTTTCTTTGGGCAAAGACTTGGGATTTCTTTCCCTTGTTTAGCTTTGACTCTTCACCCTCTAGACATCTAGAGGAAGTGTGTCCAGTTTTCCCACATAGCCAACAAGTAATTTTATTCCATCTTTCCTGCTTACTAGTGTGTAGGTGAATATCAGAGGGGTTGTAATAATGTGTTCTGGGAACATATTTGTAATATCCTCTTTTTTTTCTGGAGGCTTGACCTTGCCTCGGCTTTGAATATCTCTTTTTGGTCTTTGGATAATTTCTTCGGTTTTTGTAGAAAGTTTCTTTAAACTCTCTTTTGGCTCTTTTCTTAGCCTTCCTTCTCTTTATCAAAGGATCACCCACTGTTAATCCACACTTGCTGCATATGGATTTTCTGTCAGGCAGTCTGGAAAGTTTTTCCATAGACTTATTTACCTTTGAGCTAGTACAAAGACTGACCAGTGTCTTTGTAATGAGAGAATAAATCTCTCCCCATGTGTATGACTCGAAAGGTAATTGAAAGACTTCCTGCATTCTTATATAATCAACAAATTTAGATGCAAGAGTTGCAAGATATACCTATTTCCATAATAGGTTCTTTGAGTCCTTGACTTCATAGATTGTCTGCATCCAATCTCTGAGGAAGTCATCATATTGAGACATTTTATGGCACTTTAAATTCATCAAAATAACTTCATCTTTATCAGCAATTTCTGTTTCACTTCCACACAAATGTTCCAAGATCATTGATGTAAGTGCTCCTATCATGTTATTGATAATTGTGCCATCAGGATTATGTATTACATCTCCTTTCTCATCTTTAAGCACTTCTGCTTCCATTGTTTCTATGAGTTTTGGAGATGATTCTGTCTCCCACCACCTGAGGAGTGTCCCTGTGAAACACTGAATAATTGTCCTGCAAGCATCAATTTCAGATTTCCCTCTAAGACACATGAGTTTATACTCGGTATACATTATGTCAATCATTTGTCTTATTTGACCAACACTCATGTTATCTATATTCCATTCTCTGTGGGAATCAGGGAAAAAGGTGTGTGCTTCAGGAAGCTTTCCTTTTCCTTCTATGTCAGGTGCAGGATATTTGGTGAACCTATGCTCAAGAGGTTCATATATGGGAAAGATCTGTGTATCTTGCCTTTGCTGTTCTCTCCCTTTATCTGACTCTTCATCCTTAAATAAGGATGCAATGGTGATTTTATTTGTAGCCTCAGATTCTGAAGATGTGGCTACCTCTTTAGGAAATAATGTTGGAAATTTATCTACAGATTTCACTGGATCTTGAATTCTTATGCTTCTTTTTACAAGAAAGGAGTTTGGAACTGGTTTCTCAATTTTAGACAGACTTATCTTTTCCATTTTGTCTGTTAAACCAGTTAGAATTTGTTTAGTTGTATCTAAGTGATCAACTAACTTTTCTTCGACTCCTTCTATTTTATTCAAAGAATCTCTTGCATAAGAACGAATCATACTAGATTCAAATTGTACAATGTTCAAACATCTATTTACATCATTAAGTGATACTTGGACAGTATCAATTTGTTCCTTGACTTCTACTGATTTAGCCACATTCATTTCTAAGCCTTTTACTGCAGTATTTGTCCAGTTTAGCTGTTCACTAGCTTTCTGTATCCGACCATCAATGCCTAAAGCATTGTCATCTTTCTGGACCAAAGGGATAGCTTTGGCTGCATTTTGATTTTCTCCTATGAAAATTCCTTTGTAAGGAGGAAAGGTCGTAGGGGTTTCAACTTTGGATCCATCTAGTGTAGTCCAAGCATGCTTTCTTGCGGAAGTGCTGGTTGAACTAGTGAAGACATTTAGGGGAGCAATTTTTTCTTTCCATGAATAGAAAGATATCCAAGTGTTATTCATCTCCATATAATGCTTCCAATCTTCAGCAAACTGTTTCTTCTCTATGGGTGTATAATTTTGGTCAAATTCATCTACTTGAGGATTAGTGTACAGATCCCAGTTTAACATGGCTTTCATCCATTGGGCACTAATCTCGAATTTCAAGCGTCCATCCATAGGAGAGAAGAATTTATGGATTTCCATTACTGCAGGCTTTTTGCGGTCAGAAGGAACAGGGCGAAATCTGCAATCTAGAATTAGGCCATGTGCCTGCTCAAGGTATCCCAAACCATATCTGGGCTTGGATGGTCTCATTGAACACATCATTTGTGTCATCCTTGGATCTTCTCCCTCTATGGTTACAATTTCATGCATCATAAGCACATGATCAGCATCCGGTTCATGTGGCAAAGGGATGTATGAGCATTTGGGATTTGGGCATGAATTGACAGATGTAGTTGGAGGAGCTATACCAGTTCTGGGATTATGGTTTGTATTTTTTTCAGATTCTACCAGGGTAAGTAGATTTACATGTTCTTGACAATCTGGACATTTGACTTCTAAAGAACAGTAATTTACACGATGGGCTAATTCATACAAAGAATTATGTCTACAAGAAGATGAAGTAGAACAAGATGTATCTACAATAGAAGGATCTCTGTAATGCTTGGATTGTTTACAAGCTAACTCTATTCTTCTCCGGTCAATGGTAGATCTTCTGGGGAATGATATAACTGTAGAAGATAGATTTTCTGTAATATCAGCGGAGGTAATGGCTTTAGGAATAAGAGGCTTAGGATTATTTACAACCCAGTGTTCTGGAAATATCAAGTCTTCCCATCGGATGGTCTGATGCTCAATTTTTTGATTTTTTGCATCAGTGAGAACAACTATACTTGACCTGGAGTCCCTGCTGGGTGTATGGCGGATGGCTGGCCAAAGGGTATTAGTGTGTCGGAAACAGCCTTTGGTCTGGATGGCAATATTATTTCTCTTTTTCTTCATGTCGAAACCAATGGTTTGGATTTGGAGTTGTAAGATCTAGTCTATGGTTTTGTCAAAGGTATACACAGAGAAATTGGGGTAACAATCAAAGTAGACTGGGCCATCAGATAGAGGAGCAACAATCCCGCCTATTAAGGAATCTATATACTTATTGTGCGTCATATCTTTGACAGTAGCTAGCACAAAAGTATTTATACCTTTATGCGTTAAAGCATTGATTCCTACTTGGATACATCCTAAATGCAAATAATTTGTCTTTAATCTCTTTGCCTCTGCCTGTAATTCTTTTGGTTTCAACAGAGATATAGTTTGGACATTATCAGAATTTTCCTGAATCTGACTGACAGACTCTTTAATGCTTATTCTAGTGGCTGCTATTAGATGAAAAGTAGAAAGGTCACTATACACTTCTGAGGGAGTTATTGCAGGTAGTTCCCATCGGGCCGAAGGCTGGGGTTCTTCATATGAAAGTTCAGCAGAATTTAACACTCTACTAGAACTAGTAGCAAACATTTCCTGTAAAGGGTTCTCTTCAGCCTGAGAATCTCTCTCTTCTAGTTCTCAGAAAGAAATTGATTTCCGGGGAGGGTCCATTCTTTTAATGAGTATAAGATTTTTAGAATACCGACCTCTGAACCAGACGTTACTGGCTTTGATACCAATTTTCCAGCAGGGCAGGGGCTTCTGGTCACAAGCTTGCTACAGTGCTCCTACAATGTTGCTGCTACAGTGCCGCACGCTCCGCACGCTATGCTGCTGTCACTTTTTCTGCTGACTTGGCCTTGCTGTGTCTCTTCGATTATCTCTGATTGCTGACTCCTGGTGAACCAGTGGTGAACCTACTCAGAACTTTCACGCTCTCACGGCCTCAACAACGGCTTCCTCGCCTAACAACGACCTTGGCGTCCCTTCATTCTTTTGGTGAACTTCCTGCGAACTTCGGATGTAAGCTTCAGGGACAAATACTACCACAGTAGACATTATATATGCGCAAAGTATTCAGATACATAATGGTATACTCATTTTATTTCAGAATGGATAAAGCCTTTTATCCTAGTTTAACATGGCTTTCATCCATGGGGCACTAATCTTGGATTTCAAGCATCCATCCATAAGAGAGAAGAATTTATGGATTTCCATTACTGCAGGCTTTTTGCAGTCAGAAGGAACAGGGCAAAATTTGCAATCTGGAATCAGGCCATGTGCCTGCTCAAGGTATCCCAAACCATATCTGGGCTTGGCTGGTCTCATTGAACACATCATTTCTGTCATCCTTGGATCTTCTCCTTCTACGGTTACAATTTCATGCATCATGAGCACATGATCAACATCCGGTTCATGTGGGAAAGGGATGTCTAAGCATTTGGGATTTGGGCATGAATTGACAGATGTAGTTGGAGCTATACCAGTTCTGGGATTATGGTTTGTATGGATTTCAGATTCTACCAGGGTAAGCAGATTTACATGTTCTTGAAAATCTGGACATTTGACTTCTAAAGAACAGTAATTTACAAGCTGGGCTAATTCATACAAAGAATTATGTCTACAAGAAGATGAAGTAGAACAAGCTGTATCTACAGTAGAAGGATCTTTGTAATGCTTGGATTGTTTACAGGCTAACTCTATTCTTCTCCGGTCAATGGTAGATCTTATGGGAATGATATAATTGCAGAAGACAGATTTTCTATAATATCAGTGGAGGTAATGGCTTTAGGAATAAGAGGCTTAGCATTATTTACAACCCAGTGTTCTGCAAATATCAAGTCTTCCCATCAGATGGTCTAATGCTCAATTTTTTGATTTTTTGCATCAGTGAGAACAACTATACTTGACCTGGAGTCCCTTCTGGGTGTATGGCGGATGGCTGGCCAAAGGGTATTAGTGTGTCGAATATAGCCTTTGGTCTGGATGGCAATATTATTTCTCTTCTCTTCATGTCGAAACCAGTGGTTTGGATCTGGAGTTGTAAGATCTGGTCTATGGTTTCGTCAAAGGTTTACATAGAGAAATTGGGGTAACAATCAAAGTAGACTGGGCCATCGGATAGAGGAGCAACAATCCCGGCTATTAAGGAATCTGTATACTTATTGTGCGTCATATCTCTGAAAGTAGCTAGCACAAAAGTACTTAAACCTTTATGTCTTAAAGCATTGATTCCTACTCGGATACATCCTAAATGCAAATAATTTGTCTTTAATCTCTTTGCCTCTGCCTGTAATTCTTTTGGTTTCAACAGAGATATAGTTTGGACATTATCATAATTTTCCTGAATCTGACTGACAGACTCTTTAATGCTTATTCTAGTGGTTGCTATTAGATGAAAAGCAGAAAGGTCACTATATACTTCTGAGGGAGCTATTGCAGGTAGTTCCCATCGGGTCGAAGGCTGGGGTTCTTCATATGAAAGTTCAGCATAATTTAACACTCTACTAGAACTAGTAGCAAACATCTCTCGTAAAGGGTTATCTTCAGCCGGAGAATCTCTCTCTTCTAGTTCTTGGAAAGAAATTGATTTCCGAGGAGGGTCCATTCTTTTAATGAGTATAAGATTTTTAGAATATCGACCTCTGAACCAGACGTTACTGGCTCTGATACCAATTTTCCAGCAGGGCAGGGGTTTCTGGTCACAAGCTTGCCACAATGATGTTGCTATAGTGCTGCTGCTACAGTGGCGCGCGCTCCACGCGCTATGCTGCTGTCATTTTTTTTTTTGCTGACTTGGCCTTGCTGTGTCCCTTCGATTATCTCTGATTTCTGACTCCTGGTGAACCAGTGGTGAACCTACTCAAAACTTTCACGCTCTCACGGCCTCAACAACAGCTTCCTCGCCTAACAATGGCCTTGGCGTCCCTTCTTTATTTTGGCGAACTTCCTGCAAACTTTGGATGTAAGCTTTAGGGACAACTACTACCACAGCAGACATTATATATGCGCAAAGTATTCAGATACAGAATGGTATACTCATTTTATTTTAGAATGGATAACGCTTTTTACAGAGAGATTCTTTACAGAGATTCACTATCTTCGCATTTAATAGACTTTATGCCATTCTCAAGGAACAAGCAATACCGAAGGCTACCTGGCGAAAGATAGGCTCTGCCTCAAAATATGACACAACTCATTTACAGACTAGAAGACTCTCTAATTTATTCAGCCACTTTAGGTTCTCACCAGTTCCGAGCACACTAATGCGCAGGCTCCCAAATCACCTAAGGACTTGAGTTCTTCTCGTGTTGCAAGCAGATAAGACAGAATGTCCGTGGATGCAGAGCAGGAGAGGCACTCAACTAGACTCAAACACACAAAGACTCAGACTCACTCCAAATGTGAATGCCTCTGTAATGAGCCTTACCCTCCTTATATAGGAAATGAGGGGGGACAAACATCACTGTAGGTCATCCATGATCTGACCTATAGGTGGATAGAATCATTTCTTTCGGATAATGCTAGGGCAATGTCCGCACAAAGATTCCAGTCCGGAGGACGGAATAGTTGCTTTCGGGTAATGACAAAGTGTTGGAGATCTGTATGAGGCTGCAAGTTGGCATCTAACACTTTTGTGTTTCTACGCTGCCAGGTGGGTCTCCAGTTTCTCCTATATGTTTCCCAGTCCTGGTCATCTAGGATAGTCCTTAAGACTTCTTGTTTTTGGTGCTAGTCCCACTCAGTGATAATCATCATGACATGATCTTTTGATTCAATGTATTCTCTGCTAAGAAAATCAGGGAGACTGTTGTCTTTACCTTTAATATGCTCCACCTAAAAATCAAAGTTTGCAAAAAGAGCTTGCCATCTGGCAAACTTGGCTTCACCAGCCTTCTTGATGTCTTTTGTTAGTACCTTCTGCAGAGCAGATGCATCAGTTTTGAGTAAAAAAGGTTTATTTATGAGATACACTTCGAATTTACTAATGCAGTTCCATGCAGCTTTAACCTCTTTCTTTATTGTGGAGTAAGTCAATTCAGCTGGGTTCCATACCCCAAAAGCAAACTGAACAATTTTCTCTTCTTTTCCAATCCTTTGCTTCAGGACTCCACCCCATCCGACATTACTTGCATCTGATTCAACAATTTTGTATGCAAGATCATCAAAAACATACAAAATAGGCAAAGATTTTACCTTGGCCTTGATGTTCTGGACTGCTTTTGTATGGACTTCTGTCCATTCAGGAGGATTCTTCTTCAGTCTCTTGTTTAATATCCTTCTGTCACTGGCACAGTCTTGATAAAAGTTGCTGACATAGTTGAGGCAACCTAAGAACCTTTGCAGTTGGTTCTTGTCTGTGATGACATCTGGAAACTTATCTGCAAACTCTAAAGCATGTTTTTGCAGAGAAATCTGCCCATTGCAGATCGTATGACCCAAGAATTTGATAGTGGTTTGAAATATCTCTATCTTCTTTTTGCTAAGCACCAAACCATTGTGCTTAACCAAATTCTTAAAAATATTTACATGTTTAAAATGTTCCTGGATGTTCTTGGAAAATATTAATACGTCATCAATATATACAATTAGCCAATCAAAGTATGGCTTAAAAATACCATCCATTACCTTTTGAAATTTTGATGGAGCATTCTTGAGTCCAAAAGGCATGACGTTCCATTCATAATGTCCTGCTAGTATACTGAAGGCAGTCTTGAATTTATCTTTTTCAACAATGGCCACTTGCCAAAATCCTGCTTTCAGGTCAAACTTTGAGAAGATCTTGGCACCAGCTATCCTCCTGATTAAGTCTCCTTTATGTGGGATTGGATAGGTGTCATCAGCTAGGACTGAATTTAGAGGCTTATAATTGATGACTAATCTGGGAATGCCTCTGATCTGTTCAGCTCTCTTATTCACATAGAACCCATAACAGTTCCAGGGACTGTCGGAATCTCTGATCAATCTTCTACTGAGGAGCTGCTGAATTTCTTTCTGGCAAAGATCTTTGTATTCTTTGCTCATCGGAATAGCTCTGCTCTTACAAGGTTTACCAGTGTATCCTTCCTTGTAAGGGGGTTCAACTGTGTGCTGCTCCCTGTGCCAAAAGGCATTAGTTTCCTCTGAGCAGCAGTCTTCTTCTAATTGTTTCTTTAATTCTCCATTTTTGGTTTTGATCTGGGGTGATTTGAGTTGTTCTTCGATTCTCAAAGTAGATTTCAGATCTTTGAGATCTGATAGTCTGGGTTCGGCTCTATCCAAATCTTGTACAGTGTGTACCATTGTAGAAATTCCAGGATTGGAGATATATGGAAGTTCAATTTTCTTTCTTGTCCCTTTTGAAGTGGGGACAAACATAAAATATCCAGCTTTGCCTCCTTTGAGTCTGAGGGACCCATGAGGTTCTACGGCTGGAAGAAAGACATTACCAAGTATGCAGTCTACTGGAATGTCAGCTACTGCAAATTTCAAATAAACACAGTGGCTATCAAAACAAACAGATGCTTTGGGTACTTCATATCGGATTTTTTTATTACCCAAGCCTATTACTTCTCTTTCTGTAGTCACCCAATATTTTGCTGGGATATTTTTCATATTCAGAATATTAATATCTGCTCCTGAGTCAATAAGAGCAATCATTTCAAACATTTGGCCTTTTATGCAGATATTGACTAAAACATGATGTTGTTGGTATGAGATGGTTAGTAGCCTCATATCTCTGAATCCAAAATTTGGATCCTTCATACCTTCAGCAATTTGAACTTCTTGATTACTGTTGTATGAAGCAGTATTCCATGGCTGATCATCATCTTCTTCTTTTGCCATCTGTTTCCCTTTCTGTATTTCTGCAACTTGAGCTTTTATTGCAGAAATTTCTGTCTTGAGATTATGAATCTCTCGACTGACTTCTCCTAGAGTAAGTGATCTTACTCTATCAGGCTTCTGCTGATGCCTCTGGAATGATTTTGTATTTCTTTCATATGATGCATCAACGAATAGAGGTTTCTTACCTGAGCTGTTTGAAGCTTTTGCTTTTAGCTGATCCATAAAAGCTTCAATCAGCCGGTTTTTCATCTCTCCATCCTCCATGGCTCGGATTTGTGAAAGAATCTTCAATTCTTCTTCTTCTGTAGCGGCCATAAGGACTTTTTCTTTCTAGGGCTTAGGCTTTTCCCCTTCTTCATCATTTGATTCGCTGAAATATTCAGAATCAGAATTATATTGAACATGACATGCACATTCTTCAGAATCAGAACATAAACAATCTGAAGAAACAGAATCTGAATATTGCCCCATATGAGCATGGAGTTCTTCTCCCGATGAAGAACTAAAAGAATCATAAGAAGACTCATCTATTTGATGTTGTTGGGCTATGTCTCTGATTGTGACATTCGGGCAGTGTTCTGTGTTGTGAGCATGAGAACCACATTTCATGCACACTATTGGTCTTCTTCCTTCTTGTTTTACTTGTTTGTTTCTTTGGGCAAAGACTTGGGATTTCTTTCCCTTGTTTAGCTTTGACTCTTCACCCTCTGGACATCTAGAGGAAGTGTGTCCAGTTTTCCCACATAGCCAACAAGTAATTTTATTCCATCTTTCCTGCTTACTAGTGTGCAGGTGAATATCAGAGGGGTTGTAATAATGTGTTCTGGGAACATATTTGTAATATCCTCTTTTTGTTCTGGAGGCTTGACCTTGCCTCGGCTTTGAATATCTCTTTTTGGTCTTTGGATAATTTCTTCGGTTTTTGTAGAAAGTTTCTTTAAACTCTCTTTTGGCTCTTTTCTTAGCCTTCCTTCTCTTTACCAAAGGATCATCCAATGTTAATCCATACTTGCTGCATATGGATTTTCTGTCAGGCAGTCTGGAAAGTTTTTCCAGAGACTTATTTACCTTTGAGCTAGTACAAAGACTGACCAGTGTCTTTGTAATGAGAGAATAAATCTCTCCCCATGTGTATGACTCGAAAGGTAATTGAAAGACTTCCTGCATTCTTATATAATCAACAAATTTAGATGGCAGAGCTGCAAGATATACCTGTTTCCATAACAGGTTCTTTGAGTCCTTGACTTCATAGATTCTCTGCATCCAATCTTTGTGGAAGTCATCATATTGAGACATTTTATGGCACTTTAAATTCATCAAAATAACTTCATTTTTATCAGCAATTTCTGTTTCACTTCCACACCAATGTTCCAAGATCATTGATGTAAGTGCTCCTATCATGTTACTGATAACTGTGCCATCAAGATTATGTATTACATCTCCTTTCTCATCTTTAAGCACTTCTGCTTCCATTGTTTCTATGAGTTTTGGAGATGATTCTGTCTCCCACCACCTGAGGAGTGTCCCTGTGAAACACTGAATAATTGTCCTACAAGCATCAATTTCAGATTTCCCTCTAGGACACATGAGTTTATATTCGGTATACATTATGTCAATCATTTGTCTTATTTGACCAACACTCATGTTATCTATATTCCATTCTCTGTGGGAATCAAGGAAAAAGGTGTGTGCTTCAGGAAGCTTTCCTTTTCCTTCTATGTCAGGTGCAGGATATTTGGTAAACCTATGCTCAAGAGGTTCATATATGGGAAAGATCTGTGTATCTTGCCTTTGCTGTTCTCTCCCTTTATCTGACTCTTCATCCTTAAATAAGGATGCAATGGTGATTTTATTTGTAGCCTCAGATTCTGAAGATGTGGCTACCTCTTTAGGAAATAATGCTAGAAATTTATCTACAGATTTCACTGGATCTTTAATTCTTATGCTTCTTTGTACAAGAAAGGAGTTTGGAACTAGTTTCTCAATTTTAGACAGAATTATCTTTTCCATTTTGTCTGTTAAACCAGTTAGAATTTGTTTAGTTGTATCTAAGTGATCAACTAACTTTTCTTCAACTCCTTCTATTTTATTCAAAGAATCTCTTGCATAAGAACGAATCATACTGGATTCAAACTGTACATTGTTCAAACATCTATTTACATCATTAAGTGATACTTGGACAGTATCAATTTGTACCTTGACTTCTACTGATTTAGCCACATTCATTTCTAAGCCTTTTACTGCAGTATTTTTCCAGTTCAGCTGTTCACTAGCTTTCTGTATCCGATCATCAATGCCTAAAGCATTGCCATCTTTCTGGACAAAAGGGATAGCTTTCGTTGCATTTTGATTTTCTCCTATGACAATTCCTTTATAAGGAGGAAAGGTCGTAGGGGTTTCAACTTTGGATCCATCTAGTGCAGTCCAAGCATGCTTGCTTGCTGAAGCGCTGGTTGAACTAGTGAAGACATTCAGGGGAGCAATTTTTTCTTTCAATGAATAAAAAGATATCCAAGTGTTATTCATCTCCATATAATACTTCCAATCTTCAGCAAACTGTTTCTTCTCTATGGGTGTATAATTCTGGTCAAATTTATATGCTTGAGGATTAGTGTACATATCCATGTTTAACATGGCTTTCATCCATTGGGCACTAATCTCGGATTCCAAGCATCCATCCATAAGAGAGAAGAATTTATGGATTTCCATTACTGTAGGCTTTTTGCAGTCAGAAGGAACAGGGCGAAACCTGAAATCTGGAATCAGGCCATGTGCCTGCTCAAGGTATCCCAAACCATATCTAGGCTTGGCTAGTCTCATTGAACACATCATTTATGTCATCCTTGGATCTTCTCCCTCTATGGTTACAATTTCATGCGTCATGAGCACATGATCAGCATCCGGTTCATATGGGAAAGGGATGTCTAAGCATTTGGGATTTGGGCATGAATTGACAGATGTAGTTGGAGGAGGTATACCAATTCTGGGATTATGGTTTGTAAGGATTTCAGATTCTACTAGGGTAAGCAGATTTACATGTTGTTGACAATCTGGACTTTTGACTTCTAAAGAACAGTAATTTACAAGATGGGCTAATTCATACAAAGAATTATGTCTACAAGAAGATGAAGTAGAACAAGATGTATCTACAGTAGAAGGATCTCTGTAATGCTTGGATTGTTTACAGGCTAACTCTATTCTTCTCCAGTCAATGGTAGATCTTCTGGGGAATGATATAACGGCAGAAGACATATTTTCTGTAATATCAGTGGAGGTAATGGCTTTAGGAATAAGAGGCTTAGGATTATTTACAACCTAGTGTTTGGAAATATCAAGTCTTCCCATCGGATGGTCTGATGCTCAATTTTTTGATTTTTTGCATCAGTGAGAACAACTATACTTGACCTGGAGTCCCTGTTGGGTGTATGGTAGATGGCTGGCCAAAGGGTATTAGTGTGTCGAAAACAGCCTTTGGTCTGGATGGAAATATTATTTCTCTTTTTCTTCATGTCGAAACCAATGGTTTGGATCTGAAGTTGTAAGATCTGGTCTATGGTTTTGTCAAAGGTATACACAGAGAAATTGGGGTAACAATCAAAGTAGACAGGGCCATCGGATAGAGGAGCAACAATCCCACCTATTAAGGAATCTGTATATGTTAGGCCCCTATACTACTAGTGTAACCCCTTATTGTTATTAGTACAACCCACTTATTATATTGATGTACCCATGTAGTGCCCATATTGTTACTATTGTGCCCCATAGAAGCCCACTATTGTTATTATTGCGCCCTTACATTATTATTGTTATGTCAACTCTGATTATGTTATGACCCCTTAGACTCCTATATATAGAAAGGAGGTCTTTTCATTTGTATCCATCCAAGAATTGTTCATTTATGTAATGTAAAGGAGGTTTCCCCCTCGAAGAGGCTGAGTTCTAAGGCGTTGATCTATCTTTTCTTGAGCTAGTTTCATAACATTTCGTATCAGAGCTTTGGAATCTAGGGTTTCGCTGCTCCAAACAGGTCATCATGGCATTTTCGCTATTTCTTTTTTTCTGCGACGTTTCAGAAGCTAAAAAAAAAACCCATTCGAGAAGAAATCGCGCTGAATCTTGGGTCCGAATTTCAGATCTTTTAGCGCTATATTTACGGAGATATGATCTGAGGAAGTTGGTCTTTTTGCAGACTCCCGAATTACATTCCAAACAGGTGACCTGGGGAAAATCGTCATAAATTTCTCTCTGAGCATCGGATTGAAATTTTGTAAGAAGGTACAGAAAGAGGACAGACTATAGTTTCTTGTATATATTTTTTAGTGCCAAAGGTCGAAACAGTGACAAGTGGCACTTCATACAATTTCGCTCTTCTGAAAAGGTCTATAATCAGGTCATCTTGGGAGATTGTGCATAACTCTTTCTTGGAGAATCCAATTTGGATCAAACTGGTGGCATTGGAAAGAGGACACAGAGGGCTACTACAAGTTGCAATTTTAGAACTTAAAGATCCGAAAGTACAGAGTTACAGCCGTTTCAAGATCAAGCTCCTAAAATCAAGAAAAATCAAGATGAGGAAGTTTTATGGCAAGGATCCAATAAATTGGATACTTCGGATGGAGCAATATTTTGATATACATGGTGTACCACTATTACAAAAGGTATGTATTGCATCTTCATATTTAGAACCAGATCAAATTTTATGGTATGGAGGGCTTTGTTCTCGTAAACAACTTGTTACATGGTCAATTTTCACGGAGGAAATGATAGCACATTATGAGAATACAAAGAGCAACACCTTCTTTAGAGCAACACCACAACAATTGGAAAGAGTAAAAGGGCTTTGTGACATAGTGGAAAGAAAAATTATGGAAACCAGGAAGCATACCCCTCACAACTATAAATATGGAAGTGTTGTTTCTCCTAGCCTTCCACAACCTACAAGGGTTACACCACAACAATTGGAAGAAAAAAGAGAAAAAGGGCTTTGTTACAATTGTGATAGCAAATGCACTAAAGGTCATAAGTGTGCTGAGAAGAAATTATTTTACATAGAATATGAAGAGGAGGAAGAAAAGGATCAAGAAACATCAAAAGAAGAAGATATATGCCAGGACCCCACCCCAGAGAAAGAAGAAATGAATCAGACCATATCTTGTAAAGCATTGGCAAGAATTACCACTCCTCAAACTCTCAAGATAGAAGGACATATCAAGAAGAAAAAGGTGCAAGAAGTGAAAGATCACATCGAGAAAGAAGAAATGAATCCAACCATATCTTGTAATTCATTGGTCGAAATTACCACTCCTCAAACTATCAAGATAGAAGGACATATCAAGAAGAAAAATGTTCAAGAAGTGAAAGATCACATCGAGTATCAAGAAATGAATCTGACCATATCTTGTAAAGGATTGGAAGAAATTACCACTCCTCAAACTCTAGAGATAGAAGGACATATCAAGAAGAAAAAGGTTCAAGCAGTGAAATATCACATCGAGCATCAACAACAAGTTCTCCAACTTTTAAAGGATAACGCCACTTCGGTGCAAAATCAAACGAAACAACAGGTAGATCAACATCGTAGTGAAAAATGTTTTGATGTAGGTGATTGGGCATTTTTACTGCTACATCTCAAGCAATCTATTTATGAGAAGGAAATGTTGGCAATACTACATGCACTTACAAAATGGTGACCTTATCGAATGGGAAGACTCTTCAAGGATGAGGATGTGAAAGCATTGTTTTGTGTTATTTCTATTATCCAACCAGATTGGATAAACGAAGCAAGGGATGAATGCAAGAAGGACGAAGAAGTATGGCCACTTATTCAAAAATTGCAAAAGATCCCAATTCAAACAATATTGCCAGAAATTGAAGAGGAAGGAAAAATCATATTGGAACCTGGAGCAGTCACAGAAACAAGAACCTGACAGCTACGAAATCGATCAATTTCAGAGTATTTCATCAAGTGGAAGAACTTACCCGCAGAAGATTCCACATGGGAGGACAATAATTTTATACAGAAGCATCAAGAACTACTCAAGCGTTGAGGACAACGCTTTTTGAAGGAGAGGGGCATGTTAGGCCCCTATACTACTAGTGTAACCCCTTATTGTTATTAGTACAACCCACTTATTATATTGATGTACCCATGTAGTGCCCATATTGTTACTATTGTGCCCCATAGAAGCCCACTATTGTTATTATTGCGCCCTTACATTATTATTGTTATGTCGGCTCTGATTATGTTATGACCCCTTAGACTCCTATATATAGAAAGGAGGTCTTTTCATTTGTATCCATCCAAGAATTGTTCATTTATGTAATGTAAAGGAGGTTGCCCCCTTGAAGAGGCTGAATTCTAAGGTGATATCTTTTCTATCTTTTCTTGAGCTGGTTTCATAACAGTGTACTTATTATGCGTCATATCTCTGACAGTAGCTAGCACAAAAGTATTTAGACCTTTATGCGTTAAAGCATTGATTCCTACTCGGATACATCCTAAATGAAAATAATTTGTCTTTAATCTCTTTTCCTCTGCCTATAATTCTTTTGGTTTCAACAGAGATATAGTTTGGACATTATCAGAATTTTCCTGAATCTGACTGACATACTCTTTAATGCTTATTCTAGTGGCTACTATTAGATGAAACGCAGAAAGGTCACTATACACTTTTGAGGGAGCTATTGCAAGTATTTCCCATCAGGCCAAAGGCTGGGGTTCTTCATATGAAAGTTTAGCAGAATTTAACACTCTACTAGAACTAGTAGCAAACATCTCCCGTAAAGGGTTCTCTTCAGCCTAAGAATCTCTCTCTTCTAGTTCTCGGAAAGAAATTGATTTCTGGGGAGGGTCCATTCTTTTAATGAGTATAAGATTTTTAGAATACCGACCTCTGAACCAGAAGTTACTGGCTCTGATACCAATTTTCCAGCAGAGCAGGGGTTTCTAGTCACAAGCTTGCTACAGTGATTTTGCTACAGTGCCGCACGCTCCGCGCGCTATGCTGCTGCCACTTTTTCTTTTGACTTTGCCTTGCTATGTCTCTTCGATTATCTCTGATTGCTAACTCCTGGTGAACCTACTCAGAACTTTCATGCTCTCACAGCCTCAACAACAGCTTCCTTACCTAACAACGGCCTCGGCGTCCCTTCATTCTTTTGGCGAACTTCCTGCGAACTTCGAATGTAAGCTTCAGGGACAACTACTACACAGCAGACATTATATATGCGCAAAGTATTCAGATACAGAATGGTATACTCATTTTACTTCAGAATGGATAAAGCTTTTTATCCCAGTTTAACATGGCTTTCATCCATTGGGCACTAATCTCAGATTTCAAGCATCCATCCATAAGAGAGAAGAATTCATGGATTTCCATTACTGCAGGCTTTTTGCAGTCACAAGGAACAGGGCGAAAACTGCAATATGGAATCAGGCCATGTGCCTGCTCAAGGTATCCCAAACCATATCTGGGCTTGGCTAGTCTCAATGAGCACATCATTTCTGTCATCCTTGGATCTTCTCCTTCTATGGTTACAATTTCATGCATCATGAGCACATGATCAGCATCCGGTTCATGTGGGAAAGGGATGTCTGAGCATTTGGGATTTGGGCATGAATTGACAGATGTAGTTGGAGGAGCTATACCAGTTCTGGGATTATGGTTTGTATGGATTTCAGATTCTACCAGGGTAAGCAGATTTACATGTTCTTGACAATCTGGACATTTGACTTCTAAAGAACAGTAATTTACAAGCTGGGCTAATTCATACAAAGAATTATGTCTACAAGAAGATGAAGTAGAACAAGTTGTATCTACAGTAGAAGGATCTCTGTAATGCTTGGATTGTTTACAGGCTAACTCTATTCTTCTCCGGTCAATGGTAGATCTTCTGGGGAATGATATAACTGCAGAAGACAGATTTTCTGTAATATCAGCGGAGGTAATGGCTTTAGGAATAAGAGGCTTAGGATTATTTACAACCCAGTGTTCTGGAAATATCAAGTCTTCCCATCGGATGGTATAATGCTCAATTTTTTTATTTTTTGGATCAGTGAGAACAACTATACTTGACCTAGAGTCCCTGCTGGGTGTATGGCGGATGGCTAGCCAAAGGGTATTAGTGTGTCGGAAACAGCCTTTGGTCTGGATGGCAATATTATTTCTCTTTTTCTTCATGTCGAAACCAATGGTTTGGATCTGGAGTTGTAAGATCTGGTCTATGGTTTCGTCAAAGGTATACACAGAGAAATTGGGGTAACAATCAAAGTAGACTGGGCCATCGGATAGAGGAGCAACAATCCCGCCTATTAAGGAATCTGTATACTTATTGTGCGTCATATCTCTGACAGTAGCTAGCACAAAAGTATTTAGACCTTTATGCGTTAAAGCATTGATTCCTACTCGGATACATCCTAAATGCAAATAATTTGTCTTTAATCTCTTTGCCTCTGCCTGTAATTCTTTTGGTTTCAACAGAGATATAGTTTGGACATTATCAGAATTTTCCTGAATCTGACTGACAGACTCTTTAATGCTTATTCTAGTGGCTGCTATTAGATGAAAAGCAGAAAGGTCACTATACACTTCTGAGGGAGCTATTGTAGGTAGTTCCCATCGGGCCGAAGGCTAGGGTTCTTCATATGAAAGTTCAGTAGAATTTAACACTCTACTAGAACTAGTAGAAAACATCTCCCGTAAAGGGTTCTCTTCAACCTGAGAATCTATCTCTTCTAGTTCTCGGAAATAAATTGATTTCCAGGGAGGGTCCATTCTTTTAATGAGTGTAAGATTTTTAGAATACCGACCTCTGAACTCGACGTTACTGGCTCTGATACCAATTTTCCAGCAGGGCAGGGGCTTCTGGTCACAAGCTTGCTACAGTGATGATGCTACAGTGCCACGCGTTATGCTGCTGTCACTTTTTCTGCTGACTTGGCCTTGTTGTGTCTCTTCGATTATCTCTGATTTCTGACTCCTGGTGAACCAGTGGTGAACCTACTCAGAACATTCATGTTCTCACGGCCTCAACAACGACTTCCTCGCCTAACAATGGCCTTGGCGTCCCTTCGTTCTTTTGGCGAACTTCCTGCTAACTTCGGATGTAAGCTTCAGGGAAAACTACTACCACATCAGACATTATATATGTGCAAAGTATTCAGATACATAATAGTATACTCATTTTATTTCAGAATGGATAAAGATTTTTATAGAGAGATTCTTTATAGAGATTGACTATCTTCACATTTATTGGCCTTTATGACGTTCTCAAGGAACAAGCAATACCAAAGGCTACCTGGCGAAAGATAGGCTCTGCCTCAGTATATTCCACAACTCATTTACAGATTGGAAGACTCTCTAATTGATTCGGCCACTTTAGGTTCTCACTAGTGCCGAGCACACTGATGCGCAGGCTCCCAAATCACCTAAGGACTTGAGTTCTTCTCGTGTTGCAAGCAGATCAGACAGAATGTTCGCAGATGCAGAGCAGGAGAGGCCCTCAACAAGACTCAAACACACAAAGACTCGGACTCCTCCAAATGCGAATGCCTCTGTAATGAGCCCTCCCCTCCTTATATAGGAAATGAGGGGGGACAAACATCACTGTAGGTCATCCGTGATCTGACCTATAGGCGGATAGAATCATTTCTTTTGGATAATGCTAGGGCAACGTCCGCACAAAGATTCCAGTCCAGAGGATGGAATAGTTGCTTTCGGGTAATGCCAAAGCGTCATCTGAACATAGATTCTTGTCTGGAAAAGTAAATCTTATGGAAAATAACAAAGTGGATGCTTTTAAACTAAGCCCACGAGAAATTAGTGCCGACAGAACAAAGTGGATGCTTTTTCGTAAAAGCCCACGGGAAAAGTCATAATTTATTTACACTGTGAATGCTTTGGTACAACAAAGCTCACGAGAAACCTGGTCACAATTTAGCCCTTGTGACTGGTACTTGTACAACATGGATTGAAAATCCATGTGAAATGTCAGAATACTGTCAATTCAGGGAATCTCCCTCTTTTGTATAACATTTCGTCCCAAACTTTTGTATAGATCCTGCGGACAATCATCGGTTTCCCTAGCACAATTTGATATTGGACTTTGGTTAATACAAGCCATTCCATATGTTCTCTCATATATTCTTCAAGGGAATTATTATAGGGTGATGACCTGTAAGTTGACCATTCACCTTCAGTCATGTTTTTAACAGTGTTATAAATAGGGTGAATACAGTCTGTGGCACATTGCTCAATACATGGTTTACAATGGTTTTTGCAGTAGTTCTCATGCCACACAGGATCCATTGCAGTTCTGTTTACTCCATAATCAGTCCACCAGTCTCTGAACCACTTACATTGCTGATATCCTTGATAGTGACCAATGACACTGAATTTAAGTTTGGAGTAGTAGGTTTCTTCTTTGTCGTCCATGTTAAGGAAGTCCCACCAAAGCTGCTTGTAGTCTGCAAAGTTGTACACTGTATCAAGAAATATGATCTTAGGATCATTCCTTGGCCATCTGGCAGCAGGTTGAGTTCCATGGTACCAAATAGTGGCAATGTCATGAAATTTTTGCTCCAAAGCCTGCCATGCAAGCTCAGCATCTCGTCTTGCTTTATCGTATATCATATCATGAATCCACTTGCCTCCTTTAGGGTACACTTTTCTTTCTGGGACAAAGTGTTGGAGATCTGTATGAGGCTGCAAGTTGGCATCTAACACTTTTGTGTTTCTGAGCTGCCAGGTGGGTCTCCAGTTTCTCTTATATGTTTCCCAGTCCTGGTCATCTGGGATAGTCCTTAAGACTTCTTGTTTTTGGTGCTGGTCCCACTCAGTGATAATCATCATGACATGATCTTTTGATTCAATGTATTCTCTGCTAAGAAAATCAGGGAGACTGTTGTCTTTACCTTTAATATGCTCCACCTGAAAATCAAAGTTTGCAAAAAGAGCTTGCCATCTGGCAAACTTGGCTTCACCGGCCTTCTTGATGTCTTTTGTTAGTACCTTCTGCAGAGCAGATGCATCAGTTCTGAGTAAAAAAGGTTTATTTATGAGATACACTTCGAATTTACTGATGCAGTTCCATGCGGCTTTAACCTCTTTCTCTATTGTGGAGTAATTCAATTCAGCTGGGTTCCATACCCCAGAAGCAAACTGAACAATTTGCTCTTCTTTTCCAATCCTTTGCTTCAGGACTCCACCCCATCCGACATTACTTGCATCTGATTCAACAATTTTGTATGCAAGATCATCAGCAACATACAGAATAGGCAAAGATTTTACCTTGGCCTTGATGTTCTGGACTGCTTTTGTATGGACTTCTGTCCATTCAGGAGGATTCTTCTTCAGTCTCTTGTTTAATATCCTTCTGTCACTGGCACAGTCTTGATAAAAGTTGCTGACATAGTTGAGGCAGCCTAAGAACCTTTGCAGTTGGTTCTTGTCTGTGATGACATCTGGAAACTTATCCGCAAACTCTAAAGCATGTTTTTGCAGAGAAATATGCGCATTGCAGATCGTATGACCCAAGAATTTGATAGTGGTTTGAAATATCTTTATCTTCTTTTTTCTAAGCACCAAACCATTGTGCTTAACCAAATTCTTAAAAATATTTACATGTTTAAAATGTTCCTAGATGTTCTTGGAAAATATTAATACGTCATCAATATATACAATCAGCCAATCAAAGTATGGCTTAAAAATACCATCCATTACCTTTTGAAATTTTGATGGAGCATTCTTGAGTCCAAAAGGCATGACGTTCCATTCATAATGTCCTGCTGGTATACTGAAGGCAGTCTTGAATTTATCTTTTTCAGCAATGGCCACTTGCCAAAATCCTGCTTTCAGGTCGAACTTTGAGAAGATCTTGGCACCAGCTATCCTCCTGATTAAGTCTCCTTTATGTGGGATTGGATAGGTGTCATCAGCTAGGACTGAATTTAGAGGCTTATAATTGATGACTAATCTGGGAATGCCTCTGATCTGTTCAGCTCTCTTATTCACATAGAACCCATAACAGTTCCAGGGACTGTCGGAATCTCTGATCAATCTTCTACTGAGGAGCTGTTGAATTTCTTTCTGGCAAAGATCTCTGTATTCTTTGCTCATCGGAATAGCTCTGCTCTTACAAGGTTTACCAGTGTATCCTTCCTTGTAAGGGAGTTCGACTGTGTGCTGCTTCCTGTGCCAAAAGGCATTAGGTTCCTCTGAGCAGCATTCTTCTTCTAATTGTTTCTTTAATTCTCCAATTTTGGTTTTGATCTGGGGTGATTTGAGCTGTTCTTCGATTCTCAAAGTAGATTTCAGATCTTTGAGATCTGACAGTCTGGCTTCGGCTCTATCCAGATCTTGTACAGTGTGTACCATTGTAGAAATTCTAGGATTGGAGATATATGGAAGTTCAATTTTCTTTCTTGTCCCTTTTGAAGTGGGGACAGATATAAAATATCCAGCTTTGTCTCCTTTGAGTCTGAGGGAACCATGAGGTTCTACGGCTACAAGAAAGACATTACCAAGTATGCAGTCTACTGGAATGTCAGCTACTGCAAATTTCAAATAAACATTGTGGCTATCAAAACAAACAGATGCTTTGGGTACTTCAGATCGGAGTTTTTTATTACCCAAGCCTATTACTTCTCTTTCTGTAGTCACCCAATATTTGCTGGGATATTTTTCATATTCAGAATATTAATATCTGCTCCTGAGTCAATAAGAGCAATCATTTCAAACATTTGGCCTTTTATGCAGATATTGACTAAAACATGATGTTGTTGGTATGAGATGGTTAGTAGCCTCATATCTCCTAATCCAAAATTTGGATCCTTCATACCTTTAGCAATTTGAACTTCTTGATTACTGCTGTATGAAGCAGTATTCCATGGCTGATCATCATCCTCTTCTTTTGCCATCTGTTTCCCTTACTGTATCTCTGCAACTTGAGTTTTTATTGCAGAAATTTCGGTCTTGAGATTATGAATCTCGACTGACTTCTCCTAAAATAAGTGATCTTACTCTATCAGACTTCTACTGATGCCTCTGGAATGATTTTGTATTTCTTTCATACACATGATCTGACATAAATAAAATAAAATAAAATTATATAACAAATATGAAAACAAAATAATTTTAAATAAAAAAACACACAATCTTGTATTTTATATATATATATATATATATATATCTCAATGGTGGTTTAAAAGCAACAACTTCAAAATCGAGATTTTCTCAGGAGACTCTGCCCTAAATGCAAACGACCATAGCACCATTTCCCACGTTGGGCTTAAGTTATTGGATTAAAGCTGTGAGATGAGTTTAAACGTTGTTATATTTCTACATCATGACAGGTGGAGGGTCGGAGGTTTAATGGTATTTTTTTCTTATATTTTATGACATAAGTTTTTTAGTTTTATATATATATATATAAAATATTTATAGTTATTAAGATTTATAATATTTATAATTATTGAAATTTGATAGGTTATAAATATTGATATTCATATATATATTATGATTACACATAGTAGTTTATAATTTTATTTTTTTATTTTTAAAACATTTTTTTAATAATATTTATAATTTTATAAAATTAGTTATTTCAGTTTTATAAAAAAAAATTTCTATGTAAAGGCTAAATCTATTAATAAAGAGAAATATTTACAAGGAGGTCAAGACCTCGGAGAAGGCTGAAGCCATCCAACCACACTGATCCAGAGAACATAAGACCAGATAACTAGATAACCAGATAACCCGTTAACCCAATTCCGGGATTGAGATGACCCGATACATAATTCCCAGAATCCATACATACAAAAAAAGCTGGCCAAGGTGGTGAACAACATTACAGGGCATATGAGAACTGTGGCTGTGATAATTTCTGTGCCGCCCTGATAACCATATGCAAAACTGAACAAAAACAAGGGCCTGATAAACTTGCCGAGCCAAGACGTGATACAGAGCATATGACCATGAGAGCTGATTACTATGCCTAGCCAAGACCTGATACAAAACATTTTAACAAAAACCAGAATAGCATAACACACAGGATAGAAGAACCAGAGGGGAAACTGCAGCCGTAGGCGCGAATCCAGAAGCATCATGCATTTTGCAAAGGGTCCCGAGCATCCTTCTCCACCCGGCATGGAGAGCCCATCCACATGTCATCGACATTGTCCCCGGCGCCCATGTCGCTGCCACCTGGAGGAGCTATCAAACACAGATTGCAATCAGATGGGTGCGCCGGATCGACCGCGGTCAAGTTGTTCTGAACATTGTCTTCTGGAGGCTTATGGGCCTCAGGAACGTTCCCCTCAACCTGCAAATCATCATGATTAAACACAGTTCCAACCACATCTCCCTGGAGCACGCTGTCGTCCTGAGACTGCAAGGGTGAGGTATGGACCGAGCTACTGGGCTTGTCTTCTTCCTCAGTTAAAATGACAGTAATACTAGCTGAGAGAATTGGTCTGTTGAGACGACTGTGAAATTTAAAACAAGTGGTTTGGAATGAATTATGCGGGAAGGGCTTACCATGGTCAGAGGACGGGGAGGCCGAAGCCAGAGGTATGATGTTCTGGGGAGCAGGCTGAGAACGGCCGCGGTTTCCACTGGTGCCTCCACGGCGAGAGCAACCCCGACGGCGCACCATCGTCAGGAGAACAAAGGGACCTGAGGGAAGAGATGAACAGGACCAGATAGAACAGGAATGAAGGTGGGCAAGCCAGGTAAGGAGCTTACACCGGAGAAGCCACCAAGCTACCAGAGCAACACAGGGATGCAGGAATAAAGACAGGCTGATGAAGAGAGACCCGATGAGAATGACAGCCGAAACCACAGACGAAGCCATGAATATAACAACCTGCGCAGAGTCTCAAACAGGGAGCGCATTCAATACCGAATGCTTGAAAAACTGCCAGTACCGAGAGCAATTCATATCATCCGCGGGAGGAGATCGAAGGCCGTGCAGGATTGCCAGGTGCATATCCAGCTGCCGGCGTGACATGAGCCCTCCTTAAATGAGCCTTGAGAGCACCCGCATCCGGGTATTTCAGTTTTATAAATTAATAGAAAAATAGAAATTTAAATTTAAAAAATTTCAAAATCTATTTTTATTTTTTAAAATATTAAATTTAACATTAATTTTTTTTCAAAATTTTAATAAATTTTATAAAATTTATTTAAAAATTAATAAAAAGTAAATTATTAATAGTATCTTTTGGAAAAAATCACATAAGATATATTCTTATCTACGGGTTTTGGACCAGTCACTGTGGTTCATCTTCAGGATAAGATGAGGAACCAGATCCAGGCAATGAAATAAATAGATGTAGAGAGTTGTTTACTAACGGTTAGCAAGTAACAACTAGTTTGACTAACCGCAGAGAAGAGATTAAGGTAAATAAATAATTTAAAATTTTATTATTTTGATGAAAATATTAAAAGCAGTGATAATAATTAATTTATTAAACCCTATGTAACCCTAATAACTCTTAATTTATATAATAATATTATTATTATTATTATTATTTTCAATCCTCAAATATTAATTAATAAAATTAAATAGAGAGAATCAATAAAAAAATTAATAGAAAGAGGATTAAAAAAACAACAACAACAACATTAAGGAAATAAATAATTTTAGATTTTTATTATTAGGATGAAAATAAGGACATAAATCATTAATTTTTTTATTTTTTTTGAAAATATTATAAGGGGTTTTAATAACTAATATAATTTGACTCTTTATAATCCTAATAAATATTAATTTAAGTAATATAAAAATCTATCTTAACTAATAAAATTAAATAAAAAAAATCAATTAAAAATAAGAGAGGGAGGATTAATAATATTATAAAAACAAAAAGAAATATTAATAATGTCTAAGGGAATATTAACCATATATATATATATATATATATATAAATAATTTAGGAAGAAAGCACGGGAATCCAACATCTTTTGATGCTCCAACCATCATCCCTATTTAGATTAACAGGACGTTGTTCAATCTCTAGGGCCTCCCTAAATTTACGATGATGAAAATGGTCGATCCTCACAATGACCCTAGCCTCTTCGATGCAGATGTGATGATTGGTTTTTTTGCATGTTCAGCCAAAGCGGAGGAGCGAGACCTCCCATGCTTGATGTCTGCAACATGTTCACAAATCCTTTGGTTAATAGATTGACCGATCTCCCCTATATAAGGAGTTCCATAGGAACAGGGAATGATGTAAACACCCTTCCCATCCTTAGGGTTAACCGGGTCTTTAACAAAACGAAAAGAACTCCGAATAGTGTTAAGGGGTCTAAAAGAGGAATGAATCTTATGTTTTTTCAAGACCCTAGCGATTCTATCCGTAGTCCCTTGAATAAAAGGAAGATGAACCCCAGAAGACCAATTCTTGGGTTCAATCTTATTCTTAGGACCTTTTTCAGCATTTAGAAAAGTTGTAAGACCTTAAGCCCTGCTATAACCATTTTTATTAAAGACTTTAAGGAGGTGGTTCTTCTCATCATCAAGGTGATTTTCATCAGAAACCTGCAATGCCCGAGTGGCTAAGGTGTTGAGAACGCCTAGCTTTTGAGCAGGAAAATGATGAGAACTAGCATGAAGATATTGCTTTGTGTGAGTTTTCTTCCAAAAAACTTGATGAGAAAAAGAACCGTCATCCTTCTTCGAGATAAGGACGTCAAGAAAGGGAAGGCTACCATCAACTTCGAATTCCATGGTGAACTTTATGAAACTTGATTGACTATTAAGATGATGGTAAAACAACTCCAACTCCTCTTTACCGTGAGACCAGACGACACAAGTGTCATCCACAAACCTTTTCCAAAGTTTGGGTTGGTAAAGAGTGGAAGACAAAGCTTTGGATTCAAAATCCTCCATGAAGAGATTGGCCACAACCGGGGAAAGGGGGGAACCCATAGCCACACCGCAGGTTTGCTCATAGAATTCACCCTCAAAACTAAAGAAAGTAGAGGTGAGGCAAATCTTAACTAAAAAAACAGTATCAGGGTCAGCGATGCGATTGATAACATCAATGTCCTCGTTAATAGGGATATTAGTGAATAAAGATACCACATCAAAACTCACGAGCTGATGCTCAAGGTCGAATCTACTCGTTAATGAATGAAGAGGAATCTTTAACAAAGGTTTTAGTTCGAGCTACGAGTGGTTTGAGCTTGTTAGCAAAAAACTTTGCTAAAAGATAAGTAGGCCCACCGATAGTATTGACAATGAGGCGAAGAGGGACCCCTTCTTTATGGATCTTCGGGAGACCATAGATTTTGGGAGTAAGGGGGTTGCCTTCAATAAGCTTTTTACTAAGGGAGCTAACAGTGCTACTTGATTTAATGGCAAGAGCAACTGTTTTAAAAACCTTTTTTAGGGGGGTCCTTAACAGAATGAAGAGAACTTCGGATAGCGTTAAGGGGTCTAAAAGAAGAATGAATCTTATGCTTCCTCAAGATCCTAGCGATTTTATCTGTGGTCCCTTGAATAAAGGGAATATGAACACCAGAAGACCAATCCTTGGGGTCAATCTTACTCTTAGGACCCTTTTCAGCATTTTGAAAAGCCTTAAGACCTTGAGACCTACTATAACCATTCTTATTAAAAACTTCCAAGAGGTAGGTTTTCTCATCTTCAAGGTGATTTTCGTCATAAACTCACAACGCCCGCCGAAGTGGCTAAGGTGTTGAGAACGCCTATCTTTTGAGCAGGAAAATGATGGGAGCTAGCATGGAATTAAATTAAATTTAATTATTTTAGAGAGATGTTACAATGTTTAACATTTTGACTTAGTCAAATTAAAATTAAAATATAAAATACAAAATTTTCCAACCCATGGTTTTTCCTATTATATTTTTAATCTATGGTTTTTTCCCATGGTATTTTTCTCTAATATGACTTATTTAAAGGTTAATATTTAAACTAATCTAAATTCATTTTAACTCTACATCTACCAAATGCCAAAAAAAAAAAAAAATCTCTTTTCACTTTTAGAAAATCAATACCTCAAAAAAAATAATCCCTCTTAACACATAATAAACTTACAACTAAAAATAAATCTAAACTAATTTTTAAATTTAAAATTGAAAATTTATATTTCAATTAAATTATAAAAATAAATTAATAATACATTGCATTTAGAAAATAAAAATAAAAATCCTCAAAGACTTCAACGTAAATGCATAGTAAATGCATAAAATTAGACTTCAATATAATTATTCTTTGACTTCAATATAAATATATAAATTTAGATTTTAATATAAAATTTAAAAACATAAAATTATAATGACAAGCCAATAAACCAATTCACGTTTAATTTTTTAATTGAAAAATAATATTTTTATTATTTATATATTTTTAAAATATCACATATTTGTAGAATATGATTTAGAGGCGCGGGTTTGGTTTGAACAGATTTGAGAATGATAATTGGTTCACCAATCAACGCTTTCATGTCTATTTAAAATGAAGCTCTAGCCATTGTTATGGAATGTTGATACTTTATAATAGTAAGATGTTTGTTATGTCACGATAGTGATATATAGGATCTGTATTGGGTTATTAGTTTGTATTCATTTAAAAAAACATTATACAATATGTAAAAAGTTAATTTTGGTTTTTGCATTTTGGGGAGGTAGGAGTAGAGGGATTTTTTATCACCCCGAAGGAGAAATAGAGAGGAAATTTGATTAGAGTTAGAAACAATATCAAATAACCAAGCAAAAGTATTATCTTTTTGGCAAGGACTAAAGATAGAAAAACGTAAATTTTGAAACGGGAACTAATACTATTACCCGTTTCGTAGAGATAGCAAAAAATGGGTGATGCAGAACACACATATTTTTTTTAGAGCATAGTTTTTGGCACTTTAAATAACCAATGTTTCGTAGGGGTAGTAAAAACGTGACCCGATTTTCAAAAGTGGTTATTCAGAATACACTTTTTTTTTGTTGGGAGCATGTTTTTGACATTTTAAATTTTCTTATGCATCAACTATAAATATTTGTTTTTAAATATTAGTGATTTTCATGCTGATTTTGAAACGTGTAGATGCAGTATACTTTTTTTTAGAGGACTTATTTTTCACACTTTAAAATTTATTATGTCCAATTTTTTTTTTAAATTATGATTATTTTTCAAGTTGTTTTATTTTTCTTTTTTTAAATGTTGATTACTTAAATATATATATATATGTATGAGACAAACAACAAAAATAAAAAATGTTAAAAAAATATTTATCTCATAAACCATAAAAGATTTGGAAAAAAAAACAAAAAACAAAAAAACAAAATTAAAAATTAAAAATTATATATATATATCTATATCTATATATATATATATATATATAATTAAGTAAGTAAAAATAGGAAAATTTAAAAAAAAAAACATTAACAAAAACTAGGAAAGAATAAAATAAAATTATTAAAGACAAACTAGATTTAAAAAAAAAAATAGAAAATTCAACCAAGAAAAATTTTAAAAACTAGTAAAATTAATATTAAAAACATTTAAAAAAAACTAAAAAAACAAAAATAAACTCAAATTATAGAAAAAATATATATATATATATATAATTTAAAAAATATAGGTCTTTTCAACAACAACAATAAAAATTAAAAACATTTTAAACTTATAAAAAAATATGTGTTTTCGACTTTAAAAAAAAAATAAATAAATAAATAAAACTTTCATTGTTTATTTAAAAACCAACATTTAAACAAATTTAAATTTTAAATTATTTTTTTAAACAAAATTTTGTTTTCTTATTTTCTTATTTTTTTAAATTATTAAAAATTTTAATTTTTTTTAAACAATTTTGTTTTTATTTAAAAATAAAAAAAATTAAAAAATCATTAAATTTTTTTTAAACAAATTTAATTTTTTTATTTTAAAAAAAATCATATTAAAAAAAAAAAAAAAAAAAAAAAAAAAACGTCACCACCGGGCGGCGGGCATAGATACCCTCATCCCTTTGTCTTCCAAATCAGATATAGATACCAAATTCTTCTTCAATCCTAGCACATACATCACATCATGAAGCAAAACAGATTCCCCAAAGTCCAAATGAAATTTAACAGACCCAAAACCTTTAACGGGATGAGTGGAGTTGTCTCTAAGAATAATTTTCTAACTTGACTCCCTCTCCACAAAATTAGAGAGAACTTCCTTATACCCAGAAATGATGAGAGGCCCCACTATCAACCAACCAATTGTCCCAAGTATTCGGAGGAGAGGAACTAGAAAGTGCAAAAATAAGAATATATTCAGATTGATTAGCAGCATTACTTTCATACTTGGTGTTTCTTGACTTCTTTTCGGGATGATGGTCTTCTTCATGATCAGTCAGAGCATCTCTTCTTCTTCTTTCATCTCTTCCATTACAATCATTCCTTCGATCATCTCTTCTTATTTGATTATTAAACCTGTTATTGTTTCTTCTAGTGTAGCATGGACCATTGTTCATCTTAGGTCAATCGCGAGCATAGTGACCTTTCTTGTGACAAGTGTAACAATCAATGTACGATGCTTCTCTTTCATTCCTTCTCTTCGAATTTCGAGGAGTAGGCTTCCTTGAATTTGATGGACCTCCTTTTCCTTTCTTTTTCTTTTTATGAGTGATGAATGCAATGAGCTCTCCTTCTTCATGATTTTGTATCATGCCTCTAGAAATCATCCTTGATTCTTCTTGAGCGAGCTTTCCAACAATCTCATCAAATGACGGGAAATTATTGTTGTTTCTTATATTAGTAATGAAGGTTTCCCAAATGTGAGGGAGACCTCTACGGGTACAATCATTAATTCCCTATCATACACAGTTTCTCCAACTCTCTGCAATTGATCTCAAAGATGAGATATCCTCATATTGTAGGATTGCACAGACTCTCCTTTATTCATCTTCATATCTTTGAGTTGATCTTTCAAGGAGATGATTTCATTCAAATTGTTGAATTCATACATGTCATCTAGCTTATCATACATATCCTAGAGTTTTTCAAATTTCCAACATATGCATAATGCAAGTAAATGATCTTGTAAACCATAAGCTGTAATTTTCTTTGCTTTTAACTCACCTTTGTTGTACTAGTTCTTAGTGTTGAGCCAATTAATTGTTATTAAAGGACCAACTAACTACTGCACATTAGATTGTCAACATGAGGTCTCGTCTTTCTATTGCAAGGTTATCCACAGTTTATGCAAGAGAAATTTTGATATGACTAATCACTATTATCCTAATGGAAAGCGAAACTGCAACAATAAATGAATCAACCCATAACACAATTAAGAACTCTTCTTCTAACGAAACCAAACCACTCAAAGCATCAATCCTAAATACTTTATGCAGGAAACAAGAAAGAAAAACTATCAAACATTGAGTTGTTAACTAAAGAACAACAGCTACAAAATGATAGAACAACACTACAGAATTATATTATCGAAAGGAATTTAAGCAACACAAAATAATGATCCTATGATAATCTAAAAGAAATAGCAATAAAGTAACAGCAATCCCAAATGAATTAGCTAAAGTAAATCCACTCTGCAACAACCAATTGTAATTTCTATTTAAAACAGAACATGTGATTTGACAATTACTTAACTAACAGGCAATTGTAAATTGAAAATGATTAAGAAAATAAATAATTGAAGCGAAATAACATAACGTGGATTTAATGATATAGATGAAGACAACGTTGCTTCCAGGATCGGGCCCAAATCACCGGAATCGAATTGCCTTGTAAAAGGAATCAACACAGAAAATTAACTCTAGATAATAAAAGCTTTCATTAAATTATAGAGGATCGATTACAATCAATGTCTTCTCAAGTTCACAACTTATGTCAAAGGTATTATAGTTGAACAACCTCTCTCGAGGCTCAATTCCTAGTCTTTATACTACAATTGTAGTAAATCACTTTTGATAAAGAAAAATCCTAAGAATCTGAAGTTTCTCAGGATGCTCATTTGAGGTTACAAGAAATCTTAATATTTATGGATGACTAAGTCGGAAGCCTGTTCTTAACAGATTTGTTCCAAACAAGGATCAGCAACATCAAGCTATCTGATCTTCTATGATCAATCCAATGAACATAGTCAAGTGCCAGCTCATCAATAGATACCTGTTCAAAATAAGAATCCAACTGTGAGTAAATAACGCTTTTGTGGTCGAGTCATTTCATAGAGTCAATAGAATAATATAAATACATTAAATGATTATATAATCCATATTGCATAGATTATCATGTCCTAAATGCAAGAAAGACTTAAGAAAATAATATAAGAAATAAGGTAAGGAAAATATAACAATTATGAGGCCCAAAACTTGACAACAGCAGAAGCATTCTCCAGAGGCTCGGGTACTTTTCCTTGTATGTATTCCCAAACATCATTGTCATCACCTATGATTTTTAACTTGGTTTTCCAAGCAAAAAAATTAGATGAGTCAC
Organism: Pinus tabuliformis; assembly: GCA_031772625.1. Taxonomy (NCBI): domain Eukaryota; kingdom Viridiplantae; phylum Streptophyta; class Pinopsida; order Pinales; family Pinaceae; genus Pinus; species Pinus tabuliformis. Next base: position 1,437,579,701 of record CM062818.1, on the reverse strand, counting down.
CCAACTTCTCATTTTCCTTGAAGTAAGAGGTTGACATCTTGACTTGATTAAATAGGCTCCTTAAACTTTTCAAAAGATGATTTCTTCAACTCTTGTTTCCTTTGGGCTTGTGCTTCACCTTATCTCTGAAACCATGTTAATTTTTACACTGCTCTATGTTGTTTCAATTACTTTATCCCAATTCAATTCTTCAATTAGAAAACTTTCAATAAGAAATAATTATTTCCATCAATCAATAGTAATTGAAGATAGAACAATAATGCAATGACAATATAAGGCAATCAGACACATCAACAAGAAATATAGATTTGGCCAAAGGCCAGGGAAAAACCCCACAAGGAGAGAAACCCTTTGAAATTCTTCTTCTATTAGATTGTTATAAAATGTTCAGTAGAGAGTACAATGAGCCAATACAAAACTATCCATCAAAATTCCACCAAACAATATTAAAATATATGATCCCAACAACAATATTAATCAGAGTTAGTTTTCCCAATCTACAGTCAATTGCAGTTACCTGTAAACATGAAACCATAAATCCCAGCGGCATGGAGGGAGGGTCATGCATGTGACTAAAGCTTTCCAACCACATGGATGGGCCTGTGTGCATACGGTTGCAGCCAAAAATTTCTTGTGTCAAACCTGCACCTAGAACCAAAAAACCCTAATCACGCATGTGAGCTTCAGACCCTGCAATTGCAGAACTGTACGATCCCACATCAAACCTATGCGAACCATACCAAAGAAGAGAGAAGAAGAAGATGCTTAATGATGATGTCCAAATGAGGTTCACTTGACTTGTATTTATAAGCTTCCAAGGGTGTCCAATTCACTTTAGGGTTGACTTGATCAAATGTGACATTATGGGCTTCACTTCAAAAATACGCTTTCCCTTGTCCAAATCCAATGCTTCAAAGGTCAAAATTGGTCCTCTCAGAAAGAGGAATCTAGTCCCATGATTGGAATTTGTCACTGAGCTACGAAATTAACAAATAGGTAGTCCTGCAAGACGATGGAGAGCTTGGAATGAGAGTGGCACCCCTTCTTCATATGGAAGTTGATCAAGATGAACCAGTTGGAAGACCTCGTGCTGAGAATGTAGGTAGCCTATAGTTCTTTTGTTTAATTTGTTGTCATAATTTTGAATGTTTTGTAATTATGTAATATTTTGTGGAGTCTTCTGGAGACTTTACAAGATAAATGTTGTTAGAATTATAATCAATACAAGGTAGGGTAGATGTAGGTTGTTTTCTGAACAATGTTGGAACATTGTTGAAGAAGAACAGTTTTTTATTGTAAAGGAGTTGGCCTGTTTTCCAGTTAGATTAATATAAAACTACCCATTTCTTTAAAAAACAAAAAAAAACTTTGTCTTCTGCATTTTTCTAGGGATGATGTCAGCAGTGGCATAGTATCAGGGCTCCAAAGCCTAATGCAGTGGCACATCCCCACACACCTACCCAATGCCAATATTATCCTGTCCAACGCCATTATTATAATATTAGCATGAAACGGCTTGTGGGTGGTTTTGAAAGTGAGCTGGAAATCTATATTTGCATCCCTAGTCTAGTCTCGGGACGTGGTGTGGTCCCCACTAAACATGATAAAGCCCAACGCTACATTACTCGATTGGCATGATTCGTTAAATATTTATAAGTACATTGACAGCACCATATAGATTGATCACTAAAAACTTGTTGATAACAAATAACAGATTCTTTTACTTTCATAGAACTAACAAAGGATCGAGGTGAAGTAGAGGAGAGGAAAGAGGCATGCAGCAACAAGTTGGAGACTTGTAGTGGCTTTCATTCTGCTTTTATTCACATGATATTCCTTTCATTCTTCTTTATGCTCGCTTAAAGGTTGGTTACTTGGGAGGTGGACCGATTTTCTTCGACACAACTAAGGAGAAAAATGTCGTTATTCGGCTAGAGACAATAAAGAGCAACGTCCATGTAAATATTTTTTTAATTTTTCTCTGGATTTATGTTTTGCCTCAAAATATTTGAAAATTAAAGGATGATCGTTGAAAATTCAAGGATCAAACATGTTGCTTCTTGCATTATTGGTCTATTATCTTGCAATTTAAAAGTATTTTTGAAGTTTGGAACATGTGAACGGATTTGTAGAGGATTGCCTATATATCGTGTGTATTTCTTTGGCATAATTTATAATACTAAGTATAAACTCTACAATGAGTTTGTATTCGATGAGCATATTTCAGTAGGTTCTTTTGCTATATAGGTAAAGAGTACAGAAGAAAAGGGAGTTTAGAAGCAGATGGATCATTTACCACTAAGCAATGCCCCGCCTCCAAGAAAAAAAAGAGTCATTGTAGGCACAAAGCAAGCTACAAGAGCTTCATTCTGAGCCAGTTAGTGAGGAGACCTGGAATGATGTCAAAACTTTGTTATGTGTTAATAATGGAAATTGAAGGAGGAGAAAGTTCGTTGAGGTTAAAGGTTGAGCTAATATGATTTTTAGAGTGAACAGTTGAGAATGATTTTGCAAGTGACATTGAGGAGGCTATGCCAAAAGAGTGGTTGGTGTTATGTTGTTTTTATTAAGCTCAAATTACAAAGTCGAATGTAAGTATGCAATCACAAAATCTACATACTCATTTTCTGAAAAAATTCATCATTTTCGTTTTCAAGAACTTACACAATGAATTTCTGGAGAAAGAAACATGGGCATCGTAATTAGGATTGTTAATAGATAAGAATTGATTGCAGGGGATACATGTAAACATTTACATAAGATAGGCTGAGAACTTTGTTGTTTCATGTGTTATTTTTTCTAGTATTTCGCACATAGTAGTATTGGGACATCATTCTTATTTTAGTAGGCAACATTATGGGGGATAGTGAGAACAGTAAAGTGGATAATTGCAGGGATTCTGAAAAAACAATGATCAAAATAAAGGTAAGTTGAACCTATTTAGTGTTTGAGAATGTGTATTAAGTAGCTAGGAAGGTATGCCATCCATACCAAGCTTATCCTCACATGTTTACGACAGGGATTTTCTCTAAAATTGGTTAAAATCATGGTAAATTGAACCTCATCATGTTATTGGGAAGAGGCAGAGTCAAGTCTTTTTTACTTGAATTTGGAATACAATATTTGTTGAGAAATAAAACGTAGGGTAGATTAGGCTTGATTCCTCTTAACTTGATAATTACTTGTGAATGTTTAATGTCTTCTTATTACTTCTTAAGAGTTCTTCTTCAAGAAATTATACAAATATTGAGTCTTTCAAGAAAAGAAAAGAGACAAGAGACACAAAAATTAGGCAACAAGCTAGGACAAAACCCCACAAGGGGAAACCCCAACAATCCTTCTCTTATAGAATTAGATCAAAATGAGATATCCAAAACCAAGACCAAGACTAAAACTACCACCAAAAATGCCAAGTCGCCACCAATGTCAAAGTCAACGATGGTCAAACTGTTCCAAATTTGGTCAACTCCTGAAATTTCGGGCTTGCAATAGCACAAAAAAATCTGGCCTTCATGTTTGAAATTCAATCAAGAAAAAATTATCTCTTCTTTGAATTCATTTCTCTCTCCTTTTGCTTTTGCTTCTTGTATTTCTTTGCATGGTTCATATGTACTTCTTGTGTGTGAATGAATGATCTCCAAGAGGGTCAAACTTGCTTCTTATATATAGTTTTCCAAGAGGTCGAACCAATGTCTCTTGGAGGCCCAGGCTTAATTGTTCCAAGGAGGTTTGAATTGACATTTTATGGACTTATTGAGTCAACATAAAATTCAAACAAGAAAATCTTACAAAAGTCCAAATGGGACTTGACTCAAATACATTTTTTTTTACTCATAATAAATTATTTTTTAGTCTTTTGACTCTATAAGCATGAAGAACATGCTTCGATCAAAAGAAAATATTAATAATAATGGATATGATAAATACATTAATGATGAAGTTACATTACATTATGAAGAGAGACACTAGTTACAATTTCAACACTCCCTCTTAACTAGGGAGGTATTCATAATGACTCAAGAAGATATTCTCATGTTGAAATATCCATATAAGAAAGGATTTGGTTTGATATGAATCAATGATGATTTACATCATCATAACTAACATTGTCAAAATACCAAGGCCTTGACAAGTACACTTTATCTCTCCACTATATCATAGCAGATGCTGTGAGGCATAAATTTGAACACCACCACCTCTCAAGGCACATATCCCACCCGGGTGTTCCCAAGGTATGACCTCTTAGGACCATTTCCTAATCCAAGGAAAACTATGTCCACTTGAAAAAAAATTACCAAGTCCATGTATCCAATCTTAGGATGTTAATCCTAGTCAACCATAATACATGACTCAAGAATGTACGTCCCTGATTCTTATCCAATCCACCATTCTCCCTACCAGTGTTCATGCACTAGGATTACAGTTGTTAGTCTTGGCTATAGTACATGACACATGGAGAACATGGTGTCCATACTCACTCCCTCTAAACTAGAGAGGAGATAGCTACAAGCCCAAGATTGTGTCGGAATCATACTTCCCTTACATCAGCTATTTGTACTTCTATGGGGATTTTTTGTAGCTTCCCAGCTCTTATCTGCATCATACACTCGAATAATAAAGCACTTCGACCTTCCTAGTTCTCTGACAATGTTCATGTAGCTTTGATCAATATCATAATCGATTTATTTTATAATATTCCTTAGGAGACTCATTTTAGACCTCAAAATTTCTTTGATGGTAGCAGGTTTTGTGTAGCACTGGTGATGTTGATTTGGCGTTTTATCTTTTATGGGAGCTTTCCCATCTCATCTTTGAGCGGCAATTTCTCCTTATCTCACATTCTCGACACGTCCTTGAATATTCTCATCCAATTTTTGCTTTGCAACCACAAAGCAAGACATGCCTGGGGTTTCTTGATAGACCGACCCTATTCTTCTTATCTTTCCCGGGTTTCCTAGGAGAAAGTTGGAACTAGTGATTCATATCATCCTCAAGCTCTTGAAAACATTCTCTGAGTTAAGCTCACCCTTTGGCCCATTGATCAACTCGTTTTCTGACCATTGGGGGATACCTTGCTTCAGGTTCCTCTTGCAGTCTTTGATTTAGTTCTTACTTCATTAAATGTTGATGCCCTCTTCTTGAAGTCACTTGGCTAGTCTCCATCAATTCTCTTTTGACACAAGCCTTTCTATCTTCCATTTCCTTCTCCCAGTTCTTTCCTCTGAGTACCATCCCTTCATCCTTCCTGAATTAGCTGCTTTTTGACAAATCAATTATCCTCTGCCAAACTTCTTATGTTGTCACCTACATCCATATTTGTATGAATCGTCTTCACTGTTGAAGTTGGTTATTATACCTTTCCTCTAAGTATAAGTTATTTATGTGTGTTTATTGCTCTTTCTTGTGTGATATCCCTATTGGCCTTGATTTATGAAAGCTTGGATGCCCTCTTTTCTGTGATATCCTTGTTGCCCTTGATTTATGAAAGCTTGGATGCCCTATTTTCTATGATATCCTTGTTGGCCTTGGTTCATGAAAGCTTTAATGCACAGTTATACCCCGTCAATATGGCAGGGAATGTTTCTTCTTGCCATCATTGATGTTTGAAATGGCTCGTGAATATGTTAAAATTTGAATAAACTTGTGAAGTTGTGATGATATGGAGTTGACCAACATTTTATAATTTACATTTGGTTATGGAAGATTGTTATAATGAGGTTTTACTGGGATATGGTAATTTTAATCAATTGTATTAGTATTTTCTTGCATTTTTTGCAGTTCAAAGGGTAATAGTTTATGGTCTTCCAGGTCCTTCTAAGATTTTTCTAATAGAATTTTTTGAGTTTGTTACGACTTGAGAGATTTCTTGATTCATGCTAGTTGCAAATTTACAATTATCATAACCATTGAATGAAACTTTATTTTGAAATCAAAATTCCATCAAATTATGTCCAAGTCAAACAAACTAAGACTACATGCACGAAATTCATCTATACAAAAAAAAAAGTAGTGGCATGCCACCACGTGGCTCATGTTTGTATGTGTTGTATCATTTTCAATTGGATGTGGTCTTCTTACAAAATCTTAGATCTCTTTGTTTTGAGGTACGAAACATGATGAATTATTCTTGAAATGGCCCTTTCTAGACTTTAGAGCATTGTCGGGTGTCAAGCCCTAGAGTTGAGTGTGCCTTTAACCGAGGTGTGTTCCATGGGCTACATCTCCATCGCGTGATTTTTAACAAAGATATCACAAGAAATGTGACAAAATAAAATGTTGGGCGAGAGCACACCAACACATGGTGTCAAAAAACTAACACTTGGGGTTTCCATTAGGCATGCATGGGAAACTTGGTCGCATGGTGGATGTGAGTGGTCGAGCGCTCAACTTGGATTAATGATGGGTGAGGAGGCCTAAGACTGTTGGAATATTCACCAACATTGAGAGGGGATGAATTAGTATTGGGCACTTTTTACCATTTCAATTATCTCATGCAAATATTAACAATACCATTCAACAATGCACAACATCACATATAATACACAAAATATTTTTTTTTACATGGAAACCCAAACATGAGAAAACCATGGAATACTTTTAATATATATCTTAAAGATTACATAAATAGGAAGCACGAACTTCCAAGATTCCCCAGCACTATTGGAAGGAGGCACCAACCCCTTGATTTATAGGCATTAACTTGAAGGAAGCTCCAACTCCCTGATTTAATAGTGCAGATTGGAAGGAGGCACCGACCCCCTAATTTTATCAGCTCAAACTGAAAGGATTCACTAACGTGATTTGCTGCATAATCACCAACCTGAACTAGCACCATCCTGCCACCCTGAAATGTTCTCAAGCACCAACCTAAAGGAGAACACTTCAGGGTGGTCATTGCACTTCATAATCACTACTTTGATCACTATCCAACCATTTTTGCCAATAGTCTCGGTTAAATTGTTTTCCACACCACACATTGTCACTGCATTGCCTTTTCTTCTGTCCAATAATCATCTACTACTACGTTATCATAACATTATCACAATATTGTTGTCAATGTCATTGTTGTCACAGTTATCACCAACGAGATAGTTCTCCTCAACACTGCATTTTTCACAAAAGAAAAATCATGTCACTATTAACGCTTACCCACTGTTGGCATTTTGGCACAGGTGTGGCCCTATGGTACAGGTGTTGTCCTTGATGGCAACTCACTTTGGTGTCAGACCTCAGTTCAGGTGCTCAGAATGAAGGAAATCTTGTATACGCAGGTTCACCTTGCCGAAGACGCGTATACACGCGGGTTATACGTTCAGAAGTCGCGTATGCGTATACACGCACTTTTATGCACAGAAAAGCGCGTACATGGTGGGAAAGTTATTTTTGGTCCATGGTTGTTAGTCCTTGGAATTTGAACCTATGGTTTTGGACCAAGGTATCTTGTCAGAAGTGTTGACCCCAGGTTTTGGGCCCTTGGTATTGGTTTATTATGGTTTTGGACCGTGGTATTGTGGAAGGCCTAAAACTATAAAAGAGGAAGGAGATCATATGACAAGCAACAATCTGAATCATTGAATATCTGATATTATGCTAGATCTGCAATACGGGTGATCAGGTTATGGTGCAGATCTAGATCTGAAAAGGAGGAACCTAAGCGCATGAAGGATAAGGGCTATTGATGGATCAAAATCTCAAGGCTTGAACATTGGTATCTCTGTATAATTTTGATCTATTATATGTGGTGCTCTCTTGATCTATAAATCTGGGTTAACTAATGTCTGAATGCTTAAAAGAATAAATTATCCCTTATAGATCTGTACGCAGGTTCAGTGAATTGCAGGTGCGTATACACGCTTTTTCTATGAATGAAAGAAGCGTATACGCAGGTTGGTTGTGGTACAGAAGCGTATACTCGCAGGTTGCTTAACAGTGAAGTAGCGTATACATATTGATTTATGTTCTAGCTGCTTATGTTTTATTGCTGCAGTATTCTGGGTTCAAAATTGGTGTTTGACTACAGTTACTGTGTTTTGGGTACAGTGGTCAGAGAAGTGCTTATTTGTTTCAGCTTTTGATTGGTGAAAAGGAGTTTGGGTTATGCAGAAATTCTTGATTGATGTTACTTGTGGATCCAGTCTGAAAATTAATGAAACGAGGTCCCTGAAAGCAAAGAGAAGGTTGCAGCCTTCTGCAGGTAGGAGCCTGCGTACTAGTATCTCAAGCTAGTACAAGAACTAAGGGGGTTGGAGCTCCCTTCCAGGAAAGCTGGAAAACGAGAGAGAGTTGTAGCTCTTTGTAGGTTGCATCCTGCGTACTGGTAAAGTCTGCTCCAGTACAAGACATTGTAAAGAGAAGTTTCTAATTAATAAGAAGATAGAGACGAATTGCAGCATGGGGTTTTCACCCACATTGGGTTTCCTCCTTTTATCTTGTGTTCTTGTGTGTGACTGTCTTTTGCTCTATTTCACTGTTTCCGGTACTGTTTATGTGCATCTGAATCACAGATTAATAACTGACATCTGAAAGATAATTCAAATTATAAGTCTGCTTGATATACGCGGGTTTCTTTATCTGTAGTTGCGTATATACGCGGTTTTTATTAACTGAAGTAGCGTATATCATCTGGAATTTAAAAAGGAAATATTTGGCTTGATAATACTGATTCACCCCCCCCCCCCCTCTCAGTATTATTTCCAACAATTGGTATCAGAGCAGGTCCTTCTGAAATAGCTTGATCGCTTGAAGGAAGATCTTTCATCATGAGCAACTACGAGAGGGAAGCATCAATCAGGCCACCGGTTTTTGATGGGACAAACTTCGTTTATTGGAAGGTAAGAGTTACTGCCTATCTTCAATCTTTGGGTACAGAAGTCTGGGATATCATAGATACAGGTTATACTTTTCCTGCAGCAACTCCTACAGATTTGGCTGAGAAGAAGAAATATGAAACAAATGCAAAGGCAGTCAATACTCTATTGGGATGTCTGTCTCAATTTGAATTTGTCAAAGTTATGCAGTATAAATCCGCAAAAGAAATATGGGACAAGATTGTTCTGAGCTATGAAGGAGATGATCAGGTAAAAAGAGCAAAACTTCAAACCCTCAGGATTCAGTATGAAAATCTCAAGATGTATAATGGTGAAAGTGTGGCTAACTATTTTCTTCGTGTGGATGAGATTGTTAATTGCATGAAAAATTTGGGTGAAGAAATAAAAGAGGCTGTTGTGGTTGAAAAGGTTCTAAGATCTTTGTCACCTAGGTTTGAATCTAAAGTTTCTGCTATAGAAGAAAAGGAGAATCTACAACATCTTAAAATGTCACAACTACATGGAATTCTAACTGCTTATGAAATGAGGAAAGGAGGTCCATCTGACAGGAGAGAAGTTGCCTTCAAGGCTTCAGGCAAAGGAGAGTACTATGAATCAGGACACGGGTCAGAAGAAGAAGAAGAATCAAATTTTGTCAAAAATCTTCAAAGGGGTGCTGGACGATTCCGAGGTAAGTTACCTTTCAAGTGCTTTGCTTGTGGAAGAGTAGGTCACTATGCAGCCAAGTGTCCTCATAAAGATAAGATTAACAAAGGAAAGGAACATGTTAGATGGAACAAGAAACAGAATCCAAATAAGAAAAGCTATTACACTCATAAAGATAGTGATGGACTCTCAAATAGTGACGAAGATGAACGAGGTAATGAGTATAAACTTTTAATGGCTTTTGAATATGATGAGTACATGGATGCTATAGATGTAGAGGGTTTTTATAATGAAATGTCTGATCTCAAAGTTTGCTTAGAAGAGAAAAGTGCAATTATTGATTCTCTACAATATCAACTGGCTGAAAGGGAAAAACATCTTGAAAAATTGGAATGTGAAATTGTTTGTCTTAGAAAGGAGATTGAAAAAACAAAAGCTATTAATCTTAAATTTGTTAAAGGATCTGAAACTCTGGATGAGATTATCAATGTGCAGCGCTCTCCACTAATCAATACAGGTCTGGGATATAATGGAGAAACATCTCAAGCATCCACATCCAAAAGTTATCTTGATGTAGCAAGGAGGAGCGAGCAAAGGCCTAATAGAAATCATAAGGTAAATCAGGGACAGTTTACCTCAAGAACAAACAAAGACTATCAAGAAAATCGGGGGCAAGATACCTTAAGGACAAATAGAAGCTACAATCAGTCACAGGTAAAATCTTCTCATTTTGCCTCAAGAATGGATGTCAGTAGAAACTACAATCGGTTGGATGATAGATTTGATAATCACAAGAGTTTCTTCAATGGCCAATGTTTTTCTTGCCATAATTTTGGTCACAAAGCAGCTCAATGTGTTGCCTATAAAACAATCATGACTAGAGAAGTCCAAAAACAAAGGAATATGACTGGGATCACGAAAAGGACCTATAACAACTTTTCGGCCCTTGAAAATGAAGTTGAATGTTCTATTTGTAATAACTTTGGTCATGAAGATTCTGAATGCAGGAGCAGGTTTTGGAAGACAACTCAGAAGGAACAAACCTCAAGTGCCAGAACATGGAGAATGAAGGAACCACAACCAGAAAGATGTGGGATAGCCTTTTATGCAGAAGGACAGGAAAATCTATGGTATATCGACAGCGGATGTTCGAAGCATATGACAGGGGATAAAGAAAAACTTGAATCATATACTGCATTAGAAAAAGGGAAGAAGGTTTCTTTTGGAAACGATTCCCCTGCAGCCATAAAAGGAAAAGGTACTGCTCAATTGAAAGAAAAGGTCAAAGCTGGAAATGTGTTGTATGTTGATGGATTGAAGCATAATCTTCTGAGTGTCAGTCAGATGTGCGATCAAGGAACCGAGGTAATATTTAGATCAAATGGATGTCGTGTTCGCGATCTTGATACAGGTGAAATAGTGATCAAAGGTAGAAGAACTCCAAATAATCTATACATATTTGAAGAAGGACAACAACAATGCTATTTGAGCAAGGATGATGAACACTGGTTATGGCACCAGAGGTTGGGGCATCTAAGCTTTTCACAAATAAGGAAAGCATGCAAATACCAGGCAGTTCATGGTCTTCCAGATATCAAAATTCCAGACAACACCATATGCAACTCATGTCAGTTTGGTAAGCAAACCAGAACTAACTTTCCTGAGAAGGAAGGATCAGCTAGCAGGCCTCTTGAGTTAGTTCATACAGATGTATGTGGTCCATCTAGGAAAAGGTCACCTCGAGGAGAAGAATACTTTATATTATTCATTGATGAATTTTCCAGGATGGTTTGGATAGGACTGATGAAGCACAAAGATGAAGCGTTCGAAAAATTCAAATCTTTCAAAGCATTGGTTGAAAACGAATCAGATGGCAAAATTAAATGCCTTAGGTCTGATAGAGGTGGGGAGTTTACCTCAAATGAGTTTTTCGATTTCTGTGAAGAACATGGAATAAGAAGGGAATTCTCTACAGCTAGGACTCCTCAACAAAATGGAGTAGTGGAAAGAATGAACAGAACGGTTCAACAAATGGCTCGTGCTATGCTTGATGAGTCTGGAACTCCCACAACCTTCTGGGGTGAAGCGGCTTATGCTGCGGTGGTTATTCTCAACAAAACAAATGTCCGGGTAAATAGCACTCAAACTCCTCATGAGCTTTGGTATGGTGAGACTCCCTCGGTAAAACATTTCAAAAATTTTGGAAGCAAATGCTACATTAAGAATAATGATGAACATCTTGGCAAGTTTGAACCTAGAGTTGATGAAGGCATTCTTCTTGGTTATTCTCCCCACAGCAAAGCATATATATGTTACAATAAAAGACTTGGAAGAATTGTTGACAGCATTGATGTTGTGGTTGATGAAAAAGGAAACGTTCCTAGGCAAGTAAATTATGAAAATATAGAAGAAGATGAAGACTACCCTCCAAATCAAACTGATGATGAAGAAGAACCTCAAGAGGCACCAGTGGAACAGATAAGGATAGAAGAAAAGACTCCATCCAGGTATGTGCAGAAGAATCATCCATAGTCTCAGATTTTGGGGCAGAAAGAAGCAAGCGTACAAACTAGAAGAACAATTGCAGAAGCCTCAAGCTATTTGGCATTGCTCTCCTCCATTGAACCACAAAATGTAAAAGAAGCGTGCAAAGATGAATACTGGGTCAAGGCAATGGATGAAGAACTCGAGCAGATCGAAAAGAACAACACTTGGGAGTTGGTCCCTAGACCAAAAGATAAGAATGTCATAGGAACAAAATGGATCTTCAAGAACAAGTTGAATGAAAATGGGGAAGTTATTAGAAACAAGGCCAAGCTTGTTTGCAAAGGGTATGCTCAACGGGAAGGAATAGACTTTGAAGAAATTTTTGCTCCCGTAGCTAGACTTGAGGCCATCAGAATGTTCCTTGCCCTCTCTAGCTTTCAAAAATTCAAAGTGTTTCAAAATGGACGTGAAGTCAGCCTTTTTGAATGGAGACTTAGAAGAAGAAGTGTACATTGAACAACCAGATGGCTTTATCCTTGGAAATGATCCAAATCTTGTATGCAGACTTAAAAAGGCTCTCTATGGGCTTAAACAAGCTCCAAGGGCTTGGTACTATCGGTTGGACAAATACCTTCATCAACAAGGTTTTTCAAAAGGATCAGCAAATAGCAATCTCGATATAAAAATTGAAAATAACAAATTGCTAATACTTGTTGTGTATGTAGATGATATTATCTTTGGAAGCAATGAAGAAGCTATGAGTCAAAGCTTTGCCTTGGTGATGCAGAAAGAATTCGAAATGTCTTTGCTTGGAGAACTGACATACTTTCTTGGATTGCAAATCCAACAAAATGAAGGCGGTATCTTCTTGTCTCAAACCAAGTACCTCAAGCAGATTCTGAAGAAGTATGGCATGGAAGATTCGAAACCTGTATGTACCCCCATGATTACAGGATGCAGCCTCAGTGCAAATGATGAATCAGCAGCAGTGCATCAACCAACCTATAGATCCATGATTGGGAGTTTGCTTTATTTGACAGGTACCCGACCAGATATTATGCATGCAGTGGGAATAGTTGGAAGGTTTCAAGCCAACCCAAAGGAAACTCATCTTCAGGCAGTCAAGAGAATCTTCAAGTACCTTCAAGGAACTCAAAACTATGGCTTATGGTATCCTAGAGATACAGATCTCACTCTTCATGCTTACACAGATGCAGATTGGGCCGGAAGCATGGATGACAGGAAGAGCACAAGTGGCGGTGCATTCTTTATGGGTTCCAGATTAGTATCTTGGTTCAGCAAGAAACAGAGTTCGATTGCTTTATCTACAGCTGAAGCGGAATATGTGGCTGCTGCATCTTGTTGCACACAACTCCTTTGGATGATGCAAACCTTGCAGGATTTTCAAATCACTTGTACTCCACCTGTCTCTATCTTATGTGATAATACAAGTGCAATAAGCATTTCAAAGAACCCAGTCATGCATTCAAAGACCAAGCACATACCGATCAAGTATCACTTTCTCCGGGAACAAGTGTTGGAACAAAAGGTCAAATTGGAGTATGTTCCTTCTAAGGAACAAGTTGCTGATATACTCACCAAACCACTACCCAGGGAAACTTTTGAATATCTCAGACAGAAGCTGGGAGTCGTTGATGCTTCATCCTGCTGTTGAAGCTTGTCTGTTCCAAAGAAAATTGGTGTACGCGAGTTGGATAAGGGGTATCCGCGTACATACGCCGATTTATGCAGGTTCAGTCGCGTATATGGAGTTCTGAAGAAAATCAGCAAGGGCAGACTCTGGTTGGAGAGAGTCTGAGATGGGTATGTCAGAAACCATCAAGCACAGGTTCAAGGGGAGCAGATAATCTTCTAATAATGCATTGTTGGCATTGCCTTAGAAGCTATTGGTTCTAGTACTCAAGATGTTTTTTGGTTCATATGGATCAGCTGCAGAAAGGAGATTGGAAGGAGAACATGGTTGCTGATATATACAGTGATTGTCAGAAGCTGCTGATAGTAGTTTGCATAAGTCTTGATATTTCGTCTCTATGTCATGTATATTATTTTATCACGGTCATGTAACGGCCTATTTTGGTTTCCCCACTATGCCTAGGATGATTGATGTGATTGGTTGTCATATGTAAAATTTTGATGTATCCCCACTTGGTTGGGTGATGGTTGTATGTATTGAGTCTTTTGGTGATAGAAAGGTCTTTTATGATGTATATGGTTCTTCTTGAAGAACATCTTTTTGCAGATCTTGCCTACAATCAGGGGGAGCATGTTCAGCACAGCAGAGCAGAGATATTAGCATGTACTCAAGGGGAGCACAGCCCTTTGCCCTTGATGACAAAGGGGGAGAATGACTTTGAGGATCGTGGGGTTGCCATCAAGTCCAAAGGGGGAGATTGTTGGCATTTTGGCACAGGTGTGGCCCTATGGTACAGGTGTTGTCCTTGATGGAAACTCACTTTGGTGTCAGACCTCAGTTCAGGTGCTCAGAATGAAGGAAATCTTGTATACGCAGGTTCACCTTGCCGAAGACGCGTATACACGCAGGTTATACGTTCAGAAGTCGCGTATGCGTATACACGCACTTTTATGCACAGAAAAGCGCGTACATGGTGGGAAAGTTATTTTTGGTCCATGGTTGTTAGTCCTTGGAATTTGAACCTATGGTTTTGGACCAAGGTATCTCGTCAGAAGTGTTGACCCCAGGTTTTGGGCCCTTGGTATTGGTTTATTATGGTTTTGGACCGTGGTATTGTGGAAGGCCTAAAACTATAAAAGAGGAAGGAGATCATGTGACAAGCAACAATCTGAATCATTGAATATCTGATATTGTGCTAGATCTGGAATACGGGTGATCAGGTTATGGTGCAGATCTAGATCTGAAAAGGAGGAACCTAAGCGCAAGAAGGATAAGGGCTATTGATGGATCAAAATCTCAAGGCTTGAACATTGGTATCTCTGTATAATTTTGATCTATTATATGTGGCGCTCTCTTGATCTATAAATCTGGGTTAACTAATGTCTGAATGCTTAAAAGAATAAATTATCCCTTATAGATCTGTACGCAGGTTCAGTGAATTGCAGGTGCGTATACACGCTTTTTCTGTGAATGAAAGAAGCGTATACGCAGGTTGGTTGTGGTACAGAAGCGTATACTCGCAGGTTGCTGAACAGTGAAGTAGCGTATACATATTGATTTATGTTCTAGCTGCTTCTGTTTTATTGCTGCAGTGTTCTGGGTTCAGAATTGGTGTTTGACTACAGTTACTGTGTTCTGGGTACAGTGGTCAGAGAAGTGCTTATTTGTTTCAGCTTTTGATTGGTGAAAAGGAGTTTGGGTTATGCAGAAATTCTTGATTGATGTTACTTGTGGATCCAGTCTGAAAATTAATGAAACGAGGTCCCTGAAAGCAAAGAGAAGGTTGCAGCCTTCTGCAGGTAGGAGCCTGCGTACTAGTATCTCAAGCTAGTACAAGAACTAAGGGGGTTGGAGCTCCCTTCCAGGAAAGCTGGAAAACGAGAGAGAGTTGTAGCTCTTTGTAGGTTGCATCCTGCGTACTGGTAAAGTCTGCTCCAGTACAAGACATTGTAAAGAGAAGTTTCTAATTAATAAGAAGATAGAGACGAATTGCAGCAGGAGGTTTTCACCCACATTGGGTTTCCTCCTTATATCTTGTGTTCTTGTGTGTGACTGTCTTTTGCTCTGTTTCACTGTTTCTAGTACTATTTATGTGCATCTGAATCACAGATTAATAACTGACATCTGAAAGATAATTCAAATTATAAGTCTGCTTGATATACGTGAGTTCCTTTATCTGTAGTTGTGTATATACGCAGTTTTTATTAACTGAAGTAGCGTATATCATCTGGAATTTAAAAAGGAAATATTTAGCTTGATAATACTGATTCACCCCCCCCCCCCTCTCAATATTATTTCCAACACCCACATGCTCAATCCAATATGCCATTGGTTTGTCTTGTACCTAGCCTTAATTTATCTTAATTGCTAGCTTAATAAAAACAAAATCATTGCTCAGATGACATATTTATTGCAATGTTGTTGCAGTACCTGAAGGTTGTAAATGTTGTGAACAAACTTTGTCCAAAATTCTTGTTCAAAAACTACTTCAATGTGTCATAGGTCTATTTCTCTCAAATATGCTTTAGATCTGCCCATTTATATCTTCAATCTATTGTCCAACAAATGTGTCTTGTACTCAACGTTAAGTTGAACCCTTAACAACTTGGGTCACTACTTTTCTTAGTCACTGTCACCATTGTACTAGCATTGCTGACGTTTTTATAACTCAAACTAACATAGAGCTTCTAACCACGAGAAATAATGGTAAGGGAAACAATATATTCATAAGTCAACATTTCCTCACGTGGGTTGGTTAATAGGGAGAAAGACAATTTTTTGCATATTAAATGAGGACTCAACAACAAGATAGGTGTGTACCTCCACAATGAATGCACAAGTGTGACATAGTAAATCATGGAGAGTGTGCTTATAGAGATATGCAGCAATGTAACAATGCAAAAGTGAACAATATGAGGCAGGAGTGAATTGATCTCACAATGAATAATCATAGAAAGTAATGAATTTCCCAATATGAAATGCCTCAGCCTTTACTAATTCAAATGTGGCCTTGAATTAGCCTTTTCATACCCCACCTATAATTCAATTCACCCATTAAATGGACCTCATAACGAGCATGAATAACATCAGAACTTGCATCAGAAAGGAAGCTTCGGAGCCAGCTTCAAAATTCAGCCTTAGAACAATTCATGGCCAATCACAAGGGGCTCACTTACTCAAAGAAAACTTGGGCTAAATAAGCCCCTAAACAGACCTTCAAAATGCCCTTGATAAGCCTCAGACTCAGGCCTTGTAACAAGCCTTAATTTGCATTAAACAACTTCAAAAATGGATCTTAAGGACTCGGCCTAGGTCAACAAAATAATCCCTACAAATAACGAACCATCAATAGAAATAAAGAACAAAACTAAGCCCCAAGACACAGTAATTTCAGCCTCTATACATGATCTTTATTTTGTGGCCTTAGAGTTTCAGAGTGTTTTTTAATTGTCAAATCATGTCTCATATGGGCATATGGAAGCCTCCTTTTATAGTTGCCATGAGGGGCTTAAGTGGGGGGATGGGGGCAACCTATCAATTAGTTTTAACTTTAATTAAAAATACCCTCAATAAATGAGGCCTACCTTATATTTCTCGTGAAACTATTTTTCAACAATAAAATTCCTTCTTTTAGGGCCAACTTGGCCCTCCTTTTGACCATGATGATTTTGTTGACGAACCAAGTCATAATTTCTTGGGTGAAGGCCACGTATTATGATTTTTATTATTATTATTTATTGGCTTTGGGTGAATTGGTCCATGCATTAGAACACGCCATCTTCAAATGAGCATATCTCATCAACCGAGAGGAACCATGTGGTGTGCCACCAACCATTAGAAATGGTATGACGAGTACTATTAGATGATGATGGTTTGTAGTGAAATTTCACATTCATTTGTCATAACAAGAGTGGGGAATGTGGGGCTTCATGTCTTGCTATGGGATTCCTTTTCTTTCTTCTAGGGCTTCTTATCCATTAGTACTTCCAATTAGTGTGACCCATTGACATATAATAAAAGTGTTCATTTAGGGGCTTGGGTTCAAGCATTCCTGGCTCTTCATTATTGATGAAGATAAACATCAACAATTTAGTTTGAAATCAATTAAAACACCATTCAACAAAGACAACACTGTGAGGATAAGCATGGACACCCTAAGACATGGGCCAAAACACCCCTAAATGAGCAACCAAGTGGTAGACGAGGTGAGCCCAGGACGAGTTGGGTTGAGAAGAGGGTGATTTGGTGGAGCATATGGTGGTTTGAGTCCCTAAGATGAGATGAGACAAGTTGAGCCAAAATTTTGCATGGGATAGGTGAGACAAGACGATTCAAGCCAAAATTTGGTATCAACTTGGCGAGACAAGACGAGTAAGGCCGAAATTTGGTATCAACTTGATGAGAAGAGATGGGTGAGACAAAATTTGGCATAAGTTGGGCGAGACGAGATGGGTGAACCAAAATTTAGCATCAACCAGGAAATTCAATGGCATTGGCCAGACGAGACAAGAGAAGATGAGGCAGGCAAGCCAAAAATTGGCTTTGACTAGAATGAAATTTAGCATCAACTAGAATGAAATTCGGCATCGGTCAAGATGAAACAAGTGGAAAAAGTCGTATATATGCATTCCTTGCATGATGGAACGAAGGAAGAATTGGGAAAGAAGGGGGAGAAGAGTTGAAGATGACAAGGCACAAGATGAACAGGGTTGAATGAAGAGAATACAATCAAGAGAACCAAAGAGAAGTCGCAGTTGAGTCTTAGACAAGTGAGGGGAGCCGAAATGAGCTCAGACTTACAGTCATGTAAGGCTCGAAGTCCTATGGGACAACCTTAACCAATCAGGCTTGTCTTAGGCAAGATGACTCACACAAGTGTTGAAACGACCCAAGGTAAGGTGGAAGGGTGATCTAATGGGGTCTTAAGGCTATGAAGAAAAGTTCTTTGTAATTGCTTGGGATTTCTTTGTTCTGTAAATTTATGGACTAAGCCTTTTTCTTGGGGAATTTTGGAATATGTGGATTTAATAAAAGTAGAAGGTTGGAGGGTTGTTTCATTTATAAATATATGCATGTGTATAATGATGGATTGATGTCTTGCATATATGTTCATATGTTTATGAATGAAATGATTAATTGAAGTAGATGTGACTGTAAGATTGCTTGCACTATATCGAAGAGGTGTAATATTTTGTTATATAACTAATGGTATAGAGATTATATAATTAAACTTATTGTGAGGCATAGTCTAGGTGAAGTAGCTCTGTGCTCCATGAGGCAGAGGTGAAGAATGTTGGTGCAGCACGCTCGAGGGATCAAAATGCACCCAAAAGCACCTTGTAACCGTAGGAAACCCCTAGATTATGACAAATGGTATTTGAGTCGATACCAATAAGTGGTAGAAGAGTTGGTAGAATTATTCTCCTACTCAAAATTGGTGTGAAACTACCACACATAAAAGAAGATAGTAATATTGAACAAGTGCTTTCAAAGCAATTTGTATTAAAGGAAGAATGGTTGAAGAAAGATTGCAGGGACAGTTGCCTTATGTTGCTGGTTATTAGGAGAAGGTGCTACTGTAATCTATTACCAAGTAGGAAAAGAGGCTTTGGTTATTGTTTTTTAGTATAGGTTGTAGTTGATAAGGTTGAAGTGAACCTCACAAGGTCGCACCTGGAAAGGAGCAAGTCACAATGGTGAACACTAGGTCTATTTCAGTGGACTAAGATGAGATGGCACTATCAGAGAAAGTCAAAGATCTTGAGATGAATTTGGTCTGGATAGTTTAAGGTATAAAAGGTCATGGAAAGGAGTTTGAATAAATTTGTGAAAATATTCAAGAGATTAAGGGGGTCACTGAGTCAAGGTCCTACTCTCTTGAATTTGTGGTGAGACAAGCCCAAGATTAGGAAAATCTGATGAAGGACTCTGAGGATTAGGTGAAGTCACTTATGGCACTCATAATATATCAGGATGACACCATTGTGATATTGAAGGAATTCATAGGGTAGAGTTTAGGCAGTTCATCTATTAAAGAGAAACTGAAAGAACCAGATACGTACGATGGGACAAGAGGTGTTAAGGTGTTAGGAAACTTTTGTTAGGATGTGGAACAAATGTTGGAATAAATGAAGGGTTGTTTTGAAGAGACAGAAATCAATGTTGTATCCATGTGTCTCATAGGAACAATGAATATTTGGTCGAGAACTAGGGTTGAGGACTTCGTAGTAGGTCGCTGATGAGCCCCAAAAATGGATAATTATATGGGCTCATTCAACCTCCTAATTCGACTTAATCCACCATTCTCATTAGTTTATTGCTTGTTTTTTATTATATTTACACTAATAGAGTGAATTGGGTTAGTCATTATGCCAACAAGTCTAATGGGTGCTTTGTGCAGATTTTTAGTCAATTTTGAGACAAAATCAAAGGTTTTAATGAGAACTTGGCAGCCAAATTCGTGGGAGAACAACGGAGAGGATTTTTAGGAAGGTGTCCCCTTCATTTATGGGCCCTTACCTTGAATTCTCCACCATCAGCTCGGAGTTCAAGGGCCACCAAATCGATTATCACAAGGGCAGCCGAGTTCCTAAAGTTTAGGAGGTCTGTTGGGGTCCTCAATTTGTATAAATAAGAGGGCTTAGGGCCTCATTTCAGTTAGTCACTTTGTAGGCAGAAGTTAGCTAGTTTTTAGTTCGATTTTAGTCATTTTTAGGTAGTAGGTTAGCTCTGCATTTCAGCACATTTTCAAGTTTTCCTTGTGGACGATTTTTGGAATGTAACTATTCTTTTGATCAATAAAGATGAATCCAGCTTTGCACCAGCTCTAAATCTCTCTTAGGAGGCTGTAGCTCTTGGGGTTGGGCCCATCTCAAGTGCCCAGTACCTCCTCTGTTTACCTTTATGTGTCTTTGTTGCATTCTTAGAATAAAATCTGCTATTTAGATTTAAATCTTGTTTTGTTATTTAGGTTGCTTTTGATGATTAAAGTATCTTTTCATGTTCAAATTGATTGGATAGGTTAATAACAGAAAGGATCCTCAGAAGAAGGCCTCAAGCACCTCTGATATCACCTCTCCCTCAGTGGGATCGTGAGCTGGGACAAAGGTGACATTGCTGCCAACAAAAACATTGTTTTTGCTTTGCCATGCAATCATTAGTGTTGGAATTCTCATTTGCAGACGTTGATATTAGTTGTGTTTAAATGCTCCAGTTTATGATTGCTTAGTTGCATAGTTATTTCACGTATTTCATTGCGAATAAACTTCTGTCCATTTCCTTTTGCTGTTACTTAGGTCAGATTAGAGTGAAGTAACTAGGTCATTGGTTTTCCAAGTGTTTGTTTGTTCAGTTTGAAAAATAACTTGCAGAGCGCCTATCATACTTCTCCATCTACCCGTACTCCATCCAACCTACCTGCTCCACCCTCTACTTCAGATCCTTGCCTTACCATTGCCATGTTACCTCACTCTGCCCTAGTTCCTATACTCTCACACAACATTGCTTCTCTTATCTTTGAACCAACCCAATCACCTTAGCCACTCTTCAGCCTCATTCACCAAGTCCTGGACCTCCTCAAACCCTTATCTCATCTCCATACCCACTCCTTCATATTTCTCCATCCATCCATCCTTCAAAATCCCATTTCTAAACATCCTGTAGAAAAATTACAGACATCATGTAGAAAATCACAGACATCATGTAGAAAATCACAGACATCTTGTAGAACCCCTGCAGACTTCCAGTAGAAGCTCACGAATGAGGTTTCTTGATAGCCAAACTCTGTGAAACTCTCTGGAAGGGTGTTAGGGACCACTTAGGCCCTCTCTGAACCTTCCTGACCTCCTCCAAGCATTCCCTCTCGCCAATCCACCTCTGCACAGTCAAAAACAGTTAAATCGCATGCATGATAATTCTGACAACTTATTCAAAAATACAAAAAGATGTTTTTTTCAGATGTTACTGTAGAAGTAGCTTAGACACATGCACTTTACCTTCTTAGAAGTCAATGGCATCTCTTTCAATAGCTTGCATCCCCTTTCTTGCATCAGTAGGGCTAGCCGGTAAAATTAGGGTTTGTGTTTCCTTTCAGCTTTCCAGTTTCTTTCTGCAAGTAGATTAGCCTTCTTTGAGTTAGATTTCGTCCATCAGTTAAAAAGCTTCTTCTAAGAGCTAATAGAAGTTGGCTTAAGCTCCTAGCGGACTTGTGCCAGCTGATCAAGTGACAGCTGCGGCAAGAGCTAGTACTTGTGCATATAGCACCGTCGCTTCCAAGTTTGTTACGAACTACCGGGTTGATAAAATTAAAGAAGGGACTTCCAGGAGTTGTAGCATTATTGCTGCAATACTGGGGCTCACCAGTCACATCACAAACACAACTAAGACATGGAAAAAGATTAAAAAGAGGCTTTATATGTGCATTTTGGACTAGGGAATCAGGAATGGGTGGCAAGGGATAACCTAAGGAAGTTGAAGTACATTATTAATATCTAAACCTATATCAAAAATTACTCAGGTCTTATGTTGGAGCTTAGAAATATGCATGGGAAGGACAAGGTATATGCCTTTATCAACAATCTCCAACCATGGGCGAAGAAGGAAGCTATGAAATATGGAATCCAATCTCTTTCATCGACCATCACTTCATTAGATAAACTTCTAGAATACCAAACAGATGGTAAAGATAAGGAGGATATGTAGAGTGAGAAGGACCAAGAAAAAGCGAATACTTACAAGGATGGAAAACCAACAGGTGTAGCTAAAGAGAATAAGCCCATATTTTTTGGATCTGTGAAGAGGATCACTTGGTGAAGAATTACCCGATAAAGCATAAGGTGGCTACTTTGGAGTAGAAAGATGTAGCTAAAGTTGGTATGGTGTAGGTTATAGGAGAAGTATCTTCCCACAAGACGAAAGAAAGGGTAAGGAGAGTACCTGGTTGGATTTTTTTGGGGTAGAGTTGGGAGGCATGCATGAGATAGCAATGGTTGATAATGGGGTTACCCACAACTTTTTGAAAGAATAAGTAGTGAGGAAACTTTGTTTATGGGTCAAGCTATAGAAGGCATCTTTCAAGACTATCAACTCTAGAGATATGTGGGTGATAGGTTTGGTTGATGTTGTGCCTATTCAAATGGGAGATTGGCATGGAAAGGTGGATCATACAGTGATACACCTTGATGACTATGACCTAATGTTGGGGTGAGGGTTCTTGATTGATGAGAAAGTTGTCTTGATTCCTCATATGGGGTTTATATTCATTTTTTTCATGACCTAATCCAATCATAGTGAAGACTTAGAGAGGAGACTTGAATACAACAGTGAGGATGGCTACAATATTTGACAATGATTAGCAATATTGTGGTGCTACATAGTTGATAAATAGTGATGTGTATTATCTTTTCTCTCGACATGTGGACATCATGTCCGCTTTGACAGATAGAGTAGAGCAGTTAGAGAAGAGGACAAGTAAATTGGAATAGGCAGAGGAAAGCGAGATGGCAATAGTGGTTCAAAGATGTGACCAAGGAGAGGCACCTTAGTATGATGAGGCCAAGGGGGAGGCTAGTACATTGACATTGACCCCAAGAGGTTGGGCATTGGATCTAGAGCTTGAGAGACTTGTTGAGGAAGCTGAAGGTAGTGTTGACACCTAATCTTCATGATTGGGGAATTTGTAACATAAATAAATCAGGAATGTGAACAGTCATCGGAAGATGAATTGAACAATCACTCCTAATGTATAAAATAATAACATACCTATGAAATAAACACACCAATTAGTTCATTCTGCGCTTGGAGAGTTACTGCCTGGCTTGACATGGTATCAAAGCCAGCCCTTTTTTTAGCTGTTGTAACTCCCTATTTTGCTCCTTTGCTCCTCTGCTTTCCATTCAAAAATGCTGCCTGTTCATAAATATGGTAGCCTGCTCCACACTGTCACCTGAACACTGGTGCCTGACATTTCCTGCATCCTCTTCTCTTACCATTTTTTTTTCATATTCACTGTAAGCTGCGCTGCTCATCCTCTGAAATACATTTTGGACGTTGTCAGAGGCGTTACAGGATTTGACAATCCTACGCGTTGGAGACAGGCAGAAGCGAGCACGCATTGGAATGAGTCTATCTACATGCCAAAGGAATGTATGAACGCTGCTCCTGATTTGAATGCTGCTCCTTAGTTGAATGGTAACCCTATATTGAATATGTTGCTTCTTATTTGAATGCACTCTGGAATGCTTCTCCGTTCTGAAGAACACTGGTATATATATGTTGAATGTGTTTTGGCTATACGCTGTCATGTTGTGTTAAACGCTGCTTTATATAAATTCCAGAAATGTTGTGTTAAAACGCTGCTTTATATAAATTCCAAGATTGAATTTGTAATCACGTGAAAGGTAAACTAAGCAGTAATCCGTGGACATTGAAGAATCGATGCAATCATCTATTAACTGATCACATTTATGAGCATTTCACAGATTCGGAATTTATGGTGAGAGCTGGTTATTTATTCATCTTCATCGTACGAGCTGAATATAAGTCGTATGATCCTTTTTTTGTGGTTGTCATTATATTTGAAATTACCATCTCACGTGGTAATTGAGTTTTTAAAAGGAGAAGTATGCCATATGCATATATAATAGTGGATTTATATGGATTTATATAAAACTTATATGAAGTTTATATGAGATTCATATGGTGGATTCATATGAGATATATAAGATTTATAAGGTGGAGTTTTTTTAAGATTTATAAGGCAAAGTTTTATGAGATTTATATGATGAACTTATATAAAACTTATATGAGGTTTATGTGAGGTGAATTTATACAATGATGGATTTATATGAGTCACATTGTGGATTTGAAATCCTTTGAGAATGCTTTTTTGAGTACACTGGCAGAAGTATTCTTTTCTATCAGCAAAAGTTTTTTTTTTACAGAATGCATTCAATCATCTCTATGGTAGGAATAGTTCTCACTGGCAAGGAGAACTATTTTGAATGGTCTCGGATGATAAAACACACCCTCATCTTCAATGAGTTGTGGAAGGGAGTGTGTGTCGGAGAAGGAGACAATGACCCAGTACAGCCTACATCAGACAAAGAGCTCGTCATTTGGGATAACAAGAACAGCAAAGCATATGCATTAATCGCAGCATCTGTAAATGAAGAAGTAAGTCGCCATATTTCATCATATTCAACTGCCCTTGAAGCTTTACAAAAGCTCAAAGAACTCTATGACTCACATTCTGCACTTGAAGTTGTTCAGCTCATGATTAAACTCTTCACTCTTGAACTGAAAAATAATGATACTCTTGCTCTTGCATCTGAAGTAAAATCCATAATGAATGATATCAAATCCACTAAGGTTGAGCTGGATATCCCTCTTATTGCTTTTCTCAAGGCACTCTATCCTACTTACTCCAATTATCTTGAGTCTTTACAAGCAAATGGAAATCTTAAAGATATAACCTTTGACTCTCTTGTGAAAAATTTTGCTGAAAGGGAGAAAGCCTTTGGAAAGAAGATAGTCCCTGAATCTTCTGAAGAGACTGTTTTCCTTGCTCATAAAGAAAAGCATCCTACTCAAGATTCTACAAGAGGAAGAGGTGGACGAAGAGGAAGAGGAAGATACTTCAGAGGGAGGGAGGTAGACATTCTCAAGGAGAAAAAGCAGATCTGCATTGCATTCGCTGCAAATGAAATGGATCACATGATGCTTCTACATGCAAGCTACCATGGGACAAAATTGAGTAGAAAAGAAACCAGCAGAAAGGTAAAATTGATGATACAGACAAAGGTAAAGCACCTGAATCCGCTCACTATATTGAGGCACAATGTAACATTGGAGCAAATGAATATTTGTTTAATGCTTCACTTGCTTCTTCGAAAAATGATTGGTTGATTGATTTAGGAGCAACATGTCATATGACTCATAGAAAAGATTTTTTTGAAGATTTCACTGACAATGTTGATGGAGCAGTATACTTTGCAGATCAGTCAAAAATCAAGCCATCGGGGCTTGGCACAATCAGGCTTAAACTGCCTGGTCTTCCAAACTTTCTTCTGGATCATGTTCTATATCTCCCACAGCTCAAGAGAAACTTGTTGTCCTTGGTCCACATCCGCCAGCAAGGTCACTCCATTCATATGTTTGATGGCAAGCTTGAGGTAAGAAAAGCATCTGACCACTCACTTGTCATGAGGGGAATAGAAGAAGAAAGACTTCTCAAACTGCAAGGAACCTCTGCTCATGCACAACATTTCTCATATATTTCTCATCATGAAGAAGGTACACTTCCATCAAGTTTATTATGGCATGCTAGATTTAGACATTTAAACTATGACAGTCTCCGCTTATTGAAGAAAAATGGTGTTGTTGGTTTGCCTACAATTCCTAGGAAACATAAGCAATGTGATGCTTGCATTCTAGGAAAGCATAGCAAACAGTCTTTTCATGATTCACATTCAAGAGCACATAGGAAGCTTGAACTCATTCATTCTGATTTATGTGGTCCAATGCATGTTCCTTCTGCAAATGGAAATAAATATATCATGACATTTATTGATGATTACACTAGAATGTGTTGGGTTTATTTATTGAAGAACAAATCTGATGCTTTTCAAACATTCAAGAATTTTCATAAATGGATTGAAAATGTGCACAATCTCATATTGGGTCTATTCGCACTGATAATGGAAAAGAATATACATCAAATGAATTTGAAAACTATCTTCGCCAACATGGGATCAAACATCAAACAATTGTACCTTATAATCCCCAACAGAATGGTGTAGCAGAAAGAATGAATAGAACAATTTTGAATATGGTACGATCCATGCTTTTCTTCAAAAATGTAAAGATAATGTTTTGGGTTGATGCTGTTCTATGTGCTGCATATATAAAGAATAGATGTCCATCTAATGCTATAAGAAACAAGACTCCTTATGAATTGTGGTATGGACATGTTCCTTCGGTAAAACATCTCAGGATCTTTGGTTCCACCTGTTATGCTTTGATACCAAAGGTACATAGAAACAAACTTGGTGCTAGAAGTCGTAAGTGTATCTTCTTGGGGTATTCAAACACCTCTAAAGCATATCGCCTCTATGATGAAGTAAATAAAAAGTTTGTTGTATCTAGAGATGTCATTTTTCTTGAATCATCCAAATCTGACAATGTTGTTGAGCGGCAACTTCATGGCTTGGATAGATTCGTAAAAACGAAATCATTTCAAGAATTTGATAATCAGATTCCAGATCTTGAAGGGGGGATTCCTATACTAGAACAACATGTGGAATCTTCTTCTGAAGAACAATCTCCTCTGCATGAAACTCCAACAACGGATGATGCTTTAAGTGATGTAATTGATAGAATTGGGAGACTCAATCTTGATTCAGTCCCAACTCAATCAACAGAGCAGCCTGTACCATCTCAGAAAGGTCCCCCAAAGTGGTTGACAAAGACACTTGAAAGTGTTCATCCTGATGAAATTGGAAAAACAGGAACCAGAAATTCAAACCGACAAAATGGAGGTGATGTAGATGACTCTAATTCACCTGTTGATATGGATGTTACTTATGATTGTGAATTGAACTTGTCTATAGATTTTGAACCAAATTCCTTCAAAGAAGCTGCTTCTCATGATGAATGGAAAGAAGCGATGAACAAGGAGTATGATTCCCTCATAAAGAATAGCACTTGGAAGCTGGTTGATCCTCCATTTGGAACCAAACCAATTGGCTGCAAGTGGGTCTACAAGAACAAGTACAAAGCTGATGGCTCACTTGACAAGCACAAAGCTAGGCTTGTGGCAAAAGGCTTTGCACAGAAGGAAGGGGTCGATTATGAGGAAACTTTTTCCCCCACAGCAAAATGGGCCACCATCCGGACACTCTTTGCACTAGCTGCTCAGAACAGTTGGAAAGTCCATCAAATGGATGTAAAAACTGCATTCTTGAATGGAGATCTAAAAGAAAATGTTTTTATGTCCCAGCCTGAAGGATTTGCTGTGAAAGGACATGAACATAAAGTATGCAAACTTGTGAAGTCCTTGTATGGCCTCAAACAAGCACCGCGAGCTTGGTATGAAAAACTAACTGAGCATCTTCTGAAACTCAACTTCAATCATTTTGATCTTGATGATGCAACTTTATTTGTCAAGAAAGTTGGCAAAACAGTTGTGTATCTTGTGGTATATGTAGATGATCTTTTAATGACAGGGAACAACGAAAGCTACATTGCATCCATAAAGAAGGAATTAGGGAAAAGTTTTGAAATGACTGATTTGGGCTATGTTCATTACTATCTTAGCATTGAAGTAACCCAACATCCAAAATCCATATTTCTTTCTCAAAAGAAATACATTGGAGATTTGTTAAACAGATTTGGCATGACAGAGTGCAATCCTCTTTCTACTCCAATGGAACAAAACTTAAAGCTCACATCTATTGAAGGAAACGAATTTGAGGATGCAACAAGGTATAGACAGCTTGTAGGAAGTCTCATCTACCTCACTACTACCAGACCAGACATTTCATTTACTGTTGGAATCCTCTCCAGGTTCATGCAAAAGCCTTGTGAGGGACATTGGTCTGTTGCAAAAAGAGTTCTAAGGTACTTGAAGGGAACTCAAGACCTTGGAATCAAGTATACACAGGTGGATGACTTCAGCTTGATTGGATACTCTGATTCAAACTTCGATGGAGACAAAGAAACTGGGGTATCTACTTCAGGATATGCTATGAGTCTTGGATCAGGAGTTGTCTCCTGGAGATCACGCAAACAATCAGTTCCAGCAGATTCCACAACTGAAGCAGAATACGTGGCAGCAGCTGAAGCAACGAAAGAAATTGTGTGGCTCAGGAAAATTCTTGAAGATTTGCAGGTAAAACAAGTACAAACAACTCCACTCATGATTGATAACACCTCTGCAATAAAGTTGGCCAAGAATCCAAAGTTCCATGATCGAACAAAGCATATCAATACTAAATATCATCTGATTCGACATCATGTTGAGGCCAAAACAATCCATCTCCGTCATTGTTCCACAAATGTGCAAGTTGCAGAAATCTTCACCAAAGCACTTGGAAAGGAAAAGCTTGAACGATTCAGAATGATGCTTGGACTCACCAACATCCCTTCAGATTAAGGGGGGGAGTGTTGACACCTAATCTTCATGATTGGGGAATTTGTAACATAAATAAATTAGGAATGTGAACAGTCATCGGAAGATGAACTGAACAATCACTCCTAATGTATAAAACAATAACATACCTATGAAATAAACACACCAATCAGTTCATTCTGCGCTTGGAGAGTTACTGCCTGGCCTGACATAAGGTTATATCCTCCTTCTTTGACTTACATGACAAGGAAGTATGGAGAGATGCTTCTCAGAGATTAGATGGGAGATGTGGGTGGATATCACCATGACCAACACTCCTATTCATCTCATTAATCCAGTAGGAGGTGGCTTTTTGTTTCATATAGATAGTGAGTCGATACCATGGGGGTACCTAGGGTGGTGCCTCCATAGCAGCAGATTGGTGGAGTTATGATGATTTGAGATCGAGGATATTGCACTGTGGGATGAGTTCTTATGGAGCTTGGTGTGACGATCAGATTAACTACTTGATTGGCTAGGTCTCATGGGGGAATCCAACACATCTTGGATGCAGGAGTGATTTCCAGATATGTAGTTAGAGATATCATCTAGAGGGACTTCAACATGGTGATGACATCCAGTCGAAGATGAGTGGAAGGTTATGGTTGGACTGTTGAAGAGACGATAATAACTTTGAGTGGGGGAGGATGTTAGGACCTAGAGTTGGGTGTGCCTTTAATTGAGGTGTATGCCATGGGAAACATCTCTATCGCACGATTTGCAATGAAGATATCACAAGAAATGCCACAAAAGAAGATGTTAGGTGAGATCCTGCTAACACGAGGTGCCAGAGGGCCCAAATTGGCCTAATGAAGGGTGAGGAGGCTTAGGACGACACCATGAGGAGAAGCAAGGACACCCCAAGACATGGGAAAAAATGACCCTAAATGAGCAACCAAGTGGTAGATGAGGTTGACCTTGGATGAGTTGGACTAAGGAGAGGGAACCGTGGTGGAATGGATGGTGGGATGAGTCCCCAATATGACACAAGACAATTCGGGCCGAAAGTTGGTGTTCACTGGGTCAGACGAGACAAGTTGATTCAAAATTTGACGTCAATTGTGCGAGATGAGATGGGTATGCCGAAATTTGGCATCAATCGGGTGAGACAAGATGAGTGAGTTGAAATTCAGCATTGGTCCAGTGAGACAAGATAGCGAGCCAAAATTTGGTGTTGTCTAGAATGAAATTAAGCATCGAGTGTTGCAGCATGAGCCATATATATGCATCAATTTCACGATGGAATGAAGGTATAACTAGACAGGAATGGGGAGAAGAACCAAAGACAACAAGACAAAAGACGAACAAGGTTGAATGAAGAGAAGACGAGTAAGGTAGTTGAAGGTGTAATTCTCCCTCTCACCCCCTTGTACCATCTTAGGCCATGGAAGGTGTTATTTGTTATTTAACCTAACCTCTAGGGTTTGTTATAAAGATGGGGTCACAAAATTTCACTTTTTCCACTCGCATTAAAACTTAAAAACAAATCCACCATTGCATTTATCTCATCGATATTTTTCTGGTGATATAAATATGATCTCAATTTAACTCTAGATTGAAAGCTATGCCCATTTAAAATTTAACTGACTTGATGTTAATTTTAGGTATTTTCTATTCTAGAGAAATTTATTTCAATTTTCTCAGTTAGCACATCACATCAGCATTAAAGTAAACTGCAAATAGAATATAAACATAAATCGCAGAAGACAATCCAAGACAAGAGGACATAAGATGTGGTGCTAGCCAAGGGCAAACCCCAATGTGGGGAACCCTTGATCAATTCTTATTTTATCTTCTTCAAAGTTCAGCATAGAAAGAGAGAGAGAGATAGTACATTTACAATAGAAGTCAACATTTTGACTTTTGATATCTGCATGAGATCAGTTGAAGACATATTGCTCCAACTGATTCTTTAAGGTGACTGCTTCACCTTTCATAGTGTTGCAGCTCGTACTCATGTTGCACCCGTCATTGTGCTACACCTGGTCACTGAGCTTCTCCCATCACTATGTTGTTCCCATAATATAGCGTCACTTTGTTGCCCCCATCATCATGTTTCTCCTTACTAACATGCCCATCATGCTGTATTTTTATCGTTGTTGCAATACCATGATCTTCGTCACTGCGGCAACATAGCTCTTCATCACTGCTGCAACATAGTGGCCTTAATCTATGTATGATCATGATCTGTGATGATATAGTCTCCTTCTATATGTATGCCGAGGATCTCTTCATCGGACCCTTATTTCATTATTAGGTCAGGGCAAGACTGTAATATATACCTCTATCCGAGATCCTTGCATCTATATGATGTGTCCTCATTTATCATGTTGGGACTACAGAGATGCGTGGGCTTTATCATGCCATACAAGATCTGGTCTGCCTGCATGAACAGGTCTCCTTTGTTGCATGAACAGGTCTCTATTGACTGCGTGATAGGACTGCGTTTAGGCTTCTACAGGCAGCGTATTAAGGCTCCTCCTTGACAGCATATAAGGGCCTCTTGGACAACGTATTAGATCCTCCATCTTTGACTGTGTATAAGTGTATTAGGGCCTCCATATTTGACTGTGTATAAGGATTAGGGCCTCCATCTTTGACTGCGTATAAGGGCTTCTTAGACAGCGTATTAGGGCATCACTTGACAGCAGATTAGGGAATCACCTGACAGTGTATTGGAGCTCCTTTAGACAGTGGATAGGAGCCTTCCCATGACTGCGGCTAGGGTACATCTAAATTGTGGCTATGGCATATCTGAACTGTGGCTAGGGCATCATAAACTTAGCCCAGCGTATTCTTTTGTGTCTCTCCTTCACCAAAAACCCAAGACGTGGAGAGGAGGAGATCACATGAAGAATATGTGTCTCAAATGACTTCAAGTCCTCACCTATTTATACCTAAACGTAGATGATGAATAAACATGAATATTGGGCTTTTGATCCTGCACAAGTTTCTGGCCGACTTGATAATTTGTCTTATAACACAAATAAATTCATAACTCCATGAATACTTATTGGAATCGGATGATATTTAGATCAATCCGACACCTCTCGATGAGAGGGATTCAATAAAAATATCAGCTGCCATAAATGAGATGACCCATATGGAGTTTGGCCCTAGTTGCCAATTTTAACACTCCCTCTCAACTAGGGAGAACTCCATTTGCTGATCCATATGTCCGACTGTACTATCTCTACCATCAATGACCTACACTGCTTTGCTTTGCCTTGCCCAGCTCTGCTAGCTCTTCTCGGTTCTACTCTGTTATGCTTAGCTCTGCTAGCATGAAGAAGAAGAATTGACCGAGAATGTATCATACCATTCTCCACTGACCCGAAGTCAGTCTCAGAGTGTGTACCACTGGTCCTAGACTAGTCCTCTACCAACCCGAAGTCAGTTTCATAGTGGGTACCACTCTCACTGGTCCCATACCAGTATCATTGATCCCAGATCAATGAAGGTCATCCTAGCATAGGGAGTACGGTAGATACAACGATGTGTCCATCAGTACTACTATGGTCCCTATCCTCATTTCCCTGCTCATTGATCAGATGAGAGGTACTTCCCATGAGTCCCAAACTACATGGGTAGGATGCCTCGACAGGAGAACTAATCATCCTATCCACAGGAGAGCGAATCATCTTGTCCCACAAGAGAGCGAATCATCTTGTCCACAGGAGAGCGAATCATCCTGTCCACAGGAGAGCGAATCATCCTATCCCACAAGAGAGCGAATCATCTTGTCCACAGGAGAGCGAATCATCCTGTCCACAGGAGAGAAAATCATCCTGTCCCACAAGAGAGCAAATCATCTTGTCCACAGGAGAGCGAATCATCCTGTCCACAGGAGAGCGAATCATCCTGTCCACAATCGCCATGGAGAACACATCATCCAGGCCCACATGAGAACTAATCATCATGTTCCATAGTCACCACAGAGAACGAATCATCCTGGCCCACAAGAGAACTAATCATCCTGTTCATAGCGCACCACCAGGGGAGGGTGAGTCGCCCTATCGTCATATGTTGCTCCAGTAAGTACCCCAAGCCCCCCAGAGCTCCCAAAGCTCAATGCATGCAACATGTAGGACCCTTATAAGAAGGTCTCTCAACAACTCCAAGTTGTTCGGGAAAGTCACAGATTTGACCTTTCCCCGGGGCTTTGACAAAATGTTTGTGACCTGTGCATCATCTCAGTGTGATGGAGCCTCCTTGCTCGTCGACGTACCATATCCTAGATAATGCAGTATCTGATGTCTGTCTGCTGGAGTAACTATCAAATATGGGATTCCTCAATAGTTGAATCCCACCTCTGGTTATCACAGAGAATCACAATGGTATTCATCATGTGTACAAACAGCTCACTTAAGAGCTTCAGCAATCATGCAACTGTGTATTCGGTAGTGGCGGTGCTTATAGAAACTGACTTCTGCTTCTTGCTCATCCATGATATCGAAGCAGAATACAAAGAGAACCAGCACTGAGAAGTGCTCTAGTGTTCCTCCATACTGCATGTCCAGTCAGCATTTGAATAATCATGCAGTTTCATATTTCAGGCAGTGTATCTCAATCCATGAGAGATTGTGCCCCGAAGATATCTTAGAAGATTCTTTGCACCAATCCAGTGAGGCTTAACCAAATATGAGCTCCCCATGCTAACTGTAAAACATATGTCCGGATGGAAGTTCACCAAGAACATCAACGCAAATGAGTTTATGAAACTCAGAGGCATTTCCCAAATCTGGTCCGACATCACTACCATATAACTTCTACAAGTTAAGATCCTTGAGGTAGTCACAGGCATGCAGTTTATCATTCGACATCTAGAATCCAACTCCCTCTTACTTCTGCAAATGAGAGGGTCTGCACCTGTCAGAAATAGATCGTCCTCATAAGGTGCCAGTATGAGAGGTCTATCATCCATAATAATGGTTTGTATCGGTTTCACTCCTAGTGAATCTCAGCTTCATCAGACAGCTATCAATCCTCTCATATTATGCCCGGGGTGTTTTTCTTCAAGCCATAGAGGGTTGTCTTCCACCTGTATACATGAGATTCCCGATCATGAATCTCAAACCCCTCGGGTTGTTCCAAACCTGTGGACCTTTCCATCGATGAGTGCCACCCTGAAACCTTTGACTTCCATTGCTGAAATGGACACCAGGTTCTTCTTGCGATCAGGTACATAAAAGAGATTTTGTAAATGAATCGAGTTACCCTTATTCAATTGAGGGATAACATTCCCTACACCCTTTCCGGGATAGGTGGTATCTGCTCCAAGTATAATCCCATGATTGTTTCCATCTCTACCAAATTAGAGAGTGCACCCATCTATCCGATGAAGTGCCTTGAAGCACTACAATCAAAAAGCTAGATTCCCAAAGAATCTGAAGGAGAGGACCAATGCAAGATAACGCTTCTTTATCTTATCAGAAACAACATTTGATTCTTCATACCGGGGGTTCCTTGCATTCTCTGAAGATTCGGTCATTTCCTTGATGACTAGCATTACTTGTCATTCCTCTAATCATTGAAGGTGTCCCTGGAATGATTGTTATCATCATCAAGTGATGTGTCCCTTCCTCAGACACTCCTTCGCATAATGGCCGAACTTATTACAACCAAGGCATCTGCCTTTCCTTCCACCTTTAGATCCGGACTTCCCAATGAAGTGATCTTAAGGTAGGCCATCAGAAACTTCCACTATGTCATTATGATAATATGCTCTACTTCGACTTCACCCTTGGTGAATTTAGAAGAAAGATGAGGAACCCATTAATCCTTTTGTCTTGTCCCAACTGTCTTCGGTGATTTCTCTTTCGCTCTTGCTTGGGCATTGTCTTCGCCTTAGCTCTGATACCATGTTAATTTTAGGTATGTTCTATGCTAGAGCAATTTATTTCAATTTTCTCAGTTAGCACATCACATCAGCATTAAAGTAAACTGTAGATAGAACATAAACATAAATAGCAGAAGACAAGCCAAGACAAGAGGACACAAGATGTGGCATTAGCCAGGGACAAACCCCAACGTGGGGAAACCCTTGATCAATTCGTCTTTTATGTTCTTAAGAGTTCAACAGGGAAAGAGAGAGAGATAGTACATTTACAATAGAAGTCAACATTTTGACTTTTGATATCTGCATGAGATCAGTTGAAGACATATTGCTTCAACTGATTCTTCAAGATTATTGCTTCACCTTTGATAGTGTTGTAGCTCGTACTCATGTTGCACCCGTCATTGTGCTACACCTGGTCATTGAGCTGCTCCCATCACTTTTTTGTTCCCATCATACAGTGTCACTTTGTTTCCCCCACCATCATGCTTCTCCTTACTAACATGCCCATCATGCTGCATTTTTATCGCTGCTGCAATACCATGATCTTCATCACTGCGGCAACATAGCTCTTCATCACTGTTGCAACATAGGGGCCTTTACCGTAGTATCACTAGGATCACTACTGCATTGAGTTCCTCCGAGACTATGAGATCACATCTATGTATGATCATGATCTGTGATGATATGGTCTCCTTCTATATGTATGTCGAGGATCTCTTCATCGGACCCTTGTTTCATTATTAGGTCATGGAAAGACTATAATATATACCTCTATCTGAGATCCTTGCATCTATATGATGTGTCCTCATTTATCATGCTGAGACTACAGAGATACATGGGCTTTATCATGCCATACGAGATCTGGTCTGCCTGCATGAACAGGTCTCCTTTGACTGCGTGAACATTTCTCCTTTGTTGCATGAACAGGTCTCTATTGACTGCGTGATAGGACTGCATTTAGGCTTCTACAAATAGCGTATTAAGGCTCCTCCTTGAAAGTGTATAAGGGCCTCTTGGATAACGTATTAGAACCTCCATCTTTGACTGTGTATAAGTGTATTAGGGCCTCTTGGATAGCGTATTAGAACCTCCATCTTTGACTGTGTATAAGTGTATTAGGGCCTCCATCTTTGACTGTGTATAAGGATTAGGGCCTCCATATTTGACTGTGTATAAGGGCTTCTTGGACAACGTATTAGGGCATCACTTGACAGCAGATTAGGGCATCATGTGACAGTGTATTGGAGCTCCTTTAGACAGTGGATAGGAGCCTTCCATTGACTGTGGCTAGGGTACATCTAAACTACAGCTAGGGCATATCTGAACTGCGGCTAGGGCATCATACACTTAGCCCAGCGTATTCTTTTGTGTCTCTCCTTCACCAAAAACCCAAGACGTGGAGAGTAGGAGATCACATGAATAATATGTGTCTCAAATGAATTCAAGTCCTCGCCTATTTATACTAAAAAATAGATGATGAATAGACATGACTATTGGGCTTTTGAGCCTACACAAGTTTCTAGCCGATTTGACAATTTGTCTTATAACACAAATAAATGCATAACTCCATGAATACTTATCAGAATCGGATGATCTTTAGATCAATCCTACACCTCTCGATGAGAGGGATCCAATAAAAATATCAGCTACCATAAATGAGATGACCCACATGGAGTTTGGCCCTAGTTGCCAATTTTAACACTTGATGATGCCACGTTAACAAGGGAGTCCCATGTGGCATCCACGTGTAATCGACATGGCTCTTCCATGTCATCAAAAATAGTTCCATATTGTCTAGGCCCATACATGGCATCCTCACAACCATTTCCACATTGTCTCAAGTGCAGGTTCCACAGGGTGCTCCTTCTTATGTTTGCGGTACTTTTCCTAGTATACGCATTTCGACCCATTTTCTAATTTTGGTGGGTTTTGTAGACCCATGTCATGATGGATCAGTGCGGCACTCCATAGTCTTTTCTCCTTTGTTGTTAAGTCTCCAAAACCATGTGTGATGAGCAGTGTTTGGGTTTTGTGCCAGAACCATGTCCACGTTAATGTTGTCAAGCACATTATTGCTCCTGCGTGAATGAAAGAGATGAGAGCATTAGGCTACGAGCGAAAGTAGGGGCTCCACACTGGAAATGTGGTTGGATCAACCCCTCTTTGCTGACGCACTCATATAAAATGTCGAACTTCTAGTGGAAGGCAAGGATAATCATGTGGCACCCACATGGCCCCCTCATCACCTCGACAAGTCATTATAAAGGGGCCTACCTCCATGTCCAAGTCATTCCACCCAGTGTTATCACTGCCCGCAGCATTCAATGATGAGAAAACGCAAGGGGTATTGAGTAGTGGGTGGTGTTAGGGCTCCACATGGCCTTTCCATGTCAACATAGGGCATGGGGCCCACTTGGTCCATCCCAATCATGTTCTATAACCTTTTCAAGTTATATTTTTTTATGCCCAGTTTTTCATTTTAATGCAGCGGTATCATTTAACCCCTCCAAACCCTGAATCCCTGGATCCATCCTTCACGTAATGTAAATCTAGTCTTTCTCCACATTTAACCATACGTTGGTGTATCTACCCTTGTCCACATTTGGATCCAGGGCCCGTGTATGAATATTTTCCTTAGTGAAGTAATTTGTCCCCCCACTGCGGTCTTGATGTAATGACACCTCCCCTCATATCTATCCACTTTCAACAGCTTACCTGGGGTAAACATCAGATGAGGGGCTACTATGATAAGACTCGACCTCCTAGGTGACCTTAAGGAAGTGGAATCGATGGAAATCCACAACACAAACCTTCTATACCTGCTACAGGACTCTGAGAAGTCTTCCTAGTCATCCCTATGACCAATCCCGGTGT
Source organism: Pinus tabuliformis (assembly GCA_031772625.1). Lineage (NCBI taxonomy): Eukaryota > Viridiplantae > Streptophyta > Pinopsida > Pinales > Pinaceae > Pinus > Pinus tabuliformis. Next base: position 1,437,542,208 of record CM062818.1, on the reverse strand, counting down.
CCCACAATGTTTTTAGTGCATCAAACCCCTAGACACTCCCTTGATATGGACAAGGGTGCGTCTGGGAGGATCCATACGCTCCCACAACAAGGCATGGGTCTGTTTGGGGACTTTTCTCCTCATACCTGTGCCTATGACTCCAAGATTTGTGCCACATTTTAAGCCCAGAATCTAGATCACTGACCAGAAACCCCTGTAGCTTTCAGAATCCATAATTTACATGACAAAAAGACATGCAAGCCAAAAATTGGCTCTAGGACTATGCCTAACCATCCCCAACCAGGACTGACATTTTGTCAAACACTTGACATCAATGCAATCTACAAGACATGAATACAAGTCAGAGCATAAATGATTGATAACTCTTATGAGACTTGACAAGAAGGATCGCCAACCTCTTCCCTTAACTGTATTGAAATGAATTAGGTCTTACATCCATTATCCTTTCAGTTACAAGTAAATACATGAAATAACCATGACTATAACCATGCTTATAGCCAGCATTAAACCACGTAAATAACAATGGGATAATAGCCATTAATGCCACATAATAACAAGTACAAAAGCAAGAGAATTTTATTAAAAATAGGAAAGAGCCAACCAGGTTTGGGACTTCCACATACCACCTGACCATAAACATGGCTGAACTAAATCTTTCTTTCAGCCAGACACCCTTGTGCCATATTCCAAGCATGAATGTGGGATCTTATGGATAAACCAGTCCAAAAATGACCAAGGGAATCCAGAGGTTAAACCACCTCTACCCTCACCAAACCGTGATCTCACCAAAACTGGCATTGAGATCACAAAACCAAACTGAGCTTGGAATTGCTCCGGACTCCATCACTATCCTTGAAGAAATTTTTGTCTCCTTGTCTCTCAGGCTTTACCGCAATCCACACTAGATAACTAGGCCCTAAATCGAGACTCCACCCTTAGGCTTTACCGTGTATCCCGCCAAAACTGGTCAAGGGATTCCTAGGCGTTTGGGAATTTTCCTAAGACCACCTCCGCCCCAGATTCTAAAACCATTTGGTAATTCCAAAGCTCAAAACCGAGAAACAATCCCATCACACCATGGATATCTGAAAAAAGGAAAGGCAAGGCTAAAAACCATTGTCATAACCCGACAAGATCATGCCACCGACAACCAAAAGAACCAAATATCAACATGCAAAGCCATGCATGTCAAAACCAACTAGGAAATCACACATGCAATATGTTACCTACAAGTATTCCTGATGAAGCAGCTTGATCCTACTCTTCCTTGCTTTCTCTTTATTTTCCTTTATTTTCATTTTCCTTCCTTTGTTTGTTTTTCCCTTCCTTGCTCCAAGAAAACTCCAAGTGTCCAAGAGAGTGCGAGAGACGGAATAATGAGAGAGCCCCAAAACTGAACTAACAAAAGGTTACACTGACCAAGCCTGAGCAAAAGCTTACCAACTAATCCTTAGAATCCTTTTTATCAATGAGGCCTCTATTTTGCTTCATTTTCCATTATTTTCCTTGAATTTACTCCTCACATGCAACTTGTGACCTTTCACATTCCTTTTCTCCTAATTTCCATTATTTTCATAAATAAATGGGCCAAAAATGTCATTTTCCTTTTCAAAGCCTTTTCTGTTGCCTTTGCCAATTTCCTTAGGCATGATAAACCAATGAACACCCACACTAGGATGTCTTTCCCAACATTGAGCTTGGAATATGTGTCCCATGACCTTGGTCTTATTTTTTCTTTTATTAACTTTTTACATGGATTTTTGACAAGGGTTGTTACAAAACCCTCCCCCTTGGGGGAACACCGTCCTTGGTGTTCAATAACACCTATAAACAAGCAAACCGTTGAAAACAAAACATACTACCTATGGAGCTTTATAACCCATCTCGTTGCAGTATTTACAATAACCATTGTAGAAAACATGACAACATAAAACATACTGGAGCTTTATAAGATAGCTCATTGTGGTATTTATAATAATAACCACATACACTCATGCACATTTGCTCAACCAGCAAATAAAAGGATACGATACCCGCATTAGCAACAAGGGAATCCAGAGGCTCACACCTCCACCCTCAAGGTAATACCAGGATTCACCTCCTTCCCAAGAAGTCCAAAATCCATTGTTAAAGTCAAAGCTGCATCCAATGTCCAGCACTACAATCCTGCACCACTTGTCCTCTCAGTGAACAATTACCAGCTCATTGTTCCAGGGCGCACTCCCAATGTGAATATGATTCCATCTGACAATGCTAATGACCAAAACAAACCCATCCCTGGCCTTCCCTTCTCTGCTACATAGTCCCTCAGGAAATCTGATCACCCCCTTCCATGCAGTCACTCACCTTCCACGTTCTCTATTATCCCCTATCTCGGGCGATCCATCCTTTGGAAAGGATTCTTCACATCAGAAGGTCAAACAACCAAGACATATACCTACCTCAAAACCATCATACTGGTTATAGCATGCTCATGGCAATCAGTGGACACTATTGGGCACTAATATCCCACAATCCCACAATGCCGCTGCTCCTGAAGTGCTTTACCAGCATATTGTTTCATGTTCAAATTCCTTTTGTTGTTGCTGCTAATCCTTGTAGTCAGTTTCAACCACCCAACCAGGAACTTTCATGCTACCTGTACTAAGCACATAACTTCCATTAGATTTAAAATAAATTGAAATGAATTCACATCATACCTCATTGGTAGCTCATCAATAAGGTACACTTGCAATGTTGTTTACTTCCTGTCACAACAAGTCAAACTAACATCTTTGATAAAATCATTATGTATAAATATATCACATCGAGTTAGCTCAAAATACAGCCATCATAAATCAAAATCATGAATCGCATGCAATCATCATAAACCAAAATCATAGATCGCATATAACCATCATAAATCAGAATCATAGGTCATATGTATAATACAACTGAAATAAAATACTAATACATATCCTTCATCAGTCCTTACTTCTGCCTTTGTTCTTTCTATACACACATGTTAGAAAATTATATATTACAGAGCAATGGAACACATAAAATATTGCAGAAATATAAACACAGAAAATGCATAAAACAAGAGAGACACAGATATACGTGGTTCACCCAGTTTGGGCTACGTCCACAGAGAAACAACCAGTCCTTCCTTTTATATTATCCAGCAAACTGAAGAGATACAACCTATAGCAGATCCGTTGTAACACCCTCTTCGCTCTCAATCTCCTCTCTCTTCCTCACTCAGAATCCAGATATCCATAGACACAATACAATTCCCTCATATATAGTGAGGGGTTGCCTTCTAGAGAAAAGAAACCCTAAATTAAACATAACTTCTACCGTCAGATCATCCGCCTAATGAATGGACCAGATTGACTAGAAATTACTAGACTTTTACAAGGCAATTTTACATCTATTTTTAGCTTCAAGGGCGCTGGCCCCCGGGCCCCCGCGGGGGGGACAAGTTCCTCCCATGTGGAGGGGTGTACAGTCTTCTTGGGGTATACATCCGGCTGAAACCTTGAATACAGAAGATAATCAAGCTCCACTCCCAACAATCTCCCACTTGGAGACTGATTATAGCAACTTCACCACTACTTCATTTGCTAGACAATGACTCCACTTTGGACCTGGTTGTTTCTCATCTTCTTCATCATACTTGAAGACCAATTGAAATTGAGCAGATTCTCAGTTTCTCCCTGGTTACAACTTTTGTTAACATATCTGCAGGATTCTGGCTAGTGTGTATCTTTTCCAGCTTCAACTGTCCATCTTCCAATGCTAACCGTATGAAATGGTACTTGAGCTGTATATGTTTAGTCTTGGAATGAAATGCAGAGTTCTTTGCAAGATGTATGGCACTCTGGTTGTCATTGTATAGCCTGCCCAACTCCTGCTTCTTGCCCAATTCATTTAGAAACCTTTATAACCAAATCATTTCTTTACTAGCCTCTGTAGCAGCAACATTCTCTGCTTCTGTTGTTAAAAGTGCAACAACACTTTGGATTTTTGAAAGCCAACTTACAGTTGTTCCACCTACAGTAAATACATATCCTATAGTGCTCCTCTTGTTATCTTTGTCACCTGCCATATCTGCATCAACATATCCCTATAGAGCAATGTTTGAACCACCAAAGCATAATGCTTGATTTGTGTTACCTCTCAACTACCTGAGAATCCACTTCACTGCCATCCAATGTTCTTTTCCTAGATTGTTCATGTACCTGCTTACAACTCCCACTTCATGTGAAATATCAGGCCTTGTGCAGACCATTGCATACATTAAGCTTCCAACTGCTGATGCATATGGAACTTTAGACATATGAGCCATTTCTTCCTGAGTATTGGGACACGCCTCCTTACTTAATTTGAAATGGCTAGCCAAAGGTATACTAATTGGTTTTGCATTCTGCATATTAAACCTTTTCAACACCTTTTCTATGTACTCACTTTGAGACAATGTTAATTTGCGATTCTTCCTGTCTCTAGTTATTCTCATACCAAGGATTTGTTTTGCAGCACCCAAATCCTTCATTGCAAATGAGTTTGCCAATTTTCTTTTGAGCACATTTATTTCCTACATGTTAGAACTTACAACAAGCATGTCATCTACATACAATAACAATATAATATAGCTGCCATCATTTTTCCTTTTGAGATAAACACAATGATCAGAGTGACATCTAGTATAACCTTGTTCAGACATAAACTTGTCAAATTTTAGATACCACTGCCTTGGAGCCTGTTTTAAGCCATACAAGCTCTTCTTCAACCTGCACACTAGTTTCTCCTTCCCTTTTACCTCATATCCTTGTGGCTGCTGCATATATATCTCTTCCTCCAAATCCCCATGGAGAAAGGTTGTCTTTACATCTAACTGCTCAAGATGCAAATCTTCAACTGCTACTAGACTTAAAATAGTTCCGATTAAAGTCATTTTAACAACAGGAGAAAATATTTCATCAAAATCAATACCTTTCTTCTGTGCAAACCCCTTCACCACAAGTCTAGCTTTGTACCTCTATTTTCCTCCATCTTCTTCCTTCAGCCTGTAAACCCATTTATTCTACAATGTTGTTTTACCTGCAGGCAACCTGACTAAGTCCCAAGTCTGGTTATGTGCTAAGGAGTCCATCTCTTCTTTCATGGCTTGCTCCCACTTCTTCCTAGTTTCTACCTGCATTGCTTCTTCATAACATTCTAGTTCACCAGAATCAGTCAACAATACATAATATAATGAAGGAGAGTATCGTTCAGGGGGTCTACTTATCCTGGTAGATCTTCTAACACCACTTTCAGGTGTTTGAAGTGCTTGTTGTTGTTGTGGTTGTTGTTCTAGTTGTTGATCATTATGATTTTCAGGCACCATCACTTTTCTTGTGATATCGTCAAGCACTGTGTATTCTTTGTTTTCTTTTTCCTGTTTCTTTTCCAACAACTGATTCTTATACAAGACCTTTTCATTGAATATTACATCTCTGCTCCTAATGATTTTGTGATTTTCACAATCATGTAAGCGATAACCAAAATCATTAACACCATATCCAATAAAGGTACATTTCTTTGATTTTGCCTCAATCTTTGTTCTATTTTCTTTGTTAATGTGGAGAAAGGCTTCACAACCAAAAGTCTTCAAAAAGGAGCAGTTTACCTTTTTACCTATCCATTCCTCCTCTGGAATACCACCATCCAAGGAACTTGAAGGCCCTCTATTTATTAGATAAACAACAGTATCTACAGCATCTACCCAAAATTGTAAAGGCAATCCTGCATGCAATCTCATGCACCTTGCACACTCCATGATTGTCTTGTTCGTCCTTTCTGACACACCATTTTCTTGTGGTGTTCCTGGAACTGTCTACTCTCTGCGAATTCCACTCTCTGAACAGTACTTATCAAACTCTTTGCTGCAATATTCACCTCCATTATCTGATCTGAGACACTTCAACCTTTTTCCTGTCTCATTTTCAACCAAAGCTTTCCATTTCTTGAAAGTATCAAATACATCAGATTTATTTCGAATACAATAAATCCAAGTTTTTTCTGGTTGCATCATCAATAAAAGTAACATAATAATGAGAGCTACCAAGAGATGATACTTGAGCAGGTCCCCATACATCTGTATGCACAAGCTCTAATTTTTCGCTCTTCTTTTCTTTCCCAACTCTAAGGAATCTGACTCTCTTCTATTTTCCATAAACACAATTCTCACAGAATTTTAAATCAACTTGCTTCAAACCTGGCAACAAATATCTTGAGTGAAGAATCTCCATCCCCTTCTCACTCATGTGCCCAAGCCTATGATGCCACAATACCATATCTTCTCCTGTAGAGGTTAAAGCATTAACAGAATTAGAAATACCATTGCATAAATACAATGTACCAACCTTTTCTCCTTTCGTTATTACCAGGGATCCTTTAGTGACCTTCCAGGTTTTATCTGTGAAAGTAGTTATGCAGCCTTCACCTCCCAACTGCCCTGTTGAAATCAGATTTTCCTTCAGATCTGGAACATGCCTTACCTTCTTCAATAGACACTGATTTCCATTTTGTTGTTTTATGAAAATTGTACCCATTCCAACGATTTTACAAGGTTTATCATCACCTAATCGAACTTGTCCAAAATCTCCTTGAACATAATCATGAAAATGTTTCTTATCAGGTGTGGCATGGAATGAGGCCCCTGAATCTACCACCCAGGCATCAATAATATTTTCTAATGAAAGAATCAAAGCATCTTGCAACACAGCAACTGTTACATTCGCTTCGTGATTAGTTTCTTGTTGCGCATCTCCTTCTTTTCGCTTATGAGACTTGCAGTCTTTCTTCAGGTGTCCTTTCTTCCCGCATTTCTAGTGCACTATCCCTGATCTAGACTTAGATCTGCCTTTTCTTGACTTACTGTGATATCTTGGGCTCTTTCCTCTTTCCATTTCTCTTCCCCTAGTCTCTGCAGTCAAAGCATTACCTGATGTCTCACCGGAGCTTTTCCGTCGCATTTCCTCACTAAGGATTGCACCGACAACATCATCAAAATTTAAAGTACTAGATCCAAAGACAGAGTTACTAATGGTCATAAGAAAACCATTCCAACTTTCTGGCAATGAGCACAGAAATAACAAAGCCCTAACTTCATCATAAAAATTTACCCCTACAAAACTTAACTGACTTGTAACTGTATTAAAATCATTTAAATGGTTTGCAACAGATCCACCTTCTGACATCTTCATATTAAATAAATGCTTCATAAGAAATACCTTATTTAAGGTCGAGGGTGTTTCATATAGTTTGGCCAATGCCGACATTAAACCCTCTGTTGTCGTTTCCTTTGAAAGATTAAACGCTACCGACGCCGCTAGGCACAGCCGTATTGTTCCAAGTGCCTTTCTGTCGAGAATATCTCATTCTGTGTCTTTCATACTCATTGGCTTCTTTGTCTTTCCACTCAATGGTAGGTACAGATCTCTTTGATACAGATAATCTTCCATCTGCATCTTCCACAGCTGGTAGTTTTGGCCGTTGAATTTTTCAACCCTAAACCTACCATCTTCCGCCATTGCTCCCACTCGAACCAGGAACCCTTCTCTCCTACGAGTTTATCAGCCAAATAGACCTTTGGCTCTGATACCAGTTGTTAGAAAATTATATATTACAGAGCAATGGAACACATAAAATATTGCAGAAATATAAACACAGAAAATCCATAAAACAAGAGAGACACATATATATGTGGTTCACCCAGTTTGGGCTACGTCCACGGAGAAACAACCAGTCCTTCCTTTTATATTATCCAGTAAACTGAAGAGATACAACCTACAGCAGATCCGCTGTAACACCCTCTTCGCTCTCAATCTCCTCTCTCTTCCTCACTCAGGATCCAGATATCCATAGACACAATACAATTCCCTCATATATAGTCAGGGGTTGCCTTCTAGGGCAAAAAACCCTAAATTAAACATAACTTCTACCATTAGATCATCTGCGTAATGAACGACCCAGATTGACTAGAAATTACTAAACTTTTACAAGGCAATTTTACATCTATTTTTAGCTTCGGGGCGCTGCCCCCAAACCCTCGTTGGCCCCCGGACCCCCCAGCCGGGGGGATTTACCCCCACGCGTGGAGGCTGGTACAGTCTTCCTGGGGTATACATCTGGCTGAAACCTTTGAATACAAAAGATAATCAGGCTCCACACCCAACAACACATTGGATCAGTTTCCATGCCTGGCAAGCACCTAGTTCCTTTGCTTCTCTTCAACCACATACACATACATAATGTACATCACAACACATACATCCATAGACAACATACAACATCACACAATGCATACACCTACACTTGATATACATCACGACACATACACCTACACCTGGTGTACAACATAACATAATACATACTCCTACATCCGGTGCACAACACAAGACACATACGTACACATTGTACAACACAACGACTACACATGTCACGATACCACAACTACATAATGCACATACATAGTACCGCATGTCTGCAACACAGAATGTATGACATGCACACAATACCACATGTACACTAATACCACATGTACACTAATACCATATGTACAACATGTACATAGTACCACCTATACACAACACCACCTACACAACGTGTGCACAACATCACATGTACATGAAACCACCTGCACAACATGTACACAGTCCCATATGTACACTGCACCACCTGCACAACATGTACACAACGCCATATGTACATCGCACCACTTGTACAATGTGTACACAATACCACATGTACATAGCACCACATGCACGACATGTACACGACACCACATGTACACAACGCCACATGCATGACATGCACACAACACCACATGTACAGTCATGCACACAACACCATATATACATAGTACCATATGTACATAACACTACATATACAACATGTACATAACATCATATGCACACAACACCGCATGTCCAACATGCACACAACACTATATGCACACAACACCGCATATCCAACATGAGCACAGTACAATATGTACACAGCACCGCATATCCAACATGTACATAGCACCACCTATACCAAGTACTGCATATGTAATATACACACAACACCATATATGCAATAGGCATACAACATCATATGTACACAATCCTACATATACAACATTACACATCACCATAGGTAGAATCACTGAATATACAACATGCATAACATATACACAATAATAGCAGTGCACATCCAAAACCATATTGCCTCTACGAAGAAAACTTTCTTCCAGTGTCTCTCTGTCATCCATGCTTATCCTAGCATGCTGCAAAGCACATTGTTTTCATTCCATTGATGTATCCTTCAACGTTACCTGTCATAACATAAACATAGGCATAATACAAGCATACAATAACAATTCATATCCGCATGATATTGACCTCATATATTTGTCATGGCTACTCTTCCCACTTGATTCCTCAAAAACTAGGAACCTCTTCATGACATTCACCTGCATAAGCAATCATTCCTCCACAAGAATGATCCCTGGTGACCCTGTCAAACAACAACATACATACATACATGTATACATATAAACATCAACATAAAACAATCATGATCCCTAATGACCCTATCAGATAACAACGTAGATACATACATATATGCATATAAACATTAGCATAAAGCAATCATGATCACAGCATAATTACTAGATATCATAAGGCCAAGTTTAAGAGAACTTCCTTTATTCATGCACAACATGCACAATATTGAGAACAAAATTTCCCAACCTATCCAAGGCATCTGAAACCTCAAATCCATTTACTTACCCTTTTTGTTACCTTTCTCATTGTTGTCCTATCACCGTCCATTTACCTCAATGGACCCAACCAATCCAACTAATTGTCATACGCTTGCCTTCATATGCCCTTATACATGCACAAAGCTTCATCCAAGCCTTACATCACCTGTTGGGTACCACACAACCTTCCCCAAACTCCATTAACTTTCCTTTTCCCCAAACCAATTCACAAGACTCAAAACATAAAAGTAAATACAAGAAACAAACAAGAAGAAAACCATGAAAATCAATAACAATATGACACCGCAAAACAAAGTAGCAAGGCCTTGCACCAGACATAACAAAGATGAAATCAAGCACAACCAAATCACAAATACCGAAAGCAAAAAACTAGAAACAGACACCATGACTCCATCCTCATGGTTCCCAATGCCTCCAAGTGAAAGCTCAACCCAAGCCTTCTTTAAGATTTCATGGCAATCTCTTTTTCCATGCAACCCCCAACATCATACTGCCATAAACACATAATTTTCAGTGCATAAGTAAACATAACAACACACTAGTTACCTTACCTTGTCATACTAATGCCAAGCATTTTAACCTACAATTGCTCACACATGTCAACCACATGTTCCAAATATCAAGACAATCATATCTATCAATTTGAAATCAACCTTTACCAATACTAACAATCATGTCATAATCCATAGTCAACTCATACTCATTAGACATAATGCTACAACTGTCACCTATTACACTCAAGTACATGTCAGTTATCTCAACACACATTTTTGAGTATAACCATCTTAAAACACTGTCATTTCTCCATGCAATCTTATAGATACAAACTTATATCATGCTACTAATCAAACATTCAAACATCAAATAGAGGACATAATAGACACCAAACACTCAAACACCAAATAGATGACATAATCAAACATTCAAACACCACATAACCGACATAAGCAAACTCATACTTTAATGTATCTCAGGGGAGGCTATCTTGTCTATGCAATCAAGCTAGATTAGCATAGTATAACTTCACAACATATCAACTCAACCATAAATAAGGTCATGATATCCATAATAGTCACTAGCTAACATGTTCACATCATAAACTCATAAACAATTTTTTATTCATGCATAACAATCATAGTCTAGATTAGTATGACATAATATCACAACATATTAACTCATACATGAATGTCATAACCCTAACCATGTGCATAGACCAATCCAAATTATTATGATACATATAACATCAAGATCTTAATGTAATAAACCTAATCATCAAGTTACTAGCATATAACAACAACAAGTTATATATCATGTTCATTAACTATATATAACCTAATCATCAAGCTAACTATCATATGACAACAGCAAGTTAACCTATAACATACTCATCAACAACATATAACATAATCATCAAGTTATCTAACATAAAACAACAATAGCAATGCATATAACCACAAGCTACTATCATTCATAACTATATGACACATGTGCATATGACTACAATAATCAACTAGCATCTATCATGTATGTAACCATAACATCAATAGAATGAAAGCCATACATATAACCATAATGCATATAACAATCCTTAACCAACATACCTGCATGTCCAACATACAAACATGTATGACGACATGCTCTTGCCTCGAGGTCTAATGTTGCAACTTCACTTTGATGGTCTACATCTCCTACTTTACCTGAATCAACACATCAACGTCATAAAATACCAACAACATCATGATGACCTAATTGCATACAATGACCTCACAATGCATGTCTGGCCTACCATACATGCATAACCATAACCATGACAATGCATGCATAACAACATATAGACACTGATATGCATAACAAATGCATATACAACCGACATGCATTCATGACAAACGCATCCCAACAACAACATCATCAACTTCTACATGGAAACACAAATGTAACAATGACCACTACCATGCAGACATAACAAGCACATATACAACCGAGATGAGTGCATGACCAACACACCTCCCATCCAGTATGATGGGTGAACCATGCTCTGATACGACTCTGTGGTATCAGATATCACCCAAAAGGAATAGAAACCAAACACCACCCAAAAAGAAAAGAAACCAGACACCACCCAAAGAAAATGAAACCCTTTCTGATACCACTCTGTGGTATCAGATATGACCCAAAGAGAGTGAAACTTGGCTCTGATACCACCCTGTAATGATGCCTCCCCTTATATCTACCCACTTTCACCGACTTACCAATGGTAACACATGAGATGAGGGGCTACTATGATAAGACTCGACCTCCTAGGTGACCTTAAGGAAGTGGAATCGACAAAAACCCAAAACATAGACCTTCTATACCTGCTACAGGACTCCCAAAAGTCTTCCCAGTCATCCCTATGACTAGTCCCTGGGTCCCACTAAGTTTTTAGTGCATGAAACCCATGGAAACTCCCTTAATATGGACAAGGGTGCATCTTGGAGGCTCCAAATGCACCCACAATAAAGCATGGGTGCATATGGGGACTTTTCTCCTCATACCTGTGTCTGCGACTCCGGGATTTGTGCCACTTTTCAAGCCCATAATCCAGGTCACTGCCCAGAAACCCCTGTAGCTTTCAGAATCCATAATTTACATGACAACAAGACTTGCAAGCCAAAAACTGGCTCCAGGACTAGGCCTGACCATCCCCAACTGGGACTGACATTTTGTCAAACACTTGGCATCAATGCAATCTACAGGACATGAATACAAGACAGAGCATAAATGACTGATAACTCATATGAGACTTGACAAGAAGGATCACCACCCTCTTCCCTTAACTGTTTTGACATCAATTAGGTATTGCATCCATTATCCTTTCATTTACAAGTAAATACATGAAATAACCATGAATATAACCAGTCATATAACCATGCTTATAACCAACATTAAACCATGTAAATAAAAATGAGATAACAACCATGAAGGTCACATAATAACAAGTACAAAAGTAAGAGAATTTATCTTTTATTAAACATAGGCAAGAGCCAACCAGGTTTGGGAGTTCCACATACCACCAAACCATAGACATGGCTGAACCAAATCTTTCTTTCAGCCAGTCACACCGTGCCATATTCCAAGCATGATTGGGGGATCTCATGGATAAACCAATCTAAAAACAACTAAGAGAATCTAGAGGTTGAACCACCTCCACCTTCACCAAACCGTGATCTCACCAAAACCGGCACCGAGATCACAAAACCAAACCAAGCTTGGAATGCCTCTGGACTCCATCAATATCCTTAAGGAATTTTCCATCTCCTTGTCTCTCAGTCTTTACCAAAATCCACACCGAATCACTAGGCCCTAAACTGAGACTCCACCCTCAGGTTTTACTGTGTATCCCACCAAAACTTATCAAGGGATTCCCTGGCTTTTGGGAATTTTCTTGAGACCACCTCTGCCTCGAATTTTGAAACCATCCATCAATTCCATAGCTCAAAAACAAGAAACAATCCCATCACACCATAGCTATCCGTAAAAGGCAAGGCAAGGCTGAAAACCACTATCATAACCCGGCAAGACCATGCCATAGACGGCCAGAGAACCAAATACCACATGCAAATCCATGCATGTCAAAACCATCTAGGAAATCACACATGCAATATGTTACTTGCAAGTATTCTTATTGAAGTTATTTGATCCTACTCTTCCTTGCTTTCTCTTTGCTTTCTTTTCTTTTCCTATTCCTTCCTTTGCTTTCTTTTCCCTTCCTTGCTCCAAGAAAACTCTAATTTTCCAAGAGAGTGAGAGAGAGAATAACGAGAGAGCTCCAAAACTGAACTAACCAAAGATTACACTGACCAAGCTTGAGCAAAAGCTTGCCAACTAATCCTCAGAAACCTTTTTATCAATGAGGCCTCTATTTTTCTTCATTTTCCATTATTTTCCTCTAATTTCCTCCTCACATGCAACCTATGACCTTTCACCTTCCTTTTCTCCTAATTTCCATTATTTTCACAAATAAATGTGCCAAAAATGCCATTTTCCTTTTCAAATCCTTTGCCATTGCCATTGCCAATTTCCTTAGCCATAATAAACCAATGAACACCCACACTAGGATGTCTTGCCCAACATTCACCTTGGAATATGTATCCCATGACCTTGGTCTTATTTTTGCCTATATTAACTTTTTACATGGATTTTTTACTAGGTTTATTACACTGGACCTCATTAACCCCCATACCACTAGATCATCGGATGCAACTAGACCACAATGTAATATGGTCACACAGCACATCCGACCTTCCACCTCATATCTGCCACCATCCACATCGTATCTTCCACCTTCCACAAATGGCCTTGAAAGGGATATTCGGCCTCGTGGCATATCCAGTTCGCACTCATGAGAACTTTCTTAGTCATCACCTCGTCAGCTCGAACCCATGAATGCCCAAATTTCTACAGGAACACTAAGGGTAAAGGAACAAGGAAAATGCACAAAATCTCTGAGGTAGGGGAAGCTTCCTAAAACGCCAAATTTCAAAGAATGATTACCTTAGCCTGAGCATAAACTTTCAACAACTCTAAGCCTTTATAGATTAAATGAAAGAGGTACCAACATTTCCAAAATTTCATCAAATCCACACAAAAACGAGAGGCATGGCTCTTAGAGCTAAATTCACCCAAGTTCAAGCATTCCAACTCTATTATCTATTTTAGGTTAACTTCATCATTAATATATGAATCCTTCATTCATTAGCAAGAAGACATACATGTTTATATGATTACACATGAGGCCTACAAGCCATATTTGTAACAACATGAATCTCAGGCCATTAGGCTAATTACAATTGTTAACTACAACAATATATATAAGAATGCATAAAATCATAGGATCATCGCATCATTTATTGACTAAGTGACCCTCAACTCTAACCAGACATTCATCTAACACACAACATATAAATTGAACTCCTAATAAGGTAACATACAATCATGGTTATGGAAGTGAGCTTCCCAAACTCATAAACATATAAGATAACTGAGAACTTGTGAGATAAAATGTTAGTCTTAGGTGATTTTCAAACCACCTTTCATGAGAATATCAAACAACATGCAATTAACTAAGAAGGCAGTAACCACATAACCCAAGCATTCATCAACGCCATGAACAACCAAAGATATTTGGCCAACCATAATTATTCTGTGAGTTTGGAATTCTTCCATGATTATAGCAGGACCATACATTAGTCAATCAACATAACAATAGAGTCAACATCCATAAATCAATATGCAGCAAATTTTATACTTATCTGAGTGAGGCAACTTAGTGAGGGACTTCCACTCTCCACCCAATCATATTCGAGCTACATTGTAATTTTTCTTGTAGCTGACCACCTCGAGCCAAAACCAGTGTCTGAGGGGATGCTTACATAAGGGGGAATTCACACCAATGGATTGGTCAAACACTCAAGAGATGAATTCCACTGCCCATGGTTCATCAACTACTCTATGGCAGTAAGAACCACTGTGACTCGCTTAACCTATGAGCTTCAAAACACATGCTTCACCCAAATTCAAAGAATAGGTGTGTCGCTCATTTTTAAGGGATCAAATTCACTATGAAGGTGGTTCATTAACTAGTTATCAAACTCTTGATGGTCAAATTTCATATCCTTTAAATAGCACACAGAAAACACAGACGCATGTAAGTATTTCAATGGCCTCAATCTTCCTTAAGTGGTATAATATGTTGAATGATGGTCTGGTCATAAATCTTCGCACCTCCAATAAAATAAATTAGCAAACTCTTGCAAGAATTCTACATATTTTGGTTTATGCTCATTTTTCAAAGTGTTAGAAACTTTGACTACCTTTGGGTCATTGTTAGTCCCCAAATTGTAATCTTCCATCTCACCATTGCTCAGCAAAATTCTTGGCTTAACTGCCACATCATTAGAATCGAAAAACCTTTCTAAAGGAACCAAGCCTCTAGGAATTAGATTGTTACCTAATTGAATAATTTCATGTCCATCCACAACGTTCAAAAATAATGTTGGTTCAGAATTATTACCTGTCATTTCATCTTCATGCTTTTCTATTGGAGTTTCTGAGAAATTCATCTGTTCTTTCAAGAAATATTTTAATTTGTTGATCGTCTTCAAACACCTGTTAGTGCTTGGTATTATCTGGAATAGAAGGCATGTGTCTAACATTGATCTCATACTTTTCATTTGGATAAATTGGAATCCTGAATGCACTAGCAGTTGTTGCTAAAGAGTCTACAATTCCATTCTCCTCTCTTGGTACCAGCAAGATTTCATGTTCAGAAAAGAAGTTAGAAAATAAATCCCATACCTCATTCATGTAGGCTCTCATTCTTGGATGCTTAGTTTGATAGGTACCTTTGACTTGGTTCATAATCAGCTCTGAATCCCCAAAAATGTGAATTTTCTTCGCCTTTTTCTCTCTTAACAGATTTAGCCCAATAATGAGAGCTTCATATTCTACCACGTTGTTTGTATAGTCAAAATACAATTTAAATGGATGTAATTTGATTATACAATTTGGAGGAACAATCCACCTTCCAGAACCATTCTCGCAAGTAGAGCCATCAAAGTCTAATTTCCAAACATCATCTAAAAATTTCTAAACCTTTTCTTGCTTAATATTAGTTTCAATTTTTACTAATGTTTCTCCCTCAAAACAACAATCATTGTAGAAAATATGTGATCCTAGTTTTGTGTCTACTGCATAGATAGGATGATTATCCGATTGGGTTCTATTGCTCACCATATAGTCCATTTGGACCTCTCGGTATAATCTTTTCATTTCACCAAACAATGAGATGGAAGCATAGGACACGTCCATCTGTAAAGTTCTTCCCAATCTTTCTGCCCAAAATTGGGATAACAACATGCCAAATCTGGCTAGAATGTCTGTTATTACTATATCCATCAATACATTCTTAGCAGGAAGTTGAGCTAAGGTGACAACTAAATCCTTTATCAGCCCTAGGCATTTTACTTTTTGGAATCAAAAGAGAAAAAATCTATGTAGGATCTGGTAATTTGGAGTCCTAGATGGTCCATGGCTGACTTAGGCATGAGGTTATGTGAAGCTCTGGAGTCTAACATGGCATTGTGAAGGATCATATCATGTATATTCAGACTTACATAAAATGGGGGAACATCATCATTTAAACTAGTGACATGTGGGCCAAAAACAAATTCAGGAGCATCATCATCTAGGTTTAAAGAATCTTGTGAATTTATGTTGACTTAATCAGTTTTTGAAATTTTAATCATAGTAAAAATTATTTTCCTATATTGCTCATTTCTCAAAAGTTCAGCAAAAGGAATGGATAATTTCAACTTATTTATTTTAGATTCCAGATTAAAGCTCGACTGTTATTTTTTTGAATCCTCGGTCTCATCTTTTACTTCTTTTGCTTTTCTTGGATTGTCCTTCTTAGGCTCCTCTGGTTTCTTCAATATCTCTTTTCTAGGTTCAACTTGTTGTTCAGCTGTTGTCTTTTATGGCAGAGCTTTGATAGGGACATTCTAATTTCTAAAGTTGTACTGCCTTTGAAAATATGCCACCACATTATTATACCCCTGCTGATAAACAATTGAATCACAAAGATGAATGTTGTCTTCTCTCCTAAACATCTAGGAGAAATGTCATGTTCTTCTTTGGTGGAAAATACTTGGGTTTCTTTATCATTGAAACACCCAATTGGGCGATCTTAAATCAGCGAAGGACAAAAATTTGTTAACTGTTATTTATTGTAAGTTCTAGGTTTTAAGGGTTAGGGTTCATGAAGGTGGAGATAAAGCCCTAGGTCTACAAAAAACACATCACATAGCGCTCTAGATGTAGAATCCTGGTTCTAGCATCCCCCAACACTGCCTTGGGTGAGACTACAGCCTGCGCTACACGGGTTGTTGCCTAAATGGTCGGTAGTGTAGGGTTTTATTGGTTAGCATAGCTAACTCCGACCTTGGGTCCAAGCTCCATCAAGGCAACAATTGGTTTTCTTGTCGGGACTGGGATCTATTTGAGGGGCGTGTGATGTGGGGTCCATGGAGACCAACAAAGAATGAGATTGAAAAGTGGATAGATCGGAAGCTGCACAAGTTTGTAGATCAAGAAAATAGGAATCCGCATCTGTCGAAAGAAGAGTGGTTGCAGAGATATCTGTATACAGACAAACAAAAAGTTTTCTTTTGCTCTTTTCCGTGTGAATTATATGAATGGTTGGCTAAATTGGCGGATGGTTAACCTACTTGGAAGCTAAATAACCATATTTTGTGGACTACGTAGTTAGTGAAGTGCCTGGAAGGATCAGAATACAAGGTTGCAAAGGCTTTCAATTACTGAATCGATAGTATTTTGGGCGGATTTATCACGGAGTTCGCAATTGATACGTCTGTCAGTTATGGCGAAGCTGAACACCTGTTTTTCAAAGGACGAAGAGGTAAGTATCTGAAGTCTTTGAAAACCTGGATTAAAATGTTATTCTGTGAGAAACGGGTTATGTCACTAAATTGATGTTTAGAAGAGGCTTGACGGGCGCTACGCGAAGTGGGAAACAGTTCAGAAAAGATCTAGATACAATTGTTGAGTATAGTCCTCTGTTGGGAGCATCCGATAGCGAAGAAGAAAGTAATAGCCCGAAGATGCCCAGAGGTGCACCGCAGTCGGTAGATCAAGGCACTGCAGGAATTCCACATCCATCCACTCCACCTCCACCTTCGTTATTTAGTATGGCGAACACTATGAAGATGCCTATATTCAGGGGTCTGGGCACTGAAGACCCTAATCAATTTCGGTTTGTAGAATATGTTGTGTGGAAGTCACAATAGATAACGGATGACGATATGAAGAAAGCGCAACTGGTCACAGCATTGCAAGATAGGGCGTTGACTTGGTATATTAAGTACAGTACAACTAATCCAACTGCATCATTGAAAGACACAAAAGATGCACTGAATAATGAATTCAGAAAGCCAAAGTCTCAAGCCCAGTATGTGACTAAGGTCAAAGAAATTAAGCAAAAGGTGAATGAATCTGCATGGGATATTGATCAAAGGCTGAAATGTTTGCTACAACAAGCTAATCTACATATTTCAGATGAGCAGCATAAGGACTGGTATATTGCTACATTGTTGCCTCATTTGAGATTACCATTGTCACAACAGAAGATTGGATCGCAGGCTGAAGCGTTGGAAATTGCTATGAAGTTGGAGGCTTCGCCTATTCAGGATACGAATCTGGGAGTGTAGCAGATTCAGACGCAGCTAGCTAGCCTGCATATGGAGTTGCAGGATCTCAAAAAGGGAAAAGAGGTAAAAAATGAGACTCATTCTGAAGTATGGTGCTTAAAGTGCAAAGGAAATGGTCATGACAAGGATCATTTCCCAATATATCAGAACTATCTAATTGGGGGAGGTCCTAACCCCCTGAAGCCAGAAACTTCTGTTGGATCAAGTAACGATGTAATGCCCTGGTGCGCTATCTGCCAAATAACAAGAAAACACTCAACTGACAATTGCCATTTGTTGCAAAAGTTCGTACAGACTCCCCAACAACTATTCTGCAATTTCTGTAAGTCTGTAGGCCATGATGAGCGCAATTGCCGAAGTTATGAGTTAATGATGGACAGAACTCCAACATATAGAGTACAAGCTGAGACATGTCCATAGCAAGATCAAGGCACACCTACAATGCACGGAGGATTCCAAGGTCGAGGAAGAGGATGAGGGGGAGGAGCTAGAAGAGGTCATGGATAGATTATTTGTTACAATTGTGGGGAACCAGGTCACTATGCGCGAGATTGTCAGAACCCGACACACCCCTCTTGTCAGTATTGCTGACAGTTTGACCATGTAATAGAAACTGTCCTATACTCATCACAAAGATGTAAGAGAAGAAGAACCAACAGTCCACTCAGAACATCCAAATGATGGGGCCAAAACCACGCGAGGATGGCCTAAGCATTAATATAGTTACGCGAAGCAGTGTAGCTATCGGGGAAGATAAAGCCGGAAACAACCATAAGAGAATCTGTGGGTGTGCAGGGCTGCTGACAAAGATACTGAATTTGATTTGCGTAAGGCAAAAGAAACATTTATGGAGGCGAAGAAGAGCTTTATGGATTCAAGAGCTTCCACATCAAAGGATCAGAATGCACAAACAGAGAAACCTGAAGAGGTCATTGTTACGTAGGAGACAGATCCCTCGGTATTAAAATCCTTCTTGCAAACCTGCATGAAGCTCTTAAGGGACCAGAAAGTAGTTGAGGGACTGCAAGAATTAATAGACAACTGTGTTGGAAAGGGCAAGCCGCTACCTCAACAGTGCACAGTGCATAAAGTAAAAAAAAGTAAGAAAAGGATTGGTCGGGAGATGTGATTGACTGCACAGATGAGAGAATTTGAAATGGACCAGGTTATCTTAGATTTCAGATCTGAAGTAAATGTTTTTCCTAAACAAACCTGGGAAAGAATGTGAAAGTCGACGCTATAGTGGTCCCCAATTCAGCTCTGAATGGAAAACCAAAGAATATTATTCCTATGAGACGCCTACATGGAGTAACTGTAGACATTGAAGGGGCACACACTATCACTGATTTTGAGGTAATCGAAATAGTGGATGATAGTAATCCCTAGTCGGTACTGCTTGGAATCGATTGGGTGTTTGATATGAATGCGGTCATCAACCTGAAGAAGCGCAACATGACATTTGAGAAGAAGAAATTGAGAGTCATTGTTCCATTGGATCCAGCCAAAGGTGTGCGATATACTGAACCAATTTGAGATTAGTATAAGGAGGAGGATATTGAACAGAACTATAAGCTTACTATGTGGAACGAGGATTGGATGAATCCTACGGTGGAAGGAAGAATCACTTGGGAAAAGGACAACTTTTGCAACTCGGATTCATATGAGGAACTTGATCATTAGCAGAATATATTGCATGAAGTAACAACGTTGCGATCCAACAAACTTACTAAACCACTCTAGTGTATATCCACTGAGGTACACAATTTGCCATATTATGATGGCTTAGAAGATGTAAATTTGTTTCTTGATAAACTTGAAAGGGATGTACCGGAGGAGCATCGGATTCAAGCATTGGACATCACGCTGAGAGCTACGCTTGCTAGATGGTGGGGTACACATAAGGACAGTTATGCAGACTGGAAGGAGTATTGAAGAATGATGAAGTTTCAATTTGGCTATGCAAATACTCGCATTAGGGAAAAATATACAGGAAAGAATGATTCGTGCGAGCATTTGGCTCATTGGACAAAAGTGTGACAAAATCATGGGGAGAGGAACCATAGCCTGAATGGGTACATATATTCTTCCACACCTTGGATACTATTCCGATGAATTGGTACTTAGAAACAGAGTTGCGACATGGAACTGCGGAGTGGGATGTTATGAAGGAGAGCTTTTTGCTAACATTCAGTTTTGAGGACGGATTCGAATGTATTGATGAAGAATTACAGGAAATCAAGGTTGCGATATTCAGAACACCTATAGAGCCTATCACATGGGTACAAACTGACTAGAGTATGTAGTTATGCCATGCTCTGGAGTGCTACAATGTTACCACAGAAGAAGGGGAGGAAGATCCCAGGAATATCAGTATCCCTGAGTCAGAGAGACAGCACGAAGTCGTTGGGATTGAGGTAGAGATGCCTGACATTTCAAAACCATTGAAGACCAAGCAAGTGAACATTGTGTCGGAAGTGCAACCAAAGTTCACAAATATAAGCGATTACTGGGATGAGGACACAATATACAAGGTCGTGAAGTTGTTACGTGAATATCAGGACTTCTTTCCAGAAAATTTCTCTGATATAAAGGGGATAGTAGGTGGTTTGGGTGTTATGAAGATCAATTTGAGGCCAGATGTGAAGTTGGTAAAGTAGTGCCCATACCAATTGAATCTTAAATACAAAGAAAAGGTGCGCGAAGAGTTTGATAAGATGCTCACAGCAGGAATTATTGAGCCTATAAAAGAATCGGACTGGGTTAGTCCTATGGTAGTTCAAGAGAAGAAGACAAAGGGCGAAATCAGGATCTGCGTAGATCTAAGGAAGTTGAATGATGCTTGTGTACATGATCCATTCCCTATGTCATTCACAGATGAAGTATTGGAGAACGTTGGTGGTCAAGAAGCATACTCTTTTACAGATGGATTCTCAAGATATCACCAAATAAAGATTGCACCAGAAGATCGAAGTAAGACTACATTCGCCACAGAATGGGGCTCTTTTCAATATACAGTTATACCCTTTGGACTTAATAATGCCCCTGCGATATTTTCTTGGGTGCTAGTCGCTGCCTTTAAGGAATTTATTCACAATTTTTTGGAGGTCTACTTTGATGATTGGACGGTGTTGGGGTTAGTTAAAAAGCATGTTTCAAGTCTTCGCCTGATGCTAGATACTTGTAGGAGGTATCAGATCTCCCTAAATCTGAAGAAGTATATATTTTTCTTACCATATGGGATATTTTTGGGCCATGTTGTTTGTAAGCAAGGATTGATAGTGGACCCTACTAAAATTGCGGTGATTATCAATCTGGATCCCCCAAGGACTATAAAACAGTTGCGCACAACGTTGGGCCATACAGGATACTATAGAAAGTTCATTAAAACATACATGTAGATCATTGCGCCCATGGAGAAATTATTGAAGAAAGATGCGACATTTTTCTAGGATGATGATTGCCAGAAAAGATTAGATGTTTTGAAAGAAAATATGGTTACATCACCTATTCTAGTGTTCCTCGACTGGAAGGAATAATTTCATGTACATGTGGTTGTGGTTGTGTCCTGAATAGCATTAGTAGCAGTTTTAACCCAACTAGTTGGAAGAGATATCAACCATCCGATTGCATTTGCAAGCAGAAAATTGTCTAAGGCGAAGAATAATTATTCAACCATGGAGTGTGAAGGGTTGGCAATGGTCTATCCGCTCCAGAAGTTCAAGAATTATCTCTTGGGTGCGCACTTCAAAATGTATACAGACCATTCGGCTTTGAAGTACTTGGTCAACAAGCTTGTGTTCGGGGGGTATTTGTAGGTGGTTACTACTATTTCATGAGTATGAATTCGAAGTAATTGTGAAGCCAGGAAGATTAAATGTTGGACTCGATCACATTTCCCAGATTGAGAATGGTGAAGAACCTACAAGTCTTGATGAAGGATTGCCTGGCACGCAGCTCTTTGTTGTGCACATTACGGATGAACATTTTGTGGATATAATCCAATTCATGTCTATGGGTTTAGCACCTGGAGGATATACGAGGCATCAGAAGAAGGAATTGGTGGTCAGGGCTGTGGATTTCTCCGTAATTGCAAGGCACTTGTACAAAGGGGGACAAATGAAGTTCTGCATAGGTATGTGCCGGATTATGAAACACAAAGTATCCTCGCCGAAGCACATGGAGGAGTTGTTGGAGGACATTATGCTAGAAAAGTGACTGCGCAGAAAATCCTACGAGTCGGGTTGTGGTGGAAAATTGTGCACAAAGATTCAAAGGAGTATTGTAGGGCATGCGATGTCTGTCAGAGGACCGGGAAGCCGTCGCGAAGGGATGAATTGCCTCTGAACCTGCAAATCTCGTTATAGGCATTCGACAAATGGGCAATAGATTTTGTGGGACCTATTCAGCCACCGGGAAGGAAGATAAGAGCGCGCTACATCGTCACGGCGATAGAATACTTGACCAGGTGGTTTGAGGCGCAGCCCGTGAAGGATTACAGCGTAGCTACATCTGCAAATTTTATATTTGAGTACATTCTGTCAAGGTTTAGCTCTCCTAAGATTTTGGATGAGCGATAGCGGTTCGCATTTTATGAATGAAACAATTGCTGCTTTGCTAGAAGAATTCCAAATGTATCATTAGAAAAGCAGGACAGTCTTAGTACTTCAAGTAGTTGGAAGGAAGTGTGGGACTATAAACTACTCTGTCAGGAGAAAATTTTGGC
This sequence comes from Pinus tabuliformis, assembly GCA_031772625.1. Taxonomy (NCBI): domain Eukaryota; kingdom Viridiplantae; phylum Streptophyta; class Pinopsida; order Pinales; family Pinaceae; genus Pinus; species Pinus tabuliformis. Next base: position 1,437,518,426 of record CM062818.1, on the reverse strand, counting down.
AAAGATATTGGGTTGCGCGATGGTTAGGAGAAAGGCACAAATTAGGGTTGCGATGAAGGAGCTGCGCTAGCGAGGTGGGTTCCGCACATCCTGGCCAAAAAGTCACTATTGGATGCACTGTTGATGATTGGATGGTTATTTTGTGTTAAAGGGAGGCAGGGAAAGGCATTTAAGGAGAATATCTTTGGAAATCTGCCACCAAAAGAGCATTAATGAGGGATATCTAGAGGGAATCGATGGATTTGAATTTAAAAAGGGCTATAAATACAACATACTGCTCCACATTCAGACACTTTGCTTCCAGAGAGATTGTCTTGAGATTTTGCGCCTAAGCTCGAGCATAGAAGGTTGTCGTATGTCTAGATGAGATTGGCAAGAGGTAGAGCAAGAGTTTCTGCAGTGGGGGCTTGGGTTTGAGGGAGATTTGCCCGAGTGGTAGAAGAAACTCTTGTGGGAGAGCCTTGACAAGATTACTGCTACACCACTAGTCCCTACCACAGCACCCAGTTCGTCGAGACCAAAACCTACTGCCTCTGCGGCAAGAGAGAAAAAGCCACAGCAAGCCCCAATTTGGAAATCGCCGTGCAAATTCCCAAATGAGATCAGACAGAAGGTTCGTATGGATAAAAACAAGTAGCCTATGGAACCCCGGGACCTGGGTGAAGAAGAGTTGACTATGGGGATTGTAAATATCAGCACAGAGCCAATTTCTCAGTTGTCGCCATATATACCCCCCAAGAAATCAACTGTCAAAGTAACTAAGGACCTTGACTCGTTTAAATTCAAGGTATTCACGCCATTATTACCAAAGGAAGTACTTATTGAGGGTGACTTGTTGGCCTGGGTACCATTTCTGAAGATGGAGGATTGGGATTTGGGTGATCATGCGAAATTTCCACAGTTAGAACCCAGTAAATTCTTGAAATCGGTCTACTATGAGGAGGTGGGTGTCACAAGGCTTGAACTAATGAAGTGGGCAACCAGTATTAAGCGCGTAGGGTTTCTCAACATGTTGTATGTCTTGCATTTTAGCCGCAACATTATTAATACCATATGTGTGTGTCAATTATTGGCGTTGGTTCATGATGGGTGCCTCTGGATGGGAGGGCCCATCCCAATTGACGATATGTTGGTCCAAAGAATCACAATGCTACCTTATCAGGGCGCGAACCCCACAGATGCTTTTGTGGGGAAGTCACAGGAGAAAAATCTCGCGGATCAGATGAAGAGCGACTTTGGGTTGGTGAAGAAGTTGCGAGGCTACGCCATTAGCTCTATATCAGATGAAGTTGTTCGGTTTGTTGCACAGATATTGGCAGGAAAAATAATGCGGAAGTGTCGTGCCGATGAAGTGCTAGCACCAGTGGTATCCTTAGCTACGCAATGCAGCCAGGGGGTCCAATTCAATTGGGCAAAGTACCTCTGCCAAGAATTCTTGGATGATTGTCGCAAAGCCCAGGAGGATGGAAAAGAATTCCACTACACGTGGTTACTGTTATTGATCGCGCTGGTATCATTAAGGGCGCCCAAGGATTATCAGTTCCCAACAACAAATCCAGACTTGTGCGAGGATGCAAAATTTGCCTCACTATGGGAAACGAAGGACCCTGACTGTATCATTGAAAACAAGATGTTTTGGGTACTGTTTGAATCAGAGTTGCGTATGGTGATCAACCAACGGCCATGGTTGTCACCCATTCTACATGTGTAGTATAAAGATGTAGCAGACTTCAAAGAAGATTTTCACAATATGTCCATGCACGTGAAGAAGGATGCCATAGGAACATGGCACAAGTTGCCATATTTAGTCGCAGAGGATGATATTATGGGGGTCATCAGCAAATGGTCGAGTGATTGGCTCACCCCATCTGGTAAAGTCGCAGGAACAAGTAAGGCCGCAGAAGTAGAAACAGGGAAAACAATAGCTGCAACAGAGGCCATGAAATAAAAAGGGAAACAAGCACAGAAGGCTTTTAAGAAAGAGAATGAAGCGCAAAAGGAAAAAGATGCGCAGATAGCAACAATGCAAATCACCATTGACCTCGAAGAGTTGAACACAAAGCGCACAAATTTTGAAGATGAAAATGTAGATGATGAGGAAGGGGGCAGAGACCCCTATGTTGAATCAAAGGACTTAGAGAGTCCCCCTTCAGAATCAAGAAGAGACAGAAGCGTAGTTCGACAGGACCATGCAAGAAGCAGAAGTCTGATAAGTCTACGGGTACTAAACAATTAGCCCTCATGGATGGGGACCTTAATGAGATAGGTGATGTTGTCCTCTCCGCAACGGAAAACATATGGGGGCACACCGAGGATTAGTATAAGCAGGTACTGGACAAAGTGCAACAGGGCCTGAAGGAATTGCAAGTTCGAACAAGTGTGATCCAGGCGAGCATTTTTCAAGCAAGAGCAGGTCAAGCAAGCGTGAGTTAGGCGAGCGGGACATCAAAGGCAGAACGGACTACAGACCTCTGTGCAGTAGTGTTGTTGGAGGGTTCGCTGCATGTGGAAACAGTTGAGGATCAAGCCAGGTTGTTGCATATGACCAACATGAGTATCAATATTGCAACATTGCCTATCCATACCTTGCACAAGCTGCACTAAGGAATTTCAGACAAACTCTACGTCTGGGAGAAAAGAGCTCTCTTGATTATTGAAGAAGTAAAGACTAACAATCAACATATGTTTGCAGAGAAAGCGTAGGTCTTGCAGGCCCACCACAATGTGATATAGTGCAATCTGCAGCAAGAGACAGCCCTTACCCAAGTATGCAGTGAGCTCCCTAAGCTCCAAATTCTAGCCGAGGCGGCCTCTGCATAGAAAATTCACAAGTTAGTTGTTGCATTGAAGGAATCCAAGGAGGAAATCAGAAAGGTGCGGTTTGATATGCAGTTGCAGATTTCAGAGATTCAAATGAAGCTGCAACCAACCACACCTCCAAAGGTCAGATAGCAATGTGAAGCTTCCATTAACTCATATATGACAAACTCTGGCCATTGCAGTCAATGACTGCAGCCAATTATTTGAGCAGACAATGGAAATGTGGGCTTCACTGTAGGAGGACCCACACTTGCAGAAGATCGAGGCAGACATCTCCGATAGACAGTTGCAGTTCGATGAGATTCGAGTGACAACATAGACCCTTTCACATGTGCAAAGGTTCGCCTGACTTCAGGAAGGAAAGACTTTGCAGGCATAGATCGACGAGCGACGTCGAAAAGCATCCAAAATTACAGCACAAACAAAGTTGTGGGTTGATGAGGCAAGCCAGTTGTCTCAGATCATCGAGGGCAAGATAAAGGCCCTTCAACAGACATAGAGGACCATGGGCCTTGCAGTCGAAGGTCAAATGACGGAGAAGTTGGTCGAAGAAGTTCGCCAGGTCGTCGTGCAAGGAACAACAGATCTTCAAGCATTGCATATCGAATTCAGTGGCCTGCAACCAAAGGTTGAGGGAACACCAGTAGAGTGACTCGGGACGAGTCACGACTTTGTGTTGGGGGCATGTTGGGACGAGGTCCCCTGGGTAAGATTTTTTAACTTTTGTTAAGTTTGTAAAGATATTGTAAAGTCTCTGCATTTTAAGGATGAGAGAGTGAGTAGCACAGGTCAATAGGAGTCAAAGGGGCTTTAGGAAGGTCAAAGCCCCTTAGTTTGTTAAAGTCAAGTTGTTTTGAGACCCGCCCATGGTTCGCAGACCATGGTATTGTAATGAAGGAAGAGTATAAAAGGAAGTCATAGAAGAGTCATATGTAAGCTAAGTAAGAAGTACATGAATTGAGTCTGAAGATGTTTGTTCTGTCCTTGGGCGAAGGGGAAGGCTCCTGTAACTTTTTGCATGGAGACCTTGGTAAGTCCGCAACTGAGTGCGCAAGCCCCCATAGCTATGTGCACAAGGTTGGAAAGAGTTTGTAACTCAAAATCTTAAGCATAAATAGACATATTTTGAAGTGATATCTATGTAACTATGTATTACTGTTTATTTCCAAATTTGTATTTATGAACTGTTGAATGCATTTAATCGGGAAAAGTACTTAATAGATTCGCGAAGACATAGATCTACTTATTTGTATGATGTTATGCATGTTTAGCGCAATCAGAGAAGGAGAGAAATCTGTTAACTGTTATTTACTGTAAGTTCTGGGTTTCAAGGGTTAGGGTTCATGAAGGTCAAGATAAAGCCCTAGGTCTACAAAAAACACATGTTCTAGCATCCCCTAATACTGCCTCAGGTGAGACTGCAGCCTGCGCTATGCGGGTTGTTGCCGAAAGGGCCAGTAGTCTAAGGTTTTGTTGGTTAGTGCAGCTAACTCTGAACCTGGGTCCAAGCCCCATCAAACCAACACCCCTCCTGGGCTACGTCTTCAGGCCCTGCTCAAAAGGCTAGGTCGCTTTATTGATCTTGCTGCAACGTGAGTACACCAATAATCTTTGTCTCTTTAGATTCAAGTTGACAATGGAGTGGCAATTTTTCCCTTCAGGAAACATCCTCCTACAGAAAACTCTCACCCTTGAACTGACTCAATTCTACAAAGAGGCAATTGCACCAAAACAATGAGGACTAAGCAGCAAAGGTCCTCGTACTCAAACTCGAGATCAAAAAAGCAATAATATGTCAGCTTCAAAAAGTCTCTTTACATCAAATCCACCATTCTGGACTGTGATCGCAGGCATCAATGGCTATTGTCAAAAGATAGGCCTCGATCTCAGCTTCCCAATGCAACTTACAGATCTCAAAAAGGCCTAATATTGGCCAAGTTATGCCTCCAAAGGCATATTACGGGCACCAATAACACAAATTCAAGCTGCTCTCCTCACAACTCCTCCGCTCTAGTGTAATGGAAAATTATTTTTATAACCCACGGGCAGGTCCTGAGGTCAAACCTGCGGACCTCCCGGGATTAGGTTTGGTTATACAAATCAATTCGTTTTGATTTGGGTGCAACCACATTTCAAATATGGTATAAGGTTTATATCAAACTTAGTAATTCGAATAAATCGAATGCAACCATATTACAAATATGGTATGAAACCATATCATATATTTTTAACAAAGTGTTTGTATGGTTGAAAACCATTGGACCGACGGATTCATATACCATATATAACCCAAAGTTTTATCATAAGACTTTGGCGGTGAATCAATATTCAACCCCTGTCACATTTGCTATAACAACAAACTGTGGCATAACACTTTGGCATATGGTTGATGCTCACCGATTGGTGGAGCCTCCACGCCATGGTGTTGTGCCAATTGTATCCTATCTTTGAACCGGTGGTGGCATTAAACATCCACCTGTGGTATTATTTGTTATCCATATGATTAAACATAGCCTGAATATAACATATGTTTGGAGCGGTGATACATATGCTAACTTTGGAACAACATATATGGTGGTTTGGTCCCGTTGAGTTGGAGACTTCAGTTAAAAGAACCTTTGTAATTATTCTGGCGGTGATGCCAACTCCGCGCCATGTTTTAACTCCCATGCAAAATGTGGTAATACTTGACCTGCACCAAGTTTAGAATGGAGGCTTTGATATGTCATTTGGTAGTGCCAATAATACAACCAAGGGTTTGGTGGGGCCGCCAGATGTGGCAGGCTCTACCAATCCTACCCCCAATTGCAATTCAAACAAGCTTTAAAATAATGCAACTGCGCCAATGTTAATAAAACATTATCGTGGGCTAACGGTAAGGTTTTGTAATGCAATGTTGGAGGCCGCAGGTTCAAGCCTGATCTTTGGAGTTTGACCTGCTGCTAAGTTTGACTTTGACTACCATGTGTCCTGCTGTGAGACTGCTACTTGGCCCACTTTGGCCCCTTTTTTGCACATTGGAGAAAAACTTCAGAGTGCATTTTATCCCTCATATGGAGGCCATTTCACAAACCGAAAATACCATCGGAATTAGCGCGACGAGCTCTTTGACTTGGCACTAGTCTCGTGAGATTTTGAGACTATTGACTTTGACTTTTTGCCCAACTTGACCTAAACTTTGAATTTGCATAACTTCTTTGTACGAAGTCAAACTTTAGTCGTTCAAGTTGTGTTAGATTTAGAACGATGATATCTATGCAATGAGCTTGGGTACAAATTCATTTGAGAACTATAAAATTTGGACCATTTGGAGGATCTGTTGTTATCTATGACCATCTTGGTCTCACAACATTACATAGCCAATATGACTACACCCAATCAAGATCCATCTGGATCATACCTCCCAACTAAAAGACTTTTGGTCCTCCAAAAGTTTATTGCAATAAGGAATTTATTACACCAATCATCAGTACATAAACAATCTAGACCTTATTACAAACTCAACTAGACTTACTGATGCGATGACAATCACAAACACAATTGAAAATTATACATAAGGCATGAAATATGCCCAGTTCCAAGTAAGCAACTTTTCTGGAGACTTACATTCTTCCTTGCCGGTTCTCGTTGCTTCCCCTTATCCTGACTATGCTACTGTCGATTCACGTGGTAGCATTGGACATGTGATATTTGAATGTCTTTTCAACTTACATTGTGAAAAACTCTCTCTCTTAAGTCTGTATTGGTCTTCTTCTTGCTTGATCTCTCCGAGCTCTATTTTCACTGTGTCGAGTCCTTCCCTGATTGTATCAAAGTCTTTCCCAGACTTTTCTTTACTTCCAGTGTTGTGTCTTCCTTCCACGAAATACTCCTTATAGCATGCACCTTTTTACTATAAGCTTTATGCTTCTAGCATTTAGCTACACAAGGGTTGTTACATCCACAGAAAGTACATGGATAAGTCTTTTTAACAATCTTCATAATAAAATTTTGATTAAAAGACTCACCTTCTGAATCACTACTAGAATGATTCATCTGCTTACCTTTACAATCCTGTAGCTTTTTTGGCATTTGCTCAGGATGTAATGACCAACACCGATCTACTATGTGACCTTTCTTTCCACAATAGTCACATGTTGATTGGTCGAATCCCAATCCTTCGTATTGGGGTCTTTCTTGAACTAATATTGGCTAGAGTTTGCCTTGACCATGCTTGCCAAGGCCTTTACCTTGCTGATATCCCATTCTGTTCATCAAATTCATACTAATTCCTTTGGTATGTTTCTCGAAAGCTCCAATCTCATGATTGCTTGAAGCCTCTTCCTTCTCTGTTTCTGAATCAATTTCCTGAGATGCTAGTACATAAGAAAGTTCCTCAGAAGGTGAGGAAAAAGTACCAATCGCTTCTTCCACTAACTGTGCTTTTGGAGTAGCAGATGGATATGAGATTTCTTCATCCGACTGATGAAGTGGATATAATTCATTGTCTCCAATTATGGGGGGACTTCAATCTGAGAGACATCCCCTCTTTCGATTTCCCTCCATGGCTTCAATCCTCGCTTGTAGTCTTTGTTTTTCTTCTTGCAATGCTTTCGCCATGCATCGTAATGCAACATTCTCCTACTGATATTGCTAATTGAATTCTTCCAATTCTTGCAACCGAATTTGCTTCGTACTTTTATCCATACTTGCAATCTGGTCAGAACCTGCTCTGATACCAAAAATGATATGAAAATGTGTGATCATCCTCTAACACTTTGCAAGCTTTTAGAATTTTGTCTTTAGTTCATAGTTTATTCACATGTGAATAATCAAATTTTAATGAAACTAAAGATGGAAAATATTCAAAGCATATAAATGAGAATAAGCAAGAGACACAAACAGTTGATGACAGAGTTCACCCCTCCTGGGCTACGTCTTGGGCTCTGCTCAAAAGGCTAGGTCGCTTTATTGATCTAGATGCAAAGTGAGTACATCAATAATCTTTGTCTCTTTAGATTCAAGTTGACGATGGAGTGGCAATGTTTCCCTTTAGGAAACATCCTCCTACGGGAACTCTCACCCTTGAACTGATTCAATTCTATAAAGAGGCGATTGTGCCAAGACAACGAGGACTAAGCAGCAAAGGTCCTCGCACTCAAACTCGAGATCAAAAAAGCAATAATATGCCGACTTCAAAAAGTCTCTTTACATCAAATTCACCATTCTGGATTGTGCTCACAGGCATCAATGGCTATTGTCAGAAGATAGGTCTCGATCTCAGCTTCCCAATGCAACTTACAGATCTCAAAAAGGCCCAATATTGACCAAGTTATGCCTCCAAAGCCATATTACAGGCACCAATAAAACAAATTCGAGCTGCTCTCCTCACAACTCCTCTGCTCTGGTGTAACAGACAAATTTTTTTATAACCCACGAGTAGGTTCTGGGGTCAAACCCGCAAACCTCCTGGGATTGGGTTTGGCTATACAAAGCAATTAGTTTTGATTTGGGCGCAACTACATTTCAAATATGGTATAAGGTTTATATCAAAATTAGAAATTTGAATAAATCGAATGCAACCATATTATAAATATGGTACGTTGGCTTGATGGGGCCTGACCCAGGTTCAGCGTTATTTGTGCCAACCAACAAAAACCTAACTTCTAGCCCTTCCGGAAACAACCCGCGTAGCACAGGTTGTAGTCTCACCCGAAGCAGTATTGGGGGATGTTAGAACCAGGTTTCTGCATCTAGATGCCTGTGTAATGTGTTCTTCGAGTCCTTATGGCTTAGATCTACCTTCATACACCTTTAACCCTTCCGAACAGATAACTACTGCAAATCTATCTAAACAACTTCCAGATCTTCGCAAAGGTTCCTAATTATACTTACCATGCCTAAATATTACATTTATACTACTTTTGCGCAGTAAATAAGCATTAATTCATGTAAATCTTAACACATAGCGAAGATACATAAACTTTGCAGAAGTAAATAATCAGACACAGATGCACTAGATTCAGCTCAAAACAGTCTTTATTAAGTATAATTGTTCAACTACAGTCTTCTTTTCCTTGCACACTCAGTTGCATGGGCCCGCACACTCAGCCTGCGGACTTAACAAGGTCTCTCCGCACTCATCTGCAGGAGCCTTCCCCTTTCGCCTAAGTACAGGAAACAAACATTTCCTGCCTTAGTGTTTTTCCCTTACAATAATTATTTTCTATTAGATACTTTTTTAGACTCCCTATGACTCATCTATATATAGATTTTTCTTTACAATACCATGGTCCATGGACCATGGGTGGGTCTCAAAACCATTCTATCACTTACCCACCTAAGGGACTACATCCCCTTTGACTCCTACTAGCTTCGTGCTCTGATTCCACATTTCGCAGATACTTTACATTCGTTACAAAAATATATTAGAAAATTGACCCAAAACTTGACTCAATTGACCCCAGGGATCCCTTCCCAACATGCCCCCAACACAAATTGGGTGACTCGCCATCGAGTCGCTCAACTGGCGTAGTAATATTTCATTGGAGTTCGTTGATATCCATCTTCAACACTTGCAAGTCAGCAGCTTCTCTGTTGTAGGGCCTTCCACCGCGAGGCCCATTGTCTGTTGTGTTTGCTGGATTGTCTTCAACTTCTCTTGTACTGATAGAGTAAGTTGCCTTGCTTCCTTTGCCCACGGTTGTGTCCTAGCCTTCAAGAAGGCCTATTTTCTTTTCATCTCTTCAATCTTTGTTTTCAGTTGTTTCCCTTCTATCAAGCGAGCGAAGCGCTTGACTAGCGCCAAAGTGCGTGCAGTCGCCCTGAGTTTATCAAATTGTTGTTGCTTCTCCAGGATATCTATTCCAATTTTCTGTAGAGTGGGGTCCTCCTGCAGATTCGTCCATAATTCCATTGCTTGCTTGAAGAGCTCTATGCATCCCTTGACCGTTGCATCTAATGTGGCCATTCCCTCGATGGCTGCTCTGCACTGCTCCCAGACTTCTGGCGGAGTGGTTGGTTGCAGCTTTAACTGTAATTCGAAGATCTACATCTGTAAATCAAATCAGACTCGGTCAATCTCCTCTTTTGATTCTCTAAATGTGGCCACCAACTTCTGAATCTTTGCTACTAATGCTGCATCTTCGGGGATGTTGAGTTCCGGCAGTGCATTGCATGCTTGTGTAATGGCTTCCTCCAAGCTCTGGCTTCGCGCAGCCAGTTCTTCCTTCTCTCTTAGCGTCTCTGTCTTTTATTCAAATATTTTTTCATTGTTCATCTTTACTTCGCTGATGACTCACAGCGCGTGCCACTTCCTAACCGAGAGCTCATCTGACACCCCCTGATGTAGTTCATGGAGGGTCTGAATAGACAGCGCAGCTAGGTTGACACCCACATCCTTGACTTGTGCGAGTTGGGTGTTCGCCTCTTCTGCCTGTGTGCGCAGTGATCCCTATGGTAATGGTATAACTCTGAGGTCCAAAGTCCTATCTGTCTCTAGCATAGTTTCACTCGCTTGCTGCAAGCTCACTTGAATCCCGCTCGCCTGTCCCACGCTTGCTTGTAGCCGTCCTGTTTGAATCTGCAACTCACGTAGATCCTTCTGCACATTCCCCAATGCCTGCTAGTATTGTTGCTCGAACTATGTCCACAGTTCAGTCATTGTATCGCGGACCTTATCTCCGATCTCATCCAAGTCCCCCTCAGTGAGGACCATTGGATCCACATGTGCATGTTTATCAGATTTTTGTTTCTTTCTCAGTCCAGAAGTCATCTCCTTCTTGCACTTTGTTATTCTCATTAGGGGAATTTTTGAGCTCTAAAATGGGTGTCCTAAACAAATGTAAAACCAAAATAAACTTTATAAGAACCAATAGGATTCAAGATTATGATGTCAACCATGGGAGATGATTCACCATTTTTGGAGTAAAAAAGTAAAAATATTAAAAAATAATAAAATAATAAAACTATTTTTTCAACTCGTATTTTCAACTTATCTCCATAAGATTTTACCTAAATTTCGAGCAGGAGTACTCATTGGATGAAAAATTAAATTCCTCATCCAAGGAGTACCCATGTTTCATACATTCGATGGACCCTACTACATGAAAAATGAGAAATACATGAAAAAATGTGATTGTAATCACGCTTTTCATGTATTTCTTATTTTTCGTGTAGTTGGGTCCATCGAAAGTATGCAACATGGGTGCTCCTTGGATGAGAAATCAAATTTTGGATCCAACGAGTGTTTCCGCTCGAAATTTGAGTAAACCCATAGGGATATAAGTTGAAAATATGATTTTAAAAAATAGTTTTTTCTCTTTTCCCTCTAAAATTTGATGATGTAATATAATCTTATTTTATTATTTCCACTATTATTTTATAATTTCATTAGGAGGCCCATTTTAGACCTCAAAATTTCCCTAATGGAAAGGAGTGTTATGTTCCTTTCCACCGCCTCCTTCAACGTCGGAACCCTCCTTGTCCTCAGTGTGCTAAGAAGTCGACTCCTCAACCTCCACTGCGGTCTCCTTCGTGGCGCACTCCTTTTCAGCAACTGCCTTAGCAGTAGTTGCCTTGGCAAAATCTTCCTTCTTTTTCTGTGTTGCTTTCTCTCAGGCTGCAGCCTACTCGACCTCTTTTTGCTTCTTCGTTGCGGCAATCTGCGCGAAGGAACTCTCTCTGCCCTTGCTTGTTCACGTGTAGAGATTTGTGGGGTGCAGTCACTCCCCTGGTCATTTCCCCATGATTTCCTGCACATTGGCCTCATTTAATAGGTACGACAACTTGTACCATATCTTTTTCAGATCTCTTCACGCGCAGATAGAGACATTGTGAAAATCTGCCTTGAACTCTGCATATGCCTCCAACTGCTCAAACAATGTTGATGATAGCATCAGCCTCTAGCTGATCACCGTGCAGAGGTCCATATTAACCAATAATCAGAACCTCTTTGTTTCCATGACCCTCTCCGGATCCTTTGTCGCCCATAGCGAAGCGAACTTCATGACATCTGGTAAGTCGGCAACCTGTGGAGGGCACTGACTATCTTCTGGCAACCTCCACGCGACGAGGGCAATCAACAACAGCAGCCAGGCATAATGGAATTCCTTGCCCTCGTCCTGTGCTTCGCGACAATTCAACAAAAACTCCTCACACAAATATTGTGCCCAGTTATATTGTACCTTGTTCAAGCATTGGGAAGCAAGTGAAATAATTAGTGTCGGAACCTCATCTGCACAACACTTTCTCATGACCTTGCAGGACAAAATATGTGTGGCAAACTGTACCGCCTTGTCTATGATTGAGTGGATGGAGTATCCGCACGACTTCTTTACTAAGCCAAACTCACTCTTCATCCTGTCCGCGAGTTGTTTTTCCTTGGTCTTTCCACCAAACTCCTCAGTTGGATCGACCCCTTGGTATGGCAACCTTATGATATAGTGGATTAGCATATGCATGATGGGGATGGGTTCTCCCAACCAGAGACACCCATCATGAACCAACGTGAGAAATTTTCGAATGAAGACTGTATTGATAATCGTTCTGCTGAAATGCGGTACCCATAGCATGTTCAGCAACCCGGCATTTTCAACCCTCATGACCCATTTCATAAGCTCCAGTCACATGACTTCGGTCTCCTCATAATATATCTTGGCCAAATACTTGTTGGGCGCCAACTGTGGGAATTTTTCATGGTCAGCCAAATCCCAGTCTTCCATATTTAGCGCAGGAATGCGCCCTAAGAGCGCGCCTTCAAATACCACATTCTCCAGTAACAACGGTGTAGAGACCATAAACTTGACGGTATCTGGGTCTTTTGGTAAATTCGCTTTTCCTTTCCTCAGAGGGATATACTTCAGGAACCTAGTGATAAGTTCACCCTCCTCAGCATCCAACTCTTCAACACCTTCGCGAAGCTCTTCTTCATCGAGATCCAAGGGTTCGTGCGACTGTTTTGACTTATCCATATTTCCTTTCTTCAAAATCTCAGTGTGATTCTTCCTCGGCGACTGCCTCACCGAAACAGACTATGGTTTATTTTATTTCTCCTTAGCGGCAAATGGCTTAGGCCTAGGTGACCATGGCGTCGTAGGTACAGACGATGTAGCTTCCATTGTCGACACAACTTCAGGGGCTGCGACTTCAGAACTTGCGGCTTCTGCGAGGTTAGTGGTCGTCATTATATCCAAGAAGGCCTCGTGGAAGGTTTTAGACATGTTAGCTAGCCCTGAATGTTTAAAAATATCCTCCCAATCTTCCCAGTTCATAGACTTAATACAAGAGAACTCACAAGTAATTTTCAGAAGGAAAAGTGTTCTACTACAGGTCAGCCTGCTAGATTTATAGGCAATCTCAAATTCAAATCTGACCTTTCCCTCCAAATTCTTACCATAAATGCATTTTTGGCGGCAGATTGCCAAATATTTGCGCCATAAATGCAGCCTACCCACTCCTCCTAACGGTATTTTGGCCATCCAATCAGCTACAGTGCACCCAACGACTATGTTTGGACCATGTTGCGCGGCACCAACCTTCATGACACAGCTCCTCCTAATGCTTTTCTTACGTCCATCGTGCAGCCCCCTCACTTCGATTTTCCACTTTATGGGCAGTGTAGTTTATAGTCCCGCACTTCCTTGTAGCTACCTAGAGTACTAAGACTATCCTGCCATCATGTAGTCATTGCGCAGGGGTAGGATCCCCTTGATACAACTTCAATCGACTTCCATTGACTCTTCCCAGAAATAATTCCCCATTCAGCTTTGTGAGTTGAACTGCACCACCATCTGTAATTTCCTTGACTACATAGGGTCCCAGCCAATGCATTGAAACTTCCCAGGAAATTTTGTGAATTTGTTATCATAAAGTAACACCAAATCGTTCACCTTGAAGGTGCGCAGCTTAATATGTCGATCATGTCAGGCATTCTCGCGCTCCTTTTTCACTTGTTGGTGAAATCCTGCTCGAAATTGGTCTTCTTCTAATTCCAACAACTGCATGAGGCGCTCCTCTATAATCTCGTGATTTGCCATATTAGTCAATGTTGCAATCCACAGACTCGACGCAATATACTCCGTGGGCATTACAACTTCTATCCCATAGACCAACCTGAATGGAGTTTGGCCTGTCAACTTTTTACATGTTGTCCTATATGCCCATAGGACCATTGGTATGCGTACATCCCAATCGTTCCTCTTCGCGTCGCATACCTTCGTCAATTCATTCTCCAGGATTCTGGAGAAATCAAATGCCAAGTACAAGCAGCGACATGATCAACATCGGGTGCCACATAAGTTTCAGGTGGGCGACAAAGTCTGGTTGCATTTGCAAAAGGAACGCCTTACTGGAGCCTATCAGAAACTGAGACCACTCCGATATGGTCCCTACACCATTACTAAGGCTGTGGGAGACAATGCATTTGAACTCAGCATTCCCCCATTCCTTGGCCTGCACCCAGTGTTCAATGTGGACCGCCTGCGGCCATACTTTCCACCATTGCTAGATACATCCGACATTGCAGAACAGCTCACACCCACAGAATTAAATCCAGATTGCATGGAACAAGCTGCAACTGATCGAATCATGGACACACAGATCAAGAATACTCGCCAACAGAATATTCAACTGTATCGAGTTGTCAAAGCAGGCCAACTCCTTCACAATGGCAAGTGGCTCACCAGGGACCAAGTTCAGCAAAAGTTTCCCCATCTCATGGAGGAACTCAACGCAATGGGGACCATTGCTTCCTAGGGGGGAGGAATGATCCAGGTGGATATTGGTGGCCACTTGCCAAGTCCACCTGGACCCCCACCATTGTTCCTCTCAACATTTTCAGTTTCCTTAATTATAGCGCAGTTTACTATTTTTAGCAGTTTTTCAGCTCCTAAACTTCGGGAGCCGTTTTGAGGCCCTAAACGACGTTTTTTGGGAAATCTTGCTCTACAATTTTTTTGTTAAAAAATCGTCATTTTTGTTGTAGTCCTCATAGAGATCTTTCCAACGGGCTATCATGCGCGTAAAACGGAGATCGTATGCCAAAGTTACGACCCCGGGAAGTTGATGTACCAATTTACCCAAATGGGGCCCATAGTTTGGCGTTTCATCTTCTAGGGTTAGGTTTTGGAATGTTAAGGGTTTTCCATTGTTTCTCAACAATAAATAGGCCTTCGAGCCTCATTGTAAGACAGTTCAGAGGCATGTAGCTGACACATCTCTTCTCAGAGATAAGCTACCATCGCCCTAGCTGGGTTATTTCTATTTCTATTTGTAAGCATATTTCAGTATTTTACAGTAATGAAATGAAGTATTATTTCCGCTGCATATCTGTCTTTATGGTTATCTCTGTATTTTATTGCGTTCCTGTTTAAATCTGGATCATAAGATGACTTGATCCATTTCATATTCTCCAATCTACGCAGTCAGCCTCATCTCACGCCTTGTCCGCTTCTTATGTTTACCCAGTTTCCTTACAGCGCCATATTATGAAGGAGTCTTAATTTTTCCCGTATAAATATCAATTAGCTCCTGGAGCCCTTCTACCGCATTCTTATCCTGCAACAGCTTCATACAAGTTTTCAAAAAAGTAGCCAATAGCGAGAGATCCACATCTTGTACTTCTTTGTTTTCAACCGATTTCTCTCGACTCCCTGACGTAGAAACTTCAACAAAATTCTTCTTGACCTCCATAAAAGTTTCTCTAACCCGATTGAGATCAAATATGACTTCCTTTTCGGCAGCCTTATGCACCCATCCTTTAGCTTCTGGCTTCTTTCCCTTATATTCTCCTGTGGTCATACCACTGCACGTTACGATATTGATGCTATGATCCTCTTCGTGAGGCTTCGCCCTCATCATTTGTATCTTTTGCGTAGGTTCTTGTGTCTTTTTCTCCTCCATATTGGCAATCAACACTTGGGAATCTTCTATCACATGATCAAACTGTCTGTAATATTGAAAAGATGGATGCGTTAGGTTTTGACAGTCGCACGCAAAATGTCTTGCTTCACCACAGTTATAACAAATTATTTGTCCACAACCTCTGCTAGCCCCTCCTCCTCTTCGTCTTCCACGACCTTGAAATCCTCCGCGTGCTGCACCCGCACCCTGATCCTGAGGCTAATTTTAGGCCTGCATTTGATATGTAGGGATTCACTCCATCATCAATTCATAGCTTCGGCAGTTTCGCTCATCATGTCCAACCGATTTATAGAAAGTACAAAATAATTGTTGTGGTGTCTGAACAAACTAGGTGACAATTATCAGTCGCGTGCTTCCCAACTATCTGGCAGATAGTGCACCATAAGGGTACTCCCGCGCTCAATCCCACAATGTTTTCAAGCTTCAAAGGCATAGGACCTCCTTCGATCAAATAATTAGGTTAAATAGGGCAGTGATCCTTATCATGTCCCTTATCTTTACATTTTATGCACCAAACTTCAATGCGCACCTCGGTCTTAACATCCTTTCCTGTCTTCAAACTCTGCAACTCCATGTGGAGACTTACCAACTGCGATTGAATCTATTGCACTCCAACCTTCATATCTTGCACTGGTGAGGCTTCCAACATCATTTCAATCTCCACTGCCTCTGCTCGTGTTCCTATCTTCTGCTCCGATAATGGTAATCTTAGATGTGGAAGGAGGGACGCGATGTACCAATCTCTATGCTGAGAACCCATGATTGACATGTTAGCCTGTCGTATCAGGCACTTCAAACTCTGATCGAAATGCCACGCGAACTCATTTACCCTCTGTTGTATCTCCTTAAACTATGTTACAGACTGCACCTGAGACTTAGGATTTTAAATTCATTATTCAACGCCTGCTGAGTCTCTGCCATCATCGCGCCATGTCTATCTTGATAGAATTTGATATACTGATTTAGCGCCCTATCCTACAACACAGTGACCAACTACGCTTTCTTTATATTATCATCAGTAATCTGTTGTGTTATCCACACAACACTTGCAATGAACCAAAATTGTTCGGGGTCTTCGCTTCCTACCCCTTTCAAGATTGGCATCTTCATTGTGCTCGCCATGTTGAATGGTTGATGCGGAGGTGGGGGTGTAGGTGTAGGTGTACGTGGCGTAGGTGGAAGTGGAGGTGGAGTGGATGGAAGAGGTATCCCTACGACACCCTGACTTACCAAATGCAACACACTTCGCTGTGTACTCAGAATAGTTCCTTCGTCATCGTTGGAAGAGGATCCTAACAGCGGACTGTATTCAAAGCCTGATTCTTTGTTCCTTCTGAAGGGTTTTCCACTTCGCGCAGTCCCAAACATCAAGGTAATGGCATAACCCTTTTTTCACACAAAACATCTTAATACAAGTTTTCAGATATTTTAAATACTTACCTCGCAGTCCCTTGAAGAACCTATGCTCTGCTTCTCTATAACCAATGGTCATATCAATCGCGAGCTTAGTGAAAAATCCTCCTAAAATACGATCAATCCAGTGATCAACAGTCTGCACGGTGTTATTTTCTGAAGCTTCCAGGTGCTTCACCAGCTCTGGAGTCCACACAATAGGGTTGTTAAGCCTCCATGTACCCTAACTATTGATCCAGGTGGATATTGGTGGCCACCCACCAATTCCACTTGGATCCCCACCATTGCTTCTTTTAGTTTTTCAGTTTCCTTAATTGTAGCACAATTTACTATTTTTAGTAGTTTTTCAGGTCCTAAACTTTTGGAGCCGTTTTGAGGCCCTAAATGACGTTTTTTGGGAAATCTACGCCAATGATTTTTTGCCTAAAATCGTCTTTTGCGTCGTAGCCCTCGGAGAGATATTTCCAACGGGTTATCATGTGCGTCAAACGGAGATAATATGACCAAGTCGCAACCCCGGGAAGTTGGCTGTCCAACTCACCCCAACAGGGCCCATAAACTCTTGGTGTTACATCTCCTCGGGTAAGGGCTTTGATTGTTTAGGGTTTGCTCTTATTGTTCAATAATAAAAAGGCCCTTGAGCCTCATTGTAACACAGTTCAGAGGCATGTAGCCACCACATCTCTTCTTAGAGATAAGCTACCATCGCCCTAACCGGTTTACATTTCTGTTTGTAAGCATATTTTAGTATTTTACATTCATGAAATGAGGTATTATTTCCACTGCATTTCTGTGTTTATGGTTATCTCTGTAATTTGTTGTGTTCCTGTTTAAATCCGGATCAGTGGTATCAGAGCAGTCTGCTTTTTTTCTCTGTTTTTCTTTGCATGTCCCCAACGAGGTTGGGATATAAGGAGTTAGGGCTTGAACTGGTCGAACCTTTGCAAGACCAGCCTCGCAAATCCTGACGGTCTCCCATGGCAGATGAAAAGATAGACAAGGGGGCAAGAGATCTTATCAAAATCTTGCTCGAAGAAGCCCTTGAGCGACAAAGGAACGCAATGATGGACAACTTTTCCCATATCCTTCAGTGGCTACCCATGGGTGATGCATTGGCTTCCAACATCTGCTCTGGAAACGCCACACCGTTTAAGGTACAAGTTAATTTTGAAATCCCCATATTCGAGGGTCAGATAAACGCAGATGCTATCGATAAATGGTTAAATCTGCTAAAGGGTTATTTTTCTGTTCATGATTTTTCTAGCCGGAAAAAGATTATTTTCGCTCTTCTCAAAGCAGCCCCCCACGTTAAGGATTGGTGGGAAACCTACTGCAAGCAGAAGGATGAAAGTATAGGCTCACTATTTTCAGCCGCACCCACTTGGAATTCATTCCGAGATGTCATCAAGGAGCAGTACTACCCTGTCGGAAGCTATGAGGATCAATACATAAAGTGGACCACGCTGCAGCAGGGAAGGGACCAAGACGTGTCAGAGTTTACCAATATTTTCCATACCCTTCACACAAAGTTGGGTATCAAGGATTCAGAGCAGCATTTGGTACTCAAATACCGCGGCTGCCTGCACAAGTACATCCAGGAAGAAATAGAATTCCTGAACATCTCCTCGCTCGGCACGGCATACTGATATGCCATCAAGGTCGAGCAAAAGTTTAAACAGAAGAAGTGAGACTTTGGATCTGCGAATCCGAATCAAGGGAAATGTGCCCCCAAACCGTAGAACAAAGGACAAAGCCAAGGCGGGGTAGCCCAAGACAACCTGCTAAAGCTGCAAGTAAAGAACAACGTTGTGAAGTCGAAAAAGGACACGGGAAAATGGTGTGAGTTCCATAAGAGCTCCACTCACCACACAAGTGAGTGTCGAGCCAAGCAGTCACGGGTGGCCGAGCTAAAGGTTTCAGAATCATATGCATGTTCTGACTCTGAGTCAAAACCCGACAAGGGGAATGACAAAGGGAAGCAGATTATCGATGCGGAGCCCAACGCCACCGTTGCCACCATGAAGATCCAGAAGGAGGAACCCGACGATCCAGAGGAGGAGGAGCGTCTCTTCCACTCCCAGATGTGGGTAAAGGGTTCCCTGCTACAGTTCATTGTCGATAGCAGGAGCTAAAAGAACCTCATTTCGGCAGAGGTCGTGAAGCGGCTGGACTTACCGACCACAGCACATCCAGAACCGTACACCATCGGGTGGCTTCACCAAGGACAGGATCTTCGCGTAAGCCAGCAATGTCGCCTTCCATACAACATCAAACCTTTCACGGATGAGGTATTGTGTGACATTTCTCCCCTTGAAGTTTGTGATGTATTATTAAGACAACCATACTTGTGGAAACGGCATGCTGTGTATGAATCAAGGCCCCGTGCTGTTATTGTTACTTTGGGAAATAAGTTGTACAGGATACCGAAGGTAGCACCGCCTACCACCATCTCTTTGGTTACTGCAAAATAATGCAACAAGCTCATTTCCAAAACCAGGAAATTTGTTTTCTTGATGATACGCCCTCAAGGAAAGAAGAAGATGGTGGCCATGACCTCTAGACAGGGCCCCTCTGCACGACAACTACAGATGGACAAGGTTGTGGAGGAGTATGAGGACATCTTCACCTCCCCTGCAGGGGTTCCTCTGCACTGTCAGGTCAAGCACTCCATCGATTTGACCCCAAGTGCGTCGCTACCCAATGGACCAATCTATCGGTGCTCCATTCTAGAGAACGATGACTTCAAGAGGAAAATTCAGGAGCTGCTGCAGAAAGGTCACATCCGTCGGAGTTCATCGCCCTGTGGGAGCCTGATCGTGTTGGTATAGAAGAAGGATGGGACTTGGAGACTTTGTATTGACTATCGGGCACTGAACAAGATCATTGTTCGTAATAAGTACCCAATCCCACGGGTTGATGACCTCCTAGACCAACTGAAGGGGGGAAAATATTTCAGCAAGATCGATTTGAAGTCAGGATATCACCAGGTACCAATCAAACCCTTCGATGTGTGGAAGACTGCCTTCAAAGCCAAGGAGGGCCTTTTCGAATGGTTTGTTATGCCTTTTGGATTGACGAATGCTCCTGCAACCTTCATGAGGCTAATGGATGACATCTTGCGGCCATTCACCAACTCAATTGTAGTGGTATGCTTGGATGACATCCTGATCTTCAGCCAGAGTTGGGAAGAGCACCTCCACCACATCCGGCAGGTTCTCCAAACACTGCGGCAACATATGTGCCAATTTGGAGAAATGCACTTTTTGCATGAACTAGGTTTAGTATTTGGGATACATTATTAATGAACAGGGGGTGCATGTGGATCCAGCCAAGATCCAAGTCATTTGGGATTGGCCATCTCCAACCACTTTGACAGAGCTTCGCAGCTTTCTAGGTCTTGCCAACTTGTACCGCAGGTTCGTGTTGGGATTTTCTCATATCACTTGGCCCTTGAGTCAAGTCACCATTTGAGGTAGAGACAGATGCCTTTGACTATGCTATTCGGGTAGTCCTTACTCAACACGAGCGTCCAGTGGCATATCACAGTGAGACACTTTCAGACACAGTCCAGAAGTATCCCACTTATGACAAAGATATGTATTCCATTGTGCAGGCCTGTCGACAATGGAAGCATTACATTTTTGGGAAGGAAAGGGTCATCCACACAGACCACCGACCCCTGTAGTTCATACAGACCCAAGGGAAATTGTAGAATGATCGCCATCAGAAGTGGTCCACATACATGCAAAAGTTCCATTTGAATATCAAGTATAAGAAGGGTAGCACCAATAATGTTTCAGATTGCCTCAGTCGAACACCGATCATGGCGTTAACCACCGTGCTCAACTCTTGTGGGCACGAGACTTCTGATTGGCCACTTCTCTACAAAAGCGACCCAGAATTTGGCCACACATACCAGACACTCTTGGAGGGTCAGCATGTTCCAGATTTTCCCCTCCAGGATGCCCTGGTATGCCACCTGGGTCACCTTTGTGTTCCTTCAAGCGAGCGTGCCGAGATGATTTGGGAAGCACACTATAGTCGGGTTGCTGGGCATTTCGAGGTCGAAAAAACGGTGGCAATACTGCAGAAGTATTTCTACTAGCCGAATCTTCGACAAGATGTCGGGAAGTACATCAGATCATGCATTTCTTGCGCCATTTCCAAACTAACCATCAAGAAGCAAGGTCTCTATACCCCGCTGCCTACCCCTAGTCGACCTTGGGAATCCATCTCCATGGATTACATGTCAAGCCTTCCTTCCACTAAGCCTGGAAATGACTGTGTTTTTGTGGTTGTCGACAGGTTCTCGAAGATGGCCATTATGGCGGCCTGCAAGAAGAATATCACAGCAGAAGCCACTGCTAAACTCTTCTTTGAACAAGTGTGGGTACACTTTGGGATCCCACAATCTATCATCTCAGATCAGGATAGCAGGTTCCTCAGTACATTTTGGTCCAATCTCTGGTCAATGCTAGACACCAAACTCACTAAGTCCATAGCCTTCCATCCTCAAACTGATGGCCAGACAGAGGTTGTCAACAAGATGATCATACACATTCTGTGCATGTACAACTCAAAGCATCCACGCACATGGGACAAGAGCCTCCCCTATGTTCAACATAGCTACAACTGGGCTCTCCACAGCTCAACTAGCCACAACCCTTTTCAGGTGGGCTTGGGATTCCAGCCACTATGTCCCATTGATGTGGCCATGCCATTTGCATCTACTCACGTAGATTCGGCTCATGTCTAGTCCGAAATAGATAAGGCAAACAGCTTCATTGAGCACATCTAACATATTCCCCAGTAGGTCCATGACATTCTGGAGAAATCAAATGCCAAGTACAAGTAGCGACATGATCAACATCGGGTGCCACATAAGTTTCAAGTGGGCGACAAAGTCTGGTTGCTTTGCAAAAGGAACGCCTTATTGGAGCCTATCGGAAACTCAGACCACTCCGATATGGTCCTTACACCATTACGAAGGCTGTGGGAGACAATGCATTTGAGCTCATCATTCCCCATTCCTTGGCCTACACCCAGTGTTCAATGTGGACCACTTTCGGCCATACTTTCTACCATTACTAGACACATCCGACATTGTAGAATAGCTCACACCCACAGAGTTAAATCCAGATTGCATGGAACAAACTGCAACTGATCGAATCATGGACACACAAATCAAGCACACTCACCAACAGAATATCCAATTGTATCGAGTTTTCAAAGTAGGCCAACTCCTTCACTAGGGCAAGTGGCTCACCAGGGACCAAGTTCAGCAGAAGTTTCCTCATCTCATGGAGGAACTCAACGCAATGGGGACCATTGCTTCCTAAGGGGGGAGGAATGATCCAGGTGCATATTGGTGGCCACCCACCAATTCCACTTGGACCCCCACCATTGCTTCTTTCAGTTTTTCAGTTTCCTTAATTGTAGCACAATTTACTATTTTTAGCAGTTTTTTGGGTCCTAAACTTCTAGAGCCGTTTTGAGGCCCTAAACGATGTTTTTTTGGAAATCTACCGCTAATGTTTTGTTGTCTAAAATCATCTTTTCCATCATAGTCCTCGGAGAGATCTTTCCAATGGGTTATCATGCGCGTCAAATGGAGATAATATGACCAAGTCGCGACCCCGGGAAGTTGGTTGTCCAACTCACCCCAACGGGGCCCATAAACTCTTGGTGTTACATCTCCTCGGGTTAGGGTTTTGGTTGTTTAGGGTTTGCTCTTATTTTTCAATAATAAAAATGCCCTTGAGCCTCATTGTAACGCAGTTCAAAGGCATGTAGCCGCCACATCTCTTCTCAAAGATAAGCTACCATCGCCCTAGCTGGTTTATTTCCATTTCTGTTTGTAAGCATATTTCAGTATTTTACATTAATGAAATGAAGTATTATTTCCGCTGCATCTCTGTTTTTATGGTTATCTCTGTAATTTGTTGCGTTCCTGTTTAATTCCGGATCAACTATCCACTAGCCTAGACAACCAATCGTGTAGTTCACAAGGAAAGAAACAGAAGAATGCTTCTATCTCGTCTGTGTACATGTATCTATTCAGCCATTGTTCCTTGGATAACCGCGGGTTTCTGTTCTCCTGAGCTAAAAACGCGTGCAACTTCTGATCGATCCACTTCTCGATTTCCTTCTTAGTAGGAAACCACTTATTCGACATCACACATTCCTCAGATAGATCTTGGTCCCGGCAACGGAACCATTTGTTGGCTTGATGGGGCCTGACCTAGGTTCAATGTTATCTGCGCCAACCAACAAAACCCTAACTATTGGCCCTTTCGGCAACAACCCGCGTAGTGTAGGCTGCAGTCTCACCCGAAGCAGTATTGGGGGATGCTAGAACCAGGTTTCTGCATCTAGAGGCCTGTGTGATGTGTTCTTCCAGTCCTTATGGCTTAGATCTACCTTCGCGCACCTTTAACCCTTCCGAACATATAACTACTGCAAATCTATCTAAACAACTTCCAGATCTTCACGAAGGTTCCTAATTATACTTATCATGCATAAAGATTACAGATCTACTACTTTCGCGCAGTAAACAAGCATTAATTCATGTAAATCATAACATAGAACGAAGATACATAAAATTTGTAGAAGTAACTAATAAGATACAGATGCACTAGATTCAGCTCAAAACAATGTTTATTAAGCATAATCGTTCAATTGCAGTCTTCTTTTCCCTACGCACTCAACTGCAGGGGCCCACGCACTCAGCCTGTGGACATACTAAGGTCTCCATGCACTCAGCTGCAAGAGCCTTCCCCTTTTGCTTAAGTACAGGAAACGGACCTTTCCTACCTTAGTATCTTGCCCTTACAATAATTCTTTTCTATTAGATACCTTTTTAGACTCGCTATGACTCATCTATATATAGCATTTGCTTTACAATACCATGGTTCGCAGCCCATGGGCGGGTCTCAAAACCATTCTATCACTTACCCACCTAAGGGACTACAACCCCTTTGACTCCTACTAGCTTCACGCTCTGATTCCACATTTCGCGAGACTTTACGTTCGTTACAAAAATATATTACAAAATTGACCCAAAACTTGATTCAACTAACCCTAGGGATCCCTTCCCAACATGGTATGAAACCATATCATATAGTTTTAACAAGGTGTTTGTATGGTTGAAAACCATTGGACTGGCCGATTCGTATACCATATATAACCCAAAGTTTTATCATAAGACTTCGACGGTGAATCAATATTCGACCCTTGTCACATTTTTTATAACAACAAACCATGGCATAACAATTGGCACATGGTTGATGCACGCCAATTGGTGGAGCCTTTGCGCCATGGTGTTCTGCCAACGTAGCATATCTTTGAACCGACAGTGGCATTAAACATCGACCCGTGGAATTAGTTGTTATACATATGATTAAACATAGCCCAAATATAACATATGTTTGGAGCAGTGATATATATGCTAACTTTGGAACAACGTATATCATATAGTTTCAACAGCAGTTCGGTCACTGAGTTGGAGACTACAGTTAAAATAACCTTTGTAATTATTCCAGCGGTGATGTCAACTTCGTGCCATGTTTGGACTCTTGTGTCAACTATGGTAATAATTGACCTGTGCCAAGTTTAGAATGAATGCTCTGATATGTCATGTGGTAGCTACGATAATACAAGCAAGGGTTTACCGGGGCCGCTGGATGTGGCGAGCTCCGCCAACCCTACCCCTAGTTGCAATTCAAACAAGCTTTAAAATAACACAACTCTGCCAATGTTAATAAAACATTACCATGGGCTAACGGTAAGGTTTTGTAATGCGACGTTGGAGGTCGCAGGTTCGAGCCCAACCTTTAGATTTTGACTTGCTGTTGAGTTTGAATTTGACCACCACATGTCCTACTGTGAGACTGCCACTTAGCCCACTCTCGCCCCCCTTTTTGCCTGTTGGAGAAAAACTTCATAGTGCATTTTCTCCCTCATATGGAGGCCATTTTGAAAACCAAAAATACCATTAGAATCAGTGCGATGAGCTCTTTGACTTGGCGCTAGTCTCGTGAGCTTCTAATACTGTTGACTTTGACTTTTTGACCAACTTGACCTGAACTTTGACTTTGAATAACTTCTTCATACGAAGTCAGATTTTAGTCGTTCAAATTGCATTAGATTCAAAATGACGATATCTACACAATCATCCTAGGTTCAACTACATCTGATAACTGTAAAATTTGGAGAATTTGGAGGATCTATTTCTATCTATGACCATCCTGGTCTCAAAACATTACATAACCAATATGACTAGACTCAATCAATATCCATCTAGATCAAATAGGCTTTTGGAAATCCCTAGAGGACAGATGAGTAGTTGAGGAAAACAAAGATGGGATGAAAAAAGGAAAAGTTTGAGATTTAGCAGCAACTTCCTAAAGTTCCTTGACTCTTTCTTCTAGTTTCTAAAAATGAGATCAAATCTCAAAATCTTGTGGTAATAGATCTACTTCTAGGATAGAGGGCTGAGGAGTGAAGATCTTAAGATCTGAGTGATCAAGAACCATATATGATAAACTACTTTTAGACTTATATCTGATTAAATTACTTTCAAATTTAATATCTAACACCAAGTCTTCAAAAGCTTCAAGCTTTGCAGGTAGAGAAAAATATCTTTCTAAATTGACTGTACTTGTTTCCTTAGGAGATTTTTTCCTAAGTAACTTTTATGGGCTTGAAAAAATCTAAGGTGGATTTGGATCAAGGTTCCTCTGAGTATAAATGTCTGTATGAGCTAGATCTCTGTCAATAAGAACCCTTCCTATTGTAATGTGGAGTCGCCATAATAAACATCTTGCAGTGAAACTAATATACAAATATTTATTTTCCCTCAGAGATTTGATCTTCAAAAATCAAATCGTTTGGGAAAAAAATATGCTTCTCATTCCTCGACAACGGTGCCAAAATGTTATCACTTAAAGGAAACTCAATTGCGGGAAAACCTCCAAGGTAACCTCGAACCTCTTTTAGGATGAAAGCTACCCCTTCAACTCGGAGAGGGATCTCTCCCTAAAACACAACTACCAGAATGTCTCTATAGTAGAAGGTTTCACCTTTAAAATTCTATGGCGAGATTTAGTTCATAGGATAAAAATTGGTTGGGTTGTTTACAAAACACACCATTGGGCATGGATTCCAGTTCTAACAAGTAATGCTACATATCTAATGAGCATGATACAAAAAACATGATAGATCCTTTGACAAATTGAGAATTTGGAAGAAAATAACTGAAGTGAGACAAAATTATAGTTGATTGGAGTAACAAATACTAATGGCTGATAAATACAAGAAAGGAGCATCAATGAATCCTAATGTCATATACTAACATTTTTCATACATGAAGAAAAAATTTTATAACAAAGAGAAAACTGACAGGGAACTATAACACATGAATTTCCTATAAAATGCTCATAAAAAACTGTAATATATTTAAGACTGCTCAAATATACCAGAATGAAAATGTTTTCAGTAAAATCCAACCTTTCTTCATTCTTCTAAAAGTATCTTTATAGACCTTACATCAACTGATTACAAAATAATAGTCTTCATATTAATTACAATAATTAAAAAATATCTAAATATCTCCAAGTTCATGTATGTGAATAAAATTTTAAATACATTCAGTTTTTTCCTAAAAATATATGCTAGAAAATATGCTGATATATAGGTTAAGTGAAATATCTTTCAAACTATCTTCCTCGAAAATAGAAACAATTACCTAACTAATAGCATAGCATCCTAGCTGGCAAAACAGGATCGATTTTCCACCAAAACTACCTTTCGGTTGATCTTTTCTTTCATTTGGATCTCCTAGTGAAAATCAATGATACTGTCGTTGTCAGCTTCCTTGGTTTTCTGAATTGTATCTTTCGCTAATAGACTGGTCGTCAACATTTATTTTCTGCCTATTCCAAAAACACTGACGATGGGAATGTCAGCATTTGCTCCTATCAAAATTTCGTTGACAACGCAGATGTCATCCCTCCCTGTTTCTTTCAAAATCACTGACAGACTAAATTTCGACTCTCGTTCCTAAAGCATATTCTATTAGCAGAGATACAGTTTCGTTTCAAAATAGCTAACAGTTTCACCCAAATCGCTAACGATGGGAATGTCAGCTTACCGACTATTCCGTTGTATGCAAAAAACTATTAGGTTGATTGTCAACGATAAAACAAATACCCCTAGTTTGTGAAATAGATAGTCAACATTTTTAGTTTTCTTCCCCAAACCTCCTAGTTGCGAGTACTAGTTGCCCTGAGAAGTACATCCACCTTCTCTAGTATTTTCTTCTTGCTTTGCCTTGCCTCCAGAGGGCCCTTCCTTTTTGTTTCTTGTCTTTGCTCCTCTTAGAGAATGCAGCCTTCTTCCTGTTGGTGATAAGGCCCTTCAGTGGCACATTGTCATCGATCACCTCTTTGGCCAACTCTGGGTTATTTCTTATTTTAATTTTATATATTAGTTTATTTGTTGGCCTTGTATGGAGCCTTTTTCCACCTTTAAAAACTTCAAACGATGTTTCCTCCTCTTGGGTCTCAACCTCGACCTCCTTTGCCTTTAACCATTTCTAGTTTAGTTGTGTTTGTAGGGGAGGCTTTAACAGGTGGACTAATAACCTGGGGAGGACCGATATCAACAGGTAGGTTTACAAGAGATGCAGGGTCTGGCTTACTGAGCCTGGCACTTTTTCTCTCGTAGACTTTTGGGATTTTAGGGCTAGAGGATGTAGATGGGACCTCTGGGTTTTTCTAGATGGGAGTTGGCTCAACAGGGGCTTTTCCTTCAGTATTTTTCCCTTTTTTAGTGGTTTTTGGCCTTCCTCTTCGTCTTTTAAGGGGTTGAGGTTGAAAACCTCCCCAAAAAAGAAAGTGGTTCCAAGTCCTCTCTACCCTGGCTATCTGGTTTTCAATTATAAGTATGATCAGGGATTTTTGATATATGAAATGATAGGAGGGGTCTGTTTGAGCCCTGAACCTAGATTCCATATGCCTAAGACTTTATAGTTGATAAAAACGAGGATTAATTCTAATTTGACCAGCTAAATGTGCAAGGAATTAGAAATTATAGAGGTTTACCTGATTGAATCTCCCTTTGCAAGTGAAGTATTGCTGACAGCGGCGAAGAGGCGGCATGCCATTTGTCCTGTAACCATTCCTTCTGAACTTCGTCCCTCTAGTTCTGACCCTTAAACTCCTCTTTCAAAAATAAAAGGGACATCAATCCCTGCGAACACATGACTGTGAAAAATCCATTCTCCACGCGATTTCCATCAAACCCCTCAGCAAAATATCAAGCCATTGCATCATGGTAGTCGGTGCAGCGGTGGAAAAGCTCACTCCAACCGATTTTCTGAAACTGTTGCTGGATTTCGGGATATATGTCTAACAAATCGGGCGCTTTGGCTTAGAACGATTTGATTTACCTCCTTTTCCCATTGTGTTGTGTGGTCTTCCCGAGATTTGATCCTGAATCCCAGTGAGTAAGATGGGTTCAACAATGCCAAGTGTGACTATCTCCAAACTGAAAACAAAAATTACTAATTGGACATGGTAAAATATCTTGACATGCGGAATAGAATATTACAGCTATGCAGGTGAATGATTACAGAGTAGAAGTAATAATTATGAACGAGGCTCGTATCACATGGTAAAAGCATTACAATAATATTTACTCATAGCTGGGTTGAGAAAACTTATTAACCATAACTTTTTACCCCTTCGAGCTAGATAGAGACAGTTTCAATGATATCTTTGACACTAACATGGTCAACATAATCATAACCTTTTAAATTTAAAATTTGGTTTTGGCACTAATGGTTGGCCTATAAGTCAAAATGGAATTTCTGATGAGCTCGTTGTTTATCTTATTTCTTCAACAAACTATATCGGATCACTAAAACGTTGATATCCCCGCTATCAGTAATTTCCCTGTTTATTACATCAAAAGCAATGACACTGAAACTATCAACCTTTTCTGAAAAAACCTTTAAAAACAAAGTTTATTGTGATAATAGATGGCTCCACATGGATGTTGTCGATCAATTATGGCAGCAAGAACCCCATAGACCAGTTGCCTCATCCATTACAAATACTAGTTTCAAAAACAAAATGTTCACTGACTCAGAAAAATAACTTCATCTTCTAAGAGATGATCTTTTACAGACTCTGAACTTGAAAACATATAACTGTCTCTAAAAATAACTTTATTCTTTGATGAATATCAGTGGAACCTCAGGGCCCTCACTTCGGGCTTCAAGTTCCTTAGAATTTTCATCAACACCTACGAAATATTTACAAAATATATGGATATGTATAATGAAACTTAGAAATCATTCTCTGTTTAGGAGATATAATGTTTCAAGAAATGTCCATTGATAGGACCTCCAAGCAGTAATTCTCCTTGCAGATCTTCTACAATGAAACTATACTTACCACAGAAAGCTGCAATTTTGTATGGCCCTTTCCAAATGTTCTCAAACTTCCCATGCTTATCCTTATCCTTAATTCGGGCATCCCATTTTAAGACTAAGTCTTGGCATTTAAAGTCATCTTCTTTAGTTTTCTTGTCAAAAACTTTCTTAATCTGATCTTGTACTTCCTGAGATTTTTCATACACTCTCTCTTTGGCTTCTTGCACCTTAATTAGTTGATTTATCCTCCTCTGCAGATGATTTGGTTCTTCTCATAATTCTTGCAAATATTTCATACCAAACATTCCAATTGAAATAGGAAGCATTACATTGACACCGTGTACTAACTGGAAAGGAGAAGTGTTGATTAACTTCTTAGTACTAACTCTATCTTCCCATAAGGCAAACTTGAGTTTTGTATGCCAAGCCTTCTTGTTCTTCTAACAGTTTTTTAATAATTATGATCAAACTCTTATTTGAGGACTCTACCATTCCATTACCTTGAGGGTAACAAGTTGTGGAATAACTAAGCTTGATATGGTAATCTTCGCATAATTTTACTAGTCTCTTAGATTTAAAACATTGTGCATTATCAATAATAATTCTCTTTGGACAACGAAACCTAGAAAGAATATTTTCTAAGAATTGAGTAACCACAAGATCAATAGCTTGCCTGCTTGGAAGTGCCTCAATCCATTTTTTGAAGTAATTTGTCCTTGTTAAGATCCATCTGTGTTGTGTTGACGATGTCGGATGAATTTCACCTATAAAGTCAAGGCCCCATTGCTGAAAAGGTGCCTCCACGGAGATAGGTTTCAAAGGCAAAGACATTAGTTTTGACTTACCCTCAAACAACTGACATTTATGACAGACTGCTACTTCTTTTATAACATCCAAAAATAAAGTAGGCCAATAAAATCAATCTCTCAAGATTTTATCTATTGTGGCCTTCCAGTGATGATGTCCTCCACAGGCTCCTTCATGAAAGTCTTTACTCATTTTCTTAGCTTTGTCTTCTAATAGGCAGTTCAATAAAATACCCTGAGGGTCCTTCCAATACAAATAACCATTTAAAAGACAATACTTAACATATTTTAATCTAAAAAATCTAGCTTGTGCCTTATCTATTCCTGGTGGTACTTGTACATTCTGCAGAATGTAAACAACATCAGCATACCGTAGACTTTGTTTGAAACAATCTTCTACTTTAACCACTGATACTTCACCTGACAAATTAGATAATTCAAGACTAGAATTTATACCAAAAGTATCAATATTTGTTTCAGTAATTAATCTAGTTAGACCCTGTCCTTTAATTAACTTGGTAGGCTTCATTTCCAAGTCAAACTCTAACATCTTAGCAAACCACCTCCCTCATCGTAACAATCCACATCCCTCTTCTGCCATCACTGTCTTGTTGTACTAAAATACTCTTTATTATAGCATCTGGCACATACGCAATCACATGAGAATGCATAATAAAAACTCTAAAATATTTAAGTGCTTTGATTAACACATATGCATGTTTGTCTAGAATGTTGTACTTCAGTTCAGCATCCCTCAATGCCCTGCTAAAAAAGGAGATGGGTTGTTCTTGACCTGTCTCACTCTTCTGAAGAAACACACTTGAGATGGTGTGCTTGGAGGTGAAAGAGAAAATCATGAAATCCTTTGAAAATTTTGGACTAATGAGTAGAGGTGCTTGACCTAAATCTCTCTTGATATCGTTAAAATAATTATTTGCTTGCTCATTCCACTTAATATGGTTCCCTTTCTTAAGCATACTCGTTATTACTTTAAAAAGTTATGCAAAATTTGGAATAAAACACTACAAAAAAAAAAAAAATTACCTAAGAAAGATTGCACCTCCTTCTTGTTCCTTGCCTGCTCAGTATTTTGGGTTGTTGTCACTCTATTGGGGTCTATCTAGATGTCTTCCTTTGATACTATGTGTGCCAACAGCTTGCCTTCCTTCATGATGAAATGGAACTTTTTTGGATTTAGAGAAACTCTGAATTTCTAGCACTTGCTAAAAACTGTCCTTAGATTATTCAAATAGGAAGATTCAGATTTTGAGAAAATAGCAATGTCATCTAGACAAATTACCACGAACTTATCTCTTTCATCAACAAAATTTATATCCATTGTGCGCTGGAAAGTAGTTCTAATGTTCATGAGTCCAAATGACATCTTAGAATACATGAATGTACCCCATGGCGTGGTGAAGGTAGTCTTCTCCTGATATTTTGGGTTAATCAAGATCTGATTATACCCTGAAAACCCATCCAACATATAAATCCTTTCCGTACCAACCACCTTCTATAGAATTTGATCCATTTTCGGTAAATGATTATCCTTTAGTGAGACTTTTTTTAAATTTCTGAAATCCACACACAGGCGAATTTCCTCGCTTTTCTTCCTCATTGGCACCAAGTTTACTACCCAATTGGAAAATATGAGTGGAATGATGATTTTCGTGGCTAACAATCTTTTAACTTCCTTCTCAATCAGTGGTAGTAGCTTCAGATTGATCCTTCTTAACTTTTGTTTAAAAGGTTTCTCATATTCCTTAAGTGGTATAGTATGTTGTATGATGGTCTGGTCATAAATATTCAAATCTTCGTACCTCCAAGCAAATATATCTGCAAACTCTTTCAACAATTCTACATATTTTGGTTTCTGCTTCCTTTTCAAAGTGTCAGAAACTTTGAGTACCTTTAGGTCATTGTCAATCCCCAAATTGTAATCTTCCATCTCACCACTGCTCGACAAAATTCTTTTCTTAACTGCCACATCATTAGAATTGAACAACCTTTCTAAAGGAATCAAGCCTCTAGGAATTAGATTGTTACTTAATTGAATAATTTCTTGTACAGCCACAGTGTTCAAAAAGACTATTGATTCAAAAATTTTATCTGTAGTTTCATCTTCATGCTTTTCTATTGGAGTGCTGAGAAATTCATTTGTTCTTTCAAGAAATCTTTTAATTCATTGATTGTCTTTAAACACCTCCCAATGCTTGGTATTATCCTAAATAGAAGGATTGTGTCTAACATTGATCTCATACTTTTCATTTGGATAAATGGGAATCCTGAATACACTAGCAGTTGTTGCTAAAGAGTCTGCAATTCCATTCTCCTTTCTTGGTACCAGCGAGATTTCATGCTCAAAAAATAAGTTAGAAAATAAATCCCATACATCATTCCTGTAGGCTCTCATTCCCGGATGCTTAGTTTGATAGGTACCTTTGACTTTGTTAATGATCAACTTTGAATCCCAAAAAGTGTTTATTTTCTTCACCTTTTGCTCTCTTAACAGATTTATCCCAACAATGAGAGCTTCATATTCTGCCACATTATTTGTACAGTCAAAATATAATTTAAATGAATGTAATTGGCTTGTACAATCTGGAGGAACAATCCACACTCCTGCTCCAAAACCCTTCTCACAAGTAAAGTCGTGAAAGTCTAATTTCCAACTTGAAAATTTTTGAACTTGTTCCTGCTGAATATTAGTTTCATTTTTACTGATGTTTCTCCCTCAAAACAACAATAATTGAAGAAAATTTGTGATCCTAGTTCTGTGTCTACTGCATAGATAGGATGATTATTTGATTGGGTTCTACTGCTCACCATATAGGCCATTTGCACCTCTCCATATAATCTTTTCATTTCACCAAATAATGGGATGGAAGCATAAGACATGTCCATCTGTAAAGTTTCTCCCAATATTGTTGCCCAAGATCGGGATAACAACATGCCAAATCTAGCTGGAATGTCTGCTACTACTATATCCATCAATACACTCTTAGTAGGAAGTTGAGCTAAGGTGACAACTAAATCCTTTATTAGCCCTAGGCATTTTACTTTTCTGGAATCAAAAGAGAAAAAATCTTTGTAGGGTCTGGTAATTTGGAGTCCTAGATGGTCCATGACTAACTTAGGCATGAGGTTATGTGAATCTCTTGAGTCTAACATGGTGTTGTGAAGGATCATATCATTTATATTATACATACATAAAATGGGGGAACATCATCGTTTAAACAAGTGACATGTGGGCCAAAAGCAAATTCAGGAGCATCATCATCTAGATTTAAATAATCTTGTGAATTTACGTTGACTTGATTAGTTTCTCAACTTTTAATCATAGTAAAAAATATTTTCCTATATTGTTATTTTCTCAAAAGGTTAGCAAAAGGAATGGATACTTTCAACTTGTGGATTTTAGATTCTAGATTCAAGGTTGAGTGTGATTTTTCTGAATCCTTGGTCTCCTTTGTTGCTTCTTCTTCTTTTCTCAGATTGTCCTTCTTAGGTTCCTATGTTTCCTTCAATATCTCTTTTCTAGGTTCAGCTTGTTGTTCAACTGATTTCTTTTGTGGCAGAGCTTTGATAGGGACATTCCAGTTTCTGAGGTTGTACTACCTTTGAAAATCTGTCATCACATTATTATACCCTTGCTGATAAACAACTAAATCACAAAAATGAATGTTATCTTTTTCTCTTGAACATCCAACATAAATGTCATGTTATTCTTTGGTGGCAAATACTTGGGTTTCTTTATCACCGAAACACCCAATCTCATGATATTCTTCATCAACGATATCCTCATCAAAGAAAGATTATGGAAAATGAGGTCAAACAACAAGTTGTTGTTCTTCGTGTCCTTTCTACTCTCTAAGATGATTTTGAGCAACTTGGGGTCTTATGAAATTCAGATTCCTGAGTTGAGGTTGATTTTCATTTTGAGGAGGAGTTAATTTATCCACCAACTTCTCCATTCTTTCAGCATCACATTGAATTTTAAGTCAATATATGACGATGAATCTCTTTAAAACCTACTCTCCTTTCAACCTTCATTTTTTCCTTCTTTGCTAATAAATTGGCCTCCACTCCAATCACATTACTCTGCATTTCCTCTAAAGTAGCAGGATTCCTCTCACAGAGTTGGTAAGCCAACTCGACATCAAAACCATCAAGATAGTGTAATAAAGCTAAAACGGAAGGAGGCTTGATCTCTGCTGGAATAGAATTATAGACCTTGTTAAACCTAACTATGAATTCTTGGACAAATTCCCCTGGATTCCTTTTAAGGGGAATCATACTCGGCTAAAAACTACAAGCGATTTTTCTTCACTTCCCATCTGGCGAGAAACAATTGTTCAAACTACTGGAAGGTATTGATACTTGCTGCAGGTAAATATCTGAACCATTTCTTTACCTCACCTGATAGACTTTGTGCAAAAAGTCTCAATTTGACATCCTCATGGTCAACCTCTTCTAGATCTATAAAATTGTTAAGCTTGTCTAGATGCTACTGAGTTGTATAATACCCAGTACCATCAAAATGAATTATACGTTGTCCATAATTCAAAGGGAGGTAATGGATCTGGCCTCCAAGTTCCAAAGGTGCATATGGGGCAACCATAGGTCTAAGATGTGAAATTACACTAATAACGGGAGTTAGGACAACGAATATCAATGGCACTAAGATTGTTGGAATAAAAGTTGATGGAATAGGCTTTTGGAACCCCCAGAGGATAGATGAGTAGTTGAGGCAAACAAAGATGGGATGAAATAAGGAAAAGTTGGATATTTAGCAGCAACTTCCTAAATTTCATGGACTCTTTGTTCTAGTTTCTGAAAATGAGACCAAATCTCAAAATCTTGTGGTAATAGCTCTACTTCCGGGATAGAGGGCCCAGGAGTGAAGGTCTTAAGATATGTTGGATCAAGAACAGTATCTGATAGACTACTTTTGGACTTAGATCTGAGTAAATTACTTTCAAATTTAATATCTAACACCAAGTCTTCAAAAGCTTCAAGCTTTGTAGGTAGAGAAAAAGATCTTTCTAAATTGACCATACCTATTTCCTTAGGAGATTTTTTCCTGAGTAACGTTTTTGGGCTTGACAAAATCTAAGGTGGATTTGGATCAGGGTTCCTCCGAGTATAAACGCATGTATGAGTCAGAACTTCGTCAATAAGAACCCTTTAGATTGTATTATGGAGTCACTAGAGCAAACATCTTGCATCCAAACTGATATACAAATCTCGGTTTGCCCTCAGAGATCTAATCTTCAACAATCAAATTGTTTGGGGGAAAAAATGCTTCTTGTTCCTTGGAAACGACGCCAAAATGTTATCACTTAGAGGAAACCCACCTGCAGGAAAACCTCCAAGGTAACTTCGAACCTCTTTTAGGCTGAAAGCTTTCCCTTCAACCCGGAGAGGGATCTCTCCCTAAATAAAAACTACCCGAAGGTCATTATAGTATAAGGTTTCGCCTTTAAAATTATATGGCTATATTTAGTTCATAGGATAAAATTTGGTTGGATTGTTTACCAAACACACCATTGGGCATGGAGTCCAGTTCGAACAAGTAATGCTACAGATCTAATGAGCATGATAGCAACAAATCCTTTGACAAATTGAGAGTTTGCAAGAAAAGAATTGAAGTGAGACAAAATTATAGTTGATTGGAGAAACAAATAGTAATGGCTAATAAATACGAGAAAGGAGCATCAATGAATCCAAATCTCATATACTAACATTTTTCAGACATGAAGAAAAGTTTTTATAACAAAGAGAAAATTGATAGGGAACTACAACACATGAATTTCCTTTAAGATGCTCATAAAAAACTGTAATATATTTAAGACTACTCAAATATACCATAATGCAAATGTTTTCAATGAAATCCAACCCTTCTTCATTCTTCTAAAAGTGTCTTTATATACCTTACATCAACTGATTTCAAAATAATAGTCTTCATATTAATTACAATAATCAAAAAATATCTAAATATCTCCAAGTTCATGCATGTGAATAAAACCTTAAATACATTTAGATTTTGCCTAAAAATATTTGTTGGAAAATATGTTGATGTATAGGTTAAGTGAAATATCTTTCAAACTATCTTCCTCGAAAATAGAAATAGGTCCCTAACTAATAGCACAACATCCTAGTTGGAAAAACAGGTCCCTCTACAAAACATGATCGATTTTCCTCCAAAATTACATTTCTGTTGATCTTTTCTTTCCTTTGGATCTCCTGTTGAAAATCGTTGATACTGCCACTGTCAACTTCCTTGTTTTTCTGAATTGTAGCTTTCCCTTACAGACTGACTATCAACATTTATTTTTTACCTGTTTAAAAAATGTTGACGATGGGAATGTCAGCATTTTCGCGTGTCAAAATTTCGCTGACATCAGAGATGTCATCTCTCCCTGTTTCTTTCAAAATCACTGATAGATTGAATGTCAACTCTCGTCCCAAAATCATCTTCTATCAGCAAAGATACAATTTCTTTTCAAAATAGCTAACAATGGAACTGTCAGCTTCACCCAAATCCCTGACGATGGGAATGTCAACTTCTCGATTGTTCTGCTGTATGCAAAAAGCTGTTAGGTGGACTATCAAAGATAAAACAAAAACCCCTGGTTTGTGAAATAGAGTGTAAAATTTTTAAGTTTTCTTCATCAAGCCTCCTAGCTGAGGGTACTAGCTACCCTGAGAAGTACATCCACCTTCTCCAGTATTTGCTTCTTGCTATGCCTTGTCTCCCTAGGACCCTTCATTTTAGTTCTTTGTCTTTGCTCTTCTTAGAGCCTACAACCTTCTTCTTATTGATGATAAGCCCCTTTAGTGGCACATTGTCAACATCACTAACCTCTTTAGCCAACTCTGGGTTATTTCTGAGTTTAATTTTAGATCTTAGTTTGTTTGTTGGCCTTGTATGGGGTCTTTTGCCACCTTTAAAAACTTCAAACAACATTTCCTCCTCTTGGGTCTCAATCTCGACCTCCTTTCCTTTAACAATTTCTAGTTTAGTTTTGTCTACAGGGGAGGCTTCAACAGGTGGACTGACAACTTGGGGAGGACCGATATCAGCAGGTAGGTTTACAAGAGATGCAGGGTCTGGCTTATCGAGCCTGGCACTTTTTCTCTGGTAGACTTTGGGGATTTTAGGGCCAGAGGATGTAGATGGGACCTCTGGGTTTTTCTGGCTAGGAGTTGGCTCAACAGGGGATTTTCCTTTGGTTTTTTTCCCCTTTTTAGTGGTTTTTGGCCTTCCTCTTCATCTTTTAAGGGGTTGAGGTTGAAAACCTCCCCAAAACAGAAAGTGGTTCCAAGTCCTCTCTGCCATGGCTAGCTGGTTTTCAATTAGAAGTTTGATCAAGGTTTTGTGATATATGAAATGGGAGGAGGGGTCTGTTCGAACCTTGAACCTAGCTGCCATATGCCTAAAACTTTATAGTAGATAAAAACAAGGATTAATTCTAATTTGACTAGCTATATGTGCAAGGAAGTAGAAGTGATAGAGGTTTACCCGATTGAATCTCCCTTCGCAAATGAAGTATTGCTAACATAGACAAAGAGGGGTGTGCCATTTGTCCTATAACCATTCGTTCTAAACTCTGGCCCTCCAGTTCTGACTCTTGAACTCCTCTTTCAAAAAGAAAGGGACATTGATCCTTGCCAACATGTGACTGTGAAACATCCTTTCTCCATCTGCTAGTAAGGTTGTGGCCTCAACAATTAACTGCTTTGTAACTATAAAATATAGAACCCCAACCTCACTGCATCGTGGTAGTTGGTGCAGCAGTGCAAAAACTCACTCCAACCGTCTTGCTAAAACTGTTGTTGGATTTCGGGATATATGTCCAATTAATCTAGTGCTTTCGGCTCAAAACTATTTGATTTACCTCCTTTTCCCATTGAACTGTGTGGCCTTCCCGGGATTCGAACCTAAATCCCTGTGAGTAAGACGGGTTGAACAATGCCAAATGTGACTAACTCCAAACTGAAAACAAAAATCACTGACGGGACATGGTAGAATATCTTGACATGCAGAACAAAATATTACAGCTACGCAGATGAATGATTACAGAGTAGAAATGATAATGACGAACGAGCTTTGTAACACATGGTAAAACAATAACAATAACATTCACTAATAGCGGGGCTGAGAAAACTTATTAACCAATACTTTTTACCGTTTCGAGCCATAGAGACACATTTCAATGATATCGCTGACGCTAGGGTGGTTAGCATAATCATAACCTTTTAAATTTAAATTTTGGTTTTGGCACTGACGGTTGGATTGTCAGTCAAAATGGAATTGTTTATGGGCTCATTGTCAACGAATTTATTCAGCAGACTATATCGAATCACTAAAACACTAATAGCCCCGCTATCAGTAATTTTCCTGCTTATTACATCAAAAACGTTGACACTAAAACTATCAGCCTTTTCTAAAAAAAAGAACCTTTAAAAACAATGTTTATTGTGATAACACCCAGGAAAGTCAAAAATCAACATTTGTGTATTGTAGGCGCACTTACACACCATATTGACCACTTGATGCCTCCCACGTTGAGACAATGTCCCTTCCCTTAACCATTTTCACAATCACATTCAAAATGAAATTCTTCCTTTCTATGCAGATTACAAAGCATATCCATGGCATGCAAATCATATTGGGCAAAAGAATGTAAGGCCTCAACCCTCAATTCATCCACAGGTAACCAGATTTGCCTTATTAAAGTGTTATTCTCAAACTGGTTGCTAACTTCAGTCATATATTTGTTCATAATACTTGCCTAGTCTTGTATATAAGTGCTCTTTCATGTTGATATCCATGGCCACCATCATGAAGCAAAAAGAAAAGCTCATAATATTGTTTTGTAGTTATCAATCACACGTATTTTACATGTTTATCACTATTGAACCTCCAAAGTATGCTTCTTTTGATAATCCATTTTGCCTTTTTCATCCATTTTGTTACATATTTTTCACTTCATTCCATATTAAAGTTAATCTAGGTCATGCAAATGTTACTAAAAAGTTAATTATCCATCAATAGCTCAATGTCCATGTTTCCTTTATGAAATTGATTTAAATTATGTTATAGCTACTGAATTATGCACATTCTGCAACTAACTTGAATTTTTGTAGCCAAATCCTAAGTTCTCAAGGTTAGCGCGAGTTAGAGGACAACCAAGACACATGAACAATTTTCAAATGTTGCCTACATGGACATCCAACTACTAGTCACAGATGGAAGCTCACTCGATGGGTGAATCTCATTGGTCAAACTTAAGTCAACATGGCTATGGAATACTGGTTTTGCTCAGGGTGTTAAGGAACCAAATTTACCATCAAGCGAGCATGGAAAATATCAGGCAAGCTAGATCTAGAAGACTATGATTTTAGATGATGATGTGTCAATAAAGAGTTATCTCATGATTCACTCTTTCAATAGCGAATCATGAGAGTGAAATTCCAATTTTGATTTTAAAACTTAGATGTCAAACTTAGTACCATTTCTCGACATTATTTTCTAAAAGTTGTTAATCTTGAATACATTATAAAAATGCTTCATTTTGGAAGAAATATACATCTAATTAAATTCAATACTGTGATTATTAGGATTTCATATTGTATACTTTTGTTCATGGTGAATTTGTGATCATGTTCATTCAAAGTCACGTGATCTAAGTTTGTAAACATCTCGCACTCACCAGAACGACCCCCTGAGGATTTGTTAGAGATATTATAGTTGTCTTTTGTTGATTTGATTTGATTTCTTTTGCTCTACAACTATATTGTAATTCATTTCCTTCAGTTATTTAGCTAAGTTTAATGCTCTGTCTTTTAAATTAGAATTTCACTTATCTGCCTTTGGTTCTTTCTAGGTCAAGCGCTTGACAATGAATCAAAACACCAATAAGATTTCCTTTAATAGTCTTCTCTGCTTAGTCTCAGCTTTAATTATTTTTCTGATTAGTTTATGCTTGATAGATCATGACTAGTTCTAGTTCTTAATACGCACATTAGTAATCTTTGAAGGTTTTCGCATTTAAAATCCTGTCTATAATTCATTACTTTATAACCACTACTTATTAGAATATTTTCAATTTCAAGTTTTGTAGAATAGTTATGCTTTCCTTTCTAGTCTCTTAGATTATATTTGTTCTCAAGTTTCCTATATCAGTTTTTGCTTCAAGTTTCATAGAGTAAATTTCTTTTTGAGTTCAGTAGTTTAGATTTCATTTCAAACGTTCATAGAATAAATTTCCTTTTTCAAGTCCAATAGAATATATTTTATTTCTTGTTCAATATGATAGTTTTTAATTCCTTGTTCAATAGAATATGTTTTGAAGCCTTCCCATTAGCATAATTTGATTTGAATTCATTGAATTTGATCTAGGCTTCTAAGGCAGAACTCGTGCATATGCTTACTAAGACCTTGTCATAAATAGATTAATCTTGATCTTGCAATTAGGATAGTCTCTTTCCAATTAAAAGTATATTGCCTAGCATATATAGTGCAAGTATACTTCGCAAGTTCACAAACCTTGGATTGATGATTTAATGAAGTAATTTAACCAACAATTAAATTCCAAACATTTTTGGCATCGTTGCCGGGGAAGTATACATATGTGTCTACTTTAACTTAGAATGCATTTTTAATTAAACAACTCTATTTAGAGGGAGCAGTAAAACGAGAGGTAAGAACAT
Organism: Pinus tabuliformis; assembly: GCA_031772625.1. Classification (NCBI taxonomy): domain Eukaryota; kingdom Viridiplantae; phylum Streptophyta; class Pinopsida; order Pinales; family Pinaceae; genus Pinus; species Pinus tabuliformis. Next base: position 1,437,477,332 of record CM062818.1, on the reverse strand, counting down.
GCACATCACAATTGTGGGGTTCTCTCTAATTTAGAGTTGTCACATTTGCATTTCATAATAGTTGCATTCATTCTTTAGATGCATAATTATTTCATGTTAAAATCATTTGGGATGCATGTATATTGAACAAGATTCCAGGGGTAGATTTGTAAGTAGAGGATGCAATTTAATACCAACATCACGAACCATCTCCGCTAGACCACGTAGTGCCACACCACCTTCTGATACACACATTCCATGATTTGCAGATCGAATAAGACACCCTGAAGTACATAGGTCATAAATTCAACCTAACTAACCAACTTCATCTATAGAAGTTGTAGTTGAAGAACCTACATCCGCAACTAAAGGAGTCATATTTATTTCCTAAAAAGGTGAACAACTCATACGACAGGAGTTAGAGGTACTTAGTGATGAAGAAGTAGAACATGGAAATCTTTCTGAATTACCATTAGTAAAGGAACTAAAGGAAGAAGAGCTAGACAACCCTATCGTTGAAACCTATATTAGCTCTAAATAATATACAATGGCAGGTGAAGAAGGAGAAGCACATAATGGAGAGGAAAGACCAAGAATTAGTGGAGGAAGAGGTAGAATAGGAGGAGGTGGTAGAGGAAGTCGAGGTGGTAGAGGTGGAAGGGGAGATGAGGGAAATTTTCATGAAGATGATCCTTTTAGGTTCCCTATTTTAGATAATGATACCACTGCCACCATGAAAAATATTTCCCCATCTATCCTCCCTAACTTCCATGGGCTAAGAACTAAGGATTTAAAAACATCTTTTTGGGTTTTTTGAGAATATTTTTCGGCGTAAATCGCGTTAGAATGCATTTTTCGATGCGTTTCAAACCAACGAGTGTGGTTCATCGTCAGGATGATATGAAAATAATATTCCTAGAAAAATACAAAGGTTATTGCATAGACCGTGACCTTAAGGATGAAGGTTTTAAGATGTCCTAAAAAGAGGTTGAAACCCTCGAAGATTTGGTAGAGAGATTTGTCTACAATGTTAAAAGAGATAAATTGCATCATTTAGAAGAAGACACTTTAAAAATTATCTTGCTAAAAGCCATAAGGGATGAATGGATTGATCTTCTCAACCTGATGGGTAAAGGAGATGTTCTCAATTTTCATTTCAAGAAATTTGTGAGTTATGAAAACACATCTCAAGAGGAAAATTAAAATATGGAATGACTCTAAGAGATCCAATCATGTCAAGGGTAAGCAAATTTGCATCTGGAACAATAAGTATAGCAGAATTAGGAAATTTGCTTGATAACTTTAAAACTGGTATTCTTGGAAATCTTAGTGAACAACTAGATATGTTAAGGATACAAAACAAACAAAAATCTGAATATGTAGCATTGTCTATTTTTTGTCCTAGATGTAGGAAAAAGCATGGATTACAAGAATGTCATGTTGATAGTGTTGAAATATGTGTTATATGTACATAAATCATGCTACAAAAGAGTGCCCTTCAACACTCTGACTTAAAAGTTTTTTTCCAAGAAGAAGTTAGTACAAGTCAAAGTAAACCACTTTTTATGTTGCTCCTAGAAGACCTTGGCAGCCTCGACAAACAAGTATGGCACAAGATCCCAATATTAATATCAATCTTATGCAGAATCACAAAGCAATTGAAATACACCCTTACCATGGCAAAATTTGCCAACTCAACCACAAAACCCATCTTGGTCACAAGGATGGCAAGGTTCTTATGGTAAGAATCCCTAATATCCTCGAACTTTCCAACATTCGTATTCTCAATACCAACCTCATTATTACTTTCCTCCCCAATCAACTACAATTCCAACCTCAATTGACTTCAAGCCAACCCCATCCATTACCATCCACTCCATTTCCTCTGAAATCTAACCAACTACCTACATAACCACTCCCCAGTTTGAATAATAAAACACCTCAACAACTAATCTATAATGTTGATGGTCAAAATTTTCAAGCTTGTATGATATCTCCTCTAGGTTTGAATGATGTCCAACCTAGATCTGGTTGATTTTTTCAAAAGAAAACACCACCAATTGGCATCCAAGAGCACAAAGATGATAGAATTCCTAAAAATGATACATCTCTTGATCAATAAAAAACTCATCCAAAGGAAGATGTTCCTATACCATTAGATGGCAACCAAATAAAATCAACTCCTACAATTCCTATAGCTAAACAACCTTTTGTTTCCTTACGAAATCCTTCCTTTCCTGAGAGACTTAAAATTGACAAAGGAATACAAAGGCAAATCATTTTACTTGATTATAACATGTTAGATGAATTGAAGAATATTTGCATCAAAATTCCCTTGCTTCAAGCTATAAAGGAAATAACCATTTTTGCAAAAACAAGAAAGGAGTTGTGTATCAAGAAACCAGGGAGAAAAAGAATTTGACGTTAAAAAGATTAAATTGGTAGGAAAATTTACATATATTATGATGGGGAAACTAATAATTGAAAAATATCTAGATCCAAGTAGACTCATTGTAAAAATCCCCATCAATGGTATTGAAATTTCAAACACTTTGGTTGATTTAGGTGCAACTATTAATATCATGAGTAAGAATACTAGGGATTAATTAAGGTTACCTAATCTTCAACATACCCAAACTTTATTGCAATTAGCAGAAAGATATGTTATTAAACTTGATGGTATATTAGAATATGTATCAATATCCCTAGATTAATGGGAGTATCTTGTTAACTTTATGGTATTAACTCCCAAAAATAATCTAGGAGGACATCCATTGATCCTTGGTAGGCCATGGTTAGCTACATCTCATGCATCCATAAGTTGTAGATCTGGTGATATGTTCATCTCTGATGGAAATTGTACTAAGAAATTCACGTTATAACCACCTGCAAAAATAATAACTCAATGTGACAGCCCCGGGTTAAAATTCCATGTAATAAATGAACATTATAAAGGCAAACTAAACAAAGGTCATGGGACACATATTCCAAGCTGAATGAAGGGGAAAAAATACATTGGGAATCGTTTGCAGTTAATTATTTATTTATTGGCTATGGAGATTGACATTGGCATTGGCAAGAGGCAAAGGGCAATAATGTATTCCAAGCCGAATGAAGGCAAAAAAAAATACATTGGGAATCACTTGCGATTAATTAAGTATTTATTCGATATGGAAATTGGCATTGACATTGGCAAGAGGCAAAGGGAAATATATGGCAATTTAATACAAGAAATAAAGGAAAATAAGAGAAAAGGAAGATGAAGAGACAAGAATATGCATACAAGGGAAAATGAAGGAAAAAGGAAAAGAAAGGAAAAAATAAGAAGAGAGAAAACATTCTATCATTCTTACTTGGACAAGGAGAAGCAAGAGAGAGAGCACTTGGACTCAAGGAAGACATAAGAAAAGGACAAGCAAGGAGCACAAGAAGAAGATTGGATATAAATAAGCAAGGAAAGAAATCAAGCAAATAAAGAGTTGTTAGCAAGAGTATTTTGCAGGTAGCAGGTTGCACGTTTGATTATCTTGTCGGGATGTGAATGCATGGTATATGCATTGATTTATTGGTCATGTTTGTTGTCATTGGTATGTGATTTCCCTGGATTGACAGTGATGTACAACCTTGCGTTAGGCATTGGATAATCCAGTGTTCCCCATGTGTTTCGCGACATGGCTTAACCACCTCTCGTGGATCTGTTAACTCTGACGATGCGTCCGTTTACTAACACTTGCGGATTTTGGTGTAATGACAATCATGATTCCAACCAGTGGTATCAAAGCAAAAGGTCTCGAGTTTGAATCACACATGTCTCGTGCTGGGGGGGAGATTGTTGGGCATTGGATAATCTAGTGCTCCCCGTGTGGTTTGCGACATGGCTTAACCGCCTCTTGTGGATCCGTTAACTCTGATGATGCATCCATTTACTAACACCTCTGGGTTTTTGTGTAACGACAATCATGATTCCAACACCTTGCCTTTGCTATTTCGTGGATAACCATGGTATAGTGGGCTTTCATTTTGGTTGAGCTTTGGATTTCCAATAGATTGGATCTCGATTGAGGTGGTCCTAGGAAAATCCCAAGGATTGAGAGTGGAGATGGTTTTCTCCAGAAAGCTCTTGAAAGGTGGGTGGAGACAGGAAAATTCCTCTAGGTATGGTGAATAAATTCTGAGGCATCCAAGCTTGTATTGGTTTTGGTGATTTTTGGACCAATTTAGGTGAAATCACTATGCTTGAGGGTGGAGGTGGTTTAACCTTTGGATTCTTTGTTTTGTTATGTTTGGTTTATCCCATGTGATCCCACATTCATGCTTGGAATATGGCATGGGGGTAATTGGTTGAGCCCAATCTATGGTCAAGTGATATGTGGAAGTCCCTGACTTGGTTGAGCCCAATCTATGGTCAAGTGATATGTTATTATGTGTTATTCCTTATTGAGATCAATGAGCACAAGTATTGGTTATTGTGTTGATTTTATAACTAGTTTGTCATGGTTTCATTATGTTTAAATGTTGGTTACATGCATGGTATATTTCTCATTATGTGAAGAGCTCTTGTCATAGATATTAATCATGGTTTATAGTCTCTTAAATGTTTTATATGGATGCATGTGTTAATCCTTCTTTGTTACAACTAAATAAGAGAGCATAGTAAGCCTTCTTGATGAACCCCTGATGAAATTAATGAAACAGTGAACATATATGCTTTCATGAACTATAGGTACTATGTTTACAAAGTGTTGGTATAAATGATTGTTATGTGTTATGAAAGCTTGAGAAAGAATAAGACTTGGAAACAGAACCTGAAGACTCATAGAGACTGTTGAGAAAGTTCTAGGAAGTTCTGGGCAGTTGGTTTGTAGGTTTGCCTAAATATCTGGAACAGAGTCTCTGGCCACATTCTTGAAACTAGGAAATTCCGGTTGTAACCACACTGTGGCGGAGTTCTGCATGTGATTGGAGCCTTCTAGCCACACTGACTGGTCTTTGTCCATGCGACTGGGTTGTAAATTAGGGCAAGGAGCAGTTTAGACTTAGGAAAAAGGTCACCAGTAGAATCAAGTTGTTAAGGGTGTGAACAATTGTTTCTGAGTGTTGCAGTAAGTGTTGGACAAGTTTGGCAAGTTAGGCCCCATTTCCATAATTGAATATTGTAAGTTGGGCCATGCATAGTAACTCCCAGCTCATGTTTACCCTAGTAATAAGGTAAAAGTGGTAAATATGGGGTGGGGTGTTACATTGAAGTAGAAAATGAAGTTTGTATTGAAGATGATGATGATGAAGACTTTGAAAACATTCAACTTGTATTGACTATTTCAAAAAATGATGAAGAAGATAAATTAGTAAATTTTATGAACAATCATGATTTTTCTTAATACTATGAGCAAAATTATTGTGTACACATGCTAGATCAAAGTTTTCAAGAAGATTGTGGGATTGAATATTTTTCATCTAGATAGTCCAAGGTATCATTAAACTCTATGGAAAATTTTGGTAATTCTTTAGCATAAATTTAACCATGCAAAACATTAAACATTAATAATAAGTTGGAAGAATTTCAAAAGAAGCAATTGATAAAGATGTTACAAAAACATTCCTCTGCATTTGCATGGGAATATGCTGACATAAAGGGTATTGATCCAAATACATGTATGTATCATATTTATATTCAAAAAAATGCCAAACCAGTAAGACAACCTTAGAGAAGGATGAATCTCAATCTTAGAGGAATTACAAAAATTGCTTAATGTGAATTTCATTTATCCAATATCAGAGAGCCAATGGGTTTCACCCTTGGTGATTGTGCCTAAGAAGAAAAAAAGTGGAGAGTATGCACAGATTACCAATAATTAAAGAAATATGCTCTAAAAAATCATTTCCCACTACCCATTATTGAGTAACTGTTAGATACTTTAGCAAGGAAGGAACATTTTTCATTTCTTGATGGTTTTAGTGGATACAATCAAATACAATTGGTACCTGAAGATCAAGACAAAACAACTTTTAAACTTCCATGGGGTATGTACTCTTACATGGTACTTCCTTTTGGGTTATGTAATGCACCTGCTACATTCCAAATAACGACATTAGGTATCTTTTTTTACTTGATCCATGATTGTGTAGAAATTTATATGGATGACTTTACTATTTATGGAATACTTTAAAGGAAGTTGTGGAAAATTATAAAAAGTTGTTCTTAGATGCAAAGAATCAAATCTTTCATTAAGTCATGAAAAATGCTTTATGATGTTTAGCGAAGGAGTTGTTTTGGGTCATCATATTTCAGGTGCTAGAATCAAGGTAGATGCACCAAAGGTTGAAGTCATTTCCAAAATTTTAGTACCAACATGCCAAAGAGATGTTAGAAATTTTCTCAGTTTTGCAGGTTACTATAGAAGGTTTATAGAAAACTTCACAAAAATAGCTTCACCACTTTTTAAATTTCTTACAAAAGATTGTGAATTTGTTTGGAATTATGATTGCCAAAAAGATTTCAAATCATCGAAACAAAAAAATTCTGAAGCACCAATTTTAAGAGGACCAAATTGGTCTCTTCCATTTCACATTTCAACCGATGTTTCAAATACAACTTTGGGAGTTGTATTGGGACAAAGATATTTGACTCTTTATTCTATATATTATACAAGTAAAAAATTGACTCTTGCAAGGTTAAATTACACAGTTATAGAAAATGAAATTTTAGTTGTTGTTCATGTCATTAATAAGTTTAGACATTATATCACTGGTTATGAGACTTTCATTCATATAGTGCATTATGCTATTAGGTATTTAATGAACAAACCAATTACTAATGGAAGAATCACTATATGGCCTTTATTACTGCAATAATTCAACATTACCATTTTAGATAGGCCAGAAAAGGAAAACACAATTGTTGATTTCCTTTCCAAGATGCAAAATGATAATAATGATACTCTTGTAGTAGATAATTTTCCTAGGAAATATATTTTTGCAGTATCTACTAGAACTTTGTGGTTTGTAGATATTATTAATTATTTAGCTACAGGGAACTTTCCTCCCCAATTGTCAGCGAGAAAAAACCAGAAAGTCATTAAAGTTAGTGTACCCTATTCCAAGATAGAAGGGGAATTGTACCGAATTGGACCTGATTTGATCATCCGAAGATGTGTTCGAGAAGATGAGGTACCGGAGATATTAAATGCTTGTCACAATGAACCATGTAAGGGACACTTTATTGATAGAAGAACTACATATAAAGTGATTCTTTTTAGATATTATTGGCCTTCTCTTTTTAAGGATGCCAAATAATTTGTCAAAAGATGTGATAGCTTCCAAAGAATGGGGAGGTCTATTCAATCAAATTAGATGCCTCCACATCCATAGGTATTAATAGAGCCTTTTGAAAAATGGGCTCTAGATTTTTTTGGACCCATCAATCCTCCATCCAAACAAAAGAGGTACATTCTTGTTTGCACATATTATGTTACAAAATGGGTAGAAGTTAACCCACTTACTTTTGCTACTGAAAATGTTGTAGTTAATTTCTTTTTGTGGGTATTTTCACTCAATTTGGTGTTCCAAGATAAATTGTAATAAAATAGGGTGCTCAACTTACATCAAAGTTGGTGCAAAAGATTATGGAGAAATACAAAATCAGACATCGCAAATCCACTCCATACCATCCACAAGCCAATGGATAAGTGGAATCCACCAACAAAGTACTTGAAGCTCTACTGACCAAGAATGTACATTTGCGTAGAAGGGACTAGGCAGATAGACTTCCATAAGCACTCTGGGCATATCATACCACATTGAGAAATACTATAGGACATACTCCTTATGAGCTTGTCTATGGGAAGCAATTCCTGCTTCCAATTGAATTATAAGTGGAAACCTTCAAGACATGCTTGACCTCTCTAAAGCCCAAAAATAGAGGATGGAAAAATTGAATGAGCTAGATGAGATCTAACGAGATGCCATACAAAGAAAAAGCATAATCCAACAACAGAGGAAAAAATGGCATGATAAATTCATCAAAGTAAAAAATTTCAAGCCATGTGATAGGGCTCTTCTCTTTGATTCAAAGTTTAAATACTTTCAAACAAAATTTCAAACATATTAGCTTGGTCCCTATGAAATAGAAACTATTTTGATAATGTGGTAGTTAGAATTAGGACTATTGATGAAGCAGGTTTCACCTTCCTTGTCAATGGGCACAGATTGAAGTTATATCATAAGCCTTTGACAAAAGAAGAGTTTGTTAAGAATCTCCAAGAAAAATCCAATATAAAATTGGTAAGCAAAGGGGATTCTCCTCTTCTACCATTTCTTTTTCTTTAGAAGAAAATACAAAAATATAAAAAGAATAAAAAAAAACATGAAAACAAAAAGAGAATAAGCAAAATAAAAGGCATAGTTATGAAAACTAGCATTGTTGGCATTCCTATGCATAAAATTTTAGTTGAAAATCAAGGGATCCTGAGAAGATTTTCTCATTTCCCTTTTTTATTCCCATTTTCCTCTATCCCTCTCTTTCTTTGCAAAATAAAGTTTTCAAGTCCAAATAAATTTCTTTGAAGACTTTGTTTCTCTTTTATAAAGAGAAAACTTCCAAGCATTCATCACCTTTCTTGACCACTATAATATTAAACATGAACAAGACTTAAAGCAATAGACTGGATTAAGGACAAAATTGCAGAATTATTAACATTCGACAGTTGAATCCACATTCTGCAAGCAATTTCCTCTAAGATACACCATGGACCTTCAAGAAGAAAAATCAAGGTACAAAATCAGGGTATGCATTATGAGGTAACTGTAGAAATAATGAATCAATTTCATTAAAAGTAAATCATAGATTTCTTTGAGTTGATGGATTTGTTAAGCACGTTATTGATACACCTTTTGAATTAATGACCTATAATTATGACTCTATTCATATTCTGTATTGCATTTCCCATCACTCCATACTCCTATATGTCACTTCATCACATGTGAATAACTCAAATCCCACAAATTATGACGATCTGAAAGATAAGATCTATACAAATCATGGGAGATCATGAATTAAAGAGGGAGAGTTGTATTTCAATACTACCATTGTCATATCATTATAACCCTACCATTGTCAAATTTCACCCATTCTATAGCTCGAAGAGAGAGTCGGAGGTGAAAATTTCTTATCCATAACGATCGGTGTTCTTATTAGTTATGAACCAATTGGGGTTAATTTTCTCAATTCATAACCACAGGTCAAGGAACAACTGCAAAAAGTAGGATGGCTCAAGTTCTTAGAAATATTTAATGTGTATGAAATTGAGGTCACCAGAGATTTTTCCAGGGATTTTGATGGAGTGGAGGCCCAAATAAGAGATATAAGACTGGAGATAACAAAATCCTTCATTGTAGAGGTCATGAAACTTCTAAGAATTGGCGAAAGTTGGTTTAAAAATCAAAGACTTAAGGGTGAACATTGGAAATATTTTCTTCACAATCCAAGTATGGATCTTTCATCCTTTAAGAAAGGAATCCATGTGTTTGCAATCAAGTCTAAATGGAGAAATATCTTGTTAGTATTGCAAAAAAATCTTACTTGTGAAGGGATATGGGGTTTTACTCTTTTACCATGCCAAAATTTTAATGCATTTCATCGAATGAAAAGAAATTAAATCTTCCATACTATCTTCTATGGAGTTTGAAAAAAATGGCTTTCAACATTTAAAGGGATTCCAGGAACATTGACTGAGCACTATATTATCACGAGTTAATAAAAAGCCTCCTAGAAGCAGAATTAAAAACCAATGGTGATAATTGACAAAGCTTTTTTGAAAGAGATAATTTTGTGGAGGTCATTGAAGAAGAGGAGAATGAAGAGTTGACCACACAAGTTACAATAGAGACAAAGGTTCCAAATAATACGGATGCAAAAGATGAAATTCCAGTTAGTCAATTCATGAAAGAAGTAAAGAAGAAGAAAAATAAATCAGAAAATATTAGAAGAAAGGAAGCCAGCAAGAAATAAGAACAAACAATGATTCCAAAAGAGACACAAAAAGGGAGTAGTTTAGGAAAGGTGTTCAAAGCATGATGGAGCTAGGACAACATCCAAGAAGAAGTAAAAGAATTACCAGAAGCATGAGCAAGAAAACAAGTTAAGGGACACCAGAAACCATAAACCTTGATGAGATCAACAAAGTAGAAACATAGGTGATGACAAAGCCTTTAGATGATCATAATTCTTCAAGGAAGACTCGAGGAGTCGATTTCAACTAGCAATAGGCATATAATTATTTTGAGACTTTAGAGAGAAAGGCACAACAAAAGGTAAATTCTCCCCTAGATCCAAAATCTCATGATGATGCTTTACATAACGATGCCCCTATGTTTGATCCACCTAAGCAATAAATCCATACTCCTTCTCCTATAGATAAGTAAATCATTAGAGCTTTGAAGTAGGAGGCCTATGAATTAGAAGTGTTGAATAAGCACATAAAAGATGACAATGAGGTAATAAAAGCTCATAATGATACTATGTTGCTTAGGACGTATTACTGGTATAAGAAGAATAAAAAACTAAAAGCAAACAATAAGGTCCTTAAACAAAAATTCAGAGGATTACAAGGAAAAATCTTAATGAGGAAACCACAATGGTCATTGAATGTAAGACCAAAAGAATAGATACCAATCTAAATGTGTTAATTCAGGCATCAGAGGTTGTTCTCTAAAAGGCATCTCTCCATGTTTTGAAATTTTGTGCATGAGGACATGCAACACTTTCTGCGGATAAAATTAATTTTTGTAGCCAAATCCTAAGTTCTCCAAGTTAGTGCAAATTAGAAGAAAATCAAGACACATGAACAGTGGCCAAATGTCACCCACATGGACATCCACCTACTAGTCACAGTTGGAAGCTCACTGGATGAACGAATCTCAATGGTCAAACTTGAAGTCAACATGGATATGGAATATCGGTTTTGTGTAGAGTGTCAAGGAACCAACTCTAGCATCAAGCAATTGTGGAAAATATCAGGCGAGTGAGATTTAGAAAACTATGATTTTAGTTGATGATGTGTCAATAACAATTTCTCTCATGATTCGCTCTTTTAGTAGTGAATCATGAGAGCGAAATTCCTATTCTCATTTAAAAACTTAGATGTCGAACTTAATACTCATTTTTCGGCACTAGTTTCTAAAAATTGTTAATCTTGAAGACAGTATAAAAATGCTTTGTGAAGCAAAATACATCTAATTAGATTCGGTACTATGATTATTATCACTTCGTGTTGTAGACTTTGTTCCTTGCATTTCAAGCAATATAAGCTTTTATTCATGGAAAATTTGTGATCGTGTTAATTCAAAGTCTTGTGATCTAAGTTCTTAAGCATCTCGGACTCACTAGGAAGACCCCTTGAGGACAGATGGGAGATAGTATAGTTGTCTTTTGTTGATTTAATTTAATTTATTTCACTCTGCAACTAGATTATAATTCATTTCCTTCAATTATTCAACATAGTTTAATGTTATGTCTTTTAAATTATAATTTCACTTATTTTCCTTTGGTTCTTTCCAGGTTAAGCGCTTGACAATAAATAAAACCACCAAAAATATTTCCTTTAATTGTCTTCTCTGCTTAGTCTAAGATTTAATTGTTTTTTTTTTTATTAGTTTATGCTTGATAGATCATGACTAGTTTTGGTTTTGAATACGCACATTAGTAATCTTTGAAGGCTTTCACATTTAAAATCCTCTCAATAATTCATTGCTTTTCAATCATAATAAGTCATGGTATGTGTAGTTGGTATGGTCTATATGTTGTTATGATTATGTTATACATGTATCACGCTGATTTGATGATCTTGCAGATGAGATATCCTCCCCGAACTATGCTAAGGTACGTTGGTTTATTGTGATTTGGTTTAGCTGACATAGTATGCCTTGCAGGAAAGAGATCAAAATGGCTAGCAAGATGGTAGACTACAAAGACTCTCCTTATGAATCAAATGAGCAGCATGGTGTTGGGCACTCTTCTGATTTGGAAAATACATTGAGAAGCTTGAAGGAAGAGATAAGGAGTTGTAAGGCGGACAATGACAAAATCATGCAGGCATAAGAGAAACAAGCAGAGGTTAATGCAATACTACTTTAGAGTTTGTCAGAATTGCAGCGACAGGGACCACTTCGGATCAGCCATGAGCAGGAGGACAAAACTAATGGGGCATATGGCAGCAGGTCTTATGGTGGTCACATGTTGGACAAAGATGACACGATCAAAGATGGCAGGTTATTGGACATTCCAGATAGGAGAGGTGACAGACACGGGTACTATTCTAGTTCTAGTTCTGACAAGCATCATGATTGTCATCGATATCATCCTCACAGGAGGAGTAATAGGGGATACTTGCCAGATGAGTTTAAGAAAGCAAAGCCACCTACCTTTGATGGAGAGATGAAGAAGTCACAGGATGCAGAGGCATGGTTGCATAGTATGAGGAAATTCTTCAGATTGCATGATTATTCAGAAAACATGAAAGCAAGGGTAGCCACTTTTAGTCTCAAAGATAAACCAAATACTTTGTGGGAAGATGTGAATAATGTTAAAGGTAGACATGGAGATGATTTGACTTGGCATGAGTTTGAGAGGCTCTTCAAGCAGAAGTATCCGTCGGAGAGATACTTTGATGACAAAGCTAAGGAGTTTTATGAGTTGCAGATGGGTTCCATGACAGATGATGAGTATACCAGCAGGTTCTTGGAGCTGTCGAGATATGTGCCTTACCTCAAGGAGAAGAAGGCCAAGGTTTAGAGATTCATCAGTGGACTGCTTGTAGCATACAGAGACCAGATTGAGTTTGATGATCCTAGATTGTTGGAGGAGAAAATCCGAAAGATGAAACATTGTTATGAGCAGTCGAAATGCAAAGTTGAGCCTAAGTGTGACTTGAAAAGAAATGAGAGAGCTAAAGGAAAATGGCCACCCAGGCGAGGAAGACCTCAAGATGCAAGTGAGAAAGCAAATGTGGCCCCTTACAAGAAGTTCAATACAATTGAGAAGGGATATGGAGAGAAATATGCTAGAGGCGGTGGTAGAGAACAATTGTAGTGTTGGATATGTGGTAAGGATCATTGTAAGAGGGATTGTCCACAATATCAGAGTGGTGGTAGACCCCATATCTACAGTGCTCAGGAGGAGCATACAGTTGGTGATGTTGGTCATATCATTCCTCGTATCTATGCAGTTGTGGACAACAGGAAGGCGGATCATTAGGCATCTATTATTGAGATGGATGGTAAGCTTTGTGATCAAGTTGTTTCTATTTTGATTGATCATGGATCTAACTATGGTTATATTAATCCCGACCTGGTGGATAAGTGTGGTTTGAGAAAATAAGTGCATGGAGAATCTTGGTTGGTACAATTGGCTACAGGTACAAAGAAGAGAGTTCACCATTCAATAAAAGCTTGTGCATTTGATTTAAATGGCATGCCTACAACAACGCATTTAAATGTACTGCCATTGGTATTGTATAATATGCTTTTGGGTATGGCTCGGTTGTACCTTCACAAGACCAAAGTGAATTGCTTCGACAAGGCCATTGAGTGTGTGGATCATAGTGGGGAAAATAGAACTTTGCAGGGAAATAAGAAGCCTACATCAGTGAGGATGGTTACCACTGCGCAAGTTAAGTGTAGTTGTAGAAAAGGTTGTGTGATGTTTGTAGTGCACATTTCTAGTGACAAAGGTAAGGAAGTTGAGTATGCAGATATTTTAAGCAAGTACCCAGTTCCAAAACATTTCTAGGATGTATTTCTTGAGGATATTACAATGTTGCTACCTCACAGGGAGGTAGACTTTTCTATTGAGTTGGTGCCAAGGGCAACTCCGACATCAAAAGCACCTTACAGGATAAGCACACCTGAGTTGGTAGAGTTGAAGTTGGAGTTAAAGGAGATGCTTGAAAAGGGGTACATTAGGCCAAGTGTATCACCTTGGGGGGCACCGGTGTTGTTCGTGAAGAAGAAAGATGGTACTCTCAGATTGTGCTTTAATTACAGATAGTTGAACAAGGTAACGATCAAGAACAGGTACCCATTACCGAGGATTGATGATTTGTTTGATCAGTTGAAGGGAGAAACAATGTTCTCTAAGATCAACTTGAGATTGGGATACCATCAGGTATGCATCAAGGAAGAGGATATCTTCAAGACTACGTTCAGGACCAGGTATGAGCATTATGAGTTTGTTGTAGTTCTATTCGGTTTGACTAATGCTCCAACTACATTTATGTGTTTTATGAATAGTGTGTTGTGTCCTTATCTGGACAAGTTTGTTATTTTATTCATTGATGACATATTGGTATATTATAAAAATGAGGAAGAGCATGCCGAGCATTTAGCAGTAGTGTTGAGATTTCTAAGAGAGCATCAACTTTATGCTAAGCTTAACAAGCGTAGCTTCTTTCAGACAGAGGTGCATTACTTGGGACATGTCGTTTCCAAGGAAGGCATAATAGTAGATCCAGAAAATATAAGGGCCATCATGGAGTGGGCAACTCCTAAGAATGTGGATGAGGTGAGATCATTCATGGGATTGGCAGGTTACTACAGGAGGTTCATCAGGAACTTCTCACGCATTGCATATCCTATCACATCATTGCAGAGGAAAGGTAAGAAGTTCGAATGGACAGAAGAATGTGCAGCTAGTTTTGAGTAGCTCAAGCAGTTGTTGACACATGCACCAGTACTAAATATTTTAGATTCAGACAAGGATTTTGTAGTGTGTACAGATGCTTGCAAGAGAGGACTTGGTGGAGTTCTCATGCAAGAAGGACAGGTAGTGTGCTATGAGTCACAAAAACTGAATGAGCACGAGCAAAACTATCTGACGCATGATCTTGAGCTAGTAGCGATCATACATGCATTGAAGATGTGGAGGCACTACCTTCTTGGCCGGAGGTTTGTATTAATGAGCAATCACAGTGGGTTGAGGTATTTGTTTAAACAACCGAATGTAAAGGCCATACAAGCTAAATGGTTGGCCACCCTTAGTGAGTTCGACTTCGACATCATATACATCAAAGGAAAGGAAAATCAGGTTGTGGATGCTCTTATGGGGCAAAGTTATAGGATAAGATCTTGCAGGCAAGACAACAAGAGGACAAGTACATAGAGATTATGCACAGGTTACAACAAAGCGCATGTATAGGGGCAGGTACATGCATAGGTATATGTGCAAGTACAAACACATGTACATGTTGAGGAATTTGACGGTCAAAGACCTAGATCGGAGAACACGACTCTATCTAGCGGTTGAGTGACCAGAGGATCGAACAACTCTAATACCAATGCAACAACCAAAAGTCGTATACGCGGCGGAAATATTTAAAATACTTCATAAACAAATACATCCATTGTAGGACAGTAATTGTAATTGTATATTGAATAAAATAATTGATGATAGGATGAGTGCAAATGAGAATGAGGGTCCTCTATATATAGCCAGGTAAGTACCCTTTCACAAACAGGCATGTCTCTAAGACATGCCTTTTCATTATTAACTAACTAACCATTAGTTAATTTACTTTTATTTATTATTATATTTATATTATTATGATTATTATTTATTATCTAATTTTATTTATTTTTACATAATTTATGTTCATAACAACAAGTATAGGTGATTAGGATGCAGACTACCGTCTATGGTTTGGTGAGGTTCAGGGACAGGATCTATGTGTCAAATTGCAGTGAGCTCAAGAAGCTTATATTGAGGGAGTTTCACATCAAACCATACTCGGGTCACCCAGGATATCAAAAGACATTGACGATGGTGAAGAAGTTCTACTATTCACCGAATCTGAAGAAGGAAGTGGCAGAGTTTGTGGCTATATGTTTAGATTGTCAGCAGGTAAAGGCAAAATGTAAGCATCCAGGTGGTCTACTACAACCTATAACGATTCTAGAATGGAAATGGGAGGTCATTTCCATGGATTTCATTACAGGTCTTCCAAGGACAGTGATACAACATGATTCTATTATGGTTGTGGTCGACAGGTTGAGCAAGGTAGCTAACTTCATTCCAATAAAGACTACATATTCAGCCAGTGAGGTAGCATAAGTTTTCATCAGAGAGATAATGAGATTACATGGTGTTCCGAAGAAGATTGTGTCGGACAGGGATGCAAAGTTCACTTCCAAGTTCTGGAAGGAGCTATTTGCAGGTTTGGGTACAAAGTTAGCCTTTAGTACAACTTATCATCTGTAGACAGATGGACAAACAGAGAGGGTTAACAAGATCTTGGAGGATATGTTGAGGATGTACGTGATGCACCAACAGAGGAGATGGGAGGAGTATCTTCCATTGGTTGAGTTCGCATACAACAATGTTTATCAGGAGTCATTGAGGATGAGTCCTTTCAAGGCACTGTATGGACGGAGTTGTAATACTCACATCAGCTGGAGTGATCTAATGAACATGGTACTTATTGGACCGGACATGTTGGCAGACATCGAAATAGTTATGCAGACCAAAACAGGGTATTCAAGGAGTTTCAGGTTGGGGAGTATGTGTATTTGCGCATCAAGCCCAAGAAGAGCTCTTTGAGGTTTGGATCATGTGCCAAGTTGGCACCATGATATATCAAGCCTTTTGAGATCCTTGAGTTGGACCAGTGGCCTATTGACTTGCACTGCCTCCAACAGTTAAAGTCCATATGTTTTCCATATTTCATTGCTTAAGAGGCATATAAAGGACGCTGATTGAAGGTGGATCAAGAAGGAGAGTTCCAGCCAGAGCCTCAGTGCATATTGCAACGGAAGCAACTCATGCTCAGGAACAGAGCCATAGAGAAAGTTAAAGTGCAGTGGAAGCACTTTGGGCCTGAAGAAGCTACATGGGAGATGGCGGATCAGACCTGTATCCTTCATTGTTTGGCAGTTGAGGCAAAACAATTTTGGTTTGATGTTCGTATATGTTCGGTATATGTTTTGTTAATGCTTTGGTATATGTATATATATGGATGTAAGTACTGCTATGAGTTAAGTTATAAAGCTCTAATAAGCGGTATGGTTGTATCTTGTCATGTTGTCGTGATGTTTTGCTTTTGAACGGGTCTTTTATTGTAAATACTGCAACTAGCTAAGTTATAAAGCTCCATGGGCAGTATGTTTGCTTTTAATCGGTTTTGGTGAGGTCTTGGTGTGGTTTAACACTGAGGACGGTGTTCCCCAAGGGGAGGGTTCTATAACAACCCTAGTGAAAAGTTCATGTAATAAAACTTAATAAAGGCAAAATAAGACCACGGTTAAGGGACACTTATTCTAAGCTGAATGTTGGGCAAAGATATCCTAGTGGGCATAACTGGATGTGCTTATGGCTAAGGAATTTGGAAAAGGCTAAGGCAAAGGCATTAAAAGGCAAAAAGGCATTTTCGACACATTTATTTATGAAAATAAAGGAAAATAGGAG
This sequence comes from Pinus tabuliformis, assembly GCA_031772625.1. Taxonomy (NCBI): domain Eukaryota; kingdom Viridiplantae; phylum Streptophyta; class Pinopsida; order Pinales; family Pinaceae; genus Pinus; species Pinus tabuliformis. Next base: position 1,437,459,904 of record CM062818.1, on the reverse strand, counting down.
AAAAGTAAGGTGAAAGGTCACAGGTTGCATGTGAGGAGGAAAATGAAGAAATTAGAGGCCTCATTAATAAAAAGGTTTATGAGGATTAGTAGGAAAGCTTTTTCTAACCTTTTGTCAGTTTAAGTTTTGGATCTCTCTCATTATTCTCTCTCTCTCGCTCACTCTTGGTCACTTAGAGTTTTCTTGGAGCACTCTAGCTTTGGATCAAAGAAGGAAAACAAAGCAAAGGGAAAGGAAGGAAATAAAGGATCAAGGAAGGAAGAGTGGGATCAAACAACTTCAACATGAATACTTGCAGGTAACATATTGCATGTGTGATTTCTTAGCTGGTTTTGACATGCATGGCTTTGCATGTTGGTGTATGGTTCTCTTGCTGTCGATGGCATGGTTTTGCCAGGTTATGACAGTCGTTTTCAGCATAGCTTTGCTTTTCCAAATGTCATGGTATGTTGGGATGTTTATATTGGTTTTGACCTTTGGTTTTCCAGATGGATTTCGGAATACAGGGTGGAGGTGTTCTCAAGGTTCATTCCCAAAGGCCTAGGAATCCCTTGACCTGTTTTGGCGGGATACACAGTAAAGCCCGAGGGAGGAGTCTCGGTTTAGGGCCTAGTGATCTGGGTTTGGATTGCGGTAAAGCTTGAGAGGTTGGTCTCGGTTTAGGGCATAGTGATCTAGGATTGGATTGCGGTAAGTCATGAGAGACAAGTAGACATAAAATTCCTCAAGGATAGTGATGGATTTTGGATGGCATTCCAAGTTCGGTTCTGTTGTGATCGGAGCACCAATTTTGGTGTGATCACAGTTTGGTGAGGGTGGAGGTGGTTTAACCTCTAGATTCCCTTGATTGTTTTTGGATTGGTTTATCCATGAGATCCCACATTCATGCTTGGAATATGGCACGAGGGTGATTGGCTGAAAGAAAGATTTGGTTCAGCCATGTCTACGGTCAGGTGGTACGTGGAAGTCTCGAACCTGGTTGGATTTGCCTATGATTAATGAAAGATAAGTTCTCTTGCTTTTGCACTTGTTTATATGTGGATTTAATGATTGTTATCTCACTGTTATTTACATGGTTTTATGTTGGTTATAAGCATGGTTCATTGACTGGTTAATGTCATGGTTATTTCATGTATTTACTTGTAATTGTTAAAATGATGGATGCAAGACCTAATTGATGTTATAACAGTTCAATAGAGAAGGTGATGGTCCTTCTTGTCATGTTCCATAAGAGTTTCAGTCATTCATGCTTTGTCTTGTATCCTAGACTTGTAGGTTACATTGATGCCAAGTGTTTGACAGAATGTCAATCCCGGTTGGGGATGGTCAGGCCTAGTCCTGAGGTTGATTTTTGGTTTATTATTCTTGTCATCATGTCTTTGATGGATTCTGAAAGTTATAACAAGTTCTGGGTAGTGGCCGAAATTCTGGGCTAGAAAAGTGCCTTAAATTCCACAGACGTTGGCATAGGTCTGTTGGGAAAAGTCCCTGAACACTGGCTTGCAGGCTTGTGAGAGCATCTAGAGGTCCTTGGACGCTGGCATGCCCATAGCATGAGAGTACCTAGAAGTCAAGTGGTCTAAAATGTCAGTGGGACCCAGGGACAAGATGCCTGAGTGGCTGAGATGTCTCCTGGGGGTGTTGTTGCTGATGTGGAAGGTATGGTTGATGTGTTCTGTTGATTCTATTTCCTTAAGGTCACCAAGGAGGTTGAATCCCTTCATAGTGGCCTCTCTCGTCGCATGTTTACCTCAGTTTGCTGGTTACTTGGGTAGATGCGGGAGGAGGGTGGTTACAGTATATCTGACCAGTTTAATGCATACTTGAATGTGATTAATGGGCAAATGTGTTTATGTTCCTATGTGTTTGTAATTTCTTCGTATGTCTATTGTTAACGAAGTTGTTGGTCTTTGGGTAAATGTAAATGACCAATCAAATGATTTAGATGTGTGACACTTGTTTTGGTTTGGATTATGAATGGATGAATTCGTGAGGATTGTGATGTTTGAGAGACATGAAATTCATGAAAGAAAGAAGCTCGAATACCTTCATGATTTAAGTAGAGGTTTGAATGCTAGGCTTGTAAAATGGATGCTAATTATGAGGGTTTAAATTAGCATAAACCCTGATTGAGATCCCTGTGTTTAACCCTGCTTCCATATGAAGCTTTGAACAGAAATTGGTGAAGAGTTTTGCTGTCATAAATCAGCGTAAACTCTGATTGAGGTCTAGAGAGCTGAGTTCCAAAGGGAAGTTTTGATTGATGGAAGTCTGCACTTGTTGAATCGATTTACAATCTAACTATTGTGGCCCAACCGTTGTGTGGTTGTTCATGACCCTTTCATACTTTGTTTCCAAACCCATGGGGTAATATTTTATGTGTTCTAGAATAGTGACTGTGTAGAGAGTGTTGTCACAAAAAAATAGAGCACCCTATTTTGTTGAACGTTGTCAAACCCTTTTTGGATTGATTCCCGATTGGCAAATTTGTAATAATTTGCAAACTCATCTGAAGAGAGGTAAAGTAAGTCATTGATAGTGTTAAGGGGCGACTCATGGCCATGTAAAATCAATTGGGATCAAGGCTGAGTCGTTTCACCTTCCAATAATTCAAAAAGACAATTTTTTTGGAGAGATATGAAATCATTTCGTAGCGCCTGCAGGATTTTGTAACAACGTTGTGAAATCATTTCACAACACCTATAGCAAAGATTTTTTAGGGTTGCGTATTAGGTTTTGAATTGTTGTTTTGGCCTACCTATTGCATCACTGATAAGTTGAAACCTATGGAAATGAATGAGGTGAGGAAAAGGATTGGAAGGTGGGAGAAAGCTCTCTCATAGAATTTGTCAAAGCAAATCCATATTCTCTTTTTGACTACATGTTTTAACTAGTTTCTGAAATTCCAAAATTGGGTTTAATGACAAAGTTGTGCTTGTGGAGTTGTCCTTGGTTATTGGCAACCGGGGTAACCTGGTCGCCATCACCGGTTAAATAATTGATGGAACAATAACTAAATGACAAAGCCTATTACCCTTGAAAATATCTCAACTAGTGAAATAAAGGGAGAAGTTATTGTTGTGCTTGAAGTATATTCCATCAACTAAATTAGTACTGCAAAGTTAGCATGATCAAAAACCTTGTTTGTTAGGTGTTAGGTATACTTAGTTCCTATAAGTTTGTGGCATCTCATGTAAATGTGTAAATCTTAATTCAAGAATACTTGCAGTTTTAGGTGTGGTTGCTCAATGGACAATTTTGCGTGTGTGAACTCAAAAATCCTCACGACAACGATGGAGTAAATATAATCTATGATTAAGTTAAAACCATTTATTTATCATTTAAATGATCAATGATTTGTTTAAGTTGTAAAGAGTGGTGTAACATTCAATCTACAATTAGAATAAAATTTTAGTGAAAATTCATTAAAGTTTATCTTGATAAGTGAAAGAAAGGGAGAAGTTATTGTTGTGCTCCAAGTATATTGCATTAACTAAATTAGTACTACAAAGTTAGCATGATAAAAAACCTTGTCTATCTATGTGTTAGGTATACTTAATTCCTACACATTTGTGGCATCTCATGTAAATGTGTAAATACTAATTCAAGAACACTTGCAGTTTAGGTGTGGTTGCTCAATGAACAACTTTTTGTGTGTGAGCTCAACAATCCTCTTGTCAACAATGGATTAAATACAATATGATTAAGTTAAAACCATTTATTTATTATATAAATTATTAGTGATTCGTTTAAGTTGTAAAGAGTTTTGTGATATTCAATTTATAAATAAAAAAGAATATTAGTGAAATTCGTTTAAGTTGTAAAGAGTTGTGTAATATTCAATCTATAATTAGAAAAGAATATTAGTGAAATAAATATGTGAAAAATCATTAAGTATGAGTAAATGTACACAAATTTTCCCAACTTACCCATATGCTCGCTTGATAGACAAACTTTAGTGGCACCCATGAGATTCTACTTATAAGTAACAAAAAAAAACTTGCAGCCTAGATCCATCTTGACTATGCACGTATCAAGCGCCGAGAGGGATCAAATCTCTCGAGATGCAAAGCTTTCCTCAAGTTTTGCACTCAAAAAAGAGGTTTACACCTCGAGAGATTTGATCCCTCATAGCGCTTGATAATTCTCGAGCTAAGATGGATCTAGGCTGGTAAAAATTTAATGAATGCCACCCACTTTGAGGGGGAAACCTCCCTTTACAATTATGATGATCCCAAGACTCTCTCTCTCTCTCCCTCTCTCTCGATATATATATATATATATATATATATATATATATATATATATATATATATATATATATATATATATATATATATATTTTTGTAAGCTTGGTAGGACTCGCCTATTTTCATGTCCATTACATACCCTGCTATGGGGGAAGGGTAGCCCAAGATTTGAACCCAAGACTTCCTGTTCGGTGAGACTTTATTTCCATGGCCATTGCCACTTGAGCTACCCCATGCAGACATATATATATATATATATATATATATAACAAAGGGACCAATGATACAATTATAAGAGTATAATGAAAGGACCCAATCAATTTCTTCTTGTTAGAATTTTTGGAAGCAAATTGTGTAGGGGATTAATTCTAGCAAATGTTTCGGGTGGACACTCCACCCATCATCAGGATTCAGAGAGCTAAAGATGTTAGGAGTGACCATTGGTTTGCCCTTAAATAGATTAGACTTAACAAGTAACTATTAGGTGAAATTAAAAAAATAGTCCAAATATTAGATTAACAGTCAAAAGAGAAATAACAAAAATATTAATAAGGGGCGACCAATATTTATGAAAAAAGAGGAAAGGGGGATAATAATGAAAATGAAAAACGAAAAAAGCAGGCGGGAAGTATAGGTCAGATTAATGGATAATCAAGAGGATTAACTATATATATATATGTATATATAGAATGAGAAAAAAGATGAATCAAACTAGATAGGAGGGTTAAGAAGGACCAAAAAAAGGGGGGGGGGGGGCAATGGAAGGGGGTAATAAAAGGAAGAGATAATTAATAATGAAAGAGAAGGGGGTGGGGTGGGATGGAGTGGGGCCGGGTGGTGGAACGATTTAGGATATCAATTAAAACGGTTGAGACAATTATTGAAAAAGGAACACGGGAGGAAAAATAAAGCTAAAGGAAATGAATAAGAGATGAACCCAATATGGTGGGGGGAATTAAAATGAAAGAAGAACAACAAGAACAATTAAGAGAGGTGGGAAAGAGAGAAAAAGGGGGGCGTGGGGAGGGGTAAGTTAAAAAATGATTAAAGAGTGAGTTGATGGATTCTCGGTTTCCAAAAAAAATAAGATTATAATCATCTTCCCTATTGAAATTATTAAAATAATTCAAAAAATAACTAATTCATTAAAACTTAAATCTTAAAAATCATAAATAACAACAACAACGTAAAATATATATAAAAAAAAATTATACAAATTCATTTTTAAAATAAATATACACTAGATAAAAAACATAATTTAAACTTAAAAAAAATAAAAAATTAACCATAAATTTGCCATTTATCATACCCTAAATTGGAAATACAAAATATGCTAATTAATTTGTCGTAACTAATTTAATAATAAATCTCTATATAATAACAAATTTATCACATTTCAGGTCAACCACTTAAATGCGTAAGATAAAATCGTCTTGGAATTAAACTGAAAGAAGAACAACAAGAACAATTAAGAGAGGTGGGAAAGAGAGAAAAAAGGGGGGCGTGGGGAGGGGTAAGTTAAAAAATGATTAAAGAGTGAGTTGATGGATTCTCGGTTTCCAAAAAAATAAGATTATAATCATTTTCCTTATTGAAATTATTAAAATAATTTAAAAAATAACTAATTCATTAAAACTTAAATCTTAAAAATCATAAATAACAACAACAACGTAAAATATATATAAAAAAAAATTATACAAATTCATTTTTTAAAATAAAGATACACTAGATAAAAAAACATAATTTAAACTTAAAAAAAAAAAAAATTAACCATAAATTTGCCATTTATCATACCCTAAATTGGAAACACAAAATATGCTAATTAATTTATCGTAACCAATTTAATAATAAATCTCTATATAATAACAAATTTATCACATTTCAGGTCAACCAGTTAAATGCGTAAGATAAAATTGTCTCGGAATTAAACCGAAAGAAGAACAACAAGAGCAATTAAGAGAGGTAGGAAAGAGAGAAAAAAAAGGGCGTGGGAGGGGTAAGTTAAAAAATGATTAAAGAGTGAGTTGATGGATTCTCGGTTTCCAAAAAAAATTAAGATTATAATCATCTTCCCTATTGAAATTATTAAAATAATTTAAAAAATAACTAATTCATTAAAACTTAAATCTTAAAAATCATAAATATGATTTAAAAATCATAAATAACAACATCGTAAAATATATATAAAAAAATTATACAAATTCATTTTTTAAAATAAATATATACCAGATAAAAAACCATAATTTAAACTTAAAAAATAAAAAATTAACCATAAATTTGCCATTTATCATACTCTACTCTAAATTGAAAATACAAAATATGCTAATTAATTTGTCGTAACGAATTTAATAATAAATCTCTATATAATAACAAATTTCTCACATTTCTGATCAACCAGTTAAATGCGTAAGATAAAATCGTCTCCATACTGAATTAAAACTTTAACTTTACACTTTAAATCTCCGCAAACCTCTTATACTGAAAACGCACAAGCCTCTGTATCTAACTCTGGCTATTTCATGTTTAACGGGACTATTGGTTTCAATTAATGCTATTCTGTCTCCACTAGGGTTAACGGGGTATTAGTTTCAATCAGTAATATTCTGTCTCCACTAGGGTTAACGGGGTATTGGTTTCAATTAGTAATATTCTGTCTCCACTAGGGTTCAAAGCTTTGTTATAGGCCTATACCCTCTCTTTTGAGTAAATGTTCGGTTGACTACGCTAACTAGATGGCCCTCAATGAAGACAAGGCCTTCTATCGCACGCCTTTCATCAATTTCAGGCATAGATAATCGAAATTCTCATGGCCCGACATTTCCTCTTCTTCCTTGGATATTAAGACGATTTCGCTTCTCCTTTTCCTCTGTTGTTCCAATGACAAAAGAGGCCTCGGAGGACGCAGACAACGTCCTGTGTTCGAGAGTCGCTGACTTCACTCTTTCCGAATCACCACATAGTTCTTCAGAGGATGCAGCTGAAGATACCTTTGAAGCCATAGATTGTTGAACACTCCTTACCTGATTCAAGCGATGGATGTATGGCAGATAGGTCTCTGATAGAATGGGCGTGGAGGCATTGGAGGAAGCTGGGGGAACCCAAATTGATAGTGGCACCCATGGTTGATCAATCCGAATTTCCATTCAGAATGCTCTGCAGAAAGTACGGGGCCACTGCTGCTTACACACCCATGTTGCATGCTCGCCTTTTTGCAGAAAACCCGAAATATCATAAGCTTGAATTCACCACGTGTAAGGTAAAGCTCTCTTTCTACTTTGATCTCCGTAGATGAATTTGATGTACAGTGTCTTTTTCCTAATTAATTCCATTTTTTATACGGTGTATACACATTATGAATGCGAGTATTTGGGGTGTGTGTGCTAATCTCAAAACACACTTAAGATAACTATTTAGCGTGTAGATACAGTATCACCTGATGGGTAGATACACATATTCTTCTGCCCACGTTGTTAGCCTTTGAACTTCTGGCTGTACACTCTGTTATCATGTTATTATGGCTTGGTTGGGCATACACAGTTATGCATATGTTTTACCGTGGGTTTAGCAGAAATGTATTCTTACTTCAAGCTAAATAGAAGCCCTTGTGTTCTAAATGAAGCTATGTCTCAATGGGCCAGATTATCTGGAACTACAAAAACACCGAGTATGATCTATGAAGATATTCGAAACTAGCTTCTATGATATATGGCCCATACTGTTATCAGATTGTGTTGTGACATAAACTCAAGAGGAGTTTCAGATATAGTTGGCATCGACATCACTACAGGGTATTTGCCGAAATATATATAACTAGTTTCTTTGATACTACCAGGGATTCCTTGGCCTTGAATGCGAGGGCTGTTTGCTTTTTCTTTGACATCTTCTTGAGCTTCAGCTGGAGGGTTTCGAGGCCACAAAGGATTACCCACTGGCCTCATTAGCCCGGACCATACATCTGAGGACATTATTTGGCAGGCTTTGTTGTTGACATCGCTATTATGGGTACAGATGAGCAGAGTGATTAGCTCTCCTTTACTTTGTGGGGGGGGGGTTTAGCTGCTTTGGTCTACCCCATTTGTGAGCTTTGTTCGACTTTACTTCTTTAGATTTAGATCTAGAATTGACATCTCTTTACTGTTCTTTTTGTTAGGAATTGTATTTTGCACTCCTTTTATAGCTGGCCGTGCATGTTGTACTCTTGAGTCCCACTGACCTATTTTTGTCACTTGTGGACATTCATATAATATCAACCTTTATAGTTTGAGATGTATCAGTTTGTGGAAGCTCCCAAAAAATTCAAATCAATTGAGTATTGATAAAGCGTTATTGATGTTAATCAATACTTATTGTTAACCCACAAACAATGTGGTTGATACCAACCTAATTTTAACAAGCAACAGCATGAGTGATCTGAGACTTCCACAGTGATTCATATTGTTATAGACTTCTGGAAGGGCAATGTGTGATATAAGTGATCCGTCCAATTGGTCCCTGATGATGGATGGAATTCCCATCCGAAACGTTGGACGGATCACTTATATCACACAGTGCCCTTCGAGAAGTCTATAACAAAGCAACAACATGTTGATCTTTAAAAATTCAAGTTGCCGTGGCTTATGGGGGATGCATTCCAAAGTGGGTTGGTGCCAGGTCTCCCTCTCCCTTTGCACCCTTTCAAGACAGATAGCGTATTTTGGCCTAACTGAGATATTATCTCTCTAGGTTTTGTCTAGTTAACTGAATGGGTCATAAGGGAAACCCTCGAAGAGGTCCCAAATGAGCTACTAGCAAGGAACCATCTAGATCTAGCTTTTTAAATTGGAAAGATTAGAGGACCCTTTGAAATATGCGATTTGATTAGAGAGGTTACGTGTTTCATAATATTTGGTTGTGCTTTCCACAAAACACTATAATGGGCTTCATTGGTATTCTTTTAGGAATTAAGATGGGAGTATGAAGGTCCAAGGAATGGATTGGATCTTTCAGCTAAGCTAAGTGAACTTCCCAAACCAAGAGGGCATGTTGGTTTTCTGCAGGCATGTGGTTTTTCTAAGAGAGGTTTTCACACATGCGAGGATTTGTAGGACAATCACACCTACTTGTTAAGTTGGAGATGAATCAACCAAGCCCATCATATCTGGCTCAATATCGGAATGATTTCTAGGAACTTTGCAAATGGTCTTAGAACCAAAGGTATTGAAGAGGGAACTTTATATCCTAGTTTGCTCCTTTGGAAGGATTGGTAATGGAGTCGTCACTAGATTTTTATTTGCTAAGATACCAAGAAGCCTCTTGGGAAGGTTAGACCAAACAACTATAATATGTGACTATGCGCATGCCTACTTATGATAAAATTATTGTAGCATGTCACACTTGGAGTGAGAACTTAGGAATCAAAAAGGAAAAGAAAAGAAAAAATGTATTGAGAGCACATATTTTTCTCATTACATAAGAAGAAAGTGTTGCCAATTTCCATTGAAGATAGGTAATGTGATTGTGAGGGCAAGCTACCCTTTTGGCCACCCAAGTATGCTATATGGTGTAATATGCTTTCTTCTTGTGGTTCTTGTTTTAACATGAAATCATATATCCTTAAAGAGCAAAGGTTGAAATTTTCTAATAATGTCATGTGGCTATGGCATGTATGTGATGGCTCATACAATTTAAGATTATTGGCATTAATCACATCATAATTGTTGAGGCGTGTTAGAACATCAAGTTCAAATTGGTCCAACAACTTGAATAATAGTGCAAGGCCCATATTTGATGGGTTTTAGCTTTATGATGTTGTTATACTCTCGAATGGTAATGAAATTCAAAATTGATTCATTGCCCAGACTTTTGCACCAATGTCTATGTGATGTTCATTTAATTTGCTAAGGTTTTGAGTTGTGCCCTAATTATTAGACTGGGTATAATTGATTAAAACTCTTTGTATTGAGTTGTGGTTGTGCTAATTCCACTAGCATACTTGCCTCATTTAGATTGATCATGGATGCTCTACTTGTGACGTTTTACTCTTGGTCCATTGTATTCATAGTTCCACCAAGTTTCTTGGGACGTGGGGACGGGGAAGCAGGGAAACGTAGGAGCGACCTATGCAAAATATCCCCACCAATTTTTAGGAAATGTGGGGGGATGTTGGGGTCTTTAATACAAGCGACCCAGACAAAAAATAGTAAAATTCTAAAAAAATATAAATATATCATTGAAATTTTATAATTTAACTGTTTTTATCATTATATAACACTTACATCATGAAGGATAAATCGATGAATCTTATAACTGAAACAAATTTAAAACAAAAGGCATGATACAATCATGCATGTAACTGTAACATTGTACAATGAAAATAAAAGTTTAAACCATATTGAAGTTCCAACTATGAATACTGAATATAGAAATAAAAGTCAAGTCCGATACATCAAGATTCAAATTTTTATAGAGCCAAGTCTAATATATTATATCAAGATTCAAAACAAACTAAAGTATACCACTGAAGTTCGAAACAAAAAGCAGATAACATAAGTACATATCAAATGACAAATGAGCATAATTGCTCAAGGTATTGCCCCACTAGTCTCTGCATCCAGCTGCTGCATGAATAAATCAGGGTCAACCATGTCACCGTATCAATCAAAATCATTTGCATTCTCAAACATGGACGTGGAACACCACCCAACCCCATTTGTGTCTCATCAAGTCCCTCCTCCATATCTACCTGTGCATCGTACTTTGGATCAACATCCCCTCATGTTGCTATTCCATTCAAATATGAATTAACCAAACCCCCCCTCCATCGATTCATAGTATAATTATAATATTCTATAACTATTTTTAGGGATTTGACTTTTTCTTTTACGATTTCACCTCAATTTTTTTTGGAAACATTTCCTCTTTGGGAGGAAACGTCCCCCCTTCGAGTTTCTTCACGTTTCTATTTTTTGGGGACAGGGGGAAACGTCCCACAGACGTCCCCACGTCCTTGGGGCGCAAGGAAGCGTGGGGACACGTTTTCCAGGTGGGGGGACATGTCCCCGTGGAACACTTGTATTTTTGAACTAGATGTTGTGTTGTGCAAAATCAAGCTCTCCACTATATTGTCCATTGTTCCTCTCTTTAAGTAATTCAAACAATCTTGTTTGAGCTTTTGAAAGCTTTTGCGAGACCACATCAATGTAGTTTTGCATGGCCACCCTATGATCTTTGGTAAGGTCTTGGGTTTGAAACATCATATTGTATCCGAAACAATTCTTGTATTGATGTTGTCCTCTCGGGTTAGCATTGCATTAGGGGTTTTGATGGATGAGGGTTTCTCCAAAGCTTCTTTTAAAACTTTGCTTTGAAAAAGATTGTCATTGGCCTATTCCCAAACTTGAGTAAATGAATTCTATCTTAAAGTTGAGTTTCCTTGGCACTACAGGTGTCATCAACTTTCAAGTGTTGTCAAAGCTTAGCTATCTAGGCCTACAACTCTTTAGTAAAGGATTGCTTTGTAAGCATTGGCTCGCCTAGTTGAGGTACTCTCAAACTGTGTTTTGAAGTTTTCTATTGAGGCGTGACTTGCTGTGCCTTTCCAAGAAAGAGGTGGTTCAATTAATGTCGACTTCCTACCATTCATTCTAACCATCTGTTTGCCTTTCTTTGGAATAAGATTTAAAATTTTTCTGATGCACCTCAAGAATCTTTGATTCATCAAGTGAGAGACATTCAAAATGTATTGGGCTATAGGCATATACATTTTAGTAGCTCCTAAGGGGACAAGAAATTAGTTATGATAATGGTATGAAAGAGTAGCCACCATCAACCTTTGAATTAATTGAGATCCCACACAACAAGAAAACAAAGTTTTTTTTTTTGAGAGCATGGACCTATCAAGTCTTTTGAGGACCTACTCATTACATCTTGTGAAAATTAGGCTAGGTAAATTGAAACTCAACCAAATCGTTTCTTTGAATTTTTTTTTTGGATCATATAATTTGAATCAGACTCAATACAACCCATGTTTCTTTTTCACATTGGGGGAGTCCAATAGGAAGCATGCCTTATCCTCATGAGCATCAACCTTATTAAATCTTTCTATACAAGTCAATGAGCTTTTGGAAGTTCATCAAGTAGTTGTCACCAACATTTTTCTATTCCTTGTGCATCATGGTTGTGTAAATATTTGCATAATCTAGATTCTAGACTAACCTTTGAAATGGGTATGCCCCCTTGTCAATGATGACTACAACAAATTGGGGGAAGATGAGGGTGGTAACATCTTCCCTTCACTCATCATGGGTGGAAGTAAAAACTATTGCATTTGGCTTTGTGGAGAACTCTTCAAAAGAAATTCATAAATTTCAACATCCTATGGATACAATTTCTTAATCCTGAATCATATGCCTAACTTTAATGATCTTAACTTTTTACAAGGTTCAAAAAGCCCTCTTGTATTTCATGACACTACTTTTATGACTTTGTGTAACAATGCATATTATCCTCCTCAATGTTATTACATGGCCTTGCTAGAGCATTGAAATAATTCAAAGTTGACGAGCCTTGAAGAACATGATCAATGTAACTGACCATGGTATGGAGCTTTAGTTTCCTTTGGGCATCCTTAAGGTTGTGAGATTCCTAGGAGTTCAAGGGGGTTGGTGAGCGCGCCTTCTTGCAACAACCATAAAGGGTGATAGCTTGGGAAGGTTGAAAAGGCTCCTTGGTTGCAGGGGAAGATATCAATATGTTGGTGGTTGACATAATTGAGTTTGAAAGCCCTATTGGTTGGAGCCTTTTGGGTTGCCACATTTTTGTTGGCTTGTGAATTCTTACAAACCACTTGTCACCATCCATTATTAATATCATTGTTAACACAAGGAGTTGAGTGAACTTGAGGTCTCTTATTGATTTGGGTTTCCAGTTAGGTTAGGCTTGCCCATCAAGGGGTGATCTTTCATCTTAATATGTTCTCTAGATATTGACCTCTAAAGCATGTGTTGAGCAAGTTTACACCCATAAGTTATAAAAAGTCCTTTAAACATCTTATCCCCAATATGGATCATCATGAAATCCTTGAGATGTTTAGGAAATTCAACTTTAATACAATTTTTCTTTGAAAGAGAGGGTTAAAGGTCCTCTCAGGTTTGTAGTAGATTACACTATGTAAAGGCTTTGAAACATAGTCAAGGGATGACCAAAATTATATGGGCAAGCTATGCAAGTCTACCTAAATAGGACAGGTGCTAATTTTAGGATATGATCTTTGCTTAGGACAATTATTGCAGTGATCTATATTACCCTGTTTACCATTCCATTTCATTTCCATAAGCAATCACATAACTCAATATCACGTAGATATTAACTGAAGAAAGAACATAAACGAGAGAAGCAGAAGACAAGAGAACACAAGGATATAACACAAGCTAGGGAAAAACGCCGAGATGGTGAAAACCCTTTTTTAATTCTTCTTGTTATTAATATCAAATGTTCAGCAGAGAGAGAGAGTACAATAAAAATGACTAGCCAATTGAAGATCTAATATCATTTCCCTTAGACAAGAAGATGACCCAATCAAACAACAATTCTGACATTATTTGCATGCTCGAAGAGCCGGTGTCTTCTTCTCTGCAAATTCTAGGCACTGGTTAGGGCACAAACACTGTCTGCTTACAACACCCTATTCACACTGTTATGTGGAATTTTGCATCTATGGATAAATACAATTTCCCTAGGTGGGTAGCTACACCTAGAACAACATAATTAAAGAGTTCGACCTTTTTCTATAGAAGATAAATAAGACAAGGGACCTACTTGTTATCTTTCGCTTTCCCTTTGTCTACTTTATATGGCTCCCGTCGCTCCTTCTTGAACTTAATCCGCTCGACAAGTACCTGCAATCATAAACAGAGGACAAAAACCAATCAAAGCAAGAGATCTATCTACTATAGGTAAATGGAATCGAAAGCATTTACACATATAATCATCATACAGAAAGACAAGAATATGGGAAATGGTGTAAACAACTTTATTAAGTAGAAGGAAGAGTTACAACCAAGCAGTCCGATCCCATGTCACTCATCCAGCTTGAGTTCCATCCTTCATCACACCATAAGCACAACACTCCGCCAGCATAACAATACTTGCTTACAATCTCAAACCTCACACCAACAGTGTCTCCTTAGAAATTCTCAAAGTCCGGCTCCTGATCACTTAAATGAGTGCTCAATTTATAGGGAAATGGAGGTGGTTTGGTCATAAATAAGGGTATTGAATGGCCTTCCAAACTTAGAGTTAGTTTCCATGGAGGAAGGGATGAGAGGATAGGAGGTTACTTAACTCATTCCCTATCCAATTTCGAGCTCATAGGAGATGATAAGTGTGGGAATCTTCTAGAATGCTCCAGAAGATAAGAATATTCCCAGAACCCTATGAAGAATTCGCTCAATCTCGCCCAACGTAGGTCAAAGTGGGCCTAAGTGCACTGAAATGCACCCTTACATGGGCCTACCTGCACTGAAGTGCATTTACCCCTGACCAAGGCTGCGCTGGTCCCTCAAGGAGGCATTTTTGGAGGGCTTCAGGCTAGGAAACTTTCAGGGAAGGAGGCATTCAAAGTGATGACTTGTCTAGGGCATGTAGCAACTAGATTAGGGTTTGATGAGCCCTAATAGTATTGATCTGAATGTTGGGAGTGATGTGCCCAAATGGATCTGTAACAGTTGCCCCCTAAAGCATGAAGTCGAAAATGATAATGTCGAGTGATATGCTTTACGATGTGATGAGGAGGTTCCGAAGCGGATGGTGACCTGCATCAATTACAATACATAATATCATGATATTTTGGATTTTTCATGAATTGCTGAGGGAAGGCATACCCATGCTTAGCATATAAACTTTTCATTACATGTACATAGATAGTCGTCTACAGATATAGACCCATGACCATCAGTGTAAAGCCATTGTACGGATGATTTGGTACTTTCCTGAAATTGCAGCCCGGATGGTTGAAACTAGATCCGGGGTCTTTTGTCTCGTTCAATCGTTCGCTCAAGTACGAGTCTAACCATGTGAACATGTGATATGAAGTCGAACATGGGAAGACACTGTCTGATTACCAGCCAATGATGTAAGCTGTTAACAGACGCGAGAGAAATCACCGATAATGATAATGATCCTCAAGGTATTGTAGTACATTCTGCATGGTGTGAATGGATGTTTTGATGTCGAACACCATACAAAGTCTTTCGGTCGAAGGCCAGTGATGTCAACCTATCGCTGGAAGCGAGAAACTTGCCATTGATGTATGCAAGCCCCAAGGTACTAAAAGGGTGTTTCTAAGTCAACTTCTTGGATAATGTGTTGATGTCGACAAGAAGCGACTCATCGCAGGAGGGCCTTGATAGATCCCACATCAACGACACGAAACGAGTGTAATGATTTTTCTGGCTCGAAATGATGACACAGGCCCTTTGCGTCACTCCTTCTTTGTTGCCTTCTGCTTGGGAGCAGCTTTGTCTCTCGGGACAACTGCTACTGCTGCAAATTTCTGATATTGCTGGTGCCTTTAGTCCTCCTGTGATCTGCAACCCTCTGATACCATGTTGAAATTTCTAAGTCTAACTCATTAGAAATCCCTACTGCATCCTCTGGTTTAAATTCTCCTACTTGTTTATTACATTAACAAGTTATTTATAAATATAAATACTGAAAACAGATGCAACCTTAACTCATATACAGATCAACAACTGAAATACTAGACAAACACACAAGGGACAGCGTTATTTTTGGACAATCGTCCTCAGGAAAACCCAATGCAGGAAAACCGGTGCAGGAGTTCTAAGGGTTTTATTATTATGCAGATTTCTTGAGTACAACTAGGGTGCCAAACTGGCTCACCCAACAAAGAATTTTACACGACAATACTACCTCTTCTCGGAGACAGATATTCAACAAGTCTGCCCCACGAAAATCCTTCCGACGCTTCTCCAAGGCTCTGCGTCAGCCCTGCTAGCCTCAGCGTAGCTCTAGAACCCTTTGCGTCAGCCTTCTGCCTCTCTGCGTCAGCTCTCTGGCCTTCTGCGTCACCCACGCAGGCCCCTCAGCGTCTGCACAGTCTCTAGCTGCCTCTGCGTGGCTCCTGCTGCCCCTGCGTAGCCTCCTCAGTCACTGCGCTGACCCTCTGGCACTATCTCTGCCTCTATGCTATGTACTCACTACCCCTTGCTGCAATAGTACACTTGTTCCAATTTTCTTAACAAGCCCCGCTCCAGAAATCGAACTGACTGATCAATCTTGGTGTGTTTCCAACTGACCCTCAAGCCTCCTCTTATACTTTTCCGGTTGAGTCTTCAACGACCGAGATTAAGTCCCTAATCAACAGCTAAGATTAGGTTTGGCTTGATCCCTGTCATTTAGAACATTTTCACCCAATTTTATATTAATACACCCTTAATATTTTAATTTTCCTAAGTTTGGACTTAGGAACTCCATTAAAAATATTAATTATTTTAATATCTCTCTAATGGGTGGAATTTCCCCAAACCATTTCTGGGTCTTGGAGATCCCATGTGCTTTAGCCTCTCCACCAATTTTCATGGCTAGAGCACATCCGATGCTACCCCAAATCAACAGACACTACAAAAACATTAGTAGTTGATGATAAGGACGAGGATATGTTTTACAAGGCTAATATGATTTTAAATAGATTTCAATGATTTTTGCAAGTAGGCAAGGAGCAAGAGGGAGTTGACAATTCCCTACAATCCCCAAAAGATAAGTACCTTATATCCGTCTTCCTTGATTATTACTAATTTAATTTTAAGTCAGCTTCTTGTCATTGTTTCTTTTGCCTGGGTTATAATCGTTCTTCCATGGGTCTCCTAGTGAGGATTGCAGGTACATCGTGAAAGCTACCAAGGCTCTGGCAGCAAGTGGAAGTATTGGAAGAACGAAGCAAAATTTGTGGCAAGACGATTCTCCCAGGATCAGTGATTTGTGGAGGGAGAACTTGTACTAACATCATGCCTGATGATTAGAAGACCTCCTAGTCGAGAGAAAGAAGGATGGCCAACAAGTTTGGAGGCTGTCATTTTGTCGAGACTTGTGGAAAGTCAGTAGTGATGGCAACATAGAGAAGTACAAAGTAAGGATTCTCCCAGGAAGAGAGAGAGGACTATTAGGAGACATTTTCTCCAATCGTCAGGTACACTTCTATTAGAATTATTATTTTTGTTGCTTCTATTATGGGTTGGAAATTACATTAGGTGGATGTGGAGACCGCTTTCCTCAATGGAGTAATTGAGGAAGAAGAATTGTACATAGAACTATCTCAGGGCTTTGAGGTACATGAGAGGGGATCTCATGTTTGCAGACTGGAGAAAGCCTTGTATGGACCTTGGGCTTGGTATGAGTATTTGAGAAATCTTGGTTGATCTTGTTTCTGATGAGAGTGGAAGGACTCACTTGTCAAAGGGAGCAATAGTGAGATGAAGATTTGCTTCCGTGATAGAGGGAGCAGTCATGACAAAGGGAGTTGATCTCTTGATCTCTAGGATCGAGATGAAAGATCTTGGTTAGAAATATTACTTCTTGGGACTAGAAGTGTGGAAGAAGTGGAGTGAGATCTTCCTTGGCCAAAAGGAAGTGTATTATTGCGATCCTTCAGAGATTTGGGATGATGGACAACAAGTTCATGGCCATTCCCATGTTATGCATTTTGATGAAGCTGAGTGGCAGAGGGAGTAGTCTGGATTGTCTCAGCATAATTTGTTTCAACGTTACAGGGAGCACCCAATCAGGGTAACTGGAAAGCAATTGTGGTGATGGATTCAATCTAGTTAGTTTATGGTTGAGCCAAGGCATGTGGCAGAACATGTGTTGAGGTACTAGCATGGTACAATTGGATATGGATTGAGATATGTCTCATACAAATGTTGAGATTTACAGATTCAGATTGGGTTGAGAATGCAGAAAACGGGAAAAGTACATTAGGAAGATGATTCAGCTTGGGGTCTGCTATGATGAGCGGGAAGCTGACAACACTACTGAGGCAGAGTATATTGCAATTTGTTTGATGAATCATGAAGCAATGTTGCTTTGGAAGCTACTTGCAAAATTGTTTGATCAAGTGCAGGAGATGACAGGTCAAAGCACGTGGTACAAAAGGAGTAGTGAGGCTCCTATGTACTTCTATGGTTGAGCAGGTTGTTGACATTCTACAAAGCCTTTTCCCCTGGATGAAGTTGGTATACTTCTGGGACAAGTTTGGAGCGATTAAGAATGCTTCCCTTGGTTGAAGGGAGTGTTGATGTTGTAGTATCAAGGGGTAGATAACCTCCCTTAGGTCATGGGTTTTGACCAGGAGCCATGGAGTGTGACTAGGGAGATTGGCCTAGTAGCATCAAGGCCTGGATTGATCCCTTGATTAGGGGTTATTTGACCATATTGCCATGGGTTTTGGCTAGTGGGTTGGGCTTGTGCCTTATAACATCGTGCAAGCGATTTGCCATTCAATAGCATGTGACAACATGTGGGAATGGTAAATGGCCCCAGGGTTTCACCATGTGTTAGGGGGTGCCCGATTCCTAGCGATGACTTGGTGGATTGGTGAAACAAGGACTAGTCTTATGTTAGGGGGTGCTTGACCAACCAATGGGTATTTGGCTTGTGAGTGACTAGATCCTTTGCAAAGCGGATATGTCTAGTGGGTGATTAGATTCCTTTGCATGATGCTGATGCGAGATGCTTTCGACATGTAGTGGATGGATTTGTCAACATAGCTAAACTCATTCAATCTTTTCTTGGAAGGAAGAAATTTTATTCAACAAATGTATCACCAAAATGTTACCCATTTTGGTGGGTAACATTTGGCTCCAACTCGAGGACATGTGAGTGCATGATCCATATGCTCGAACGAGGAGTTCATGAGAACCTTGGCAATCCCCGAGCTCACAGACCTATTACCTACACATTCAGATCAACTTGTCTGGAAGCATGTGCATGTGGTGCTAATCGTCGCCCTTGTTTTCATATGATATAATAAAATCTGCATAGAAAATAAAAAGCTAACTAGATGCAACCTAATCTCGGATGCAACACAACAACATAATAAATGCAATAAGTAGGATGCTTTCACAAATGAAACACACAAATGTAATGCAACTACCTATATAAAATGCATCAGGTTCCATTGAACAAAGTAAGGCGGTTTCCTCCTATCAGGGAAGGCAAGAGTTCACCATCCAACTTAGCAATATAAAATTACCCAACCCCTACTTTGTTGAGATTTGTAGCTTGGGAGGTACTCCAAGCCCTAGGGTTAAGGGTTTTGGAGGAATGGGCTCCAAAAAAGTGGTTTGTGGGCTTAGAACCCAAGGTGGGGGTTTTGTGCCCAAAGGAGTTGGGCCAAAACCATGTTGACTTTTGTTGGTTTGACTCTTGGAGATGGAAGAGGACCCTTAAAAGAGCAAGGGGCAACTTCAAGCACCAAGGGAGGAGGTCTACAAGTGGAGATATTAATTTTTGTTTATACGTGTGGGAAAAAGTGACACAAAAAGCAGGTCATCTTGGCAAGTATGGTGTCACTTGATGGGCTGGTCGTTTGGCCTAAAATCACATATAAATAAAGGAGTTTGGAGACCTCAAATGCATCATTCAAAGTGTAACAATTCGTAAGATGCACATCCGAGATAGGCCACAGATCAAGAGCAACTCAAGCAAAGAAGAGAAGGACGTGATTTAGTGCTTCTTGTGATTGTCTTAAGGGCCGAGAGGATCAGGGGTAGGGCCGAGCTGATTTGGACTAGTTTTGGGCTGGCTTTTATGTGAAATTTTTGTTGACAAACATCTTTTTGCGATGTAGACTTTCTTGAGGTGGACGACTTGTTTTGTGAGAGCCGAAAGGCCTAATTAGTGGGATGGAAATAGCCCTAGTAGCCAGTGAAGGGAAGAGGATCCAAGAAGGAAGGAAGTTGCGACTAGAGTAAGGGTTTTGGGAGCAAGAAAAGGAGCTGACGTGAACTGATATCAGCCCTAACCAAACCGAAATATACAAAAAAAGAGATAGAGACAAAACAGTGAGAAAAATGGTATGTGTTATGTGTATAAGCTTGATTTGTTGCTAGTGGATAGAGTCCAGATTGGATAGATTGTTGTTGGGCATCTTAAGGTTGTTGGAGTTTAACACGTAGGTGCTCAAAGTAGCCTGTTACCGCTCAAGCTAGCAGGGGTCCTAAGTTCTAACAGGGGATCCTTGAATGACTACCACTAGGCTAAGGGCAACAATGGAGAAATAGACCACTGTCACCTCGGCTTAGCCTCCCTGCTCTTTACGAACTTTCATCAATTTGAGGAGACTCGTTATGATAAGGATCACAAAATGGATGGACCAATGATAGGGTGAAGGGTGATCCTGGAAGCCTATTCACAAGAGGCTCAAATATGCAACTTGCTTGCTTTGGAAGGCAAGGTTGTAGGCTCTCAAGGAAGGGCTTAAAGTGAATTTCAAGGTTTAGGTTTAGGGTATGTATCTTATGATGGAGGTCCCTAGGCCTTAAAATTCTTGTGAAAGCTTGGATTCCAAGTGATCCTTGAAGGATTATCCTTAATAGTGTATGGGACCACACGGGACCAAGTGGACCCGGGGTTAGGTCAAGGGGGATAGGGTTTAGCAACCAAGGATATGCTTGACCTATTCCAGACGAAGAAAGGGATCAAAGGAATAATTTTTAGTGCAAGACAATGTGAGGATCCCAATGAGGTCTTTTGCCTAAGGAAACCAAGGGTAAGATTGATCTTGAGGCTAGGGCTTGAGGTATCTCACAATCCCACCGTCGGAATTGCTTCAAAATTGGAGGGTGCCTAGGAGAAACCCCAACGCAGAGGATGCCAAGAGAAGGGAGAAGGAAAATAGGTTTAAGGTGATTACCTTATGGTGGACCAGTGCTTAATCCTTTGGGGAGATTTGGAGTCGAGTAATTATGACTATGGACATTGAATTTTCTATGTCAAGGAGGCCTCAAAGACAACTTCGCATAGCATTAGGGCAACAACAAAAGCAACTTCAAGAACTTTATATTTCGTTTTGCAAAATTGATGGCTTATCAAGATGAATTTCAATGAAGAAGCATCTCTAGGAACATTCATTCATAATACTTGGTCCATACATTAAGCATTAGTATTTAGAAACCAATTTTCCACAACTTCGCATAAATGGATGCAATAAATTAGCCCTAGTATAGCGAAATCCTAGCGACAATGTATGTGACAAAAATAGAAAAGAAAATAGCATTAAATTGTACTTACATGTATTAAGAGTATATCCAACCATCAAGAATTTGCCAATCAAAAAGCTCCAAGACAAGAGAAAATAATCCAAACATCAACATTCATTCCATGCTCCAAAATTCATCCTCCAAGAAGGATATCGAAATTCTGAAGAGAGATACAAGTCCGATCCAAGTGATGATGCTAAAATGAATACACATCACTTGTATTTATACACTTCTTATGAGTTCGATTTAGCAAATTAGGCCTACATTAGCACCTAAAATAAAATAATGTGCAAAATAACTAACTTTTGGTGACAAGCCCACCAAACTAGCTCATAAACAAAAGAATAAGCCTCTCAAGAGGTCGAATGATCAATAATACATGTCATGGGGCCTTCTAAGAGGCCTGATAAAGTCCACAGGTGCCATAATGAGAAATGGGACTCCCAAAAGTAGTGGACAAGGGGTTGGCCTCTTGTTCTCCAAATAATAAATCTGTGGTGCTCCCAATGGGTGTGGGGGGGCACACAAGTGTCCTCATGGATCTCCAAATAGATCGAAGATGCTTGTGGACCATCTGCAAAGGCTCGGATTATGGTATAAGTGATGCCACATCATCATACAGGTCCTAGGTCATCTACCAAGTGCATGATACAACTGCGGGGCTGGCTAGGCATTTGAGCTAGGTGCATCTTCCTCGTCCAATAGATGAAACTCGAGCAATCTCTAAACATCTTTGGGGATCCATGGAATGCTATTTACTGCTGTGGAGGCCCATGGCTCTCTACACACACCCTACATGTGCCAATGTAGCCCTTTGGAGAGTTAGGACCTCGTATAGGGAGACCAAACCCAAAATGGAGACCATTTGCAATCCTACATAAGATCCAATTGTCCCCTCGCCTTCCAGTACAAAAAGTCATTTAAAGAAATCGAATTAAAGAGCTTACAAACCATGGATAATAGGTGGGCACTTCATAATGGCATGCCCTTCCATAGCGGGCTTTTGCATGTGCTAATGTCTCCAAGCTCCAAGGGGGTTAACCAAGTACCCTATTAGGTGGTTTGTACTTTTAAAGGGGATGATATGTCCAAGTTACATCCTTCAAATGGTGGTGGCATGTGATAAAGTGATGGAACGAAGTAGGGGATGGAGGGGGCAATCCTGGGTCACATGCCAAGGTATAAGTGTAGCTAATAAAGGAGAAATTGGGTATTTAATGTACAGGAGGGAGAAATTGTGGTACATGAGTTACCTCGACTTTGATTTTTCCACCCTTCTTCATATGCCTTTTTCTTTTTATGATTTTTTCTTTGGTTGACTGCTTGAGGCTCAAGGAATAAGAGCATGATATGTAAAGTATAGCAGTGGATACCCCCTTTGAGGTGAGGCAGTTCATTTCCCACTAGGGGTTGGGACAATCATGGGTTCCTTAATGTTAAAAGAGGCTCATATAGGGCCTATAGAAACTAGGGTTATGGCCATGAGAATGGGTTAGAGCTCATGCATTGGCTTTTGCCCACGTGCTAAATGTGTCTGTCCTGACCATCTTTTGCATTTTGTGGTACATTTTTCTATTGAATGTGGCCAATTATGCTTTTACTTTTCGTTTTAGCTGCATCAACCTCTGGGGCATCGTTCCAAGCCCGACCCAAGTTGTGGGCAAGGGGGGGAGGCCCACCCTATGTGGACCCAGTGGAAGAATGTGGACCTAGGAGGGAGAAATGATGAATGGGGCTATAATGAGCGGAGGGGGAGCGATGTATGTGGATAAGGGAGTGGGACCACACAACCAAAATCAGGGTTTACCATGAAGTACCATCCTGAGAGCCCAAAGGTCAGTAAAAGAGATCCCATGGGACTAGGGTCCAAGGGTAACGTCCAAAAGAGGTCTAAGGGAAAAGAGCATAGACCTAGCCCACTCTTTCCGCTGAATCCCCCCATTAATTCATGCCCAAAAGTCTCCATGATAAGTAAACTACAATACTCAATTACCAAATGACAAGGCATACCTTTAGGTTTGGGAGGCCCACCTTCAAACATATGGTCATGATAGATGGGTGATGGACCACATGGTTGGCTCAGGTGACAGAGAAGTGGCACAATGAGCTAGTTGGTGGCTGTAAGGGGTTGCCGACTGAGGACCATCTTGGAAAAAACTTTTCTTCTAGGGATATCACCCACAAAATGGTGGGTAACATAGCCCTAGATCAGTTGGCAAGAAGGACATTGGTAGCTGTAAGGAGGGCGAAGGTTCGAAGCTCTAGCGACTGATCTTTGAAGGATGAAAGTAGGAGGTCAATTTGAGCAGTTGGATTAGCCCTAGTTTATTGAAGACAAGGACATCTTGTAGTGATACGTGGCAACCCTCCAACCCAAAGTTTGTCTTCATTGGAGCAACGCAAGAAGGAAATAGAGGGAAGAAGTCCCAAAGGAGCTGAAGAGCAGCAGTGGGCAGTTGAGAGTTGTTCACAAAAGAAGTTGTGAACAACTCCAGAAAAGACCCTATGTGTTGATGCATTGATGGATGAATGATCAACTAAAGGGCATATTTGTGAGCCGTGTTCAGTGATCTAAAGGAGCAGGACCATTGATAGAGGTAGTGCTACAGAATGGGAGCGGCAGGACTAGCAGTTGTGTTCAGGGTACGATCAAGGCAGCTGGGATTGTCGACTAGATCAACTTAGACGGTTAGTGTATCTTGTTCAGGGTAGGTTGGTTGTCATAGTTGTTGACAACAAACCCTAGTTTGTATTCTTGTATCAGTGGATGTATGAGGGCCATTATCCTTGGTACAGGAGCCCTAGACAATTGTATTACAATTTGTTAATATAACGAAGTTGGGTTGTTGAAAATTGTAAAAAGTTGTCTATTTTATGCACTAGTTGATTTACCGCTGTTTATATTCTGCTGTGCAAAGTAGTTTGTTGTGGCATTTGGATTGGTAGTGTCAGGGATTCTAAGACCCTAACCTACATTCCTAGTGCCGTGGAAAAACAATATGGTATCAGAGCTACTTTGAAGGGCCAATGAATCAGAGTGCGCACAACAAGTACAACTTAAGAGGGAGTTGGTCACATTTTTGTTGAAGTGCTCACAACAATGTCGAAGATGTCGGTGGATCTGCAATTTGAGGATACGTTGGAAGGGTTGCCCAACTATAGTCCTTGGAAGGAAAGGATCAAGTTGGTTTTGATGGTGAACAAGATCTAGGACTTTGCCGAGAAAGAGATCAAGAAGTCGACTGACCCTTAGGAGCAGCTGGAAGTGTACAGACAGATGGATACGAGGGCCAAATTGATCATCCTAAATGGTGTCAAAGATCCTTCGATACCTCATATGTTCAGGAAGAACACTGCCCATGAGATGTGGAAAGATCTTCAAGGTTTGTTCTAGAATAAGAACGAGAACTGGTAGCTGGTATTATAGGATAAGTTGAAAGCCATCAAGATGACAGAGGGTGAAGGGGTGACGTTGTATCTGACAAGATTGTCTCAAGTTTGAGAGGAGCTTGCTGCCATCGGTGTGACTATTTCAGATTTTGAGATGGTGAGAATCACTTTGAAGGGGTTCACTCCAAAATGGTAGCTGTTCATTGAAGGGGTCGTTGCCAGAGAGAAGTTTCCACATTGGAATAGGATGTGGCATGACTTCATTTAGGAAGAGTTGCGAGGCGAGGATCTTCATTCGAAGAAGACATCTGATGATGACATGGGCCGTGGCACTTGCAGTAAGGATGAAGGGAAAGCGAAAGGACTTGAGTAAGGTAAAGTGTTTTGACTGTGGTGAGTATGGTCATTTTTTGATGGAGTGTCCAAGGAAGAAGTAAGAAGATGGAGAGAAGAAGAAGGAGGAGGTTACAGGTATCGCCACTTCTACTGAGATAGATGACCTTTCCAGGAGATTGAAGGCCTTGATCTCTTATTTCTCTCAGGGTATCATTGATGAGGCTGCATGATACGTGGACAGTGGTTTGTCGAAGCATATGACGGGGTCGTAGGATGCGTTCGAGAGTTTAGCTGAGTTGGACTCGAAGTTGCACATGGTGGTGGGTGACAAGAGTCAGAAGGAGATTAGAGGATCAAGTGTCGTGCCATTCAGAATGGAGTCATGTCAGTTGATGCGAGTTCAAGATGTACTGTTTGTACTGGCGCAGAAATATAACATGCTGTCCGTCTTAGTGATCAAGCATAAGGGGTTTGAGGTGCCGTTCTAGGGTGGGAAGCTGAGACTCAGGCCCAAAGGCTCGAGCCACGTAGGTGTTGTTACTGGAGTTACAAAGGATGGTGTAAATAGGCTAACGGGCAAGCCTATAGATCATGAGAAGAAGGAAGAGAAGGTCCAGGTTCTAGAGGTTTAGAGGGAGTAGAGTTCTAGCGGGAGTTTGCAGGTTCAGAGGGAGAATGTGCAGCCCAAGAAGAGCGCGTGGTCGGTGGGGAGCAAGGGTGCTTGTACAGCTGGCAAGAAGGAATCGTGGAATGGCTTGAAAGCATTTCAGGAGAAGAAGAAGAAGGAGGCTTATAGTGGCTGTGACTCTTCCGAGAAGGGTGCAGTTCATGCTACAGGGTTTGCTAGATTTGCGAGCGCCAAGAGTTGGGCTAGTGTCGTTAGCAGTGACAGTGATGATGAGTTACTTCCTAGTCTTGGAAGTACCTTCAGGGAGTGTTGAGATTGGTAGCTTGGGAGGTACTCCAAGCCCTAGGGTTCAGGCTTTTGGAGGAATGGGCTCCACAAAAGTGGTTTGTGGGCTCAGAACCCAAGGTGGAGGTTTTGGTACCCAAAGGAGTTGAGCCAAAACTATGTTGACTTTTGTTGGTTTGACTCTTGGAGATGGAAGAGGACCCTTAGTGGAGCAAGGGGCAACTTCAAGCACTAAGAGAGGAGGTCTACAAATGGAGATTAATTTTTGTTTATATGTGTGTGAAAAAAGTGACACAAAAAGTAGGTCAGCTTGGCAAGTATGGTGTCACTTGAAGGGTTGTTCGTATGGCCTAAGATCACATATAAATAAAGGAATTTGGAGACCTCAAATGCATCATCTAAAGTGCAACAATTCATAAGATACACATTTGAGATAGGCCATAGATCAAGAGCAACTCAAGCAAAGAAGAGGAGGACGTGATTTAGTGCTTCTTGTGATTGTCTTGAGGGCTGAGAGGATCAAGAGTAGGGTCGAGCTGATTTGGATTAGTTCTGGGCTTGTTTTTGTGTATAAATTTTTGTGGACATACCTTTGTTTGGGCCGCAGACTTTCTTGAGGTGGACGACTAGTTTTGTGAGGGCTGAAAGGCCTATACAGTGGGCTAGAAATAGCCCTAGCAACTAGCGAAGGGAAGAGGAACCAAGGAGGAAGGAAGCCACAATTGGAGTAAGGGTTTTGGGAGCAGGAAAGGAGCTGACATGGACTGATATCAACCCCAACTAGACTGAAATCTACATTAGAAGAGACAAACCAAGAACAATGAGAAAAAGGAATGTGTTGATGTGTATAAGTTTGATTTGTTGCTAGTGGATAAAGTCTAGATTGAATAGATTGTTGTTGGGCATCTTACGATTGTTGGAGGGCAACAAGTAGGTGCTCAAGTAGCCCTATGTCAAGAAGGAAATTGACAACTGTAAGGAGGGTGAAGGTTGGAGGCTCTAGTGGCTGATCTTTGAAGGACAAAAGAAGGAGATCAAATTGAGCAGTTGGATTAGCCCAAGGGCATTGAAGAGGACATCTTGTAGTGATAGGTGGTAGCCCTTCGGCCCAAAGTTTGTCTTCATTGGAGCAGCAAAGGAAGGCAATAGAGGGAATAAGTCCCAAAGGAGCTGAGGAGCAATAGTGGGTAGTTGAGAGTTGTTCACAAATGGAGTTGTGAACAACTCAATAGAAGACCCTATGTGTTGATGCATTCATGGACAAATGATCAATTAGAGGGAAAATCTGTGAGCCGTGTTTAGTGACCTAAAGGAGTAGAACCATTGATAGAGGCTGTGTTACAGGTTGGGAGGAGAAGGACCAACAATTTTGTTCAGGGTACGATTAAGGCAACTGTGATTGTCGACTAGATCAACTAGACAGCCAGTGTATCTTGTTCAGGGCAGGTTGGTTGTCAGAGTTGTTGACAACAAGCCCTAGTTTGTTTTCTTGTATCCGTGGATGTTGTTGAGAAATGCAACTATGCTCGGTCTTCATAATTGTTATTGAACTAATATCATTATATATTTATTGTCAAAGCAAAAAGAAAAAGAAAAATATAATTTTGAAAGCATGGATTTCATGCTCTATTTTATTTTGTCAATTAGGTCAAGCATGTTCTTCATGCTCTAGGGATTAGATTCAATATAGTCCTTGTCATTTGTATAAGACCCTCACCGACACATTACGTCAAGAAAGAAACATTAAAATTGATTTTAAAATATCATTTTTGGACTCCCAACACTAAGTTGGCCTTCCTAGTGAAGTCGACCTAGAAAAGGCTTATTCGACCACACAAGATGAGTATATATTGAAGGACATTCGACCTCTTCGGCATCTATCCCAAGCGAAGTCAAGAAAGAAGAAAAGAGAATCCAAGCGAAGGAAAAGTCTAATTTCGGCCTAATTTGGCTCACATGTGCGAGTTTTCTAGGATTTTTTCTGTCTACTACAATGCGAAATTGCAAGCCGAGAGTTGCAAGACTAAAGTCATAGGTCGAGACCTTGAAAGTGGCAGAAAGAAGACACTTTGACCATTGTTGAATTGGATAGACTTTGACTCTTTTGGAGGAGATACCTTGGAAGGTTGACTTGGTGCTTGGTGGAAGTTCTTGGTCTTGTTTTTAGTTATCTCATTTTGACTTGGTTCTATATAGGGAAGAGTTTGATTGGGTTTTCCCCTAAGAGAGGGGTTTTGCCTTGATTGAGTACCTATATCTTGTGTCTCTTGTTCTTGTGACCTTCGTACATTTTTAATTGGTATTTGCTTGATGAAAGAAGAGATCATAATATAGTATTAAAGGCCAACACATAATCACAAGTAATTGTCAAGAAAAGAGGAATCAAAACCCTAATTTCTATCTACATTGATTTCTCAACATGGTTTCAGAGCTAAGGTTAAGGCAGGACACTTTGAAGATCACCTCATTGGCCATCTCTTTGAAGATACATTTGAAGCATCTATCTTCAATGGCTAGCTATATGAAACAAGACATCAAGGCTGTTGGAGACTTATTGATATCTACCAAAGATTGTATGGTCAAGTTCATCTCAAGATTAAGGGTATCATGGATAAAGGATTCTTCTCAGCTCTCACAGGTACTTTTGATGATGAAGATGTATGGATAATTGACAGTGGAGCCTCAAGACACGTGACAGGAGAATGTGGTCAACTACAAACTATATCAAAGAGAAACCACTCTCATTCAGTGGAGCTTGGAGATAATAAGAGATATTCGATCAAGGGAGTTGGGTCTACATCTTTGAATCTAGAAGGTGGTGGAAATATTCATCTCAACAACATACTCTTCGGTCTAGATTTGAAGGAAAACTTACTTTCTATTTCTTGTCTAGAAGATAAAGGAGATATAATTGCTTTCATAGATGGTAAAATTCTAGTTTGGGGAAAGGGTTCTAGCATTGATAAAGCTAAGGTCACTGGGATTTGTGAGGGGAGGTTGTATTGGCTATTAACACCTCTTCCTTAAGCTCTTGTACACTTGGATATTAGCCCTTCTGAGCTTTGGCATAGAAGGTATGGCCACCTTCACTATAAAATATTTCCCTCTTTAAGTAAGATGGTAAAAGACATCCCCAATTTGAAAGAAGACCATGGAGAAGTACGCAAGGGATGTGCTTTAGGCAAAAATGTTAAGAAGCCCATTTACAAGTAATGATACTAGGTCTAAAGAAATATTAAACCTCATTCATTCTGATGTATGTGGACCAATGGCAGAAAAATCTCATGGAGGTCATCAATATTATGTGACATTCATTGATGATTATTCAAGGAAAACATAGATTTATCTCCTCAAATCTAAGGATGAAGTTTTTGAGAAATTCCAAGAATTCAAGGCAGAACTGGAGATCTTGACATGAATAAAAATAAAGACTCTAAGATCCGATAATGGTGGGGAATACACTTCCAAGGAACTTATAGCTTTTTGCAAGGAAGCAGGTATTAAGAGGGAGCTCATAGTTCCCTATAATCCTCAACAAAATGGAGTGGCTAAAAGAAAGAATAGAACAATTGAAGAGTGCGTTAGAGCCATGCTCCATGATCAAGATCTTCCTAAATTCTTATGGGGAGAAGCAGCAATGACAACAATCTACATCCAAAATAGAAGCCCTCATAGAATTCTTGAAAACATGACTTCGAAAGAAGCTTTTTTAGGAAGGAAGCCTAATGTAGATCATCTTTGAATCTTTGGATGTCCCATTTATATTCACATTCCAAAAGACAAGAGAAAGAAGTTGGACTCCACTAGCATGAAAGGAATCTTTGTTGGATATAACTTGTCATCTAAGGCCTACAAAATCTATATTAAGGAAGACCGTCGTATTGAAGTTAGTAGAGATGTCATTTTCGATAAAAACATTGCATACAAAAGGTCCAAGGACATTCCCGTTGACTTTGGTGAAGAAGAAGTACCTCTCTTTGAAGAAGAAGAAGTACCTCTCTTTGAAGAAGAAGAAGAAGATCATGACAACAATGAAGTATCTACAATCAATCAAGAAGGTTGTTAGCACTTCGTAATTCCTCCAGACTGAGGAGAGGAACCCAAAGGTAAACACAAACCACTTTAAAATTGGAATCTAGCCCTTTTAAGAATTTGACAACTTGATTTTTATTTACCAATCTGACTTTAGTATATCCTATTGACGCTAAGTCTTGATCTCTATGAGATCATAGCAACATTTTACAAATTGACCAAAAATAACAATAAAAAAGACTAAGCTTGGCTTTGACTACTATAACATAGGACACTAAGAAAGGTGAAGGACCAAGTGAACCTATTCAACAAACTATCATTCCAGAAAATAAAAAAAGGCCAACATGGTTAAGAGCAACTTTACAAGAAGCTGAAGGGCATGGAGCAACAAAAGGGACCTTCGTAGAAAGTAAAAGAACTAAAAGATATTCTAGGTATGCAACATATATGACGAAACTTATTGGAGTAGAACCCTCCACCTATGAACAAGCTGCTGAACATACACAATGGAAGAAAACTATGCAGGAAGAATACCAATCTATCATGAAGAATGGAGTTTGGGAAATTGTTCCTAGACCTAGTGACAAATCAATTCACTTCCAAATGGATTTATAAAATCACGGTAGATGGGAGCATTGATAAATACAAGGCAAAATTTGTAGCTAGAAGTTTCTCTAAAAAGGAAGGGATTGACTATGAAGAAACTTTTGCTCCTACAACCAGGTACACTAATATTAGATCTTTGTTTTCTGTAGCTTCCACGATGGGATGGGATATTCATCAAATGGATGTCAAAACAACATTCCTGAATCGAACTATAGAAGAAGAAGTATATATTGAGCAACCTCAAGGATTTGAAATCCATAGCAGAGAAACTCACGTTTGCAGATTGAAAAAGGCATTATATGGTTTGAAACAAGCTCCTAGAGCTTGGAAAATGGATGCCTATTTACTAAGAATTGGATTTGTCAAGAGCTTTGCTGATCCAAATCTCGACATCAAAATTGTCAAGAATGAACTTGTCATTATACTATTATATTTGGATGACTTACTTATTACAGGTGTAGAACACCATATTCAAGAGTGTAAGAAGATATTGGCAACAAAATTCGAAATGAAGGACCTTGGGCTTATGCATTATTATTTTGGCTTAGAAGCTTGGCAAAAACCAAGCGAAATAGATCTTGGTAAAGGTAAATATGTGATCAAGATCTTGCAAAAGTTTGGCATGATGGATAGTAAGCCCATGACAACTTCCATGATCAAAAATTTGAAGAGGTTGAAGAATTCAAATTTTAGTCCTGTGGATCCCACAAGCTATCGTTAGTTCGTTGGCTCCCTAATGTACTTGGTGAATTCCAGACTTGACATATGTTATGTAGTAAATGTCCTCAGTCAATTTCAATTAGAGCAATGTCATGATCATTGGATAACTATGAAACATATCTTGAGATACCTATGTGGAACAATTCATCACTACCTAAAATATGATGGCAAGGAAATTCTATTATCAGGATTACAGACTTTGATTGGTGTGGCAGTGAAACAGATGGAGGAAGCACTACCGCTGGTTGTTTTAGTTTTGGATCTGCTATGATCTCATGGATGAGTCGAAAACAAGAATCTGTTGCTTTGAGTAGTGCTGAAGCTGAATATGTTGCAGCTTGTGAGGTTGGAAAAGAAGCTGTTTGGCTTAGGAAGCTTCTTATAGATTTATTTGGAGGACCCATGGATCCCACCGTGATATTTTGTGACAACTAGAGTAGCATAAGAATGACTGAGCATCCTGTGTTTCATGCTAGAACAAAGCACATTAATAATAAGTACCATTATATTTGAAGTCAGGTACAAGATGGGGTTGTAAAGCTATAGTATGTCTCGACATATGAGCAAGTAGCCGATATTTTGACTAAATCTCTTCCCAATAAGAAGCTTGAGTATTTGAGAAGCAAGCTTGGATTGGTTGATATTTCCTATTTGATTGAGGAGAGATGATGAATACCTTAGGCTATATAAGCCTGTATGATGGTACTGTTAGGGTTGGTATCTTGGTAGGCAACCTAGATGATACCTAGATCCCTGGTTGGGTTGGTACCTTGGCAAGTAGACTAGGTGGTACCGAGATCCCTGTTGGTGTCTTGGCAGGTAGCCTAGATGACACCTGGATCCGCGATGAGTTGGTGTCTTGGTAGATAGCCTAGATGATACCTGGATCCGTGATAAGTTGTTGTCTTGGCACGTAGCCTAGATGACACCTGGATCTATGTTGAGTTGGTGTTTTGGTAGGTAGCCTAGATGACACTTGGATTCGTGATGAGTTGGTGTCTTGGCAGGTAGCCTAAATGACACTTGGATCCGTGTTGAGTTAGTGTCTTGGTAGGTAGCCTAGATGACGTTTGGATCCTTGTTTGGTACCTTGGCAGGTAGCCTAGATGGCACCTAGATACCTTGGCAGTTGGCCTAGATGGTATCAAGATTTGTATATGTTGATACTCTTCTTAGAATATTTCAACTTGAGGTCATCCTTGTACTATTTGTACAATTATGAATACCTCCCTAGTTAAGAGGGAGTGTTTAGAAATGTAACTATGCTCGGTCTTCATAATTGTTATTGAACTCATATCATTATATATCTATTGTAAAAGCAAAAAGACAAAGAGAAATATAATTTTGAAAGCATGGGCTTCATGATCTATTTTATTTTGTCAATTTGGTCAAGCATGTTCTTCATGCTCTAGGGTTTATTGAGTCAATATAGTCCTTGTCATTTGTATAAGACCTTTATGGGCACATTGTATCAAGAAAGAAACATTAAAATTAATTTTGAAATATTATTTTTGGACTCCCAACACCAAGTTGGCCCTGCCAGTGAAGTTGGTCTAGAAGAGGCCTGTTCGACCACACAAGATGAGTATATATTGAAGGAGAATTCAACCTCTTTGGCATCTATCCCAAGCGAAGGAGAAGTCTGATTTTCGTGACATGGACTAACCGCCTCTTGTGGATCCTTATCTTTGGCGATGTGATCGTTGACTAACACCTACAGGTTTTGGTCTAACGATGATTGTGATTCCCAACATTGGACAATGCACTGGGTGCCATTTTGATATAATAGATGTATTCATGAGCATACTTAGATCAGATGTTGTCATCTCTCTATTACTCTAATGCTTTGAGTTTGGAAACATGAATGAAAATCTTTAAAAATATGTTTTTTCTTTAAAAATTAAATATTTAATGTACTTTTTACAAAGACCCTAGTCATTGGAGTTAACTAGTCCGAGTTGATACTGAGTTGGAGTCCGAGTCGAAGTTGACCCTCGACCAATTCTGAGTCCGAGTTCAAGTTTTAAAACATTGATATTAATGTTATCATTATGACTGCTCACAATCAAGATTTAAACAGCTTTGGCATTTTCACATAAACTATACTGCTGTTTATACAGAATAAATCTAATAAGTAATCATTGCATCATATAGTTTCGTGTTGATGGCTGTTCTGGATATATGATGAATGGCTTACACTAAATCTGGAACTGACATGGAGTACTATACAGATTCATATCTTTTAATTTTGTTTGTCATAACTTATAACGAGGGTGATTTGAGTCCCATGTTTCATAATTGATTCATTACAAAGCTGGCTGTTATATTCATGTAAATCCTGAGCACATCTTGTCATCGTTTTTGGTTATAATGCTCACTTTGTGACTAGGGAATAATGGTATTTTGAATGATCAAATGCTGTACACAGTTTGGCATACCAAGCAGCAGCATACCCCTTGAAAATTCAGATCACTCTAGGTTTAATATCACTGCTGATTATTCTTCTAAGGACAGAAATTATCGATTCATGTGAATGATGATTACTAAACACATTTGATACAATACATTTCTGCACTCTGAATATCTTCTTGTGACATTTATACTTAGATGGTCTATGATCTTTTGATTCAGCATTACTTTGGATCTAAAACAATCTATCGTCTCTAAGTTGCAACAAATCATTGACACATTCAGCATCACTTTGGGATGTTGCATGCTATTTCTATATGTCGATAATGACATTGGAGGTTGGTGTCACATTCACATTTCTTTTTGGGAATTTGTTTAACAATTCACTATACTTATTTTCTCCTGATCCATACATCTTTAAAGAGAATTGATTTGGTTGGCAAGAGAATTGATTTGGTTGGCTGGAACACAAGAGAGAGTAATCATTTTAAGCTTGTATTTCTCACTTTCTTTAATGATCTAGCTTGGATTGACCATAAAGACACCCCCCCCCCCCCCCCCCCGCCAAGGTTGATTTCCTTTGGGTTGAAGAGTGGGGCAAGATTAATCTTGTTTTTCCCACTTTCTTTATAATGATCTAGCTTGGATTGACCATAGAGACACCCCCCCAGCTTCATTTCCTTTGGTTTGAAGAGTGGGCCAAGGCCATCAAAGTGACAGTGGGTGATTTTCCTATCAGTGCCTCTAGGTGCTCACAATTTGTGGTTAGGACTTTCTTCACCTAGTGAGAGTTTGAGCGATAACAAGTGGCTTTTGGTGGCATTTCTTTAATGCCTATTTTTTCATGGATTACCGCCCTTTTTTGGCATAATCGTTCGATATTTTGAAGGGTTGAACAAAGTCTTAATGCTGCACTAGCCTTGATGAGGGTTTTGCACACATGATCTACACATTTGTTGACCCCTAGAGCATACATCTAGAAGGAAACCTGTCAACTAAGGGCATTCCCTAGGTTGTTAGCTCATTATTTGATTTGACATGCATTGATATTGTGCCTTCTCGCTATAGCACATATCCCTAGGGTACATGTTTTGAAGAGCGTAACATGCCACCCAAGAGGTTGAGATGTGATTCATGGAGTGCTTGATCCATTGATGGTTGACTAGACATTTGGTAGCATACCCATATACTTTTGCTCATGCTCCTAGATCACCTTATTCCTTGGCCTGTGGTACAGAGTTGTTTGATAGTATCGGCATGTGGTTTCAAATTGTTTCACATGGTTTTGGGATTCTCACTTGTTTTGTGGAACACTCCCCTCTTATTGCACATACTCATAGGCTGTTCCATGGTTGGCCCTTTGTTTGAGAAGATTAATGGTATTGCACATGGTATTTGAGCCTATTGGGGGAGGAATCTGCCATTTAATTAAACTACAAAGACACTGAATTGCAGCAACAAGGAAGTCATACATCTATGCAAATTATTGATGACAAATTGCTAGAAGGTAGTTAGGGAAAAAACATGTCGAAAGGATTGAGAAATTCAACCTTGGATGTTTATTATGGAACTCAACCTTAAATATTAATGTCAACACTAGAGGGACAGTTTCCAAACCAGTTATACGTCTTAATGTGAGCACTAACCCTTGCTTAGACAAGTAAATCATTTAATCTCTCAACATGTTTTGGAAAAGTTACCTTCGATGTTAATTACCTTTTGGTTCTGCTGTAAGAAGGTATTTCTATTGCCCATATATCTGATGTGTGTAAAATTAAAATGTTTTGACATATTTCCATTGTTTTGAGTGGATGTTTGAAGGTACTTAAAAATACTTACGAAGTTGCATCGTATATGTTCAACAAACCTTTATACAAAATCGTGTATCACATCAAAAGCTATCAATTACCCTTGGTGTTTAAATATTATTGGTTCATCAACAAGGCCATCAGATTCAACATTGGCTCTGGACGCATGTCCATAACTACATAAGCTTGGGACATCTTTATATGCAGTAGGCAGGAATAGTGTCTCAAAGATGAGTTATGTCTGTTGTGTCAGAAGTTATGGTGAGAAATCATGATTCAAACCCTGGTAAAAGGCATCCTAAATGAGCTTCCAATACAGATGTAATTACCGTATAATTAGTTCAACTTTATAAGTTCAATCATTAAACCAGTAGGGAAACTGTAATCTTAGCATATGCTTTTGTAACAATAATCTCACTTTTACCTTGAAATGGGACTTATACCAAGGGTTTGCGCATCTCTTACTTCGATTGGGTGGAAAGGCTTTTTCCTTGTAGTTCACCATCTTGTATAAACTCTGCTGTGCTATCCGTTAAGGAATGCTTTTAATTCGATGTCAGTAGCGTGCAGCATCGCAAAATTTTTATATTTTCTAGGCACCTTAGAAAAGAGTTCACCATCTTTTATAAACTCTACTGTGCTATCCGTTAAGGAATGTTTTTAATTCGATGTCAGTAGTGTGCAGCATGATGAAATTTTGATATTTTCTAGGCACCTTAGAAAAGGCAGATGACCTTTCATACATTTTTTAGAACATGAAGTAATTTGTTGTGCTGATCACATGTACGGACCTCTAATTGAAGCTGAAATGAACCCTATAAATCATACTAGGTTTTGCTTTGGAGACCACATTCTATTGGATCAATTTTCATTGACTGATTTTATTTTTATTTCTCTCCATGAATTTTACATTTTCTCTGTACCACATTAGTTTGTTCACTGATGGTTATATTCCATTTGCTTATTTCCTATGCAGGTGCCCACAACACATTGCCAAACAAGGTAATTATGGAGCATTTTTGATGGACAACTTGCCACTTGTGGAATCCTTAGTTAAAAATCTGGCTTCTAACTTATCTGTGCCTGTATCATGTAAGATTCGGATGTTTCCTTCCCTTGTGGACACTATAGCATATGCCAAAATGCTTGAGGCTGCAGGATGCTCACTTCTTGCTGTTCATGGACGCACCAGGGATCAGAAAGACGGGAAAAGCGTTAGAGCAGATTGGGCTGTAATTAATGCTGTCAAGAAGGCTGTTAGAATTCCTGTTTTGGCAAATGGAAATATAAGATATTTAGAAGATGTCTATGATTGTTTAAGAGAGACTGGTGCAGATGGAGTTTTGTCAGCTGAATCCATACTGGAAAACCCTGCACTTTTTGCAGGGTATTGATTAATGGCAGACTGGGAAGATAATTCAAGCTCCCAGGCAGAAGAGGTGTTAGAAAAATATGAGAGAGTGAAGCATACTGAACATGAACTTAAAAATCCATTCAATCGGGCAACTCTGGTGTTGGAATACTTCGATCTTTGTGAGAAATATCCAGTTCCATGGCGAATGGTTCGAGCCCACATGCACCGAATGTTAGGTGACTGGTTCAGGATTTATCCAGATCTACGTCAGGAACTCAACAAACAGTCTAAGTCTAAACTGTCCCAAGGCGCTTCTTGATGCTCCCAATGGTAATGTTAAATTCTTAAAGTAAAAGTGATAGCCTCTTTTATCATTTATGCTGGATTTTGAATGGGATATGAAATTCTATTTTCTTCATATGAAGTTTGATGAGGTTGGAACCACTCTCAAACATCCTGAGTGGTTCCATGAAATGACTCAGGATGTTTGAGGGTGGTTCCAACCTCATCAAACTTCATATGAAAAAAATAGAATTTCATATCCCATTCAAAATCCAGTAGACTTAACAGTTTTCAGGATCAATGGGATTGTGGTGTTTCATTGGATTATATCATGTATGAGGGCATGTGATTGACATTTAATCAAGAGCACCGAGCCATATATGTACCCCATTGTTGGTGTTGTTGATTGTTGAACTCCTTTGTAATGGACTTAGAAAAAATGTCCCCTTCACTCAAGTCAAAATCATTGATCAGGCATGTTAAGCTTTCTCTATCATATTATAAGGCTTGGATTAGGCTGTTTGATCAAAATTGGGCAATGTTGACTAATATCCAAGGTTGCACGAAATGGGGAAACGGGTATGAGTTTCCGAAACGGGAAGCGATATGAAACGCAACCTCCCCAAATATTGGAAACGGGGAACGCGAATATATATATATATATATATATATATATATATATATGTGCAATCATAAAGCATAAATGATACATTATAATTTATTACATTTAAACATTAAGATTAAATTTACATCACATTTACTCATGAATGATCACATAATGAAAATAAAAATATCGGAATATCCAAAAGCAACCTTTATTATATATCCAAATCTCAAAATCAACCTTTATTTATATTAATATATGAGGCTGCAAGTACAATAAAGACTATAAGGCTGCAAGAACTATAGAGACGAAAGACTAATCCTTATCATAACAATCCTCATCAAAAATAGAAGCAGTACAATGCTCAACAGTGGATGGTGGTGTTGAAGAAGATGATGCGCCAATTCCACTTCCAGACTCGGCCTCAATATTCAGGGCAGCAAGAGAGAGATCCAAATCAGGATTTTCTGCATCCACATCCCATTCTTTAGAAGGACCACTGTTGTATTCTGCACCCCTACGAGAGGCAAGGCGAAGGTTGGAGTGCACATAAACAAGATTCTCTGCCTTTTGTGAACCCAACCTATTGCGCTTCACAGAATGAATAAAACCATAAGTGCTCCAATTCCTTTCTGCTGATGAAGAGCTTGCCACTTATGAAAGAATACGAATGGCAAGGTTTTGCAAATGTACACCATTTTCTCCACGACAAATCCACCACCTAACTGGATTCATGGTGCTTCTCTCCTCCAAAGCTGATATATCTGCATAATCATCTATTTCTGCAGCAAAACTGACAAATTCCTCCTTTACCTCCCTGTGTAGATGAGAAGGAAACATTCTCATAAGGGCTTTTTTCACCCCATTAGCCACCTCTCTATCCTTATGGGGTGCCTTCCTCTTCCCATTGCTTTGAACAATAAGCTTCTCATCATAAAATTTGGGGTTCAAAGCATCTGCTAAAGTGTGCAATGGAGTGTTGAAATTGTTCCACCTATCAACAATGATTTTCTTGACCAAACCAGCAAAATGATCATCAACAAACAAAATTTGTGAAGACTCTTGCGAAATGATTTCCATAGTTTTCTCAACCATGGAATCCATGCCATCATATACCTCTCCTAAGAAAGGTTGGTCAGTGTCAGCACTTCGAAGAAGCTCAAATGTAGGAGTTGTGAACTTTAGCAAGAAATCTACCTTGCTCCACCAATCTTCATCAAGGCACAATCTACGCACCATAGATCCCCGCTCTGAATCTGCTTGTCTCCACTCAATCCAAAGTTGACTCACCACCATAGAAACTAATGCATGCTTAACCTCAACAAGGCGGCGCAACATCAGGTAGTTTGAGGCATATCTTGTCTTAGCAACTTTTAACAACTCCAATTTGGAGTACTCTCGAAATATGGCCTGAGATTGGTGGTGGTTGGTGATGAATTTGACAATCTCCCTTGCTTCCCCTGTGAGTTCCTTTATTCAGGAAACTTTGTTGTCGATCTCCTCTAAGATCAGATTCAGATTATGGACAATGCATGGTGTCCAAAAGATGTGGTCATACCTCCCCTCAATAATTAAACCTGCAGCTTTGCAAACTGGTGCATTATCCGTGATAACTTGCACCACCCTGTTAGGCCCTATTTGTTCAATAGCTTTTATAATAACATCAACAATGAACTGTGCATCTTTCACCTCTCCTGAGCAGTCTTCTGCCTTGATAAACATTGCTCCTTTGGGGGAAGTTGCAATGATATTTATCAATGGTCTGTGCCTTGTATCTGTCCATCCATCTGAGACTATGGTAACCCCAGAGCTACTCCAGGAAGAACGAATTGGAGCTAAAATATCCTCCACAAGCTCCTTCTCATTTTTGAGAAGCTGGGTTTTGACTTTCTCATAGTTGGGCCCCTTGTACCCTTGAGGAGCTTTGTTAATTGCCCTTATCATATCTTGCCAATAAGGAGAGCGAACAACATTGAATGGGATACCACATGCATAAATGCACCTAGCCACTCTGGAATCAGTTTCTTCTCTTGCTTGCACATTCACCAATTTAGCAATTCTGCTATCCTAAACTGAAGGGGATGCCCCTCTGGTATTTTTGGGTGCTAGTTGTTCATGTTGTTGAGTGGGATCGGCTCTCCTCTTTCTTGCTTCAACTACAATCCTTGGCTCAATGTTAGATGGAGCTTGAGTAAGGTCATCATGCCTTCTCTTAGTACCATCCGCCTCATCTTGCTCTCTTTGATATGCCCTCCTTGCCAATGGATCTGTTGTTTTTGTGCAACCTGCAATCCCCTGTCCTCCTCCATGCAAAAGATGTGCCTTCACTCTTGGGTAGGAGCCCTTGTACGAATTATTGCAAAGATTGCATCGCCATTCCCATGAGCCACCACCTGCACATCTTTGAAGCTTCGTCACATGCCTCCAAAGAGGATAATATTCAGCCCTTGGGTTGGCCCTAGGGCTTGAACTTGCAGCTGCACTTTGGTTGGAAGCCATTGCTGCAAAAATAAATTAAAAAAACAAATCTGTAAATAAAAAACGTTTTTCATATTTTTGGCAGCATAAACCCTAGAAAAATTGAAGAAATAGTAGGAAAAAACTAACAAAATGAATGTTTCTTACCCAAATTAATTTTCTGTAGTTGAAGCTACCCCAAAATGCCAGAAAAAGAGGAGAAATATGGTTGTAGCTGAGCCAAAAAGCCAAGAATGTTGTAGCCGAAAACTCTGCACTCCAAATCTGCTGCTGAAATCTCTTTCTCTTGCTGCTGAAATCTCTTGCTCTTGCTGCTGAAATCTACTTTGCTCACTGCTCAAAATACCTTAGCTGAAACAACTGCTCTCTTCCTCTCTTCCCCTTTGCTAAAATCGCCAGTCTCCAAGATAAACGACTTGTTGAATAGTGTGATGAGAGAATGAGACAAAGTTCACTTTTATAACTTTAGACAGGCATCTAGAAGCAACTAGAAGTCATTAGGAAAACCTAATAATAAATTAGAAAAAAAATGAAAAAAACACAAGTTACAAGCTGAAACATGCGTCATACGGTCGTGAAACGCGTTTCCGACCATACTGGCCACGTTTTTGCATCGTGAAACGTGCCAGTATGACCGGAAATGCGTTTCACGGCTGTACCACACGCATTTCAGGGTTTCGTTTCCGTTTCCGTACGAAACGTCCTCTTACCCTACGCTTCCTGCAACTTAGCTAATATCCCTAGAGAATCGAAGTAGAGGCAAAGGCTAGCCAAGAGAAAAGGAATCTAGATTTTAGATGGTTGACGTTGGAATAATTAATCATTGATGTACAATGGATATCATATCTATCTTGATTTATGTAAAAATATGCATGTTTTCATGTCTTTTACAATTAATTTGGTATTTTGGGAGTTTTTTAAATATAAATGCAATATATATATATATAGTAGGTGCTTCCAAGACGCATCACTTCCTAGAGTTTTGGGAAATGATGCTTCCGCGGATCCACTTCCAAAAAACCTCCCCACTTCGTGCAACATTGCCTTGGATAGAGGGTGGTAGCTTGAGCTACCCTATGATGTCTTCTTCTTTTAGATTAGAGAGTGTTCAGCAAATGAGCATAAATGAGCAAAGACCATAGTTGACTTGATGATAACAAGACATTTGAGATGGGACTTATGATGCAGTCGGAAATTTCTCTCTAGCTGAGAGAGTGTTAATTTGGTAGCTCAGGGGCAAATTTCCTCCTTTGGACAACCTTCCTCATCCAGAGAAGACCCTTTTTGCCCTTGGAAGAATTTAATTTGGTAAAGGAAAAATAATATTTTTAATCTGAAAACCGGCAAGTGCACAAAAGTATAGACTGGCCTAAAGGACAAATTGGGTCTCCAAAATCACATATAATTACAAGTCAAGTCAACCTCATTTGGACACACATCACACACATCTTCTTCTTCTCTTAGAAGTT
Source organism: Pinus tabuliformis (assembly GCA_031772625.1). NCBI lineage: Eukaryota > Viridiplantae > Streptophyta > Pinopsida > Pinales > Pinaceae > Pinus > Pinus tabuliformis. The sequence continues at coordinate 1,437,417,998 of CM062818.1, read as the reverse complement.
CGTACAAATCTGAAACTGCAGGTCTTCTTTCACACATGCAAGTTGGAGAGAGAATTTCAAAAGGACTGAAAATTGTTTTTGACCAACGTTGACTTTTTGGTGTTTGGACATACTTTAACTTGGTTTGACTTCAATTTTGGATATGTTTTTGGAGGCCACATTCTTTGGCACAAAGATCGAGATTTTCTAGGCAATTTGACTTCTATTGATTGTAGGGTTTGACTGCAGTTTGACCATGGGCCTTTCTCTCTCCTTTGACCAAGTTTGACAGAGTTGTTTGGCAAAATTTTCACTGACGTTTGACCAGCATGGAAGGTAGAGTATTTTCACTGCTGACCAAGCTCTTTTGGAGGAGTTTGATTGTTGACTTTAAGACTGGTTAGGGCATCGTTGATTGTTGTTGACTTTGACAAAATTGCAGCCTTTGACTTGTTGACTAAATTTGACTTTGAATCTCATCTATTGGATATTGGTTGGTTGATCTCTTGGATAGTCAAAGAATTGACGTTGGCTCTTTCGTTGATGAACGAAATCATTGTATCTCTATGTTGAACATTTTATGACAATCTAATAAGAAAAATTTGAAAATGTTTTCCCCGTTGTGGGTTTTTCTCTGGCATTTGACCAAATATTGTGTCTCTTATTGCTCGTGATTATCTTCTATTGTTCATTGCATTTACTGTTCTATATACAATTGTTATTTGTTACTGGAAGATCAAAACGATTTGAAAGTGATTGCTAATTGAAGAAAGGAATTGGGCTAAAGTGATTGTAACAACATAGAACAGTGAAAACTTAACATGAGCGCACTCTTAGCTAGTCCCGTGCCATCAAATATTTTATGGAGCCAAATTGTTTCACAGTTAACTGCACAAGTTGCCATATATTCTGTCTCAGTAGTGCCTAGTGCAAGAAAATCTTGCTTCCTGCCCTTCCAAGAAACCATAGCATATCCTAAGTAGAAACAACCACCAATAATACTTTTTCTCATCATCAACACTGCCAGCCTAGTAATTGAATCAAATACATTAGAGAATCAATCAACTGCTAGTACAATGATGGATCAACAAGATTTGAATCAAAATTCCTCAACTTCTTCAAATTGGTTTGCTATGGGCTTACAAACTCTTTGAGGATCTTGATCACATGCTCCCTCAAGTCCCAAGTAGTAGTGTATCAATCCAAGATCCTTCATGTCAAATTCTTCTTCTAGCTCCCTTTGAAGGAAATACCTTTTCCTTTTCCTTTTACTTTAATCAATCAATCTCAAGGTACAATATCTTCTTCAATCATTAGACTCCTTTTTCATGTCCTTCAAAAATCTGGGGTAACTCTTCCAACCGAGGCAAATGTCTTATCATGAACCTCTTCCTTTTACCGGAAGAACCTTCTTGCTTTTATACTTCCATCTTCTGCATACTAAATTTTGACTTCTCTTAGGCACAAATAATCAAGGCATACTCTAAATTGTTTGCTTCCTCTTAATCTTGTACCTTTTGTAATTTTCATCATCCTTGTTCTCACATCAACATGATGTCATTTTTGTCATTCCCAAGAGTTAGGGCTTCTTTTTCCGTGAAAATGATCAGTGCTAGTTTTTTTGTCTACAAATCCGAAGGTTTTCTTTTTCAAACCCTTGCTAGAGTTTACGAACCCTAGATGCTTCAATATCCACGTAATATCCCCAATTTTGTAAGCATGTGAGTCATTAAGGAATTTTGCCCTATTTTAGTAATATTAATTAAAAAGGGGCAAATATTATTGGAGAAAGGTGGCTAGTATTATTTTGTTGGAGAATAGTGATAACTTATTATTTTATCAAATGGTGGCAAAAGTAACTTAGTGGAAAATGGCCCCCAGCAATAAAATAATATTAAAAAAAGAGTCTAGCTGCAAGAGGAGAAATTGTAAAAGGAGGATGGACTCATTTTGTGGATTATCTTTTGACTATTACATTTCACCTTTCATCTTCTCTTGGGGTTGTTTAGCACAAGAAGAAAAGTGTTGTTTAGCACAAGAATTCCAAGCAAACATTCCACCCTCATTTCAGAGAACTTTGAGTGTCTCCCTAGTGAGGAAGTTTGGGAGTCCAATTTAGGGCTTCCCTTGAGCTTATTGCAGGAGATTAGATCAGCTCTGCGCATTTCTTGGGTGCGGGAGGAGTCAGAGGTACATCTTTTGGAGCAGCAGTTGTGGGTTGGAGATTTCAAGCTTTTGTAGAGTTTTCCCTTGGTTGTAGCAGGAGTTTGTTGGCATTTTGAAGGGCAAAGATTGAGGGAATTTGCAGGGCCGAATTTCTCTCATTTATACAGTGCAGTGCACAAAGCTCATTGGCTGAAGATTGCGCAAGAGAGAGGAGCAACAAATTTCAGGAGAGATTGGGGTTGAAGATAAGGCCTATTTTTAGAGGAGAATTTTTGTGGAGTTTGGGTGGCTATTCAACAACTGTTTGGAGCAGATTTGAGCAGAGCATTTTCAACAGTGCGCAAAGTCTACCTGGCAAACCCATTTGCACTTTTTGGGGTCATCCGAGTCAGCCAGAATTGGGCCAAACCCTTGTTGGGTTTTGTTGGGATTGGGGTGTAGAGGTCAGGGTTAAATTTTCAGAATTTTCTAAGTGATATATAGGCCAGAAACCTAGTAGGGCGTATAGCCACTTAGAGAACCATTTGCACCATTTTGGAGGGCTTCTTCATCATCTGGATTCAGCCCAAACCATTTTCGGGTTTTTCTGGGTTTTGGGAGGGGAGTTTAGAGCTAAATTTTCAAAGCATTCCAAAGAGTTTTCAGCTCTGAGATCAACATTCCAACAAGAGATTATTTATGGGTAGTGCGCAAATCACTTCGAGGCCATTTCTTCCACTTGGGGCCAGGCCATTTTTCTGCATTCTGCTCTGCTTGCATAACAGGCCCAGATTCCAAATTTTCAGCTCATTTTATGTACTCTTTTATCATAAAATTAATAAAATGGCTCAAATTGTGTTGTTGGACATTTTGGTGTTTTAATTTCTGTGTATGAGTTCCAGTTTATGTTGATTTTTGGTAGCATCAGATGTGCTCTAAGCCTCAAAATTTGCAGGGAGTCTAGGACACAAGTATTCCGGAATACAGAGAAATCATTTTGGGAAATTCCACCCTCAGTTGCTGCGCCGTTTTCCCACATTGGGTTTTTCTGGGTACATTTGTCCAAAAACAATAGTGTTAATTGTGTGTGTGGTTATTTCTTCTTTCGCAATTCTTGCTTCCGCATATAAATTAATTAGTGAAGGTTGCAGTCATATTTACTTCAATATTTACAGTGTAACATAGTAAATAAATTGCATGAATTAACAAGTAGGAGAAGTAATATCAGTTTGTTGTAGTAGGGAATTTGGGTCTCCAAATTTGCACATGGTATCAGAGCGCAGGTGAAGTAAGAGAGCAGATCGGAAGAGCCCAGCGTTGAAGAGAAGGAGGGAGATCAAAGTGATGCGTAGGTAGCAAATCGAATCCCCAGAGGGATTGCGCAGTCCAGGCCAGGAGAGCAAGATTCTCGAGGAAAATCTCTCTCTGAGTGAGTTAATAGAGAGGTAAGATTTCCAGTTCGTCATTTGTCAATGGCAGAGGGAGCAACGCAGCAGAAAATTCAACATAGAAAAGTCTTCAGGTGGGACGCAGTTTTCTGCAACGTTTGCTAGATCAGAAAAGCGTTAAAAGAAGGAAGAAGACACTTTTGAAGGAATTTCTTCCTCAGTGAATTCCGAGCCAAGGAATTATATTTCTCAGTTGTTGAGCAACATTAGCGAGGAGCAGATCTACTAAATCCAATAGGGACTGCGTAGGCTAGCCCTATAACTGCGCAAAGGAGAGGGAGCAATTCGACTTTTGTTGGTAGAGATGGCAGCTAATGGGCTGAGAGATCAAGTTCGATTGGACGGAGCATCCAACTATGTGATCTAGAAGGCTAGGATCTCCTTCCTACTAGATGAGCATGATCTCAAAAGCTATGTCAATAGTGTGGTAGTTGAACCCGCCGATGCAGATCCGCTCAAGAAGTACAACGCTGAGATGGCGAAGGCCAAGCGATTTATCCTCGACGGAGTGAGGGATCACGTCATATGTCACATTATTGGCAAAGGGATAGCCAAAGAGATGTGGGATGACTTGGCTACGTTGTATCAAGGACCTTCCGAGCAGTGAAAGATGTAATTGGAGGAGAAAATGAGATCCTCGAGGATGCAAAAGGGGGAACGCATTGATTTGTTCCTATCGAAGCTTCAAGAAGTTCGAGATCTGTTGGCAATTGCATGATCAGTGCCTCAGCCTACAGAGATGGTGAGGTTGGCCCTGAATTCAGTCTCAGAAGAATGGCGAGTATTTGTCCAGAGTATCCTCGGCAAAGAGAAATTGTTGTGGATTGGGAAAGGATGTGGGCCGCTCTTCAACAGGAAGAGAGAAGGCGAGACTTAGTCAAGTGAAAACTTGATGGCAGTAATAGTAGTGGGACGAAGCCCAAGGAGGAGGAGGAAAATGCAGCCCTTGCATCAAAGGGGCAGTAGGAGCAGCATGTGAAAATTCCTTAAACACGAGAATTCCTACTGCAACACTGATGATACTTATCCTACTTGTTAGATTTACATGAACAAGCTATTTGCAGTTTCCTACGGCAAACATTGAAATACATACACTACATCCTACACCATTTAAATAATATGCCGAAACAAGAAATTGAACAATAGAGAAAGTACACACAAATGACAGTTGTTTTTGGACAAACATCCTTGGAAAAACCCAATGCGGGAAAACCGGTGCAACAGATCTGAGGGTTTTTATTATTAGGTTGAAGTATTTTTGAATACAATCTTTGAATGCATTGTTGGCAATCCAGTACAGAGAATATCACTCGACAGAAGAAATTTGTGAGATTACCTCACTCTATACTGCAAGTCCCGGTTGATCCGATAGTTGAACCAATGAGTCCCCGACTATTTCTGCGTTGCCCCTAGATGGGCCTGCGTCAGCCTCTAAGGCACTGCGTCACCTTTGCTAGGAATTGATTTGCTTTCAGGAGCTGATTCCAGCCCTCCCAGCTCAGAACGCCAGCGTCCTCAACAAATTTCGAACCTCTGCGTGGAAAGCTTCTGCGCTGCTCTACGTGGCCCCTTCCTGGCTTTGTGTCACCCTCTCTGCCAACTGCGTTGCCTCCTCTATGTGTCTCTCTGCCTCTCTGTTGAGTATTCTTGGCTTCGGAGATGATCCTCTAGCCAAAACTCTCTCTGCCCCTCTCTGCATGACACTACGAAATCACTGCGCTGCCTCTAGCTTCAACAATTCAATCTGACTGATCAAACCTTTGGGTGTCTTCCAAATGACCCTCAAGCCTCCTTAAATAATCTTTTTGTTGACATTCAATGGCCCAAATTAGAAGCTAATCAATGGCTAAGATCATTTCTGCTTGATCCTCGTCATCTTCTAGAAGCTACACCCATAGTTAGATTAATACCCATTAACTATTTTATTTTCCTATGTTTAGACTTAGGGTCCCATTAAAAATAATTAATAATTTTAATAAAACTGTCTCCGGGTGGAATTTCCCAAAACACTTTCTGGGTTCTTTGGAATACATGTGCGCAAGCCTCCCTGCAAAATTTGAGACTTAGAGCACATTCGATGCTACCAAAAATCAACACTCCCTCTTAGTGAGGAATGTGCTCTAGCAATGCCTCCCACTAAAGCATCAACCTAACTTCATAACATCATCCTCTGCCCTGCTGATGTCTAACATGTTGTCCATCAACCACTGTGCAAATGTTGCATCTGTATTGTTGCTGACCCTGCCACTGTCAACACTGCATCCGTACTGCAACTCCCTCTGAATTTCTACATCCGTGTTGCTGCTAACACTGCCATTGCCAACTGCCCCTGCATTACAAATTGTTGTTGCTACTGCATCAGCAACGAAAAAACATCCCAAATTATTGAACAAGTGTTCATCATAGATGCATCTCGATGTTAAAGATTTGACTGCTGCTAGTCCCATGCTGTCCCTCTGAAGCCACTGCGTTGTTGTTGTTGCTATTGTATTGTGCCTCCCTGCACTGCTGCAACTATGCTCTACACTGCTCAGACTTAGCATTCTAGCCACTGCATTTGTCACTCCAACACTCGTTTGCACTATCTGACACTTCGTCCATCCTGCTACTCCTGATTTGGGCTCCCATAGCAAGGAGTTGATCCGAGAGGTGGGCCCCTCAAGGATCCTACCCCACTGTAGCTCTTTCGAACTACAACTCCAAATCAGCACACCTCCCTCCTAGAGGTATCTCGGCTATCATGGCGTACTCCTCGATCTTCGCGGGTGCAACCTTCAGATCGTGCTTCTCATCTTTGTCCTTCTTCCTAAGAGGACATTGTGTTGCGTAGTGACCCATCTCACCACACCTGAAGCATTTGATCTTCGAGACATCCTTCTTCCACCTCCGTTGCTCCTGCTGCCCCTTGGATGCAAGGGCTACATTCTCTTCCTCCTCCTTGGAGTTCGACCCACTGCTGCAACTGTTGTCAAGCTTGTACTTGACTAGATCTCTCCTCAATGCTTCCTGTTTGAGAGCTACCCACATACTATCCCAGTCTGGCAAAGCTGCCCTGCCCAGGATGCTCTAGACAAAGACTTTCCACTCTTCTGAAACTGAGTTTAGGGCCAGTCTCACCATCTCGGTACCTTGAGGTGTAGACCCCGCAACTGCTAACTCATCCCGGGTCTCCTGAAGCTTTGTGAGGAACGAATCTATGCGCTCCCCCTTCTGCATTTGTGCAGATCTCAGTTTTTGCTCCAAGTACATATTTCGCTGCTCAAAAAATCCCTGATACAACGTAGACAACGCATCCCACATCTCCTTAGCAGTCCCTCTGCTAGCGATGTGACAGACTACATGATCCTTCACTCCGTCGAGGATCATTCTCTTTTCCTTTGCCATTTCTGCCTTGTACTTATTTAGCGGATCTGGATTTGCACGCTCAACCACCACTCTATCGACATATGTCTTGAGGGAGTTCTCATCTAGAAGGAATGACATCCTTGCCTTCCAGATGACATAGTTGGATGCTTTGTCCAATCTATGCTGATCCCTCAAACCACTGGTTGCCATCATTGCCTCGAAAAACTGTCGAAATTGCCCTCTCTGCTTCTTACTCTTGTTACTTAGCCAATAAGAAAACAGACTTCTTGGCGGGAATTCTACTTGAGGAAAAATTCCCTCATTGTGCTTCTCTCTCTCTTCTGACGTCTTTTAGCCCAACAATCTGCCTGTTGAAAATCTGCGTCCCACCAGCTGTTCCTCACGTTGAGGCTCAGCGCTGATTCCTCTGCCACGACAAGATTTTGATCTGGAAGCCCTTCTCTCTGTCGACTCATTCAGAGAGAGATTGCCTCGAAATTCAGCCCTTCGGCTAGGACTGTGCAAACCCCTATGGGGATTTGAACTACTGCCTCCTGCAGCTTTTTCAACCTCCTTTTCTACTCAGTGTTGGGTTCTCTGGCAATATTCTTCTTGATTCACCTACACTGCTCTGATACCATGTGAAAATTCCTTAAACCTAGGAATTCCTACTGCAACACTTATGATATTTCTCCTACTTGTTAGATATACATGAACAAGCTATTTGCAGTTTCCTACGGCAAACATCAAAATACATACACTGCAGCCTACACCATTTAAATAATATGCCGAAACAAGAAACTGAACAATAGAGAAAGATACATACAAACAACACAGTTGTTTTTGGACAAACATCCCTGGAAAAACCCAATGCAGGAAAACTGGTGCAACAAATCTAAGGTTTTTTATTATTACGCTGAAGTATTTCTGAATACAATCTCTAGATGCCTAGTTGGCAATCCAGTACAGAGAATATCACTCGGCTGAAGAAATTTGTGAGATTACCTCACTCTGCATTGCAAGTCCCAGTTGATCCGGCAGCTGAACCAACGAGTCCCCGACTATTTTTGCGTTGCCCCTGCATGGGCTTGCATCAACCTCTAAGACATTGTGTCACCTCTGTTTGGAATCAATTTTCTCTCAGGAGATGATTCTAGCCCTCTCGGCTTAGAACATCAACCTCTTCAGCAAATTACGGACCTCTGCGTGGAAGGCTTTTGCGCTGCTCTGTGTGGGTCCTGCGTGAGCCCTTCCTGGCTCTATGTCACCCTCTTTGCCAACTGCATTGCCTCCTTTGTGTGTCTCTACCTTTCTGTTGAGTATTCTTGGCTCCGGAGATGATTCTCCATCCAAAACTCTCTCTACCCCTCTGCGTGATCACTACGAAATCATTGTGTTGCCTCTTCAGCAATTCGATCTGACTGATCAAATCTCTGGGTGTTTTCCAAATGACCCTCAAGCCCCCTTAGATAGTCTTCCCGTTAACAGTCAACGGCCCAGATTAGAAGTTAATCAAGGGCTAAGATCATTTATGCTTGATCATTGTCTTCTTCTAGAAGTTACACCCACGGTTCGATTAATACCCATTAATTATTTTCTATGTTGCCAGGAAACGTGGGTGCGGGGATGGGGACGGGGACGGGGACGACATTTTTGGAAACAGGGTGCGTGGGTTCGTCGGGTAATATAATAATATTAAATTTTAATAATTAATAATATATATGAAATTTGAATTTGTATATTTTTTCAACTTTAAACAAGAAAACTTTAATTATAATCATTTAAACATGTTTAGTCTCTCCCATAAAAAAACACAATTTTTTCATAGGAGATTCTTCTCAACCTGATAGTGGTCTAGACTTTTCTTGATGTCTAATCATCCACCTGCCCCATGCATGGTGTGCTTTGTGGTAAAGCAATCCCAAAAAGTTAAAACAGTGGCAGCCTTACCCTTCCACAAAACACGCTTATTCATTTAGGCATATTTTCCTAGTTTTAATCTTAACATGATGTTATCAGAATGTTGTGAGAAATTGGCAGATTTTGATACTTAATTTAGCCATTTTCCAAAATAGCCCTTCGCCATTTAACAGCATCAGCTGATTACAGCTTATGGCTGGTCTCAATCCTACTTTCTATTTGACCGAAAATGTCTGAACCTGTATGTGTGCATTTACAGTTTATAATTTGATGGTTATTAACTTATTTGGCTCGGGAATGAATGTTTCATAAATTCATTCCAAATTGATTTACAAGAATCTGCAGGCTCAAATTACAGAGTAAGAGGTCTCTTTTCCAGTTCTGGTTTCGATGCCATATAATATAAAGGCATTGAAGATCCACAAATACAGGAGATTCATAATTTACATTGAGACTCTAACAAACCTTGGGCATAAGTTTTGAAATTCTTTTTATAAATTTATAGCATAAGACCAATGGAGAGACTGATCATAAGAGTCTCCTACGGTAGGAAGGGACTCATGAATGTGCAAACAACTACCCTATTTTTTCCAACTGTGGTCATCACCTTATTAAATATTTCCACAAAGCTACAACCAATATGATATGATATTCTGCTTGTGGGATTGTACACCCATAATGTTCCTTTTATAATATTGAGATATCATAATCATATATGATTTCAGAATACTGTGTCGCTCATAAGTTTTGAAAAACTTATCACTGTTGATAAATTTTTACAATGATTCATTACCCTTGAGCAGCACGTCATGCCCACAGAGCAATGCTAAGGCATGTGAACAAAGACAGTCTTTGGAAACTGTAATCTTTGGAAATGATGGCAGAAAATTTCCTTGAGAAACATTCAGAAGACCTTACAACCATCTCTGAAGGACAATCTAGACCAATGACCATCAATGACTCCAAAAATGATATCATTCGTTTATGGCATATATTCTATATTCAATGGCATATCATTTTTTAAATTTAAATAAAAAAAAATTATTTGAAAATTAAATTTTTAATATAGTTTTTTTATGAAGAACCCAAAGAACCCAACCCGAAGAACCCGAAGAACCCAAGAACCCAAGCACCCAAAGAACCCGAAGAACCCAAGAACCTAAGCACCCGAAGAACCCAAGAACCCAAGAACCCGTTAAAGGAAAAGAACCCATTTTTTTTTTTGAAGAACCCAGTTCTTCATGGAAGAACCCGGTTCTTCTGGGTTCGTCTGGGAAGAACCCGTACCCGAATCCGGTACTTGGGTGCGGGAACCCGAGACGGGTTCGAGAACCCCACCCCCGGGTGCGGGTACCTGTGCAACACAGATTATTTTATTTTCCTAAGTTTAGATTAGGGTCCCATTAAAAATAACTAATTATTTTAATAAAATTGTCTCCGGGTGGAATTTCCCAAAACGCTTTCTGGGTTCTTTGGAATACATGTGCTCAAGCCTCCCTGTAAAATTTGAGACTTAGAGCACATCTGATGCCACTATAAATCAACACAGCGGAGGCAGAAGAAGGACATCTCTAAGATCAAATGTTCCCGGTGTGGTGAATTTGGTCACTACGCTATGCAGTGTCCTCTCAAGAAGAAGGACAAGGATGAGAAACATGATCCGCAAGGTGCAACCGCAAGGATCGAGGAGGAGTTTTCCATGATTTCCAGATACCTCCAAGGGAGAGGTGGGGTGATCTAGTACTATAGTTCGAAAGAACTGCAGATGGGCAGGATCCTTTAGGAATCCACCTCTTGGGTCAATACCTTGCTATGGGAGTCCATATCAGAAGTAGCAGAATGAAACAATATCAGTTGGTGCAGAGGAATGTTGAAGTGACAGTTGCAATGGCTAGGAGTGCCAGAGACTGAGCAGCGTAGAGTTGGCAGCAGTGCAGCTGGCACAGTGCAGAGTCAGCAGCAACGCAGAGACTTTAGAGGGTCAATGCAGAGACTAGCAACAGTCAGAACTCCAGCAATAGATGCATCACGCTAGACACCTTTGGTTCAGTATTTTGGATGTTTTTTTGTTGCAACAACAGCAGAGTTGCAGTGCAGATGCGGTTGGCAGCAGCATGCAGAGTCAGCAACAGCACAGATGCAACATTTGCGCAGTAGTTGGTGGACAGTGATGTGAGACATCAACAACGCAAAGGGAGATGTCACAGAGTCAGGGTGATGCTTTAGTAGTTGCATTACTAGAGCACATTCTTTGCTAAGAGGGAGTGTTGATTTCTAGTAGCCTCGGATGTGCTCTAAGCCTCAAAATTTGCAGAAAGACTAGGACACATGTATTTCAGAATACCGAGAAATCGTTTTGGGAAATTCCACCCGGAGATAGTTTTATTAAAATAATTAATTATTTTTAATGGATGCCCAAGTCTAAACGTAGGAAATTAAAATAATTAAAGGGTATTAATAAAACTGGGTGTGAATCTTCTAGAAAAAGACGGAGATCGAGTCAATATGATCTGAGCCATTGATTGGAATTTAATCTGGGCTATTGATTACTCAATGAGAAAATTATAAGAAGGAATTCGATGGCCATTTAGAAGACACATCGAGTGGGATCAGGAGATCGATTTCTCAAGAGAGCAGCGCAAAGTAGCTGAAGAGATCATCGAGGAGATTCTTGCAGCGAGGTGCAAGGATAGTTTTACGGAGGAAGTTTTTTTAATCTAGAGAGTGCAAGGCAGAGAGGGCAGAGAGTAGTCCAGACTCTAGAGAGGCAGTGTAGTGCCATGCAGAGGTAGCGCAGAGCTTTAGTGGGAGTCTGTATTTATGCTGGGGAACAGTCAGGATCTAGTGCCAGAGCCGGGGTGTGAGACCGAGAGGCTAGAGGGACGAAGTTTCCAGCTAGCAGGAGATCAAGAGGAGGTGTAGCACAATCCCAACAGAAATGACACAATAATTGCGTAGGTGTGATGCAGTGCTGTGTAGAGACAGCATAGAGGCTCATCTCCAGTGCAAATCAGTGCCAGATTTTCCAGTGACAGGGTGAGATCATCTCACTATCATTTTGTCTAGTTAGATCTTTGTATAGGATTTCCCGTTTGGGCATCCGAAGAATTGTATTCAGAAACTATTGCATAATAATACAAACCCTCAGCTACTGCACCAGTTTTCCCGCATTGGGCTTTTTCGAGGACATTTGTCCAAAAACAACAGTGTCAATTGTGTGTGTGGTTATTTCTTCTTGCTGAGTTCTTGTTTCCACATATAATTTAATTAGTGAGGGCTGCAGTCGTATTTACTTTGATATTTACAGTGTAACACAGTAAATAACTTGCATGAATTAACAAGTAGGAGAAGTAATATCAGTTTCCTGCCAGTAGGGATTGGGTCTCCAAATTTTCATAGTTTATTTATTGTTCCTAGTCCATCGCTTGGTATTAGCTGTTAAATTCCAGTTAGGAATATTACCATAAAAAATCTTCAAAACCTGCCATTTTTCAGCTTAGTAAGTTCTACGATTATACGTATGTGATTTCTGCATATACCCTAGAATCATCATTGACATACCCTTTATGCTTGAGATGGATTTTATCAATGTCTCAATCACTGATTGTCTAACTTTGATTGTACCATAGAAACTTAAGGAAAGGGTCCAAGCATCTATCATATCGATGGTGTCTTTGTCCTCAAGAGAGAGGACATGACCTCTTATACAATATATCTTTACAAACCCTTTCATGGTACATCAAGTGTCAACAATTTCTTTTAATGGAGCATAAGATTGGTAGCTCACACTTCATGTTGTTTCCCTCTTGACAATACCTAATGTGATTCCTTCATAACATAGTAAGTCTATCATTCCATGCAATGAATTGATGCAACCTTCTAAGAGTATAGATCTATTAGATCATCTTAGCTCTGAAGAACTTAGGGGTCATTGTTTCAAGATAACTTTGAAACTTAAAATTTGAGACTTATGCTAGATCTCTGCTAACCTAGCATTTGAGATATAAGGACAAATGATTATACTCGCTTGACAGATGATTATACGTATCTCAATATTTCACGTGACAAAACAAAACTTCTTCGGGTTGCTTCAAAGAGGTATTAGGTCGACTCCTTGCGATGTCTTTTGTATTCACTTGATTATCTTCATATGCTATCCAGATGTTATGGAGATTTGCAAGTTCTTTTGTTGTAGTTGCTCTCGGAGCTTCTACAGACCTTGGATAGGCTATAGTTCCGACTTAAATACAACCTCGAGCTTGTCAATTTATAAATCGCAGAGATGTCGCTGACATAGGTGACAAACTTGCATTGTAATCAATATAATTTGGATTTCTCTCACAATGTATCAGATTTGATCATTCTCCTTCCACTTGGACTTTGCATCAAAGGAAGGCACAGTTATGTTACTGTCCCATGAAGGTTCGGATTCATCAGAGCTTCACAGAGGTTTGACATAGTCCCACAGAGGCTCAGATTCCTAAGATTTTCAGACTTCCTAGATCTCCTGTAACATACTTTGAACCTAAGATAATAACTAATCTTAAACGGAGATTTGTATAAGGACTTCAAGAGGCTCGAATCAACACCATAGTTTAGGCTCAGTACCATAGGGATCAGTGTTGAAAATATCAGTATCGGCAAAATATTGGCGAGGGTCCATAAAACATCTTATCGGCAATATCGGCAAATATCGACAAAATATCGGCAAATATCAGCAAGCATAAAAAATGCATAATATATTCATTTTTTTCTTCTTCAGATTTCTAAACATATAAAGCAATAACAACATGAATAAAGCAATAACAACATGAACTAAACACATTGGCACATAAATATGAATAAAGCATTGATATATATGATGTCAAATAGAAATGATACATCAAACTTCAAAGGCGATACCAAATCCTCCTGATCCCTGATAATTGTCCAATCAAGGACTCAAACAAAATAACATCACATATCCTGTTGATCCCTGATAATTGTCCAATCAAGGACTCAAACAAAATAACATCACATATATAACACTTTAAAAGTATTTCATCATCATGAGTTATAAACTTATATGTAGGAAAAGTTGCAAAACAAATAAAACTAGCAGCTATCTATCTGAGACCATTGTCCTGTAGAAATTTATAGGGTAAGTTCCTCAGACAGGACACCAAAAGGACACCGCTCACAACTAGATCACAGATCAATACACCAGTATTTTGACGTGGTTAAAACCCTCAAAGAGGGAAACAGTCCACGGCCTGAGCCAATGCGGCCACTTCAGGCAATTTATTAATAAAAGAATGAAAATTTACATATGTTTCTCTCATGCACGGATTACCCTACAAATGACCCTCCATGCGCTTTAAATAGAATTCATGGACCAATTGGTTGTCAAGCCACGGATCAAGTGTCGGTAATACCGAGGAGAGAATGAACCGTCGGATCACTACATATCGTGACCGTCGGATTGTAAGTTACAAAATGTACAACGGTAAAGAAATACACTTTACCTAACTCTACACTAGACCAAGTTGTACTTAACTATTTCCTATGTGTTGGAATATCCTAACATCCCCCCTTAAGAACAACTTGGGATAGGATTGAAGGATTTACAAATATGACACAATAGGAGAAGGAAGGAGGCACTAGAGCCTATCCCCCCTTAGTGACAACTTCCTGAACTCCAACCAGAAATCGAAGTTTAGTGAACTTCGCCTCTGTGAGAGCCTTTGTAAAGATGTCTACCACTTGATCATCTGTTGAACAATATTGCACTTCAAGAACATGGTCATGAATGAGCTTTCTGATGAAGTGCATGTGCAGTTCAATGTGTTTGCTGCGTTGATGTTGGACTGGATCTTTGCATAGCTGAATGGCACTTTGATTATCACACCAAAGTGTAGTCGGATGCTGCTGCTGAAAGCCAAACTCTGACAGGATCTGACGAAGCCACAAGGCTTCCTTACTAGCTTCTACGGCACCACGATACTCTGCTTCTGCTGATGAAAGAGAAATGGCAGCTTGTTTCTTACAAGCCCATGTAATAGGTCCTGAACCAAGAGTGAACACATAACCGACAGTAGACTTCCGATCATCAGGGTCACCAGCCCAATCGGAATCAGTGAAACCAACCAATAGAGGAGCTGCTTCGGCATTGTAATGAATCCCAAACTGAACTGTACCTCGAACATAACGAAGTATTCTTTTAGCTGCTTTCCAATGACTTTCACGGGGGTTTTGCATGAACCGAGCAACAAGGCCAACAGCAAAGGAAAGGTCAGGATGAGTATGGGTTAGATACAAAAGTTTTCCTACAAGTTGACGGTATAAGGTAGCATCAACTTCAGGGGAATTACAAGTGACTGAAAGTTTGACTCCAGACTGAAAGGGAGAAGGGGCTGGCTTACTAGTCTTCCATGTGAAAATGACGTAGAATATCACAAGCATACTTGGACTGGGAAAGGGGAATACCCTCCTTGGATTGCAAGACTTGAAGACCGAGAAAATAGTGTAAGTGTCCTAAGTCTGTGATTTCAAATTTCCTTTTAAGGCTAGACTTCACATGGTTTATAAGGTTGGGATCACTACCAGTAAGGATAAGATCATCAACATAAAGAACAAGGATGATAAGAGAGTTGCCCACTTTCTTGGTGTAGACAGTATTGTCAGAATGACACCTAGAAAAGCCAGATTCTAAAAGAAAGCTATCCATTTTGGCATACCAAGCCCGAGGAGCTTGCTTGAGACCATAAAGGGATTTCTTAAGTTGACATACAAGGCTGGAGTCTGTTTGTATGAAGCCAATGGGTTGTTCCATATAGATTTCTTCATGCAAGTCTCCATGCAAGAAGGCAGATTTAACATCCATCTGATGGACTTCCCATTTGAAAGAGGCAGCAAGGGAAAGAACAAGGCGGATAGAGTTCATTTTGGCAACAGGGGAGAAGGTTTCAGTGTAGTCAATGCCTTCAACCTGTGAAAAACCCTTAGCAACAAGACGAGCTTTATGTTTATCAACTTTCCCATCTGGTCCATACTTGGTTCTGTAAACCCATTTGCATCTAACAAGTTTTCGTCCCTTTGGTAGAGGAACAAGATCCCATGTATCATTTGCCAACAATGAATGATATTCTTCATTCATAGTTGCTTCCCAATCTGGATGGCCTGAAGCTTCTGCAAAGGTGTCAGGATCATAATTTGCTGGAGCTTGAGCCAGTAAAGAAGAGGCTCTCTCGAACTGAGAACGTGTACGTCGCTGATCTGTAGGATCACCGGCAAGATCACCTGCTGCATCTCGAGTAGCACGAACCCATTTTGGAAGCTCAGGAGCCGAAGGAGGATCCTGAGATGGTGGGGGAGGATTGTCATCCTCACTTTCATCATCTGAAGAAGAAATGTTTTCGAAGGTAGAAGAGATAGGGAGAGGTGGCACATCCGCCGGACTAGGCTCACAGGCCGATATATTTTCATCAAATTTTACATCTCTTCTAATGATAACATTTTTGGACTTAAATGGAATAAGTCTATAGCCTTTGACATCTTCAGAATATCCAACAAAAGTACATTTTTCACTCTTAGGTTCTAAAGCTTTATGCTTTTCATCTGGAATATGGGCCCACGCTTCACTTCCAAAAACACGAAAGTGACTTACATCTGGTTTGATTGAGCTCCATGCTTCTTCTGGAGTGATATTCTTTAAAGCCTTAGTAGGAGTGCGATTTATTATGTAATTTGCACAGTTAATTGCTTCTGCCCAAAAACTAAGACCAAGTCCTTTAGATTGTAGCATACAATTAGCCATTTCCTTTAAGGTGCGATTCTTCCTTTTAGCTACACCATTTTGTTGTGGAGTATATGGAACAGTATGTTGCATTTGAATTCCATTCTCAGTGCAATAGTTGATAAATGTGTTTTTAACATATTCTTCGCCATTATTAGATCTTAACTTAAGAATTTGATGTCCAGATTGTTTTTCAACAAAGGCCTTGAAGGCCAAAAAAGTGTTAAATACTTCACTCTTGAGTTTTAAGAAGTATACCCAAGTGCGTCTGGAGAAATCATCAATGAAAGTTAAGAAATACTTGCAGCCAGAGAATGACACAACTGGAAGTGGACCACATAAATCACTATGCACAAGCTGTAAAGGGGCTGAGGCGTGCCAAGAGGCACGTTTTTCAAAACTGTCCCGATGATGTTTTCCGAGTACACATCCGGAACAAACACCATCTCTGCAAGATACCATAGGAAGACCTGTCACCATATTTTCTTTACATAGATGCTGAAGGGAGCGATAGTTTAAGTGACCAAATCGCTCATGCCAAAGTTTGCTCACTTCATCGTTATGAGCAACAAATACTGAGGGAAGATTTGATGACTCAAAGTTGTGAAACTTATACAACCTTGTAGAATCATCAGCAATGCCAGTAGCCAAAATCTGTTTAGGATCTCTTAAGTCCTTGATTACAACATCATGAGGTGAAAATTCAACGATTTTACCTTCACCTGAATGAGTTATCTGATATACAGATAGAAGGTTGCAGGATAAGGTTGGAACACATAATACATCATTAAACTGACCATTGTCTAGATGAACAGTTCCAGTCCCTACAACATTAAGAGATCTATCATCACCAACATATATATTTTTGGTGTTACAATCATTTAAAGAAGAAAACATGGCTTTGTTTTTGGCCATGTGATAAGAAGCTCCAGAATCAATGAGCCACTCATGAGAATGAGAAGAAGAAGATACATTTAATGCATAGCCAGACCGAGATGCTTGACAACCACATGCAGAAAGTGCCATTCCTGAAGATGAAGTTGAAGTTGAAGATTGCCCCAAATGGATGTTATGCTTCTTCATTGCTGCTTCCAAGGCTTCCATCTTCTTAAAGCATTTTGATTCTAAGTGGCCATCTCGATTACAAAAATTGCAATGTCTATCAGTCTTCTTTCCTTTGTTTTTATTTGTCTTATCATTTTGTTGAAATGATTTTTCATTTTGGGGTTGAAATTGCTTAGGACCCTTGTTTGGTTTAGGACCATTCTTTTTAGGATATGACTTCTTAGGATTCTTTGAATTTGGTTGCTGCTGGGCGGCTAATGCTTTCTTGGAAGAGTTTCCAAGATTAAGAAGACCAAGGTGTAAGAGTTTTTCTTGTTCTCTTATTAAAGAATCACAAAAAGAGTCAAAGGAAGGGGACTTGTAGTCTGTTCCTTGAGAAATAAAGGCTTCTCTTGTAGAATGGAAGGTGGAAACAAATACAGAGTAGGCTGGTCCCAACTTTGTAAGAATGGAATAGATAAGGTTACTATCTTCTTTCTTAACTTTAACACCTTCCAAAAGATATCTAAGCGTCTTGAACTTGGACAAGAAATCTTCAATGCAAGAAAAATTATTAGGGTCCAATGTAAGCAACTCATTTTCAAGTTGATGGGCTCTAATTTCATTTTTAATCCCAAAAACTTTATTGATTTGTTTCATTGCTTCATCAGGAGTATCAATTTCTGTAATATGGAATCTAAGATCTGGAGAAATAGACATCCCTATCAATCCACGTGCTTGATCTTGCCTATTTTCCCATTTAGCAGCCTTATCTTCATCCTTCGGTTTCTTTTCTTGGCCTGAGGCTATTCTGTAGAGACCTTTACTTCTAAGTAAATCCTCAATGTAAGCCAACCATTGGAAGTAGTTGGTGCTGTCAAGGGTAACTTGGTATTGACTTTCCATTTCAATGGAAACTGAAGCTAAAGATGCTGAAAATAAGTGTTCCAATGGATAGATCTTGAAAAATTAGGCTGGTTTAAAAAAAACGGCTTCCGGATGAAGAAGTTATGGCTTTTTGAAAAAAAGTTGTTGAAGTTGCCGACGAAGTGCGGGAATGTGCGGAAATGAAAAGGCCGCCCCCACAAAATGGAGACTTGAACCCAAGACCTCTACTCTCTTAAAATAGCTTTGAACCAATTGATCTATACAAAAAATTTGAGAGAGAGAGAGAGAGGGGGGGGGGGGGGGTACTTTGGGTTGCGTGCTTGCTTTGAGAAAGCTCTTTTTCCCTACAAAACAAAAAACACAAAACACAACACGGACATGCAAAGAAAACGAACCTTATGGCTCGAAGTTAGCTTTAGCCGAAAAACTAAATATTTTCAAAAATGAACCTTGTGGCTCAAAGTTAGCTTTGGCCGGAAACTAAATATTTTCCTCAATGTTTTTGATTTTCCGAGATCACCCTAAGGCGCAGGGAAAAGAGCATACGCATGAGAAAAATCCTTCATTTCTGTTTCTTATTTGCCCAGATCGCACAGAGTCGCAGGGCAAAGAGCATACGCAGAAATGAAAGGTATAGATTCGGTAATAAAAAGGCTAAATAAACCGAAATCGAAATAAACAGAGAGAAAATAACAGTAAACTGCAAATAAACACTGTATACCTCCAGATCTTGAAAATGACGCAACTAGGGCTACCGGAAACCTTTTCGCGTGAAACGAAAGGGGTTCCTCACTAGAACAGATGCTCCCAACACAACAGAGCAGTCCTCTCGGCCCGAAAGCAGTCAGAAACAACAGATCTAGGAAACGGCAGTCGGATGCAGTTCTACCGGCTTCAGATTTGGATCACCAACAGACGCGGCCCTCAAATAGCTCTGATACCATGTAGGAATTTACAGGGTAAGTTCCTCAGACAGAACACCAAAAGGACACCGCTCACAACCAGATCACAGATCAATATACCAGTATTTTGACGTGGTTAAAACCCTTAAAGAGGGAAACAGTCCACGGCCTGAGGCAACGCGGCCACTTCAGGCAATTTATTAATAAAAGAATGAAAATTTACATATGTTTCTCTCATGCACGGATTACCCTACAAATGACCCTCCATGCGCTTTAAATAGAATTCATGGACCAATCAGGTGTCAAGCCACGGATCAAGTGTCAGTAATACCGAGGAGAGAATGAACCGTTGGATCACTACATATCGTGACCGTCGGATTGTAAGTTACAAAATGTACAACGGTAAAGAAACACACTTTACCTAACCTAGACCTAACTCTACACTAGACCAAGTTGTATTTAACTATTTCCTATGTGTCGGAATATCCTAACACCTCTCCCTAGCAGCTTTCTTTCTGTCTTGTTCAGCAATTGCTTCAAGAGCTTTTTTTATAACCTCCGCACTAGAAACCATACAAGGCATTGCATCTGCATCATGTGCAGAGAGTCTAGCCAGATGGTATTTCAATCGTGTAACCCCTCCTGACATCTTGGTCCCACACAATTTGCATGATATATATGCCCGATTTGCCCCACCAACAGCCTCCCCATACTCCCAAAATGGGTCCAAGGCTTTTGGCATATTTGACATTTGTAGTAACTTATTCAAACCTAGGGCACAAAAAACCAAAAAATTGGCATTGAACCCCCAACACAAAAAATAATAAGTAATAACCACCTCATTTAAAAAAAATGACTACATTATTTGCATTTTGCAATGTGAATGAAAAATGGCAATAAGAGGGTGCATAAGAAAGTTGAAAAAAAAAATGAAGCTTGCTGTCCAAATATGGAGAAATCAGAAAACCCTTGCATTGGCTCATGGGCATGAAAATCATAACAAATGGAAAAAAACAAAACAAAATGTTGGTAGGAAAAGAGGCAAGCAAGCATAACTCTAAATCTATGAAAAAATCATTAACATGGGCATTTTTAAGAACATACTTGTTAATGGAAGAAATGAAGTTTGTCTCATTGTTCTTCAATCTTTGATCCACAAAAAAATCTTACTAGGTGGTGATAATCGTTGTTTGATCCTCAAACCCTCCTTGACAACCACCACAAAACTCTTTCCCTTCCTTCTCCAACACTCAGAAACATAAATGAAGAAAAGAAAAAAAATGATTTTCCCTTTCTCTCGCCGCGGCATAACACGCCTGGCGATATTTTAGGTCGTCTCGTGATATTTTGCCGAGATATCGGCAATATTTTGGAAATATCGGGATATTTTCGGGAGCTAAAATATCGCGATATTTCGGCTCGCCGAAAATATCACGATATTTTCGATATTCGGCGATATATCGCCGATATTATCATCACTGATAGGGATAACTCGCTTTCTCCTTTAGGATTACCGACTATGTCACAGAAAATTCATGTTTCTTTATGGAATAGAGTTCCTCATAAATTCGACTATGCTACAAGCATATGCCACAGAGTATTCGGATGCTCTTCAACCCTTTGCTTATCCTTTTGGTTTATTGATCTTGGTCTTCTTCAAAAGGTCATCTCAGTGTTTCATCTTTTCTCCAAAAGCTCTTTCAACCATAAGCTCTGATACCATGTTGAAATTCGATTGCAAGTTGAATTTCTAATCACGATAATTACTTGTGACTGATATGCGTATTTTATTTTTAGCATTCACTTCATTCAGTTATGTCAACAAGAAATTATACATTCAATTATGCAAGTATAAAGAAAGTAGAGATCACAATGACAAAGAGACAACACAAGTTTACCTTGAGAAAACCCATAGTAGGAAAAACCTAACAATCCTTTCCTTATAAAATCATTGTCAATAGGAGAGATATCCAAGTCATAGACAAATTGACTAGTAGACCAATTATCCAAGTGCCAAGTCAGCTCTCCATGAACAACAATAGCCTTCAACAGTCATAGGAATTCTTCCATGAGTCTGCCCAAGATATGCCACATGTCTTCTCTCAATAGAGCTGAAATTCTGCCTGTAATCCAGTCTTAGTCCTTGTCCTAGTGCCACAAAAAACAACCTCAGTGCTCGTCCTAGGGCCACAGAAAACTTGTCCTTGATCACAGAAGAATATGCCTTAGGTAGCTCGCATTTCTTAGAAGAATAGTGCCTCAGACATCTCCGAATTTCCTCACCACAGATAAAGTGTGAATTGGTTTCCAAATGGTGGAGCAATGATGCCAATATATAGTTGTTTCCTCATCCGAAAAGGTGCCTCTAAAGGCTGAGCCGACTTGACTTTTGGAGGGTTGACTTGGTCAACTTAGAGACACAAAAACATACTTTTAAAAATTCAAATTTTCTTTCTTTTAAATGTCCAAATGGGACATGATAAAATAATTTTTCTTTTGACTCAAATAAATTCATTTTGACTCTTCACAAAATCATAATGATAAAATATACATTATGAAGACGGAAACTAGTTATAATTTCAACAAGATTATTGGATACCTTGGCATTCCATTTAGAATAGGTTTATTGTCAACAACCATGTGGGATTGGTATCTTCAAAGGCTTAATGCTAAACTGCAATATTACAATCTGAAGACCTGCTTTCTATCGATACAAGCAATATGAAAGCAAGTCCCATCACCAACTCGGGCCACTGGAGTTTTGGTGTTTGGAATCGATTTGCAGTGGTCTCACCCGTGTTCTGGGATTTTACAAGCAACTCATATTTATTATATTTCTTGTTGGTTCTCTAGCTATATACAATTTTTATATCCTTTTTATGGGAAAAGTTAGTGCGATAGGCCTTCTAATGGTTTAATGGAATGACTCATATTTATTATATTTCTTGTCGGTTTACCAGCTATACAATTCCTAAATCCTTTTTATGGCCAGCATTAGTGAGATAGGCCTTCCCATGGTTCAATGGGATGTTTGTAGTTTTCTCAAGGGAGGACTGGGCTTTACTGATATAATTTTATAGGGTAAAACTTAGCGACTAATCAGGTTGTTCTTGTTTAGGAGGAGTCATGCCTTGGCAAATTCTTTTAGGTTCATCTGGACCAAATTCTCCTCCAATCTTTGTGATATTATTTTACTTAGGCTTGGGTTGTGTTGCCAAGTTTTAAAAAATGGTTTTTCTCAAAGTGGGGGAGGATGGGTCCTAGTCTTCATTCCCACTTACTGATTTATGAGCATTTTGTTGTTGAAATCCATTATCTTCAAGCACTAACATTTAGCAGGAAGGGGATCTTCGGGATCTTCCTTTGGAAGAGCCCCTACGATCTTAACTCTATGACATAGAGAGAGTGGTAGAGGCCAGCACAACAAAAGGCTTTTCTCACTCAATTAATTATCAAGGAGATTTAGAAGCTGATTCAAAGGATTTATTTAAAATGAATTTTCAGATGAAGGTGATGATTTGGAGGGACTCATGTTGGAGTTTTGATAAACCACTTCAACCCTACAATTGTAAACAGTTGTGTTTATTGTTGAATCAGAAGAACCCCTTGCACCTACACTGAATGGTAGATGGAATGCCCCAATCCAAAGAACAGATGGAGTCAAAGGCTACAAATTTCTGTATTTTATACAAGTGTGTCATTGTTTGGCTTGTCACCGACAGGGGCTGCCTACAAACTGCCACTTAGCCAAGAGTGATTGCCAGCTAGCCAAAAGTAGCTGGCGGCACGTTCAACAACATCCTCCATCAAGCTTCTGTGTTAACACACATTTGAGAATCACCTTGCTAGCTCTTGAAGGGATTTGGTGATATCTGTTTTCATGGGCCTTTGGCACAGGATTCAGGTATCCACTTAGAGAGCCATTTGCACCATTTTGGAGGGCTTCTTCATCATCTGGATCTCCTGTAACATAATTCGAACCTAAAAAGTGCACTTTTAAAGATTGGGATAGCCAAAACGTTTTTTTACCGATTAGAGGTGCAAAGAATGCTAATATACTTTACGTATTCAAATCTTCTCCGTCTTTGTAGTGCTGAGATAGTTGCCTGATTTTACAGAGCTTTCATTGTAGATAGTTCTTATCTCTGCGCATTAATTCTTTGTTAGTATAATAAGTATTTCCTAAAAAGAATTATTAGCCATCTTTGTAAGTATAATAGGTATGTTCTCAATTACTTGCCAAAAGTGTTCTAATGATTGGGGATGCAAAGAATGGTGATATACTTACATACTCGAATGATCGAATCTTATTCCAGCCCTTGTAGAACTGACAAAGTTGCCCAATTTTGTATAGCTTTCTTTATACATAGTTTTAATCCCCGTTCAGTAATTCTTTGTTAGTATAATAAATATTTTCTCAAAAAAATTAATCACTGAATAACCTTAGGCAACTGTTGACAATAGGTAAGTGTTATGCTGGTGCTACAAAGGTTCTTGGATTTGAACTTTCTGCACTTCTAGTATGGTTTATCTTGAGTTACACTCCTTACATTGTTTGGCATGCAAGGGTTTCAATTCGATACCAGTTTCTGCTGTTACATGTTTATTCACTGGTTTAATGTGTATTTAGGTAACTCGTTACCTTATGTTTTAAATTGCAGCAGTTGCTGGTGATAGTGTGAAGAATTTCCTGTGAAGTTTGGCATAAATATTAGCATTTGGACGCCACATCATTCCCAAGGCTGAGTTTAACGACCTTGCTTACCACTCGACCATATGCCAATGGAACAATTTCATATATGAAAATATAACATGAAACTGGCTATAAAAATGATATAGAAATATACAAATGTCATATCCTTCTACCAGTGTTTATACATTTTTATTTCTCACAAATGAAACCAAAGTATCATTTACATTCTTGTCGTTGCGAAATTAGTTTCTTGAGCAGTAGATGGACCATCATGTTGAGAACCGTCATATTGTAGGTCTGAGTGCCACTGAGTAGAATATGCAATGTGCATGCAATCAGGTATGGGTAACAACTACTTCACCTCCATTGTCCATCCCATGCTATCCTCAACCAAACCCATCTGAATGCTTGTAAGAGTTGAATACAATTCCTGCGAAACTTCTCCTGGAGCTCCATTCCTATAAATCAATCTGTAGACATACAAGAACAAAACACTTTCATACACTTTACTAAGATAGTAGTGCCAGGATTAGGGAGCTGGGCAAGGGTATCAAAATAAACAGCATCATAGCATGTCCTGCAATTCCTCTTGGTTGAGCAAACAAAAAATCATTTTCGTCAATCATGTAATAAGAAACACTACATATTCTTCTTAAGATTGAGGTACTCACTCTGTAATGTAGTTTTACCTAAATATATTATAAAACATTTATTCAGGACTGTAATTATTCTTAATTCTAGCCTAAGAGGTTAATTTAATTTTAAAACTTTCCTAAATTTAATAGTGTTTTTATTGTTAGACTACAATGCATATGAAGATGAATTTTCCAGTTCTAGTGCATTTGGATGCGTTTTGGCACTTGCTCTATGCAATTTTCCAGAACATGTTTTACACAAAACTAGAGAGAAAAGCAATGTTTTGTCAAACTCATGCAACTAAACTCTAATAAGCATGCACAAATCATGGAACAGAAAACTAAGCTGGCCTAAATCTAAAAGGCCAAACTTAAAATCATGAACAAGCACTTCTACATGCTGTTGTTGCAATAGGTGTGTCATACACATTGCACTCTTGTAGTCGAGCAGGTAATGATTGCTGAGCAGTAGCAGGGAATAAATGCTGAACAATAGCAAGGAATAAATGATGAGTAGTGGCAAGGAATAAATGTAGATCACTCACAGGCAATGAATGCTAAGCAGCAGTAGTTGGCAATTAATTGCTGCTGGTATCCAGCATATAGATTTGAAAAACCATAAATGATTTATAGTTTTGTTATATATATTTATATATGTTACTCGGGTACCTGTCCCTCCCAAAAATATTCAGGTATCCTATGTTCTTGCGTTCTGGGGAACTTTTGGACCCTTAGGAAACATCCCCACACTGCTGAGGACTTCATCAGGGACTCTGTGACTTGTTGGCCGTCCCCAAAACAGTCTAAGCAGATTTCAGGGATGTCCTGGACAGATTTCAGGGATGTTCTAGGCACAGATTTCAGGGATTTTCTGGGCAAATTTCAGGGATAATTAGGCATATATCTTTACTTTTTACAATCATGGACATTGATGATTGGACAACATGATTTTTTGTGAAAAAAATCACCCGATTCCCTACTGCAGCAACTGATTAGATTTCTCCTACTTGTTAATTTCCGAATCAAGTTATTTACAGTGTTACACAGTAAACATCGAAATAAAATCTATTGCAGCCTTCACAACCTAAAACGTTGATTTGGGGTAGCATCGGATGTGCTCTAATCCTCAAATTTTGCAGGGAGGCTTGGGCACAGGTATTCCAAAGAACCCAGAAAGCGTTTTGGGAAATTCCACCCAAAAGTGATTTTATTAAAATAATTAATATTTTTTATGGGGTTCTTAAATCTAAACTTAGAAAAAATAAAATATTAATGGGTATTACTCTAATCACGGGTGAAACTTTTAGAAAAAACCATGGATCAAGTCAAATCGATCTGAGCCTTTGATTATGTTTTAATCTAGGCCGTTGGTTGCCCAACAAGAAGATATAAGAAGGGACTTGATGGTCATTTGGAAAACACACAGAGGGATAGAGAAAATCGATTTTCTGAAGTGAGAAGTTCTCAGGAGGAAAAATCGATTAAGGAAATCTTTTGCAATTGAGGGGCAGGGATAGCAGCTTCCGAGAGAGAGATTCTCAGCCGGAGATACATCAGCAGAGAGAGGCAGTAAGTGATCCAGAAGCCTTAACGCAGAGATTGCACAGGGCTAGAAGGGCCACGCAGAGGCAAAGAGAGAAAGTCGAAAATCAGAGTAGAAGGTCAGTTTCAATAGCCGGAAGCTAGGGTGTGAGACCGGGAGGCTATGAGCAGTGACTCTGGGCTACTGATCGAATCCTCAGCTGGGTGACGCAGTGCCTGTTGAAATTTGGTACCAGAGGACAGGTGGTTCCCTAAGGCTTTGATCTTTGGCATAGGGAAAAGTGTCCAAAAGAATTTAATTTTTCTCCTAAAGTAACTTTATAATTTTTATAAAGTTAAATTTAATTTAAAAGTGACTTTAAGTGATAAAGTTATTAAGTCTAATTTTAAAGTGACTTTTATAAAGTCAATGAAAAATTAAAAAGGAAAAGTGACTTTGGAAATAAATGACTAAGTGGGTTTTTATTAAAGTGGGGTGAATTAAAAAATAAAAAGTGAGATTTAAATGAGCATTTAATCTCAGCTTTAGATCTCAATGTATTTCAGCCATTGGATTTAGGGATCACCCAAAAGTCACTTGGGGTTAGATTAAAGGAGGAAAAGGTCATTCATTCTTTCATGAGCAGATTGGGAGAAGGAGAGCAAGAGAGCAAGAGAGATTTCTGAGCAGGGAGGAGAAGGAGACAGCAGCTTGGCACACATTCCAAGGCAGCAGTTGAGCAGATTTGTACAACTGGTTCAGCACACAGTGAAAGGCAGATTTTGGCACGATTTTCGAGGAGTGGTTTGCACAAAAATCGAGGAGCAGTTTGCTGGTTTTTCTGCACGCAAAACGAGGGCCGTACAATGCATTTATTGCAGGCCGTACAACGCATTTAATGCTGTCAGTACAGCTGCATTTAATGCTGAAAGTGGGCACGAAAATCGAGGAGGCCGTACAACATTTATTGCTGTCCTGTTTGCTGTAATTTCTAGATTGCTGTGAGGCACGGGAAAAGAGATAAGTTGTAAATTTGCTTGCTGATTTTTGCTGAATATTTCTCACTATAAAAAGGCAATTTTCAGAAATAAAGAAGAGCTCTCGAACTGGTTTTTCCCAAGAGTTGTAGGGGGTTTTCCAGGGTCAAGTTGACCAAAAATCTCAGTGTTTAAATATTTTTATTTCTGCAATTTCCAGCATTCTGTAAAATTTCCAGAATTTGTGTTTTCAGCTTGTTAAATGTATGGTTATGGAAAAGGGCATTTAACAACATGGGAGAAATAAGGTGAAACTGAAAACCGAGGTGGGAAAACAGAAATTTCTACATGGTATCAGAGCTTGAGCGCTGAAGGGCAGTTTGAGACAGCAAAAGGAAAAATTACAGCTGTTGATTTTTCACTCAGAAAATTCCAGCAAGCTGATTTTTTCATAAACAACAGTTTTATCTTTACTACAGTAGTGCTATTTTTCAGTTTTAGGAAAGCAGGATGTCATTGGGATTGAGGGTGGAGGATAGGCTGGATGGGCATACAAATTACAACGTTTGGAAGGAGAGAATGCAGAGTATCTTTGAGGAGGCAAAAGTCTGGGATATCATGGTGCATACCACATAGAACCCTGTTGTTGTGCCTACTGATACTACTCAGTTGACAGCTTATAATAAAAAGAACAACAAGGGTAAGAGGCTAATTCTAGACGGAATCAAAGACCATTGCATTCCTCATGTGAGAGGAAAGAGCAATGCCCATGAGATGTGGACAACATTGTTTAATCTCTACTAGAGTACCAATGAGAACCGGAAGATGGTCCTGAAGGAGAAGCTGAAGAACATTAAGATGGGTAATGATAGTGCAGCTGGATATCTCACAAATATTACTAATGTGAGAGATGAGTTGGCAGCGATTGGAGAGGCCATTCCACCCACTGAGTTGGTGCGGATTGCAGTGAATGGCCTCCCCCGTTCATGGTTGAACTTTGTTGATGAGGTTTGTGCACGTGAGACCCTTCCCACATGGGAGAGGTTTTGGGATGATTGCATTCAGACAGAGATCAGGAAAGGTCAGCTTGGGGCAGCCAAGCCAGTTGAGCACGATGAGGATGTAGCATTGGTGGCAGGAGGCAAGAAAGGCAAAGGGAAGAAGCAGGCTTCCACAAGCAGTGGTGGGGGCAAAGGCAAAGGTAAAGGTAAACAGGGGAACACACAAAAGGACTATTCAAAGGTGAAGTGTTGGAATTGTCAAAAGATGGGACACTATGCAGCTGTGTGTCCGGAGAAGAAGAAGAAGAAGGGGAAGAACCAGGACGTGGCAGCTTCAGCAAAGATTGAGGACTTTGCAGGTCGTTTTGACCGGGAGTTTGCGTTCACTACGTGTGAGTCCTCTAGAGCAGGATCACCTGCCACACAGGTTCAGAGGGAGCATGCTTTTCGCTCGATTAGCGGAGCATCTTCAGGTATCTGGTATGTGGATAGTGGGGCTTCACGTCACATGACAGGAGTCCGTGAGTACTTCTCAGAGCTTTCAGAGAGTGGCACTGATATAGAGGTAGTACTCGGTGATGGCAGAGTTGTTAGAGCAGTCGGGGTGGGGACACTGACATTTCAGAGGGAGTCTAAACCTCCCTTGAAAGTGTTAGATGTTCTTTATGTGCCAGGGATGAGGAAGAACCTCATATCCGTCTCAGCTTTGGAGGACAGAGGATATGAGGTACTGTTCAGGGGAGGACAGGTGTTGATGTATCCCAGGGGCACTCCAGCGGATTCAGCTAGAGTGATAGGTGTACGCCATGCAAAGGTGTACAAGTTTGCATTCCAGCCCCTTTTGGCATTGAGCAGTAGTACCGACAGCAGAGCTAGCAGTTCTGAGCTTGTGAGATTTAGCACCGCAGGATGGGACATATGTATCATGGAGCCTTGAGGACATTGCGGGAGATCACTACAAGTGTGCCAGATTTCAGTACTGATCACTTTGATACTTGCAAAGGTTGTGCGATGGGCAAGTTTGCCAAATCCCCTTTTCCCAGCAATGACAGCAGAGCGACTGGGATACTTGATTTGATTCATTCTGATGTGAGTGGTCAGATGTCTCATGTTTCCTTGAGTGGATATGAGTACTATGTTTTATTCATTGATGATCACTCCAGGAGAACTTGGATTTATTTCTTGAAGACCAAGAGTGAGGTCTTCAAGCGGTTTCAGGAGTTCAGAGCTCTTGTGGAGACACAGAGAGGTCGGAAGATCAAGTCCCTGAGGTCGGACAATGGAGGAGAGTACACCCTTGGAGAGTTTGTTGATTATTGTGCGGAGGCAGGCATTAGGAGGGAGTTCACTGTTCCTTACAACCCCCAGCAGAACGGGGTTGCGGAGAGGAAGAACAGATCCATCATAGGGGCTGCCAAAGCCATGTTACATGATCAGGGGTTGCCATTGTTCTTGTGGGCAGAGGCCTGCAACACAACTGTTTACTTGCAGAATAGGAGTCCGCATCGTGCCTTGGGGCACATGGCTCCGGAGGAGGCTTTCTCTGGGAAGAAGCCTGATATTGGTCATCTTCATATCTTTGGATGCATTACATACTCCTATATACCCAAGGAGAAGAGGACCAAACTAGAGCCCACCGCAGAGAAGGGTATCTTTGTGGGCTACAGTGAGACCTCAAAGGCCTTTTGGATTTACATTCCTACACAGAGGAGAGTTGTTGTCAGACGGGATGTGAAGTTCGAGGAGGACAGGGCCTTTAGGAGGTCACGGGAGTTAGAGTATCTGGATCAACCAGACCCTCAGCAGCAGTTGAGTCAGTCGCAGGGATCCAGTGGGCAGGGATCAGGAGGATTCGGAGGTAGATCTATGAGGATGTCAGGTTCGTCAGTGAGTAGTGGCTCGCCGAGCCAAGAGGGGTGGTGCTCTGGGCAGCATGCAGAGCAGTTCACAGAGCAGTTCACTAGGGAGTCCACTGATGGACAGTTCACACGATACCTCAGCTTCTACAGGTTCAGGTGCAGGCAGGAGGACAGCAGACAGACAGTGAGGAGTTCAGGCTACTGATGGTGATGAGGAGGAGGAGTTTCATTCTCCTATGGGAGAAGCATGCTTAGGGAAGAGAAAGCCCAAGTGGCTTCAGGACACCTTGAGAGATGCCACATCTGTCGCTGAGCCGAAGAGGCCAGTCAGAGAGAGTAGACCACCTGAGAGGTTTTGTAGCTATATGGCGATGGTTACCAACATCCTTGACTCTGAGCCTTCTAGCTATGAGGAGGCAGCTAGCCAACAGGTCTGGAGAGAGGCCATGCAGGAGGAGTATTCTTCTATCATTAAGAATGATGTTTGGGAGGTGGTGCCGAGGCCTGAGGGAAAATCTGTGGTTACTTCCAGATGGCTTTACAAGGTAAAGCATGCTGCAGATGGCAGCATTGAGAAATTCAAAGCAAGGTTTGTGGCTAGAGGGTTCTCCCAGGTAGAGGAAGTTGATTATGAGGAGACCTTCGCTCCCATGGCTCGATATACTTCGATCCGCTCCATTATATCGATAGCAGCAGAGATGGGTTGGAAGATCCACCAGATGGATGTGAAGACTGCATTTCTCAATGGCTTCATACAAGAGGAGGTGTACATTGAGCAGCCACAAGGCTTTGAGGTGCATGGGAAGGAGTCCCATGTGTGCAGACTGAAGAAGGCCTGAAGCAAGCTCCCAGAGCTTGGTACTCCAGGATAGATACATATTTGCAGGGGATGGGTTTCACAAAGAGTGAGGCAGATCCGAACCTTTACTTTATTATGATTGGTGAGGAGCCTCTCATTCTGGTGTTGTATGTGGATGACTTGGTCATTACAGGTGCAGAGAGACTCATAGAGCACTGCAAGAGAGATCTTGCGACGGAGTTTGAGATGAAGGACATCGGCTTGATGCATTACCTTTTGGGCTTGGAGGTGTGGCAGGAGGAGGGGCATTTCTTCCTGGGGCAGGGGAAGTATATTGTGGACATCCTTAGCAGATTCCACATGGAGGATTGTAGACCCATGTCGACACCGATGATTACCAACTGGAAGAAGCTTCATGCTTCGGATTTCGAGTTGGTGGATCCCACATTGTACAGGCAGCTGATTGGTTCCTTGATGTATTTGGTCAACACTAGACCAGATATCTGTTTTGCAGTCAACACGATGAGTCAGTTTATGTGTGAGCCTAGGAAGGTTCACTGGGTGGCTGCAAAACACATTTTGCGGTACTTGCAGGGGATAGTGGATTATGGTCTGGACTACAGGCAGGGAGATGGAGTGAGATTGGCAGGATACACTGATTCTGATTGGGCGAGTTGTGCTTGTAATAGGAAGAGCACTTCAGGGTGCTGTTTTGGGTTGTGTTCAGCAGTAGTGTCATGGTTCAGCCGGAAGCAGTAGTCAGTAGCACTGAGTTAAGTGGAAGCAGAGTATATGGCAGCCAGTCTAGCTAGTTGTGAGGCTATCTGGCTTCGCAAGATGTTGTTTGGCTTATTTGGTCAGCCGTTGAGACCTTCAGTGATTTACTGTGATAATCAGAGTTGCATTAAACTCACGGAAAATCCAGTATTTCATGACAGGTCAAAGCATATCGGGATCAGATATCATTTCATCAGAGACTATGTTCAGAAGGGAGCTGTGAAGCTCGAGTATATTTCCACTGATGAGCAAGTTGCAGATATTCTTACCAAAGCCTTACCACGGGGCAAGCATGTCTACTTCAGAGACAAGATGGGTGTGGTGAGGAACACCTTCCTCGGTAAGAGGGAGTGTTGAAATTTGGTACCAGAGGACAGGTGGTTCCCTAAGGCTTTGATCTTTGGCCTAGGGAAAAGTGTCCAAAAGAATTTAATTTTTCTCCTAAAGTAACTTTATAATTTTTATAAAGTTAAATCTAATTCAAAAGTGACTTTAAGTGATAAAGTTATTAAGTCTAATTTTAAAGTGACTTTTATAAAGTCAATGAAAAATTAGAAAGGAAAAGTGACTTTGGAAATAAATGACTAAGTGGGTCTTTATTAAAGTGGGGTGAATTAAAAAATAAAAAGTGAGATTTAAATGAGCATTTAATCTCAGCCTTAGATCTCAATGTATTTCAGCCATTGGATTTAGGGATCACCCAAAAGTCACTTGGGGTTAGATTAAAGGAGGAAAAGGAGGAAAAGGTCATTCATTCTTTCATGAGCAGATTGGGAGAAGGAGAGCAAGAGAGCAAGAGAGATTTCTGAGCAGGGAGGAGAAGGAGACAACAGCTTGGCACACATTCCAAGGCAGCGGTTGAGCAGATTTGTACAGCTGGTTCAGCACACAGTGAAAGGCAGATTTTGGCACAATTTTCGAGGAGTGGTTTGCACAAAAATTGAGGAGCAGTTTGCTGGTTTTTTTGCACGCAAAACCAGGGCCGTACAATGCATTTATTGCAGGTCGTACAACGCATTTAATGATGTTCGTACAGCTGCATTTAATGCTGAAAGTGGGCACGAAAATCGAGGAGGCCGTACAACATTTATTGCTGTCCTGTTTGCTGTAATTTCTAGATTGCTGTGAGGCACGGGAAAAGAGATAAGTTGTAAATTTGCTTGCTGATTTTTGCTGAATATTTCTCACTGTAAAAAGACAATTTTCAGAAATAAAGAAGAGCTCTCGAATTGGTTTTCCCCAAGAGTTGTAGGGGGTTTTTCCAGGGTCAAGTTGACAAAAAATCTCAGTGTTTAAATGTGTTTTAATGGTTGTTTATTACTGCTGATTTTTATTTCTGCAATTTCCAGCATTCTGTAAAATTTCCAGAATTTGTGTTTTCAGCAATATTTATTTTTTTAGCTTGTTAAATGTATGGTTATGGGAAAGGGCATTTAACTACATGGGAGAAATAAGGTGAAACTGAAAACCGGGGTGGGAAAACAGAAATTTCTACAGTGCCTGGAAGGGTTGACGTTGGGACAACATAGAGGCAGCGCAGAGCTAGCACAGTGCTTGCGAAGGGCACCTCATCTAGCAGCTGGATCAGCTAGGATTTCTCAGTGATTGTGTGAGGTAAAACTCAGAAAGCTTCTGCCAGTATTTGTCTCTGTAACTGAATAACCCTGTGAGTTATTTAGTGATGTATTCAAAATTTGCTACTGCTTAATAATAATAAACCCTCAAAGCTGTTGCACCGGTTTCCCTGCATTGGGTTTGTCCGGGGACTATTTGTCCAAAAATAACTGTGTCTTATGTGTTGCATTATTCTTTATTTCTTAGTATTTTGTTTCCACAAATATATTAATTAAGTGAAGGTTGTAGATGTATTTACTTCGAAATTTACCGTAGAAGATAGTAAATAACTTGTATGATTTAATCAAGTAGGAGAAGTAACATCAGTTTGCTGTAGTAGGGATTTCAGTGTAGGAATTTTCACATGGTATCGGAGCTAGTGCAAGAGAAACAAGAAGAGCAGAACCAGAAACCCCAGCACTGAGCAGAAGGGGAAATCGAAAAGCTATAGGAGGCAGCAAGTCGAAACCCCAGAGGGTTTGCGCAGTTCTAGCCGGAGGATTGAAAATTCGAGGTAGTCTCTCTCTCCGAGTGAGTTGACGAAGAGAAAAGAGCTTCCAGTTCAAATTTTTGCAGTGGCAGAGGGAGCAGCGTTGAGCCTCAGCGTGAGGAGCAGTTGGTGGACGCAGATTTTTTAGTAGGCAGCTTTGCCGGGTTGAAAAGACGTCAGAAGAAAGAAGCAACAAAGCATAGTGAGGGAATACTTCCTTAGTGATTTCTTGTCGAGGAAATCAACATTTCTCAATTGTTGAGTAGCAGAGGAGTAGTAACTTACCAGCTCTATCAGGGGGTGCGTATGTCAGTCTAGGAGGTACGCAGTAGGGAGAAAGAGGGAGTTGTTCGATAGTTTTCGGAGGAGATGGCAACCAGTGGCTTGAGGGATCGGGACAGGTTGGATGGGGCTTCCAACTATGCCATCTAGAAGGCTAGGATGACCTTCTTGCTTGATGAGCATGCCCTCAAGATGTACGTTGATAATGTGGTGGTTGAACCTGCGGATGCAAATCCACTGAAGAAGTACAAAGTTGAGATGGCTAAGGCAAAGAGGATGATCCTGGATGGAGTCAATGATCATGTGGTGTGCCACGTTGCTAGCCAAGGGACCGCTAAGGAGATGTGGGATGCCTTGGCCACATTGTATCAGGGAACTTACGAGTAGTGGAAGATGTACTTAGAGCAGAAGTTGAGATCTGCTCAGATGCAGAAGGGGGAGAGAGTGGATTCGTTCCTTACGAAACTAAAGGATACCCGTCATGAGCTATCAGCTACGGGGCATACACCTCAGGATTCAGAGTTAGTAAGACTGGCTCTAAATTCCGTCTCAGATGATTGGCAGATCTTTGTCCAGAGTATCCTGGGCAGAGCAGCATTGCTAAATTGGGACGAGTTTTGGGTAGCTCTGAAACAAGGAGTTGAGAAGAGACCTTCTCAACGTCAAACTTGGTTGGAGCAAAAGCAACAATGGGTCGAAGCCCAAAGTGGAGGAAGAGGATAACGCAACCCTTGCATCGAAGGGGCAGCATGGGCAACAAAGAAGAAATAAGTGTTGATTTGGGGTAGCATCGGATGTGCTCTAACCACAAAAATTGGTGGAGAGGATATAGCACATGAGATCTCCAAGACCCAGAAATGGTTTGGGCAAAATCTAACCAGTTTGGGAGATATTAAAATAATTAATATTTTTAATGGATTTCCTAAGTCTAAACTTAGGAAAAATAAAATATTAATGTGAATTAATATAAAATTGAGTTAGAATGGTCCAAAAGTCATGGATCAAGCCAAATCTAATCTTAGCCGTTGATTAGTGATTTAATCTCGATCGTTGATGGACCAACGAGAAAAGTATAATAGGAGGCTCGAGGGTCAGTTGGAGAACACACCGAGTTGATCAAGAATTCGATTTTTTGGGGCAGGGCTTGTTGAGGAAATCGAAGGAGTGATCAAAGTTGTAACTGAGGGGCAGTGAATGCAGTAGCAGAGAGGCAGAGATAGTACTATAAGCATCAGCGCAAAAGCCAGGAGAGGGTTGACGCAGAGCCAGCTAGAGGCCACATAGAGGTAGCCAGGAGTTGCGCAGAGTCTGAGGAAGGCCAGCGTGGGAGACACAGAGCCCTGAGAGGTTGACGCTGGGCCTGAAAGGCTGAAGCTGGGCCAGAGAGGCTGACACAGACCCTAGAGGCTAATGCTGGGAGATTTCGTGGGGCAAATTGGGGCTAATATCGTCTTTGACCGAGAGGTACTAATGTCGAGGGCATTCTCTGTTGGGTGAGCCATTTCTGGCACATAGATTGTATTCATAAACTACTAAATAATAAAACCCTAAGATAGCTGCATTGGTTTTCCCGCATTGGGTTTTTCTGGGGACATTAGTCCAAAAATAACAGTTTCACTTGTGTGCTTGTTTTTCCTTCAGTTGATGATTTGTATGTGTTGACACTGTACTTGTATTTATTTTCAGTATTTAAATGGTAAATAACTTGTTAATTAACAGAACAAGTAGGAAGAAATAAATTAGAAAGTACAGGAAGGATTTATAATAGTTAGACTTAGAAATTCCAACAAGAAGGACATCTCCAAGGTAAAGTGCTTTAGATGTGGCGAAAAGGGCCACTATGCATCGCAGTGTCCTTTGAAGAAAAAGGACAAGGATGAGAAGCATGATCCCAAAGTTGCAGCCGCGACGATTGATGAGGAGTTCGGCATGACAGTTGAGATACCTCCAGGAGGGAGGTGGGATGATATAGAGCTGTAGTCAAGAGGACTATAGATGGGCAGGATCCTTGAGGAGCCCACCTCTTGTATCATCACCTTGCTACGGAAGCCAATGATCAGGAGTAGCGGGATGGTGGAGTTTCAGTTGGTGCCATGGAGTGTTGATTTGATAGATGTAGTGGCTAGGAGAGCCAGAGACTGAGCAGCGCAGAGTAGTGAGGAAGTAGTGCGAGGAGGCACAGTGCAGAGCTTCAATAACGCAGAGTAGTGAGGAAGTAGTGTGAGGAGGCACAGTGCAGAGCTTCAACAGCGCAGTGGCTTCAGAGGTAGAATGGGACTAGCAGCAGTCAGGATGTCAGCACCGAGGAGTATCCACTAGATACTTATCCAGTTTTGGGTGCTTTCAGTTGCTTCTCTCAGCAACTAAGTTGCAGTGTTAGCAGTGGCAGTGCTAGCAACATAGCAGATGCATAATTTGAGAGAGAGTTGCAGTGCAGATGCAGTGTTGGGTAGCAGGACCAGCAGTAGCACGAATGCAGAGGGGCCTGTAATACGGATGTAGCATTGACAGTGGTAGTGTCAAAGGCAGCAGTACAATAGCGTCAACAACGCAATGGTTGGTGGACAACACATCAGACATCAACAACGCAAAGACGATGCTTCAAAGTCAGCGCAATATGCAGAGAGGCAATATATTGCTAGAGCACATTCCTTGTTAACAGGGAGTGTTGATTTGGGGTAGCATCGGATGCATAGTTTTAAAACTCCGACTCCGACTCCGACTCGGCCGAGGATCAACTCCGACTCCGACTCCGAAACGGTAATGACTCGGCCAACTCGATTTCAATGACTCGGTCATTGTAAAAAATACATTAAATATTTATTTTTTTTTATAAAAAAACATAATTTTAAAGATTTTAAACATAATTTTAAAGATTTTCATTCATGTTTCCAAACACATAGCATTATAATATAGATGAAAGACAACATATGATCAAAGTAGGCTCATGAACCAATCCATTATATCAAAATGGTACCCAATGGCAATACATAGTCAACTGTCATACATGATCAAAAACTCAAAACAAAAAACACATAACCAAGGAGGCTAGAAATGGCCTCTACAACAAAAGTAAACTGTGACCAGACTCCAGTACTAGTACTACAACTACTAGCTAGTAGCTACTGCCAGAGGAGCCAAGATCATGTCGATCAATCTCTGGATCATCATCAGAGTCAGACAGGGGGCCCCATGGCTCCTCCTCAACTGCAGTTGTAGAAGTGGTACCACTAGCAGGTTGTGCAACTGCAGCAGATGCAAGCTGAGATAGAGTAGATATGCGGTTGCGCTTCTGTCGTGGCTGAGCAGAGGAAGCACCTACAACTGGAGTCCTTGTTGGCTGTGAGACTGAGGCTGGTGGATTGGGATCTGCATTCAACTGAATAGCATGTTCAAGTTCAACTGATGTCTCGATATCTAAATCTAAATCAAGATCCTTATCAGGATCAAACTCTGTTGGATGACTCTCCACTACCCAATCTGATGTTGGATCAATGTCTTCTAACACAATGGGATCTAAATCAGGTCTTTTGTTCAGCAAATGGTTTCGTCTGAGCTGGAGGTTGTATTGGACATAAACTAGATCATTTAACCGTTTTTTATCCAAACGGTTTCTCTTCTTTGTGTTACTTGGGAGCAAGAGCGAAAACGGGAGCGGAAGCGACATTTTCAGAAGCTCCTGGTTTGGGAGCGAATCCCAGAGGAGTTCAACAACCAATGTCACTAACATCAAGGTACATAGAGGGATTGGTGCTCTTGATTAAATACGAGTTCCATACCTTAATACATGACAAAATTCAATGGAAACATTGCAATCCTCCAATCTTGAAATCTTGAAAAACTGATAAGTCTGTTGGATTTTGAATGAAATCTAAAATTCTACTTTCTCCATATGAAATCCAATGAGGCCGAAACCACTCTCAAACATCCTGAGTCATTTCATGGTAATGTTAAAAATTTAAGTAAAAAGATCAAAATGAAGATTAAGAAGAATGTCACTTTTACTTTAAGAATTTAACATTTCCATGAAATTTGAATAGCATATCAATAGTAGAGAGCATTTGAGTGTGTTAAATAGGGTTTGGGAGGGGGAAATGGACCCCAAATAACATTTAGCTAATTCATAAAAACACCTTGAAGTCCAAACCAATCAACAAACCCTTTAAACTTTCATTAAAATAATGTTAAATCGCTGTTTTAGTGGGTTACAAGCCGCTGTTTGTGACTCGGCCGAGTCAGTATGGGAAATGGCCGAGTTGGCTGACTCGGCCAACCGAGCCGTTTTTTGTACCGAGTCACTCCGGAGGGCAATGGAACGGACCAACTCGGCCATTTCCGTTTCGAAACGACCGTTTTTTAAAACTATGATCGGATGTGCTCTAAGCCTCAAATTTTGCAGGGAGGCTTGGGCACAGGTATTCCGAAGAAACCAGAAAGGGTTTTGGAAAATTCCACCCAAAAGTGATTTTATTAAGATAATTAATATTTTTAATGGGGTTCCCAAGTCTAAACTTAGGAAAATTAAAATATTAATGGGTATTAATCTAATCAGGGGTGAAACTTGTAGAAAAACCCATGGATAAAGTCAAATCGATCTGAGCCTTTGATTATGTTTTAATCTAGGTCGCTGGTTACCCAACTGGAAGATATAACAAGGGACTTGGGGGTCATTTGGAAAACACGCAGAGGGATAGAAGAAATCGATTTCCTGAAGTGAGAAGTTCTCAGGAGGAAAAATCGATTAAGGAAAGCTCTTGCAGTTGAGGGGCAAGGATAGCGACTTCTTGAGAGAGAGATTGTCAATCGGAGATGCATCAGCAGAGAAAGGCAGTAAGTGATCCAGAAGCCTGGATGTAGAGGTTGATGCAGGGCTAGAAGGGCCACGCAGAAGTGACGCAGAGGTAGAGAGAGAAAGTCGAAAATCAGAGCAGAGGGTCAGTTTCAGCAGCCGAAAGCCAGGGTGTGAGACTAGGAGGCTGAGAGTAGTGACTCTGGTCTAATGATCGAATCCTTGTTGGGTGACGTAGTGCCTGGAAGGGTTGACGCTGCGACAAAATAGAGGCAACGCAGAGCTAGCATAGTTCCTGCCAGGGGCACCTCATCCAGTAGCCGAATCAACCAGGATTTCTCAGTGATTATGTGAGGTAAAACCAATGTTCCACCAAGGTTCCGGGATGAGGGGGCGAGGGAGCGAGGGGGCGCGGGAGCGGCCTATGCAAAATCTCTCTACCATTTTTTAAGAAACGTGGGGGAGCGTCAGGGTCTTAAAAATTTATAAATATAAAATATAATTTATTAATTGAGTCCACTATGACAATTTGGTTTGAATTGAAAAGCTGCAAAGCATGATCATTGATATTAATTCTGGAGCAAGAAAGCAATGAATTTGAAAATTTACACAATCCTTCTTAGAAGAAAACTTAAACAAAGAGAGAATTGTCCTTCTTAGAAGAAAACTTAAACATAGAGAGAACTCAGAACTATAGTGGATTATGTATAATGATTTTGAGAAACTGGACTTCTAAGTTCTTGACATATTAGTTAGGCGGACCATAGATTTTCAACTAATAATATTAATATATGAATAGCCTATTTGGCAATGCTTCCATAGGACTAACCCATAGGTCTGATATACCTTCACAACTCTGTTTTAGATACTGCTAACCTAGAGAAAAAGTCTAAAAGAAATCATTTTTGGAACTTGGACTAAACGGAACCTGGATGCTTTTTCCACAGGTAAAGACCATAGGCCTAATATAGTAATAGATTGATTGTCTATTGTTTATTCAGTTCTTAGGTAACCATAGCGACAGCCATAATCTTGTGCCATAGATTTTTCCATCGGCAATCTCATGCAAAAAATGATAGACATGTAAGTGGAAGTTACTTTCTTCTTTTCATGTTGTTAGACTGCTTAGTTAGTTTCCATTTTACAGATCTTGTTGGTTTCTTTCTTTGAGCGAATGTATATTTTGAACCCTTTAAGTTCTCATGGGATCAAAATTAGATGTCAAGGCAGAATTTTGAGAAATCATATAGGAAAGTAGTTGGGTGGCTGGTGGAATATTAACATTCTGTATTTTAATCAGGGCTTATTATATCAACAATATTATATTTCAGTCAGGTCTCATCAACACAACGAATGGTAGTCAAGGAGGCAGTTTTTTAAGTTTTTACAAGTCAGATTTTTCACCCATACTTGTGGTTAATTGGTTCCTGGAAACAAAATAGTCAGATCCACTTTTCAGAACATGTGACAGTAAGCTCTTTTCCTAAACCTACTATCACCATGAACGGGGAGAGCCCATATTGAACCGATTCAAGGTCTTGGTTTTCCTAGCTTGCACTTTCAACAAATTGTATTAATTCACTGACTTTTTTTAGGTAATTTACCTTTTGTATACAATTCCTAATACAATCAATAATGATACAGGCACTGTTTATTAAAATTCGAACAGTGAAATTCAACACTGTGAGTGGAGCGCTCAGCGAACTTGCAAAGGCTGTGAGTGTGTTGTTCATGGTTTAGGGTGCCGTTTTTATAACATGAAACAACGATTTTCCAAAACCCTAAACGTTAATTAACTCTTAATTAAAGATTAAATTCAATGTTTAGTTAATTAAAATGGTTTTTAATGCATTAAAGGTGTGCCACGTCCCCCCTCGTCGCCCTTCGTCCACTCTTGTCCCCCCACGCCCCCCATGTCCCCCTTTTCGGAAACGCCCCCTCAGGGAAGGGAAACTTTTCCCTGGCATGTCCCCTTGAGTTTCCTCCATTTTGGGAGCGTGGGGAAACGTCCCCTACTCGTCCCCAAGTCCCAGGAGCGCGGGGGAGCGAGGAAACTAGACCCCTGGGGGGGGCAAGTCCCCGTGGAACACTGGGTAAAACTCACAAAGCTTCTACCAATATTTCTCTTTGTAACTGAATAACCCTGTGAGATATTCAGTGATGTATTTAGAATTTGCTACTGATTAATAATAATAAACCCTCAGAGCTGCTACACTCGGTTTCCTGCATTGGGTTTTTCCAGGGACTATTTGTCCAAAAATAATTGTGTCCTATATGTTGCATTGTTCTGTCTTGCTCAATATTTTGTTTCCGCAAATATATTAATTAAGTGAAGGCTGCAGATGTATTTACTTCGAAATTTACCATAGAGGACAGTAAATAACTTGTATGATTTAATCAAGTAGGAGAAGTAACATTAGTTTGTTGCAGTAGGGATTTCAATGTAGGAATTTTCAAATAAAATACTATGGAAACAAGTACTGAGCAAGAAGGAAATAGCACACACAGTTGACACTGTTGTTTTTGGACAATGTCTCTAGAAAAACCCAATGTGGCAAAACCGGTGCAATAGCTGAGGGTTTTAATTATTATGTAGTAGTTTCTGAATACAATCTTTGGATGCCTAACTGGCTATCCGATACAGAGAATCTAACTGGCAGAGAATTAGTGAGAAATACCTCACACTATCACTGGAGATCCGACACTGATCCAGCCACTGAATGGCTAGCCCCAAGCAGCCTCTGCGCTGCTCTACGTCATAACTGATAGGGATTGTGTCACTCCCTCTGGTTGATCGATTTGCTGGTTGGATGCTCTATCCTCTGGCCCTCCAGTCTCACACCCCGGTTCCTGGCACTGGATCTGATCTTCTCCTCAGTAAATTTGAGAATCTTCTCAAGGCCTTTGCGTTGCCTTTGTGTGGCTTTACGTTGCCCAGTGTGGCTTTACACTGCCCAGTGTGGCTCTACGCTGCCTCTCTTGGATCTCCCTCTGCCTCCTCTGAAATGTATCCCTGGATCAGGAAACTCTCCGACCGGAAAACTATCCCTACCCCTCACTGCAAGAAATATCCTCGATGACTTCTCCTACAACTGCTGCGCTACTCTCTTTAGAAATCGATCTCTTGACCTCACTCGATTTCTTTTTCCAAATGCCCATCAAGCCTCTTCTTATAATCTTCTCGCTGATCAATCAACGACCCAAATTAGATTCTAATCAATGATTCAGATCATCATGGCTTGATCCTCGTCTTCTTCTAAAAGATTCACACCCTGTTTAATTAATAAATTAATACACTTTAATTATTTTATTTTCCTAAGTTTAGACTTAGGCATCCATTAAAAATAATTAATAATTTTAATTAAACCTCTTCCTGGTGGAATTTCCCAAAACGATTTCTGGGTATTGTGGAATGCATGTGTCCTAGCCCCCCTACAAAATCTTGAGGCTAGAGCACATCCAATGCTACCAGAAATCAACATAATTTTGTTAAAATTTTATGGAGAGAACTGTGTAGTGGATTTGATCCGTCCAACGTTTCGGGTGGACACTCCATCCATCGTCATCTATGTAGTAGATTTGTTCTCCACCCATCATCATGATGGGTGGAGTGCCCACCTGAAATGTTGGACAGATCAAATCCACTACATAGTTCTCTGGAAAATTTTAACAATATGAATAATTGTGGAAATCTCCAATTACTTATGATCATTTTTCCCATCCATTATTTTTGTATTACACTGAATTTTTGTATTACACTGAATCTAAATCTATTATACAAGTTGCAACTCAAAATGTGAGTTTTGTATCATGAGTTTCAATTTGGGTTTTTGGTGATTTATTTAAATATTAAATTTTCAGCAATAAATTACAAGCAAAGTCTCCATGTCAAGAAAACAGGGAATGCAACATTTCAAAGCACTAATCCT
The DNA here is from genome assembly GCA_031772625.1 of Pinus tabuliformis. Classification (NCBI taxonomy): domain Eukaryota; kingdom Viridiplantae; phylum Streptophyta; class Pinopsida; order Pinales; family Pinaceae; genus Pinus; species Pinus tabuliformis. The sequence goes on along the minus strand of CM062818.1, from coordinate 1,437,375,186 downwards.
TGTGGTTATTATTCTTGTTCTTCTCAGTTATCTTAGCTTTTAAATATTATACATGGGTTTCTAGGAGTCGTTCAAGTTTAGTGCTTCCACCATATTGACCTTAATTATTGTGTAAAGTTAAAATAATCAGATAGTAGACTTGGTTTGGGTGCTAAAAGTATGAATAAATTCTTATTCAATCACCTTCTTAATCTAAAATATGAATCTAATCTCTTTACATGTAATATCCTTTCTCAACAAAATTTGCCTAAGAAGGAAATTACCCATTTTTGCAATTTTGGAGGCTAATACATTTTTTTGGACACCAACTAAGGAAAAGCGGGTCAAATTATTTTGTTAGTGGAATGTGGGGGCCACACCCACATGGAATACACACCCCATGAAGAGAAATTCGAATGGCTAACGAAAATCGACTTGTTGGATGGAGGGACCCACATGGGGCAAGGGGCAACTAGTATAAGTATGAGGAATGGAGCAGCTATTGGAACCTTTTGACATTCTCTAATTTACCTTTGTTGCTCAAGTTGTTCAATTGGGTTACAAGTGTTGTTGAGCACACGAGTTTTCCAGGGAGAAGATTCAACCTTTTCTTCGATGGACCTTGAGTGCTACCCTTGGAAGGCATCTCATATCTCAGTGTAAGGATTGTGGGGAGTTCGTGGTACTTCCAGCCACTCATTATTCCGCCAGTTCGTATTCCAGAGGGGACGCAAAGGCCAACTCGTACTAGCTAGTAGAGCAAGTTCCTAAGGGTGTTTGGGGCTAGAGAAATTGAGGTAATTTCATCAAAGGGGAGTCCAACATTTGAAGAGGTTTTTAGAGCTGGAAATTGGTGCTTGGAGGGAGGTCGAAATTGTTGTTGTTGGGCCTGCGAAGTTTTCGTGGGCCTTGGTTCAGTGTTCTTGTGTGGGATTTCAGTGTGGGAACTTCTCATATTTTGCAGCCAAAAGTTTTAGGGCATCTATTCAGCAGATTGAGGAGAGATAAGGCACATTCAGCAACAAAGAATCTGGGTGGGACGTAGTTTCCTCGCTTGGAGAGCATAGCATAAAATTGGGTAACTCTAGGAGGTTGGAATTAGCCCAATTACTTTATGGGTTTTGCGGAGCTATATTTCAAGAGCACAACCCTAATTTTGCAGAAGTTTTGGAGGTGTTTTGGGCCCTCAAATTCCAGTGCCCAACAACAATAATGCAGAAATTTTGGGTGCAACATACAACCCGTTCTGAGCAGATTTCTTGGGGGAATTTCCAACCACTCTCACCTGGGTATTTACTTTCTTTTACAGCAATCCCAAGTGCACACTTTCCACTACCTATTGTAACCAATTTTCAGATCAAAAAAATAAAAAGGCTCAGACTTTGATGTTGCAATATGGTTTTTGACTTGTGCCTACTTTTGGAAATGTTTAGAAAAATTTATAATTATTGAATGAGTTGTTGCTTGTGCATGTTTTTGATATTTCACTTGATATTTTCATTAGGAATATTATAGTAGTATCAAAGCATGTTCTTGGCCAGCTGTGGGCTTAAGAGTAGGTGATGACACGGTTGTTTGGTGGAGCAGTGTATCGACATAGAGGCAGAGGCAAAGGTAGAGGAAGGCGCTGAGGTAGAGAGGGAGAACTAGACCCATTTTCTGATACGAAGGTGGAAAACATCAGGGGCCACATGGACAATCATGAGAATGAGCAGCCTAGACAAGGGGGACAAAACCAGATTTTAGAGTTGTTGAGGACCAACCAACAGATGTTGAGGCAAGGGCAGCTCATGATGGACATGATGCAACATGTGATAGGTTTGCAGGTGAATGGGAGACCAGAGGGAGAGCACCAGGGTGATGGGGGTTCCACGACCAGAGGAGGTAGTTGTACCTATCAGCCCCCACACACCCCTCTGCATGGACAGGTTGGCCGTACCACCATGCCTTATTTCGTGGACGAGCCAGAGCCCGAGAGGGAGCCAAACCCAGTTGCGGATCTAGTTCATTCGGTTGCATCCGACATTGATGAGTACGAGGGGTTGGATGCCAAGACTAAGAGGGTGACGTCCTTTGGGGAATACACACACCTCAAGGAGAGACATACCATGGGGGCTGGAACACATTATAGAGGGGGACAATCTAGCCAGGAGGTACAGAAGATAGTGGGGAAAGTTACACTCCTCAACTTTGATGGGTCAGCTAAGAGTTTAGCTAGGGCATGGGTTCAAAAGTTAGACACAGACTTCCACTTGAATCCCATGCGTGAGACATATGCTATCCAGTTTACTTCTCCACACTTGGAGGGTGATGCCCAAGAGTGGTGGTACCATGGGATGATTACGTTGGGGCATATCCACATCACTTCTTACACGGAGTTCACTGAGACGCTGATTGAGAGGTTTGAGAGGAAGGACCCTGAGCTACACTTCAAGGAGTTGGCCCATCTGAGGCAGACAAGCAACACAAAGGCCTATATTTCAGAGTTTCAGAGACTAGCCATGATGCTGACCGACATATTAGAGCCCCGGGCCGACAAGCCCGCATCATTGATGGATGCAAACTCTAGGACCCAGGATATGATAGAAGCAGTGCCTAAGACCTGGGCCTTAGCTCCCACCAAACTTACAACTCTGCGAGGAACTGGGATACTCGACCACCTTAGAGGGATGGAGGACGTAGCCAGCTGGACAAGAAGACCAGGATGGACCTCAAGAGGAGGAAATTATGCTTCACATGCTAGATGCCTTGGGCACCGGGGCCCAAATGCAGCAAGGGCAAGGCCCACTATATTGAGGTGTATTCAGACAGTGAGTCGGATGAGGAGAGTGAGTTAGGTGTAGATCAAGGAGATGAGGGGGCACTGTCATCAGGGGGAGCACCACCACCACCACCACATAGAGGAGGGCCATCTGCCCCATCAAGAGGGGTTCTTGCTTCACTGCGAGGAGTTCCGAAGTACTTGACACTTAGGATTAGAGGGACTGTACAAGGGCAACAAGTGTTAGTTCTAGTAGACAGTCGGGCCACCCACACTTTTATGGATGCCCGGATGGTGGAGTGGAGGGGCATTCACACAGAGACATTTGAGGGGTTCTCGGTGCTAGTGCTAGGAGATTAGACGATGCAATGCACGATGTATGTTCCCAACTTGACTCTGATGATGGGGAACTACTCCGCCACTAATCATTTCTTTGTAGTTGATGTTTTGGACACCAATGTGGTGATGGGTGTCCAATGGCTATATTCATTGGGGAGGATCACCACTGATTGGAAAAAGCTGGAGATGGAGTTTACAGGCCCGGATGGGAAGCTCGTAGTGCTTAGAGGGATGCACTCTTACCCACCCCAGACAGTTTCTTCTCATTAGATGGAGGCATATTTACGACATGAGGACATAAAGTGGGTAGTGGAGCTCAGGATTTCAGAGACGGGCCCCGACACGATCTGTGCACCCAAACATACTAGCCTTGTTGGAGAGACACCAGGGGGTTTTTGGGGAGATTCCTCCAGGAAAACAACCAAACCGAGGGTTTGAGCACATTATTGAGCTAGAGCAGGGAGTGCACGCAGTCATTACTACCCTGTATAGGTTGTGAAAATTCCTAGTCCAAAGAACCCCTACTGCAACAAATTTGAATCTACTTCACCTACTTGATTTTAATATACATTATCAAGTTGTTTTCTAAATAACACTGAAGGAAATTACTTTTGTAGCCTACACTACTTTAAATTTGACTACATGAAACATAAAACTGAGCAAAGAACACGATACATAGGAACACAGTTATTGTTTGGACAAAATAGTCCCAGGAAAAACCCAATACAGGAAAACCGATGCAGCATCTCTGAGGGTTTTCTATTATTAAGCAGTAATTCTGAATACAAATGTTGGATTCCCTCCCGACAATCCAGTGACAGAGAAAATACAATGGCGGAAAACTGAGTGAGCTTTACCTCACTTCACTCGGCAGATTCCGACTGATCTGGTAGCAAAACTGGCTAACCCCAACTACCTCTGCGTTGGCCCTACGTAGGCCCTGCGTCAACCTTACAAACTCTACTTTGTGTCTTCTGCCTACTGCGTCAAACTTCCCAGTTGTTCCGGCAGTTCCCCGACAGTTCCGGCTTTTTGCATGGGGGGGCAGCTTTTGCTTTTGCGTTGGCCCTTCTAGCTCTACGTCAGGTGTGCGTGGGCCCAGATTGGCCCAGCGTCAGTCCTCTTGGCTGCTGTGTTGCCTCCACTAGCTTCTCTCCGCCTCTCTATCAGTACTCCTGAACTATCCTTGCCCCTCTGCTGCAACTGATCACTCAGTTCGAATTCTCAGCTTCCTAGCCCCAAAAATCGAACTCCAGATCAATTCGTTCTCTCCGTGTGTCTTCCTAAATGAACCCCAAGCCTCCTTATACTTTTCTCGTTGAGACTTCAACGGTCGAGATTAAGTCTCTAATCAATGGCTAAGATTACAATTTGACTTGATCCGCCTTCTAGATCATTCTCACCCATATTTTAATTAATACCCATTAATATTTTAATTTTCCTAAGTTTAGACTTAGGAACCCCATTAAAAATATTAATTATTTAAAAAAATACAATCTGGGTGGAATTTCCCCAAACAGTTTCTGGATCTTCAGAACTCATGTTCCTTAGCCTCCACCAATTTTTATGGCTAGAGAACATCTGATGCTAACAAAAACTAACACTCCCTCTTAGCGAGGAATGTGCTCTAGCAGCAATGTCCAACTGCATGCTGCTTTGTTTTTGAAGCACCTCTTTTCCACACTGTTGTTGCCACCAACATTGTGCTGCCGCTGTAACTGTACTGCTACCCATGACACTGCCACTGACACTGTTGCATCTGTACTGCAACTCCCTCTCAAATGTTGCATCTGCTATGCTCCTAGCACTGCCACTATTAACACTGCATTCATACTGCAACTTAGCTGCTGAGAGACACAACTAAAAAACATCCAAAATTATTGAACTTAATTGTGTTCAGCATAATACCATGAATGTCTAACTGCTACTAGTGGTTGAGCCTCTGAATCTTTTGCGCTGCTACGGACTCATGCATGATGCCAACTGCACTGCTACCAACCTTGCTCTGCGCTAATCTGTCCCTGGTCTCAAGCTACTACATTTGTCTCTCCAAACAATCCACTACATCATCTGACACTAAGTCCATCTCGCTATCGCTGAATCTTGGGCTCCCATAGCAAGGAATTTATCCAAGAGGTGGACTCCTCAAGGGTCTTGCCCACACGTAGTCCTCCCAACTACAACTCAATATCGCCCCATTTCCCTCCTGGAGATGCATGGGCACTCATGGCAAACTCATCTTCGTCAATCTTTGTTGGAGCGGCCTTAAAATCATGTTTCTCATCCTTATCCTTTTGCTTCAAAGGACACTGGTATGCAAACTTGGCCCATCTCACCACATCTGAAACATTTCGCCTTTGAAATGTCCTTTCGCTTTTGCTTCTGTTGTCCCTTTGATGCTAGAGATTCGTTTTCCTCCTCCTCCTTAGTCTTCATGCCACTACCACTGTTGCCATTCAAGTTGACCTTTACCAAGTCCCTCCTTAATTCCTCCTGTTGAAGGGTTGCCCACATCTCCTCCCATGAAGGCAGTCTTTCCCTGTCCAATATACTTTGGACGAAAACTTGCCATTCATCCGAGACTCCATTCAGGGCCATCCTCACCATCATGGTAGACTGAGTAGTCCCCACTGTAGCAAGCTGGTCTCTGGTGTCCTGAATATGTTGAAGATAGGAGTTAACCCCTTCTCCCTTCTACATCAATGTTCGTTGCAACTTTTGTTCTAGGTACATCTTCCGCTGTTCGGAAGAACCTTCATACACTGAAGACAAAGCTTCCCATATCTCTCGGGCTATATCTTTGCCCTACAAGTGTGAGACCACATGATCTCGAACTCCATCCAGTATGAACCTCTTTGCCTTCCCCTGCTCGGCCTTGTACTTCTTCTTCTGATCATTGTCAATGGTAACAACCACAACACTCTTGATGTAGGCTTCGAGATCACACTCCTGTAGAACAGCTAAGATTTTGGTCTTCCATATGACATTGTTGGAAGCTCCTTCCAACCTGTCCTAATCTCTGAGCCCATGTGATGCCATCTCACCCAAATTGGCGAACTGACTCCTCTAGTCATTGGTCACCTGCCCAGCAAGTGAGGAATTCGAACTTTTTTGTGAAAAATGTTCTCTGAGAAAATTCCCCTTCTATGTGTCTTTGCTCTTTTCCAACGGATTTCTGCCCCAGTAGAAACTGCACCCTTCAAGCACTGCGCTGAGGCTCTGCGTCACTCCCTTTGCCTCTGCAAACTCACGAACCGGAAATCGTACCTCTCTGTCAACTCTCTCAGAGAGAGATTTCCTCGGAATCTCTGCTTCCCCAGCAAGGACTGCGCAATCCCTTCAAGGGGATTCGAATTGCTACCAAGTGCAGCGTTTGGCCTCTCTGCTCAGCGTTGGATCTGCTTTTCCTGTTTCACAATCAATGCTCTGATACCATGTGAAAATTCCTAGTCCAAGGAACCCCTACTGCAACAAATCTGAATCTACTTCACCTACTTGATTTTAATATACATTATCAAGTTGTTTTTGCAATAACACTGAAGCAAATTACTTTTGCAGCCTACACTACTTTAAATTTGATTACATCAAACATAAAAATGAGGAAAGAACAAGATACATAGGGACACAGTTATTTTTTGGACAAAATAGTCCCTGGAAAAACCCAATGCGGGAAAACTGGTTAAGCGACTTTGAGGGTTTTCTATTATTAAGCAGTAATTCTGAATACAAATGTTGGATGCCCTCCCGGCAATCTAGTGACAAAGAAAATACAATGGTGGAAAACTAAGTGAGTTTTACCTCACTTCACCTGACATATTCCGATTGATCCGACAACAACACTGGCTAACCTCGGTTACCTCTGCACTGGCCCTGCGTCAGCCTTATATGCTCTACGTCAGCTCTGCGTTGTCTCTTCTACCTACTACGTCAACCTTCTCGGTTGTTCTGGCAGTGCCGACTTTTGCGTAGAGGGCAGCTTCTGCTTCTACGTTGGCCCTTTTGGCTCTACGTCAGGCCTGTGTGGGCCCAGATTGGCCCAACATCAGTCCTCCTGGCTGTTGCGCTGTCTCCACTAGCTTCTCTCCGCCCCTCTGTCAGTACTCCTGAACTATCCCTGCCCCTCTGCTGCATCTGATCACTCAGTTCGAATTCTCAGCTTCCCAGCCCCAGAAATCGAACTCCAAATCAATTCGTTCTCTCTATGTGTCTTCCTAAATGATCCCCAAGCCTCCTTCTTATACTTTTCTCATTGAGACTTCAAGGACCGAAATTAAGTCTCTAATCAACGGCTAAGATTAAAACTTGACTTGATCTGACTTCTAGATCATTCTTACCCATATTTTGATTAATACCCATTAATACTTTAATTTTCCTAAGTTTAGACTTAAGAACGCCATTAAAAAAATTAATTATTAAAAAAAATACAATCCGGGTGGAATTTCACCAAACTGTTTCTGGGTTCTTTAGAACTCATGTGCCTTAGCCTCTCCACCAATTTTCATGGCTAGAGCACATCAGATGCTACCAAAAACTAACATAGGTATCCCAAAGCCTATTGGGATGAGATTGAGAGGGCCATACAGGAGTTGTTGAGATTGGGGCACATCAGACCCAGTTCGATCCCCTTTGCTTCTTCCGTGGTGTTGGTGAAGAAGGATGGGATTGTCCGCATGTGCATCAACTACAAGGGCCTCAAACAAGACGACATTGAAGAATAGGTACCCCATCCCACGCATTGATGAGCTTAGGGGAGCGAGATACTTCTCTAAGATAGATCTGCGCTAGGGGTATCACTAGATCCAGGTGAGGGAGCAGGACATCCCCAAGACTGCCTTTTGCTGCCACTATGGACACTGAGTTTTTGGTGGTGCCCTTCAGCCTAACCAACGCTCCGGCTACATTTCAGTTCTGTATGAACCAGGTGTTTCGTGGGCAGTTGCGATGCTTTGTCCTTGTCTTCTTTGACAACATTCTTATTTATAGCCAGACTTGGGGGGAGCACCTCCAGCATCTTATGCTGTCAAAATTTCTCCATAATCTTTATGCTGCTAATAAACACCTTTTATTGAGAGCATGGAGACTCTGTAATGTATTGTAACCATCTAATTGTTGAATAATGCATTAAGCATATCTTAGAGTGTGGGGTTTTTCTTCGGGGAAGATTTTCCCTAGGACATCATTGCCTAATGGTTTGCTACTTCTTTCATTTGTTTTCTGCTTATCATATTGTTTGTTTAAAAATTTATGCACATTCTTCTCTCATTGATTAGCATAGGAAACACATTCCACACCTCTATTTCCTTTCAGCTGCATATAATTTTCCTTTCAGCTGCATATAATGTTGCATACTTCTGGGTGACAAGAATTTTCAGTTGGGAGCTGTTATGTGTCATATCTTCAAATGAAAGTTATCATTTTGGATCCATTTAAACAATGGTCATCTAAAATAAAGTTTCAGCCCATTTTTCTAAGAGGATTGTTTTTGCTACCATGGTATGAATTAAGCTAATGAACCCGAAAAATGTATTTCAGTGTCCAAAAATATCATCTCCCAGAGTGGTAGATGAATATGATAGACCTAGAAAAGCAATACCGAGACTCAAATGTGTGAATAACTGTATTACAGTTCATGTGCACAGTAATTGGAATAGAAAAATAATGAATTATATGGTATGCATTTGTCACCATCATAGCACGATATTATGATTAAGATTATATATAGCCTAAGTGGGCCTAACAGTTAAGAACATGTGTTTCCTTTTCGAGGTCGAGAGGGTTGGAGTATCTAGATTCTACACCTCCAAAGAAGCGAGTTTCGTATGTCAATTTGGCATTTGGCAATGCTGTGACTTTAACTTAAATCGTTATTATTATTCTTATTAAGAAATAAAGATGTTGAAGCAATCTGAGATGGGAATGGATTTTCAAAATGGAGGCTCAGCTGACCCAGGATAGATGATGGATCATAGAAGCAAACAAGACAGGGATCTTGCACAGCTCTCCTAACATATTCTTGACAACTTGCTACTCAGACCACTTGTATGGTTGTCTAAATGAATAGTCTCAATTTCCAAAGGAACCATTTATGTGAACTTATAACAGTTTCAATATAATTTTACTTTCTTTGTGCAATGGCATGATATGGCAACTAAAAGAAGATTAGACCGTGACAAAGCTGTTTGTTCTGGAATGCCTGTAATATAGCTGTTTATTCTTCAATGCCCAAATATCACTGTAATTGCCAAGTATCAGGAAATTAATTGATTTTATATCCAATCATATGCATATTAGAAAACGTTTATGAGAGCCATGGCATTAGTAACATAATTTTATGCTTCATCAACCATGCCTGAAAACTAACAAATTTGACAATAATAAGCCTTCTGATAATTTATTCACCTTCTATCGAGATAAGTGATACTGCCCACAGCAGAAATAACCACTGCTGTGCCTGTGCAAAAGACTTCATCTGCATTCATCAACTCATCCACATGTACTAAACGCTCATGGACCTGCACCAGTAAAGTGCTTTGAAGGTCAAGTCTAAAATTTGCAACAAAACTAAAAGGTCCAAAACGTTTCCATGCAAAAAAAAATAAATATTTCCAGTTAAATAATAACTAAACCATTTCATCTAGGAAATTACACAAATTACTAGTAGACAGCATACATGATACCGTTTGAACTTTGAAATCCAGCAACTAATAAGCATTTTGTGATCTCTCTCTGATAATACTGTAGGAAACAGCAGACGCAGAAAATTCACGAGTAGCCTGAAGTTTGACTCAAATGATTTGGTACATACTAGCCACGTTCACTGAGAATTTCTAAGGCTTAGTTGTAGCTATAAATGACCGTGCTAACTAATAGTCACACTATTAAATGGTTTCAATTCTCAAGATATTTCATGCTTAAAATGATCGGTGTGCAAATACATACTAAATATCCAGATGGTCCACAAGGCATAGTTCCAATTGATTGTACCCTATCATATATTGCAAGATAGTGTGTGCAAAACACCAATACAAATAAATTAAAAGGACCACGTACTCCAAGTGTATAATACATACCTCATAACCTCGACTACGGGCCACCTCAATGATGCTTTTCCTCGTAATTCCAGGAAGTACGGATCCACTGAGCGCTGGAGTCGAGATCATTTTATCCTGAGTATAAAACCACAATTTTTTTTTAATATGGTCGGCGAACAATTGAAAAATTGTCTGGTACTTTTTACTGCAGAGTTGAACAAATTTCCGGAATGGGGGCGTGGGGGCCAGGAGGATAGTTGTCGGGGATGGCTAGAAGGCACCCCGAATTTCCAGGTGACTTGGGACGGAGGTTAGGGGAAGGAAATTTTTTTTAAAATTTGAATTAAAAAATCATATGTATCCAAAAAAATATTCATTGAAAATTTAAATATTTAACATCATGATGAAACCAAAACATAAATTTAATTGTGTTGATGCGCATTCTACATTCTACAGCCTAGTATGATGTGTAAGTATGTCTATCTGTCATCAAAGTAGTATTTTTTTTTAAATTTAAAAATTTAATGTGGGCTCAGAAACCAATATAAATAATTGTATAAATAAAATTTAATGTCAGCTCCTAAAAAAATTCAAATAATTATATAAATAAACAATTAAAAATATATTAACCCAACAAAGTTCAATCATTATTCTTCACATTAGCTAGATATGTGTTGGCTGGATTCATTATTCTTCACATTAGCTAGATATGTGTTGGCTGGATTTGTTTTGGCTTTGAGTAGCTGGATTCGTGTTATCTGTGCTCTCCACTTACAAGTAAGTAACCTACACTATGAACCTTGTAATTTAGATTATAATATTTACATTTTTAGACTTGTAACTTAGATTATAATATTGTCCAATATATCATTCTCTCACAATTCAAATATTATTATTGGCATAATGGTTGTATTTTTATTTGTGCTCACTGTATTTTTAAAAATAATTAATTTAAATGGTTTATATGGTTATTCAAATTTAATGTATATGATAAAATAATTATTAAATACAAGATAAGAAACCAATGAAAAAAAAATTATAATACAATTATAGTATGAGTTTAATAGTTATTTCATCATATACATTGAATTTGAATGGATCATAAATTTACCACATTAAAATTCCAAATCAGGTAACATTTTAAACAACATTACTCTTTACTAAAGTCAATACCATTTCATAAAATAAAGTAAAAAATGTTAATTCAACACAAAGAATCGAAACTCTTGCTCCAAAATCTTTTAGTATTTCTTTAAATTAATATTTGTAAAACGAATCTTTAAAAGGAAAACCATATCCTATGGATATATTAAAATCTCTAAACACAAATATTTCCACATCAAAGTTATAATATTTGAAAATTTTGTTGTCATGTCATGTAAAAAATATCATTAAATCCAATATTAATATTAATATTAATATATTATAATATTAATATTATAAATTTAATAACTAATGATTAATACGATATTATATTATAATATATATTAATATATCATGATATATTAACTCTAGACATATATGGGAGGGAAGAACAAAGACAGAGTGATAGAGGTGGAGAGATAAAGGGAGTGAGAGAAAGGGAGAGAGAGGAAGGATGAGAGAGGGAGGGATAGAGAAATGGAGTTGGAAAGAAAGAGAGGGAGGGAAAAGGAATCACATAGAGAGAGAAAAGTGGAGAGAGGAAGAGACAAGGCAGAGACGGAGAGAGAGTGTAGATGTTTATGGGTGAGATAGAGAAATAAAGAAGGATAGATAAAGAGGAGGTGCATAGAAGGAGAAATATTGACAGAGTTGGAGAGTGGAGAGAGAGACAGAAAGATAAGGTGGAGAGACACAAAGAGGCGGGAGAGACAGGGAGGGAGAGGAAGGAAGAGAATGAAAATGTGAGAGAGAAAAGGAGAGAGGAAGGGAGAGAAAGAGGGAGGTAAGAAGAAAGACACAGAGAGAAAGGTGGGGAGAGAGATAGATAAATATCGAGAAAGAGTGTGTATGTTTTGGGGGTGATATAAAGAGATAAAAGAGAGACAGATAGAGGTAGATATATAGATGGAAGGTGAAAAGAAGGAAGAAGAGAGAGGTATAGAGAGGGAGAGATAGATAGATATGGAGGGAGAAAGCATGTGTGTTTGGGGGGAGAGGTGAGATAGAAAGGCAAAGAAGGAGAGATGGAGGAGATATAGATATAGATGGAGGGGGGAGAGAGGGAAGAAGAATTCTTGCACTAGATGAATTGATTTCAGTGTAGATGGTGATTTCTAATCTTATTTGATTGCTTGCATTGAAGGAGATAATCTGAAGGGGAGGGTAGAGGAGGAATGAAGAGAGGGAGAAGGATAGGACTGAGAGAGGGAGAGAAGAGTAAGATAGAGAGAGGAAGACACAAAGATGGAGGGGGGAGAGAGGGGCAGAGAAAAGGAGAGGGAGGGAGATAGAGACAGAGTTGGAGGGAAGAGAGGAGAGAGAGAGGGAGATAGTGACAGAGTTGGAGGGAAAAGAGAGAGAGAAATAGATGGGTGGAGAGAGAGGGAGATGGGAGAGAAAGGGAGAGAGACGACTTGAGAGAGAGGAGGAGAGTGCGAGGGCGAGAGAGGAGGACTGAGGGAGGACAAAGATGGATTTGGAAGGGAAGAGATGTGAAAATTTATGAATCTACACATCAGAAATCCGACTGCAATCATTGGTTTATCATCTCCTACTTGTTTTTACATTCAACAAGTTATTTAATTATTTAAATAGCGATGAAAACACTATTGCAGACTACACATACATACATATCATGAACTGAAATAGAACGAGACAAATACACAAGGGACACCGTTATTTTTGGACAATCATCCCCGGAAAAACCCAATGCGAGAAAACCGGTGCAACATAGAGAAGGTTTGTATTATTAAGCAGATTTATGAATACAACTAGGGTGCCAAATCTGGCTCACCCAACAGAGAATAAACTCGGCCAGCACTTGGATGAACAAACCCCACAGGTGACTGTGTTGTTCCTACTTCTGGGCAGCGATGGTTGCTCCAAACGCTGCACTGGAACTGCGTCACCTCCTCTAGGAGTTGCTCACCGCGTCACTGCAACACTGTGTCATTGAGACCCCTTAGCCTCCATTGCGTCACCGTGTCACTGCATCACTTCGTCTCTGCATCACTGCGACACTGCATCAGAGCTCTCCCTCTGCGTTGTCTCTCCTGGTGTTGCTCTGCCTCTCTGCTATGTATTCTCGCCCTTGAACTGAAGTCCCTCTGCTGAACTGCCCCTCTCACTGCAACTCAAATCGCCTATTCGATTTTCTCAACAAACCACGCCCTAGAAAAATCAAACTGATTGATCTCTCAAGTGTATCTCCATCTCACCCTCAAGCCTCCTCTTATACTTTTCTTGTTGATGAATCAACGACCGAGATTAAGTCCCTAATCAACAGCTAAGATTAAAACAAACTTGATCCTCATCACTTAGAAGTTTCTCACCATATTCTTATTAATACCAATTAATATTTTTATTTTCTTAAGTTTAGACTTAGGAATCCATTAAAAATATTAATTGTTTTAATAACTCATCTTCTGGGTGGAATTTCTCCAAACAATTTATGGGTTCTGGAGATCTCATGTATTCTAACCCCTCCACAAAATTTTGGAGTTAGAGAACATCCGATACTATCCAAAATCAACAAGAGAGGGAGGGATGATGAAAGACATACAGAGAAAAAAGTGGAGTGAGAGAGAGTGTACGTTTGGGGGTGAGATAGAGAGACAAAAAAGGAGAGATTGAGGGAGCTATAGATATAGATGGAGGAGGGAGAGAGGGAAGAAGATTTCTTGCATTAAATGCATTGAGTTCATGGTAGATGGTGATTTCTAATTCTATTTTATTGTTTGCACTAGATGCATTGATTTCATTGTAAATGTTGATTTGTAATGATATTTGATTGCTTGCACTAAATGCATTGATTTCAGTGTAGATGTTGATTTCTAATCCTATTTGATTGCTTGCACCAGATGCATTGATATTAGTGTAGATGTTTTTTAATTATATTTGATTGCTTGCACTAAATACATTGATTTCAGTGTAGATGATGATTCCTAATTCTATTTTATTGTTTGCACTATACACATTGATTTCAGTCAAGATGGTGATTTCTAATTCTATTTGATTGCTTTCACTAGATGCATTGATTTCAGTGTAGATGGTGATTTCTATCCCTATTTGATTGCTTGCATTAAATGCCTTGATTTCAGTGTAGATGTTGATTTCTAATTGTTGATTTGGGGTAGCATCGGATATGCACTAGCCACGAAAATTTGTGGAGAGTCTAAAGCACATGAGATCTCCAATACCCAGAAAGGGTGTGGGCAGATTTTAAACAGTTTGAGAGATATTAAAATAATTAATATTTTTAATGGAGTCCCTAAGTCTAAACTTAAGGAAATTAAAATATTAATGTGAATTAATATAAAACTGTGTTAGAATGGTCCAAAGTCATGTATCAAGCCAGATCTAATATTAGCCATTGATTAGGGACTTAATCTCGACTGTTGATTTGTCAACGAGAAAAGTATAAGAGGAGGCTTGAGGGTCACTTGGAGAACACACTAAGGGAGACCAGTCAGCTCAATTTCTGGAGCAGGGTTAGTTGAGAAATTGAACCAGTGGTCTGGTGAGCAGTCAGGAAGTAGCAAGTACGAAACAAAGAAACGAGATTAGCCATGGGAGATCAATGCTGAGGTAGGAGAGGCAGACGCAGAGCCAACAAGAGATTGTGCAGTCACTATCCGGGCCTGTGTGGGTGACGCAGAGAGGCCCAGGGTTGACACAGTCAAGTAGGGGCTAACATAGAGTGTCTGAGAGCCACGCAAAGGTCAGTCGAGCTGACACTGAGACTGGAAGAAGAGTTAGAGAATTTTTCTCTCTGTGGGTAAGCTAGTTTGGCACCCTGTTGTACTGAAAAATTGCTGAATAATAAAATCCTCCCCTGTTGCACCGATTTTCCCACATTGGGTTTTTTTGGGGACTATTGTCCAAAATACCTGTGTCAATGTGTTGAGTCTTGTGCATATGTTTGTTTCTGTATTACGGTGTGATATCTGCAGCAGTATTTATTTGTAATGTTTATTGAAGTAATTTCATAAATAACTTATTGTGGAATAAGTAGGAAAAGTAAATCAGTTGTTGCAGTGTAGAATTTTCACATGGTATCAGAGGAAGTAGTCAGAGACAAAAAGGGAAAATCAATTATGGGTCAAGACCACGATGCAAAGGCATCCACGTCAAGGGACTCACATATCTTTTCAGAAGATTGCACAAGAGAAAGAGATTTCGATTTCTCTATGTTGGCTTCCAGGCTAGAAGAATAAGCGGCGTGTATGACTAGTGTTGCATCATCAAAAGTATGGTATATAGACAATGGAGCCTCGTGGCATATGACGGGAATCAATGAGTGTTTCTCAGAATATCGAGAAGAGAAGATGAACTTTCAGATCCCCATGGGGAACAAGGCAAAGTGTACTCTAGTAGGGAAGGGTACCATAGTTTTTCAAATAGAATCGGGAGAACGGTTCCGTGCTACAAATGTGCTGCATGTACTAGGATTGGGGATGAACTTACTTTCCGTGTCGCAACTACAAGGCAAGGGCTATGACGTCTACTTCAACAAGGAGAAGTTATATGTCAAACACCCGAGCTGGAAAAAGAGAGTGCAGATCGGGATCAAAAGTAATAGGTTGTATAGATTACAACTAGAATTACCGATGGCACTAATAAGTAGTCATGGAGACAAGGACTTGAACAAACTATGGCACAGAAGAATGGGTCACTTGCACCATGGAGCTCTAAGAATTCTCAGGAGTACTGTAACAAGAGTTTCGGATCTGAGTACAGAACGAGATGATGTATGCAGGGGATGTGCTCTAAGAAAGTATGCCAAGACAACATTTCCTAGGAGCAAACATAGGGCCAAGAGTGTACTAGGATTGATACACTCAGATATTTGTGGACCTATGTCCGTCAAAGTTCTCAGTGGTGCCGAGTATTTCCTTACCTTCATTGATGACCACTCAAGGAAAACTTGGATTTATTTTTTGAAAACCAAAGATGAGGTTTTCTATCGATTCAAGGAGTTCAAGGCTCTGGTGGAGAATCTGACTGGGAAGAAAATAAAAGTTTTGCGCTCGGATAATGGTGGAGAATATGTCGATAAGGACTTCACTGATTTTTGCGCTAAGGAGGGCATCAGAAGAGAGTGGACCACTCCCTACAATCCGGAGCAGAATGGGGTAGCAGAAAGAAAGAACATGACTATTGTAGAAGCAGCTAGGGCCATGATGTATGATTAGGATATGCCAAAATTCCTGTGGGCGGAAGCATGCAACACAACAGTCTATGTTCAGAACAGGACTCCTCATCGGGCATTGGGCAAGCTTACTCTAGAGAAAGTCTTCACAGGGAGGACACCTGAAGTTAGTGATTTCAGGATATTTGGGAGTTTAGCATATTGCCGCATACCCGAAGAAAAGAGGAAGAAGCTGGATCAGACTGCGAAAAAGGGATATCTAGTGGGATATAGCGAGAACACTAAGGCATACAGAATCTATCTTTCAGAGAACAGGAAGGTAGTAATATGACGAGATGTAAAGTTCATGGAGGACAGGGCTTTCAAAAAATCTCCCGAGATGCCTTCCGAGGTGCAGTTGAAAGAGGAACCGTTAGTTAAGCCTCTTCAACCAACAGAAGTAAAGAATTCTTCCTAAGGTTAGGAAGATTCTCAGGATGAGGAGGAGGAGCGAACAGAAGCACCCTCTGGCAGAGGAAGAACTAGCAAGGAACTTCGTCAGATTCTACGAGATGCAGTGGAATTCATCAGTGCACCAAGAAACAATAAGAGGGAGCGAAAACATCCAAATAGATATCAGGCATTAGTAGCTCAGGATGGAGAGCCTGCCAGTTTCAAGGAGGCAACCCAACATCAGGTTTGGCTAGATGCGATGGTGGAGGAGTACAACTCCATAATGGTGAACGATGTCTGGGAGGTGGTGCCAAGGCCTCAAGACAGATCAGTGGTAGGTTTAAGATGGATCTACAAGATCAAATACGTTGCAGACGACAGTGTTGAGAAATACAAAGCCAAGTTTGTGGCTAAGGGGTATGCTCAAAAGGAAGGGATTGATTGAGGAGACCTTCGCCCCGGTAGCCAGGTATACATCTATTAGGACTGTGATATCTCTTGCATCCTAGATGGGATGGGAGATCTATCAGATGGATGTCAAAACGGAATTTCTAAACGGGGTAATAGAAGAAGAGGTATACATTGAACAACCAGAGGGCTTTGAGACTCATGAGAAGAAGTCTCATGTATGAAGATTGAAGAAAGCCTTGTATGGGCTGAAACAGGCATCGAGAGTATGGTATGGTCGAATAGATGGCTACTTGCAGAAGATGGGATTTGTCAAGAGTGACGCGGATCCAAATCTTTACTATCTGGTTGTAGAGAACGAGCTGCTAATCTTAGTATTGTATGTGGATGATCTCTTACTGACGGAATCATCTAGACTCATTGGGGACTGCAAGAAGAACCTGGCCACAGAATTCGATATGAAGGATTTGGGACGAATGCACTACTTCCTAGGGTTGGAAGTTTGGCAGCAGAAGGGAGAGATCTTCCTTGGACAAGGGAGGTATGCTACAGAGACCCTGAAAATATTCGGGATGGAGGACTGTAGACCCATGGCTACGCCAATGATCACCAACTGGAAGAAGATTGATGCGTCAGAAGACAAGGATGTCGATCCCACCCTATAAAGGTAGCTCATAGGGTCCCTGATGTATCTGGTTAGTACCAGGCAAGACATTTGCTACGCTGTGAACACCCTCAGTCAGTTCATGGTGGAACTGAAGAGGGTACACTGGGTAGCAGCGAAACACGTTCTCAGATATTTATAGGGAACATTTGACCATGGACTCTTGTACACCAAAGGTAAGGATATCAGGTTGAGTGGATTCATTGATGCAGATTGGGCAAGAAGTTCAGTGGATCGGAAAAGTACCTCTAGGTATTGTTTCAACATTGGATCAGGAATGACCCCCTGGTGCAGTAGGAAACAAAAGTTTGTGGCTCTGAGTTCATTGGAGGCAGAATATATGGCAACAAGCACAACTTCGTGTGCGGCCATATGGCTTAGAAAGCTGCTTGTGAACCTATTCAGAAGGAATATGGAGGTGACCAGGATCATGTGCGATAATCAGAGTTGCATCAAGCTCTCTGAGAATCCAGTGTTTCATGATAAATCAAAGCATATTGATATCCGATGTCACTTTGTCAGGGATTGTGTCCAACGAGAAGCTGTACAGTTGAGCTACACTCCCACAGAAGAACAGGCAACATACATTCTCATCAAGGCCCTTGGGAAGACAAAGTTTGACTACTTCAGGGAGAAGATGGGGATGGTCAAGAAACCGTTTCAGTAGC
The DNA here is from genome assembly GCA_031772625.1 of Pinus tabuliformis. Lineage (NCBI taxonomy): Eukaryota > Viridiplantae > Streptophyta > Pinopsida > Pinales > Pinaceae > Pinus > Pinus tabuliformis. The sequence continues at coordinate 1,437,356,609 of CM062818.1, read as the reverse complement.
AGAAATGGGAGTGATAACAACACGGATGCAGAGGGAGTTGCAGTGTTGGGAGAATGGACCAGCAGCAGAACGAACGCAGAGGGAGTTATCGTACAGATGCAGCAGTGATAGTGGCAGAGCCATGGGCAGCAATACAGGATGTAGCAGTGCAAAGGATGTTGGGCAGGGAGGCTTAGCATCAGCACAGGGACTGATGCCGGATGATCAGGGTGATACTCAGTGAGGAGTATTACTAGAGTACAATCCTCGCTAAGAGGGAGTGTTGATTTGGGGTAGCATCGAATGTGCTCTAGCCACGAAAATTTGTGGAGAGGCTAAAGCACATGAGATCTCGAATACCCAGAAAGGGTTTGGGCAGAGTCTAAACAGTTTGGGAGATATTAAAATAATTAATATTTTTAATGGAGTCCCTAAGTCCAAACTTAGGGAAATTAAACTATTAATGTGAATTAATATAAAACTGTGTTAGAATGGTCCAAAAGTCATGGATCAACCAAGATCTAATCTTAGCCATTGATTAGGGACTTAATCTCAGCCGTTGATTTGTCAATGAGGAAAGTATAAGAGGAGGCTTGAGGGTCACTTGGAGAACACACTAAGAGAGACCAGTCAGTTCAATTTATGGAGTGGGGTTAGCTGAGAAATTGAACCAGTGGTCTAGTGAGCAGTGAGGACGCAACAAGTACGAAACAGAGAAACAGGATCGGCCACGGGAGATCAGAGCTGAGGCAGACGCAGAGCCAGCTGAAGATTGCACAGTCACTAGCTAGGCCTGCGTGGGTGACACAGAGAGGCCCAGGGCTAACGTAGTTAAGCAGGGGCTGACGCAGAGTGTCTGAAAGCCACACAGAGGTCAGCGAGGCTGACGCTGGGACTGGAAGAAGAGTTGGAGAATTTTTCTATGCGGGTAAGCCAGTTTGGCACCATGTTGTACTGAAGAATTGCTGAATAATAAAATCCTCTCTTTTTGCACCGATTTTCCCACATTGGGTTTTTCCAGGGACTGTTGTCCAAAATACCTGTGTCAATGTGTTATTCTTGTGCATATGTTTGTTTATGTATTACGGTGTGATATCTGCAACAATGTTTATTTTTAATGTTTATTGAAGTAATTTCATAAATAACTTATTGTGGAATAAGTAGGAAAAGTAAATCAATCGCTGCAGTGTAGAATTTTCACACTAATCTTATTTGGTTGCTTACACTAGATGCATTGATTTCAGTGTAGATGTTGATTTCTAATCGTATTTGACTGTTTGCACTAGATGCATTGATTTCAGTGTAGATGTTGATTTCTAATATTATTTGATTGCGTGCACTAGAGGCATTGATTTTAGTGTAGACGTTGATTTATAATCTTATTTTATTTCTTTCATTAGATTCATTGATTTCAGGCTAGATGTTTTCTAATCTTATTTGATGGTGTGCATTAGATGCATTAATTTCACTATAAATGATGATTTTTGATTTGATGTAACTCAATGTATGATGGTACATTAACCTAAAGTGATTGGATTAACAATGTGCATTGATTTTAGTGTAAGCACAAAAAATGATTGACAATGTGCATTGATTTTTGTGTTATAGTAATTCAACCTATTAATATTGGAGGGCAAGAGAGACAAAGTATGATGTTTACGATCTCAACTATCCTTTTCATATAATCGATATGAAAAGATAGAAAAACTAACAAATAATGTAAATATTTTGTAAATCTGACCACTCATTAAAAAAAATTCAAAACTAAATTGTTTCTTGACTTCTGCAAAACAAACTATAGATAAAAAAAATCATCAAAATATTTTGAAGGAACTAAATTATTTCAAACATTAGCAATGAAACAAATGATTTCAAGAATAATCTTCATGCAGTAAATTATTAAAAATACTCCGCAAGATATATTTAGTAATACATGTAGTGACACTATTAAGAATTATTAATTGCAAATTATTGACAAGATTGTCTCCCTTCTTCGTCACCAACTAATTAATAACAAACAATTACATAAACATATGGGAATATAACACAACAATTGTAACGTTCACAAACATTACCATCCAAATCCAAACACATAAACACATAAACCACTCATAATGATATAGTCATGTCAAACAAAGAAAACAAGTTTATGATGAAATGAACATGTTTATGGATAAGTTGTAACTTAATCATACAAACCCATATGATCATTTAAAAGGCATTTGTTATAAGTTTGTATGCGCTCTCAAGTTTTCAGATCACTTGGTATCATAGCAATTCATTGTCTGGCTTAGTGGGTACATTTGTCAAGTTTAATTCAAACAAGGACAAGGAAACTGATTAAGAAGGTAATTTATTAAGTTTCAAAATGTCTTTGTCTGATCCTTTCTTTGCAAATCTTTATCAAGATTCAAAGATGTTTAAAGAATTATTAACCATGAAGAAAATGGTGGAAGACTTTCATAATGATGATAGAGAAAGCAATAAGTTGCAGAAATAGTTGAAAGCATTGGAAGATGAGAAGCAAGAGCTTCAAGATAAACTTCAAGTTATGTAGTTGCAATTACAAGCTTTAGAAGAGGCCCTAGCAAATTGTCAGAATGCTAAGGTAAACGATGTAAGCAACGCTTGTACACATTCAGTTTCCTCTCAAGAAGAAGCACACTTGAGGAATTGGGTCGAAATTGTTATTGAAAATGGGTTACCAAGGGAAAGGCTTGGGAAGCCATGCCGAAGGTATGACAAAACCCATTATGGTTGAAGATTGACCTCGATATGCTAGAATTGGATATGACAAAGAAGAGGATGGAGAGAGTTCCAACACTGTTGAAGCAAATGATGTTTTGAGAGGAACTTCCGCCTCATTAGGATCACCTCATCAGAGTTGTGACAAAGGTGATCATCCAAGGTATAGGCCTGATTATACGAAAGTTGCTTTTGATTATAAGAAGCATGATAATGTCATTCGTAATTTTTGGCATAAGATTCCATGTTCATTTTGTGGCCTATATAATCATCAAGTTTCGAAGTGTTCGAGGAGATACAGGAAATTTTTGAAGGAAAAGTGACAAAAGGGCCAATCTCCAAATCACAAGGAATTTAATGGCAAAACAAAGTCACAACATTGTTGCACACATTGTCATCAAAGTGGTCCTTTGATTGACAAACTTTGGAAGCTTTATCCGAAATTTCGTCAACAATATTGGAGGAATGTTGCACAAGAACCTGCCAAAAATGAAAAATTTAGTCCAACAAAGATCATTCAAGAAACAAAGCATGAGGAAATACAGTTAAATATGGATCCATTCGAATGCCTTGGTAAGAAATGGTTAACATTTCTACAAAATTGAGTTTTAATTATCATGCATGATTGAAACCTCCAAAAATAAGTTTATATTTGTTTCTATTGATGAAAACAAGAAAATAAAAGTTGAATTGCATGCATCTGTGAAGAAGATTCATACACAAAAAAAATTCTATCCAGCAAAGAACGAGCTTGGCTCGAATTCTCTCCTCTTTTGACATGATCTGTTTAGAGAGATTTGCTAGCCGATAGAGACACCACCTCAACTGCACCAACATGGTTCTACTGGCTCTTCACTTCATATCGCTATGTCAAAGAAACAATGCAGGACCAAAGACTGAGAGATGTTACACATAATTCTCATTATTTTCCAATGCTACCAGAAGAGCCAAACACCTCTATTTCAAAAGAAGATGATCCTCTGCATGTGATAGAAGATTTCCAAATTACAAGTGAAGCTGGTGACAGGGAAGTGCACCATAGCTAGCGTCAGCTGGTAAATTTTGGTATGGCTTTTAGTGCAAAATGATGGTTATAGCGTATTCCACGTTCTGGAAAACATGCAATGATATCTGTATTGAAAATATAGAAAGTGCTCAAATTATGGAGTTGCATTGATTGACTGCAATTAAAAATTGTTGTTGCATGATATCTTTGATGGTTATTTGGGAAATTGGATCACCACTAAATGGAGCTTACCAATTTCATTATTTTTGCGCACTGGCATTAGAGTTGTATCACACATATATGATGGCATTGATGGCATTAAGGATGGCATTGGATGCCATTGATAAATCCTCGTAATTGATATTGTCGAGATTGCGATGTTTCCATTTTTGGATTCCAGATTTATGAAATATCTATTGAATGCACGGTGGTTGTAAATTTTATGAGATTTTCTTCCACGAATGCACAAATATTTTGTTAAATATTCACTACAATAAAAATTTGAGAGCATAGCCATGATAGCCCGTAGCTATAACATAGAGACACATTGCATGGTATCGATGGTAGATATATTTATCACAAGAATTATGGAGATTCGATGTGTTTGGTGCATTCACAGTTGGGAGATTGTTTTTAACTCGGAAAACGTAGATTTGGTGGCATGGGCTACGTAAAACATGGCCGTATGCCACAATCAACACGTTTAGCCCAATTCCATCCACCACAAAAGTAGTAACGTCTAACAACTATGGCCAAAACTGGAACCACAAATTTTGACGAACACGATGTTAGACAATGGATTTACGTGGCAACCACATTGAAACAATAAATATCAATCAATGTTAACGACCTAATTAACGGAGGTATGAATGGTGTTGGGCGCCATTAACATTCTACGTGGAATTTACCCTCAGAATTGTCAGGAGGTTACAACGTCGCATTCATTGTGCCATGAGTTGTGGGTCAAAATTGATCCCGAATGTGATGGAGTTTGGGCCACACCTGACCATAGTTATTATGACAGCAAAATTTATTGAGCCACGTTGAGAGTTGATGCACAGTGAGAGAAAAATCCATAGTACGTTGAAAAATCTGCAGTGCCTTGTTAATTTTTGAAGACTCATAATTTTGTTGGGTTTTCAGATGTCACTGCAGCTAAATCTTTGAAGGAGAAGTTGAAGGCATCAAAAGTGCTCTATGAAGGCCATATTGACTACAAAAATATGTGCAAGCATTACATGGCTCTATGACTCATAGACAACATACTTGCCTCTACGACAACGTAGTTCATGCAAACAAGGAGCCACCATGGTCATTTTTGAAGATTTGGACGAGGGCATACGAGGGTTCCACAAAATGTTGAGTAGTAGTTCTAATCTTTCCACAGTGGTGAACCCGACTTCTCTTGCTCAGCTTGTTATGGAGAAGACTCCTCACATTTATTTGGCCTTCAATGGAGCAGAGAAAATTGCAAGAGAGCAATGTGTTGATTCCATATGTAGTTGGCTTCCTTTCAATGACTATGATTACCTGCTCAACAATGCAGTAAGTTACGTATTCATCTTCAGTTGAATAACAACGATATCTTGGGTCTTTCTTTGCATCAACTCTGTGATTTGGCTACTTGAACGATGATAGTAAGAGGACTTTCTTGCTCTTGGAAGTTGATGCGTTCAAGGGAGCTACTTTGAGAGTGCTCATCGATACTCGTATCTTGGTGAGTGAATTTGTCAAAATCTCTTTGACCTTTGCTCCAAGCTTCGAGCCCTCATCTTTATCAGAATAACAATATTCTATGTCTCTTTAATTTCATACTCAAAAAGAGGTGGTTTTACATAGATGTCGAGTCATGGAGTGGCATTCTTAAGTGATTATCATGAATGTATCTATAATGTTGGGAAAGAAGAGTCTACATAGTCAAAAGTGAGTCCAAGTGAGACCATAGGTGTGTGGGACTTAAATTCGGCGCACATTCTTCTCGGCCACGGAGATCCCTTGTCGATTGAGTTGCAAATTATTTTTCTCTTTTGGCTTGTGAAGATACAAATATTTTTCCTCCCAAGACCAGGATTTCCATGGTATGTAGCAATAATGGAATTAAAGCAAGACATTGCAATATAGTTATAGCAAGGGACTAAGAAGTTAATTTAGATCAATGTTGAAGTTTCTAAGTCTAACAGTAAAAAACCCTCCATGTACTTGCTAGTTTATTTCTTCCTACTTGTTCTGATTAATTAACAAGTTATTTACCATGTAAATACTGAAAATAAACACAAGTACATGCTCAACATATTACATATCAACAACTGAAGGAAACAGAAACAAGCACACAAGTCACACCATTGTTTTTGGACTAATGTCCCCGAAAAAACTCAATGTGGGAAAACTAGTGCAACTATCTGAGGGTTTGATTTATTAAGCAGTTTCAGAATACAATCTCGGTGCCAAATCCGGTTCACCCAACAGAGAAAAATCTCGACAGTAGTACTTCTCTACTCGGAAGCAGATATTTCGAAAGAAACCCCGGATGAACACTCTGACAACTCCAATCTGCCCCACAAAATCCCAACGTCTGCCTCTAGGGACTGCGTCAGCCTCTCTCTGGCCCGGCGTCAGCCAACGTCACTTCGGCTTGGCCTGCATCAGCCTTCTAGCCCTTTGCGTCACCCACGCTTGCCCTCTAAAGCACTGCGCAGCTCCTGGCTGCCTCTGCGTGAGCCCTAGCTGCCTCTGCATGAACCCTTGGCTGCTTCTGCACCCCTCTCCGGCTACTGCGCTGATCCTCCCGGTGCTATCTCTACCTCTCTGCTTCTGTATTCACTGCCCCTCAGCAACAACTTTGATCACTGATTCTATCTCTCTTAGCAAACCCCGCTCTAGAGAATAGAATGACTGATCACTCTGGTGTATTCTCCAAGTGACCCTCAAGCCTCCTCTTATACTTTTCTCGTTGACACATCAACGGCCGAGATTAAGTCCCTAATCAATGGCTAGGATTAGATCTGGCTTGGTCCATGACTTTTGGACCATTCTAACACAGTTTTATATTAATTCACATTAATATTTTAATTTCCCTAAGTTTAGACTTAAGGACTCCATTAAAAATATTAATTATTTTAATATCTCCCAAACTGTTTAGAATCTGCCCAAACCCTTTCTGGGTATTGGAGATCTCATGTGCCTTAGCCTCTCCACCAATTTTCGTGGCTAGAGCACATTTAATGCTACCCCAAATCAACACTCCCTCTTAGCGAGGATTGTGCTCTAGTAATACTCCTCACTGAGCATCACTCTGATCATCCGACATCGGTCCCTGTGCTGATGCTAGGCCTACTGCCCAACATCCTCTGCACTGCTGCATTTTGTACTGCTACCCATGGTCCTGCCATTGCCATTGCTGCATCCGTACTGCAACTCCCTCTGCATCTATGTTGTTGCCCATGGCCCTGCCACTGCCACTACCGCATCTGCACTGCAACCCCTCGCATCATGCTACATTGTGCTGCCCATAGCACTACCACTGCTAACTACTGCATTACAACTCAGTTACTGAGAAGTAAGTAACTGATCTCCCAACTCTGACATCTTCATCAGGCTAGATACACTCCTGATGCTGAAGCTCCCTCTGTCACTGACAAGTGCTCCCTCTTTGACCTGTACGCTGCTGCAACAATTCCATGCATCTCAAACCGTTGCACACCCCTTTGTGCCATCCTGCACTGGTGCAACACTCTCGTGCCTCTCGCACTGTTGTAGCCTGTTAGCCTCGCACTGTCCTGGGAATCCTGCACTGTAGCTCCCTCTGTCGCTCCATCCGCATCCGTCTCTACTGACAACGCCAATACTGCTACTCCTCTTTGAGGATCCCGTAGCAAGGTCTAATCCAAGAGGCTGGGTACCTTGAGGATCCTGCCCCTCATCGCTTGTACTCTGTCTGACTACAGCTCGATGTCTCCCCACTTCTGCTCAAGTGGTGCGTGTGCACTCATGGCACAATCATCGTCTGTTTCCACTTCCTTCTCTGGCCTTGCTGGCACTGCCTTCGTCTCGGAGGCCTCTCCCTTACTCTTCTTCCTTGGACACTGGGTCGGATAGTGACCCAACACCCCACAGTTGAAGCATTTGACCTTGGAGAGGTCCTTCTTCTTCCGTTTCTCCTACTTTCCCTCAGATGCTAGGGCAACATCTTCCTCTTCCTCCTTCTTGATTCTGATCCCCTTGCCACTGCTTCCTATCTTGCTTAGCCTTCTGATCTGTTCTTGGCGAAGAGACGCCCACATTCCCTCCCAATCTGGAAGGGTCTCCCTGCCCAGTATACTTTAGACAAGCACCTCCCAGTCTTCAGAGACTACGTTCAGGGCTATTCTCACCATCAATTCTAGATTTGGCGTGGCCCATATGGAAGTTAGCTGATCCCGGATCTCCTTCAATCAACCGAGGAAGAGATCCGATCTGTTCTCCCTTCTTCATCTGGTATGACCGCAACTGATTTTCTAGTAACATCCTCCTCTGCACAAAAGTATGTTGGTACAATTTCTTTAGGGCCTCGCACATCTCATGTGTCATTTCCTTTTCGGCAATATGCAGTACTACATGGTCCTTGACCCCGTCAAGAATGATGCTCTTGGCCCTTGCCATTGCCCCCTCGTACTTTCCGTTATCCGCTGGGTCAACTACGATAGCTATTGCTCTCAAGGCGAAGTGCTTGACACGATTTCTATCTAGAACGGATAAGACTTTGGCCTTCCAGACTACGAAGTTTAAGGCTCCGTCCAGCTTGTCTTGGTCTCTTACCCCGTTCACTGCCATCTCGCTACTCCTCTACTTCCCTTCTGGAAGTTCACGATGTGACTCCCTCTAAGCCACGATTTCTCTCCTGGAAATCCTTCTACCAATGTCAAGATGCCCCTTGTTTGATCGTCAGTGCAGCTGCACCACTGATCCGAATATCTCGGCTAGAAACCCTTGGTAGCAACTCCCTCCTCCTTGGCCTTGCCCCGTTAAGTACTGTTTTGACTACAGTACCCCACTAGCTCCACTCTACAACTTACCGACAGCCTCCTAAACCCCAACAAAATGTAGCCAAAGCTCCTAGGCTCTGCGCAATCCCGACACCAGCAAATCAGCCTCCTCAGCCAACTGCGTCAGCCCACCTGGCCTCTACATGGCTCTGCGTGAGCCTGTCCTTGCCTCCCTCAACCTCTGCACCGCTTCTTCCTAGCTCAACCTCGATGACGCAGGCACTGCGTCACCCTTCCCTTGCTACTACTCTGCTAGGAACAACTTCTGTCACTTGGGACAGTTGTTTTCTGTTTTTGCTGCTCTGCTCGGGTGATGTCCTCAGTTCTCCTATGATCTGTAACCATCCTCTAATACCATGTTGAAGTTTCTAAGTCTAACAGTTAGAAACCCTCCATGTACTTGCTGGTTTATTTCTTCCTAGTTGTTCTGATTAATTAACAAGTTATTTACCATGTAAATACTGAAAATAAACACAAGTACATGCTCAACATATTATAGATCAACAACTGAAGGAAACAAAAACAAGCACACAAGTGACACCGTTGTTTTTGGAATAATGTCCCTGGAAAAACCCAATGCGGTAAAGCCAGTGCAAGTATTTGATGGTTTGATTTATTACGTAGTTTCAAAATACAATCTGGGTGCCAAATCCGGCTCACCCAACAGAGAAAAATCTCGGCAGTAGTACCTCTCTACTTGGAAGCATATATTCCGACTGAAACCCCGAATAAACACTCCGGCAGCTCCACAGCTCCAATCTGCCCCACGAAACCCCAACATCAACCTCTGAGGACTGTGTCAGCCTCTCTCTGGCTCAGCGTTAGCCCAACGTCACTCCGGCTTGGCTTGTGTCAGCCTCTGTAGGCATTGCGTCAACCTTCTGGCCCTCTGCGTCACCCATGCTGGCCCTCTAAAGCACTGCGCAGCTCCTGGCTGCCTCTGCGTGAGCCCTGGCTGCCTCTGCGTGAACCCTTAGTTGCTTTTGCGTCCCTCTCTCTCTGGCTGCTGCGCTGATCCTCCCGGTGCTATCTTTGCCTCTCTTCTTCTGTATTCACTGCCTCTTAACTGCAACTCTGATCACTGATTCTATCTCTTTTAGCAAACCCCGCTCTAGAGAATAGAATGACCGATCACTCTGGTGTATTCTCCAAGTGACCCTCGAGCCTCATCTTATACTTTTCTCGTTGACACATCAATGGCAGAGATTAAATCCCTAATCAATAGCTAAGATTAGATCTGGCTTGATCCATGACTTTTGGACCATTCTAACACAGTTTTATATTAATTCACATTAATATTTTAATTTCCCTAAGTTTAGACTTAGGGACTCCATTAAAAATATTAATTATTTTAATATCTCTCGAACTGTTTAGACTCTGCCCAAACCCTTTCTGGGTATTGGAGATCTCATGTGCCTTAGCCTCTCCACCAATTTTCATGGCTAAAGCACATCTGATGCTACCCCAAATAAAAAATCAACTTGCAACAAACCAATGTGGTCAAAAATCGGCATGGGAAGAGGTTCTTTGAGTTCGCTACTTACACAGTGAAGCTTAGGACCACTGATTAAGTGAGGAGGATCATTTATATTCTAGTTAACTTCATAGCCACGAAAAGCACATTACATCATTGGTATAATGGATGTTGTGAACACTTCCTACGACATCATTATTTCCAACAACAAGTGCAGACCGACTTTAGTATATTAGGTCAATTTCATCCAGAATGTTGCCAACAAGGACAAAGTTGCAGGTTATAGTTCGAGCAACATGAAAGGAGTAAGAACAGATGCTTCAAAAAATCAATACCCTAATATTAGAGACAACTTCAACTTTTTAGCTTTTGGTGGACCAAAAGCCTTCCTCTGTGGGGAAGTATGATCCAAGAGGATCTTGACACATTTTCCAAGGAGCACCATGTTGAAGATAAGCTCATTGAAAACTAGGTTATGGGTATTTCAAATTTGAATGTAGATGTGCTCATATTGGAATTTTTTATTTGTAAAATAGAAATTGATTTATGAGAGGATTTCCTCAAAGTCAATTTCTAAATTCATGATGAAGTTGAGTCTTAAGGGATTTTCTCTCATCCCTTGAGTTTTGGATAAGGTCCTTGATAGGTGGATCTGAGAGATTTACTCCTCAAGAATCTCATGGATCATCTTTAGAGAGTTATTTTCTCCTTGGGATGTGGATCTAAGGAGATATTCTCTCCTTTGTTTTGGGATATTGAAAGCTATATAAAACCCTCCTATGTACTTTGTGTAAGAGTGGGAGTTTTGGAGGAGAGAGCTTGAGAGAGTTTTTGAGAAGTTTCTGAGAGCTTCATTTTGAGAAAGTTTTTGGAGAGCTTGGAGAGCTTAATAGGTATCTAAGAGGAATTGTTTGTTATGTACAAGTCTTGAACTCCTTTGTGTAGAAAACAACTCTAGGTTTGGCCACCCTTTTTAATAATGTTGATTTTGGGTAGCATCGAATGTGCTCTAGCCATGAAAATTGGTGGAGAGGCTAAAGCACATGAGATCTCCACGACCCAGAAATGGTTTGAGCAGATTCTAACTGGTTTGGGAGATATTAAGATAATTAATACTTTTAATGGAGTTCCTAAGATTAAACTTAGAAAAAATAAAATATTAATGGGTATTAATATAAAATTGGGTTAGAAGGTTCCAAAAGTCATGGATCAAGCCAAACCTAATATTAGCTGTTGATTAGAGATTTTATCTTGTTCGTTGATGGACTAACGAGCAAAGTATAAGAAGAGGCTTGAGGGTCAATTGGAGAATACACCAGAGTGATCAGTGATTCGATTTGCTAGAGCAGGGATGCTAAGCAAAGTCGAATTAGTGATCAATAGCGAGGGGCAGTGAGTACGAGGCAGAGAGGCAGAGACAATACTAAGAGACTAGCACAGAAGCAAAGAGAGCGAGAGCAACAACCAGTCCAGGCTACGTAGAGCCCAACAGAGACAGCGCAGAGGCCAGAGGGACTACGTCATCCACGCAGAGGCTGATGGAGTGACGCAAAGGGTCCCAAAGGTTGCGTAGTGCCTCACAGGGCTGACAAAAGGGTCCTGGGGTTGACGCAGGTCAGCAGAAGGCTGATGCAGATGCCAGAAGGGCCAGCGTTGAGCTTTAGTTATGCCAGAGAGGGTTTTGTGGGATAGGTTTTTTGAATACCTATTTCCGAATATAGAGGTATTGCTGCCGTGTATTTTTCTCTGTTAGGTGAGCCGGTTAGGCACCCAGTTGTACCGAGATAGACTGCATAATAATATAACCCTCTGAATAGTTGCACAGGTTTTCCCGCATTGGGTTTTTCCGAGGACATTTGTCCAAAAATAACGATGTCACTTGTGTGTTTGTTTTCTTTTAGCTGATGATCTGTAGATGTTGTGACTGTATTGTGTTTATTTTGGTATTTAAATGTTTTAAATAACTTGTTCAAAATTTACAAGTAGAAGAAATAAACCAACAAAATACAGATTAATTTTCTAATGGATAGAGTTAGAAAATTCAACAAATAAAACATTGTACACATTCCTCATTACAAAAAGACAAATAAAGTGATTCAACTCTAGAGGCGATTCTGGAGATGTAGCCCAGTGGAGGGGGTGAACTTTGTTATCAACCTTGCTTCATGTTTTGTTTATTCGTGGTTTGATCAAGTTCTTTTAAATGCATTTTAAGTTACAATTTTATGATGAAATGAACATGTTTATGGATAAATTGTAACTTAATCTAACAAGCCCATATGGTCATTTAAAAGGTCTTTGTTATAAGTTTTTATGCGCTCTCAAGTTTTCAGATCACCCGGTACATTTGTCAAGTTTAATTCAAAGAAGGAGAAGGAAAATGCTTAAGAAGGTAATTTCTTAAGTTTCAAAATGTCGATTTTGGAAAATAAGTCTTTTTCTGATCCTTTCTTTGCAAATCTTTATTAAGATTCAAAGATGTTTAAAGAATTCTTAACCATGTATTAAATGGTGGGAGACTTGTGTAATGATGATAGGGAAAGCAATAAGTTGCAGAAATAGTGGAAAGCATTGGAAGATGAGAAGCAAGAGCTTCAAGATAAACTTCAAGTGATGGAGATGCAATTACAAGCTTCAGAAGAGGCCTTAGCAAAGTGTCGAAATGCTAAGGTAAATGAGGTAAGCAACACTTGTACACATTCAATTTCCTCTCAAGAAGATGTTTGTTTTGGTTCCTTCGAGAAGCACACTCGAGGAATTGGGTCAAAATTGTTATTGAAAATGGGTTACCAAGGGAAAGGTTTGGGAAGCCATGCCCAAGGTATGACAGAACCCATTATGGTTGAAGATTGACCTTGATATGCTAGAATTGGATATGGAAAAGAAGAGGTTGGAGAGAGTTCCAAGACTATTGAAGCAAATGATGTTTTGAAAGGAACTTCCACCTCATCAGAATTGTGACAAAGGTGACCATCGAAGGTATAGGCCTGATTATACGAAAGTTGTTTTTTATTATAAGAATCATGGTAATGTCATTTGTAATTTTTGGCATAAGATTCCATGTTCATTTTGTGGCCTATATAATCATAGAGTTTCGAAGTGTTGGAGGAGAATGTCTTCATACAAGAAAGTTTTGGAGGAAAAGCGACAAAAGGGCCAATCTCCAAATCATAAGGAAGTTAATGGTGAAACAAAGTTGCAACATTGTTGCACACATTATCATCAAAGTGGTCATTTGATTGACAAACGTTGGAAGCTTTATCCGAAATTTCGTCAGCAATATTGGAGGAAAGTTGCACAAGACCCTGCCAAAACTGAAAAAGTTATTCCAACAAAGATCATTCAAGAAATAGAGCATGAGGAAATACAGTTAAATATGGATCCATTCGAATGGTTTGGTAAGAAATGGTTAACATTTCTACAAAATTGAGTTTTAGTTATCATGCATGATTAAAACCTCCAAAAAATAGTTTATATTTGTTTCTGTTCATGAAAACAAGAAAATAAAAGTTGAATTGCATGCATCTGTGAAGAATATTCAGACACAAAAGTTTTGCTATCTAGCGAAGAACGAGCTTGGCTCAAATTCTCTCCTTTGTTGGCATGTTGATCTATTTTGAGAGATTTGCTAGCCAGTAGAGACACCACCTCAATTGCACCAACATGGTTCTACTGGCTCTTCAATTCATATCTCTATGTCAAAGAAATGAATCAGGATCAAAAATTGAGAGATGTTACATAGAATTCTTATTATTTTCCAATGTTACCAGAAGAGCCAAACACCTCTATTTCAGAAGAAGACGATCCACTGTATGCGATAGAAGATTTCCAAATTACCGGTGAAGCTGATGACAGGGTAGTGCACCATAGCTAGCGTCAGCTGGTAAATTCTGGTAAATTTTAGTAAGGCTTTTAGTGCAAAACGAAGGTTTTATGGGATTCCACATTATGGAAAACATGCAATGATATTTGTATTGAAAATATAGTAAGTGATGAAATTATGGAGTTGCATTGATTGACTGCAATTAAAAATTATTGTTGCGTGATATCTTTGATAGTTATTTGGGATGTTGGATCACCATTAAATGGAGCTTACCAATTTCATTCTTTTTGCGTGCTGGAATTAGAGTTGTATCACACATATATGATGGCATTGATAACATTAATGATGGCGTTGGATGGCATTGATGAATCCTCGTCAATGATATTGTCGAGATTGCGATGTTTCCATTTTTGGATTCCAGATTTATGGCATATCTACTGAATGCACGGTGGTTACACATTTTATGGTATTTTCTTCCATGAATGCACAAATATTTTGTTAAATATTCACTGCAATGCATATTTGAGGGCATAGTCATGATAGCTTATAGTTATAACAAAGACACGTTGCATGGTATCGATGGTAGATATGTTTATCACGAGAATTCTGGAGATTCGATGTGTTTGATGCATTCACAGTTGGGAGATTGTTTTTAACTCAGAAAGCGCAGATTTGGTGGAGATTTGGTGGCATGGGCCATGTAATAACATGGCCATATGCCACAGCCAATGCATTCAGCCCAATTCCATCCACTGCAAAAGCAGTAACATGGAACAACTATGGTTGGAACTGGAACCACAGATTTAAATGAAAACGATATTAGACAACGGATTTACGTAGCAGCCACGTTGAAACAATAAATATCAATCAATGTTAACAACCCAATTAATGGAGGTATGAATGGTGATGGACGCCATTAACCTTCTACGTGGAATTTGCCCGCAAAATTGTCGAGAGGCTACAACATCGCATTCATTGTGCCATGAGTTGTGGGTCAAAATCCATCCCGAATATGGAGTTTGGGCCACACTTGACCATAGTGATTATGACAACAAAATTTGTTGAGCCACATTGAGAGTTGATGCACAGTCTCAGAAAAATCCATAGTACGTTGAAAAATCTGCACTACGTTGTTAATTTTTGAAGACTATCACTTTGTTGGGTTTAAAGATGTGACTGCAGCTAAATATTTGAAGGAGAAGTTGAAGGCATCAAAAGTGCTCTATGAAGGCCATATTGACTACACAAGTATGTGCAAGCATTACGTGGCTCCACGGCTCAAACACAATGTTGATTTAGGGTAGCATCGAATGTGCTCTAGCCATGAAAATTGGTGGAGAGGCTAAAGCACATGAGATCTCCAAGACCCAGAAATGGTTTCGGCAGATTCTAACCGGTTTGAGAGATATTAAAACAATTAATATTTTTAATGGAGTTCCTAAGTCTAAACTTAGAAAAATAAAATATTAATGGGTATTAATATAAAATTGGGTTAGAAGGTTCCAAAATTCATGGATCAAGCCAAATCTAATCTTAGTCATTGATTACAGATTTAGTCTCGGTCGTTGAAGGACCAACGAGAAAAGTATAAGAAGAGACGTGAGGGTCAGTTGGAGAATACACCAAAGCGATCAGTGATTCATTTTGCTAGAGCGGGGTTGCTAAGCAAAGTTGAATCAATGATCAGCAACGTGGGGCAGTGAGTACTGGGCAGAGAGGCAGAGACAGTGCCAAGAAACCAGCGCAGAAGCAGAAAGCGAGAGCAGCAGCCAGAGCAGGCAACGCAGAGCCCAGCAGAGACAACGCAGAGGCCAGAGGGACTGCGTCATCCACGTAGAAGGCAAAGGGAGTGACGCAGAGGGTCCCAGAGGCTGCGCAATGCCTCAAAGGGCTAACAGAGAGGGTTCTAGGGATGACGCAGTGCAGCAGGAGGCTGACACAGAGGCCAAAAGGGCTAGCGCTGAACTTCAGAGTCGCTGGAGAAGGTTTCGTGGAACAGGTTTTCTGAATACCTGTTTCTGAATAGAGAGGTATTGCTGCTGTGTATTTTTCTCTGTCGGGTGAGTCGGTTAGGCACCTAGTTGTACTCAAGGAAATACTGCATAATAATATACCCTCATAATAGCTACACCGGGTTTCCCGCATTGGGTTTTTCTGGGGACATTTGTCCAAAAATAACGGTGTCACTTGTGTGTTTGTTTTCTTTTAGATGTTGATCTGTAGATGTTGTGACTGTATTGGGTTTATTTCGGTATTTAAATGTTTTAAATAACTTGTTTGAATTTAAACAAGTAGAAGAAATAAACCAGCAAAATACAGATTAACTTTCTAACGGATAGACTTAGAAAATTCAACACACAACATACTTGCATCTACAAGAACGCAGTTCATGCAAACAAGGAGCCATTGTGGTCATTGTTGAAGATTTGGACGAGGGCATACGAGGGTTCCACAAAATGTTGAGTAGTAGTTCTAATATGTCCACAGGCGTGAACCCTAATTCTCTTGCTCAACTTGTTATGGAGAAGACTCCTCACATTTATTTGGCCTTTGATGGAGCAGAGAAAATTGCAAGAAAGCAATGTGTTGATTCCAAAAGTAGTTGCCTATCAATGACTATGATTACCTGTTCAGTAGTGCAGTAAGTTACGTATTCATATTTTGTTGAATAGCAGCTATATCTTGGGGCTTGCTTGCATCGACTCTGTGATCTGGCTACTCGAACGATGATGGTAAGAGGACTGCGTTGCTCTTGGAAGTTGATGCCTTCAAGGGAGCTACTCTGAGACTGCTCATCGATACTCATATATTGGTGAGTGTGTTTGTCAAAATCTCTTTGACCTTTGTTCCAAGCTTCGGGCGCTCATCTTTATCATAATAACAATATTCTATGTCTATTTAATTTCATACTCGAAAAGTGGTGGTTTTACATAGATGTTGAGTCATGGAGTGGCATTCTTAAGTGATTCTCATGAAGGTATCTATAATGTCGGGCAAGAAGAGTCTACATAGTCGAAAGTGAGTCCAAGTGAAGACCACAGGTGTGTGGGACTTAAATTCTGAGCACATTCTTCTGGACCATGGAGATCCTTTACCGATTGAGTTGCAAATTAGTTTTCTCTTTTGTCTTGTGAAGATACAAATATTTTTCCTCCCAAGACCAGGATTTCCATGGTATGAAGCAATAATGGCATTAAAGCAAGACATTGCAAAATAGTTATAGCAAGGGACTAAGAAGTTGATTTAGATCAACTTGCAACAATACCAATGTTGTCAAAAGTCGGCATGGGAAGAGGTTCTTTCAGTTTTCTACTTACACAGTGAAGCTTCAGACTACTGATTGAGCGAGGAGGATCATTTATATTCTAGTCAACTTCATAGCCATGAAAAGAAAATTACATCATTGGTATAATGAATGTTATGACGACTTCTTACGAAATTGCTATTTCCAACAACAAGTGCAGATCACCTTTAGTATATTGGGTCAATTTCATCCAGAATGTTGCCAACAAAGCCAAAGTTGCAGGTTATAGTTTGAGCAACATGAAAGGAGTAAGAACAACTGCTTTAGAAAATCAATATCATGATATTAGAATCAACTTCAACTTCTTGAGCTTTTGGTGGACCAAAAGCCTTCCTCTGTGGGGAAGTATGATCCAAGAGGATCTTGACACATTTTCCAAGGAGCACCATGTTGAAGACAAGCTCATTGAAACCTAGGTTATGGGTATTTCAACTTTGAATGTAGATGTGGTTATTTTTGAATTTTTTTATTTGTAAAATAGAAATTGATTTATGAGAGGATTTCCTCAAAGTCAATTTCTAAATTCATGATGAAGTTGAGTCTTAAGGGATTTTCACTCATCCCTTGAGTTTTGGATAAGCTCCTTGATAGGTGGATCTAAGAGATTTATTCCTCAAGAATCTCATGGATCATCTCTTTAGAGAGTTATTTTCTCATTGGGATGTGGATCTAAGGAGATATTCTCTCCTTTGACTTGGGATCTTGAAAGCTATATAAAATCCTCCTATGTACTTGTGTAAGAGTGGGAGTTTCGGAGGAGAGAGCTTGAGAGAGTTTTTGAGAGCTTCATTTTGAGAAAAAATTTGGAGAGCATGGAGAGTTCAATAGGTCTTTCGGAGGCGTGTTAGGACTTATACACTTAGATTTTTGTGGCTCGATGTCCGTTAGAGCTCTCAATGGGGCAGAATGTTTCATCACCTTTTTTGATGACCATTTTAGGAAAACCTGGATCTGCTTCTTGAAGACAAAGGATGAGGTCTTTGATCGTTTTAGGGGGCTCTTGTGGAGAATACGACAGGGAAAACGGTCAAGGTGCTTCACTCAAATAATGGTGGAGAATAAATTAACTTCACATATTTTTTTGCAAAGGAAGGCATCAGAAAAGAGTGGACAACTCCATACAATCCATAGCGGAATGGAGTAGCGGAGCGGAAAAAAAAAACTATAGTCGGGGCTGCAAAAACGATGTTATGTGACCAGAATTTGCCTAGGTTTCTATTGGCAAAGGCATGTAACACAACAGTGTATATTCAGAACAGGACTCCTCATAGAGCATTGGGGAAGAAAACGCCAGGAGTCTTCACAAGGAAGAAGCCAGAAGTTAGTCACTTCAGGATCTTTGGTAGTATTGTTTATTGTCATGAGCCAAATGAGAAGTGCACCAAATTGGATCAGGTTGCAAAGAAGGGGTTTCTTGTTGGGTATAGTGAAACCTCAAATGCATACAGGGTCAACATTCCTAGTACTAAGAAGATTGTAGTAAGACGAGACATAAAGTTCATGGAGGACCGAGCTTTCAAGAGATCTAGTGAGATGCCTACAGGAGATCAGAATCAACCAGCAGAAGCTCCATTGGTCCAGCAGCAGGGGCAGCCACAGGGGCATCCAGTGGGACAGCTAGTAGGATAGTCGCAGGGATCTAGTACAATGACTAGTAACAACATTTCCTCAGGTGTAGGAAATCCAGTGAGTTCACAGCAGACAAAGCAGCAGAGGCAAGATGAGGAGGAGTTGGTTGAACCTCCCACCACTAGTGGTCGAGCTAACAGAGAGGTTCGTCAGACATTGAGAGATGCAAAGGATTTTATTGGAACTCCTAGGATGAACAAGAGAGAGCGCAGACAGCTTGACAGGTACCAAGCATTGGTGGCTCAGGTTCTAGAACCTTCCAGTTTTTAGGAAGCCGCACAACATCAAGTGTGGGTAGATGGCATGGTGGAAGAATACATCTCTATCATGACGAATGATGTTTGGGAGGTGGTGCCAAGCCCTAAAGACAGGTTAGTTGTAGGTTC
The DNA here is from genome assembly GCA_031772625.1 of Pinus tabuliformis. Classification (NCBI taxonomy): domain Eukaryota; kingdom Viridiplantae; phylum Streptophyta; class Pinopsida; order Pinales; family Pinaceae; genus Pinus; species Pinus tabuliformis. The sequence continues at coordinate 1,437,337,242 of CM062818.1, read as the reverse complement.
TCGTTGGATCTACAAGATCAAGTACGTTGCAGACAACAACGTGGAGAAGTACAAGGCTAGATTTGTGGCAAAGGGGTATGCACAAAAAGAAGGGATAGATAATGAGGAGACCTTTTCACTAGTTTCTAGATACACTTCTATCCGGTCAGTTATATCCCTAACAACTCAAATGGGATGGCAGATTCACCAGATGGACGTCAAGGCAACATTCTTAAACTGGGTGATAGAGGAAGAAATGTACACAAAACAACCAGAGGACTTCGAGACTCATGAGAGGCACACTCATGTGTGCAGGATGAAGAAAAATCTATACGGGCTCAAGCAGGCTCCTAGGGCATGGTATGGTCGGATTGACAACTACTTGCAGCAGATGGGATTCATCAAGAGTGACGCAGATCCCAACCTTTACTATTTGATGGTAGAGGATGAGCCATTCATCCTAGTATTGTATGTGGATGATCTCTTCCTGACAGGGTCATCAAGGCTCATAGAGGACTGTAAGAGGAACCTGGCAACAGAGTTTGATATGAAGGACTTGGGGTCCATGCAATATTTCCTAGGATTTTAAGTTTAAAAACTAGTTGGTCATATGTCAGAATTGGTTCTGAGATATGGGAGGGGCCTAACGGACCAAAGAGGGTCGGTCAAGCCCATCGCTCACCCTAGCATGAGAGGCTCGACTATGAGGGAAAGTGTCGGCTAAAGAGGTGATCCATCGAGCCGGGGTTGTAGCCATCAGACGGAGGGGCAAGGAGGAATCAAGGGGAAATCCAGGTCCATGAAAGGACATTCCCTGAGCATATCAAGCATAAGTGGCCGTAGCGGGACCGGCGCTCTCTATAGTCCCCCCTTCCAATACCGTAAACTCCACGATGTGTATATCTCCACGACTCATTTCTTCCCGTCGATGACTGTATGGTTGGTTGTTTGCTCGTGAAGCAAGGAAGGTAGCATAAGGGTCTAGAACATCAAATCAAAAAGGGAGTGGTGTAGGGAGGAAGGGAGGAGTTCCACCCAAGCATAGAACACCATTTCCTGACCATATCAAGCAGTGTCCGTAGCGGTACCGGCTATGCCTACTGGATTCCCTGACCACCATATCGTGCACCATACTATGTCTCTATATCCACGACTCATTTAGTCCCCCCCAATTGCTGTGACTGTCTGCTTGGTTGGTTGGGTGACAAATAAGTAGAACGATAGAAGGACCAAGGCTCAAGCGGCTCAAGGGTGGTTTTTTGTGTAAGGAAAGAGGCGATGTCCTACAACGGACCATCCAAAATGAGCAGCGAAAAGGGTATCTGTCTAATGTCCAAGCAGCAATAAGGGTTCGGCGTTCATGAGCGGGGGTTCACTATCAGTAAGGGTCATTCCTTGCACTCGGAAGCGCAAGACCCTCCGGACCTTCCTTTCTTTTCTTTCAACCAGGGCTGATTATTTTGATCTTAGTAGTGTATAATGGACCACCCATAAGGACCACTATTCGGATAATTCCAAGCAGTTTGCGTATGATTTCCCGTATCATTCAGCCGATGCCGATGCTCATCCAATACGGGACCTAACGTAACCCCTTCCAATACGGACCTAACTGAATGTCCATCCATAAAGCTCTCTAACTCGTACCGTTCCGCCAATAAGGCTCCTACAGGGTGGCGTGAAGTTTCTTTGGTTGTGTTATTGTTGAACGATTTAGTAGACCGATTTCTCATACCTGACAAGACCTGAACTGACCTCTCAACCCCATTGGGAGGATACCTATCCTCGTGCCTATCATTGGGAGGATTATAGTCGTTGTGCCATCATCAGAAAGACTATGCATACTGCAGCAGATATCCTATATGTACCTATATACTTTGCAACATTTGAAGATGAAGATTGAAGGGAACCAAGTGAAAGCTCATGTATTAGACTCTCCCCTTTGGCTTACAACTGGATACAGATATTCTGAAGAGGTTCAAAATGCAGGATTGTAGACTCATGTCTATGCCCATGATCACTAACTAGAAGAAGATAGATGCGTCAGACGACAAGGATGTTGACCCCACCTTATATAGATAACTCATTGATTCTCTCATGTATCTAGTCAACACTAGGCCAGATATATGCTTCGTGGTCAATACCCTCAGTCAGTTTATGGTGGAACCAAAGAGGTACATTGGGAAACAACGAGGTACATTTTGAGGTATGTGTGTGGCACAATCGAGTATGGGTTGAAATATACTCGAAGAGATGACGTCAGACTATGTGGGGTCACAGATGCAGATTGGGCAGGAAGTTCAATGGACAGGAAAAGTACCTTTGTGTACTGCTTCAACATTGGATCAAGAATGGTCTCTTCATGCAGTAGGGAGCAGAAGTCAGTAGCACTGAGCTCTATAGAAGCAAATTATATGGCAACAAGCACATCTATGTGCGAAGCTATATGGCTTTGGAAGTTAGTAAGCTTGTTCAGGCAAAGGATGGAAGCGGCCAGTGTCTACTATGATAATCAGAGTTGCATCAAGCTCTCTAAGAATCTAGTGTTTCATGACAGGTCGAAACACAGATATTCAATGTCATGTCATCAAAGATTGTGTATAGCAAGCAGCGGTCCAGCTACAATATGTTCCCACAAATAAGCAGGTTGCAAACATACTCACAAAAGCTCTAGGGAGAGCTAAGTTCGTCTATTTCAGAGAATAGATGGGTATGGTGGAGAACCCATTTTAGTAGCAGGGGCAAAATATTTCAGATGCTTCTCAATTGCAGCAGAAATAGCAACAAATGAGAGGAAGTTGCAGTACAGATGCAAAGTTGGCAACAGTACTAGATGTATAGTGTAGTGTCAACAGTAACATGGATTCAGTAGTTTGGTTCAACTATAGTCAGTGGCAGATGAATCAAACTTAGAGCAGTGGTTGATGGACAGTGACTGAGGAAACAACATAGTGACTAAGGGAACAACACAGTGACTGCGGGAACAATGTAGTAACTGAGGAAGCAACATTGTGATTGAGGGAGCAGCGTAGTCATTTCCAGCAGAATTTCCTGTCAAACATCAACAACGTGACAAAGGGTGGTACAAAGACAGGGTGTTGTGCCAGAATGCGCAGCACTAGAGAGAACATCTTCCTCGCTAAGAGGGAGTGTTAGTTTATGTAGCATCAGAGGTGTTCTAGTCTCGAAACATTGTGGAGAGGCTAAAACACATGAGTTCTCCACGACCCAACAATCGTTTCTGGAAATTCCACCTAGAAGTGTCTCAATTAGATTATTAACCTATTTTTTAATGTTTCCTAAGTCTCAGCCATCGATTATGTTTTAATCTTGGTCGTTGGAGTCCCAACTGGAGATTATAAGAGGAGGTCGATGGGTAGATGGAGAATACACCAGTGCAAACACTCAGTGATCTAGGCAGATCGATTTTCCAGTAGTAGAGTGTTCAACAGGAAGATTTGAGCCAGAGATCGAGTAGCAGGTGGTAGAGGAGTGAGGCAGTATTCTGATGGAGGTTTCCAATGCCAGAAGAATTAAATTGAGGGAGTGCGAGTTTTCCCAAAGGGACTGCGCAAGGACTAAGCAGGCAGCAGCATCAAAGCAATTCAATCTAGCTAGAGGAACAGTTGATTCAGTAGCTGGTTGTTGGGATTTCATCAAGGGGACCAGTGAATTAGTTCCAGAGGTAGAGAGAAGCAGTGATGTATATTTCAGGAGTTTCTGGAGGCAACAACAGTAAAGCCTATGCAAGCACTACGCAAAGGCTGACGCAGAAGGAAGTGCGAGTTACTGAAGGGCCAATTTCGAGAGCTGAAATCAGCTATGGGGTGAGGAAAAATCCTCACAAGAATTTTGCCAGTGATTCTCTCAGATTGGATTGTCAGTTTGACATCCAAATTATTGTACTCAGATTTGCCGCCGAAGAATAATAATAAAACCCTCATCCAGTGCACCAGTTTTCCCAACTTGGGTTTTTTCGGGGACAATTGTCCAAACATAACGATGTCATAATTTTGTGTGTGTGCTAGAATTTCTCGGTTTCCAGCGTTTTATTTTTCCGCAGTATTTTATGGTGAAAATTGCAGTTGTGATTTTATTCATTGTTTGTCATAGCAAATAAACTGCATAATTAAATTTACAATTAGAAGAATAATTTCCAGTTGTTGCAATAGTTGACATTTTCACAATCAGTGGACAATTACAAAAGATGTGTATTATTGTATTACATTTGTTGTTTCTTATGCATATTTACTCGTGCTAATTATTATTGTTAACTTAATGAAATGTGGCACACATTCCATGTGTTTTTTAGTTGTTATGCATTGTTGTACATGTGGCTTAACTTGCATAAATGCATCAGATGTTGGGCATGATGATTCTATAGTAGTGAAATTGTCTATTTGGTCAATGGGTATTTCATAGGCAATAGACACAGGTATATAGTTGATGAGCAATCCACGAACAATGATTCTGCATATAATTGAATCATTGATGAGTGGTCGATGGGAAAAAGATAACCATATATACAATCAACAATAGTCGTCTGAGTATATAGTTAACGAGTAATCGATTTTGTTGTAAAGTTCACAGGTGATTGACGGGATATGGACACAAGTGTATAGCCGGATAACAAGTTATATTTGTCAACCATGCCTAAATAACCCTCGAAATCTATTGCTGTCATAAAAAGAGTGTTGAAAAACCTTAGTTTTAGAGTTGGAACAACCCTAATGCATAAAATAACATTGTATAGAGAGATAAGAGTTCACACTAGTTCTGTACCATGTTGAAATGATAAAGAGTTCATAGATATGTATTAAACACTCCCACAAACCCTAATCCAACATAAACCTTGGATAGAATTATCACATAAAGAGAAGTGAACCCGTGAACAAGAGTACAAGAGATATGGTGCCCCTAGGCAAAAGAATCAATCACTAATGAATCCAAGATGATGATACAAAAGACTCATAAGGTGTGTGTTTATACACAACTTATGAGGTGGGGTGCCTTCCTCCATAAGGGGGTTATGGGCCCACATAAATGCCTAGGTAAGCCTTATCCACCTAAAATATTCTAAAATAATGTTGACTAGGTCAACTACTAAATCATAACCTAGTAATACAATAATAAGGGTGCATGGCCATAAAGATGAGTAACAACAAGTGAATCTTACCATCATTTCAATACAAAGTTGGACACAATGTGTACTAGCTCAGTGAGATTATGTACAACCTCATATTCAAGGGGCGGATGACACATTTCGTCGAGGGCACGAAGGTGTATCCATTCTATGTGCAAGCATGATCAATAGTTAAATTTGCACACCTAGACCCACATTATTAGATTCTTTCTTTTGGCCTCAATTCTTTTGAGCTCCTCCCAAGGTTACCCAATCAAGCCCTCTTAACCTTGGACACTCTCTAGACGACATAATCAAGCAATATATTGGTGCCTTCTCAATGAATACTTCTTCCGTATTAGTCTTCCATCTACTCCTAATATATTGTGGATCTCTATCTTTTCTTAGTTGTGTTACTTAGTCTCTTATAGATTTTATTTTTTACATTTGGGTATTCTTTTGCACTCCTATAGTTTGTTCAAATGTGTAATATTCCTAATGGAAAAATTTACAATAATAGCACAAACATGCAAGACAATACATCATAAAAAAATTTAGTAAACACCAACAACCCATAAATGCTCCCAAACACGCCAAAAATGGGAAATTTTATTATATACACTATTCGAGTACAATGTGAAATAGAAAGTGTGCACCTGGGCTTGCACAAGGCAAGCTACAAGCCTCAAGTGATCGATATGCCAATGCCCAACTACTGCTAGAGTTTATCTATAAAAAAATATGCGTTGACCCGGTATAATTTTGCACAACTGGCTGTGTTGAGATCCTGATTTGACCCCTCAAATCTGCCACGAAAATTATGCAAAATCAGATTTGAGGTCCTTGCCAAAACCCAAAAAAACCCAGAAAGGGTTTTGGCAAATTCTACCGACCACCCAGAACCCAAAATTTAGGCTCACTCCTCCTAACTCGCTGCTAAATAATCATGCTATTTTGGGGCACCAAAAATCCTCCAAAAATTATGCAAAATTAGGAGCAGACTCCTTGAGGCTAGTCCAACAAAACCCAGAAATGATTTGGGCTAATTCTGACCTCCCAGAATTACCCAAATTACGCCCTCCTTGACAATTTCTGCGTCCCCCACAATTCAAACTGCTGGATATGTCACCAATTCCTTCTCAATTAGCTGTAGGATTTCCCTACAAATTTCCTCCTGGAAGATGTGAGTGAAATTCCTTCCAAAACCCAACACAAATAAGATGAATCCAACCCCACAAATTCTGCCCAGTAATACTTCTATGTAGACCCTAAAATGGTGAGTTTGGCTCTCTCAGCAGCAGCAACTTCCAAGCCCGAAACTCTTCAAAAATGTTGGTCCACCCTCAATGAAATTTCTCTTAAATTCACTGGCCAGAATTCCCCTTGAAACTCCCTCAGCTCAGTGGTTCGATTTTTGTCCATGCGTCCTCCTGGAAGTTCGAACTAGCATGAACTCCAACAAATCTCTCCCCACAAAGTTCCAAAATACTCTCCTAGGGTGACACTCGAGGTTCACCGAAGGTAGAGGTGGAATTCCCACTTGGGAATTCCTTGTGCTAAACAACAAAGGTTTATTTGGATAAACAACTCAAGAAAACTTGTGTTCAAAAGTTAGATTGTCAAAAGATACCAAATGGAGGCCTTCTTGCCTTATTTATAGAAGTTGGTCCTCTTTCTCTTGGTGGATCCCATTTTCCACTAACTCGCACCTTCTTTCTTTCTCTCTTTTCCTCCACAAGTGCGAATTATCTCCAAGGGTCGAATTGCCTCCTTTTTGTGGTCCCCACATTCCACCAAAGCTGAAATTTATTCTATTCTCCTAAGTCTTTCATGCCTCACATATCAAAATTGCCTCCAATTCCTGAATTTCAAAATTGTGCTATGCTTAGTACCACCCGCAAAATCTCCGTTGATCTCCTCAAATGGAAAAATCGAAATTGGGGACATTACAAAATGATTGTACTCTCTAGTTCTATGACCTACTCTTTTGGTAATTCGTGGAACAATTGATAAAATGATATTATCTATATATCTTGCATCGTGAATCAGTGATTTGTATGGTTATAGATGGGCAAGCAATTTTAGGTCATCAATTCTTCTAGAAAGTCTAAAACAACACAAAAATAACAAGATCAAACACTTAGAATTTCAGATTTTTGTGATATGTAGGTTAAAGTAAAAATTGAAACTGTAAGCACTAATTACCATTTCATGCAAAAATAATTATTGCATTTGAAGGGCAAAGGGAAGCTTTCACACAAGAATTTATCCATGTTACATCAAAGGAAAAATTGAAAATTAAAATAACCCCTGCCGTTAGCATAATGATTACGCATAATGAGGATTCCTAGGAAAATGCACAACTAAACTTAAAAGCAGAAAACCTTAAGAGTATTTATTTAATTAAAGTTGCATGTAGAAAGAAATCGCAAAGAAGTTCTACCTTCACCACAAAGATGTTGCAGGAGGAAACTTCCTCAAGGTACTTGTTGTTGATTGCATCAAGATACAGCACATCAGAAAAGCCTTTTGCTTTGGCACCATGTTGTACTTTCAACACCTGCAAGAGAACGGTTGCACTATCCCATTTAACATCCTCTTACAAAATCAGGTCCACATTGTGACACCATGCCTTTCTGTACCAAAATTGCTTATCATGACTGTAACTGCTCATGTTAGTGTTTTCCCTTTTATAGACATTAATGGGTGTCCTTATGGAAATGCATTTTCTTTAACCTTGTTTCAATTCTTCCCTTTGTCTTCCGATTACAGATTTATATATTATGCATGTATTTGGTATGCTATACTTGTAGGCTTGTAGCCTAGTGCAGTTTGATGTATTGATATTTTTCCCTGGAAATTTCCACCATTTAATGGAAAATAGGGGATTACTTAACAACCCAATCCAATGTCACTAAGTCATTGGGAATTTGACCAATGATCTTTCTTGCTTCTTCAACATATCACTTAGTAGCTGCATTAAATCGTGGATAGTTTAGAATACACCTGCCATAATATAACCACTCAAACTTGTAATACCCCCTACAAGCATTGAACATAAATAGGAAGTATATTGTAAGGGAGTAAGTTGTTCACATTTGATTACCTTGGCATTTACATACAGAAATAATAATAACATAAAAAGGTGCACTTGGGGTTATATCTCCCCAGGTGTAGCATGGGGGCAATGCAACAATGAGGGGGAAATAGAGGGTGGTCAATAAAATAATATTTTAATGAGGTTGCCAAGTGTCTAGCTCCCAAGCCTTCATATCTCTTTATGTTATTTACCTTGTGTTTACTTCCCAAGATCTATGAATGTGGGCATGTGGTCTCCATGCAAGTCATATTCATGAAAGCCTTGGCAAGGGATACATTCCATTTTTGGGAAAAATAAGTAATTCAATCTCTCCTTGGGGGGAAAACATAGAGAAGGTTTCCATGCGGCTATACTGAGAGACCACGTGCATACACCAAGAGAGGTGCTGGTGGGTGTGGCGCCCATCTGCTAAATTGTGGAAGAGAATGCTACCATGCTGGTGTGTTGTGAGACCATTCCTGTATGCTGAAATGACGTTGGTATGTTGGCTCTGAGTGCTAAGATTGCACTATGTGCCTAGAGGTAAGTTTTCCATAAATTTGGTTAGTATGCCTGTATGAGGAAAACCATGTTTGTGAGTGTTTGTATTTGTAATTGCTATAGATGGGATTTCCTGGTTTCCAGATTTGGAGATTTTCCTGGTCAGCTTGTATTGCAGCATTCGAGGGTAGTGGAATAGCCTAAGGAATAGTTTAGTACTGAGGGGTATCCTATTTCTTGTGCTCTGCAAAGCTGAGGGAAAAGGAGAGGCTGCAACGTGGGATTGTTGTAAAATTAATGGGTTGAATCGTGATTCCCCTAGCTGTATATGTTGTTATAAACCTAGGCTAAGTGGAAAAATCTTTGGTTTAAATAATTAATTGGGCTTAGTGAGGAAGCTATAGCCTTATTCAATAAGTTTCCCATTGTTTCACAGCTTGGCATGGTATTGGCACCTAATTGAGCTGTGCCTATGGCTGGGTGGAAAAGTGCTTCCATGGAGCTATTCCCCCAAGTGCCACTGATGACAGTTAAACTATTGATTTATATTGTTTATATTTTGGAAACTAATGGTTGTGGTGAGCGTTGTGTTGATGATTAAGTGCTCACTACTGAAGCCGCAAGTCTAAAGGTGGACATTGGTGCTCAGGATTACATGTTGTGCTATCTGGTGAAGATCTTATGCAGTTTTGAAGACTGTCACAGCTATTACTGTAATACAAATGGCTTAATTCTGCCTACGTTTTGCATATTAGTTTCCAGCCATATCAAATAGATGTAAATGGCCTTGTGGGCTTCCTAGAAGGGGGCATAATCTTGACAATAATGAAATTGTATGTATGTGAAAGACTTGTATAAGCAAGCCATTGTAAATGTATAAGAATGTTGCTGCAATTGCCCATGTATCAACTATATTTATTCAATGTATGAGTAGAACTGTGTTTTATGTGTTGATATGGCTAATTGTACTCAAGGGCAGAGGGTAATCGGTCCTGGTCAATGTTATTCTACTTCTATATTGTAATTGTCCATTAATTACATGTAAGAATGCTGGTTGCATCTTAATTATGCAATTGTGTACATTATATTGTGATTGTGGTATTAACACAAGAAGTTGGTGTGAATTGGTGGTTCAAGAAGTACCCCATATCATTAACAGAGCACATAGAGTATTGGGTACATTAGAATATGCTATCAGAGCTATTGGTTATGGCAGTGGGGAGTCGTATGGGCCAAAAGTCAACTTGTATATGAAGAAATTGCAATCTGCTTGTCAAGTGTTTGACAAAATGTCTTTGGGAGAATAATTGGGGAAGTATTATTGAAAATGGCAATTCTTAGTATGATGGCTCAATTCCAAAATTGGATTCTTTTAGACCTTCCAGATTGTTGAGTTCTGCTCCATTGCAAATTGAGTAGAAATGTGGTTTGCAAGATGTGTTTGGCAAAATGTCCATGAGGAAGAAGAACTATATATAGTCGTAATTGAGAATCCTTGTTTTAATAAGTGTAACTCTGTCCACGGGTCTTGGATAGATGGTGATCGGGTGCACTGTTAAGGCACTCCTAGATGTTAATTCACCGGTTCAATTCCCGCCCTATTCGGGTGTTATTCTTGAACATAACCATGAGGTAGTCTCACCAATGCCGAACTTACAAAAAAAAGTGGAACTCTTGAATGTTAGAGCTCAGTTCCATGGCTAATTGGGTGAATCATGATTACAAAGTTTGGCACTATGGAGGAATCAGGAAAAAAACTTGAAATCAGTAAAAATGTCCAAATTTTGATGATAACATCTCTAGCTCCATTCTCAAACCTTACCATCTCACTCACTCATTCCTTTTTAGCAGGCCATTATTATTTTGTATCGTGCTGCAAACTATTGAGTACTTTGTATTATACCATGGTTTCTTATATACATGTCATGACAACACTACCACTGGTTTCTTTCTCTCCATATGTTATTTTTAGCATTTTTTAGGAGATGCACTTGCACTCCCACATTTTAGTCATACTGACTATGCTCTTCTTCAGTCCCATTGACCTACTTTTGTGGTCATTAGTTGGACATTAATAAATTTATTTACTTGGAAATGGTGTTGAATTTCCATTTAGGGAGTGTATCAATGCACAAGGGGTTGAATCAAAGAAACTATGTTTAAAAAATTTTGATGGTTGTGATTTTATTATATGTATGTATGCATGCATATGAGCCTCGAGAAAATGTAGAAACTACACAGAAGTAGCAACTTCAGAGAGCTATAACTTTCAGCTTAGAACTCAGTGCTAAGCATGGTTACAGTTGTTGGAAAGGAAATTGGACCGAAGAGGGGTGGATGACTATTGTCGCTTGGTTTGTGATTGGAAATAATACAAAAGGCTGATTGGTTTGTGATTGTCCCTTTCCCCATCGAATAGTGTTTCCACTTCTTCACACTTTGAACCAAAGCATACAATTCCTTTTCATAAGTATAACAGTTTTTCTTTTCTTTTTTAACGTGGTGAATTGGTAACTCGTTAGAGTAATCTGGGTGAGGCCCAAGATCAAACCTAGCAGCTGCCACTATAACACTAAGAGCATATCCAACAACTTGTAAGCCAGATATACCAAGAATATATGACTTAGCAAGAGCCGATAATCCATGACGGTACGAGAGCTTACTCTTTGAGCATTATCACAAGCAGCCTAAGATGTCCCCTCATGGGGTTTGAAACTGGGTGGGGGGATAACATCCTATTGTTCCAACCACTCAATTATCCCATGAGGAGACATAAGTAAAATAGTTTCTTGCCTCAAAATGGTAATTGTTACCCACAATCTTGTAGGGTAACCATAAGGGTGTCCTGAAGATACTTCGAAGCTATGATAGGACATTGAAGATGACAATGTTTTGAACATTCATTAATGAATAGTCAGAGTAATGTAGTTCATGGCTTTGAAGTGGTGAACTTCTCCAGGATATCTTCAGAGTGTTAAATTTCAAACCCTAGCAATCCCAACAATTAGTTCTTAGCAGATTTAGATCTACTAAGTAAAAACATGGCTAAGGTTTTAACTTAAACAAAATATTTAGCGGAAGCGATAAATAATTAACCAATCTCACAGATGCACACACAAACTATTTGCTCAATCAACAATTCTTCATTTAATTAATCAAAACCTACTTAGGCTCCCTTATTGGGAAAATGGCCCAAATTGAGGAAAATAGATACAACAATCTTGATATGTGAAAGAATAACTTCGGCGTAAGTCACATGTAGACATACATTTGTCGACGCGTTTCGAACCAACTTGTCCTGACGATGAACCACACTAGTTGGTTCGAAACGCGTCGACAAATGTATGTCTACATGTGATTTACGCCGAAGTTATTCTTTCAAATATTATGGATCACAGAAGCCTCAATTCAACTAAATCTTGATATGGTCTAGTTGATCAAGCCCTAGACTTGGTTGATCTAGATCTCCTTGCTGCCCCCTTTGCACCTTCCTCAGACTTCGCACACTTGAGTAGGAAGTCCTTCTCCACTCACCACTAAGATGCTTCTCTCAATGCTTTGTGCTTGTGTGTGTCGTGTCTTCTCCCTTGGCCTAGCCCTTATTTTATAGGCTTAAGTTATGACCGAATCCACAACCCTAATATCCAAAGTGATTGACAACTAATATTAGATCTCACCTCACTTTAGATCAATGGTTAAGATTCATCTAATTCACTAATGCAAATAACCTTGCATTAGATTAGATTAACTCACTTTTCTCTTATATAAGAGATTACTTTAATCACTAAAGTAATTTTCTAAGGTCCAAGTGCTAATAGGCGACTTCTTGCATGCCTAGACACTTAGGCCTATGCACAAGTACCTTTCCAAGCTACCAACAGGAATGCAAAGAAGCTACATATCTAATAAACCAGGTTGCAAGATGACATTTGATGAAGATGAAGAACACTTCTACTTCAGAAGTGTTTAAGATGCCTCAAAGATGGAATTCTACTGGCATGGGCATGTTGAGAACAACTCTTACGACAAAGGTGGGGCTAGATGATGCCAGTCCATATATTAGAATGAGATCTATGGGATTCAAAATGGTGCAACTGATGATGAAGCAAATCATAGCTATTGGTGAAACCTATGCATATAACACATCATTAGGGGAAAATGTTTGGAGACTAGTCTATTTCCCCCTTTAGAATGCTTCCCTAAATGCAAAGCAATTATCCATACCCCAAGGGGAGGTCTCAAAGATATTTGATAATCTGCATTTGAGAAGGAAAGAGTTCTAATCTATAGCAGGTTTATCATATATACTCTGATAAGAATAAGTCTAAAAGATGTGAATTTAGTGTTGATATATACATATAATACCATCAAATGTCAGACAACTGGATATTTGGAGAAATTGGTCGCTCGTTTGAGGAATGCCAACTATCATGTAGAAACACTTGATTGACATCTTCTAATTCACAAAGGCCATATACAAGGCAACTTTTAGTGCAAAGCAACATGACAAAATACTCTGGCTGATATTACCCTTTATCAAAAATTGAAGTTATGTACAATAGATCTAAAGTTCAACTTGGGCTCTTTATAAAGTATTGAGCAAGGATACTGTTGTCGCTGCGACAAACACCCTCCAGAATTTTGCTTGCACGCAAATTTTGGAGCCTACTGTGGATCTTGCGATCAGTCGTTCAGTAGTCACTTCTTGGTTAGTTGATGTTTTTGAGCTCCCTTCTTGGATTAGAAGTGTCAAGGGTACTTTCTCACACATGCTCAATCTGCAACAAGTTCATGAGCGCATTCTTTTACGCAAGCTTGAACAAGCATAGCATAGTCCATCAAGACTATGCCTATCCGATGTCTAATCCGTGTCGACAGTCAGTGTGCACTGACATTGATAGTTTCTCACTTCCAACTGCGTTTGTACTTCTATTCCGGTGAGTTTTACAAACTGTCGCTTTCGCGCACCTTTGTTTTCGCAAGTGTCGTTTTCATGTTTTTAGCTATCGCTTTTGCTTGCTTTCACTCTAATTAGTGTCGTTTTCATGTTATCTTCGCTCTGGCATGTGTTTCTTTCACCGTCATTCGCATATCGCAAGTGTCGTCCGCACTTTAGCATTTGTCGTCTTCTGGCATGTTAAGTGTTGCACAATGTACATAAGCTTGTTTCGGTGGTTTCAAGAGGTTCTCCTTGTATAAATGAGTCGATCTTACCATGTAAACCTCTGCCGCACTCATTTCCAATGTTTTAAGCAATGTCACACAAGTTTCGTAGCGGTTGTCGCAAAGTGTATCTTTAGTGTTGCACTTATCGTAAGTTGTCATCAAGGTTGTCACACTGAGGAAAGTATGTTGTTAATGTGTTCCGGACTAAGTCTCAGGACATGTCCCTTAGGGTCACATGCCTCGTATTTCACATGTCGGACACGAAATACGACCTAAAACGTGTCCAAAACGTTTTTAATCATGTCCTCCAATTGTGACACGCGTTTTCGACGTGGAAAAAATGTTATGTGTTCAACAAAAAGTCACTCATAAATCCCGCGCATGGTTCATTTTTTTGGTTTTTTCGGTCATTTTTCGTCGTCGAAGCTCGCTGGAGTCATTGGTGTGTTGGAACTTGGTCATTGTTTGCTTTTTGGAGTCGTGGTTGTGTTGTGTTGGAAGTTCCTTTAGCGATTCCCAACTGTCAACTTCACATCAACCTAGGTCCTGGATAATAGCGTTCATGGTTTGGAGCTCGTGGTTTGGGCTTAAATTTCTTGTTTTTGAGCATGTGGGGGCCAAGTCAGCATTTTCTTGTATTCCATACGCCCATACCTATATAATTTGTACCAATGTATTCAAGAGCCTTTTCATGTGTCAGCTGACATTCACGATTTTTAACTTTTGAAATCTTTCTTCATGGTCTCTATAGCTCGATTCATTTGCTTATTCCCTAAATATCCATCCACAAACATTTCCCATGTTTTGAAATTTGGTTTTCCTCCTTTTTCTAAAACATGTTCAATAAAGACTTTGTGGCCTGCCTTTTCAATCATTCCTTTTGTGGTATAGGAATCAATTAGTACATTGGGCACTCTGATATCATAACTTAGGCCATCGAATTCCCACTCTTCAAAACAATTTTTGACTCCCTGCATATCTCCAAGTTTGCCCAATGAAGAAAGCATGCATATATAGCCATTGTATTGTTTTAATTGCAAATTTCAATGGCTATAGAGAGTTGACTTAAATATATAGGGCTCTACCTAGTTGAGTTTGTCTTGCAATTGCCCACATTTTCCAAGATGTGCAACTTGAGGAAGTCAGATTCATATACTAGTCAACAAGAGATCTAGAACTGCCGAGAAAGAAAATATCAGTGCCTGATGTCATATGTGCAATATGCAGAATGCCCCTGTTGAGATCCTTGATTTGGTTCTCAATCTGTTTAATAAGTTAATAACATGAAGATTCAAGAATGAACATTGAACTGTGAGCAATGAACATCATTGATGTAGTAAATAAATAAACTAATAGTATATTTCGGCAATTTAATATGGATCAGTAACTTAATATGGATCAAGAACTATATTTCAGTATATATATATATATATATATATATATATATATATATATATATATATATATAATTTGTCCCTCGTGTCCTATTTCCGGTGTCGCGGTATCTCATGTCGAATACTCGTATTTACATGTCCTCCATGTCTCGTGTCCTCGTGTCATGTGACTCAGGTATCGGATGATCTATGTTGTGTCATCAAGCACTCTAAGTGTGTGATCACAGTTAATTCCTATCACTATTCACATTAGTTTCACTGATCCCACACTTAGCCAAATTTCAAAAAATTCCCAGCAACTTAGCCTCATCCAGCCTTCCTGAACTGCGCATTGCGCAATCCCAACCCTCAAGCTACAATCCTACCTCTTGAGACTTCGCAATGCGCAGTTCCTGCCTTCCAAGACTGCGCACTGCACAGTTTCAGTGCTCAAGCCCAAGCCTTGGCCTCCAAAATTGAGCCCTCCATCTTGGCCCCAACTACGCACTACGTAGTCTCTGACCTCAAGCCTCAGCCCTGATCTCTTGAACTGTGCAATCACCAGGGCTGCTCTGCCTCCCATAACTGCGCAACTACGTAGTCACCAGGTCTTCTATGCCTCCCAGAACTGCGCAGTTGACAGAAACAGATCAAAATCCTACAACCTTACTCACTGAGCCTCAAAACTATGCAATCTGCTTGCACAATTCAGCCTGAGCTGGTCAAGGGTCAAGCTTGAGCCTTGAGACTGCGCAATGCGTAGTTCAGGCTTGGATTGAGCAAAGGGATTGCACAGTTGGGGAGCTGAGGGAGCCAGGCTAAGGGCTTGAACACTGATTTTTCCCATCGCGCAGTTCTGGAAGACAAAGGAGCCCAAGTGATTGTGCAATATCAAGGCTCAAGCCTCAGCCTTGAGCTCTTGAACTATGCAATTGTGCAATCACCTGGCCTCCTCTGTCTTTCAGAACTACACAATGGGAAAAATCAGTGTTCAAGCCCTCAGCCTGGCTTCTTGAGCTCCCCAACTACACAATCCTTTTGCTCAGTCCAAGCCTACACATTGCATTGTGCAGTCTCATGGCTCAAGCCTGACCCTTGACTGCTTGAGCTACGCAATTGCACAATCATTAAGCCTCTCCCTCAGCTTGACACCCAGTTCTTGTTGAAAAGTGTAAGTAGGTTCGATCTTCATAATGACGTGTAATTATGATTTTATGTAATGAGATGTAAATAAGAAAGATTATTATATTGACTTGCTTCATGGGTTTCATGAGCAAGGGATTTTGTTTTCGAGTCAAGACTCATTGAGAGTCTTTAGGATTTATTTGTCATCTATTCATAAATGTTAAGTCATTGTCATGTAAATGAAGTCATGTTACATTTTGCAAAAGGTCATCTTGTCTATGTAAAGGTACCTCCAAGAACTTGTCACCTAACCCCTTCAAGTCGGCCTACAAACGATGAAGGAACTCTCAAGATGATGTCGGCCTAACTCCAGTTGTCAAGTAGGCCCCAAGACCTAGTGAAGAGGTGTATAAATATCCTAACTTGGCCTCCATTTGAAGCAAGAAGTTTGATCTGAATTTGGTCTAGAAAGAAGTGTGAAGAAAGGGTGAAAAGGAGTGCAGTGAAGGAGCAGCAAAGGGAAGTGCAAAGTTTCTTCTAGGAGACTATCTTTTGGGTATAGCGAAGTTTCTTTTGGGAGTCTTTCTTTTGGGTAGTGCGGTTTCTTTTGGGCAGTGCGAAGTTTCTTTTGGGCAGTGCGAAGTTAGTGCAATAAAGTTTCTTCTGGGCAGTGTGAAGTTAGGGCAGCGAAGTTTCTTCTAGGGCAACAAGAGAAGGATTCTTCTGAGAAATCAAAGTAAATACCTAGAGACCGAGATTCTCTAGGGAAAGCCGAGAAGGAGTAGTGAGAAGGATAAAGACCAAGTTTCTCTAGAAGGAGCCGAAGAGAACATTTCTAGATCAAGAAGAAAGGCAAAGGAAGGAAGAGGCAGAGCATCAAGGTTAGTGACAAAATTCTTGAGAGGATAATAGAGTC
Source organism: Pinus tabuliformis (assembly GCA_031772625.1). Lineage (NCBI taxonomy): Eukaryota > Viridiplantae > Streptophyta > Pinopsida > Pinales > Pinaceae > Pinus > Pinus tabuliformis. Next base: position 1,437,319,984 of record CM062818.1, on the reverse strand, counting down.
AAGGGTCTGTGTCATGATCTTAGTACTTATCAATTGAAGATCTAGAAGAAGAATTTTGATCGGGTTTTCATCTCAAGAGGCGAGAGGTTTTGGCCCTGGCCGAAGAAGCCTACATACTGTGTCACTTGTCTTTTATGCATTGTGGTAATTGTCTTGATGAAAGAACACATTAATAAGCTAACAAAGAAAAGACTATAAGATAAAGAAGTAAAAGTGCATCACAAGCAATTATCAAGCAGAGAAATTGTTAACTTTGAATGCCCTAGATTTCTCAACAATTCTGGCTCAGTCAGTGGATCATCGTGCAGCATCTTAGACTAGGGGTTTATTGAACTGATGTCATCTTGTCATGAGTGGATTGCAGATGCAGGAACTCTATCATGCTATCGCAAGATGATGAAGAAGGAGATGGAGAAGGAGGACATGCTAGAAGACACAAAAGGAGTTGAGGAGATAAGATGATCATCAGACAAGAAGACGAAGGAACACTGGATTATGAGAGAAGACCAAAGATCAGGACTGCATGAAGACTCCATTTGATTCACAACCCTTTGGAGGGTAGATATGAAGAAAAAAGCATATCTCTCATGAAGATGAAGCATTGGATACATCTCTTATTGAAGACAGAAAGAAAGAAGCAGCAAGAAGGACAACTTGGCACTACCACATCATCATGCAATCCATGTCATCAGTGTCATGTCATGTCTTGTCACGAGTCATCATATGCCACATCATTATTGTGGATTATGTAATTATCTATTCAAAATGTATTGTAAAGTGGAAGTCCAAAGGACACATTCAGAATATGAAGAGTCATGTAAAGTCGAAAAGTCATAGGAAGTCAAACAGTCATGGGGGTAGTCAAAGAGTCACAAGGAAGGTGAAGCATCACCTCTTGGTTATATATACACCCTCATTGTATGAGCAAAGGAATTTTCACCTTGGCTCCTCTGGCAAGGCATTAGAGAGACAAGCTAGTTCTTTTGGGGAGCAAGGAGTGGCTCCAACGCTCCACTATTGGGGCTAGTGGTGTTCGATGTATACATGTGTCTTGTGACTTTTACTTAATACTTGAAGCCTAATGGTCGACACGTTTTCATGCATGGATTGTGAATATTTGTAAGATTGTTTTGTGAACATTTATGATTCATGTTCTCACGTTAGCACGTTTTCATGCATGGATTGTGAATATTTGTAAGACTGTTCTGTGAACATTTATGATTCATTTTTGTTTTCACCTGTACTAAAGTAGTTTAACTATTTCGGTTATTTTAGTGCTTATCTAATTGAGAATGTGTTGTAATGGTGGCTATAACTGTCGCATCCTTGTGGACTTATCCGCTGGATGTTAGACAGATCTGAGATTACACACATACAATTGAACACTCACTTAGCATACTCACTTGTTGATTTGAGATTACCTGTGCATAACTCTCTTGTGCCGAACTTTGTAGCCAAGGCAAACCTATAAGAATATATGGCAGTCAGGCCGATATCTGGGATGGGGCTCCTATTCCAAATGGTGTGAGCTCTAATTGGGACTTCACATTGGGGAGACCCCCTTGGTTGACGGATTTTCAACATTGCCAATAGAGTCTCATGTAGCATTCTTCCATATCCAAATTTGTAGGGATAGTCAGAGTGCCCATAGCAATAATCTTTTAAGAAGAATAGGAAGGGTCGAAGGGAAGTAACTCTCTCTCTCTCTCTCTCTATATATATATATATATATATATATATGGGTCAAGGTGTTGGCTTTAATTAAAGGCTAGGGCCAAACTACAATAAATTAACTTGAGTTAATCTAAAAACATGAATTGGTGCATGGCCGACCTAATATTTAGCTTGTATGCCACTTTAAATGATTGTAAACGATAGGTCCAACCCTTATTTGCACAAATTATGATTCATTTGGTGGTCATTTGTAGTGAAGAAAAGGGTGTTTATCTCATTGTTGGTTTTCTTACTAAGTTGGGGGTAGATTTGTCTCATTTGAATTCCCATGGGCTCACTTGGATAAACCTTAAGGTGGATGAAAGCTGGGAGCTTATAAAATTGGATGTGCCCACTATGAAGCCTTTGATACCACTACTAAAATAGGACTTAGGACTTGGCCTACATGACCTGTGGAGCAAGCGAAACTTGAAGAGCATTGAAGGTTGAATGTTACAATTTGGGGCTCAATATATCTTCCTGAAAGGGGTATGATTAGCTTGATTAGAACATTTTGGGAGGTTTCTTTGGACACCTATATGTTGTGGAGAATCATTGTTGAAGGGGCCTTTGAAGGCCAATATGGGGCTTTCTTTCCATACTTCGAGGAGAGGTCATACACCTTAGGGGCTTGTGTGCTCGTTTTAGAAGTTTACATGGCAGGTTTGAAGATTAATTAAAGTATTTTTAAACACCAAAGGGCCTTTGGAGGCTAGATGCGACTTCAAAGACCCACTCACGCCCCTTCATTTGTGGAGATGGATCAATTTTGAGGGCTCATGCCCCTTAGATTTTGTACATGTGGCATAATTTCCTTTATTTTATGTAATTTAAAACAATTAAATGTTGAAGAGGGCCTTTTTCACCTCCATAGACTACGGGGGATTTTGGTTTAGAAAATTAATATTTTAATGTGAGGAAAGATGAGCACCTCTTCTATAAATAAGGGTGCACTTCCTCGCATTTTCGCATGGAGTTTTGGGGGAGAAATCCCATAGCTAGGCTAAAATTTTCTATGATTTCTCTCGTAAAATTGGATATGGATATTTCAAGTTGAGCAAATTGTCTTGGGGAGGATATTGTGATTGAAAGGATTTTTCTTTTCGATGATAAATGGTGAATCAATGGCAATTTTGAGCAAATTTATTTAAGTATATTCACCCATCTTGTATTTCTTGTAGAATTAGAGTTTCACTAAAATTTTCACCCAAATGTGTTGAATCTTTTATGGCTCTAACATCTCCTCTATAAAATTTGTTGAGTTTTTGTAGCTAAGGTTGGTATTCAAGTCAACAAAGTCAAAGGAAATTAAAATATTGTTTTTGAAGTTCAGGTCGGTCCCACCATACAAATGCATTTGACCCTTGGTCAAAACCCTCCTCATTTGATCTCTATATATTGACCAATCGACCTCCTCCATTTCGCATCAATTCGGATCATCTATTGTTTTGTTTTTTGTCCACACGTGCGAAGGAGAGAGTAAAGACCAGTAAAGCTGACCAAAATTTTGACTTGCTTTGATCAATGTTGACTATGGATTTTCTAGGTTGTATGACCCGTGTTAACCAAATCTTTTGTTGTTCTATTTGACCGTAGTTTCACTGAGACAATTGATTGAAATTTTGTGACAGTTCACTTAAATTTTTGAGGTAGTTGCGGGGGCCAAAATTTGGCCTATTAGACCAGAGTTGACTAGAAGTTGTAGAGGCCAAAATTCAACTTGTTCGACCAAATTTGACTGGCTATTACAAAAGAATAAGATTCTCTCTTTTGACCAAGTTTGACCTATCAGATTTGTTTGGTCAGTTTGACCAAGTTTTATTGGGATATTCAAATTGTACACTTGTTGAATTAGACAATTTCTCCTAAGAAAAGATTGTTGGGTTTCTTCAGAGGTTGGGTTTTCCCACGGTAAAATTTTTGTGTCTCTTGTGCATGCTTATTCTACTGTGACCTCTACTACTCTATTGTATTTATGATTGAAATTTTATGAAGTATAATTGCTTAATGATTTGGAATGTGCTAAAGTAAGAATATGATCATTGGAAGTAATTATTTGTAGCAGAAAATTGTGCTTGTCTTTATTGCACTTGAAAAATCAACATGGTATCAGAGCTTTGGTGAAGGAAAGGGCATTGACATCACTCTTGAGGACACCTACTTTTGCAGTCTAATTTGTGACCAAATATTTGACCATGGGTTCATCTACTAAGCTAGAGAATAATTTGGAAGGAGATGCAAATTTTAGGGCTTAGAATACAAGGATTGATCTCATTCTTGAAGAGAATGATGTTATGGAGTATGTGAAAGGAAAGGTTACTAAACCATGGGATAATGAAGGAAAAGAAAGGTATAAGAAGTCTGAAATCACAACCAAGAGTATTCTTGTTGAATCCATCAGAGATCACTTGATTCCATATGTTTCAGGGTTGGAAGCATCAAAACAAATGTATGATGCCCTTGTAGGATTGTATACCATCAACAACATTTGTGTAATGTCCCTGAGAAATTAATTTCCCAAGAGACAACGTAGCTTATTGATCCCCATAGGCTATAGTCCTTGATAAAGGGTAAAACCTCAAAATACCCAATGTTTGGGTAGCAGAGGGCGAATTTTAGGGTAGCTGGGAAAAGAAACCCAAGGTTGGGGTGTTGAGTGAATCTCACTCAATCAATTAAGGAGAAAGATTCCCTCAAAGAAATATATAAATACAAGAGGGCTAGATTCATTTGGATCATCATTGAATTGGATCATTATCTCTGTTTTTCTTTGAGCCTGAGGCTCTGAAGGTTTTAAGACCCCTTCTCTCCTATCAATTTCGGTGGTGAAAGAGTCCACCCTAGTTGATAAACTGACCCCTTCTCTCCTATCAATTTCAGTGGTGAAAGATTCCACCTTAGTTGATAAAGTGACTTTTCCATTATTTTCCTATTTTCTACTTTGTTCTAGCACAGGTTGTTGAAGGAAAAGTTACAGTTTAAGAAAGATTTGTCAAGGCAAGTGAATTCTCTCTAAGGCAAGTCCACTTGAAGCAAGGGAACCCAAGTGCATTTTTGTGGCTAGGTGAGTTGATCTAGAGGCCAAACATTAATGAAATTCTGAAACAAAACCCCAACTAAGGCATGCAAATTTACTCTATGCTTACTCCTAAGGTAGATCGAGAATACTAGGGTCAAGCAAGAGGTAGATCCAAGGTCCTGTGATAGATGAATTTGCTGAAGTGTTTTGAGCTTCCCTGAGGGCTAGCGTATCGATTTTGAGGGGAAAATTCTATTAAGACCTAATCTAAGGGCCTTTGAGTTGCTCTATGGCTAAAGGAGACATTGCCCCTGAGGCTAGGCTACCTGGAAGTGGGAGCGGAAGCAAAAGCGGGAGCGAGGAGCGACAATTTTCAGAGGCTTCACAGTTGGGAGCAAATTTTATATAATATATATTTTTATAAATTTTGATGCATATATATCAACAAAAGTATGTAGAATGATGAATTAGTTATAAAAAGCATAAAAACATAGATTAAACCATATAACATCAATCATCTAGTAGACATGGGATCATCAACATGAGCTACGTAAACATCATTTGGCTCAAAGTCTAAGGACTCCTCAGACTCCTCTGCAACCTCAATAGTAGTAGTAGTGGCAACAAAACTAGACATGAAAACTACAAATCACTAATCAACATGATCACTCATGAAACTCATCATTGATTCAACACTACTAGAAATGGGATCATCAACAAGAGCTACATAAACATCATCTAGCTCAAATTCTTTAGACTTGGATTGCTTGTCCTTGTAATATTGTAGAAACTGAAAAAGTTTAACATGTCTAACCAATGATTTTGGTTTGAGTGAAGGGTTCATCTCCTCAACCTTATAATATGGTAGAAAATTCTTAGCATACCTAACCAATTATTTTCCTTTGAGTGAAAGGTACATTTTAGTTAAGGCCATGGTAGAGGAGTTCAATAAGCAATACCACCAACATCAACAAAGTTCAACAATCAATGACACCAACATCAAGGAACTTAAAGGGCTTACATAGCCATTACATGGTAATTATCTTACAAAGCCATTAGAGAGGTCTTGCCTCCTTAGGAAGCCTTAGATCTAGGAGTATCATTGCATTTGAGTAACCTTTCCTCTTAGGTCTAGGTTTCCTCATTAAGCCTTTCTTGGAGAACCATTAGCTTCTCTTTGAATCAATTGAGCCATTATTTGAGTCTCTCCTTTGAATGGGCTTTGGGAATCACATTATACCTCGTTATAGGTGATTTCCCTTGTATCGGGACTCCTCCCATCGGTGAAAGTTCATAAAGAGCAGGGGACACTAATTGAGGTGACAGTTAGTCTTTGTCCCATTGTTGTCATTTGGTCTACTAGGTGTCCCTTAGGTACCCCTCCTAGGACCCCTGCTAGATTGTGTGGCAATAAGACCCAATGAACCTCTGGACCCACCTAGGGTCATTGTTCTAGAATCCTAGAAGAGGTCGTCATGGCTTCAAAGTACTTTGTAAGTTTGCAGGATGCAGAAGGGCATGCAGGTCCCTGTGGCACTTTCAAGGAAAGCAAATGTCTTATGAATTACTTATGATATGAAACATTAACGAGTCACATCGTTGATTCTAAGCCATCCAACTATGAGGACGTAGCAGGCCAACAAGTTTGGAAGGATGTAATGTTCAAGGAATATCAGTCAATTATGAAAAATGATGCGTGGGAAATTGTGTCGAGACCTGAACGGAAGTCGGTGGTGACTTCCACATGGATATACAAGATCAAGCATGCGGTTGATGGCAACATAGGCATGTACAAAGCGAGATTTGGGCAACAGGTTTCTACCAAAAAGAGGGAGAGGACTATGAAGACACATTTGCTCCGATGCCTAGGTACACTTCTATTAGAATGGTATTGTAGGTTGGAAATTGCATCAGATGGATGTGAAAACTGCTTTCCTCAACGAAGTGATTGAGGAAGAAGTTTACATAGAACAACCTCAAGGTTTTAAGGTACATAAGAGGGGGGCTCATGTTTGCAAAATGAAGAAAGCTTTAGATGGACTCAAGCATGTACCTCGAGCTTGGTACTCTCAGATTAATGGAATCCTGATGAGTCTTGGTTTTACCAAGAGTGACGTTGATTCAAATCTATACTACAAGGTTGTTGGAGGTGAGCCTATGATTTTGCTACTATACGTTGATGACTTGTTTTTGATAGGAGCAGAGAATCTCATTCATCAGTGTAAGAGGGAGTTGACCTTTGAGTTCGAGATGAGGATTTTGGCCTGATGCACTACTTCTTAGGATTAGAAGTATGGCAGAAGCCAGGTGAGATCTTCCTTGGACAAGGGAAGTATGTTATTATGATCCTTCAGAGATTTGGGATGATGGAATACAAGTCCATGGCCACTCCATGGTGACGAACCTGAAGAAGCTAACAAACTCTAAGTCAAATTTGATGGATCCCTCTATGTATCAACGATTGGTTAGATCCTTGATATATCTAGTTAATACAAGGTTGGATATTTTCTTTGCAGTGAACACTCTGAGCCAGTTCCAAGTGGAACCGAGGCATGAGCATTAGATAGTAGCAAAGCATATATTGAGATATCTATGTGATACAGTCAGTTATGGATTGAGATGTCTCAAATGGTGAAGTTTAGCTGCAGGGATTCACAGATTCCAATTAGGCAGGAAGTACAGATGACAAGAAAAGCACATCGAGATGTTTCAGTTTGGGTTCTGTTGTGATCTCTTGGATGAGCCAAAAGCAGACATCCATCGCACCCAACAATGTTGAAGTTGAGTCTATTGCAGCTACCTTGGCAAGTTGTGAAGTAGTGTGGCTTCGAAAGCTACTCGCATGATTGTTTGATCAGGTGTTGGAACCAACCATGATATATTGTGACAATAAAAGTTGTGTGAAGCTTTCAGAAAACCCAGTTTTTCATGATAGGTCGAAGCGCTTTGAGATCAAGTACCACTACATACATTTGTAACAACGTACAAAAGGGAGTAATGAAGCTCCAATATGTTTCTACAGACGAGTAGGTCACTGAAATTCCTACAAAGCCTCTACCCAAGGCGAAGTTTGCATACTTCAAGGATAGGCTTGGAGTGGTTGAGAATGCCTCCTTCAATGAGAGGGAATGTCGATGTTGTAGCATCAAAGGGAAAAGATTCTCCCTAGGTCAAGGGTATTGACCAAGTCATAGGTAATGACTGGGAGCCATGTAATGTAGCTAGGGAGATCGGCCTAGTGAGCATCAAGGCTCAGAGTGCTCCCTTGTTTAGGGTTTACTTGGCCATATTGCTAAGGGTTACTTGGCTAGTGGGTTCAGTGACTGCCTCATATCATCGGGAAAGTACTTTTTACCATTCAATAGCATGTGACGACATGTGGGAATGGTAAATGGGCCCATGGTTTCACCATTTGTTAGGGGGTGAAGACATTGTTCTATTATTGGAAAGAACAATGTCTTCCCAATTTAAAGCGTCACTTCTTGATTTTTTATCTTTTTCTTTGTCTCCGTTCATGAGGTATTCTAGAGTCCAGTTCGTTGTTTGCATTTTCACATCTTTCTCGAGTTGAGACAACACATTTCACCTTTTTCTCGCATAACTAATCAAACTCGCTACGTCTTTTTTGAAGGCCACAGACTAGTGCAAATCAACCATGTAAGATAATAATTTTAGGTAAAAGTTAAATGAGTCTGGATATGAATGCATCTAGTCAAGACCAAAGAGCACAATACCTCGCGAATCACCATATGTGGATGGTTTGATCCTATTCTGTTTTCGTTTGTGTATAAGCACAAAAAATAAGAATTGGAACCAAAAATATAGAGTTTGTACTATGTGGGAAGTTATGAACCTGAACTAGCATGATAAGGAAGGGGTACTCTGAGATTTGACTCTGCATTATTAAGCCCAACAAGACAGATCTAGATAATGTGGTGGTGTTGGAGACAGATCTAGGTGAGTAGGTTCTTCCAGAAGTACCTTCCTTGCTAAGAGGGAGTGTTGAAAATGTAGCGATTAAAGATCTTCTATCTTGTGCCTTAGCCAGCGAATACCTCGATTTGTCTTTCTCTAGCATGAGTGTCAGCTCATGAGTTAGACTTTGGTTAGGATGAGTTTATTTCCAGTTTACTAGAATGATCATCAAGATAGCATGCATAGACTAGGAGCTTCAGTTAAGTGGAGTCTTCATCAGTTTCACTACAGAACGAGGTGGCAGTTAAAAATTCAGTTAAAGCGAGTTAGCATTCAGTCTTGATTGAAGGGAGTACGAGTTAAGACTCCAAGTGTTGATTGGAGTGAGAAAGAGTATCACTTTCAGTTAACTTGCTATCAAAACTCGACTTCTAAAAGTGAAGTGGGCCTTCCTTGCATGCTCGAATTGGGTCTATAAAGAGGAGGACAAAGGGACATATTTTACACAAGTTTGTGAGATAATCTTTGATTGTGGAGAGCGCAAAATTGAGAGCTTGTGTACTAAGAAATAGGAGATCACAAGTGCGCAAGCAAATAGGGATTTGTGCTAAAGAATAGGAGCTCCTTTGTGCGCTAGGAAATAGGAGGATTTGTGCAAGGAAATAGGGGCTTTAGTGCACAAGAGAATAGGAGCAGGATCAAGGGATTTGTAGGGTGATCCAAGGCTATTCAACAGGGGAACAATTGCATGCTAGAGGGCTGAGATCACGCAGAGAACAAGGCAGGCCAAGATCAATTGTATCAACTGAGATTAGTGAGAAGAAGCAGTACACTTTCTCAAAGACAAATTGCTTTGAAATAGATCCAATTGCTTAAGAAAAATCAATAAAATACCACAACAAAGAAGGCAAGTTTTCCCTTTTGGGTTTCTTGGGTAAACAAGCCTGTCAATTGTGATAGTGTTTTTATCGCTCAATTATTTTCCATTGCTTATAAATTGTTAAGAAACTCTATATCTTGGTGAGAGTAAATTTGGTTTTATCTTTCAGTTGCCTTATTTTCAGTTATTCATCTAAGTAGTTGCAAAGTTTCATGGAAATTTAACTTTTTTTATGTATATTTATGTTCATAACATTGAAATGATGGCATTGTTGATAAATTCATGAGTTTTGAGATCATTTCAAGAGTTGTTGTGGATGTTGTAGTGAAATGATGTATGAAAAAGCACCCATGTTTTGATGGAATACAAAAAATATCTATTGGGAGAACAAAGTTACATAAAGAGATGACTTGGATATGGCAATGAAAGCAAGCAATAATGAAGATAGGGACTACTACCTACATAAGTGAAATTGAGCATTATGTTGAACTTCATATTTTGGAAATCTGACAATTATAAGAACTATTTCATAATTAGGCTAAAAGATATAGAGATGATTCATAATATTTGTATGCTTATGCATTGACATAGGTTGATGGTGGATCTACCTAGAAAAGGAAAATGATAAACATTGTAAAGCTACAAAGCTTAAGAAGAAAGCTACTATAATGACATTGGACCTAAGTGATTGCCATAAGTTATCAATCGAATAGATTCTACCAGTGAATGCATAGAAGCAATAATCTATAAGTTGGCACTCTTTTTACACATGAAGGCTTTGGAAAGATGGATCACCCAAGGGATCGTTTAATAGAGAAAGGGATGCCTACACCTAGAAGGGTGAGTGTGTGAAGGGAGAGGCAACTTAAATGAATATGCTATTAAAAATTCATGAGGCATGATTGCTAGGATGAGGAAGGTTGTGTTAGAAAGGATAGTGAGCTAAAGTCTTGCAAAGAAATATTCATACAAATAAGTATTAGATTAAAATTGCATACTTATTTCAATAATATGAATAGACACACTCACATTACAATGTTGAAAAATCTTGTGAAGGCTATAACAAGCATATTTTTCTTGATAATTTTTATTAGAACAATTGAAGAATGAAGATATTGTTCTATTATTAGAAAGAAGAACATTAAGGATGGTGTTATTCTAAGGGGGGAAGGAATGTAATACATATTGATTTCTGGTAGCATCGGATATTAAAATAATTAATTATTTTTAATGGGGCCCTAAGTCTAAACTTAAGAAAATAAAATAATTAAAGGGTATTAATATAAAATGTGGGTGTAACTTCTAGAAGAAGACGAGCATCAAGCAGAAATGATCTTAGCCATTGATTAGCTTCTAATCTAGGTTGTTGAATGTCAACGAGGAGATTATTTAAGGAAGCTTAAGGGTCACTTGGAAGACACACAGAGTAAGTTCAGAAGTTCGATTTTCTGAAGCAGATCAGCTATCGGGAGAATATCGATAGTGAGCTTATGCAGTGAGGGGCAGGGATAGTGGGTTGGAGTATCTTCTCTAGAGCCCAGGATACGCAGTAGAGAGACACCAGAGGAGGCAGCACAGGAACCAGGAGGGGTTGACGCTGAGCCAGAAGGGCTCACGCATAAGTAGCGTAGTTCTCCAAGCAGAAGTCCGAATTTGCTAAGGGAGATGACATTTCTGAGCCGGGAGGGCTGGAAACTGCTCCAGAAGACAAATCGATTCCCGATTGAGCTGACTCAGAGCCTTAGAAGCTAACGTTGGGCCCATGCAGAGGCAGCACAGAAATAGCCAGGGACACATTGGTTTAGCTGCCGAATCAGCAGGAACTTATCGGGTAAAGTGAGGTAATCTCACAAATTTCTTCTACCAGTTTATTTCTCTATAACTGGATTGTCGGGAGGGCATCCAGAGTTGTATTCAGAAAACTACTACATAATAATAAAAACCCTTAGATCTGTTGCACCGGTTTTCCCGCATTGGGTTTTTCCAGGGCATTTGTTCAAAAAATACTGTCATTTGTGTTGTATCTTTCTCTATTATTTTGTTCTTGATTTGGGCATATTATTTAATTGGTGTAGGCTGCAGCGTATTAGCTTCGATATTCATTGTAGGAAGCAGTAAATAATTTGTTTCAGTAATTAACAAATAGGAGAAGTTTAATCAGTTGCTGCAATAGGGATTCCGGTTTGTGGAATTTTCACATGGTATTAGAGCGAGTGCAGGTGAAGCAAGAAGAGCAGTGCCAAAGAACCCAACGCTGAGAAGAAGAGGGAGATCGAAATAGCTGCAGAAGGCAGCAGTTCGAAACCCCAGAAGGTTTGCGTAGTCCAAGCCGGGAGGGTAGAATTTCAAGGCAGTCTCTCTCTGAGTGAGTCGACAGAGAGAAGGGCTTCCAGATCGAAATCTTGCCATGGCAGAGGGAGTAGCGTTGAATTCTCAGCGTAAGGAGGAGCTGGTGGGACGCAGTTTTTCTGCTAGCCATTTTTCTAGGCAGAAAGACGTCAGAAGAGAAGAGAAGCACAGTGAGGGAACCTTTCCTCAGTAGACTTCCCGCCAAGAAGTCCATTTTCTTATTGGTTGAGTAACAACAGTAAGAAGCAGAGAGGAGCAGTTCGACCATTTTCATGGTAGAGATGGAAACCAGTGGCTTGAGAGATTAGGACAAGTTGGATGGGGCATCCAACTACGTCATCTAGAAGGAGAAAATGTCATTCCTTCTAGATGAGCATGCTCTCAAGACATATGTCGACAACGTGGTGGTTGTGCCTGCAAATGCAGATCCGTTGAAGAAGTACAAGGCAAAAATGGCGAAGGCAAAGCGAATGATCCTCGACAGAGTGAAGGATCATGTAGTTTGTCACATCGTTAGCAGAGGGACTACTAAGGAGATGTAGGATGCATTGACTATGTTGTATCAGGGATCTTTCAAGCAGCGGAAGATGTACCTTGAGCAGAAACTAAGATCTACTCAGATGCAGAAGGGGGAGCGTGTGGATCCATTCCTCACGAAGCTTCAGGAGACCCGAGATGAGTTATTAGCTGTGGGGTCTACACCTCAAGATTCCGAGTTGGTTAGACTGGCCCTCAATTCTGTCTCAGATGAGTGGCAAGTCTTTGTCCAGAGTATCCTGGGCAGGGCGACTTTGCTGAATTGGGATGAGATGTGGGAAACTCTTAAGCAAGAGGACCTGAGGAGAGACTTGGTCAAGTGTAAGCTTGACGGAAGCAGCAACAGTGGGTCAAAGCCCAAGGAGGAGGAGGAGAATGTAGCCCTTGCATCGAAGGGGCAGCAGGAGCAGCGGAGACGTAAGAAGGACGTCTCGAAGATAAAGTGCTTTAGGTGTGGTGAGATGGGTCACTACGCAACACAATGTCCTCTCAAGAAGGAGGACAAAGATGAGAAGCACGATCCGAAGGCTACACCTGCGAAGATCGAGGAGGAGTTTGCCATGATAGCTGAGATACCTCCAGGAGGGAGGTGGGTTGATTTGGAGCTATATTTCGAAGGAGCTACAAATGGGAAGGATCCTTGAGGATTCCACCTCTTGGATCAATACCTTGCTACGGGAGCCCAGTTTTGTGGTAGAAGGATGGACTAGTGTTGGATGGTGCCGAGGAGTGCCGGAAAGACAGTTGCAGCGGCTAGCAGTGCCAGAGACTAAACAAAGCAGAGCAAAGTTGGCAACAGTGTAGATGGCACAGAGTAGAGGTCAGCAGCAAGGCAGTAGATTCAGAGGGTCAGCGCAGAGACTAGCAGCAATCAAGCTCCAACATTCACATGGTATCACACTGAGCACAGTTAGGTCAGTAATTTGGGATGTTTTTCCGTTGCTAATGCAGCAGCAGCAGCAGTTTGCAGTGCAAGAGCAGTTGGCAATGGCAATGCCAGCAACAGCACGGATGCAGAAATTGAGAGCGAGTTGCAGTATGAATGCAGTGTTGACAGTGGCTGGGTCAACAACAATATAGGTGCAACATTTGCGCAATTGTTGGTGGGCAGCTCGTCAAACATCAGCAGAGCAGAAGGAGATGTTACAGAACAAGGTGATGCTCCAGCAGGATGCATTGCTAGAGCACATTCCTCGCTAAGAGGGAGTGTTGATTTCTAGTAGCATCAGATGTGATCTAACTCTCAAATTTTGCAGGGAGGCTTGGGCACATGTATTCCAAAGAACCTAGAAAGCGTTTTGGGAAATTCCACCCAGAAACAATTTTATTAAAATAATTAATTATTTTTAAAGGGAACCTAAGTCTAAACTTAGGAAAATAAAATAATTAAAGGGTATTAATATAAACTGTGGGTGTAACTTCTAGAAGAAGACGAGGATCAAGCAGAAATGATCTTAGCCATTGATTAGCTTCTAATCTGGGCCGTTGAATGTCAACGAGGAGATTATTTAAGGAAGCTTGAGGGTCACTTGGAAGACACACAGAGTAAGTTCAGAAGTTCGATTTTCTGAAGCAAAGCAGCTGCCGAGAGAATATCGATAGTGAGCTTGTGCAGTGAGGGGCAGAGATAGTTGGGTTGGGGTATCTTCTCCAGAGCCCAGGATACGCAGCAGAGAGGCAGAGAGACACCAGAAGGAGGCAACACAAGACCCAGGAGGGGTTGACATTGAGCCATAAGGGCTCACGCAGAAGCAATGCAGTTCTCCAAGCAAGAGTCTGAATTTGCTGAGGGAGTTGACATTTCTGAGCCAGGAGGGATGGAAATTGCTCCAAAAGGCGAATCGATTCCTAGTTGAGCTGACGCAGAGCCTTAGAGGCTAACGCTGGGCCCACACCGAGGCAACGCAGAAATAGTTAGGGACACCTTGGTTTAGCTGCCGGATCAGTGGGAACTTGCTGGGTAGAGTGAGGTAATCTCACAAATTTCTTCTGCCTGTTTATTTCTCTGTAACTAGATTGTCAGGAGGGCATCTAAAGTTGTATTCAGAAAACTATTGCATAAAAATAAAACGCTCAGATCTGTTGCACCGGTTTTCCCACATTGGGTTTTTCCGAGGACATTTGTCCAAAAAATGTTGTGTCATTTGTGTTGTATCTTCTCTATTGTTCTGTTCTTGTTTTGGGCATATTATTTAATTGGTGTCGACTGCAGTGTATTAGCTTCGATATTAATATTCGTTGTAGGAAGCAGTAAATAATTTGTTTCGGTAATTAACAAATAGGAGAAGTTTAATCAGTTGCTGCAGTAGGGATTCCGGTTTGCGGAATTTTCACAATACCCGCTATGAGCATGAATGTAAAGAGTAAGTATGTAGTAAGCGGATAAGTTGTTTACGTTTTATTACTTTGGAATTTATATAAAATAAAAATGATAACATAAAAAGGTGCACTTGGAGTTATATATGATCGTAATGAAACAATAAGATGTGAAATAGGGAGCAGTCAGTAAACTAGTATTATATTGAGGTTGCCAAGTGTCTAGCTCCCAAGCTTTCACATCCCTTTACATTATTTTTCTTATCCTTATTTCTCAAGCTGTATGAAGAGGGGCACATGGTCTCCATTCAAGTCATACATTCATGCAAGCCTTAGGAAGTGATTCATTCCACCTTTAGGAAAAATAATTCATTCATTCTCTCATAGGGGAAAAGCCATAGAGGAGGTTGCCATTCGAGTATGTTGATAGACCATGCACATATGTTGAGAGATCCATTGGTAGGCTAGGATGCTGACATGTTAAACCATAGAAGAGAATGCTACTATAATGGTACGTTGTGAGACAATTCATGTACATTGAGATGACACAAGTATGCTGGTTGTTAGTGCTGAGATTGCATTGTGCCCAAAAGTATGTTGTTGCCATAAGTCTAGTTATTATGATTGTATGAGGATAACCATGGTTATGAGTGTTTGTAATTGTTATAGCTGAGATTTCTTGGCTTCCAACACCAAAGATTTTCTTGGCTAGGTTGCATTATAGCATTAGAGGGAAGTGGAATAGCCTGAGGGATAGTTTAGCAGTGAAGGGGATCAAATTCCTTGTGCTGTGCAAGGTTGAGAGGGAAAGAGAGGATGGAAAGTGGCAATGTTGTAGAATTAAGTGGCTGGCCATGTATCAGCTATATTTATTTAATGTATGAGCAGAATTGTGTTTCATGTGTTGAGATGGTTGATTGCATTCATGGGCAGTGGGTAATTGGTCATGGTCAATGTTACTCTGCTACTAAATTGTAATTGTCCATGAATTACATGTAAGAATGTTAGTTACAGCTTGATTATCAGCTTCTTCTATAGGCTTTCTACTATGTCTTATACCTCAAACACAAACATTGGTGCTTCAAAACTTCTATGTCAATTCCTTCAAAAGATTCACTACATGATATCCATGTTATGAATAAATTCACAATTACAATTTTTTCTTACTGGTGCATAATTGCCTATAGCCTTCACACCTCCAGTTCCACCTGGAGTGGCACGATGATATTTTGTTTCAACCTGCAATTGAATTGGTTCCAATCCTTCCTGACACATGAAAAAAGGTTCCAAATTAGTTTTCAGTTCCTTACAAGTCAAATATTATATTGCTAATCAAGAAACGCAATAGTGGGAATTGGCTTTTCATATTACCAAGAATAAAACCAAAAGAAGAATTTGTATACTGAATGGTTGCATTTATCATAAAACCATAAAAATTTTAAAATCATCTCACAATTAAAACATGATGCCCTATTATTCTATCCTCTATTCATGCTGAAGAACCAAACATGAACTAATGCCACATTTTATCATAACAATTATTGAGAATATTGTGTATGCAATCACTCTACTAGTAAAATCAAACATAATCAGTGTTACATGGGGATGTGTTTCTAAGGGTAGGATGTGCTCCCCACACTTCCAAGATGTGGGTACGCCAAGGGGATTCCTCACCTCCCCTTTTTGGGAGGATACAACTGATACAATAGGGAACATACTGTAACATCTCTCCCATTTTTACAGAATATTAATATATGAAATTTTTAATTATATTAGAAACTAGTCAACTTTTTGTTTTTTTAATTTTTTTTCTTCATAGG
Organism: Pinus tabuliformis; assembly: GCA_031772625.1. Lineage (NCBI taxonomy): Eukaryota > Viridiplantae > Streptophyta > Pinopsida > Pinales > Pinaceae > Pinus > Pinus tabuliformis. The sequence goes on along the minus strand of CM062818.1, from coordinate 1,437,303,435 downwards.
GTAAGTATTCTCTAACTTATTTCAATTGGTGTCACATAAGGTTACACTATGGATCACCAAAATTCCTCATTGCTAAGGCATCCAGCAATACCTGACCTGTTTATTTATTTTACATAACATTAACTACAAGAGGGTATTTGTACACTCGTTTCCTTCAGATATTGGCAATTCCAAATTCTTAGAATTTGCTTGTTATCTCGACATATCATGTTCTGGAAGTATCTTCCTCTTTGTAGGTAATAATCCAGAGATAGTTTTATTATATTCACATAGCACCCAATTCCTTATTTTTTTGCCGTCTCTTTTCTTCTCATATAATTATATTTACATGCTGGACATATATTTATAAAAGCCCTTCAAACTATACGCATACATCTATATAATTATTAACTTTATAAGACTTGTCTCAACCTTATTCTTTACCTAGGTAAGGTAAATCCCAGCCCAGGGCTCTGTTTTCTTTTTTCTTTATCAAACTTTCTGAGGAATATAAGGAAAAACCATTAACCCACTTTCCCTCTCCTCGCAGGTACATCTTGTAGTCAGCAAAGTTATTGATACAAGCTATAGGAAGGAATTGTACGAGGTTGATTCATTCTTCTCCCTTGGACCCTTGCGATGGTTACAGGTTCTCTTTTAGTCCTAAACACTCTACCAGGGTTTGATATATTGCAACAGTCTACGGATCCCTTTGATGTGTCGAAACAACAATGTTTATATTTATAGGGTTTTCATTTCGTAATCTGGCCTTACACTGGCCATAAGCTATTTTTATTTTATGTAACATTTATAATTGACAAGGATAAGGGTAGGAGACCTCTTTTATGTAGCAACTTTACCTTGTATCTTTTGAGTATATATATATATATATATGAAGGCTTTCTGCTCAAAAGAGACTGATATCTGCATACTGTGTAAAATTCTTCGTTTCAGGGGACTGAAATAGTTAATGCAAGGTTTTTGTTAAAGTTACAGGCTCATTCCCTTTGTTATAATTTCTTCTACGATTATTATTTGAAAATATAATTTACAATAGTTTGTTGCCCTGCTTCAAGGGTTCAAGACTCAGGCCTGTCAAATTTATTTTGTAATGTTTTCTTTTCTAGAGTTTTCAACTGTGGGATTTACTTCTACCATTCCAATGGTTTCCTCGATGTTATTGAATTAAATCTATAGGCTTGAATTTGGAATGAAATGGTAATTTAGTCTAATGCTCTCTCAGAACTTCATTCGTCTGTTAGATATTTGTATAAATACTTTACTCTGTTCTTAAAGAATAGGAATGTTTTGTCCTTATTGTGGAAGTACTTTCAATGCATTTTACTCATTTCTTTTCAGCAAAATTTCTATAGTTCAACAATTTCAACATATATATAGACTAGGGACCCAATGGACCCCTGTAATGGGGGACTACTGTTGGTTCTCTGAGTCGTAATTTTCCCCTTTGTTTAGGATTGACGGTGCTGGACTTAAGAGCAAGGTATTTGTTCTTTATAGTCTGCACCTCTAACCTGCACATCAGCCCCAAACCCTACCTTGTTTTAAATATGATAGATATTTTTATATACATAATTACAGTTCTTCTCTCTTGTCTACAACTTTTAGAACATAATTCCTCATATCAGGACACGTGTGTTCAGTTATACCTCTTCTAATAACCCTATGTTTAAAACCCCTAATGTTATCCTTAAATTTTATTTATTAAATTTCACACCGATTCTTTTCTAGGTTTTCTGGGTGTTACCGCTCAAACTAGCAAGGATCCTAGAGGGGCACTTGCTAGTTCAAGAGCAACAATGAAGCTAAAGCTCATTGTCGCCACAACTAAAGCTTCCTACTCTTTACAAACTTTCACCGATGGGAGGAGACCTGATATATAGAGAATCACTCAGGGTTACTTGGGAGCGGGTGCGGGAGCGACATTTTCAGAACCTCCCAGTTTGGGAGCGAATCCCGGAGCATTTTTTATATAATATATATATATATATATATATATTTATATTTTTTATATTTTGATACAAATATGTCAACAAAAACATGTAGAATGATGAATTAGATATAAAAAACATAAAAAAACATAGATTGAACCATATAACAATAATCATCTAGAAGTTATAATCTTCATCAACCACATCCACAAGTTAGTAACATACAACATATTGAGTCTCGTGAATCATGATTCATCAATCTTAAAGTTTCAACTTCAAGCTTTCAAAATTGAAAATTCAATATATAACATTTATCATCATTGATCACCAAAGTTGTACTTGTAAGCTAAGTTTAACCATTACAACAAATAATATCTAACATGAAATGAAATGTTATAAAATGAAATGAAATGAAACAACTTTCACAAAGCATCATATTCATAATTCATTACCAATGAGTTATAATTGCCAACTTCAAACTTCAAACTTAAATTGTCATATATTGTTTACAAAAATATCATAATAAATATGAAAGAGTCAACAATTATAAAAACTACTAGAAACTAGAAAAGACAAGTAAATCTATCATCTACATCTTCGTCTTGCCACCACGAATAATGTCTAATTTCTGAGCAGGTCGTGGTGGTCTTCTAGGAGTCTCCTCCCGCATAGACCCACGACCAGAACCAGAAGGCACATGCCCTCCACGTGAGGATGTACATGGAGGTAGCGACAACAAAGGAATAAGACTTGGAACTTAAGCACTGCTACTGGATGGTGGGGGTGGCATGGTTGTTGCTTCATCTTCCTCTCTCATAAGTTCTGCTTCCAGTTCTTCAAGATGTATAGTGCCATCCTCCAAATTATCATCCTCTGGGTGGTTGTCCCAAATTTTATATGTTGGATCCTCATAAGCCCGATCACAGTAATGACTCAACAACCTCAAGTTGTAGTGCACATAAACCAAGCTTTCTGCCCGATTTTCATTGAGTCTGTTTCTTCTCACATTATGTATGAAGTTGTAGGTGCTCCAACACCTCTCTGCAGAAGAAGTATTTACAACTTGTGAGAGAACTTTTTTGCCAATTTTGGCAAAAGTCCCTAGCCGCCATATGCTTCCCACCATGTGAGAGCATCAAATCTGTCTCTATCTTCCATTGCATGGAAGGAACCAAACAAACCAGTGCAATTGAAGTATCTGCCTAATTCAAGACGTAGATTAGCACATTCCTCCCTGTCAGGTATCAACTTGTCTAATGCTTGCAAATATCCTGTAGATACCTCTTCATCTATATGGGGTTTGACCCTAACCCCACCCCCTGGTGCAGGTTGGCCCAACCAAGATGCAGAGTAGTATTTTGGCATAAGGATATATGCCAAGTCATGTAGTGGAACATTAAGTTTATCCCACCGTGTACACACACAATTGTGAATCAGTGTATACAAGTTGGGATCATCTTTCTGAACAATATCTTTTATTTGCCCCAACATGGTATTCATCTGCTCATACACCTCCCCAACCATTGGTTTATCTGTATTGCAAACCGAATCATGTAATAAATGGGCTTGGTGAATTCCAATACTTGCCTCACACGTGCCCAAAACCGACCATCAAGAGCGGTCTCCTCCACCTATTCAAAGCCTTGCATGTCAGCTACATTTGTAGCCCTTTCCTTTAATACCTGCCAGTGTGGACTTGATACCATGCTAGCCAATGACTCTCTTACCTTCAAAAGGCGCCTGAAGGTGAGGTAATAGCTATCAAATCTAGTCTTCGCAATCTTCAACAACTCCAATCTTGAGTGGCTGTAGAAAAGGCCATTGGTATTGCTATGTTTTGTAATAAATTTTATCATTTCTTTGCCTCTCTTGTACAAATCACCAATCCATTTGTATTGTTGGTTTTTGTTCTTAATAATATCATGCATCAAAAGGTTCATTGTGTGAACCAAGCACCCAAACCAAAATATGTTGGGGTATTTATCCTCAATAATTGGGCTCGCTGCCTTACAATTAGGAGCATTATCAGTGATGACTTGGATGACATTGTATGGCCCAATACGGTCAATTGTTTCAAGTAATGGTTCTGCAATGTTGATGCCGGTCTTGAACTTGTCTGACTAATCATATGCTGAAAGAAAGATGGCACCACTAACAGACACAGCAAGAACACTTATCAATGGCTTGCCTTTTACATTCGTCCATCCATCAGATACAATGGACACCCCATGCTTAGTGCAAGAATTTGTCATTCTACTCAAAGAATGTGATATTTTTTCTTTTTCATGATCAAGTCCAACGGTTCTAGCCTTGTCATACCTAGGGCTCTTGTATCCTTTAGGGGCATCATTTATGGCAGAAACCATTTCATGCCAATAAGGTGAGCGAAGAACATTGAATGGTATCCCACATGCATAGAGAAACCTGTAAACTTTTGAATCCACATCATTCCTACACCCTTCATCAATGAAATCTGATATGGTTCTACACCTTAAAGAGATGTTTGGTGACCCTGTGCCTCCATATCCACTGCCATGGGAGGATGCTGAAGGAGTTCTTTGTGCATGTGATTGTGAGCTTGGTTCAACAAAACCCTTTGATTTTTTAGATTTGTATTGGGCTTCCTCCTCTTCCCTTATGTATTTGGCTCTATCTGCTGCTGACACACCTATACAAGTTTTGATTCCTATTTGTTTATCTCCATCCCATGGCCTTTTCTCGCAGAGGTGCTTTTTGGCATGGGTGTATGAACCTATGTAATTATTGTTGCAATGGGGGCAGTGAAATTTAGTGGTTCCACCCCCTTTCCCTGCTTCAGGCCTATTAACATATTTCCACAATGGGGTTTGGTCTTGTTTAGTTTTTTGAGCTGACTCATGTTCACTCTCCTCCAGCTCCTCCTCACCAAGGTACTCCTCTCGGGGTTTTCATCAAATCCACTATAACCCACTTCTTCATCCCCTTCTTCATTTTCAACCCTCCTTTTTCTACTCTCCAACACCATAATAACCAAAAAAGGAACCAAGAAGAAGAAAATGCCAAGCAATATAACCATGATGTTTGAAATTTGAAGTTTTGAATCTACAAAAAATGGAATGGGAAATAGAGAAAAAATTATTTATTTATTTATTCAGGAATGAACATAAAAAAAAAAATTGGTAGATTAGAGTGTAGATCCTACCTCTTTGGCCTCCAATCTCCCCTTGCAAGCTCTTCAATCTCCCCTTGGATGCCTCTCCTTGCTCCAAATTCTCTCTTGCTCTCTCTCACTCTCTTGCTCTCTCTCATTCTCTCACACTTAGAAATTTAGAATGAAATGAATAATGAGAGGGGGAGGGTTTATTTATTGCCGCCCTACCCTACCCTCCCTCCCTTTTTTTCCCTCCCCTCCCCTTCCTTCTCTCCACGCTGGCGTCGCCTCTCCCTCTTGCGCGGGTGTCGCTCTCTGCCGGACGGGAGCAATTTTTCCAACCCGGGAGCGGTCAGGAGCTTGCTCCCCAACTATTCCCTAGTTGGAAAAATCGTTCCCGGAGCGACGAGAGCAACGCTCCCTGCATCGCTCCCAAAAAAACCAGGGAGCGAATTTTTTAGGTCGGGAGCGCGCTCCCCCGCAACCCTGGAATCACGTATGAAGGATAGATCAACTAAGATGGATGTGAAGTGATCTCGATAACCCTTTGCTGGGAGAGACTCAAGAGTGGGACTTGCTTGCCTTTTAAGCAAAGTACAAGTTTCTGGAGGTTAGGGGAATAGGGATTTGAGGGCTTGGCTTAGGGAATGTGACTTGTAAAGGAGATTCCTAAACCCTAAAAACTTTGTGGAACTTTGTTTCCCAAGTGGTTTTTGAAGAGTTGACTTTGATAAGATATGAGACCACACGGGACCAAGTGGACCCAGGTTAGGTCAAGAGGAAAGAATTTAGCAACCAATGATATTTTTGACCTACTTAGGGATGGGAAAGGGATCATGGAATGAATTTTCAATGGAAGGGAATGCAAGGGTCCCAGTGAGGTTTCTAGCCTAAGGGAAACCAAGGGCAAGAATTGGTCTTTGAGCTAGGGCTTGCGATATCTCAAGATCCCATTATCGGAATCTCATGAAATTTGGAGGACTTCTTGAGGACACACCAGCGCAGTTGCAGGCAAAAATCGAAGTATTTGGATGGCTAGATCATGAGATAATTGATGCCCTAGGTGAACTAGAGGATAAGACCTAGAGAAGAGGAAAGAGGCGAAGGAAAATAGGTTTAAGGTGATCACCTTTGGGTGGAGAGATTGTAGTCAGGTAGAATTATGACTATAGACCTTTGAATTTTCTAGGTCAAGGAGGCCTTAAAGACAACTTCTCCTGGCACTAGGGCAGTAGCAAAAGCATCTTCAAAAACTTTATACTTTGTTTTGCAAGATAAATGGCCTGCCAAGATGAATTTCAGTAATGAAACATCCCATGGAACATTCATTCATTATACATGGCCTACATGAAGCATTCACTATCCAAAAACAAAATTTCCACAACTTTGCATAAGAGATGCAGCAAATAAGCCCTAGTATAGCAAAATCCGAGCAACAATATATGTGACAAAATTAGAAAGAAAGAATAGCATTAAAATGTATTTACTTGTATAAGAATATATCTAACCATCCAAAAACTTGCCATCAAGAAGCTCCAAGACATATGAAAATTATCCAAACATCAAAATTCATTCCATGCTCCAAAAATTTGTCCTCCAAGAAGGATAGCAAAAATCTCTAAAGAGATACTAGTTCCAAATCCAAGTGATGATGCTAAAATGAATCCTCATCACTTCTGTATATACACTTTTAATGAGTTTGATTTAACATCTTGGGCCTACATTAGCCCCTAAAATAAAATAATGTGCAAAACAACTAACTTTTGGTGACAAGCCCACCAAACTAGCTCATAAACAAAAGAATAAGCCTCTCAAGAGGTTGAATGATCAATAATACTTGTCGTTGGGCCTTCTAAGAAGCCTAATGAAGTCCATAAGTGCCATAATGATGAATAAGACTACCAAAAGTAGTGGACAAGGGGTTGGCCCCTTGTTCTTCAAATAGTAAACCTGTGGTGCTCCCTATGGGTGTGAGGGCATACAAGTAACCTCATGGATCTCCAAGTAGATCAAAGATGCCTATAGACCATTTGTAAGGGCTCAGATGATGGTGTAAGTGATGCCACATTAGCATACAAGTCCTAGATCATCTGCCAAGTGCATGGTATAACTCTAGGGTCGATTAGGCATGGTGAACCAGGTGCATCTTCCTTGTCCAATAGGTGATTCTCGAGCAATCTCTGAACATCTCCGGAGATCCATTGAGTGTTGTCTACTGCTATGGAGGCCCATGGCTCTCAACACACACCCTACATGTGCCAATGTAGCCCTATGGGGCTTACAACCCTGTATAGGGAGACCAAACCCAAAATGGAGACCATCTGCGATCCTGCATAAGATCCAATGCATCCCCTAGCCTTCCAGTACAACAAGTCATTAAAGGAAATCGAGTTAAAGAGCTTACAAACCATGGACAACAGGTGGGCACTTCATAATGGCATGCCCTTCCATAATGGGTTTTGGCATGTGCTAATGTCTCTAAGTTCCAAATGGAGTTAACTAAATGTCATATTAGGCAGTCTCTACTTTTAAAGGAGATCGTATGTCCAAGGTACATCCTTCAAAGGGTGGTGGCATGTGATAAAGAGTTGAAAGGGGCAGCCCTAGGCCACATGCTGGGGTACAAGGGTAGCTAATAAAAGGGAAGCCCACACTTGGGTATATAATGTATAGGAGGGAGTAATCGTGGTGCATGAGGTGCCTCGACCTTGATTTTTACACCCTTAATTATATGCCTTTTGCCTTTTATGATTTTTCTTTGATTAACTGCTCAAGGCTACAGGGATAAGGGCATGATGTGTAAGGTAGAGCAGTGGATATCCCCTTTAAGGTAGGGCGTTCATTGCCCGCCAGGGGTTGGGACAATCATGGGTTCCTGAATGATAAAGAAGGATCATCTAGGGCCTGTAGGAACTAGGGTGATGGCCATGATAATAGGGTAGAGCTCATGTACTGGGTTTTTCCCACATGTTAAATGTGTTTGTCCCGACCATCTTTTGCATTTTGTCGTACATTTTCCTATTGGATGTGGCCAATTATGTTTTTACTTTTCTTTTTAGCTACATCAACCTCTGGGGCATCATTTCAAGCCCGACCCAAGGTGTGGGCAAGGGGAGGGGAAAGGCTAACCCTATGTGGACCCAGGTGGGAGAAATGATGAATGGGGTTATAATGAGTAGAAGGGTAGTGATATATGTGGATGAGGGAGCAGGACCACGCAACCAAAATCAGGGTTTCCCATGTAGTACCATCCATAAAGCCCAAAGGTCAATAAAAGAGATCCCATGGGACTAGGGTCTAAGGTTAACATCCAAAGAGGTCTAGGGGACAAGAGCACAAACCTAGCCCACTCTTTCCACCGAATCCCCCCATTAATCCATGCACAGAAGTATCCATAATAAGCAAACTACAATACTCAATTACCAAATGACAAGGCATACCTTTAGGTTCGGGAGGCCCACCTTCAAACATACAATCATGACAGATGGGTGAGGGACCACATGGTTGCTCAGGTGGTGGAGGAATGGCACAACGAGCTAGTTGGTGGCTGCAAGGGGTTGATGGCTGTCGACTGAGGACCATCTTGGAGAAATTTTTTCTCCTAGGGATATCACCCATAAAACGGTGGGTAACACTAGGTACCAAAAGTGGGTACCCCTTGAAGAGATTTTCTCCTGGTCATATTCTTCTAGCCGACACCTAGCAGCCCCTAAGAGCCACCCATAACTAATGTGATGTGCCACTTTATCTCTGCAAGGTCGGCAATCTTACCCAAAAGGTATGTTTTTCATTGTGCAATCGGGTGCTTATGCTTGCTTTTCATTGGGCATGGATTACTAGGTGACTTGGAAGAAGGAAGGGCTTTGGTCGTGGTTATGTTCGCTCACTTTAAATGGGGGGTTAATCTTCAACCCTAGTCCCGTGGGATCTCCCCTATTGGCCTATGTCTTTAGTGTTGAAGTTTCTAAATTTACTTAGTTTAGAAACCCTTCATGCACTTTTTCTGATTTATTCCTACCTACTTGTTATTTTTTTCTTTAACAAGTTATTTACAAAGTAAATACTGAAAATAAACACCAGTGCATGCTCAACATATTACAGATCGACAAATAAAAGAAACAAGAACAAACACACCACATGACACCATTATTTTTGGACCAATGTCCCCGGAGAAACCCAATGCGGGAAAACCAGTGCAGCGATCTGAGGGTTTTCTTATTAAGCAATATCAGTGTACAATCTGGGTGTCAAAACTGGCCTACCCAACGGAGAATTTCCTTAGCAGCTATACCTCACAATTTGAGAGAAATCTCCTGGCTGAAACCCTGGAAAATCCTTTCGGCAACTCCTCAGCACAAAACTGCTCTTGCAACCCCAGCATTTGCCCAAACTGGACTGTGTCAGCCCCTCTCTGTCTCACGCTGGCCCAACGTCAGCTCTGGGAGCCTCTACGTTAGTTGCGCTGGCCCCTCTGGTGCTCTGCGCAGCACTTGGCTGCCCCTGAGTGGCCCTGCGTGAGACCTTGTTGGCTCTGCGTCACCCTCCTTGGCTGTTGCGCTGCTCTCTCGACACAACCTTTTCCTTCTCTGTTCCTCTGTACTCAATGCCCCCTCAGCTGCTCTCCCGATCACTAATTCTATCTCTCTTAGCAAACTCCGCTCTAAAGAATAGAATGACTGATCATCTGGTGTGTTCTCTAAGTAACCCTCAAGCTTCCTCTTATACTTTTCCTATTGACATCTCAACGGCCGAGATTAAGTCCCTAATCAACGATTAAGATTAGATCTGGCTTGATCCATGTCTTTTGGACCACTCTAACACAAATTCATATTAATACACATTAAAATTTTATTTTCCCTAAGTTTAGACTTAGGGACTCCATTAAAAATATTAATTATTTTAATATCTCCTGATCTGTTTAGAATCTACCCAAACCCTTTCTGGCTATTGGAGATCTCATGCGCCCCAACCTCTCCACCAAATTTCGTGGCTAGAGCACATTTGATGCTACCCCAAATCAACACTCCCTCTTAGCGAGGACTGTGCTCTAGCAATACTCCTCACTGAGTATTACTCTGATCATCCGGCATCGCTACCTGTGCTGATGCTAGGCCTTCCTGCCCACCATCCTCTGCGTTTTTGCCTCCTGTACTACTGCCCATGGTTCTGCCACTGCCACTACTGCATCTATACAACAGCTCCCTTTGCATCTGTGTTGCTACTAGTCCTTTCTCCCCGCACTACATCCGCACTGCACCTCCTCTCATCATGTTGCGTCGTGCTGCCCATTGCTGCACTGCAACTCAATTACTGAGAAGTAAGTAACTGATCTCCCAACTAACCTCCCTATTGAGCTAGAGACACCCACTGATGTTGAAGCTCCCTCTGCCGCTGACAAGTGCTCCCTCTCTGACCTCTGTGCTGCTGCAACAACTCCCTACATCTCGCACCGTTGCCTGCACTCATGCAACACTCCTGTGCCTCTCGCACTGCTGCAGCTTGCTAGCTCTGCGTTATGTTGGGATTCCTGCATTGTACCTCTCTCTGTCGCTCCATCCGCATCCGTCTCTACCTACTCAGAGAGTCCTGCTACTTCTCGTCGGGGCTCTCGTAGCAAGGTCTAATCCAAGAGGTTGGGTACCTCAAGGATCCTGCCCCTCATCGCCTGTAGTCCGCCTGAGTACATCTCGATGTCTCCCCACTTCCACTCAAGTGACGCGTGTGCACTCATGGCACAGTCATCGTCTATCAAAACTTCCTTCTCTTCCCGTGCTAGCACTGCCTTAGTCTCGGAAGACTCTCCCTTACTCTTCTTCCTTGGGCATTGGGTCGCATAATGCCCCATCTCCCCACAGTGGAAGCACTTGATCTTGGAGAGATCTTTCTTCTTCCGCTTCTCCTGCTTTCCCTCAGATGTTAGGGCCACATCCTCTTCAACTGCTGTCTGATCTCTTCCTGGCGAAGAGCTGACCACATCTCGTCCCAAGGTAGGAGAGTCCCTTTGCCCAGGATGCTCTGGACAAACACTTCCCAATCTTCTGAGACAACATTTAGGGTTGTCCTCACCATAATCTCCTAATCCGGTGTCGCTCCTATAGCAGTCAACTGGTCTCGGATCTCATTCATTCCTCCGAGGAAGGTGTCAATCGATTGACCCTTCTTCATCTGATACAACCTCATCTGGTTCTCGAGCAACATTCTTCTCTACACAGAAGTATGGTGGTACAAGTTCTTGAGAGCCTCCCACATCTCAACTGCCGTTTCCTTCTCGGCTATATGTGGTACCACATGATCCTTGACCCCATCAAGGATAATGCACTTGGCCCTCGCCATCGCCTCTTCGTACTTGTCATTATCATTTGGGGCAACTAGGATAGCTATCGTCTTCAAGGCGAAGTTCTTGACATGATTCCTGTCAAGCACTGATAAGATTCTGTTCTTCCAGACTGCCAAGTTCAACGCTTTGTCCAGTCTATCCTGGTCCCTTACCCCGTGTAGTGCCATGACGCTCCTCTACTTCCCTTCTGGAAGTTCTTTGTTCGACTCCTCTGAGTCTCTACTTCCCGTCTTGAAGTTCTCTTCTGGACTCCCTCTGAGTCTTGATTTCCCTCCTAGAAATCCTTCTGCCGCTTGTCGAGATGCCCCCTACTCTAATCGTCTTGTGCAACTGCACTGCTGATCCAGGTTCCTCAGCTAGAAACCCTCGATAACAACTCCTCTGGCCCTGCTCTGTCAGGTATTGTTAAGACTACAGTACCTCACCAGCTCCACTCTGCAATATTTCAGCAACCTTCTAGACTCCAACAACTGCCTCTCTGTGAACTGCGTCAGTCCCTCTCTACCTCACGCTGGCTCTGCATCACCCCAGATGGGTCTGCTCAGCCTTGGGATGCCCTACGTCAGCCCTCTGGCCCTCTGTGTCAACAACACTAGCCTCTTTGAGGCTCTGCACAACTCCCGACTTCTTCTACGTGGCTCAGGTTGGCTCTATGTCACACTTCTTGGCTTTTGCGCTGTTAGAAATAGCCTCTGTCACCTCGGGACAGCTGTTTTTTGTTGCTATTGCTCCGCTCGACTGATGTCTTTTAGTCCTCCTGTGATCTACAATAATGCTCTGGTACCATGTTGAAGTTTCTAAATTTACTTAGTTTAGAAACCCTTGATGCACTTTTTCTGATTTATTCCTACCTACTTGTTATTTTTTACTTTAACAAGTTATTTACAAAGTAAATACTGAAAATAAACACCAGTGCATGCTCAACATATTACAAATCAACAACTAAAAGAAACAAGAACAAACACACCATATGACACCATTATTTTTGGACCAATGTCCCTGGAAAAACCCAATGCGGGAAAACCGGTGCAGCTATCTGAGGGTTTTCTTATTAAGCAGTATCAGAGTACAATCTAGGTGTCGAAACTGGCCTACCCAACAGAGAATTTCCTTTGCAGATATACCTCACAGTTTGAGAGAAATCTCCTGGCTGAAACCCCGGAAAATCCTTCCAGCAGCTCCTCAGCACAAAACTGCTCCTGCAACCACAGATTCTGCCCAAACTGGACTGCGTCAGCCCCTCTCTATCTCACACTGGCCTTGCGTCAGCTCTGCGAGCCTCTGCGTTAGTTGCGCTGGCCCCTTTGGTGCTCTGCGCAGCACTTGGCTGCCTTTGCGTGGCCCTGTGTGAGCCCTTGTTAACTCTGCGTCACCCTCCTTGACTGCTACGCTGCTCTCTCGGCACAATCTTTGCCTTATCTGTTTCTCTGACTCAATGCCCCTCAACTGCTCTCCTGATCACTGATTCTATCTCTCTTAGCAAACCCTGCTCTAGAGAATAGAATGACTGATCATCTGGTGTTATCTCCAAGTGACCCTCAAGCCTCCTCTTATACTTTTCCTATTGACATCTCAACGGCCGAGATTAAGTCCCTAATCAACGGCTAAGATTAGATCTGGCTTGATCCATGTCTTTTGGACCACTCTAACATAGATTCATATTAATACACATTTATATTTTATTTTCCCTAAATTTAGACTTAGGGACTCCATTAAAAATATTAATTATTTTAATATCTCCTTATCTGCTTAGAATCTACCCAAACCCTTTCTAAGTATTGGAGATCTCATGTGGCCCAACCTCTCCATCAAATTGCGTGGCTAGAGCACATCCGATGCGACCCCAAATCAATATTTAGGAAGGGCATTACTTAGGAAACCCTAATTTTGGTAGCTAGTCCTGCTTTTCTATTCCACATTTTTCACTTCCCCCCACACATTACAAGCCCTGTGTCATCATATTCCTTCTCTAGGTCCAAGAGGCACTAGCACACCCTCTTCCCTTGTCCACATATCTAGGTCGGGCATAGAAATGTTGCCCCGGAGGTCGATACAGCTAAAAGAAAGTTAAAAGCATATTATGGCCACAAGCAAGAAACAAAAGGAAAAGAATCTTATAAAATGCAAAAGATGGCCGAGACATTAAATATAGCATGTGGGCAAAATCCAAACATGAGCTCTACCCATTATCATGGCCATCATCTTGGTTCCTGGGGCCCGTGAATGCCCCCTCATCATTAAGGAATCAATGCACGTGCCAACCCTTGGTGGGCAATGAACTACCCCACCTTAAGGGGGTAATAATTGCTTTACCTCCTTCACAACATGCTCTCATTTCCTAAAGCCCCAACATTAATACAAAGAAAAATCAAGAAAAGGCAAAAGGAAAATAAAGGGGTGGAAAAACAAATGCTGGGGTAACTCATGTATTCACGATTGCTCCAACCTACATCTATATTACTATTGTCTGATGTATTTACTATTTATTATTTGTAATATGTGCCAAAACAGAAAATTTCAGTTGATAGGAACTTTTATCCATCAAGAAATGGCTATTTAGGAAATCGCAAAGTAACAACAGAAAAGCATGATCTTGATTAATTAGGTAGCATTATAGAAACCGACCTTGAAATAGTTTCCGACAGGAGAAACATATATAAGAAATGTGATCTCTGGAGCTGGGGCAACTCCTAATATAGCTCCACTACCAAGAAGTAGTGGGCGGATATAAAGAGAGCCTTTTCCAGCAGGCGGTATCTGCAAGCAACATGCATAAATGTTCCAAATTAACTCTATTAAAGATACAACAACTGTGATATCGAAAAACAAGAACCATTAAAAGCATTCAAAGTGAACAACATTGTTACCCAGCGCTTGTTGGCCAAGATTGTTTGTTTTACAGCCTCCACAAATCGTTCTATTGATGGGGCTGTCATACACATACGTTCTGCACCCATTATCATTCGCAAGGCATTCTCTTCTGGACGAAAGAGCAGGATTCGCCCATCATATGTCCTATGTGCTTTCAATCCTTCGAATAAACCCTAAAATACCAACAGGACTATGTCCTTAGAAGAGTTTCAGCAAACAAGATTAAATATGAAAATTATATATATAAAAAACCCAAAAACTTCTCTCTATAAAAATCTGCAGCTTCCTAATATTCTCCAGGGATTGCAAAACAAAATAACAACGTGCATCTTCTAAGAGAAACATGATCATAGGGAGAAAACGCATATAGCATAAAACAAATGTCGAATCATTGACCCATACCACAAGCCATGATGACATAACAAACAAAATGCATTTCCAAGGGGTCAAGAAGGTCAGAATTGGTAAATACAGTGTGCAATACATAACTTACAAGTTGATTTCATACATAAGCAGCAAAACATGTATAGAAATATATTTCAATCTAAAAACTAAATAGCAGGACAAGTTTAAAATTTGACAACCAAGACATGCCCGTCAAGAATGACAGTGACCAAATACTTGAGAAGTTCAGATACTCGTCACCTCCCCATAGTAGTACACACTGGCATACACATTCTCGTGCATATTTTTCCTGTTTTATTCAATTATATTTAAGCAAGATTTGTCATGGAGTTGTTTTCTGGCTCTATATATTTAGCTTGTTTCCTCCCTTATACTGCAACACAGTCACTCAAAGATTTCCTATTTCCCTTGAACTTTGAGAAATGTGTAGTTTGATTTGGCATATATT
Organism: Pinus tabuliformis; assembly: GCA_031772625.1. Classification (NCBI taxonomy): domain Eukaryota; kingdom Viridiplantae; phylum Streptophyta; class Pinopsida; order Pinales; family Pinaceae; genus Pinus; species Pinus tabuliformis. The sequence continues at coordinate 1,437,288,316 of CM062818.1, read as the reverse complement.
TAAGAATTTTGACTATATTTTCAATTTCAAAATTCGCACATCAAGTAACTATAGCTAGCTTGTAAGTTTTAGTAAACTGTTTTCAGTCAAATGGATGTAGCTCGGGTGGTTGGGAGAAATGTTGTTATCCTCCACACACTGGTTCAATTCTGCTTATGACATGTTGAGCTCATAATGAACACATCCTTGTAATGGCCTCGAGCCTTGTTGTCGAGACTCCCTCGAGGACAAAACATGTATTTTTCTCATATGGAATATAAAAATATTTCCTTGAGGGAAAAAAATAAATAAAAGTTTTAGTAAACAATTTTCTTAAGAGACATATTTTTTCTCTTAATCCCTAACTCTGGCAGATATTCAACCATAAGAATATACTTTTCCACAAATATAGTCTTGACTCTTAACAATATAATTTCTCCCTACCATCTAGTTTTTTCGGAAGAACTTTGACATTGGATGCAATTCCTTATTATTTACAAGTAGACTCTTAACAAACACTGGAAACAGCAAAAGAAGAAAGAAGACCTAAAAGAAGTCAGTGACAAGATTCCTTTTAGAGATTTGTTCGTGAGGCTTCCTGTGACCAGAGCCATTTAAAGGCTGGAAGTAAGAGGCTATGAGTGTGGAATTAGCAGTCCAAAAAGATCTCACCTACAGAGAGTATTCTGCTGTGGTGAAGCATCTCACCTACAGCAACTTGTGTACTAGGGAATAGATTATCTAATGGAGACCTTGGCCTGCAAAGGATGCTTAGATGGATATTAAATTCAACTTGGTAGCTTCTAGAATATCTGAAAAATTCCCATCCGCTAATAGGCTTTGCCATATAACCCAACCAAACAGACTTAGCTACTGGTTAAAGGATGTCAAATGAAAACAAGAAGCCACTTCATTTTGAATCGTACACTGCATATGAACCAAACAAAGACCACAATGCAATGTGAAGATGTCCTCAGTGAAATGAAATCTTGAAAATTGTATTGGTCTAAATTTGAAAAGAACCTTCTAAAGTTCAAGTTCTTTTAGAATAAAAATCACAGGCATGAAATGTTGTATTTGAGAACAGGAAAAATGTGAATGTTAGGAAATGATTGTAATGACCGTTATAATATATCACCTATGAGATAAAAGAACATAGCTTCACAAACCTGTCCATAATTCAAGACACCAGCTGATGGGCTTAGGTCAATATTTCCAAAAGGACGAAGATCTCCTTCACAGAACTCTCCATCTTGGCAACATTTCATAAGGTACATGTAATCTGTTTTTTGGATTGCAAACCTCAGGTTATCCCAATCAATGTCAGCTAGTTCATCAACTTCCCTGCGTGGCAAAGAAAGAGGAAAAAATATATATATCTGAATTTCTTCCTTCAACAATTTTAGAAATAATAACCAATTAGAGTGCATTATTTAAATAATCAGGTTGGAACATTGTGGTCAAATGGAATGTTATCACTTTTTGTACGCATCTAAACCCTCCTTGTGGATTTAGCTACCAATGTGAATTAGTCCCATGCAAATTGATCTCAGCACAGAGACCAATCTATAAAGAAGCACAACAAAATTGATAAATCAGCAGAGAGATGATTCAGGAAAAAGGCCATCAAACTTAATGTTAGTCACAAGTTGAGACCAGAACAGTTAAAATTGTCCAGTTTTATAGAAGAAAGCAAAAGCAAAAAAGCAAGAAAATATTTAAAATTTACATAATTCACATTAGTGGGGCACTTAGAGATGATAATATCCATGATGTACCTGTTCACACTGAACAGTGAAAAAGCAACATTAGCTGACCTGCTAAATAGACATGCTTGAAATAAAACTCTATATTTGTCATTATATGAAACAAACAATAGAAAAGTCGCAAGATATCATATTTCAAATAATATTACTTATAGTTTCATTTAGAAAAAGCAATTATAGAATCCTATTTTTGTTGAGTTCGTGCATTTTCTCCAGATATGGTAATTTGACACATGAATTATGTAATCTTGTAATAGCAGACCTAGATTCATGTATGAAATTGCATATCACCAAATTCTGGCACTGCTTAAGCCTGAAATAGTTCCAACTCCATAAATTTAGTTTCCCGCTAACAGAATAAGAAAATAGGACTGATTAGAGATATGTCCCTTGTTAAGGTGAGAAATCATGGATAGGTCCAATGAAGGCTTTCATGCACTTAAATACAAAATGTGATCACATCTAAAATCTCATTTTAATTTTATAAAAGAATTGGGTTGGTAAATAACCCCCTTTGTTAATGAAGTGAGCTCTACCTTTGACTGAGATGCCAGAACCAAGGCGTATCTATTCCATCATATTTCCCCAGGACTTGCACCTAGACTCCTCTGATGAGATATGCCACATCCTAAGGCTGTCAAGGTTCCCGAGACTTCTACCCAATCTCAATCCAGGATAATTCTCAATTGGCCTTACAGCAAAATCTAGCAGCCTAGTTCCAAGCCTCACTAGGCATTCTAGTTTTTAGGGCAACAATGGAATCCGCCACCACTGTCACCTCAATAGCTTCTCCCCTATTTGTGGTCAGATGCTATCCCCACAAGGGAGGCTTCCCTAGCAAGACTTAGAGGTTATATGATCTAGGGATCTAAGCCAAATAGATTTCTATGGAACTTGCGAATAAACACCCTAAAGGATCTTCAATAAAGTCAGACTCAAGAGTTGAAAAAGATAATGAGATAGAGGGAAGTACCAGCGAGACCTTGGAGGCCAAAATATGGTCTATAGATGTTCAAGTAAGCTTTCCCACTAGCCACCATAAACTAATGAATGCTGTTATATCTAGTAGCCACCATAAACTAATGAATGCTGTTATAATTTAGGCTTTTATAGATATGCAGATTTACAACATGCAAATCAGTATAACAGCTACTTAATCAACCTTTCAATGGTAAGATCAACAATGGTTTGAGGCTGCTCGAGGAGGTAAACAAGGGATAGGTTAACCAGTAGTTTTTAATGGCTGAAAATGCACAAAACAACAGCAATAACCTACACGTCAGCCCCAAAATTAGTTGTCAAAACATTAATAAAATGATAGATTTTGCATTTTGAACATTAATAGATGCAACTTCTACATGAAGAACTATAACATATAGATGCAAAATTGCAATAAACTGCAGTTTTAACCAAACCCTAACCCTAGTTACCATAAAAAAGGAAACTTAAAGTCAATCAATACACCAAGATTGGTGCCTCGAATCAATTCGGCAATGGAGTCAATTAGGGCAAGGTCAAGATCGAAGGACCTTGGACAGAGAAGATGGAAGACAATTCGCTTCACTTTAGAAACCTTAGCATCTTTCTTGAATAAGAAATTTAACGTCAAAGGATGCAAGAAACTAGTTTCTTTTATGTATACTTGATGACAAATTTTGCATAAACACATAGAAACAAGAGTTGCATAACCCGGCATGAGAGCACTCATGACTTTGCATGAGAGCACCCATGACTTTGCAGAAACAACGTTTTTATGTGTTTATGCAAAATTTGTCATCAAGTATACATAAAAGGAACTAGTTTCTTGCATCCTTCCTTTAATTTCTTATTCAAGAAATATGCTAAGGTTTCTAAAGTGAAGCGAATCACCTTCCATCTTCTCTATCCAAGGTTCTTTGTTCTTGTAATGTCCCTTCCTAAAATATTCTGGAACAGGATTAATTTCTACATTTTGGGGTCGATTTTGGAGGTGATGGGGCCCATTCGATTTTATTAGGAGGCTAGACGTAGTAGAAGTTATTTCAATGTGGTTAATTTGTACGTGGGAGTCACCCACACTAGGAGAATACGCATTCCCTAGTTCAATTTGCATGGAGGGGAAATTGATGGTTAAGTGAGGGACCCACGATGGAGGGAAAAAAGAGGGAAAAGTGCTCCATGAAATCTATATAAGGAAGACAACTCTCCTCATTTCAGCACCTTATCTTTTGACATATTGAACTCAATCTTTGTTGCTCAGTGGACTTCGAGTGCCAACCCTAGGAGGGATTTCTTCTTCATCTCATTTTGTAGCAACAACAGGGAGACTAGTTACAGTAGTTGTAAGTCGAGTACCAACAGCAGGGGGAGTTACAACAGTGCAGGGATTGCGCAGTCACAACGTGAGGCACTCCGGGAAGTTGGGGAGACAGGAGCATCCTTTCATCATTTTCAGCAGTATAGAGGGCAACTACAAACAAGAGGGCCATCCTACACACAGCTCATTTCATCACACGCAGGACTGCGTCATCTCTTCCATCACTACGCAGTCATTGGAGTGAGAGTCTTTGGGGAAGCACCATCTGGGGGAGTTTGGAGCTGGGGTGATGGGAGATCATTTGGAGGGCCATTTGAGGAGGATTCCTGGAGTTGGGAGAGCAGAGATTGACAGGATCAGTCACAATAACAAAATTTGAAATTGGAGAAGGGCCAAGTCGTGAGGGGTCAATTTTTTAAGGTTGGAACCAAGGGAAACCCTTTCTGAGTTTTTCTGGGTTTTGGGCAAGGATCACACTCCTAATTTTATAGAATTTTCTGGGCAGATCTAAGGGTTCAAACAGGGGTCCCAACTCAGCAAGCAACTAGAGGAGCTAAGGGGAATTTGAGCCAAAATTTTGTGGTCAACATTTGGCCAATTCCTTCATGGGCTATTCTGGGTTTCTTGCGTAGAGGTTGGGATTAATTTCCCAAAATTTTCTGAGCAACAAGGAAGGCTCTAACAACAGATCATTTCAGGCAACAGCCCCTTTCTAGGCAATAACAGGCAACAACGCAGCTCTTGGGCCAAATTACCAACAGATTTGAGGAGGGTGTTCCGTTGTTCCTTTTGGGCTTTTGCTAGTGAGCCTAGAGCAAGCCCATGTGCACACATTCCAGCATCTTGTTGTACACCTCTTCCCATTTAATAAAATGAGTAGACAACGTAGTTTGGTTGCGAATTGTGGTTTGATGGTCTAATTTAATTTTATGGTGTTATTTTTATTGTCCGCTTTCCATAGCATTATTTTCCCTAGTTTGGAACATTCAGTGGTATCATAGCATGATCCTGGCCCAGTTGTGGGAAACTAGCCAGAAGATCATGGAAGCTTTGGGTATGAGTGCACAATGACGGGTGAAATCGGAGACACCCATGGCTCAAGGGAAATCCAATATGCAGAAATTATGGGGTAGAATTCATTGGGACGATAAGCAGTTGGCCCAATTGAGGAGGGTGACAGACCAAACCCATCCTCACCCTTACAACAGAGGCGTTAGAGGTGAGAAGGTCGTGGGGGTGCAACCATCTACATCATGTGGGGAAAGTCGACCAGATTAGGGCACCAGATCTCCTGGAAAGGGGCAAGCAGGACATAGACAGTTAGAGGGTGAGACCAGGGGGGCACTTTTGCTGGTGGAGACCTGGCTTTAGATATCAAGAGCCTGAGGAGGAGGTTGAGTATGATGCTGAGAGCCCACAGGATGGTGAGGAGCACATCGATATACCCGGTGTGGCACAGAAGTCACCTTTATTAGAGGCCTCTTTGATAGCCCCAGTTGACACCTTGGTGTAGAAGATAGATCCTACACACATAAAGCCATCTGTTGAGGAGGAGCCACCCATGGACGAGATGCCAATAGTTGTTGAGGTATCTAGAGTCATGACCAAGTTTCCAAGTGATAGATGCCCACGACGATTCCATCAGTTTCAGGCCGACCTTCTAGCATTAAAAAGGAAGGTCGTGTTAGTGTGAGAGGCTATTCTGCAGTAGAATAAGGAGCTGGAGGGCATGAGAGCGGTTTGTGCCGAGTCCACGGCCAAATTGACTCATGTTGGGGAGCGGTTGGATTCCCTACTGGTGCAGCTAGAGTGCACGTTGGGGCGTGAGAGCAACCCTCTTCGAGCATACATAGATGGGGCTGGCAACACTATGAGGTTACCTTTACCCATTGGACAGAGAGAGACAGAGCGACCTAGTCAGATTTCATGTGTTGACCAAGGTAGTAAGATGAGACGACCTGAGTTGCACAGGGTGCAGCACCCACATGTTGGGGTTGTTCTATGTGCGGGAGTTCATGCATTTGATCCCTCTCTTGGGGTTGGATGGCGAGAGATTCTGAGTTGGTACCTTGTGGAGTGGGCTATGGAGATGGTGGTGGACCTGGGTGTAGCTCAGCATGAGGTTCTAGGCACTAGGGATATCGATAGCGTAGACTAGCATTGGGTTCCGGGTGGGACTAACTATCATTTCCCAAGTATGTCGATTGACTACAACCAAGATAGTGCAGTTGACCTAGCAGTTGAGCATGCACATTCGCTAGGGGAGTCTCAGTCAGCACCAATGGCCGACCAGTTTAGGGACAAACTCTTTTGGTTTTCTTGGTATGGCATTTGTACACGGGATCACTGGGTGATCAACATACTCTGGTAGGGGTTTGTTAGAGGAAGTGGCATTGGTATGCCACCAGACGGTGCCTTGTATGGAGTTGGGGGCTCTTCACTTTTGTGTGGGGCATAGAGGATGCAGAGGAGCGAAGCAGTGGTGGCATCACCGCTGACACATAGGGAGAGTCACTTCTCGGATCCCTCAAGGGGGATTTAGAGGGAAGATCCATTCATCGGCGAGGATAATGATACGATGGTGGAGGTGATGATACTAATTGGGCGTGGCCTGAAATGCAGAGACATAGCTCTAGGCCATCACATCTAGGGATGTGTGGGAACATCTAGCGTTAAGCAGTGGTCTACCATGGGCATGGAGATGCATGGTGGTGTGTTGTAGTGTGTTGGACTACGTTGTGAAGTGGGAGTGCCTCACATCGCATTGAGTATATGCGGGGAGTGACCAGTGCAATGACACAGGACGGTACAGGATGGCATAGCCGTAGCCGGGGGTATCCAGTGGTGTACAGGGATAGGTTGCAACATACAGTGGCATGTCGAGGAATGAGGTGTTGCTTGGTGGTGTGTAGTGATGCATGGTGCGGCGCAGTGGGCTCTTGGAGTGTTGCCTCCAAGGAGGCATATGGACAAGGGCATTAGGTGTACCATTGGATGCAGCTCACCTAGGATTGATGAGGACATTGTTCAACATCTAGGGACACCATGCTTAGCAGAGAAAGGGCTTCGAGGGAGTTATCAGCAAATCCGAGGCAGAGAGAGTGTCGCCTATAGGATCACTCTTGGGCATTCCGACAGAATTTTTATCATACCATTTGGGACATAGCAGCCCATCATCCTCCAGTGTTTCTTTCAGTCACAGAGTGTTTGGTTGTTTCCCCTTGGCACTCTCCATTCAGGCAACAGGGTATGGGCGGCTCACCCTAGACAGTTGGATGAGACACCGCGTGCCATGAGCCGGGAGGAGACTCTTCAATTGAGACCCTTGGAAGGTGCACGAGCTATCGAATACAAGCTTAGGGATGACGTGGTTGATAGCCGAGGTAGCATATATTCCACCCCTGAGCTCACACTTGAGGGATAGTGGATGGTAGACTTTGTCTACAGGAGGGTACCCAGACTCCGAGCAGTGTCGAGGTGTATCATCAAAAGTTGGGATAACAGATTTCACTGCATGGTCTGGCAGAGCAGGGTAGGTTCACAGGCATGAGACCTACTCCTTATACTTGGGGTCCACCCAGGGAATACATACAGGGATTGGAGATGAGGGCCATATGGGTTCCAGTTGGTAACGATGTTACGTAGCGACATCCTATGAGGAGTGGGAGTTATGAGCTCCCCATATGTTTGGGGAACCTGAGGATCACGTTAGCGGCCAGAGCACTCCACTTTGTGACACGCAGGGTCATGGTAGAGGATGATCCAATTCACTTTGGGTTTGACACATGGGGGATCACTGAAACCTCCACTGCATGGCGAGGTAGACTTGTCCTGTTATGGCTCAGAGTTGAGATTGGCAATGGAGGGGTAGATATTGGCATCATGGAGATGCCTGGGCAGGATGAGCTTGACTCTCACAGATTTTTTGCCACTAGGCCTCAGGAGGGGAGGATACTGTCTGTGCACGATGGGGAGTATGTCATAGTCAGAGTAGCGCAGCGTCAGCATGGTGGCACCACTCTGGGACTAGCAGGGAACTGGGGCATCACAACTCTTCACAACTCAATAACCTTTAGGGATGCGTTGGCTACTATAGGGGGAGATCATACAGATCTTCCATTGGGCTTTAGTGAGTCACTGATGGAGCATGGGACTTTTGGTACAAGCACCGGGCAGGATAATGCGTGGAGCGAGGGGAGCTTCATTTTGGACAGGATGGCCTGGGATCCTGGTATTGAAGGATTCTTTCATATCAGGACAGTGTAGAGGTCAGGCACGATCCAGTGGCACATCTGGGACCCTGGCACATTTTGCAGTGACAGTGGGGAGCAGCAGTTAGAGAGGATGCTTGCTCAGGCATTGCTTGAGGACAAGCAATTTTTGGTGCATTGGAGGAGCTTGCCGGATGAGGATGCTACTTGGGAGGGCAAGCGCATACTTGAGCATCCAACACTGAAGTTGCTTGGGGACAAGCAACATTTGGGAGGGGAGGACTGTAATGTCCCTTTCTAAATTATTTGGAACAAGATTAATTTCTACATTTTGGGGATGATTTTGGTGGTGATGGGGCCCATTCGATTTTATTAGGAGGCTAGACTTAGTAGAATTTATTTCGATGTGGTTAATTTGTACGTGGGGGCCACCCACACTAGGAGAATACGCATTCCCTAGTTCGATTTGCATGGAGAGGAAATCGATAGTTAAGTGAGGGACCCACGATGGAGGGAAAAAGGAGGGAAAAGTGCTCCACAAAATCTATATAAGGAAGACAACTCTCCTCATTTCAGCACCTTATCTTTTGACATGTTGAACTCAATCTGAGTTGCTCGAGCTGCTTAGTCGAGTTACTGTGTTGTTTAGCACACGAGTGTCTCTAAGTGGCGATCTCAACCCTTGCTTCGGTGGACTTCGAGTGCCAACCCTAGGAGGGAGTTCTTCTTCATCTCAGTTCATAGTAGCAGCAGGGAGATGAGTTACAACTGCTGTAACTTGAGTACCAGCAGCACGGGGAGTTACAGAAGCGCAGGGGATTGCGCAGTCACAATGTGAGGCACTTCGGGAAGTTGGGGAGACAGGAGCATCCTTTCATCATTTTCAGGAGTATAGAGGGCATCATTTTCAGGAGTATAGAGGGCAGCTACAGATAAGAGGACCATCCTACATGAAGCTCTCATTTCATCACATGTAGGACTGCATCATCTACTCCATGACTGCGCAGTCATTGGAGTGAGACTCTTTGGGGCAGCGCCATCCGAGGGGGTTTGCAGCTAGGGTGTTGGGAGATAATTTGGAGGGCCATTTGAGGAGGATTGTTGGAGTTGGAAAGCAAAGATTGACAAGATCAGTCACAACAACAGAATTCGAAATTGGAGGGCCAAGCTGTGAAGGGTCAATTTTTGATGTTTGGAAACAAGGGAAACCCTTTCTGGGTTTTGCTGGGTTTTGGGCAAGGATCACACTACTAATTTTATAGAATTTTCTAGGCAGATATGAGGGGTCAAACAGGGGTCCCAACTCAGCTAGCAACTAGAGGAGCTAAGGGGAATTTGAGCCAAAATTCTGTGTCAACATTTGGCCAATTCCTTTGTGGGTTATTCTAGGTTTCTTGCGTAGAGGCTGGGATTAATTTCCCAGAATTTTCTTAGCAACAGGGAAGGCTCTAACAAGAGATCATTGCAGGCAGCAACACCTTTCTATGCAATAACAACGCAGATCTTGGGGCCAGATTACCAACAGATTTGAGGAGGGTGTTTCATTGCTCATTTTGGGCTTTTTCTAGTGTGCCTAGAGCAAGCCCAGGTGCACACATTCCAACACCTTGTTGTACACGTCTTCCCATTTAATAAAATGAGTAGACAATGCAATTTGGTTGCCAATTTTGTGGTCTGATGGTCTGGTTTAATTTTATGGTGTTATTTTTATTGTCTGCTTTGCATAGCACTATTTTCCTTAGTTTGGAACATTACAATTCTTGAACTTGCCCTAATTTCAGAAATTTCATGCAAAATGAAAGAAAATAACATTAAACTTACACCATTCAAGCAAGAATCACTTCATCAATCCAAAGAAAGCCTTTCCATGCAAAACATACCCTCTTGAAGGCAATACGCACTCTACTTAGCCATTGCATCCAAGAGAAAAGAAGAATTCACTAGTGCACACTCATTCAAGAGAGAATGATGAGTGAGTGCATCAATGATCCAAGAGGATTTGACTCCCCTCTATTTATATGAGGGTAACAAAGTCAGATTTCTCTTAATTTACAATCAAAAGCCATAAAAGTTTGCTTTAAATGTCCAACAAGCCTAATACATCCCAAGTAGACCTAGAGATAATTTTACATAATAATAAAACATAATAAATAACTCTTTTTTCTCTACATGTGTGGGGAAAAAAACTCTCCAACATGACATCATCCTCATAAAGCGAGCATCTCCATCAAGCAAGGTGCCAATAAGGGTCAAAGAGTGCTCCTCACTCCAAGACATCTCAACAATGTGAAAGGGTGCATCTCCAAGCTACAACTCCTTGTCGAAGACATCATCATCAAGAATCCCCATGTCATCATCCTAGGATTTGCATGGGTGGCATTGCAACCCTATGGCATGGCATCATCATCAAGAGAAGGTGTACAAGCCCTCCAAACTTCAAAGTGTCTCAAGTCATCACCATCTGCATCTCGGCTCTGGAACAAGGAAACACCCATCAAGAAGGTGCAAGGCAAGCCTAAAGGTGTCATGGGTCCTCTGGGGTACATCATCAATCCTTCTAATGCCCTAACTTCTTAGCTCAATGTTTCAGCATCATGAGGTGTAGGAGGTGTCATGCATCCATGTGAGGAATCCTCAAGGGCCAATGTTTATCTTTGTGCAAGAAATGTTGTTTCTGAAAAGTCATGGGTGCTCTCATGCTAGGTTAGATGTCCTCTTCAATGGGTTGTAGAAGTGTCAAGTCATCCCTCAAAGGATATCTAATGCATATGAGACAAACCATCTGAGACATACCCTCAATACCAAGTGACATCAACATCATTAGGTAAAGAAACCATTAAAGTATCATAGTGGACCATATTCAATGCTATGGACATAGAAATACTTCACACAATCCTTCTCTTCAAATGTCTTTCTAGTTGATGATTTGTAAAAAAGTTACCATACTTGTGTTAGAGACGATTATACACTTTGTTGAAAAATGTAGCTTCAATCGGTACTTTTATTGGCAAATTATTGAAAACGAAATTATTTTTTTGCTCGTCAAATTGGCTCCATAATCAAGAGGTGGCTTTTCAAGGGTCGTGACCCTTCACATTGACCATTATAAATAACAATGAACGAACATCTCGATAACATCCCTATTTTATCTCGAAATCACGATTTTTTGGCTTAGCTGATTTTTACCGATATTTTGATGGTATCTTAATTTTGCCGATGTTTGCTGACTTTTACCAATATTTTCCCGATTTTTTGGTTTTCCGGACCCTTGTTGATTTTATCCCGATGCCGATGTTTGCAACATTGATAAATAGAGCCACATTGGAGGTCATTTGGTATCTAAGCATCGCATCAAACTCATCTGATCTACTGCAGTTGATTCACACATGCGAAGAAAGAAGTTTTTTGTTCAAGTGTTTACTATCTTTGACCTACCATTGACCAACATTGATCGGGATTTCTCTGGTTGTTTGACCGAACTGTGAAAGAGGCCAAATATTTTGTTGATTTCAGATTGTTGATCCTCGGCCTTGTTGACTTCGCTCTATTGACTCTTGGCCCTATTGACTTTGGCATATTCCTCCTGCGTTGACCACAGTTGACTTCTGTTGAACAAGTTGCTACAGATCTGCACTTTGACTAGATGTTGACTGGACTTTGATTGGTATTTTATAATGACAGAATCAGAGATATTATCTCTCTCTGTTGACTAAGTTTGACTTGATTTGAATGGTCAAAAGTTGACCTTTGACTGGTTACTATTGGACAAATTGAATTGGAATCTCTCTCATAAGGAAAGATTGATTGGGTTTTCCCCTTATCATTGACCTAATTGCTGGTGTCTCTTGTCTTATTATCTCTGTGATCTCTTCTACTCATTATTTATGGTTGTGATTTTTCAAGTGTAACTTCTTAATGATTAATATGCTCTAAGAGTTATATTGAATGCTTTGAAGAAGACTATAATATCTAAGTATGGGGGTTTTACGCAGTGCATTATATTAGATATCATTTTGGGATTCAACTGTGTTAAGAAAGTCATTCACGTATGACCATTTCCATGAGAGGTAGTCGTAACTGACTAATTTCTCATGATTTTTGAATAGTTCACTTAGCACTCATTGCATCGGGTGATGCTCACAGGGGTGAAGAAGTGGGATTGAAACTAGTGAAATGAATCACATAGCATCAATCATCACTTCTGGGGCTTGCACCCGGTAACCAGGACTTCCCAGGAGGTCACCCATCCCAGAACTCCTCTGGCTCAAGCGCGCTTAACTGTGGAGTTTTCCCCACAATCAAGCCCACTTAGCTTGCTACCCCATTTGCAAAACCTTAGCAAGTATTGTGCCTCATGAACCATTCAAGTAGAGATCCCTTGACTCCTGCACTGTAGCTCTCTCTGCCGCTCCATCCACATCCGTCTCTACCCACCCAGCCAGTCCTGCTACTCCTCGTCAGGGCTCCCGTAGCAAGGTCTAATCCAAGAGGCTAGATACCTCGAGGATCCTACCCCTCATCGCCTGTAGTCCACCTGACTACAGCTCGATGTCTCCCCACTTCCACTCAAGTGGTGCGTGTGCACTCATGGCACAGTCATCGTCTATCAAAACTTCCTTCTCTACCCATGCTAGCGCTGCCTTAGTCTCCAAAGGCTCCCCCTTACTCTTCTTCCTTAGACACTGGGTCACATAATGACCCATCTCCCCACAGTGGAAGCACTTGATCTTGGAGAGATCTTTCTTCTTCCGCTTCTCCTGCTTTCCCTCAGATGCTAGGGCCACATCCTCCTCCTCCTACTTGACCTTGATCCCTTTGTTGTTGCTACCTCTCTTCGACTACCATCTGATCTCTTCCTAGCGAAGAGTTCCCACATCTCGTCCCAAGGTAGGAGAGTCCCTTTGCCCAGGATGCTCTGGACAAGCACTTCCCACTCTTCTGAGACAACACTCAAGGTTGTCCTCACCATAAGCTCTTAATCCAGTGTCGCTCCTATAGTAGTCAACTGGTATCGGATCTCATTCAGTCCTCCGAGGAAGGAGTCAATCGATTGACCCTTCTTCATCTGATATAACCTCATCTAGTTCTCGAGCAACATTCTTCTCTGCACAGAAGTATGCTGGTACAGGTTCTTGAGAGCCTCCCACATCTCAACTGTCGTTTCCTTCTCAGCTATATGTGGTACCACATGATCCTTGACCCCATCAAGGATAATGCACTTGGCCCTCGCCATCGCCTCTTCGTACCTGTCATTATCATTGGGGTCGACTGGGATAGCTACTACCTTCATTGGGGTCAATCCTTCTCTACCCCATGCTGGCTCTACGTCTACCCCGGATGGGTCTGTGTCAGCCCCAGGAGGCCCTGCGTCAGCTCTAAGAGCCTCTGCATCAACCACACTGGCCCCTCTGGTGCTCTGCGCAGCACTTGGCTGCCTCTGCATGAGCCCTTGCTGGCTCTGCGTCACTCTCCCCGGCTACTGCCCTGCTAGAAACAGCTTTTGTCACCTCAGGACAACTGTGTTCTACCGCTATTACTCCGCTCGGCTGATGTCTTTTAGTCCTCCTATGATCTGCAATCACCCTCTGATACCATGTTGAAGTTTCTAATTTTACTTAGTTAGAAACCCTTCTTGCACTTTTTTTGATCTATTCCTACCTACTTGTTATTTTTCTTTAACAAGTTATTTACAAAGTAAATACTGAAAATAAACACTAGTGCAAGCTCAACATATTACAGATCAACAACTAAAAGAAACAAGAACAAACACACCACATGACACCATTATTTTTGGACCAATGTCCCCGGAAAAACCCAATGCGGGAAAACCGGTGTGTTGAAGTTTCTAAGTTTACTCAGTTAGAAACCCTCCATGCACTTTCTCTGATTTATTCCTACCTACTTGTTATTTTTCCTTAACAAGTTATTTACAATGTAAATACTGAAAATAAACACTAGTGCATGTTCAACATATTACAGATCAGCAACTAAAAGAAACAAGAAAACACGCCATATGACACCATTATTTTTGGACTAATGTCCCCGGAAAAACCCAATGCGGGAAAATCGGTGCAGTGATCTGAGGGTTTTCTTATTAAGCAATATCAGAGTACAATCTGGGTGCCAAAACTGGCCTACCCAACAGAGAATTTCCTTAGCAGTAATACCTCTCGGTTTTTGACAAATCTACTGGCTGAAACCCCGGATAATATTTCTGGTAGCTACTCAGCACCAATCTGCCCCAGATGGCAGAAACCCCAGCATCTGCCCAATCTGGACTGCGTCAACCACTCCTAGCCCAACGTTGGCAGTGCGTCAACCTATCTTGGTCTGCATCAGCCCAAGGAGGCCATGCGTCAGCTACGCTGGCCCCTCTGGTGCTCTGCGCAGCACTTAGCTGCCTCTACATGGCCCTGAGTGAGCACTGGTTGCTCCTGCGTCTCTCTCTCTGGCTGCTCTGCTGCTATCCCGACACGATCTCTGCCTCTCTATCTCTCTGTACTCAATGCCCCTCAGCTGCTCTCCCAATCATTGATTCTATCTCTCTTAGCAAACCCCGCTCTAGAGAATAGAATGACTAATCACTCTGGTGTGTTCTCCAAGTGACCCTCAAGCCTCCTCTTATACTTTTCCTGTTGACATTTCAACGTCTAAGATTAAGTCCCTAATCAACAACTAAGATTAGATCTGGCTTGATCCATGTCTTTTGGACCACTCTAACACAGATTCATATTAATACACCTTAATATTTTATTTTCCCTAAGTTTAGACTTAGGGACTCCATTAAAAATATTAATTATTTTAATATTTCCTGATCTGTTTAGAATCTGTCCAAACCCTTTCTAGGTATTGGAGATCTCATGTGCCCCAACCTCTCCACCAAATTCCGTGGCTATAGCACATCCGATGCTACCCAAAATCAACACTCCCTCTTAGCGAGGACTGTGCTCTAGCAATACTCCTCACTCAGTATTACTTTGATCATACGACATTGGTATCTGTGCTGATGCTAGGCCTTCCTACCCAACATCCTCTGCACTAATGCATCCTGTACTGCTGCCCATGGTTCTGCCACTGCTACATCTGTACGACAACTCCCTCTGCATCCGTGCTGCTGCTGATCCTTCCTCCTAGCACTGCATCTACACTGCACCTCCTCTCATCATGTTGCATCGTGCAGCCCACTGCTGCACTGCAACTCAGTTACTGAGAAGTAAGTAATTGATCTCCCAACTGACCTCCCTATTGGGCTAGAAACACCTACTGATGTTGACGCTCCCTCTGTCGCTGACAAGTGCTCCCTCTCTTTGACCTCTGTGCTGCTGCAACAACTCCCTACATCTCGCACCATTGCACATCTCCATGTGCCTTCCTGCACTGGTGCAACATTCTTGTGCCTCTCGCACTGTTGTAGCCTGCTAGCTCTGTGTTGTCTCGGGACTCCTGCATTGTAGCTCTCTCTGCCGCTCCATCTGCATCCATCTCTACCCACTCAGCCAGTCCCGCTACTCCTTGTCGGGGCACCCGTAGGAAGGTCTAATCCAAGAGGATGGGTACCTCAAGGATCCTGCCCCTCATTGCTTGTAGTCCTCCTAACTACAGCTCGATGTCTCCCCACTTTCGCTCAAGTGGTGCGTGTGCACTCATGGCACAATCATCGTCTGTCAAAACTTCCTTCTTTGCCCATGCTAGCGCCGCCTTAGCCTCGGAAGACTCTCCTTTACTCTTCTTCCTTGGACACTGGGTCGCGTAATGACCCATCTCCCCACAGTGGAAGCACTTGATCTTGGAGAGATCTTTCTTCTTCCGCTTTTCCTGCTTTCCCTGAGATGCTAGGGCCACATCGTCCTCCTCCTGCTTGACTTTGATCCTCTTGCTGCTGCTACCTGTCTTTCACTGTCGTCTAATCTCTTCCTGGCGAAGAGCTGCTCACATATCGTCCCAAGGTGGAAGTGTCCCTCTGCCGAGTATACTCTAGACAAATACTTCCCAATCTTCTAAGACAGCATTCAGGGTTGTCCTCACCATCAACTCCTGATCCGGTGTCACTCCTATAGCAGTCAACTAGTCTCAGATCTCATTCAGTCCTCCGAGGAAAGTGTCAATCGATTGTCCCTTCTTCATTTTATACAACCTCATCTGTTTCTCAAGCAGCATTCTTCTCTGCACAGAAATATGCTGATACAACTTCTTGAGAGCCTCCCACATCTCAAATGTCGTTTCCTTCTTAGTTATATGTGGAACCACATGATCCTTGACCCCGTTAAGGATAATGCACTTGGCCCTCGCCATCGCCTCCTCGTACCTCTCATTATCATTGGGGTCGACTGAGACAGCTATTACCTTCAAGGCGAAGTTCTTGACACGATTCTTGTCAAGCACTGATAAGATTCTGGCCTTCTAGACTGCGAAGTTCGATGCTCCGTCCAGTCTATCTTCCCCCTGGAAGTTCTCTGTTCGTCTCCTCTGAGTCTCTACTTCCCGTCTGAAAGTTCTCTTCTGGACTCCCTCTCAATCCTGATTTCCCTCCTCGAAATCCTTCTGCCGCTTGTCGAGATGACCCCTACTCTGATCGTCTTATGCAACTGCACTGCTAATCTAGGTTCCTCGGCTAGAAACCCTTGGTAACAACTCCTTTGGCCCTGCTCTATCAGGTACTTTTATGACTATAGTACCTCACCAGCTCTACTCTGCAATATTCCTGCAGCCTTTTAGACCCCAGCAACTGCCTCTCTGTGAACTGCGTCAGCCCCTCTCTGCCTCACGCTGGCTCTACGTCACCCCAGATGGATCTGCGTCAGCCCTCTGGCCCTCTACGTCAGCAACGCTAGCCTTTCTGGGACTCTACGTAGCTCCTGGCTTCCTCTACGTGGCCCTGGCTGGCTTTGCGTCACACTTCTTAGCTTCTGTGCTGCTAGAAACAACTTCTGTCACCTCGAGACCACTGTTTTCTGCTGCTACTGCTCCACTTGGCTGACTCTTAGTCCTCCTGTGATCTGCAATCACGCTTGGATACCATGTTGAATTTTCTAAGTTTACTCAGTTAAAAACCCTCCATGCACTTTATTTGATTTATTCCTACCTACTTGTTATTTTTCCTTAACAAGTTATTTACAATGTAAATACTGAAAATAAACACTAGTGCACGCTCAACATATTACAGATCAAAAACTAAAAGAAACAAGAACAAACACACCATATGACACCATTAGTTTTGGACTAATGTCCCCGGAAAAACCCAATGCGGGAAAACTGGTGCAGCGATCTGAGGGTTTTCTTATTAAGCATTATCAGAGTACAATCTGGGTGCCGAAACTGGCCTACCCAACAGAGAATTTGCTTAGCAGTAATACCTCTCGTTTCCTGACAAATCTACTGGCTGAAACCCCGGATAATCTTTTCGGTAGCTAATCAGCACCAATCTACCCCAGAAATCCTAGCATCTGCCCAATCTAGACTACGTCAACCTCTCCTAGCCCAGCGTTGGCACTGTGTCAGCCCCAGGAGGCCCTGCGTCAACTCTCTGAGCCTCGCGTCAGCTACGCTGGCCCCTCTAGTGCTCTGTGCAACACTTAGCTGCCTCTGTGTGGCCCTGAGTGACCATTGGCTGCTCCCGCGTCTCTCTCTTTGGCTGCTCTGTTGCTATCCCAACACTATCTCTACCTCTCTGTATCTCTGTACTCAATGCCCCTCAGCTGCTCTCCCGATCACTGATTCTATCTCTCTTAGCAAACCCCGCTCTAGAGAATAGAATCACTGATCACTCTGGTGTGTTCTCCAAGTGACCCTCAAGCCTCCTCTTATACTTTTCATGTTGACATCTCAACGGCTGAGATTAAGTCCCTAATCAACGACTAAGATTAGATCTGGCTTGATCCATGTCTTTTGGACCACTCTAACACAAATTCATATTAATACACATTAATATTTTATTTTCCCTAAGTTTAGACTTAGAGACTCCATTAAAAATATTAATTATTTTAATATCTCTTGATCTGTTTAGAATCTGCCCAAATCCTTTCTGGGTATTGAAGATCTCATGTGCCCTAACCTCTCCACCAAATTTCGTGGCTAGAGCGCATCTGATGCTACCCCAAATCAACACGGTGCAACGATCTGAGGGTTTTCTTATTAAGCAATATCAGAGTATAATCTGGGTGCCGAAACTGGCCTACCTAATAGAGAATTTCCTTAGCAGCTATACCTCACAGTTTGAGAGAAATCTCTTGGCTAAAACCCCGGGAAACCCTTCCAGCAGCTCCTCAGCACAAAACTGCTCCTACAACCCTAGCGTCTGCCCAATCTGGACTGCGTCAGCTTCTCTCTGTCTCACGCTGGCCCTGTGTCAGCTCCTCTCTGTCTCATGCTGGCCCTGCGTCAGCCCCAGAAAGCCCTGCGTCAGCTCTGGGAGCCTCTGCGTCAGCTACGCTGGCCCCTCTGGTGCTCTGCGCAGCACTTGGCTGCCTGTGCGTGGCCCTGCGTGAGCCCTTTCTGGCTCTGCGTCACCCTCCTTGACTGCCTCTGCGTGGCCCTGCGTGAGCCCTTTTTGGCTCTGCGTCACCCTCCTTGGCTGTTGCGCTGCTCTCCCGACACAACCTTTTCCTTCTCTGTTCCTCTGTACTCAATGCCCCCCTCAGCTGCTCTCCCGATCACTAATTCTATCTCTCTTAGCAAACTCCGCTCTAAAGAATAGAATGACTGATCATCTGGTGTGTTCTCTAAGTAACCCTCAAGCTTCCTCTTATAATTTTCCTATTGACATCTCAACGGCCGAGATTAAGTCCCTAATCAATGGCTAAGATTAGCTCTGGCTTGATCCATGTCTTTTGGACCACTCTAACACAAATTCATATTAATACACATTAATATTTTATTTTCCCTAAGTTTAGACTTAGGGACAACATTAAAAATATTAATTATTTTAATATCTCTTAATCTGTTTAGAATCTGCCCAAACCCTTTCTGGGGTATTGGAGATCTCATGTGCCCCAACCTCTCCACCAAATTTCGTGGCTATATAACACATCTGATGCTACTCCAAATCAACAAAGCGCCAAAAAATTCATTTGCGGGCTTGAAACCCAAAGTTGGGGTTTTGTACCCATCGATGTTTGGGCCAAAACCATGAGGCATTATCTGCATGTGATGGATGGCGAAGATAGAGGAAGTTGAGGAGAATCCAACGCAATAAGAATCGTCGAAATTCGAGTTGTAGAAGATGAGTTATGAATTTTTGAAGTTGACAATGAGTTTTTGGGCATTCAAGTCATGTAGGCCTGAAGTGGAAATGTCCAAAAGACATGTCATGTAGGCAATTCGGTGGATCCCTTCTTATGTGTATAAATAGAAGGTGAGGAAGGTTCATTTGAAGACATCCAAGTGTGCAACACAAGGGCAGTGAAGTAGTGAGATAAAAGCTTGCATTAAGGGAGAAAGACATCTTTGTGGTGGCCGCAAGCTAGTGGCATCTTCAGTGAAGGAAAGGAGGTTATTGGAGCACCCTTGTGACTGTTTGAAGGTGCAAACAAATCTGCAGGAAGGCTGCATTGGAGAGGGAGAATTTCGGGCTATTGGGGGTATGTTTAAGTGTGATTCCTCCCTGTTTTTGATAGGCTGCAGGATCTGCGGTAATCACAGAGGTAACACAAGATTGTTGGGCTAGTTGGAGGGGGCCATAAGGTCTATTCCTACAGTAGAAATCATGGAACAAGCAACGTGGGAAGGCATCAAAGAAAGGAAGGTAAGTTGCAATAATTTGGAGCACTGTTGGAGGAGTTAGAGATGGCTGAAGTGGACTGTGCATGCCCTAACCAGACCTACAACAGTTACACCAGCCCATGAAGTGAAGGTATGTCTTTTCTCTGTGATTGCTAGGTGTTGGATCCTTGTCTTTGGATCAGTTTGGATGAGAGTTTTGTTGCAGCCTATGGAAGCTAATTAGAGGGCTTGACTTGGTGGTTAGAAGCCCCTCTTAGGAGCAGATTTCACAGTGGAGTATTGGGCATCATTGGACTAGTGGAGGGTAGTGTGTTGGTAGCCTAAAGTAGCCCTTGGCAAGCAGTCATAAAGAGAGCTTGACAACTGAAGGTTGGGTGAAGATTGAAGCCTAATGTGCAGTACATTGATGGGCTAGTGGACTGCTAGATTGGCAGATTGGAGCTTAGGTATTCACTAGCCTAGAAGAGCAGATTGGATTAGCTCGTGTTCATTGAAGCAAAAACGACTTGCAACAGTGATAGGTGGCAGCCCTCTTGGAGTCTTTATGTGTTATCCTTTGATGGACTAAGGGGCAGCTAGAGAGTAGAACGAAAGCGAAGGACCGGTAGGACAAGATACGACATAGAGGCTGTGATTGTGCACTAGAGTAGCGAGATTGTCATTGTATCTTGTATTCTTGTACTTGTAGATAATTAAGAGCCATTATCCCTTGTACGGGAGCCCTAGACAATTGTATTATATGTTGATTAATATAACGAAGTTGGGTTGAGAAATTTGTAAAAAGTTGTCTATACTTGTGCATGTGTGATTTACTGCTATTTATATTCTGCTGTGCAAAGTAGCTTTGTTGAGATTCTTGGTTTGGTAGCGTCAGAGATTTTAAGATTCTATCCTAGACCCAAGGTCGTGGAAATTCAACAACTACTGCTCTCAATGGTTTGCCTTCCTCTTGGAGTCCTTTTGTATCTGGAATCAATGCTAGAGAGACTCCTCCTACCTTTCAAAAATTGTGGACAACCTGCACTCAAGAGTAATCTAGCCTCTTGAACAGAGGTGTGATTCCAAATGAAGATTTACAAGCTTTCGTTGCTCACTCAAAAGGCCAGAAGGGAAAGAATAATTTTGGGAAGTTTCAAAGGAATAAAAATCGAAAGCTTGCCCCAAATCAAAATCAAAATAGAACTTCTCCTCAAGAAAGAAGACCTCCTCCCTCTAGAAAGATTAACTTATCAAAAATTGAATGTTATCGTTTTCATGAATTTGGTCATTTTCAAAGGGATTTTCCTCAAGGAAAGAAGAGAAAGGGAAGGCATCATGCTTCAACAGTTGAAGTTGGAGAACCTTCATCCAAAAGGAAGCCAAAAGATCACAATTCTAGTGATGAAGAATATTCTTTTATTTTTGCTCTTTGTCAGGCCAGGAGTAACTCCAGTTTGGCAGAAAACTGATTCGATTTATTTCATTAGGTAGCTATTGTTATATACAAAGGATGTGACTGTTCAGTTCATCTTCTAATGACTGTTCACATTCCAAATTCACCCAATCGCAGAGGATTAGGTGTCAACATTCCCCCCCTTAATCTGAAGGGATGTTGGTGAGTCCAAGCATCGTTCTAAATCTCTCAAGCTTTTCTCTTCCAAGCACTTTGGTGAAGATGTCTGCAATTTGCTCATTTGTGGAACAATGACGGAGATGGATTGTTTTGGCCTCAACATGATGTCGGATCAGATGATATTTAGTATTGATGTGCTTTGTACGATCATGGAACTTTGGGTTCTTGGCCAACTTTATTGCAGAGGTGTTGTCAATCATGAGTGGAGTTGATTGTACTTGTTTTACCTGCAAATCTTCAAGAATTTTCCTGAGCCACACAATTTCTTTCGTTGCTTCAGCTGCTGCCACGTATTCTGCTTCTGTTGTGGAATCCGCTGGAACTGATTGTTTGCGTGATCTCCAAGAGACAACTCCTGATCCAAGACTCATAGCATATCCTGAAGTAGATACTCCAGTTTCTTTGTCTCCATCGAAGTCTGAATCAGAGTATCCAATCAAGCTGAAGTCGTCCACCTGTGTATACTTGATTCCAAGGTCTTGAGTTCCCTTCAAGTACCTTAGAACTCTTTTTGCAGCAGACCAATGTCCCTCACAAGGCTTTTGCATAAACCTGGAGAGGATTCCAACAGCAAATGAAATGTCTAGTCTGGTAGTAGTGAGGTAGATGAGACTTCCTACAAGCTGTCTATACTTTGTTGCATCCTCAAATTCCTTTCCTTCAATAGATGTGAGCTTTAAGTTTTGTTCCATTGGAATAGAAAGAGGATTGCACTCTGTCGTGCCAAATCTGTTTAACAAATCTCCAATGTATTTCTTTTGAGAAAGAAAAATGGATTTTGGATGTTGGGTTACTTCAATGCCAAGATAGTAATGAACATAGCCCAAATCAGTCATTTCAAAACTTTTCCCCAATTCCTTCTTTATGGATGCAATGTAGCTTTCATTGTTCCCTGTCATTAAAAGATCATCTACATATACCACAAGATATACAACTGTTTTGCCAACTTTCTTGACAAATAAAGTTGCATCATCAAGATCAAAATGATTGAAGTTGAGTTTCAGAAGATGCTCAGTTAGTTTTTCATACCAGGCTCGCGGTGCTTGTTTGAGGCCATACAAGGACTTCACAAGTTTGCATACTTTATGTTCATGTCCTTTCACAGCAAATCCTTCAGGCTGGGACATAAAAACATTCTCTTTTAGATCTCCATTCAAGAAGGCAGTTTTTACATCCAATTGATGGACTTTCCAACAGTTCTGAGCTGCTAGTGCAAAGAGTGTCCGAATGGTGGCCCATTTTGTTGTGGGGGCAAAAGTTTCCTCATAATTGACCCCTTCCTTCTGTGCAAAACCTTTTGCCACAAGCCTAGCTTTGTGCTTGTCAAGTGAGCCATCAGCTTTGTACTTGTTCTTGTAGACCCACTTGCAGCCAATTGGTTTGGTTCCAAATGGAGGATCAACCAGCTTCCAAGTGCCGTTCTTTATGAGGGCATCATACTCCTTTTGCATTGCTTCTTTCCATTCATCATGAGAAGCAGCTTCTTTGAGGAAGTTGGTTCAAAATCTGTAGACAAATTCAATTCACAATCATAAGAAACATCCATATCAACAGGTGAATTAGAGTCATCTACATCACCTCCATTTTGTTGGTTTGAGTTTCTGGTTCCTGTTTTTCCAATTTCATCAGGATGAACACTTTCAAGTGTCTTTGTCAGCCACTTTGTGGGACCTTTCTGAGATGGTCCAGGCTGCTCTGTTGATTGAGTTGGGACTGAATCAAGATTGAGTCTCCCAATTCTATCAATTACATCACTTAAAGCATCATCCGTTTTTGGAGTTTCATGCAGGGGAGATTGTTCTTCAGAAGAAGATTCCACATGTTGATCTAGTATAGGAATCCCCCCTTCAAGATGTGGAATCTGATTATCAAATTCTTGAAATGATTTCGTTTTTGCGAATCTATCCAAGCGATCAAGTTGCCGCTCAACAACATTGTCAGATTTGGATGATTCAAGAAAAATTACATCTCTAGATACAACAAACTTTTTATTTGCTTCATCATAGAGGCGGTATGCTTTGGAGGTGTTTGAATACCCCAGGAAGATACACTTACGACTTCTAGCACCAAGTTTGTTTCTATGTACCTTTGGTATCAAAGCATAACAGGTGGAACCAAAGATCCTGAGATGTTTTACCGAAGGAACATGTCCATACCACAATTCATAAGGAGTCTTGTTTCTTATAGCATTAGATGGACATCTATTCTTTATATATGCAGCACATAGAACAACATCAGCCCAAAACATTATCTTTACATTTTTTAAGAAAAACATGGATCGTACCATATTCAAGATTATTCTATTCATTCTTTCAGCTACACCATTCTGTTGGGGATTATAAGGCCAGTTGTTTGATGTTTGATCCCATGTTGGCGAAGATAGTTTTCAAATTCATTTGATGTATATTCTTTTCCATTATCAATGCGAATAGACCCAATATGAGATTGTGCATCATTTTCAATCCATTTATGAAAATTCTTGAATGTTTGAAAGGCATCAGATTTGTTCTTCAATAAATAAACCCAACACATTCTGGTGTAATCATCAATAAATGTCATGATATATTTATTTCCATTTGCAGAAGGAACAGGCATTGGACCACATAAATCTGAATGAATGAGTTCAAGCTTCCTATGTGCTCTTGAATGTGAATCATGAAAAGACTGTTTGCTATGCTTTCCTAGAATGCAAGCATCACATTGCTTATGTTTCCTAGGAATTGTAGCCAAACCAGCAACACCATTTTTCTTCAATAAGCGGAGACTGTCATAGTTTAAATGTCCAAATCTAGCATGCCATAATAAACTTGATGGAAGTGTACCTTCTTCATGATGAGAAATATACGAGAAATGTTGTGCATGAGCAGAGGTTCCTTGCAGTTTGAGAAGTCTTTCTTCTTCTATTCCCCTCATGACAAGTGAGTGGTCAGAAGCTTTTCTTACCTCAAGCTTGCCATCAAACATATGAATGGAGTGACCTTGCTGGTGGATGTGGACCAAGGACAGGAAGTTTCTCTTGAGCTGTGGGAGATATAGAACATGATCCAGAAGAAAGTCTGGAAGACCAGGCAGTTTAAGCCTGATTGTGCCAAGCTCTGATGGCTTGATTTTTGACTGATCTGCAAAGTATACTGCTCCATCAACATTGTCAGTGAAATCTTCAAAAAAATCTTTTCTATGAGTCATGTGACAGGTTGCTCCTGAATCAAGCAACCAATCATTTTTCCAGGAAGCAAGTGAAGCATTAAACAAATCTTCATTTACTCCAATGTTACATTGTGCCTCAATATAGTGAGCGGATTCAGGTGCTTTACCTTTGTCTGTATCATCAGTTTTACCTTTCTGCTGGTTTCTTTTCTGCTCAATTTTGTCCCATGGTAGCTTGCATGTAGAAGCATCATGTAATCCATTTCTTTTGCAGCGAATGCAGTGTAAGTCTGCCTTTTCTCCTTGAGAATGTCTGCCCCCCTGCCTCTGAAGTATCTTCCTCTCCCTCTTCGTCCACCTCTTCCTCTTGTAGAATCTTGAGCAGGATGCTTTTCTTTATGAGCAAGGCACACAGTCTCTTCATAAGATTCAGGGGTTGTCTTCTTTCCAAAGGCTTTCTCTCTTTCAGCAAAATTTTTCACAAGAGAGTCAAAGGTTATATCTTTAAGATTTCCATTTGCTTGTAAAGATTCAAGATAATTGGAGTAAGTAGGATAGAGTGCCTTGAGAAAAGCAATAAGAGGGATATCCAACTCAACCTTAGTGGATTTGATATCATGCATTATAGATTTTACTTCAGATGCAAGAGCAAGAGGATCATTATTTTTCAGTTCAAGAGTGAAGAGTTTAATCATGAGCTGAACAACTTCATGTGCAGAATGTGAGTCATAGAGTTCTTTCAGCTTTTGTAAAGCTTCAAAGGCAGTTGAATATGATGAAATATGGCGACTCATCTCTTCATTTACAGATGTTGCGATTAATGCATAGGCTTTGTTGTTCTTGTTTTCCCAAATGACGAGCTCTTTGTCTGATGTAGGCTGTACTGGGTCATTGTCTCCTTCTCCGACACACTCCTTTCCACAACTCATTGAAGATGAGGGTGTGTTTTATCATCCGGGACCATTCAGGATAGTTCTCCTTGCCAGTGAGAACTATTCCTACCATAGAGATGATTGAATGCATTCTGTAAAAAAAAAACTTCTGCTGATAAAAAAAAAACTTCTGTTGATATACAGTGAAATTGTACTCGAAATTTTCTGTGGGAAACAATTTTGGTTGTTTAATTCATATCACAGTCAATAATCAATCATTCACCGCGAGCTCTACAAAGTTGGAGCAGCAACGGCATCAACCGCGAGCTCTACAAAGTTGGAGCAGCAACGACATCACAATTTCAAACTCTGATGGCAGACATCTCATGTAATCTGAGAATGTTTTAAATAAAACATTAAACATCTATATTCTAGAGTTGTTGCTTACAATTTGCGGCAACATAATAGTAGAACTAATGAAATCCGCAAAGCTCACTAAAAAGACTAAAAAATCACCATAAATCCCTTTGATTCTTTAAACCTTGAAGCCACGACTGTTTCTCTTACCACAAGCCATCTCAGAGATCTACTAGTATTTACTCGATGTCTGAAATGAACGTATCTAGTCAGCCCATACAAATCCACCAAATTGCTTTTCAAGATTGCAGCATTACCACATCACTAGTTGAGTAGTTATGAATAGAAGAAAAAGAGAGCCACCGCATCAACGTAGACAGATATGAATAGAAGATTATTACCGTATCACTGAATAGATATAAGAGTGTCACGACATCACTGGATAGTGCGAAAAAATACAACCACAGGTTTGTGACAGCGTTTTAAAATAATGGGACAGCGTATTGTTTTAAACAATAATGGGACAACGCAAAATACAATCACAGGTTTGTGACAGCGTTTTAAAATAATGGGACAGCGTATTGTTTTAAACAATAATGGGACAGCGCAAAATACAATCACAGGTTTGCAACAAATCGTTGGGACAACGTTTTAAAAATAATGGGACAGTGTTAACAAAACAAACTGATCAACCTCTTCCCACCATTGAAATTCCGATTCAAACTTGTTCCGAACAACATTATAAAAAGAGTCGGATAAAATAAGACACGGGCACCTGCTAGACCTCGAGCAATGGCAAAAGTCCGAGTTAGAAATCGAGTCTGCTCTGATGTCAGTCCTCGAACTGGGAAAAATTTTGTAATTTACAAGTGAGCCATGGCAAAAGGAAAAGAGCCTGCAGAATAAAATGACTGAGTTTTAGAACAATGCTGTTGATCGATGGGGTAGGATTGAGGTGACTGAGCCAGCGGAATTCTCTGTGAAGAAGGAGAATAATCTCTGTCAAACGCTCAGTAAACAGTGGACAGATACTATGGCAGAGGCGCGTTATGTAAGGACTGAGGCAGCGCTGGTGCGCCAGAGAATGTTTTGGACAGATGGGTTATGGCAGAGGCAGATGCGTGGACAGAGGGAATATGGCAGAGGCAGAGCAGCGCTTATCAGGCCAGGACAGAGGAGTTGCAGGAGCATAATAGCTAAAACAAGGAGCTGGCTCTGATACCATGTCAGGCCAGCAGTAACTCCAGTTTGGCAGAAAACTGATTCGATTTATTTCATTAGGTAGCTATTGTTATATACAAAGGATGTGATTGCTCAGTTCATCTTCTGATGACTGTTCACATTCCAAATTCAGCCAATCGCAGAGGATTAGGTGTCAACACTCTTACTGGTTCCCTTGCAGGACATGATGAAGTTTGGTTGATTGACAATGGTGC
This sequence comes from Pinus tabuliformis, assembly GCA_031772625.1. Classification (NCBI taxonomy): domain Eukaryota; kingdom Viridiplantae; phylum Streptophyta; class Pinopsida; order Pinales; family Pinaceae; genus Pinus; species Pinus tabuliformis. Next base: position 1,437,260,922 of record CM062818.1, on the reverse strand, counting down.
CTCTAGTCACATGACTGGCAATCATGACAATCTTACAGGATTGTTGGTAAAGAAGATACCTCGAAAGGTGGAACTAGGAGACAATGGAAAATATGAAATCAAAGGCATTGGATCATCCTCATTTCAATGGAATCAGGTACAAATGTTTGTATTAACAATATTCTTTATGTTCTTGGCTTAAAGAAAAATATATTGTCTATTTCATCTTTTGAAGATAAGGGCTATAGAGTTGCATTCATGGATGGGCAAGTTCTTGTTTGGAAGAAAGACTCTTCATTCGAATCTACAAAAGTAATTGGTGTACGAATGAATAGGAGGCCTATATTATCTCCTCAGAAGATATGTTCAAGCTCTCTTGCACAATACAATTGATCTATGTGAGCTTTGGCATCGAAGTTATGCCCATGTCCACAATAAAGCTCTATCTAGAATGAAGGATTGTAAGAATGGTGTCCCTGAAATCAAAATTGAACATGATGGAATTTGTAAATGTTGTGCCCTTGGAAAGAGTGTAAGAGGAAGATTCTCTAACAATAATAGCAGATCTAAAGAAATCCTTGACGTTTGTGGATCCATGTCTGTCAAATCTTTGGGAGGCCATCTATATTATGTTACATTCATTGATGATTATTCTTGAAAAACATGGATCTACTTTTTGAAATCCAAGGATGAAGTATATGACAAATTTCGTGAATTCAAGGCTCAAATTGAAAATGCTACAAGAAAGAAAATCAAGACATTAAGATATGATAATGGAGGAGAGTGTATTTCTAATGAACTCATTGCTCTATGCAAAGATGTTGGGATTAAGAGGGAGCTTATTGTTCCTCACAATCCTGAACAAAATGGGGTCGCTGAGAGGAAGAATAGAACAATTATGGAAGCTACCAGAGCCATGATCCATGATCAAGATTTACCAAGTTTTCTTTGGGGAGAAGCTACAAGGATTGTTGTCTATGTTCAAAATCATTGTCCTCATCGAATCTTGGATTATAAAACTCCTAAATAAGTCTTTTCAAGTGATAAACCAAATGTTGAACACTTAAGAATCTTTGGTTGTCTTGTATTTGTTCATGTACCCAAAGAGAAAAGGACGAAATTAGAATCATATGGGAAAAAGGGAATCTTTGTTGGATATAGTGAAACCTCTAAAGGTTCCAAGTATATATTCTTGGACATTGCTCAATTGAAACCTTCAAGGATGTTATCTTTGATGAAGATGTTGCCTTCTGGAAATCTAAGGAATCTCACTTGGAGATTGATGATGAAGTCTAGAAAGCTCCTAAGAATTCTTAACCAAAGGGACCTATCTCTATGGAAGAAGATGCTCAAGAAGAAGAATGTCGTGACGCTGATGATCCTCCAGAAGTCAATGTGCCCAAAATAAAAAAGAGACCCGCCTGGCTAAAGAAAACACTAAAGGATGTTGAAGGACATACTACACCTAGTGGGACATTTAGAGAAAGCAAAAGACCAAGGAAATATTCAGATTATACATCCTTGATGACCAACCTCATTGAAGCCGAGCCATCCTCTTATGAAGAAGTTGTTGATCATCAAGTTTGGACAGATGTCATGATAGAAGAATATCGATTCATACTAAAGAATGATGTTTGGGACATTGTACCTAAACCTGAAGGTAAGACTATTGTAACTTCAAAATGGATCTACAAAATTAAACATGCAGCTGATGGAAGCGTGGAAAAGTACAAAGCAAGATTTGTGGCTCATGGATTCTCCCAGAAAGAGGGAGAAGATTATGATGACACTTTTGCTCCAATTTCCAGGTATGCATCTATTAGATCAATCATTGCACTAGTTTCAATTACTGGTTGGAAATTGCATCAATTAGATGTCAAAACTACCTTTTTGAATGGGGTCATTGAAGAAAAAATATATGTTGAACAACCTCAAGGGTTTGAAATCCATAATAGAGAGACCCATGTATGTAAATTAAATAAAGCGTTGTATGGATTAAAACAAGCCCATCATGCATGGTACTCTCGCATTGATAGTTACTTGATGAGTCTTGGTTTTACCTATGAAAATTCCTACACTAGAAGGAACCCCTACTGCAACAAATTTAAATCTACTTCACCTACTTGATTTTTAATATACATTAACCAAGTTATTCTTCTGAATACTGAAGCAAATTACTTCTGCAGCCTACACTAATTAAATATTTGATCTCATGAAACAGAAAACAGAGCAAAGAACAAGATACATAGGACACACTTATTTTTGGACACAATAGTCCCTAGAAAAACCCAATGCGGGAAAAACGGTGCAGCAACTCTGAGGGTTTATTATTATGTAGGAGAAATATCTGAATAGAAATCTAGGATGTTCATCTAGCAATCCTTTACAGAGAAAATATTGGCGAAAAATCTGAGTGAATTTTACCTCACTTCACCCAACAAATTTTGGTTGATCTGAGACAACATTGGCTAACCCCGGCTATTTCTGAGTTGGCTCTGTGTCACCTTCTCTGCCCTCTGCGTCAGCTCTCCCAGTTGTTCTGGCAGTTTCGGCAGTTCTGGATTATGCGTGACACGCAACTTTTCTGCGTTAGCTCTCCTGGCTACTGTGTTGCCTCTGCGTCATCTCTCTCCGTTGTTTCGACAGTTCTGGATTCTACGTGACAGGAAACTTTTCTGCGTCACCTCTCCCGGCTACTCCGCTGCCTCTCCGCAAGCCGCCTCTCTGCCAGTATTCTCTGGAAAGTCCTTCCTGCATGCTGCTTTGTTTCTGAAGCACCTCCTTTATGCACTGTTGTTGCCACCAACATTGTGTTGTTGCTGCTACTGTATTGTTGCCCATGACACTGCCACTGCCACTGCCATTGCTGCATTTGTACTACAACTCCCTCTCAAACGTTGCATCTGCTATGCTGTTAGCACTGCCACTGCTAACACTGCATCCGTACTGCAACTCAGTTGCTGAGAGAAGCAACTGAAAAACATCCAAAATTAGTTGAACTTAACTGTGTTCAACATAATACAATGATTGTTGGAATTTGACTATTGTTGATTTTGACCCTCTAATTCTTTTGCGTCGTTGCTGACTCCTGCACTATGCCAATTACACTGCTCCCAACCTTTGCGTTGATCAATCTCTGGTCCCCAGCTACTGCATCTGTCCTCCAAACACTCCACTGCATCATCTGACACTAAGTCCATCTTGCTACCACTGAATCTTGGGCTCCCGTAGCAAGGAATTGATGCAAGAGGTGGACTCCTCAAGGATCCTGCCCACATGTAGTCCTCCCCACTACATCTCAATATAGCCCCATCTCCCTCCTGGAGATGCGTGGGCACTCATGACAAACTCATCCTCGTCAATCTTTGCTGAAGCAGCCTTAGGATCATATTTCTCATCCTTGTCCTTTTTCTTCAAGGGACATTGGGATGCATAGTGGCCCATCTCGCCACAACTGAAACATTTCACCTTTGAAATGTCCTTCTTTCGCTTCGGCTTCTATTGTCCCTTCGATGCTAGAGTTGCGTTCTCCTCCTCCTTCATCTTTGTGCCACTCCCACTATTTCCACTTTAGTTGACCTTCACTAGGTCCCCCCTTAACTCCTCCTGTTGAAGAGCCGCCTACATCTCCTCCCATGAAGGTAGTTTCTCTCTGCCCAGTATGCTTTGGACGAAAACTTGCCATTCATCTAAGACTCCATTCAGGGCTATCCTCACCATCGTGGTTGGCTGAGGAGTGGAACCCACTGCAGCAAGCTAGTTTCTAGTGTCCTGAAGACGCTGAAGATAGGGGTTGATCCCTTCTCCTTTCTGCATCAAAGTCCACTGCAACTTCTGCTCCAGATACATCTTCCACTATTTGGAAGAGCCTTCATACAGAGAAGACAAGGCTTCCCACATCTCTCGGGCTATATCCTTGCCCTGCAAGTGTGAGACCACATGATCTCGAACTCCATCGAGAATGAGTCTCTTTGTCTTCCCCTACTCGGCCTTGTACTTCTTCCTTTAATCGTTGTCAGTAGGAACATCTACAACATTATTGACGTAGGCCTCGAGTTCATATTCCTCTAGAACAACTAAGATTATGGTCTTCCATATGACATAGTTGGATGCTCCTTCCAATCTGTCCTGATCTCTGAGCCCATGCGATGCTATCTCACCCAACTGTTGAACTGACTCCTCTAGTCACTACTTAGCGCTGCTCAACAAGTGAGAAATTCGAACTTTCTGGCAGAAAGTTCTCTTAGGAGAAAATTCCCCTTCTACGTGTCTTCGTTCTTTTCCAAGGGATTTCTGCCCCGGTAGAAATTGCGCTCTTCAAGCACTGAGTTGAGGCTCTGCGTCACTCCCTTTGCCTCTGCAAACTCACGAACTGGAAATCGTACCTCTTTGTCGTCTCACTCAAAGAGAGATTTCCTCGTATCTACTTTCCTGGCAAGGATTGCGCAATCCCTTCAAGGGAATGGAATTGCTGCCAAGTGCAGCTTTCGGCCTCACTGCTCAGTACTCGATCTGCTCTTGCTGTTTCAAAATCAATGCTCTGATACCATGTGAAAATTCCTACACTGAAGGAACCTCTACTGTAGCAAAATCTGAGTCTACTTCACCTACTTGATTTTTAAATTACATTCATCAAGTTATTCTTCTAAATACTGAAGCAAATTACTACTGCAGCCTACACTAATTAAATATTTGATCTCATGAAACATAAAACAGAGCAAAGAACAAGATACATAGGACACTTATTTTTGGACACAATAGTCCCCAGAAAAACCCAAAGCGGGAAAACCGATGCAGCAACTCTGAGGGTTTTATTACTATGCAAGAGAAACATTTGAATACAAATCTAGGATGCTCATCTAGCAATCCTTTATAGAGAAAATACTGGCAGAAAATCTGAGTGAATTTTACCTCACTTCACCCGGCAGAATTCCAGCTAATCTGGCACAAGACTGCCTAACCTCGGCTATTTCTGCATTGGCTCTGCATCAACCCTGCATCACCTTCTCTGCCCTCTACATCAACTCTCTCGGTTGTTCTGGCAGTTCTAACAGTTCCGGCAGTTTTGGTTGTTCTGACAGTTCTGGATTCTGCATGACAAGCAACTTTTCTGTGTTAGCTCTCCCAGCTACTGCGCCAACTCTCCTGGTTGTTCCGACAGTGCTGGATTCTGCGTGACAAGCAACTTTTCTGCATCATCTCTCCCAGTTACTGCGCTGCCTCTCTGCAAGCCCTCTTCGCCTCTCTGTCAGTATTCTCCGGAAAGTCCTTTTGTTGGAATTTGAGTGTTGTTGATGCCAACCTATATTTCAAGATTGTGGCAGGAGAACCCTTGATATCACTCTTATATGTAGATGACTTGTTTCTAACAAAGGATGAGACTCTAATTGGTCAATGTAAGAAAGAGTTAATTTCTATCTGGGATTGGAAATCTGGCAAAGGCCTGATGGAATATTTGTTGGACAAGGGAAATATAATATAAAGATCCTTCAGAGATTTGGCATGATGGACTATAAGTCCATGGATGTCCATGGATACTCCGATGATAACAAATTTGAAAAAGATTTGAGATGATGAATTTGATTTAGTTGACCCCTCAATGTATCGAAAGTTGATTGGCCCCTTAGACTTGACTAACATTAGGCCTAATATCTATTATGTTGTTAACACTTTGAGCCAATTTCTAGTTGAGCCTCGTCACATACATTGGATTGTTGCTAAGCACATTCTAAGATATCTCCATGGCACTATTGAATATGGTCTGATGTATGTCTCTAATGGAGAATGGGTTTTGCATGGTTTCACTGATGCTGATTGGGCAAGATGCTCCGAGGATAGGAAAAGCACATCTGGGTTTTGTTTCAGTTTGGGTTCTACAATGGTTTCGTGGTCAAGTAAGAAGCAAACATTTGTTGCTCTAAGTTCTGCTGAGGTTGAATATATTGTAGCCAATTCAACGTGTCAAGAAGCAGTTTGGTTTTGAAAGATGTTCTCAAGATAGTTTGGAAATTTTGCATGTGTTATTCATGGATAATGAATGAATGAATGTTCCTAGAGGTTATCTTGCATATTGCATCCTTGAAACTCCATTAATTATATCCTTGAAACTCCATTAATTATTTCCAACGAAGTGTAGATTTCTAGAGTATCCCTATAGCTACCTCCATTAGGGCTAGTGAAGCTGCCTCTAGGTCTCCTTGAAGAGCAAGGTTGACAAATCAAGATCATTTTGACTCCAATTCTCCCAATAGCTAGGCACTGGTCCTAAATCCTTAGTGATCACTCTCAACTCAACGAATTGTCTTTCTTTTCACCTTTTTCTCCCCTCTTTTTCTTTGTTCCTTTAAGGATAAGGAGGCCTCTCTAGGGCTTGGTGCAAAATCCATTAAAGAAGTGCATTTTGGATTTTGTTTCATTAAGACTCTTCCTTAGTGTCTCCTCTAGGCATCCACAAGTTTTGAACGAATTCTGACGGTGGAATTTCAATTAAATTGATGCCCTAGCTATCACACTGTGTGGGAAATGTTGCCACACAATCTAGCAAAGGTCCTAGGAGGGGTGCCTATGGGGCAACTACTAGACCAAATGAAAACAATGGGACAAAGACCCACTATCACCTCAGTCAATGTTCCCTGCTCTTTACAGGCTTTCACCGATGGGAGGAGTCCCTACATAAGGAAAATCACAAGAATGATAGGATTAATGGCAAGGTATGGTGTGATTTCCAAGGCCCATTCGAAGGAGACTCACATAATGGCTCGGTGCTTTTAAAGAAGCTTAATGGTTCTCCAAGAAAGGCTTATGAGGACACCTAGACCTACGAGGGAAGGTTATTCAATTGCCTGGACCTAAGGCTTTTTAAGGAGGCAAGATCTCTCTAAGGTTTTGCATGGTGATTACCATATAAGGGGTTGACAGTAATAGAGAGACCTAGGGAAAATCCAAGCAAGACCTAGGGCTTGTAAAGAGGATGATCCTCAATGTGATTTCTAGGTCAGGCAAGGATGAGAAAGGTCAATGAATGATTAACTTCCATCAAGTTTTTCAAGAGCAAATAACCTTTGGAATGCCACTAACCAAAGAAGTTTAAGGGCAGATTCGATGTCGAAACTAGGGCTTGAGATTTTTCCCAAACTAGCCACGAGAATTGCTTCAAATTTTGAGGGCAAGTAGAGAAAACCACAATGTAGCAGCCTACCAACTCACTCCACAAGGTGACCTTTCTAATGCAATTCGCACTAGGCCCTAGTTGGCCTTCTAGGGTTAGGGCAGAAATTCAAAAAACGTGGGAAAAAGAAGTTTGAGGTTGATCACCTAGGAATGAGACTAGTGCCTTATCAATTGGGAGAAATGGAGTCAAGATTTCCTTTGATGGGAGACCTTCACTCTATCAAGGCGACCTATACAACTCTTTGCTAGCCCTAAAGAAGTAGCAACTTGACTACAATAGGTTTTTATACTTCGCTTGGCAAGAAATGATGGAGAATTGAGGATGCAAGACAAAACAAGCCTCTAGGAACATTCATTCACATTATCTAATGAGTAATGCATGCAATACTTCAATAATCCAGTGTTTTCATGAATTCACATCAAATTAGGGCACAAACAAGATTATGACAAGATATTCCATACATTAGACATGTAACAACATAAATATATAGCATCAAATCACACTTACAAGATAATGTGAGTATATCCATCCATCACAATTGCAATTAGAAGCTCCAAGACAAGATAGCGAAAATTCCAAACATCAAAATGCATCAATAACATCCAATTTCGTCCATCAATTGCAGGTCTGAATTCTTTTACAAGAGAAAATCTCAATCCAAATGATGATGAGTTACAAATGAGGCTCTCCTTCAATTTATATGAGCCTCTCACAAGTTCAAATGGACCAATTAGCCTAATGAATCCCCTAAAAATGTTTTAATGTGCAAATAACAACTCTATTGGTGACAAGCCCACCAAATAGCTCAATAAGTGTGAAATAAGCCTTCCTAATGAGGTTGAAATGATAAAATAATGGTGCAAAGAGTTGTTGGAGGCCCATAATGAGTCCTCAATGTGCCATGATGAAGAAGAGGGCTCCCAAAATGATGATCAAGGGGGTGGCCCCTTGATTTCCAAGCAAAACGTCCTTGGTGCTCCCAAGTGGCTGTGCGACACAACCAATGGCCTCATGGGTCTCCAACTGGATCAAACACGTCGATGCTCCATCAATAAGGGATAGAATGATGATGTATGCCCTCCTGTCTCTCTCCGAATGAGACAAGACCCCATCTAGGCCCTGGATCAGTTGTCGAGTGTCAGGTACAAATATGTGTCGGCTAGGCAACGTGGTCCAAGTGCATCATCATCTCTGTACAACTGAGGCATGAACAAGAAAGTGTGGTGCTGAAGAAGCCCATGGCTCTCAACGCTCACCCTACAAGTGCCATTATGACGCTCTGGAGGGCTTAGACCCCGTATAGGGAGACCAAGTCCAAATGGAGACCCACCATGCAATCTTGTATAAGATCCAATGCATCTCCTCACCTTCCACTACAATAATCCATTAGTTCAATTGAGTAAATAAGCTTGCTAACCAAGGGAAAAAGTGGACACTTCATAGTGGCATGCCCTTCCAAATGGGCTTTAGAGTGTACAGGTGTCACCAAGCTCAACAAGAGAAGTTAACAAAGGACCCTATTAGACTGTTTCAACCTCTAAGGGAACAACAGGTCCATGGTACATCCATCAAATGGCAAGTGTCATGTGAAATAATGATGGAATGGAATGGGGGCAACGGGGAAGCCTCCAAGCCACATGCCATGTTACAAGGGTAACTATAATGGGGGAAGCCCACACATTGGATGTATAGATGTAGGAGGGAGAAATCGTGATATATGAGTTACCCCAATCTTTGTTTTTCCACCCTTCTTCATATGCCTTTTGCCTTTTATTGATTTTCTTTCCTTTAACTTCTCGGGGCTCCAAGGGATGAGAGCATGATGTGTATGATAAAGCAGTGATTACCACCTTAAGGTTGGGCATTTCATCACCCACCAAGGGTTGGACAATCATGGGTTCTTTAATGATGCAAGGGGCATTCATAGGGGCCCTAGGAACCAGGGTGATGGCCATAATGATAGGGGGTAGAGCTCATGTTTGGCTTTTGCCCACGTGCTAAATTTTTATGTCCCAACCATCTTTTGCATTTTGTGGTACATTTCCTATTGTAAGTGGCCAAATTATGCTTTTAACTTTCTTTTAGCTACATCAACCTCTAGGGCATCGTTCCAGGCCCGACCCAAAGTGTGGACAAGGGGAGGGGGAGGCTAACTCCTTGTGGACCCAATGGACAAATGTGGACCCGGATGGGAAAAGTGTGAAAAGGGGTTATAATGAGCAAAGGGGAGTGAGATATATGGTGTTGGGAAGCGGGACCATGCAACCAAAATCAAGGTTTCCCATGTAGTGCCACTCCTAAAGCTAGTAGCCAATAGAAGAAATCCCATTTGACTAGGATACAAGATTAACCATCAAGTTGGGACAAGTGAACAAGAGTACAGTCCAAGCCCATTCTTTCCGCAGAATCCCCCCACTAATCCATGTCCAAATGTGTCCAATAAAAGCAAGCATAAACACCCAATTACATAATGAAAAGCCATACCTTCGGAGTTGGAAGGCCCGTCCTCAAACATACGATCATAACAGATGAGCGAGGGCACATAATGGTTGGCTCAGGTAGCACATCGAGCTATTTGGTGGTTGTAAGTGTTGGCTACCGCTTGAAGACAAATCTAGGAGAAAAATTCTCCTATAGGGTTCACCCATTGGTGGTGGGTAACAGGAACCCTAGAAGCTAATCCTTCAACTTGGGGATTCTTTGAAGGTTTATGCTTTAGTACTTATTAAAGTATATTATTTGCAACCTTTTCTCTTGTCTACTTTAACCTTGGATGAACTCTTATCTCATCAAACATCTCAAACCTAAGTCTCGTGTAGTCTTTCTTTCAAGGGGTTTTTCTTGGAAAGACTCCCTAGCTTCTCCCAAAGCTTGCACTTTCATTGAACCTTTCCATTGAATGAGCCAACTTGCCTCACTTCAAATCTATCCTAGATATATCTATCACAAGTGACGGATATTGAGACTCCTCTCGTTGGTGAAAATTCGAGAAGGAAGGGGACTTAAGATGTGGTGAAAGTGGACCTCTATCCCGAGGTGTTGTTGTGCCCAAAGCTTTTGCCTCTTACAAGGCCTACTAGTTTCTGTAGTAACAGGGCCCTAGTAATGCTATGTAATTAACTGTAATGTTTAAGAATGACATTCTCCTTTATATTTCATTTTCATCCTTTTACTTAGATTTTAACATTTCCATTACTTGTTTAGAGTGTTTGAGAGTGGTTCCAACCTCATTGGATTTCATATGGACAAAGTAGAATTTTAGATCCCACTCATCAGTAGACTTTACAGTTTTCAGAATTTTAGGATTTGGGGGATTGCAACATTTCCATTGGATTCTTTCATATATGAAAGTATGGAACTAGACTTTAATCAAGAGCACTAAGCCCTCTATGTACCTAAATGTTGGTGGCATTGATTGTTGAACTCCTCTGTCTTGACCCTAGTAAAAATGTACCCATCACTTAAACAAAATCTCAATTAGACATATTAAGCTTTTTCTATCTTAATTTAATCCTTAAAGGGTGATATTGATGATGGTGATCCCAATATAGGCAATGGTTTTAATGATATGTAGGTATTTGTTGTAGCATGATTTTTTTGGATTCTAGATACTATTCACCTTACAACGATCAAGTCTTTGACTCATCACTCTTTACTATTTTCGAGTTTGTGTAATTTCAATCTACTGCTCCAATCTTCAGACTTTAGTATCTACTATTTTGCTTTGTACTAATCAAATTCTAGAATAATGAATGGTGAATTTAAATTAATGTAGATTCTAGAATGATGAATTTAAATCAATGTATACAATATTTTACTTTTTCTATTTCATTGAATCAATTATGATGTATGAATCAATGTATTTCTTTATTGAATTTGAATCATATATATATATATATATCTATATATATATATATATAGCCCCAAGGGTTAGCTCAATTGGTCGAGTCCCCGTCGCTAAAGCACCTTTGTTATTGGGAGGTCACGGATTCAATTCTCTCGACACTCTCGAGGTTAGGCTACATGGTTGAGCCGGCAAGAAATGATCCCTTCATGTGGATCTATCTAGTAAAAATATTTCGTGGGCGTAGCGGTCACCGATCTCTGAGGTCCGTGAACCACAGAGAAAATACACATAAACACACAGGATGTTCCCCCATCCCCCCTCGAATTTCCCTAAAATTTGGGGGTGCTCCCATACGTACCCCCCTATGCATCTTCGTTCCCACGTCTCCCTATCCTGGAATCTTGGTGGAACATTGCTCATTTGTCATCTTGAAACACAATCAATTTGGAAAAAGGCTTGAGATCTCATACTAGAACCCATTCTTAGCAGAATTATAACTTTGGTTGAAAACATGAACTACAAGATTGAATAGTTCCACTTGCAAGAATAAAACAACAAATTGACAAATTCCCAAGCCAATCTAGCCACCCAATTAGGAAAAAAGAGGATTGTTTTTAATTAATGAGCAACTTGTCAACCAACCAATACCTTAAGTCTCAACATACACTAAGTGTCATGTTGATGAGGACTAGCAAGGATACACCGACAGTTATAATTCCACACAAGGCAGATATGGCATCTAGTATTCACTCCTTGCCATTATGTTATGTATCACTGTGAAAATTTGGATACCCAAATTTCTATTGCAGGGACTGATTAAGTTTCTCCTACTAGTTAATTTGTTAATCAAGTTACTTATATCAAAACTAATATTTTGCAGTCTACACCATTTAAATTATAAGCATAAACAAGAAAATGAACAAGAAAGAAATACAATACATCTACACAGTTATTTTTGGAAAAATATCCCCGGAAAAACCCAGTGTGGGAAAACTAGTGCAGCAGCTGAGGGTTTTATTATTATGCAGTAGTAATTCTGAGTACAATTCGTTGGATGCCCAACTGGATATCCTATATAGAGAGAAACTGGACAAAACAATTAGTGAGATACTCTCACCCTATCGTTGGAAGAATCCGACACTGTTCTCGCTGGAGAAAAGCTTTTGCGTCAGCCTCTGCGCAGAACTGCATCAACCCCACGCAGTCTTTGCGTCACCTATGCTACGGACTGTGCTGCTCCTCCTTTAGACCCTCTGTTGGCTGGAAACTTCGATTTTCTACCTCCCGGTCTCACCCGGGCTCCCGCCTTCTGAAACTCGATTTCCTTACTAGGAATTCGATCTCCGTCTAGGCTCTGCACTGCCACCGCGTTAGCTCTGCATGGACCAGTGTCAACGTCTCTAGACATCGTTATGCCAGCGCTGCATGGGCCAGCGTCAGCCTCTCTGGACGACATTCTACCAACTCTGCGTGGGCTAGCATCAACCTCTCTAGACATCGTTCTGCCCTCTCTGCCTTATACTCTCCACTCGAAAAAATTTCCCTTCACATACTATCCCTACCCCTCATTGCAAAAGCTCACTTCGAATTTCTTACCAGCAATGGCTCTGCTTCAGAAATTCGATCTTCTGAACTATACTAGATGTGTTCTCCTAGTGCCCCTCAACCCTCTTCTTATATCTTTTTGTTGGACAACCAACGGCCCAGATTAACTTATAATCAATGGCTTAGATAATTTTGGCTTGATCCTATTCTTCTTCTAGAAGTGACACCCACAGTTTAGATTAATACCCATTAATTATTTTAATTTCCTAAGTTTAGACTTAGGGTCCATTAAAAATAATTAAGTATTTTAATAAAATTGTCTCCAGGTGGAATTTCCCAAAACGATTTCTGGGTATTAGAGAATGCATGTGTCTAAGCCTCCCTGCAAATTTTGAGACTTAGAGCAAATCCGATGCTACCAGAAATCAACACTCCCTCTTAGCGAGAAATGTGCTCTAGCAATGCAACCTGCTTAAGCATCACTCTGTTTTGTAACATCTCCTTCTGTGTTGTTGATGTCTGACATCCTGTCCACCAACTACTGAGCAAATGCTGCATATGTATTGCTACTGACCCTGCCACTGTCAACACTACATCTGTACTTAACTCCCTCTCAATTATGCATGTGTGATGCTGATGACACTGGCACTGCCAACTGCATCTACACTGCAACCTTCTCCAACTGTTGCTGCTACTACATCAGCAACGGAAAAGCATCCCAAATTACTGAACTGGTGTTGAGTATGATGTATCTCGTTGTTGGAGTTCTGACTGTTGCTGGTCTTTGCGTTGACCCTCTGAAGCCTTTGTGTTGTTGCTGACCTCTAATCCGTGCCATCTGCACTGCTGCCAACTCTGCTCTGCGCTACTCAGTCTCTGCCGCTACTAGCCACTGCAATTGTCACTCTGGCTCTCCTCTGCACCAACTGACACTGGTCCATCCTGCTACTAATTTGTGCTTCCGTAGCAAGGAATTGATCCGAGAGGTGGGCTCCTCAAGGATCCTGCCCATCTGCAATCCTTTTGAACTACAGCTCTAAATCAGCCCACCTCCCTCCTGGAGGTATGATTGTCAACATGGTGAAATATGATATACTCATACTACGGCTATTACTGCTTTGATGATGCTTTTGCACTATTGCTTCAACTACTGCAATAATGAGTTTGATCTCCCCAGATCCAGAAGTACTAGCTTCCATAGGGCTGCTCCCTTTGAAACTAGACTCCCTTTGAGTCTCAATCCCTTATGGGAAATCTCTCTACTCCCTCCTAACAACTCACACAGTCCTCCTGTATTGGAAACTGGACTACGAAACTCTGCGCTGGGAATCTCCTAGCAGGAACTGCACCTACATACTGCAACTTGGCAATTCACACTGCCTGTGTCACTGCAACTAGTTCTGCAATTGTCTTCCAAATACTGATTGCAACTAGCTATGCAACTATCATTTGAATGACTAGTTGTGTCTGCTAACACTTTGATCCTCTTACTACTGATTATGTTGGGCTCCCGTAGCAAGGATACTGATCCATGTGAGAAATCTGCAGCAACTAGATCTAATTTTCTGCTCTTCCATGGATCCTGCCCATCCCTGGCCATCTATGCAAAAATGTCGAATTCCTCCTCTTCTCCTCTGCGCAGCTGCTGCCCAGCTATTTGCACTCTCTTCTGAAGTGAGAAATCCTGCACACAGCTACTATTGCTCTGCTAAGATAATTCCAACTTCTTTCCTAGAAGTCCTTTAAGGAATAAATTCGCTCAGTATGTGCTCTTCACCCCTCTAACGTCTTTCTGCCCGACAACTGCTTGTAGAAAACTGCGTCACACCAGAAAACCCCCTTCGTTGAAGCTACTGCTGCACTGCTTCTTCTACCGCTAAAAAATTTCGATCTGGAAATCCTACCTCTCTATCGTCTCATCAGAGAGAGATTTACCACGAAAATCTAGCCCTCCTGGCCTAAACTACACAATCCCTCAAGGGATTCGAATTGCTGCCTCTGCAGAAATTTCAAACTCCCTTCCTTCTTCAGCGTTGGGCTCTTCCGATACTGTTCTCTTGTTTCACCTGCAACTCTGATACCATGTGAAAATTTGGATGCCCAAATTTCTACTGCAGCGACTAATTAATTTTCTCCTACTTGTTAATTTCTGAATCAAGTTACTTACTGTTTCCTACAGTAAATATCGAAACCTGCATTCTACACCATTTAAATTATAAGAGGAAACAAGAAACTGAACAAGAAAGAAATACAACACATCTACACAGTTATTTTTGGAAAAATGTCCCCAAAAAAACCCAGTGTGGGAAAACTGGTGCAACAACGGAGGGTTTTATTATTATGCAGTAGTAATTATGAGTACAATTCGTTGGATGCCCAACTGGCTATCCTATACAAAGAGAAACTAGACAAAACAAGTATTCACTCTTTGCCATTATGTTATGTATCACTGTGAAAATTTGGATACCCAAATTTCTATTGTAGCGACTGATTAAGTTTCTCCTACTTGTTAATTTGTTAATCAAGTTACTTCTATCAAAACTAATATACTGCAGTCTAGACCATTTCAATTATAAGCAGAAACAAGAAAATGAACAAGAAAGAAATACGACACATCTACAGTTATTTTTGGACAAATATCCCCGGAAAAACCCAATGTGGGAAAACTAGTGCAGCCGCTGAGGGTTTTATTATTATGCAGTAGTAATTCTGAGTACAATTCGTTGGATGCCCAACTGGCTATCCTATACAGAGAGAAACTGGACAAAACAATTAGTGAGATACTCTCACCCTATCACTGGAAGAATCCGACACTGTTCTCGCTGGAGAAGAGCTTCTGCGTCCCTTCTGCGTCAGCCTCTGCGCAAAACTGCACCAACCCCACGTAGTCTTTGCGTCACCTCTGCTACGGAATGAGTTGCTCCTCGTTTAGACCCTCTGCTGGCTAGAAACTTCGATTTTCTACCTCTCGGTCTCACCCTGACTCTCGGCTTCTGAAACTCGATTTCCTTACCAGGAATTCGATCTCCCTCTAGGCTCTGCGCTGCCACTGCCTTAGCTCTGCATGGAATAGTGTCAACTTCTCTGGACGTCGTTCTGCCAGCTTTGCATGGACCATCATCAGCCTCTCTGTACGACATTTTGCCAGCTTTGCGTGGGCCAGCATCAGCCTCTCTGGACATCGTTCTGCCCCCTCTGCTTTTTACTCTCCACTGGGAAAATTTCTCTTCGCATACTATCCCTGCCCCTCAATGCAAAAGCTCACTTCGAATTTCTCACCAGCAACGACTCTGCTTCAGAAATTCGATCTTCTGAACTCTACTAGATGTGTTCTCCTAGTGCCCCTCAACCCTCTTCTTATATCTTTTTGTTTAACAACCAACGACCCAGATTAACTTCTAATCAATGGCTTAGATAATTTTGGCTTGATCCTTGTCTTCTTCTAGAAGTGACACCCACAGTTTAGATTAATACCCATTAATTATTTTAATTTTCTAAGTTTAGACTTAGGATCCCATTAAAAATAATTAAGTATTTTAATAAAATTGTCTCGGGGTGGAATTTACCAAAGCAATTTCTGGGTGTTGGAGAATGCATGTGTCTAAGCCTCCCTACAAATTTTGAAACTTGGAGCAAATCCGATGCTATCAGAAATCAATACTCCCTCTTAGCGAGAAATGTGCTCTAGCGATGCAACCTGCTGAAGCATCACTCTGTTTTGTAACATCTCCTTCTGTGTTGTTGATGTCTGACATCCTGTCCACCAACTACTGAGCAAATGCTGCATATATATTGCTATTGACCCTTCCACTGTCAACACTGCATCTGTATTGCAACTCCGTCTCAATTCTGCATCCGTGCTGTTGCTGGCACTGGCACTGGCACTGCCAACTGCATCTGCACTACAACCTTCTCCAACTGCTGTTGCTACTACATCAGCAACGGAAAAGCATCCCAAATTACTGAATTGGTGTTGAGTATGATGTATCTCATTGTTGGAGTTCTGATTGTTGTTAGACTTTGCGTTGACCCTCTAAAGCCTTTGTGCTGTTGCTAACCTCTGCTCTGTGCCATCTACACTGCTGCCAACTCTGCTCTGCGCTACTCAGTCTCTGCTGCTACTAGCCACTGCAATTGTCACTCTGGCTCTCCTCTGCACCCACTGACACTGGTCCATCCTGCTACTGATCTGCGCTTCCATAGCAAGGAATTGATCCGAGAGGTGGGATCCTCAAGCATTCTGCCCATCTGCATTCCTTTCGAACTACAACTCTAAATCAACCCACCTCCCTCCTAGAGGTATGACGGTCAACATGGTGAAATATGATATACTCATACTACGACTATTACTGCTTTGATGATGCTTCTGCATTGTTGTTGCAACTACTGCAATAATGAGTTTGATCTCCCCAAATCCAGAAGTACTAGCTTCCATAGGGTTGCTCCCTTTGAAACTAGACTCCCTTTGAGTCTCGATCTCCCTATGGGAAATCTCTCTACTCCCTCCTGACAACTCACACAGTCCTCCTGTACTGGAAATTGGACTACGAAGCTCTGCGCTGGGAATCTCCTGGCTGGAACTGCACCTACATACTGCAACTGGGCAATTCACATTGCCTGTGTCACTGCAACTAGTTCTGCAACTGTCTTCCGGAAACTGACTGCAACTAGCTATGCAACTATCATTTGAATGACTAGTTGCGTCTGCTGACACTGTGATCCTCTTACTACTGATTTTGTTGGGCTCTCGTAGCAAGGATACTGATCCATGTGAGAAATCTACAACAACTAGATCTAATTTTCTGCTCTTCCATGGATCCTGCCCATCCATGGCCATCTATGCAAAAATGTCAAATTCCTCCTCTTCTCCTCTGCGCAACTGCTGCCCAACTATTTGCACTCTCTTCTGAAGTAAGAAATCCTGCACACAGCTACTGTTACTCTACTAAGAGAATTCAAACTTCTTTCCTAGAAGTCCTCTAAGGAAGAAATTCCCTCAATATGTGCTCTTCTCCCCTCTGACATCTTTCTACC
The DNA here is from genome assembly GCA_031772625.1 of Pinus tabuliformis. NCBI lineage: Eukaryota > Viridiplantae > Streptophyta > Pinopsida > Pinales > Pinaceae > Pinus > Pinus tabuliformis. The sequence continues at coordinate 1,437,243,346 of CM062818.1, read as the reverse complement.
TGGCAACTGCTTGCAAAAAATTGTGTCACACCAGAAACCCCTCTTCGTTGAAGCTACTACTGCGTTGCTTCTTCTACCGCTAACAAATTTCGATCTGGAAATCCTACCTCTCTATCGACTCACTCAGAGAGAGAGTTACCACGAAAATCTAGCCCTCCTGGCCTGAACTGCGCAATCCCTCAGGGGATTCGAATCGCTGCCTCTGCAAGAATTTCGAACTCCCTTCCTTCTTCAGCGTTGGGCTCTTCCGATACTGTTCTCTTGTTTCACCTGCAACTCTCATACCATGTGAAAATTTCGATGCCCAAATTTCTACTGCAACAACTGATTAATTTTCTCCTACTTGTTAATTTCTGAATCAAGTTACTTAATGTTTCCTACAGTAAATATCGAAACCTACATTCTACACCATTTAAATTATAAGAGGAAACAAGAAACTGAACAAGAAAGAAATACAACACATCTACACAGTTATTTTTGGACAAAATGTCCCCGGAAAAACCCAGTGTGGGAAAACCGGTGCAGCAGCGAAGTGTTTTATTATTATGCAGTAGTAATTACGAGTACAATTCGTTGGATGCCCAACTAGCTATCCTATACAAAGAGAAACTTAACAAAACAAGTAGTGAGATACCCTCACCCTGTCACTAGAAGAATCCGGCATTGATCTCGTTGGAGAAGAGCCTTTGTGTCCCTTCTGTGTTAGCCTCTGCACAAAACTACGTCAACCTCTGCACAGAATTGCGTCAACCCCATGCAGTCTCTGCGTCACCTTTGTTGGGGATTGCGCTGCTCCTCCTTCAGACCCTCTGCTGGCTGGAAACTTCGATTTTCCTCCTCCCGGCCTCACATCCCAGCTCTCGCCTTCTGAAACTCGATTTCCTCAGCAGGAATTCGATCTCCCTCTAGGCTCTGCGTTGCCACTGCTTCAGTGCTGCGTGGGCCAGCGTCAGCCTCTTTGGATGTCATTTTGCCATCTTGTGTGGGCTAGCGCCAACCTCTCTAGATGTCGTTCTGCCAGCTCTGTGTGGGCCAGCGTCATCTTCTCTGGACATCGTTCTGCCCTCTCTGCCTTGTACTCTCTGACCAAGAAAATTTCCCTTCGAATACTATCCCTGCCCCTCACTACAAAAGCTCACTTGGAATTTCTCACCAGCAGCATCTCTGCTTCAAAAATTCGATCTTCTAAACTCTACTTGATGTGTTCTCTAAGTGCCCCTCAAGCCTCTTCTTATATCTTTCGGTTGGACAACCAACAGCCCAAATTAACTTCTAATCAATGGCTTAAATCATTTTGGCTTGATTCCCGTCTTCTTCTAGAAGAAGTTACACCCATGGTTTAGATTAATACCCATTAATTATTTTAATTTCCTAAGTTTAGACTTAGGGTCCTATTAAAAATAATTAATTATTTTAATAAAACTGTCTCCGGGTGGAATTTCCCAAAACGATTTCTGCGTATTGGAGAATGCATGTGTCTAAGCCTCCCTACAAATTTTGTGACTTAGAGCACATCCGACACTACCAGAAATTAACAATAACCACCACCCTAGATAATAATTTCCTCTATCTCTTTACAGTCAGAGGCTGTGGAATATATTAACCTCTGCCTGTGGCAAGTTTTGTGATGGCAAACTTGGCTTTTCTCTCTCAATTTAGTCGTTCGGAGCTATATGGTAGTAAGAATTTAACAGGGGGTTCCTAACTTCCTATCTCTCCCGATGGGCTTTGGCTGAGCTAGTTGCAGGGGTCCTGTTTGGCAGCATCAGGAATGTGGTCACTATGGATTATGGGGATTGCGACATTGCGTGCAACTTACGGTTCACTGCTCAGTACAACATGGCAACAAAGACATTGCCAGAGGACCTAGATGCTGCGGAACAGTAGTTGACAGTGGTAGAAGGCATCTCGAGCTCTGGAGAGGAAGTCTTGATGAGTATTCTCTTGCACCAAAAGCGTCGATTGGATATAATTGAGCAGGCGTTTCTCAGTATTATTAATTCAAGTCAGTTACCAATGCAGCCTACTGTGAACCTCCTTTGTACATTGGTTCGATGTTTCCAGGTTTCAGTGTGGAAACTCCCTCTCCCTCAGTTCAGAATGGTCAGCCTCAAGCAAACAATGCTACCTCTCCTGATAGCCTATCTTTCTCTAGCAAATAGCAGTGAGTGTTTTGTCTTCTGAGGGTCTCAATATTTTTGTATGTAGTAAATCTCTGTAAGAATGGGTATTATGGGTGATTTGGGAATTACAAATCATGAATAGAAAGTTATTGCAGCTCCCTGGCACTACAGGGATTATTTATTTATGTAACCGATCTGTGTGCATTTGCTGCAGTCCTTTATATAAATAAAATTTACCAGTTTATGTTAAAAAAAGATGCTTAAGTCGTAACTGTGACCATTATATCTAACAATATCATGCCTCAAACTATGTCTGCAATGTGCATAAAAAATATTGTTCAAATCTTTATAAGAGAGATCACATCATTTCAATATGTACATCCGTGACCAAAAAAATGGAGTAATCAAGGTTGTCAATCTACAATTTGGGGTTGAATTCATTGGAAAACTCACTCAGAGGCACTAGTGGCTCCTGCTTCTGCTTGAGTGTGTAATGCTCCAAGATTGTGATAGCGAGATACGCAATGTTCCCTTCCATACTGCTGAAGAGATAGTTGAAACTTCAGAGAATATACGTACAAAATAATCCCAAAGTAATATTTTTCTAAAACATGGATTTCACGAATGTTTCATTTTCATATCCACTAGGAAAATATCTTTTGATTAGCAAATACTATTGTCAATGCTATCCATGAATCAATTAAATAAAGTGAATATTTTATCAGGCTATATTAATCATCGACTCATTCATTGCCTTCATCAAAGATGAACATTATGGATTTGAATGATAGGATTATTTCAACAATTATTTCTTCTTGATCGTATTTCAGAGAAAATCACAAACAAAATGCACCAACAATGAACTATAGTGAAATTTTGTGCTTCACATTCAAGCAAACTTTCCTTTATGAGTATCTCAGGCAAGTAAATTTTTTTACTCAAAATATTGAATGTTATTATTGAAACTATAATTATTCATCATTTTCTTCTTCATATACTGTACACTCGTTTGTTAAGTTTATTTTTTTATTTCAAACTTAAAAATTGTCTGCCTGCATGATTATGTATTGTGTGGCATATTTAGTATTTTTATAGAATACCATACTTTTATGTAGATAGAGGTCTAGATACATGTATTTTTGGGTGTACTTCTTGACTATGGTCTAGAGATTTCTCCCAGCTCTTCCTAAAATACCGTTTCTATAATACCGTTGCTTTGAATGTTTTTAACATAGATTCTGGAAGCTTCAATGGAGAAAAATAGATTTGTAAAACCTAATTAGACAACTAACATCAACAGAAATAATGCCAGGTAGTTGAAAATATCTTTTGAACATTCTTACAACAAAAACATGGATTGACAGGGTGATGGATGGTAATTTAATTCCAGAATATTGTGTCATTGTTCCAATAAAATCCTGTTGTTATAAATGGAAACAATTCTGCACCTGGAATCTAAAATTTTCTTGAAGCCGGGCTGAGAATCTAGATTTTGAACATAAATGCTGAAATCCAACAGAAATTTCAAACACTATATTTCTCATATAAAGGCTGGAATATGACTAGACAAAACTAATTCTGGAAACATAGAGAAGCTAAGAAGTGAAAATTGAATTTACAGGCTGGGATTTGTTTTTTACCCTTTTCTTGAGTTAAACTGGGTTTTACTGAAAACAGATCTAACTCTTGAACAACAAGAAGGAGCAGACTAGAACGTCAAAGTGATACTCACTATCATCAAAATTAGCAAATTCAGGACAGTACAAAAGGGGACAAAGAAACTTTCCTGAGAAAATATGAAAATATGAGAACCAACTCAGACCAAGCGACCCTCAAGAGAAGTATGGAGACTACACTTGGCCAAGAAGTAGTTTTCCACCAACTATCCACAACAAATATCCCAAACATGTCATTCTAAGGTTTAAAGTCTTTATTTCCCATTTTTTGAATTAATTAGACTGACTAGCTGTTGACATAATTAGATTGACTAAACTTGATCCACAAACTCCCACGCTTTCAATATTTAGACTAACTAACAAAATTGGACAAACTGATTTATTAACTAGTGCTGAAGATGAATGTCCTCGAGTATTGTAACATATTGTGCTGTCTGAAGGAGGTTCTTTCGTGGTATAAGTTCAGTTGTTTAGGGGGCTGGCATGCTTAGGCCTACCAGTGACAAGTAGGCCAAAATATCATTTTATATTAGCATTGATGACTTTGGAGGAACTGGTAAAATTAATAGCTATCGGAGAAAAATGAAGAGTGGCAATGCCCCCAAAGAAACTGTTGAATGGATGCTTCCGATGGCTGGCAAGAATTTGGTGAACAAGGTCAAGGAGTAACTGATCTTTGAGACATAAGCTATTGCCGCTGCTGTGTCCTTATGTGTGAAATTCTGGGTGCATGGCCCTTGAAAGGACCATAAATGTGATATTAAAGGTGAAATAGAGGTAATTTTTGGTTGAAATTTCACTGGTAGTGTAAAAGATGAGAAAGTAGCATTTCAAGTTTCAAGAAGGGCATGGTTGCGTAACAAGGTGGGATTATCATTATACAAGAAATCATTTTCTAGACCGCTATTCATATTCCCTTCCATCACGAACTTAGAGTGAGGGTTCTTTGAACAATGAAGATATGTGAAACTTGTTGGCCAAAAATGTTAACACAAGTGATTTGACTAGGTTTTTATTTCTAGGATATTGAGAATTAGGGTTTTGAGATGATTTTAGTTATAGTAGATGTTATTGAGTAATGAATCAAGGAAACGTATGCTTTATGTATCTATAAATATCAGTGTTGTTAAAATCGCGATAAAATCGCGATTTAATGAAAAAATCGCGATTTTTTCAGCTTGCCGATCAAATCGCGATTTTTATACGAAAAAATCGCCTACTTTTTTTTTTGCCGATTTTTACTGAAAAAATCGCGATTTTTTCGAAAAAAGCGCGATTTTTAACGAAAAAATCGTGGGGGCTCAGGACAGCATAGTTTTATAACTTTTTTTGGGTTTTTTCATGCAATGTTTTTTGAAAGAAACAAATAATTTTTGAGTGGGGTAGCTTAATGATCAAGTCTAGGCCCTAGTATGGATATGCTATTCATGGTAATGTTAAATTCTTAAAGTAAAAGTGACATTCTCCTTGATCTTCATTTTCATCATTTTACTTAAATTTTTAACATTACCATGAAAAGACTCAGGATGTTTGAGAGTGGTTCCAGCCACATTGGATTTCATATGGAGAAAGTAGAATTTTAGATTTCATTTAAAATCCAGCAGACTTATCAGTTTTTCAGGATTTCAGGATTGGGAGATTGTAATGTTTCCAGGTGACACCACCTGCCCGGGCTACCCCTGCCACCAGTAGAGGACGTGGTCTACCTCCTATAGCTCCTACTTCTAGTTCTTCAACGTCTAGATCACATCAGACTCCACTGCCATTTCCATCTGCACGGGCACCAGCATCTACATCTAGAGGGAAAGGGAAAGCTGTGGCATTTTCTCGCAAGAGGGGCAGAGGAAATCAATAGGATTAGACTTTCATTTTATTGTATATGACATTATGACATGATGAGATACATTATCATATTTTTTGTTGATATTTTGAGGCTGAGTTGGGACTTACTATTCAGGACATGATTCAATGTTATGTGTGATTTTAGCGCTAGAAATGATATTAAACATCTTATATATTAGTTTTTTTATCATATTTATGTGTCAATGTATTTATTTTATGTTGTAGATGGTTTAGATATTAAAAAAATTGAAAAAAAATGAAAAAAAATGAATATTTTTGTACCAAACGATTTTTTCCCGCTTTTTTCCCGATTTTTCCGATTTTTTCCGATTCGTTCCCCGCGCCGATTTAATCCCGATCGCGCTTTTAACAACATTGATAAATATAGATATTGAGAAAACTTTGTGAGAAAAAGAAATTTAGAAATATAAACCATATAAATTAAAGAAAACATGAGGCATTCAACTCAATTGAGCTAATAGATGTGTTGTTGGTTGAGGTGTTCTTTGTTGTAGTTAATTGGACCAAAGCTTTGAGGCAGTTGCTTTTATGTGTGTTTGAGATGGAGCTGCATCTCTTCTAGTTCAATACCACTTTGTCTAACATATACAATATTTTTTCTTTAGCTTCATTTTTGTCCATGATGACTTTCCCTAGTAGTATTTTAATCTTCCAATAGACGTCAATGGTGAGAAGGTACTAGTTCTATCTTCCTTGGTGTGCCCTGGGTTGGGAATCCAATTCAAAATGTCTGCCATGACCTCTAAGTTCGAAGTGCAAGCTCATTCAACTATCACTACTGCCTCTGGCTTCCTTAACTCCTTGCAACTTATTTCAAGTATATGCTTAGTGTACACCCAAGCCGAGGCTTCAACTTGTAGACGAGTTAGTGAACTCTCTAGTCCCCTTCAACTTTCACTGCCCCAACGAACACAAGCACATTGCCTAACTATGATGGACTACCTAGAGAACCAAGACACAAGTAGACAAGTGTTAACTTTAGGTATGTTCTATGCTTAGAGAAATTTATTTCAATTTTCACAGTTAGCTCAATATCTTTTTCAGATTAGCAATCACATCAACATTAAAGTAAACTACAGATAGAACATAAACATAAATCGCAAAAGACAAGCCAAGACAAGAGGACACAAGATGTGGTGCTAGCCAAAGACAAACCTCAATGTGGGGAAACCCTTGATCAATTCTTCTTATATGTTCTTCGATAGTTCAGCAGGAGAGAGAGAGAGATAGTACATTTACAACAAAAGTCAACACTTTGACTTATCTGGATAATAGCATAGATAATCTCTAAGAAGATGATACATGAGATCAGTTGAAGATATGCTGCTTCAATTGATTCTCCAAGGTGACTCCTTAACCTATCATTGTGCTGCATCTCGTCATCACGCTGCACCTCACCGTGCTGCACCATGCTGCACCCATCATCACAATGCTGGACCTCATGACCATACATCATACTACTGCACCTTATGCTGCACTGTTGTCCCATGTGCCATTGTTGCACCATGCTGCCATAGCTATCCCATGTGCCATTGTTGTACCATGCTAGCCACTGTTGTCCTATGTGGCATACTATTGTCCCACTGTTAGTGACATAGCCATTCCATGTTTTCTTGTTGTCCCATCACAACTTGCTATACCTTGCTACTGTCCCAATAGCCTTGCCATACCTTGCTGTTGTCCCATGTGTCTTAGCAGCACCATGTAGCCCAATTGTCCCATTTACTAGCACTGTTGTCCCTTCAACACTGTTGTTCCAAGTTTGTCCACACTACTGCTTATATTGTGACTGGTTAGGGTATCTGGCAGACCTCAGACACCTATCTATTAGTCAACAAACAACCCTCAAGAACTGCAACACACCTTCATAGTACACCTCCCCTAGCACGCTATTGTTCTGGGCATGTTTGAGCCCTCAAACTCTCCATGTTGTCCTTGTTTTGAGGTGGTTGGGACTGCGGCCTACCACAGTCCCACACTGCCACCTACAGCCCACTCAAAACAGGCTTCCCTTACCTTTTTGCTGCCTCAAACATACCTGCGTTCATCCTTCTTCAACTCAGCCTCCAAGCTCAGCTCCTCAGCCCTCTAACAGCTGCTCAGTTAGCCCTTATCTTCCTCGTTGTCCTAGCCTTCTTGCTACGGCTTCCATATAGTTACCTTTCTCCCTTAGCCGAGTTCCTTGGGCTCCTTTGATGAGCTCTTGTGATGCTTGCTTGGACTGTGGTTAGGGCTGCTTTCTTAGGACTACGTTAGGGCTGCTTTAAGACAGCGTTAGGGCTACCTTGGGATAGCGTTAAGGCTGCCTTCTAGGACTGCATTAGGGTTGCCTTAGGATAGCGTTAGGGCTGCCTTCTAGGACTGCGTTAGGGTTGCCTTCTAGGAATGCGTTAAGGCTGCCTTCTAGGACTACGTCTAATGCAGCCTCTTTTCCTCCAACGTCTATGGCTTCCACTCCTAGATTTCTCTTCCACTAAAACCCAAGACACGTGGAGAGAAATCAAGACAGAAGTGTGTGTGAAATGAATTTCAAGTCATCTCCTTTTATACTAAAACGTTGAGCACATGTGGGGTTTATTTGGTTGCTGGCCAACCTTGACGAATTGTCTTCTAACACAAATAAATTCATAACTCCATGAATACTTATCAGAATCGAATGACCTTTAGATCAATCCTACACCTCTCGATGAGAGGGATCCAAGAAAAATATCAACTGCCATAAATAAGATGACCCACATGGAGTTTGGCGCTAGTTGCCAATTTTAACACTCCCTCTCAACTAGGGAGAACTCCATCTGCTGATCCATTTGTTCGACTGTACTAACTCTGCCATCAGTGCCCTGCACCGCTGAGCTTTGCTCTGCTCTGCTGAACCATGAAGAAGAAGAATTGATCGAGAATGTCTTATACCATTCTCTACTGACCCAAAGTCAGTTCCATATGAAGAGAGTGTGTCATACCACTCTTACTGATCCCAGATCAATTCCAAGAGAGTGAGTCATATCACTCTTACTGACCCAAAATCAATTTTATTGATCCCAAATCAATATCACAAGAGAGTGTCTCAAACCACTCATACTGATCCCAAATTAGTTTCATTGATCCCATATCAATGGAGGTCATCCTACCATAGGGAGTACGGTAGATACAACGATACGTCCATTGATAGTACTACCATGGTCCCTAACCCCATTTCCCTGCTCATTGGCCAGATGAGAGGTACTTCCCATGAGTCCCAGACTGCATGGGTAGGGTGCCTCGACAGGAGAACCACTCATCCTATCCCTAAGGCGCCATGGGGTATCACAAGGGAATGTTGAGCCATTCACCCTGTACACAACGCACCATTAGGGGAGAGTGAGTCGCCCTATGGTCGCTTGTTGCTCCAATAAGTACCACAAGCCCCCTGGAGCTCCCAAAGCTCAATGCATGCAACATGCAGGACCCTCATAAGAGGGTCTCTCAACAACTCCAAGTCGTTCGGGAAAGTCACAAATTTGACCTTTCCTCGGGGCTTCGACATAATGTCTGCGCTCTGTACATCAGTCTCAATGTGATGGAGACTCCTCGCTCATTGACATACCATATCCCAGATAAGGTAGTATCTAATGTCTATATGTTGGAGCAATCATGGAATACGAGATTCCTCAATGATCGAATCCCCCTCTGGCTGACACAAAAGATCACGGTGGTATCCATCATGTGTACAAACAACTCACTGAAGAGCTTCCACAACCAGGCAGCTTCACACGAGATCATACTCATAGCTATGTATTCGGTCTCAACGATGCTTATAGCAACCGTCCTCTGCTTCCTGCTCATCCAGGATATCGAAGCAGAACCCAAAGAGAACCAGCACTCAAAAGTGCTCTTGTGATCCTCCACACTACCTGACCAATCAACATTCGAATTATCATGCAACTTCACATTTCCGGCAATGTATCTCAATCCATGAGATATTGTGCCCCGAAGATATCTCAGAAGATCTTGGCACCAATCCAGTGAGGCTCAACCATATATGAGCCCAACATGCTAACTGCAAAACATATGTCCGGACGGAAGTTTACCAAGAACATCAATGCGAATGAGTTTATGAAACTCAGAGGCATTTCCCAAATCTGGTCCGGCATTACTACCATATAACTTCTGAAAGTTAAGATCCTCGAGGTAGTCATGGGCTTGCAGTGTACCATTCCACATCTGGAATCCAACTCCCTCTTACTTCTGCAAATGAGAGGGTCTGCACCTGTCAAAAAATACGTCGTCCTCAGAAGGTGCTGGTACGAGAGGTCTATCGTCCACAACCTTCGAGCAATGGTTTGGATTGGCTTCACTCCTAGTGAATCTTAGCTTCATCAAACAGCTATCAATCCTCTCATATTAAGCCCAGGGTGTTTTGCTTCAAGCCATAGAGGGCTTTCTTCCACCTGCATACATGAGATTCCTGATCATGAATCTCAAACCCCTCGGGTTGTTTCAAACCTATGGACCTGCTACATGAGGGGAATGGTCCCCTTGTAAGATTTTCCTTCCGTACATCTCAGTCATGTACCTTCATGCTCTTCTTGAATTCAGGCATCCCTGTCACCATATGACTCACATCGGGTAAGGCCCCATAAAGTAGACCTTTGGTGCTATAGATGAGATATGATCCCCAATGGACCATCCTACAACTTGATACAAATTGCCAACCTTGAACCCATGAGTAAAAGTGTCTTTGAAAATTCTATTTTCAAACACGTACCTTTCCATCGATGAATGCCACCCTGAAACCTTTGACCAGGTTCTTCTTGCAATCGGGTACATAAAAGAGATTTTGTAAATGAATCGAGTTACCCTCATTCAATTGAGAGATAACATTCCCTACACCCTTTCCCGGATAGGTGGCATTAAATCCAAGTATAATCCTATGCTTGTTTACATCTCTACCAAATTAGAGAGCGCACCCTTCTATCTGATGAAGTGCCTGGGGTTCCTTGCTTTCTTTGAAGAGTTGGCTATTTCCTTGATGATCTGCATTACCTATCATTCCTTTGATCATTGAATATGTCCCTGGAATGATTGTTATCATCATCAAGTGATGTGTCCCTACCATTCAGACACTCCTTCGCATAATGGCCGAACTTATTGCAAGAAAGACATCTGCCTTTCCTTCCACCCTTAGATCTAGACTTCTCATTGAAGTGATCTTTAGGTAGGCCAACAGATGCTTCCACTGCGCCACTCGGATAATATTCTCTGCTTCGACCTCACCCTTGGTGAGTTTGAAGAGGGATGAGGAACCCATTGATCCTTTTGTCCTTTCCCAACTGTCTTCGGTGATTGCTCTTTCACTCTTGCTTGGGCTTTGTCTTCACCTCAGCTCTGATACCATGTTAATTTTAGGTATGTTCTAGGCTCAGAGCAATTTATTTCAATTTTCACAGTTAGCTCAATATCTTTTCCAGATTAGCAATCACATCAGCATTAAAGTAAACTACAGATAGAACATAAACATAAATCGCAGAAGACAAGCCAAGACAAGAGGACAGAAGATGTGGCGCTAGCCAGGGACAAACCCCAATGTGGAGAATCCCTTGATCAATTCTTCTTATATGTTCTTCAATAGTTCAGCGGGAAGAGAGAGAGAGAGAGATAGTACATTTACAACAGAAGTCAACACTTTGACTTATCTAGATAAGAGCATAGATCATCTCTAAGAAGATGATACATGAGATCAATTGAAGACATGTTGCTTCAACTGATTCTCCAAGGTGACTCCTTTACCTATCATTATGCTACATCTCGTCATCATGCTGCACCTCACCGTGCTGCACCACGCTGCACCCATCATCATAATGTTGGACCTCATGACCATACATCATACTGTTGCACCTTATCCTGCACAGTTGTCCCATGTGCCATTGTTGCACAATGTTGCCACAGTTGTCCCATGTGCCATTGTTGTACCATGCTAGCCACTGCTGTCTTATGTGGCATATTGTTGTCCCACTATTAGTGACATAACCATTCCATGTTTGCTTGTTGTCCCATTGTTTTGCTGCTGTCCCATCATAGCTTGCTATACCTTGTTGTTGTCCCAATAGCCTTGCCATACCTTGTTGTTGTCCCATGTGTCTTAGCAGCACCATGTAGCCCAGCTGTCCCATTTACTAGCACTGTTGTCCCTTCAACACTGTTGTTCCAAGTCTGCCTACACTACTGCTTATATTGTGACTGGTTAGGGTATCTGGCAGACCTCACACACCTATCTATCTGTCCACAAACAGCCCTCAAGGACTGCAACACACCTTCATAGTACACCTCCCCTAGCATGATGTTGTTCTGGGCATGTTTGAGCCCTCAAACTCTCCACGTTGTCCCTGTTTTGAGGTTGTTGGGACTGTGGCCTACCACAGTCCCACGTTGTCCCTGTTTTGAGGTTGTTGGGACTGTGGCCTACCACAATCCCACGTTGTCACCTACAACCCACTCAAAACAAGCTTCCCTTACCTTTTTGCTACCCCAAACATACCTGCGTTCATCCTTCTTCAACTCGGCCTCCAAGCTCAACTCCTCAGCGCTCTAACAGCAGCTCGGTTAGACCTTATCTCCCTCGTCCTAGCCTTCTTGTTGCGGCTTCCATATAGTTACCTTTCTCCCTTAGCCGAGTTCCTTGGGCTCCTTTGATGAGCTCTTGTGATGCTTGCTTGGACTGCGGTTAGGGTTGCTTTCTTAGGACTGCGTTAGGGGTGCTTTAGGACAACGTTAGGGCTGCCTTAGCATAGCGTTAGAGCTGCCTTAGCATAGCGTTAGAGCTGCCTTCTAGCACTGTGTTAGGGCTGCCTTCTAGGACTGCACCTAGGGCAGCTTGTTTTCCTCCAACGTCTAGGGCTTCCACTCTTAGATTTCTCTTCCACTAAAACCCAAGACAAGTGGAGAGAAATCAAGATAGAAGTGTGTGTGAAATGACTCTCAAGTCATCTCCTTTTATGCTAAAATGTTAAGCACATGTGGGGTTTATTTGGTTGTTGGCTGACCTTGACGAATTGTCTTATAACACAAATAAATTCGTAACTCCATGAATACTTATCGGAATCGGATGATCTTTAGATCAATCCTCCACCTCTCGATGAGAGGGATCCAAGAAAAATATTAGCTGCCATAAATAAGATGACCCACATGGAGTTTGGCCCTAGTTGCCAATTTTAACAACAAGAGAATTATGCGGTCTCAAAAGAATGTCGGGGAGAAGCGACAAAAGAGAAAGCTCTTTCTCTCTCATTGTGAGGTGAGGTGAAGAGAGCTCGCAACCAACACTGTGAACCAGTGACTCAGAGAAGGGAAACAACTTTGAGGGAAACTCCGAAGTCGGCATGGTCGAGAAAAAAAATAACCACTGCATACAAGGAGCTAGACGAAAATCAGGGCGAGGCAACTTGGTTGCTTCAGAAATGATGGCCCCCGCCCTCCACACAGTGTTAGAATGGTTTGCCTAAACTTGACTCGATCAAGTTACTAGCAATTTTTGGGCTTCAAGTTTATGAGAACCCATAGTTTTGTCCATGGTATTCATGTAGGAATTTACAGGGTAAGTTCCTCAGAAAGAACACCAAAAGGACACCGCTCACAACCAGATCTCAAATCAATACACCAGTATTTTTGACGTGGTTAAAACCCTCAAAGAGGGAAACAGTCCACGGCCTGAGCCAACGCGGCCACTTCAGGCAATTTATTAATCAAAGAATGAAAATTTACATAAGCTTCTCTCATGCACGGATTACCCTACAAATGACCCTCCATGCGCTTTAAATAGAATTCATGGACCAATCGGGTGTCAAGCCACGGATCAAGTGTCGGTAATACCGAGGAGAGAATGAACCGTCGGATCACTACATATCGTGACCGTCGGATTGTAAGTTACAAAATGTACAACGGTAAAGAAACACACTTTACCTAACTCTATACTAGACCAAGTTGTACTTAACTATTTCCTATGTGTCGGAATATCCTAACATCCCCCCTTAAGAACAACTTGGGATAGGATTGAAGGATTTACAAATATGACACAATAGGAGAAGGAAGGAGGCACTAGAGCCTATCCCCCCTTAGTGACAACTTCCTGAACTCCTACCATAAAGCGAAGTTTAGTGAACTTCGCCTCTGTGAGAGCCTTTGTGAAGATGTCTGCAACCTGATCATCTGTTGAACAATATTGTACTTCAGGAACATGGTCATGAATGAGTTTTCTGATGAAGTGCATGTGTAGTTCAATGTGTTTGCTGCGCTGATGTTGGACTGGATCTTTGCATAGCTGAATGGCACTTTGATTATCACACCAAAGTGTAGTCGGATGCTGCTGCTCAAAGCCAAACTCTGATAGGATCTGACGAAGCCACAAGGCTTCCTTACTAGCTTCCACGGCACCACGATACTCTGCTTCTGCTGACGAAAGAGAAATGGCACCCTGTTTCTTACAAGCCCATGTAATAGGTCCTGAACCAAGAGTGAAGACATAACCGGCAGTAGACTTCCGATCATCAGGGTCACCAGCCCAATCAGAATCAGTGAAACCAACCAATAGAGGAGATGCTTTGGCACTGTAATGAATCCCAAACTGAACTGTACCTCGAACATAACAAAGTATTCTTTTAGCTGCTTTCCAATGACTTTCACGGGCGTTTTGCATGAACCGAGCAACAAGGCCAACAACAAAGGAAAGGTCAGGACGAGTATGGGTTAGATACAAAAGTTTTCCTACAAGTTGACGGTATAAGGTAGCATCAACTTCAGGAGAAGTACAAGTGACTGAGAGTTTGACTTCTGACTGAAAGGGAGAAGGGGCTGGCTTACAGTCTTCCATGTGAAAATGACGTAGAATATCACAAGCATACTTGGACTGGGAAAGGGAAATACCCTCCTTGGATTGCAAGACTTGAAGACCGAGAAAATAGTGTAAGTGTCCTAAGTCTGTCATTTCAAATTTCCTTTTGAGGCTAGACTTCACATGGTTTATAAGGTTGGGATCACTACCAGTAAGGATAAGATCATCAACATAAAGAACAAGGATGATAAGAGAGTTGCCCACTTTCTTGGTGTAGACAGTATTGTCAGAATGACACCTAGAAAAGCCAGACTCTAAAAGAAAGCTATCCATTTTGGCATACCAAGCCCGAGGAGCTTGCTTGAGACCATAAAGGGATTTCTTAAGTCGACATACAAGGCTAGAGTCTGTTTGTATGAAGCCAATGGGTTGTTCCATATAGATTTCTTCATGCAAGTCCCCATGCAAGAAGGCAGATTTAACATCCATCTGATGGACTTCCCATTTGAAAGAGGCAGCAAGGGAAAGAACAAGGCGGATAGAGTTCATTTTGGCAACAGGGGAGAAGGTTTCAGTGTAGTCAATGCCTTCAACCTGTGAAAATCCCTTAGCAACAAGACGAGCTTTATGTTTATCAACTTTCCCATCTGGTCCATACTTGGTTCTGTAAACCCATTTGCATCTAACAAGTTTTCGTCCCTTTGGTAAAGGAACAAGATCCCATGTATCATTTGCCAATAATGAATGATATTCTTCATTCATAGCTGCTTCCCAATCTGGATGGCCTGAAGCTTCTGCAAAGGTGTCAGGATCATAATTTACTGGAGCTTGAGCCAGTAAAGAAGAGGCTCTCTCGAACTGAGAACGTGTGCGTCGCTGATCTGTAGGATCACCGGCAAGATCACCTGCTGCATCTCGGGTAGCACGAACCCATTTTGGAAGCTCAGGAGCTGAAGGAGGATCCTGAGATGGAGGGGGAGGATTGTCATCCTCACTTTCATCATCTGAAGAAGAAATGTTTTCAAAGGTAGAAGAGATAGGGAGAGGTGGCACATCCGCCGGACTAGGCTCGCAGGCCGATATATTTTCATCAAATTTTACATCTCTTCTAATGATAACATTTTTGGACTTAAATGGAATAAGTCTATAGCCTTTGACATCTTCAGAATATCCAACAAAAGTACATTTTTCACTCTTAGGTTCTAAATCTTTATGCTTTTCATCTGGAATATGGGCCCACGCTTCACTTCCAAAAACACGAAAGTGACTTACATCTGGTTTGATTGAGCTCCATGCTTCTTCTGGAGTGATATTCTTTAAAGCCTTAGTAGGAGTGCGATTTATTATGTAATTTGCACAGTTAATTGCTTCTGCCCAAAAACTAAGACCAAGTCCTTTAGATTGTAGCATACAATTAGCCATTTCCTTTAAGGTGCGATTCTTCTTTTCAGCTACACCATTTTGTTGTGGAGTATATGGAACAGTATGTTGCATTTGAATTCCATTCTCAGTGCAATAGTTGATGAATGTGTTTTTAACATATTCTCCGCCATTATCAGATCTTAACTTAAGAATTTGATGTCCAGATTGTTTTTCAACAAAGGCCTTGAAGGCCAAAAAAGTGTTAAATACTTCACTCTTGAGTTTTAAGAAGTATACCCAAGTGCGTCTGGAGAAATCATCAATGAAAGTTAAGAAATACTTGCAACCAGAGAATGACACAACTGGAAGTGGACCACATAAATCACTATGCACAAGCTGTAAAGGGGCTGAGGCGTGCCAAGAGGCACGTTTTTCAAAACTGTCCCGATGATGTTTTCCGAGTACACATCCGGAACAAACGCCATCTCTGCAAGATACCATAGGAAGACCTGTCACCATATTTTCTTTACATAGATGCTGAAGGGAGCGATAGTTTAAGTGACCAAATCGCTCATGCCAAAGTTTGCTCACTTCATCGTTATGAGCAACAAATACTGAGGGAAGATTTGATGACCCAAAGTTGTGAAACTTATACAACCTTGTAGAGTCATCAGCAATGCCAGTAGCCAAAATCTGTTTAGGATCTTTTAAGTCCTTGATTACAACATCATGAGGTGAAAATTCAACGATTTTACCTTCACCTGAATGAGTTATCTGATATACAGATAGAAGGTTGCAGGATAAGGTTGGAACACATAATACATCATTAAACTGACCATTGTCTAGATGAACAGTTCCAGTCCCTACAACATTAAGAGATCTATCATCACCAACATAGATATTTTTGGTGTTACAATCATTTAAAGAAGAAAACATGGCTTTGTTTTTGGCCATGTGATAAGAAGCTCCAGAATCAATGAGCCACTCATAAGAATGAGAAGAAGAAGATACATTTAATGCATAGCCAGACCGAGATGCTTGACAACCACATGCAGAAAGTGCCATTCCTGAAGATGAAGTTGAAGTTGAAGATTGTCCCAAATGGATGTTATGCTTCTTCATTGCTGCTTCCAAGGCTTCCATCTTTTTAAAGCATTTTGATTCTAAGTGGCCATCTCGATTACAAAAATTGCAATGTCTATCAGTCTTCTTCCTTTTGTTTTTATTTGTCTTATCATATTGTTGAAATGATTTTTCATTTTGGGGCTGAAATTGCTTAGGACCCTTGTTTGGTTTAGGACCATTCTTTTTAGGATATGACTTCTTAGGATTCTTGGAATTTGGTTGCTGCTGGGCGGCTAATGCTTTCTTGGAAGAGTTTCCAAGATTAAGAAGACCAAGGTGTAAGAGTTTTTCTTGTTCTCTTATTAAAGAATCACAAAAAGAGTCAAAGGAAGGGGCCTTGTAGTCTTTTCCTTGACAAATGAAAGCTTCCCTTGTAGAATGGAAGGTGGAAACAAATACAGAGTAGGCTGGTCCCAACTTAGTAAGGATGGAATAAATAAGGTTACTATCTTCTTTCTTAACCTTAACACCTTCCAAGAGATATCTAAGGGTCTTGAATTTGGACAAGAAATCTTCAATGCAAGAAAAATTATTAGGATCCAATGTAAGCAACTCATTTTCAAGTTGATGAGCTCTAATTTCATTTTTAATCCCAAAAACTTTAGTGATTTGTTCCAATGCTTCATGAGGAGTATCAAGTTCTGCAATATGGAATCTAAGATCAGGAGAAATAGACATCCCTATCAAACCACGTGCTTGATCTTGTCTATTTTCCCATTTTGCAGCCTTGTCTTCATCTTTTGGTTTCTTCTCTTGGCCTGTGGCTATTCTGTAGAGACCTTTACTTCTAAGTAAATCTTCCATGTAGGATATCCATTGGAAGTAGTTAGTGCTGTCAAGAATGACTTGGCATGGACTTTCCATTTTTTAAAAAACTGAAGCTGAAGATGCTGAAAGTAAGTGTTCCAATGGATAGATCTCGAAAAATTAGGCTGGTTTAAAAAAAACGGCTCTGAAAAAGGCTTCCGGATGAAGAAGTTATGGCTTTTTGAAAAAAAGTTGTTGAAGTTGCCGACGAAGTGCGGGAATGTGCGGAAATGAAAAAGTCCGCCCCCACAAAATGGAGACTTGAACCCAAGACCTCTACTCTCTTAAAATAGCTTTGAACCAATTGATCTATACAAAAAATTTGAGAGAGAGAGAGAGGGGGGGCCTTGGGTTGCGTGCTTGCTTTGAGAAAGCTCTTTTTCCCTACAAAACAAAAAACACAAAACCCAACACGGACATGCAAAGAAAACGAACCTTATGGCTCGAAGTTAGCTTTACCCAAAAAACTAAATATTTTCAAAAATTGAACCTTGCGGCTCAAAGTTAGCTTTAGCCGAAAAACGAAATATTTTTCTCAATGTTTCTGATTTTCCGAGATCACACTAAGGTGCAGGGAAAAGAGCATACGCATGAGAAAAATCCTTCCTTTCTGTTTCTGATTTGCCCAGATCGCACAGAGTCGCAGGGCAAAGAGCATACGCAGAAATGAAAGGTATAGATCCGGTTAAAAAAAAGGTAAATAAACCGAAACCGAAATAAGCAGAGAGAAAATAACAGTGAACTGCAAATAAACACTGTATACCTCCAGATCTTAAAAATGACGCAGCTAGGGCTACCGGAAACCTTTTCGCGTGAAACGAAAGCGTTTCCTCACTGGAACAGATGCTCCGAACACAATAGAGCAGTCCTCTCGGCCCGAAAGCAGTCAGAAACAGCAGATCTAGGAAACGGCAGTCGGATGCAGTTCTACCGGCTTCAGATTTGGATCACCAACGGACGCGACCCTCAAATAGCTCCGATACCATGTAGGAATTTACAGGGTAAGTTCCTCAGAAAGAACACCAAAAGGACACCGCTCACAACCAGATCTCAAATCAATACACCAGTATTTTTGACGTGGTTAAAACCCTCAAAGAGGGAAACAGTCCACGGCGTGAGCCAACGCGGCCACTTCAGGCAATTTATTAATCAAAGAATGAAAATTTACATAAGCTTCTCTCATGCACGGATTACCCTACAAATGACCCTCCATGCGCTTTAAATAGAATTCATGGACCAATCGGGTGTCAAGCCACGGATCAAGTGTCGGTAATACCGAGGAGAGAATGAACCGTCGGATCACTACATATCGTGACCGTCGGATTGTAAGTTACAAAATGTACAACGGTAAAGAAACACACTTTACCTAACTCTATACTAGACCAAGTTGTACTTAACTATTTCCTATGTGTCGGAATATCCTAACAATTCATTTCTAATGTAACCTATTTAAAGGTAAAAAGACTCCATGTTAATTGGTCATGGTGAGATTCCAACAACGGTCTCTTTAAACACCACCACTTATTTTGGGTATGATTAACATTAACCTTATACAAGCTAGCTCAGGTCTAAACCACATCCACCCGCAAGTATTTACTACATTGTTCAAAGATTTAGATGACACTAACACGTCATTCATGGTGATTGTGCGAGATGGTGGTTCCCCAAACTCACCACTTCTCACCCCATGCGGTGTTGCTCTAATTAATATTTATTTAAAAAAAACAACTATATAAAATTTTTTACATTAAAATCAATTGATTGATTTTTATTTTTATTCTTAATTTTAGAACTTTAGTATTAAATAGATTTGTCTTTATCTGTAACTTTTTAGAGTTTCACGTAGATTTCTGACCCGAATCGTTGAAAAAAAATGTGGTCAGATTTTCATTTGTGTTGTTTAAACTAGTTTTTGACTATATGTATGGATTCAACACTCTAAAATCCCTTGAGCACTTAGATTGTGTAAAATCCACCCCTCAAACTTGTGATTTCAAAAGATCCCTACTGAATTCTACACAAATTAGATCGGCAGAAAATTTTTCAAAAGTCACACTTAAAAACAACTAGTATTAAATATATAATTTACAAAAATAAATAAATAAAAATAGTTAAATGATTTCCAGGAACAAGTAAAATTACTTGATAAATTATATTATATAGAAGCCCGATCTTAACCCGATTCAACCTGCTAGCGATGCCCTGCGTCTGGTAGGTCGACGCGGGAAAGCCCACGAAAGCCTTGGAAAAGTAAATTGCATGTAGAACGGATTCTATGCCGATCCACCTTTCTCGCGATGCTCTGTATAAGGTAGCTTTATAGGGGGAAGCGGGTTGACTTGGGAAATGGTTACATTTATAAATGGATTCTTAAGACAATATAGATTTTGTCATTCAAATTTATCATTTAAAAATAAATTTTAACAATTTTGGAGATAAAATTTATTTTTAAAAAATTCATTTAAATTATTTAAAAAAATTCATTTAAATTATATTAAAAAATATTCTTTATTTTTGTTAATAAAAATAATAAACATTAAATGTATGTAGGGCAGTTAATTAGCAATAGCCACATAATGAAGTTTTATATAAATAGTAAGACTAGAAATTCAAATTTCTCCCTAAGTATTTAAAAAAATAACATATTAAATTAAGTTTAAATTCAAATTAGCTTTAATATTACATAGAAGTATCTCCAACACTCTGCCTTCTACATGAAATTTGATACCAACTTAAATCTAAAACTGTATACTAATTTAATATTTACACTCCACAGGCCAACTCATTTACACCTGAAAAATAGTATTAAAAAAAAAATCTTAAAAGCGCCTTTGCGCCCTCCCGGCAATTAAAGCCATCGAACGCTCCCAAAAATATCTATGGACAGTCAAATTTGGTAAAAGTGTTTCAACCCAGGTTGAGCACATTTCTACCGAGTGATTGATTTGGAAAATGACACCTAACTCATTACGGGCCACATTACATTGGAATGTGTTCCGTAAATAATATAAAAATCGAAAAAGAAATCTAATTAAAGAGATTATGGACGCACTTTGACGGCCAGATGGCCGTCAACCTGAAACGGAACATCAGTTTCGATCGTTGTAAATATTAATTAATAATATCTGCAAGCCAGCGATGGAAAATTCCATTCTATTCTCATTGGAAGAGGTTGCGAGTTCGAATCACAGGACAAGCAGTCTACAGAGTGTTGCCCATACACACACCGCACACTTCACAGAAAGCATCATACGCCTCGCAATAGTATTAATTTTCGAAACAGCACTCGCATCTGCGTAGATCACCGAACTTCTGCCATTACTCTTTTTTTTTCTGCCATAACGCTTTCTAACATTCTCCAGACCTTAACGAAATGTTTCAAACCTTTAATTCTCACGAAGGAATTAAAAAGTTATAATGGCTGAACAGAAAAATACAGGAATCTTTTAAACGCCATGGGAATTTGCATAATAATATGCTTCCGAGGAATAAAGGAATCAAGAAACCGAAGCGCCTGGAGCACATGTAAGGTGTAAATTTTTGAATTCATTAAAGTAAATGACAGTGAATATCTTGCCTGGAGCGTTCCCGTCGAGGAATAGGGGGAGAAAGAGATAGAGCTCCCTAGTCGAATCCGTGGCCTGTTGCTTTGGAAATTAAAATCTGCCCCCTTTGTCACAGGAAAATAGTGGCAGAGTTGCTCCGTCGCGTCTCGTTCTTCTTCTTTAGCGGCGGTAGAAGACACCGAGCGGCTTGTCGCCAGATTTGGGAATTTTATGAGCTGAGTCCTGAATCTCTGGCTACGGATTGCAGCCATAGCCATATTTATCGATGTTTCTTGTCTGAGCTGAGGAAGTAGTGGAGGTTTGGACGCTGATCTTTGATAATGATGAGATGATGAATGGAAGAATTTATTTATATTGAATCAGTTTGGCTGCAGAGGTCAGTATACAGTTTCGCAGCTTTAGGCCGTGACGATGACGAGCGATTTGGGACAGCTTTAGGCCGTGACAATGGCTGGCGATTTGTGAGGGAATCTTATTTTGGAATTCTGGCCTCGCTAACTTCCAAGTTACAAGGCTGTTGGCGATCCTCCGCGCTACCAGTTTTGTCGTTATTTTGTATAAGCTGTTGACTTTTAATGAACTTAAATCAAAGCAATGCTACATCACTGAAAATAACGGCAACAAATATATAGCCTGCGAATGGCAATTAAATAAGCTAGCCGGATATGCTCACTTTTGGAATACTAACTCCATTTGGGACAGCTTTAGGCTTGGGACAGCTTTAGGCCGTGACAATGGCTGGCGATTTGGGAGGGAATCTTATTTTGGAATTCTGGCATCGCTAACTTCCAAGTTACAAGGCTGTTGGCGATCCTCCGCCCTACCAGTTTTGTCGTCATTTTGTAGATTCTGTTGACTTTTAATGAACTTAAATCAAAGCAATGCTACATCACTGAAAATAACGGCAACAAATATATAGCCTGCGAATGGCAATTAAATAAGCTAGCTGTAGATGCTCACTTTTGGAATCCTGGTTTGTTAACTTTTAAGGGTGGGTATATATAGTCTCAGTTTATTTAATGTTATTGGCCGGTTAGTTATTTTTCGCTGAAAAATACTAACCTGCCGATAAACATTCAGGCTGTATATATTCACAATATATTTTTTACCCACCTTATATTCATTACCTACCAACACAGCAGTTTCATTGTGTTACGGAACTTGTGCAACCATACGGCTTCTATCCGTTTTGTGTCTTTTCAAATTCTCTGACCAGTAATGTCGAATCAATCAATGCCAAAAAAGCAGTTTCCCTTCTTTCTAAAATTTTATTACTATTTTATCTATTTAGGCAGTGATGAAAATTTAAGGAAAAATATTTGAAAAAATATATATATATTTTATAAAGGAAAAATTAGACATTTTAAATAGAAGCTCCTTAAAACATAATAATAATAATAATTAAAATTAAATTTTAAATAGAAGCCCCTTAAAACATAATAATAATAATTAAATTTTAGGAATGTATTATATTAATTTTATTTTACTAATAAGTTTGTTTTTAATTTTGTATTTGGTTGTTTCTTTATCAAATATTTTTACAAATTACCTCAAAGTTTTATATTAAAATATTTATTTTATTGTGGTGGTTTTTTCTTCTCTGTTTCAAAGTTGCCCAGCAAAAGGGCCATCGGTGGGAAAAGGCCAAGACAGGTTTGCCTCCTTGCTTCCCTATCCCCATGTGCTGTTTGCTTATGCTTTGGGGTATATCTTGGAGGTTGCGAGGGCTGAAAGAAGGATCATAGGCTTGTCTCTTCCTAATGCTTACGGGGTGAATGGACATTGTTTTCAAGGTGAAAATTTGATTTCTTGCCAAATTATCCATAATGTTCAAGCTTATTACAGGAGAGGAATTCATGTGATTCGACCCGTTGAATCCCTAGAGCACCATGGCATAAGCAACAACGTAGAAGACCATAAGCCCAATGTAAACGATCTAAGAAATATAAATCATGGGAACATGGTAATAACTGATGGGTAGTATTCATAAAGTTTTGGGTTTTGGGTATTATAGGTAAAAAGTTTTGGGTATTATAGGTAGGGTGGCGTTCATTAAGGATTGTTTTTGGATATTTAGTTGTTTGGTTTTTTTAAAGGTTTGGATTTGAAGGTGGGTTGTTTATTATCAAGAGCGGATTTAATGGGGTGAATTTGTATGTATTATGGGATTGAAGGTTTCATATCTTGTTATTGGGAGCTCACTCCAGCTTCTATATTGGAAGAGCTCACCAAAATGGAAGGGGAAGTCTTTTTCTCATTGAGCCTTTCTTTGCTTCTATATTGGAAGAGCTCACCAAAATGGAAGGGGAAGTCTTTTTCTCATTGAACCTCTCTTACCTCTCTTTTAAATACAGAGGCTTCAACTGAATGGGTAAATTAGATCCTTGATATTGGTCATACAAGAGGGCAATTTAAATAGTATATGCATACAATTGATCTTTATTGGAAAATGACATTTTTTTATGGGTCGGACTATCCTAGATCATCATGAATCCCACATGGACATCCTTCAATCTCTTGAGCACTTGCACAAACATTCAAGGGAGGACGAAGAAGATTGAGCATCACATTAGCACTCCCCAGGGGCACAATAGACTTCAAACTTCAACAGACCCTACAACACCCTCCCAGTTGCATGATTAGACTCTATGGCATGATTATGATATGGTTATGGTTTGTAATCGCATATTTGTAACTTTTTTTATACAATGTTAGTTAGGCAAGTTAGATATAGTCTGATTACCTTTATACCTTTAAGTTTTAGTTGACTCTCTCCTTCTCAAAGAGAGTATATTTTTGAAACTGGTCCAGATTCCCAAGCTACTATGTATTTCCAAATTTTTCAAAATAATAAAATTCAACCAAAAAAACTATAATCACTCTTCACTCATAAAACAATTAAAAACTAAATATTTAATATATCTAAATAAAATATTAAATATTTAATTATTTAAAATATTTTTTGTGTTTTTTATATTTTTCATTAATTATTTAAAATATTTTTTGTTTTTTTATATTTTTCATTAATCATTTTTTAAATACTATTCTAAATATTTTTTCCCAATTTCACTCCTTACTCCACCAAAAATATTTTTGTAAAAAAAGAAAATAGAACTCATAAAACTTATATGTAGATATAGAGAATTTTAACCAGTCAATTAATTTTAAAAAATCAAAATCATTTTTTTATAATTTCATTAATATTATAAAATAAAAATAATTAATATTTAAATTATATTAAATTTAAATTATATTAAATTTAAATTATATTAATAAATAAAATTTATTAATTCAAATAATAATAAAATTTTTAAGATATGTAATATGAATATATAACAAATATAATATTATTGGACAAAGAGGCATTTTAGAGATTAATACGAGGGAAAATATAATACTTACATTAAGAGATAGTAATAAAAAAAAATAAATCAATGTTCATCATAAATAAAATCTTCAATTTAATATTATTGATATTAAATAAAATTTTCAATTTAATGTGATTGATATTACATGATGTATAATTTATTTTAGATGACATATAATGTTTAATACAAAAATATATTAAGAACATAAAAATATTTTAATAAATCATAAATAAATATTTCAATAATCATATTAAATAAGATAACTTCATATATTTCAATCTTTATATTAAATAACATAATTTTATATTTCAAATATGATTATTATTTATATTTTTAGAAATCAAAATATAATTCTCATTTATAATATAATATAATATTTTATTTGGAATCATTTTCCAAAATATACACATATATATATATATATATATATATATATAAAACTTTCGTTTATATTTTTATAACAATAAAAAAAATATAATCATTATCTATATACACCCTTAGTTTATACTATAATATATTATTATTATAATATAAATCATATTCTAAAATAAACATCTATTTATACAATTAAAAATATTACTTACCTAAATATAATTAAATTACAATTAATTATTATAATATTTTATATATTTTATTTTAATATTAGATTCTATTGTTTTCCAATATAACATCTATAACTCTTATTTATGATTTATAA
Organism: Pinus tabuliformis; assembly: GCA_031772625.1. NCBI lineage: Eukaryota > Viridiplantae > Streptophyta > Pinopsida > Pinales > Pinaceae > Pinus > Pinus tabuliformis. Next base: position 1,437,217,956 of record CM062818.1, on the reverse strand, counting down.
TATTATAATATTATATTATAAACCATATTTCAAAATAAATATCTATCTATATAATTAAAAATACTTCCTACTTAAATATGATTAAATTATAATATTTTATATATTTTTATTTTAATATTATAATTATGTTTCAAATATAAATCTCATTTATCTTTTTATAAATAAAAATATAACTCTCATTTATATAAATGATTTATTTTATAATATAATATTATAAACCATATTTCAAAATAAACACCTATGTATGTAACCAACATAGATATATGGTAATTCTAGATGGGGATCCAAATTTCTTATAATTAAGACATTTATTAGTGTGTTGCTCAAAACTAGCATAGATCAAAAGAAGATTGCATCTTCAGAAGAAGAAGATCACACTCAAAAAGAAGATTGCTTCTTGAGAAATTTGATTCCTTTCAACTCTTTGTAGATCAGAAGTTAAGATGAATTATTAATACTACATAACTTAATATTATAGTCTTTATTAAATTACCAATAATTATAATTAAAATAAATTACAATATTAATAATAAATAAAAATATCACCATATTTAAAAATATATATAATATAGATAACACATAACTTAATATTAATAATAATGTTGTTAATAACAATAGTTTAAAACCTAATTACATGATGATGGTGGTGGTGGTGGTTAACATCCTCAAAGACCAATATGGTCTATTGGACCTTAACAAGGTAAGTGATTAACCGGGGTTCTTTAATATTTTTTCTATGATCGAAAAGAAGTGAGAAAAACGTTTTGAGATCATTGTAGATTTGTTGATTTAACAAGTCATGAAGGTTGGTAGTGTGACAAATGTTTTGAAAAGGAAAACAAAAGTGAGCAAGGGTCGAGCAATCCAAGAGAAAGTGCATTTCATCTTCAACACTCTTAGTATCACAAAGGGGGCATATTCTTTCATCCTAAGGTGTTTCCGGAATAAACCAATGCCTGGTTTCACTTCGAAGCTCACGAGAATTATTTCTTATCTTAGCAATGTTCATTTTCTTCTTTTCATTGGTCAAGACAGAAAGATAAAGAAAGAGTGGGTTTGATCACCTCCTCATAATATCTTAACTTCGTTTACCCTCTAACTCCTTATCCTCCCACATCTTATCCTTAAATTTGGAGGTAATAGTGTTTTTAATGTCATCTTTATTCTTCAAGATGATCTCCTCCTTTATCCCCCACTAGTCAAGCCAAGATTGAGCATCTTTATGTCAACATCACTTGAGCTAGAGGTGGGGGTTTTGACTAGAGTTGAGGCAATTTTGTGGAGTCTCTTCCATGTTGTACAACCTCCTCTTGTACATAAAATACCTAAACATTGCCATTGTTTCAATGGGAGAGAGGCTAGTTTCAATCAAGAGAATAGGGTAGGGAGTATTTCCTTTCATCTTGAGGTTGTAGATTATAAATTTCTTTTGGATCATCTCAATCTTTTTTCATGATTGTCTAGATATACTGCAGCCCCAAACCTCACATTCATAGAAAATAACAAGGGTGAGGTGAGTCTCAAAGAGGATTTTTTTTTACTCCAAACCCCAAGGTCAGCCGACTTACAATTGTTTTTAAGCTCATAGTAAGTTTTCCATCCTCCTATTATCCTTTTCTCAATGCTATAATTCTAGTTGAGCTAATGGTGAATGTCCATACCTAAGTATTTGTATGAGGAAACCTTCTCCAAGTAATTATTATCATAATTGATCCTCTTGGATTTAATTATCATGAATTTAGTCTTGTCACTGTATTAAAAGTCATACCCAACTTGGAGCAGTAATCGTAGAGGATTCTAAGTTGCTTGGTGAGATCATCGGGGCTTCTGGCAAGAAGAACGATATTGTCAGCATAAAGGAGAAGAGTAATGACTATACTAGCAAGTTCTGGTTGCATCCTAGAGCTTCAAAACACTCTTCTAGCTTATCAATGTAAACGCCAAAAAGGGTAGGGGATAGGGGACATCCTTGCTTAAATTTGATATTGCATTTAATCTCCTTAGACCAATCCTTGGTGGTCTTAAGCTTAGCAATAACATTCTCATATAACCTAGTTACAACAACCCTCAGCTCGACAAGAACCATTATCTCACCTAGCCTTTGTTGAAAAGTGTAACTAGGTTCGGTCTTCATAATGACATGTGTAAATTTTGATTTTATGTAATTGATGAAAAGCTGAAAATAAATTATTTTTGTAGTACTTGAATCATGGGTTTCATGAACAAGAAATTTTATTTTAGTTAAGGTTCCCATTGTGAACCTTTAGGTTTTGTCATCTAAGTCAATTTGAGTCAATGTCATGTATGAAGGACCCTTCTTAGGCATGTTACATTTTTGTATGAGCAATTAAATGTATAAGAAGGCCCTCCAAGACCAAGTAAAGACAACTACAAGATGGAATAAATTAGCTCCTCCAAAAGACATGTCTCTCACCGTCACTCAAATCGGCCTAATTTGACTGGGAAATAACTGTAAATAAGGCAGCTCGGCCTCATTTCATGACAAGAATTTCAGTCAAGATCAAGCTGAAATAAGAAGTGTGAAATTCACTTGGAAAGGAGTCTAATCATCAACGAAGAAGGAGAGAAGGAGAGCGAAGTCTTTGGCATCTTTTCTGATATGCTTTAGGACTATCTCTTGTCACACGTGCGAAAAAAGGAGGTTGCATCTGTTGGAGAAGAAACTGAAACGAACCGAGATCTGCAAGATCACTTGTGAAGTTAGTTCAGCAAGTCGAGTTGGAGAAGTTAGCTATTCAGTCCAAGCGAAGAAGGTTAAGGGATTAGATCATCGTATATCTCTCTCATGAATGTTGCAACTAGAGTTTCTAAGGAGACTGAAACAAGGCGCAGATTTGAAGCAAAAGGAAGCCGAAGTTGAAGGGTAGTTGAGAAGAAGGAAGGAACATAACTTTGACTATTGTTTACTAAAGAAAGAAGGATCTTGTCAAAGAAGCCTTGTGTCTTGGTCTTGGAGTGGAAAATAGGCCAAGGGTCTTAGTCTTGGTATTCGTCATTTGAAGTCTCTATAAGAAGAAGAATTTGTTCGGGTTTTCCTCTCAAGTGGGAGAGGTTTTGGCCTTGGTTGGTAACCTATATTTTGTATCTCTTGTCTATTTATGGTTAATGCATTGGTAGTTGTTTGATGGAGAATAACACTATACTAACATAAGTAAAAGAAGATCCTAATCTAAGAAGTAAAAAGCATTCACAAGTAGTTATCATTAATAAACAAATCACCTAATCTTGATGCCCTAGATTTCTCAAAAAGCCTTTTCCATAATTTCTTCTAAGGGATAGTGTCAAAAGTTTTTCTAAAGTCAACAAAGCAACAAAATAGATCAATTTTGCTATTGCAACGCTCCTCAACAATGGTCCTAAGAGTAACAAGGTGGTCAATAGTTGATTGATGTAGGTTCTAAAACCTGCTTGCCCTTTAGCCCTTTTACCATGAATTTCAAGCCAGATGCTAATCTTCTTTTCCAAAATGAGCCCATACAATTTGACTAAAATATAGCTAATAATGATAGTTCTATAGTTAGAGGGGGCGTTATTATCCCCACTTTTAAAGATAGGCACAATAAGGCTTTGCATCCAAGGCTTAAGGAAGCCATGTTTCACGGCCAAATTGAGGAGTTTGTGTATATGAGGGATGATGATAGACCTTCTCATTTTGAAAATTTCGGCTTGGTAACCTTCAATATCTCTAGCTTTCCCATTAGCAAGCTTCTTAATAACAAATAAATATTAATAATATCATAATTATTAAAAATAACAATACATAACCTAATAATATTAATTGTCTTTAACAATAATAATAATACATAACTTTTTAATAATTATAATGAGAATAATAAAATAAAATAAAGATAACATATTCCAAATATTAAATAAATAATAATTACTTATCTTATTATAATAAATTTTGATTCTTAACTTAGGTGCTCCATTATAATAGTATATTAATCTTTCTATAGTATCATAATATTAATTTTGAATATTTATTTCTCTATTTTAGATTACTTATAAATTATAATAATAATACTTAATAATTATAATATTTTCACATAGATCTATGTTAATTATTACTCTATCAAATTTCTTGAGGTGCAAATTTTTTAAAGTGTAAAATTTGAAAGAAAAAAAATTACACATCAAGAGATTTAATGTCTCTACATGATTAATAATTTCCTCTATTAACATACATTTATATTGATTATGTTAAAATAATGATAAACTAATTTTCATCATCAAATATCATTTAATGAATCACTATTCATATAAAATGCACATTACATTATTGCTTTTAAAACTATTTAATTAATTTTTTTATTTTTTTTAATTATTAGAAGTTTATAATATTTAATTAATACAAAATATTAATATTGAAATACAGATTAATATCATTTTTAAAATTTATTTATTCATTATATTTTATTTATTTAATATAAGATTTAAATAATAATAATTTGTTATATATTAGCAATTATATATAAGTGTAGTTTAATTCATAATTTTAAATTTAAGTTTTTAAAATTTTTTGTCTAGTTTTGATTAAAACTGACAAAAAAAAATATGGTGAAAAAAAGTCATTTTATTTATAAATTAAATTACGACTATTTCTTTATTTTTTTATATGTTCTGTCTATATAATTTTATTAAAGTAATGTTTTATTTTTCATAATTTTTCTAATTGTTTTAAATTATATCATCAAAAATAATATCACTAATAAAATTACATTAATAAATATAATTGATATAAATCATAATCGTCAATATATTTAAATTATAAAAAACTAAAAAATATATTACTAAATTATGTATTTATGAAACTGGAACTAGTATTAATTTGAGATATTGACAACATTATATTGAAATTGATATATGTATTTTAATATGGATATTAATAATAATCACATATTTTGAAAACTAAATGATATGGGATGAAATAAAATAATTTAAAATTTAAGAAATTAATAACATTATGGTAAAAGAAACGAAAAAATTACAAATTAGTTTTTTTTTTTTTTAATTATGATTATTTTTTTTAAATGTTTCAATTTCACTATTAATAATGATTGATTTTAAATTTAAGAAATTAATAACATTATAATAAAAGGAAAAAAAATTACAAATTAGTTTTTTCCTTTAACCATGACTATTTTTTTTTTTAAATGTTTCGATTTCATTATTAATAATGATTGTGTTTTTTTTAATTAAAAAATATTTGATTAAAAATATAATTTTGAATTAACATTATATTAGAATAAGTGATTTTTTTATATATAAATTAGTAATAAATTAGTTTTGTTAAAGTTTATTTATTTATTTATATTTATGATTTTTTTATATATTTTATGATCTAAGGTTTATTTGTAAATTCTCCACAATTTAAGTGTTGTGAGAGTTTTTTTAGGGTTTTGAATTCAAATATATAGTAAAAGCCTCATTTTAAACAACAAAAATTAAGATTTAACCCGAAATATTTTTGTCGAATTTTGGCCAAAAACTTTAAAGCATAGGCCAAAAACTTTAAAGCATAGTATTAGTATGTTCAGACAATGCATTAGTTTTTGTCCATAATCCAATATTACTTACTTTTTAACACCATTCAGAGCTCCCTTAGAACTATCAAAGACTGGACGACTTAGAAACATGAAAGGCGTTTACTTTATCCCATGCTCATGTGGGACGCCCTATATTGGAGAGACTGGTCTCTCCATCAATTAGAGACCTAAAAACATGAAAGACGTTTACTTAATCCCATGCTCATGTGGGACGCCCTATATTGGAGAGGCAGGTCTCTCCATCAATTAGAGAATTTAGGAGCTTAAAACTGACATAAAATATAATAGGCCCTGCTCCTTAGCTCCAGCTAAGTATGCTAAGAAAACTAAACACCACGTATGTATTGAGGATCCCCAGGTCTTTGCTAAGATTGATCACTTACATCATATGAAGTTGAGGGAAGCCAACGAAAATAAGAAACAAACAAACAATCTTAACAAAGACGATAGTTGGAAATTAAGTAGCAATGGGATTCCTATCCTTTCTTCTTTAATGCCTTTGATTTGTCCCATTTTTTTCGTCATTTTTCTTCTTCATTCTCTTATTTCTTCTTTTATATCTTCTTATCTTTATTTATTTATTTATTTTATATTCGTATTGTCTGCCTATTCCTAGAACATAATTCATAGTTCTATATAAAATAAAATATATTTTAATAAAAAATAGAATATATATATATATATATATATATATTTCAGGTTCCTCGGTCTAATATTTTATTTTATTATTTTGATTATTTACTTCGTAAGTATTCTATTAAACATTAAGTTTGTATTATATTAATAATTAGATTTATTCATATTTAATATATTTTAATAATGATTAAATTTTAACAAATATCAGTACGTTAATAAAATAGTATTATTATATTAATTTGATTATTTATTTGGTAAATAATTTATATTGAATTTGTATTACATTTTTATGAGGGCGAAATGTTAATAACTAGATTTGTTAATTTTATTAATATATTTTAATAAATATGAAATTTTATAAAATATCAATGATTCTTTTTAACAATCTAATTTTTCTAATTTTGTTTTTTTAACATTGTGTATTTGTATTATTTGATCCCCCAGATAAATCATATTTTTCTTCTTTAAACATTATGTATCTCTATTATTTAATTTCCTAGATAAATCAGATTTTTCATCTTTGTCTTGATGATAAACTACAGAGATAGGAGTTGTTAGATATTGACAAGGCCCTCGCATCTCTCCATTACCAAATGGATTCACACTCCTCGTCAGTTGAGGTGCAAAATGAAATGCGTGCACTTGAACTGAAAAAGAAAAAGATCCTTCAGCAAATGGGGAAAACTTGGCGTCTAAAGAGGCGCGCTATATGGATCCGGGAGGGAGATAAGAATACTAAGTTCTTCTACCGTTTTTCTAACCATAGAAGGAAGGTAAATACCATATGGGAGATATAAGATGTTGAAGGGAAGTGTTACCGCACACAACAGGAGATCACAAATCTTGCGGTCACACACTTTGAACAAGCCTACACTCACAGGGAACATGAATGCAGGGAGGAACAAGTATGGGGGGTTAGTGAATACCCAAGGATGCTTGGAGGCGAACTTGGAGCTGTACAAGGCTGTCATGGTGGAGGAGATACTACAGGTTATAAAAACGCTGAAGGGAGACAAAATTCCCAGACTGGATGGCTGGATGGTTGAACTTTTTGTACATTTCTATGATATTTTGCAGGAGAACCTTCTAAACATGGTGGAAGAGACAAGACTTCAGGGTTTCTTCATCCTCATATTAATTCTACATTCATTGCCTTCATCCCGAAGAAGGCAACGATGTCCACCTTCTCTGACTTCCGCCCTATTTATCTCTGCAATCTTATCTATAAGATTATCTCAAAGACAATTGCCACCAGAATGAAGTTGATATTATCAAAGTATATATCCCCGGAACAATATGGCTTCCTACAGAACATACAAATTCAAGATGTTGTGGCCATAACTCAGGTGTGGCTGCACTCAATTCATGAAAAAAAATGAATGTTGTTGTTATGAAGGTTGATCTCAAAAAGGCATACGATTGTTTAGATTGGGAATATCTCCAGATGGTTCTACACAAAATTGGGATTCGGCCCAATGCAGTTGAATGGATTATGGCATGCATCACTAACGTCAGGTACGCAGTGGTTATAAATGGATATCCATCACATTTTTTCAGGGTTGGGAGGGGTCTTAGACAGGGCTGTTCCCTCTCCCCCCTCTTATTTATTCTTGCTATGGACTGTTTACGTCTACATATTAAAAAAGCGGTGGCGGAAGGTCGTTTTAATGCATTACAAATAAGTAATCAAATCCCTGTATCCCATAGTTTTTTAGTGGACGATATTCTGATAATGGGCATGATTAACAGATATAAATGGCTCACATTATCACAAATTTTCAAAAATTTTGGACGGGCCACAAGTCTCTTTATGAATGATCTCAAATCCTCTATTTTATATGGCACATGTAATTTAGAGGACATTGCATATATATAGAGAAATTTTGGGGTGGGTGCAGATCCACTAGCTGTGGATATGAAATATCTTGGATATCACTTAAAGCCATGTAAATACAAGAACATCAATTGGATGTGGCTGGTCGATCAATTTCATAAGATAATCGGGGATTGGGAATTCTGGTGCCTCTCACTGGGAGGTCGTATTAGCCTCACCTAGTCTGTGCTCACCCAACAGGCTGTCTATTGGGCTCACTTATTTCACCTCCCACAGCTCATTATAAACTCTCTTAGTCACATTATGGCACACTACATTTGGTCAGGGGCTGCAAAAAACTACAAATGCCACCTTGTCAAATTGGAGAAGATTACCAGACCAAAAAAGCTTGGAGGATGGGGCATAATAAATCTTAGGCATTTTGGTTGGGCATTGTTGTTAAAGTCGTTATGGCGGGGTATTTTTGGAGAAGGAATATGGGGTAATTTGATATGTTACAAATACCTCAAGAACAAATATTTTATATGCTGGATGCGCCAGGGATCCATTTGTATCACAACGAGATCGAAGATATGGCGTAGTTTTAACAGGATTAAAAACATTTTTTTGCAAAATTTAAGCTGGCAATTTGGTACTGGACATCGGATTATAATAGGAGGGTATTGGATCCTGGGTATGAGCACGTAAGAAATCATATATATAGATTTATTGAATCTTTTCAACAGCAGAGGCATCTTCTTCTAGAACCAAGTTATCCAAGAATGGCTTGGTAGCATATCGATTTGGAAGGATCCTAATCAGCTGGAGCTAATTGGACAATTGGAACTGGAATGGGAGCGAATCACAGATAAGATGAGAAGTGCTAGTTTTTTCCATAACGGTAGGGGCGATCGGATCACTTGGGTGGGAAAGAGAAATTTTTTTGGGGAGATTGAGGTAGAGGATATTTATTTCAACTTATGCACGATGGAGCAACAACTCATTGAAAGATGTTGGTTTTACAAATTTTGGAGTACGAAAATGCCCACCAAGTTCATCATGTTCCTGTGGTTGTCATGGTGAAATAAAAACCTTACCTGGGGCAACCTACAAAAGAGAAATCGACAAGGTCTGGGGATCTGCTACCTATGTTGGAATGAGAGGGAAGATAACAGTGACCTATTTCTGGAATGTCCTGTTTCTGTCCACATATGGAAACATTTTTCTGCTAATATGAACATTCCATATGTCCAATACAATAATATTGTTGATTGTTTCAAATGGTGGAGCATTCAATGTTCCAGATGGAGGATGCTTTCCTTGGAATTTTTCTGGGAGATTTGGAAATGGTGCAATCAATGTATCTTTGGGAATGTTAAGGTGAAAGAAGAAATGGTAATTGCTCACATAAATTAATGGCTCAGTGTTGATAAAGACAATGACATCCCGCACAAGGATAAGGCTGACAAGGGGGTGGCTCCAAGCATTGCTTACCCAGCGGGCTTTTTGGATGGGGCATCACAAGGAGGGAGGTGCAGCTGTGGCTTTTGGATAAAGTTCTCTGAAGACCAAGAGTATTGGATACACTAGTATGCGGGAGAGGGATCGAGCATGAAAGCAGAAGCCATCGCTTTGTGGGGATTACTTTGGTTCACAAAATACATGGACATCCCTCACATGCATATCTATGGGGATTCCCGGTGCATCATTGATCATATCATTGGAAAAAATAAGATTCAACAGAATACACTACAAGGTTGGCTATGTCGGATTGAAAAGCTATGGGCCACATTCCAAGAATCCACTCTACAACATATTAGTCGGGACTACAATCAGAATGCATATAGGATGTCAAAGAAGGGCTTGTTGGATACAACAGAAGTACTGCGCATCCAAATAAAAATGATGACAAATACTATAGAAGTTGGATGCCTCCTCCTACCTGGGTAGAACACACTCTCTACTGATTCAAGTGAAGAACATGGCCATATGAGATAAGTATATGTTTATATGCATTTGCTCTTCCCTTTTTGTATATGGTATATATGTAAACAATGACACACTGTGCTTCCGCATATAGTTGACAATGTTGGATATTTACACTTCTTGGTATATATTAGTGTCATATTGTATTGTAAATAGTATGTGGAATATGGGGCTAGATAACCATGCTAAATCTAGATAGGATTCTGGAACAAGGTGGCTACGCTAGCCCTATTTTCTGAATTATGTATTGTTTTATATAATACAAAACAGACATTTTTTTGTTGCTGAAAAAAAAAAAAAAAAATAAAAAAAAATATAAAATAAATAAATAAATAAAATGGCTATCAGAGTATGCGTCTAACAGAATTTGCAGCTAACAGATATATATATATATATATATATATCAAATTAGTAATATGTTATGAAACTAGCTCACAAAAAGATAGAAAAGATAGATCAATGCCTTAGAAATAAGCCTCTTCGAGGGAGAAACCTCCTTTACATTACACAAATGAACAATTCTTAGATGATTCAAATGATAAAACCTCCTTTCCTATAGGAGTCTAAGGGGTCACAATATAACCAAAGCCGACCTAATAATAATAATATAAGGGCACAAAAATAATAATAGTGGGATTCTGTGGGGCACAATAATAACAATATGGGGACAATAGGGGCACAACAATAACAATAAGGGATACAATGACAATCGTAATGGGGGAATCACTAGTATTATAGGGACCTAACATGCCCTCTCCTTCAAAAAAGTGTTGTCCTCAACGCTTGAGTAGTTATGGAAGCTTCTGTATAAATTTCTCATCCTCCCATATGGAATCTTCAACGGGTAAGTTCTTCCACTTGATGAGATACTCTGAAATTGATCGATTTCATAGCTGTTGATTTCTTGTTTCTTTGACTGCTTCAGGTTCCAATATGATTTTTCCTTCCTCATCAAGTTCTGGCAATATTGTTTGAACTGGAAGCTTGTCACCTGTAACCTTCTTTAAGCATGATACATGGAAAACTGGGTGCACTCGGGAAGCTACATGAAGCTTCAATTTGTATGCCATAGTACCTATCTTTTGCAATACCTTGTACGGACCATAATACTTTGGTGATAATTTATTATCCTTCTTAGGTTTCTTGAAGGACATTTGTTTATATGGTTGTAACCGTAGGAATACCTAATCACCTACATTAAAACTTCTTTCATTGTGATGTTGATCTGCCTGCTGTTTCATTCTATTCTGCGCCAAGGTGAGGTTATCCCTTAAGAGTTGGAGAACTTGTTGCTGATGCTCGATGTGATCTTCCACTACTTGAACCTTAGAATTTTCTCTTAAATATGATGTGATGGATGGTAGATGATATCCATCAAGTGCCATAAATGGGGCCATTTTTGTTGCAGTATGGAAGGAAGTATTATACCACCATTCAGCCAGAGGCAACCATTTGACCCATTGTGTTTATTTATCAGATACAAAGCAACGAAGATATCTTTCGAAACATTTGTTTACTATCTTAGTTTACCCATCAGATTGAGGATGATAAGATGAGCTATGAGCTAACTGAGTACCAAGACAAGAAAATAATCTTGTCCAACAATTTCCAGTGAAAATGGGATCTCTATCGCTTACAATAATCTTTGGGTTTCCATGTAGTTTTTGCATTGTTTCCATAAATGCAATAGAACTGTACTCGCTTTAAATGGATGAGATAATGCACAAAAGTGTGCATACTTGGTAAGTCTGTCAACTACCACCATGATAACACTCTTTCCTTCGGACTTGGGTAAACCTGTGATAAAATCCATTAAAACCTCCTCCGAATGTTGGCTTGGAATGGATAAAGGTTGTAATAGTCCTGAGGTATTAATTGTTTCAACTTTATTTTATTGGCAAACCAAACATTTTGCCACAAACTTTTGAATATCCGATTTAATGCCATCCCAAAAAATTCCTTCTTAACCCTGTGGTAGGTTTTTAGAAATCCTGAGTGCCCTCCTAAGGGAGAGGTGTGCAATTCCCTAAGAATCTTTTGTTTGAGTTGTGACTTCTTACATAGGTATAACCGATCCTTGTACCATAACGAATCATTTTTCCAGCTAAATGTATCATATGTACTAGGATCTTGTTGTATCTTTTGAATGAGTGCCCACACTTCCTCGTCATTCTTCCATTCATCCCTTGCTTCATTTATCCAATTTGGTTGGATAATAGAAATGGTGCAAATAAATGCTTCCACATCCTCATCCTTTCTTAAGAGTGCATCTGCCACAACATTTTGCTTCCCTTTTTTGTAGATGATTTCAAAGTCATAACCCAACATCTTTGTGACCCATTTTTGTTGCTCTTCTGAAGATAATATTTGTTCTAAAAAGTATTTAAGACTATCATGATCTGTTTTTACCTTGAAGTGTCTTCCCATTAGATAGGGTCGTCATTTCTTAAGTGCATGTAGTATTGCCAACATTTCCTTCTCATAAATAGCTTTGTGTAAATACTTTCATTTGATTGGACGACTTTCAAAAGCAATGGGTCTTTCTTCTTGCATTAAAACAACACCAATTCCATTTCTTGAGGAATCACATTCCACAATAAAGGTTTTTGTGAAGTCTGGTGTAGCTAAGACTGGTGCTTGACACATTGCCTCTTTAAGATATTTAAAGGCCTTCGTTGTTTCTAGAGTCCATGAAAATGCATCTTTCTTCAATAATGTTGTTAGAGGTGCTGCTATTCTCCCATAATTCTTAACAAACTTGCGATAATACCCTGTCAACCCGAGAAATCCTCGTAGATGCTTTATGGATGTGGGGATGTTCCATTCCTTAATGGTTTTAATTTTGCTAGGGTCTACCTTAACACCTTCATGAGATACAATATGACCCAGATATTCCACCTCTTGTACTCGAAAGAAACATTTGGAGATTTTTGCGTATAATTATTTCTCCTCCAATAGTTTGAGCACCATGTCGACATGTTGGACATGATCCTTCCAAGACTTGCCGTAGATTAGTATATCATCAAAAAATACTAACACAAATTTTCTAAGGAAGGGTTTGAAAATGGAATTCATCAAACCTTGAAATGTAGAAGGTGCATTAGTAAGGCCAAAAGGCATGACCAAAAATTCATAATGACCCTCATGAGTTCTAAATGTTGTTTTTGGAATGTCTTCAGTCTTCATTCTGATTTGATGATATCTTGAACGAAGATCCAACTTGGTGAAGTAAATTGATCCATGTAATTCATCCAATAATTCATCAATGACAAGAATGGGAAATTTATCTTTAATAGTGAGCTTGTTGAGCTCCCTATAATATGGACACATGCGCCATGATCCATCCTTCTTGTGAACCAATACTACTGAAGTAGAGAAAGAACTTTGACTAGGTTGAATTATACCAGCCTTTAGCATTTCTGCAAACATACGTTCAATTTCACTCTTTTGGACATAGGGATATCTGTAAGGCCTGATGTTTGGAGGAACACTTCCTGGAATCAAATTAATAACATGATCATGATCACGAATAGGTGGGAGGCCTTTGGGAGTCTCAAATACCTTGGAATGATTGTCCAATACTTTTGGGGATATGGAGAAATGGATGATTTCGCTGTGGGAACCTCTAGTGAACATAATTGTGCAATTATGCCTTGTTTTTCTTTCTTTAGAAGCTTTGTCATTCCGTTAGAGCTGATTATCTTTCCCGGATTCCCTGCGATACCCCTTAATTCAACTTCCTTTCCTTTTGAAGAGAATTTCATGAAAAGTTCTTGAAAATTAAAAGCTATTGTACCCAAGGATTGTAGCCATTGGACTCCTAGTACAACATTAACACCACCCATTGGAATGGAAAGCATTGGGCTATTCAATACATATTGTCCCATGGATAGCTTGATATTATGGCACTTTCCTTAGCAATTTATGGTTCCTCCACTTGCAACCATCACTTGACACTTTGGTGTTGGATATAGGAAGCAATTCAATTCCTTGGCTATCTTACAATGAATAAAATTACGGGTACTTCCCGAATCAATCAACACTATTACCTTTTTTTCTTGATATGCCCTTCTATCTTGATAGTTTGAGGAGTGGTAATTCTAGCCAATGCATTACAAGATATGGTCGGATTCATTTCTTCTTTTTCTTGGGGTTGTTCCTGGTGTATATCCTCTTCTTTTGACGTTTCTTGTTCATTTTCTTCCTCCTCTTCACAATCTATGTAAAATAATTTCTTCTCGGCACACTTATGACCTTTAGTGTATTTGCTATCACAACTGTAACAAAGCCCTTTTGCTCTTTTTTATTCCAATTGTTGTGGTGTCAACCTTGTAGGTTGTGGATGGCTAGGGGCAGCAACATTTCCATCTTTATGATTGTGAGTGGTAGGCTTCATTGTTGCCATAATTTTTCTTTCCATTTTTCTTGCCAACCTGAATGCCTTTTGCAATGAATCTGGTTCCCAAAGGCGAGCCTCTTGTTGGATGTTATCTTTTAAAGTCGCTATGAACACATCAATCCTATGCTCCTTTGGAATATCTTTTACCCTTATATTCAATTTTTGGAAGTCCTCAATTTGCTCCATCATTGAACCCTTTTGTTTGAGATTTATCAATTGGCTAAAAAAAGTGTTGCTTTTTGTATCCTCATAATGTGCTATCATTTCATTCGTAAAAAATAACCCAAGTGACAATTTGTTTACGAGAGCAAAGCCATCGATACCATACAAACTGATTTGGTTCCAAATATAAAGTTGCAATGCGTACCTTTTGTGTGTTTTGCACATTATGGAGATCGAAAAATTGCTCCATTTGTAATATCCATGTTCCGGGATCCTTGCCATCAAACTTCCTCATATTGATGTTTGGAACATGGTGGTTCTTCAATCCAACATTAGAGTCTGAAATCATGATTAACATTTATTTTGTTCTCATCATGAGTTTCCTTTACTACCTTTTCGCCATTAGTAAGCATTTCTTGTAGAAACTTTGTCAAATCTGTCTTCAAATCTTCCATTCATTTCTTTAAATCGTCCACCTTAGCTTCCACGCCATCCATCTTAGCTTCCACATCGTCCATCTTAGCTTCCACGTCATTCATCTTAGCTTCTATGCCTTTCTTTAAGCCAACCATCTTAGCTTCCACACCATACATCTTAGGTTCTACGTCTTTCTTTAAACCATCCATCTTAGCTTCTGTTACTTTTGTGCAAGTGAAAGTTGTTGCACTTGGTCTTGTAATTTTGATATATCATGTTGCATTTCTTCCTCTTTTTCATGAGTCATGCTAGAGATTTCAGGTTGCTTACTAGGTGTTTCCATTTTCTTTCTCCGGGGCATCAATTACCAATAATAATGCTTCACTATGCCCTTTGAATTCCTTCAAACTAATTTTTCAAACCAAGCTTATGCAAAAATTTAAAAAAACTACACACATTTTTTCACTTTGTAGGAGCTTGATATTGAATCTGATGTATCTCTGTAATTGTGGATCTCCAAGGTCTGAAATTTCTTCTTGTGGTAACCCTCTGAGTAATCTTTCTAACCCCGTAAGTTTGATCAAGATTGGATTCTCCAATGAAGAGTTATGCCAAATCTCCTACGATGACCTGAGTATAGATTGGTTCAGTAGAGCAAACTTGTACGATGTGCCGCGGGTCACTGTTTCAACCTTAGGTTCTGAAAATGATACTAAAAAAAACCAAATTCCATCCTATTTCTGTAACATCTTACGAAAATGCAATCTGATGCTCAGAGCGAAAGTTATGACGATTTTCCCAAGGTCACCTGTTTGCACTGTAATTCGGGGGTCTGCAAAAACCTTAACTTCCTCAGATTATATCTCCGAAAATATATCGAGACAAGATCTGAAATTCGGGCCCGAGGTTCAGTGAAATTTCTTCTCAAATGGGTTTTTTTGTTAGCTTCTGAAACATCGCAAAAAAAAAAAAGTTATAGCGAAAATTCCACGATGACCTGTTTGGAGTAGCAAAACCCTAGAATCCAAAGCTCTGATACCAAATGTTATGAAACCAGCTCACAAAAAGATAGAAAACATAGATTAATGCCTTAGAAATAAGCCTCTTCGAGGGGGAAACCTCCTTTACATTACAAAAATGAAAAATTATTATATGATTCAAATGATAAAACCTCCTTTCTATATATAGGAGTCTAAGGGGTCACAATATAACCAAAGCCGACCTAACAATAATAATATAAGGGCACAAAAATAATTATAGTGGGATTCTATGGGGCACAATAATAATAATATGGGGACAATAGGGGCACAACAATAACTATAAGGGATACAATAACAATAGTAATGGAGGAATCACTAGTATTATAGGGACCTAACATAATAAAAGATCAAGAAAATCTGTTGGAACATTTGTAATGTGTAAACCTCTGCATTTTTTAAATTAAATGGTAGAAAATCTCTTGCCTGGAGCATTTCCATCGTGAGATTGGTTGAGATGTAGACAAATCTCCATGGTTGAATCCCTGGCCTTTTGCTTTGGAAATTAAAATTACCCCCCTCTCTTGCCGAAAAATAGGAACAAAGTGGCTGCTTCACATCTCTTCCGTCTTCTATAGCTGTGGCAGAAACAACTGTGGGTCGAGCCGTCAGATTTGGGAATTTTCTGAATCAAACCTTAAATCTTTGGATGCAGATTGCAACCATAGGCATAGCCATCTATCTTTTTATTTGAGCTAGGAGGAGGGCGAACATAGGAATTTGAATATATATATATATATATCTTAATTGGGCGGAGGTGCAGATTAAGAATTTGAATATTGAAGAACGGTAACAATGACCTGATTGTCCGTAACGATAGGTCGTTATGAGATTTAGATGTGAATGCGCAACACGTCCAAGAGAAAGACTTTGACTCCTTCCTTTTATTGGTTTGCCTATGCAATCGAGATGCTACATCAATGGGCCCATGAATTTCAACGCAAGGCTACACGTTATAATGGATTAGGAGTAGGCTTCCTAAACTCTTACGATGACGGATCTAGCCGTGAGTAGGTGGTTTCTCGTAAGATTAAAGCGGCTCTAGAATGGAAATATTGAATGGAACTAGAGATATTTTGCTGCACCCAAGCCCTAGTTAGGAATCATTGCACTTTAGGCTACATTGGGTAATCTCTAATGAGGTGAACTTGAGCTTAGAATACAAAATGTGCATGAGGTAGTATATGATGTTGTTTGTTGTTGAATTTAATGAGTATGAGTTTGGTATACAAAGCATACACTAAGTGAGATGTATAATAACATTGAAATATATGGATATAGTATTTGATTCAAATCAATTTTCACACAAACATAAGGGTTAGCTTTAAAGAAGTTAGAATAATTATTCATAATTAATACTTTACAAAATCATTAAGCAAGCATATTTACAAAAATTTGAATGTAAGCAAGGAGCCTAAGGAATTTTATCCATAGTGGATAAGGAGTGTGGGAAATATTCTTGGGGTTAAAGTCAAATCTCCAAGATTAAACATAATATAACACACTTATAATGTTTTAGGGGCTAATTGTAATACGTTTCATGTTGTTACATCAAAGTCAAACATAAGGCAGAGGTACTTGGCTTTGAGGCTCCATTATTGGTTTAAACAAATTATGGAAACCCATCTATTAAATCTCTCATAATTTACCATTTTGTAGAGGAAAAAAAATAACTCCCTTGTACTCGAGGTTCTATGTCCCTACTCATTTTCCTTGCAATGATTCATTGAAAATTTGAAACCCATATAAAGATCTCATAGATTAAGTTGGGTTGCGCGATAAGTTGGAATTGATGGCTTGGTTGAATGCATATAAGAATTCGAAGGAAATTTTGTGGATTCTATAGAAAATTTCTCTAGTTGAGAGAGAAACCCATGAGATGAGGACTTTAGGACTATAGTTGAGTCAACCCCTCATTGATTTAAGTTGCTACCCAAGCAAGTAAACAAAGAGTTATAATATTCATAGCCTAGGTCTAAAGTCATTTAGACTTCAATGCATCATTATTAAAAACTTCATCAATCACCATCATCAAGAAACATTGGGTGAGATGAGGAAAGAGATCTGACTTCCATCTTGATGATATCCTCCAGATTGACAAGGACCCATAATGAGGAAATTATCTCTTTTAAAATATGAATTCATGAAAACACTTGAAACATGGGCGCTAAATCTTTTGAGGTAAAAAATGGATGTGCATGCAATGCCAATATATGAGTGACTAGACTATGAACATATATTATTCATCCTCTTCGAATGAAGTGAAACCTTGTATTCTGCTACAATCTTGGGATTTACTTATTTTGGCACATAATACCTGTTACCCCTACTTTAAGTGAGGGTACCTATAGGAAAACTTTTTGACTTTGACTTTCATTTTCATTTTGATGACAGGGGTAGATTGGGGACTTGGTTGTTTTTATTCTAGTTTGGGCACTTTCATGTTTCCTAAAACATGGCACAATTTCCAAGGCATTTCATAGATCCCAATTCACAAGATCCTTGGTCTAAATTTTAACAAGCGCTCATTGTGATCAACAAGAGACACACTTTGACATGACACATATTTTTTTTGGCAAAAGGAAGATATTTCAAGGCGAGTCTCATCTCTAAAGGGGGATGTGGGCATGTATTGTTGAAAATAGCAACAAGAAATGCTAAAAATAGAAGTGCTAAAATTAGCACTGCTATAAATAGCATTTCGGGATACATTCCAATTTTAGTTAGTCCCTAAACTAAAATTGAGAATTAAAATTCGAATTTGATCTTAGCAGCTGTTTGTAAAATAATTAATTAATTCATCTTGAGTTAATTAGTTGTAGAAAATAAAACATGAAGTCTATGTGAAGACATGCAACAGTTTCTCCATTGATTGAGGAAGTTATCCCTTGATTAAAGGAGATCAGGATGAGTTGTACTTTGAGTTGTAATTAGTTAGCTCAGTTAACTGAGTTAAGTCCAGTTAGATTAGTTCAAATAGTTTGTTGAACTAATTGTGAGTTCAGTTAGTTAATGCATGCATGCATGTAACTACTGCACTTAAGATAATTGAATATTCTCTCATAAATAACTCATGCATGTCAGTTCAGATAGAGACCCAATTGAGACAGATGATGGGACAATGTACTATCAGTTGTAGGAATATTCCATGGAGGATATCTCTTGCATGCAGAAGGAATTCATTCCTTGGAGATTGCACATTTACTTTTGGGTTTGGTGAGTGTGTGATGAGGCTAATTCACATAGGTGGCAACACTGGACCCCAAGGAAAATTGTGCAAGAAAATAGGAGGCTTGGAGGGCTGAGGGAAGGCATATCTTGTGTCTATTCAGTTTGTGAGTGGTATTGTTCGATTGTATTGAGAGCAGGATAGCTTGTGCGCTGATTCTTTGTGTAATCTAAACATATTTCCACTTGTATGATAATACAGAGATCGGGGTTTTTAGCTGAGGCTTTCCCCAGAGTATTCTTCTATGTTCATGTGTGATTGCTTTCTCATTCTCAGTTATATGTGTTCTATTTGATCTTACTCGTAATCGATTAAGCTTCCACAAGTTTGTTAGAAGTATCTTGTATTTTGCTTTAGTATATTGCATAATTTGTTGATATACAGTGGGAATTTCTACATGGTATCAGAGCTAAGGTGATCAAAGCGAAGAACGATATACAAACAAGGGAGAAGTTCGAAGTTTGAAGTTCCTGATTATAGAAATCGAGTTCTTATCACATCTCAATTTCACCAATGGTGTTCAGCGGTTTAAGACTCGAGTATGCCCTTGATGGCAACACAAATGGTATCAGAGCCAAGGTGATCAAAGCGAAGAACGATATACAAAGAAGGGAGAAGTTCGAAGTTTGAAGTTCCTGATTATAGAAATCGAGTTCTTATCACGTCTCAATTTCACCAATGGTGTTCAACGGTTTAAGACTCGAGTATGCCCTTGATGGCAACACAAATTATATAGGCTGGAAGGATCGCATGGAAGTAGTATTAGAGGACAACAGTCTAAAGGACTTCATTGATCAAGAATTCCCCAAGCTAGCAGCAACTAATGCTACAAAATTAGCAGAATGGAAGAAATGTGTGGCTAGAGCAAGGAGAATCCTCCTGGAGGGAGTTCGAGACCACATTGTCTCGAGCCTCCATGGGAAGGAGACACCATTTTCGATATGGAAAACATTGAAAGATCTATATCAGAACAACAATGATCAGAGGAAGCTAGCGCTGAAAGACAAGCTTCGGAAAATCAAGTGTGAAAAGGGCAACACGATCTCTACATATCTGAACAAGCTTACCACCTGTAGGGATGAGCTTGGAAGTGTAGGGATCACGACAGCTGATGATGACATGGTGAGTTTTGCACTCCTCGGTCTTCCTAAGAGCTGGCATAGCTTCCAAGGCTCAGTTAATGGAAGAGAGAAACTGCCAGATTGGGAATGACTTTGGTTGGATTTGATGCAGGAGGAGATAAGAAGAAGCACCAAAGATGGATCTTCATCAAAACAAGATGATGAAGAAAATCTAGCCTTAGTGAGTAAGGCAAGGAAAGGGAAAGGGAAGGCGTCCCATCCCAAATCTAGTTCTTCCCATGGTGGGAAGAAGTTTGACAAATCGAAAGTGCGATGCTTTCATTGTCATGAAGTGGGCCATTATGCTACGAATTGTCCACAAAATAAATCCAAGAAGGGATCCTCAAAGGGATCAGACGGTGAGGCACTGGTCTCACAGTTCGAGTTTGATTTCTCTCTCATCGCATGCATGGTTGCATCCATGGTGGGATGTGTTTGGTACCTGGACAGTGGAGCCTCTTTCCACATGTTCGGTGACAAGAATCTTTTCAACACCCTGGAGGAGAAGGATCTCCAGATGCAGATCAAGATGGGCGATGATGGAAAGTACCGTGTTTCAGGTGAATGTATGGTTGTGTTTCAGAGGGAGCATGGAGCTCCTCTCACCTTGACTGATGGAAAGTATGTACCGGGTCTGAAGAAGAATCTTGTGTCTGTTGCTATGCTAGAAGATAAAGGCTATGATGTAGTCTTTAGTAAAGGAAAGGTATTCATGAGGCATATCGATACTAGACAGACCAAGAGGATTGGGATTCGAGTTAAGATTCTCTACAAGCTGGAGGTAGACGACTGTGTTGCACTGAGTTCCAAAGCAGAGGTGGTGCAAAGCCAAGATGTTGGCGAGCTATTGTTATAGACATTTTTGGGCACTACAACCCCAAGCATGAAATGTCCATAAACCAAGGGCTCCTAAGTCCCTAAAAGTGTTGTTCTAACCCTTAAAGGAACAAGGTCAACAGATTACAGCTTCTCCCAGAAGTTCTCCATGAAAAACTGCTCAGAATTGGTCAAAACAGGATCATTTCAGTTGCTCCACTGGCCAAGTGCGTTGCATCTCACCTAAACACACTGTGTGGGTGCGTTGCATTTCAAAAAGCCCTTCTATGGGGTGCGATGGGTGAGAAATTACAAATGGCAGTGTCATTCCGCGAGGTGGAGAGGCAATGGAAGCTTCCAGAATCTTCTCCTATGACACTTGCCTCTCTGAATTCGACCAAGGATGAGTAAGAGATCATCAATCTCCAAGTGGAAGCAAGAACTATCAGAGGGAAGACACTAATCAAATCATAACCTGACTCATCTCCATTACAGATATCTATATATGGATCCCTCATCCCAGAGATCCAGAGGCTGGAATTTTGCATATTGTAAGGAATTGATGTTGGTTTCTTGAGACAAACATCAGATTGTTGGGTGATCTAAGCTTTGTATGAGGTGAAGAGGGGCTTCCTTGCTGAGAGGTTGATGCTGGGTCAGAACAACTAGTTGTAACTCCTATTGGCTCTTTCTTGTTTATTAATAAAAGCTATTCAAGTTTTGCTCCATGCTCTTGTGTCATTGATGTTTGCTACATTTGTATGGTCAATTTACATCTGATCCTAGATTGTTTATGATTATAGATCCATATCTTTGTATAGTGCTATGCTACTGTGATCTTACAGGTACTTTGTGAAGCTGGGCGTGCAAGGGAGCAGGTAGCTAAAGACTATCAAAGAAGAGAGGAATCAAATCAGGAGATTAGCGCAAGACAGAGGTTGGTCTTTCTGTTCCTATCTATCTATAATTCATAAAGGAAAAACGAAAGTAGCTTTTCTCTGTTTGTTTCTAAGGCAGCTGTCACACCTTAGTGGGATAGAGCAGTTCTATATAGACACTTTTCCCTGTAACAGCTATGGCATAGAAGATTGGGCCACTTGCACCATGGGGCCTTGAAGATCATGTAGCAGATTTCTACCGGACTTCCCAAGGGAAAAATGGAGCAGACGAATACATGCAAAGGTTGTACCTTAGGTAAGTATGTGAAATCTTCCTTTTAGGATCGAGACAGTAGAGCTAGAGAAATCCTGGAGCGAGTTCACACAGATGTTTGTGGACCATTCTCTACAGCCTCCACCACTAAACAAAGGTACTATGTTATTTTTATTGATGATTTTTCTCGTAGATGTTGGATCTACTTTATGCAAAATAAGGATTAGACCTTCTTGAGGTTTTGTGAGTTTAAAGCCTTGGCAGAGAAAGAATCTGGAAAGAAAATAAAAGCCTTGCGTAGCGACAATGGTGGAGAGTATGTCTCCCAACAATTTAAGGACTTCTGCGCTGCAGAAGGAATTAAACGGGAGTTGACGGCACCCCATAACCCACAGCAGAATGGGGTGGCTGAAAGGAAGAATAGATCGATTGTGGGAGCAACTCGAGCGATGTTGCATGACCAAAGCCTACCACTTCATTTGTGGGTTGAGGCATGCAATACAGCAGTATACTTGTAGAACAGAAGCCCGCACCGTATACTGGGGATGAAGACACCTATGGAGGCGTTTTTCGGGAAGCGACCAGATGTGAGTCACTTCAGGATCTTTGGATCATCGGTTTATTGCCATGTGACCAAAGATATCCGGAGGAAGCTAGATCCAACAGCTGAGTTGGGGATACTTGTGGGGTACACTGATACACCCCACAACTATCGGGTGTACCTACCTACCAGTCAGAGGATAGTATGCGAGTATCACTTGAGAGGGAGCTCAAGTTGCATGCAGAGGAGGAACTTTCAGTTCCTAAGGAGGAGGAGCCTCAGATTGATGCGAAGCAGCCACATGTAGAGGATACAGGAGTGGAGACATCCACTCATGCTGAGTCTTCCAGAGATGGGCAGAAACGCTCAAGGGAAGCTGACAGGTTGATGATGGATGCGCAAGAGAATGTGGGACAACCATCTTCTCAGCGCAAACAGAGGAGGTCACCTGAGCGGTACACTGGTTACATGGCCCTGGTTGGGGAGTGTGTAGAGTCCGAACCTTCTTCATTCGAGGAGGCAGCGCAACAACCGGTCTAGGTTGATGCAATGGTAGAGGAGTACAACTCTATCATTCGGAACAGTTTGTGGGATGTTGTCCCAAGACCTCAGGACAAGTCAGTGGTGAGTTTCAGATGGCTTTACAAGGTAAAGCAGGCAACTGATGGCAATGTTGAGAAACATAAGGCAATGTTTGTTGCCCGTGGTTTCTCACAGGTCAAGGGGATCGACTACGATGAGACCTTTGCTCTTGTAGCAAGGTACTCATCTATCAGATCGATTTTGGCACTATCAGCTCAGATGGGTTGGAAGATCCATTAGATGGATGTGAAGACCACGTTCCTCAATGGGAAGATTGAGGAAGAGGTGTACATTGAGCAGCCAGAAGGTTTCGAAACCTTTGATCGTGAGTCGCATGTGTGCCGACTCAAGAGGGCTTTGTATGGGCTGAAGCAAGCACCTCGTGCTTGGTACACCAGGATCGAAAGCTATTTCACTGGGTTGGGCTTCACCAAGAGTGAAGCAGATGCAAACCTTTACCACATCATGGTAGAAGGTAAGCCATTGATCATTGTTCTTTATGTGGATGATCTGATTTTGACAGGTGATGATCAGTTGATCAAGTCTTGCAAGGAGGACCTTGCAAGAGAGTTCGAGATGAAAGACATGGGTCTTATGCACTACTTTCTAGGCATGGAAGTGTGGCAGAAAGATGGGGAAGTATTTGTGTCTCAAGGCAAGTATGCCAATGAGATACTCAGATGCTTTCACATGGAGAAGTGCAAGCCCATGCAGACTCCTCTAGCTAGGAACTGGAGGTAGGAGGATGCTACTTCAGGTGAAGTAGTAGATGCTGCTGTTTATCGGCAGCTTGTGGGTTCACTTATGTATCTAGTGAACACACGACTAGACTTATGCTTTGCGGTGAACCAACTGAGTCAAGCTATGGTTCAACCTACCAAGATGTTTTGGAAGGCAGCAAAGCATGTGCTGAGATACCTCAGAGGCACATCTCAGTATGGATTGTGGTACAGACGAATAGAGGGAGTGAAGCTTCAGGGCTTCACAGATGCGAATTGGGTAGGGAGTCCATCAGACCGGAAGAGCACTTCTAGAGGAATCTTCAACCTTGGTTCAACAGCAGTTTCCTGGTACAGTAGGAAACAGAGGTCAGTTGCACTTAGCTCCGCAGAGGCTGAATACATGGTTGCCAGTCAGGCAGCATGCAAGGCCATTTGGATGCGGAAGATTCTAGTGGGATTGTTTGGTCAGAGGATGGATCCAACTGTGATCTACTGTGATAATTAGAGTTGTATCAAACTCTCTCAGAATCCAATATTTCATGACAGGTCCATGCACATTGATATCCGATATCACCATCTTCGAGACTGTGTGGTCAAGAGGATCATGTTGTTACTGTATGTTTCAACCGAGGAACAGGATGCAAATATTTTGACTAAGACATTGTCAAAATGCAAGTTTGAGTTCCACAGAGACAGGATTGGGGTTACTGATAATCCCTTTCTTGTTGAGAGGGAGTGTTGGAAATAGCAACAAGAAATGCTAAAAATAGAAGTGCTAAAATTAGCACTGCTATAAATAGCATTTTGGGGTACATTCCAATTTTAGTTAGTCCCTAAAATTGAGAATTAAAATTTGAATTTGATATTAGCAGCTGTTTGTAAAATAATTAATTAATTCATCTTGAGTTAATTAGTTGTAGAAAATCAAACATGAAGTCTATGTGAAGACATGCAACAATTTCTACATTGATTGAGGAAGTTATCCCTTGATTAAAGGAGATCAGGATGAGTTGTACTTTGAGTTGTAATTAGTTAGCTCAGTTAACTGAGTTAAGTCTAGTTAGATTAGTTCAAATAGTTTGTTGAACTAATTGTGAGTTCAGTTAGTTAATGCATGCATGCATGTAACTGCTCCACTTAAGATAACTGAATATTCTCTCATAAATAACTCATGCATGTCAGTTCAGACAGAGACCCAGTTGAGATCAAATGATGGGACAATGTACTATCAGTTGCAAGAATATTCCATGGAGGATATCTCTTGCATGCAGAAGGAATTCATTCCTTGGAGATTGCGCAGTTACTTTTGGGTCTGGTGAGTGTGTGATGAAGCCAATTCACACAGGTGGCAGCATTGGACCCCAAGGAAAACTGCGCAAGGAAATAGGATGCTTGGAGGGTTGAGGGAAGGCATATCTTGTGTCTATTCAGTTTGTGAGCGGTATTGTTCGATTGTACTGAGAGCAGGATAGCTTGTGAGCTGATTCTTTGTGTAATCTGAACATATTTCCACTTGTATGATAATACAAAGATTGGGGTTTTTAGCTAAGGCTTTCCCCAGAGTATTCTTCTGTGTTCATGTGTGTTTGCTTTCTCATTCTCAGTTATATGTGTTCTATTTGATCTTGCTCATAATCAATTAAGCTTCCGCAAGTTTGTTGTAGAAGTAGATCTTGTATTTTGCTTTAGTATATTGCATAATCTGTTGATCTACAGTGGGAATTTCTACATGTATTCTATGAACATAAAGGTGAAAACATAAATGGACATTGCATGTGCTATATTCTTCAAGTGCATGTGGGCAATAAGGCCTCCTATCACCCATGTGAGGCTTTTCAATCTCAAAAGAGGAGGAATATTGGTGTTTCCATGTAATATAATGCAAGTTGTTGCCCCTATATCAACTTTCCACCTTTTTCAAGCCATACGTTGGAGTCCAAGGTCAACAATGTGAATGTGAGGGAGTACAATGAATGTTGGAGGTCTAAAGTGGTCAATCCAACGCCACTCTAGCCTCCTTAAAGAAAACACTAGCCAAATCCAAGGAGGCATTCATGCAAATTAATTCTCCTCCTCTTAGACATTGGGCACCTTCTTAAAGATCAAGCAATACAAGGAAGGTTTTAAAGTGAACATTGAGCTAGAAAAGGGGAAAGTTGGAGCTTTCTTAGAGTTGGAAGGCATCTAAGCCTCATTTCAAGCCATTTTTCGAGGTGAATTGGCTTTGTCATGATGGATGTCAACCCTCCTAGCTGTTAAACCACTCCAAAGGGGCATTGAGCACTATTTTCAAGGAATCAAGAATTTTAAGGATTATTCAAACTCAGATCAAGGTGAACATTGCACCATTAGACATGATTTGGTTGAAGAATTTTTGAGTTTTGAAGATCGATCCCTCCTATATTGATTTCTCATTATACATGTGGCTTGACCACTTTTATTTTAATGATATGTTAACTAATTAATTGTAGAATTTAGTTAGGTTTAGCTTTTTATGTAAAATCAAAGGGAGGAGTTAGTTGGATCTAGAGTTTTCTTGTTAGATCTAAGGAAATTCCATGATAATATTATTTTAATGTAAATTAAGTTCCTTACCTCTTCTATATAAAGGAAGGGCTTCCTCATTTGTAATCATGGTTGGATTGTGAGTGTATTCCTTTCCTTGGAGTTTAATAGATATATCTTTCTTGGGGTATTTTGTTGTTAAGGGCTTATCTGTGTGATGAATGTTGTTAACAAAGAGACTTGCTCTTTCTTAATTATTGTTTCAATATTTCAAAGGATAAAATTGTGATTATGTAGGACTACCACAAGGCTTAGTGAGACCGTTCCATTAAGGAGAAACATTGTGACGTGGAAGGAGATGCCAAATGCACATGTGTTCATGTTTGGGCCTTTGTTGGTGTGAGATAATGTTGCCCCTTTTGTCTAAGCATACCATCAAGGGGGTTCCCTTAGCAAAAGTTTGGTTTGTTTCGCACCATAATTGATCCATAGGCTGAGGGAAATCCTATTGAGGAATCCTCTTTAGTGGGGTTTTAATCTCATGGTTTGCCTTAACTAGATGAGGATTTAATTGTCCTTCAAATACTAGTCGTTTATCCTAATCCATTCTATTGGGTAACTAACAAAAGGAGGGTGCTCTTCTTAACTTTACTTCGTCGTTTGATCCCCTCTTGACTCCATAGCCCCATTGGATATTGGCATTGAACTTCATATCCCTCCATCACCATTCTTTCTTTTCTCCTAAAGTCAACTCCATTGCTAGGGTTAATTGTGATATCACTTTGTTCCTTATTGTTTATCCCTAGTAATTTTTTAGGGAAGGCCCCCTTGAGCTGGAGGAGGGTCAACATAAAGTCTAGAGCTAGGTGTTGAAGTGACAATGGGTGACCTCTCTAAGTTCCACTTGGATTGTATGATGTGGGTTAGAGATTTTATTATTAAGCTATAATGGTGCTTTCGAGTCATACCAACTCTTAATATATAACCCCTCAATTTAAGGAAAGCAAAATAAAACATTTAAATGGAATTAACACTCAAAACTTCAATCTATTCCTCCCACCTTCTCCTCTATATTACCGCACCTTCTCTTCTATATTGCCACAGTGCACCTCCTTTGTATATACATTCTTTTCCTCCTCTTTTTCCACACATAAATATTTTGATTGCCTACTATTAAAAAAAATAAAATCTTTTCGCTATTTCCACCTTCAAACACCTTCTCATAGTATTTATAATAAATATAACAAATATTTATAGAGAAAAGAGGGCAAACACCTTATAGTTTTTATAATAAATATAACACACACACACACACACACACACATATATATATATATAAAAGATGGCAAACACCTAAATATAACAAATATTTAAATATAAATGATGGTTTTTTTTAATGATATAAAAGAGGGTTTTATAAATTAGAGATATCATTTTACATTGAGACTTTCCAAACCGCAACGGTTGGGATCTTTGTGCTACTACGGACACCCCACATTGACATTATGTCACAAGTTTGATGGGTAACCCCTGTACAATAGAAGTGCCCTAGAAGTTTTTCAGGGTGCTGAATCCATATATATAGTCAAAAAAATAGTTTAAATAACACAAATCAAAATTTCATCTCAATTTTTTCTGCTAGATTCCAACACCAGAAACTCCAAAAAAATCATACTAAAAACAACTCCATATTTTAAAATAGCTTCGTAACTGTTTTATTTGTTAAGTTTTTGTCCTAAAGAGTAAGAATTTAATGAAACTGCAAATTCGATATATGTAAACTTTATATAATTTAAATTTTTCCAAAATATTCAAGATGTTAAATCCGTATATGGAAAAATAAATTAAAAAGAAAACAATTTGAACAAAAATTATTTCAATAGATTCGTGTAAACTCAAAAAAATATAATAATTAAAGAATACCCTTCTAAATTATCCATTTCATTTCATATTTTGGACACTTGAATCCTCGGGCATATGGTTTCCGTTAAAGGAAGGTAATCGCAAGTTGCCATCATCGTTAGTAAAAAATAAACAATAGGCTAGAATCTGGCATCTTTATTAGTAAACCATAACACAGAATCCATCTAATTCAAACACACCGTACCAAATACTAGCATCCTAACTTGAAAATTGAAAGTGAGACGCTATTGCGAGAGATAGTCGACGCGGCCACTGCTGTTGAACACAAATGGGTTCGCCATTAAATCTAAAAGCGTAGTTTGTTCGGAAAATAATAGAAATTTGAATAAGATTGTGAGAAAATTTAGTAGATTTTTTTGGAAATTTGGATCACAGTTGTGGAGTTTCAAATTTTGGGATAGAATCTTTATGGTGCTGAATCTATTTCCACCATAAAAAAAATGATTCAAACACTCAAAAGATTAAATTTCTTGAATTTCTTTTTGCGAGATTTCAAGAAAAGAATTAAATTAGTTATTGGCTTATCATGGTTTCCATAACATTTAAAAATAGCAAACAAATTATTACCTAAGGAATACTAAACCATTGATTAACTTATTGGTGGTTGTATAATATTTGCCCCTTTCTCCCTCCACACAACCAAATAAAACAATAAATGCTCTTGGAAGTGAGCAATGACATGTTGGGTAGAATATGGTTAGTCTTGGGCATGTTGCTTCCTCCTTGCTTACTTTTAAACCTATTTCCTTGTAGACTTTGAATAATAGTGATGGGTCAACTTGCATTCACGGATAGAAGACTTGCATTCATGGATAGGACCCAGTGGGGAAGTGATGGTTGTCCCCATTGTTGGTAGACTTGCATTCACGGATAGAAGACTTGCATTCATGGATAGGAGCCAGTGGGGAAGTGATGGTTGTCCCCACTGTTGGTAGACTTGCATTCACGGATAGGAGCTAGTGGGGAAGTGATTGTTGTCCCCACTGCTGGTTTGACAACTGAGTTATAGGTTTTACCACTGTAAAAAAACATGTATAAGTAAATTTATTTTGTTTGGTTAATTAGTTTGTCATTTATGGGATTAGTTTTTGGTTAAGAAATATAGATGTAGGTGTATTTAAGTCATTAAAATTACTTTGGGTCAGCTAACTATTAACATGATTGGATTTTTTAATATCCACAAGATTTTGAATTGGCAACCTCCACACAAAAAGTGCATTAACAAATCACGATTTAGAGGTATCTAACTCATCAAACTCACTCCGAGTCATACCAACCCTTAACATGACTAGAATTTTGTGCATGTAGAGTTAGTGAAAAAGTCAGATACCGAACATCCACGATTTTGTTAAATGTAGAGATTTTCTAGATGCTAGTTATATAAATAACCAACTATCTAGGCATCCAAAGGGTTGTTTAATGAATGCCTAAGGAACAAAATTGGATGTCAAAGCCTCGATGGGTGGAACCTACATTGACAAAACCTGGAGCTGGTAGAACCTAGACTTCATGGCTGTGAAGAGGTCCAAAATCCGAGAAAATTTTAATTGCCAATCTTTTGAAAAACTTGAATTAAGGCGCCATCAAGACATACCACATGGTGGTTATGTGGAGTTTGTATGGAATAATCCCAAGTTATGATTGGTGATGTGGCATGTTGATGTGTCATGTCGAAATGATGTGAAATACATGTTTGGATGACTTGGTATCTTGATGTGGTACATTAGCGTGACATATCGATTTGACACGTTAATATGTCACGATATTATGGAAGAGTTAATGTGGTGGTTGATCTGTTGCCTTCCGTGGTGGAGATGACATGGAATCCAAAAGTCTAGTAATATGGAGTTTTGTATAAATGGCATTTTGGAGTTTTCCAAATCAGGATGTATCTGAAACATTTGGATTTTTTGATGAATTTAGATAATTTGAAAATTTAGATATTCAGATATCTGGAAATTGACTGCATTGACTGAGATAAGGTGGCATGATGATGATGTGGAAACTGGAATATGATAGTGACGGCCAAGTTGCAATCACCATGGTGATAACGTGGATTTATTTGGATATAGGGCGATCTAGATATCTGCAAATTCAACTTTTCTTTTGTAAGTCAACAAATTTCTATTAATTCATAATAAGATTACATCGCGAGGGATTCTTTATATGATGAAAAGTGGCCTCACGCTGACCAGATTTGTTGGCCTTTAGATACATGCAAAATAAAGATGACAATAACTTCAAAAAACTAGTTTTCTGGTGGTTCATCACCCACTAAGCACAAAATTTATCAAAGAACTAAACAAATCCTACTTTCATTGTGGTTAATTTTCTGCAATGGAATTAGCTACCTCAAGTTCTCGAGCCATTGGCCTGTGGAACGTTTCATGAATGTGGGACTCCATGTGCGCCATACAACTCTCGAACTCGTCCATACGAGCCTAGAGACACTGTTGGTTCCGCTGGAGAGAGGCTTGGCGGTCCATGATATGCGGTTGGTTGTGTAGGATGTTTGTGAAGAAGATGACATGATCCACATGGTCCAAATGATGTGCTTGCGAGAGTTGGTTAATGGAGTGTTGAAGGAGGCAGAGTTGAGCCTCAATCGAGTTGAATGGGGTCGACATATCAACACTTACAGGAGAATCCCCCGCAATGCCACTAACTCACCTTCCTCATCCATGTTATTTCTCCTTGGGTTGCCTCCCCCCCATCGTGGTCGAAATTTGAGTTGGAGCATCTTGTTGGTGTCCATCATCCAACCACATACCCAAGTAATGAATGCACACAGGGGTAGGACACAAAACCACTGTCGTGAAGCCTTGATTTTATGTAGTCTTATGCCCCTACAACGACAAAGGAAGCTATTATAGGCTTCAAGAGTCAATTTCCTTCCATGCCTTGGAGCTGGATGTGGTTTCAGAGAGAGAACACAATCCAAACTGACATAAACATTCCAAGAAGCTTTGTACCACTGTCGCATTTGTCTAGGCCAACCAATATGCCCAAGCCCGAGCGCCCCACTCTTCCAGCAACAGACAGAGCAGGGAGAGGAATCGATATCGAGCAAGAGAAGCCCACTTGTACTAGAAGATGAGAAGGGAGAGGTGGTCGTTATCAACCATAGAGCCTTCAGATATAACCTAGCATATCTTCTGCCACCTCCTACCTTGAATGTACACCACCACCTACGCTGAATACAAAGGATGCGTAACTGATCCAAAGGTAAAAAATAGGCTCAAAAATGAAATTACTTGGAATCTACCGAAACCATTGTCAAGTCGTAGTGTTCGTCATCTTGATGTCAACAATGCTTGAATCTCCTCAATCTGATGTCATATGAAAAAGTTATGGCAGACTGAAGTTTTTGGTCAACAAACAGTAGGGTTGACTAGGATGTTGACTAGGTAGTCCATACAACTGACATCATCAGCTGACTGTGCAGGGTATGGTAGGTAGAGGACCAATTGGGTCTTCACACATGGCATCATGGTATGGATGCATTTGGCGCGTTTTGGTTGGTTCGTGCGGTTGAGGTGGCCTAATGAGAGGGCGCCACGTGGTGCCCCATGGTTGGAATTTTTTTTATAAGGGGTTTGAAGGCCTTGGCGAAGTTCAACCCCTCAGCTTGTTGCAACATAGTCCAACAACCAAATGTTAGACCACCGCATTAGTTCTTAATAACTATGGGAGGTCGCTTATATTTAAAGTCATATGTTTCAACGTTTGGGAGGAGGGGCTAGGCGGTGAGCCCTGGCCCCTGGTCATGCCACCACCATATTTCCATGGCGTAGGGTGGAAGAGAGTGGGGCTGGACACTTATCTCTAGCCCCCAGACCTATTTGCACCAATACGACTGAGCGGAGAGTTAGCGGGAGGGGCAGGGCGGTCAAGCCCTGGCCCCTGGCAACGTTGCTACTTACATGAACTCAGGCAGAGGCCTAGGTGGAGGGCGTGGGTGTATAAGCCTCGACCCCTGGTTCTAGTGACCGTTATGTGACCACAGTTGGAGTAGAGCCAGGGGCAGGTAGTTGGCCCCGACCCTATGGGCACCACGTGACCCTGATCCGGCGCATAGGGGTTATTGGAAAAATTAATGAAGCAATAAATTGCACCTTTTGCGGCGGGAATCTCCCTAGTCCTGGGAGAAATTGTCGCTCGAAAAACTGTGTAAAGGGAAAAATCGTCGCGCAGTTAGCAAGTTTTGCAATTTTCAAGACATAGTAGAGCTTGGCTTGGAGAAGAATATCTTGTTCAATTTTTAACCTTTTTGAGCTCAATAAGAGCCTAGATGGGGGGTTTTGAGCATCCTGGACTCAATGGAATCCTCAATTTTATGATTTGAAAACTTTATTATGGACTTTTTCATAATCAAGTATTTTAGTGCTAGAGGTAGAGACAATTTTGAAGCAGTATGGAGGCATACTTGAGCATGGGTAGAGCCTAGTTAGAGGTTTTCCAACCTTCCAGTTTCATCTGCAACAACTGTTACTTTAGTAGAGCAAATCTTTTAAGTCTTTTCTCATTGAGTTAAGAAGAGAAGCCCCTTTTAACTCTTCATTGTGAAGGAGTTGCATGTTTATTCTTTTGATTTCAGGTGGAGTACAAGAAACTATTGTGTGTGAGTCCTTTTTATGTTGACATTTTTATGACTTGTTGTAGGGAGTCATCTTTCCAAGTGAGAATTATTTGTAGGGGAATGTTTCTTTGTAGGAGAAACAAGCCACTCTACTATCAAAAAGTTATATGCACTCATTTGCTGCTCAAATCAATATAACAATCTAGCTATTGGAGCATGCTCGGAGATGTAGCCCAGGAGTGGTGAACTCCATCATCAAATGATGGTTTCTTCTCTTCATGTTTATCATTTTGAGTTACATGTGAATGTCTTTCTCTTTTAAGTTCATGTGAAAATTTAAGTCACCATCTGGAAGAGGTTCTGAAACTTATTTACCTTTAAACACTCGTTTTTTTAACTTGAAAACTGTCAGAGGATGACCAATTTTTTGTAGGACGAGCTTTCCTCCATTTCCAGATCAGGTGGTATTAGAGAAGGTTCTGATCAAGTTGCAAGTATGGGCAATAAACTAAAGCATTAAACACTCCAAGAGTTGAAGGAGAATAATCTATCTCTTCGAATCGAGAATGTTGAGCTGAGGAGATTGCTTGAGGTTGTAGAGGAAAAGAAAAGGAAAATGTGCCTACAGTTGCAACATGTAGTGGAGGAACCGAGGAACAAATTGGTGAGAGTTTCATCCTGGAAGCAACGAAGAACCCCTCTAAGATGGAGCCAAATTGTGGGCATGGTTCATACACAGGATATGGACCCTATGTTGAGAATGATGCTTGTAAATTTTGTCAGCATCTAAAAGATTCTCCTTATGTGTACGTTGGTAAAAGTGGTTGGTTAGAGTCATCATCCACTTCTTCATCAACAACTGAAATAGAAAAGATGGGTGATAGGCCAAAGGAGGTAATTAGCGTTTCTAGTTCTACTCCTTCATCTAATGTTGATAACACATCTTTTGTAGCCTTTGAAAAGCATACCAAAGGTATTGGTATGAAGATTTTAACTTAGATGGGTTATGAAGAAAGAGGCCTCAGAGTCAATGGCAAAGGTATCACTAATCCTATCGAGGTAAAGGAACGAACACGATATGAAGGATTGGGTTATGGTCTTGGAGAAGTTGGAGAGTGCTCTAAAATTGTTGAGGCAAAAAAATAATCAAGTGATGATATTTCACCGCATGATGGTGGTGATAATGAAAAATTGTCTCCAAAGAGAGATGAATGTTCCAAGGGACGTGCAAAGTCCAGTCCTTCCCGTCAAAGTCATAGCCCAAAGGACATGTATAACTGTCATGGGGATTTTAGAAATGCTGGTGATTGTGATTATTTATGGGAAAAGTTTCCTTGCACATTTTGCGATGCAGTTGACCATTGTGTGGCTGAGTATGAGAAACGTAAGGATATGGTCAGGCAAATGGATCAAATCCTTAGGAAAAAGCATGAGGAATCTCACCCTATTATGAAAACTTCATTGTCGATGGGTAAGAAAAAGCATTTTTGTACCCATTGCAACATGAATGGGCACCGAATTGAAAAGTGTTGGAAACTCCATCTGGAACTTCATCCTAAGAAGGACAAAGAGGTCATGTGATCCCTTGCAAAGAAAGCGACGGGTGGAAAAGAGGAAACATATGTAGTTCCTGAAGTAGTCTTCGAAGCAGAGCGGGTGCACAAAGAGAACCCATAAGCCTGGTTAGGCAAAGAATGGATAGACTATTTTGTACAGTTTGCTTGCTTCGAAAAATTGTAAATACTTGTTGTATATTCCTGTTTGGGTACTTTGTAAAGTTAAGTTATGTACAATCACTTATTTTCAACAAGTTTGTTTTCTTTGGCATGTCATTCTATTTTGGCTTGATGACGAGTCCATTTGTTTGGGGAGTTTTGGGATGATCATTTGTATTTCATCCAGTATGTCTACAGTTGTTTCAAGCACTCACTTATACAAGTATTTTGATGTGAAGCTTGTTTGTGAATTTGATATTTGGTAAATATTGTGCAGAAGATGACCATAGTAATGTGGACAAATCCAAGTATGTCATTGTACAAGTGCAACTTGAGGAAAACAAAGCAAAGTGTAAATCAATGCATGGAAAGCATTGAGTTGCTTCTGATTTCCAGGTGGAAAATCAAGTTTGTCTTCAACAAAGAGAGACTTCAAGATGAAGTTTTTTTGAGCCTAAGAAAGATGGTTTTGGAGAGAATGTTCAGATTCCATCCATTAAAGTTTTTGTTCCTACATGTTTAGAAGAATTGTAGCAAGCCACAATTCTTGATAGGAAGATAAGGACTTCATGCAGAGGCAAGGTGGAGTACCTTGATTGGAGCTCTAAGGCACCAATTCAAATAGAATAAGAAGGATTGAGATCAGGAAATTTAATGAGCTTTTTCCTCACTTATTTACTAATTCAAGATAGACTTTTGAAGGTCCAAAAGTTCCTAGTGGGGAGGTATGATCTAGAGATAAAAAATAGGCTAAAAAATGAAACTACTCAAAATCTACCGAAACTAGCGTCAAGTTATAGTATTCATCGTCCTGATTCCAATGATGCTTGAATCGCCCCAATTTGATATCGTATGATGAAGTTACGGTGTTCTGAAGTTTTTGATCAATAGTTTAAAAGTCAACGATAGGGTTGACTGAGCTGTTGACTGGGCAGTCTGTACAACTGACATGATTAACTGACTGTGCAGGGTATATGGTCGGTAGAGGACCAATATGGTCTTGACACATGGCATCATGGTACGGGTGCATTTTTCAAGTTTTGGTTGGTTCGTGTAGTTTGAGGTGATCCAATCAGAGGTCACCACGTGGCCCAATGAGAGGGCACCGTGACCTAATGAGAGGGCACCACGTGGCGCCCCATGGTTGGCCAAAATTTTTATAAGGGGCCCGAAGGCCACTGTGGGGTTCGACCCCTCGACCTACCGCAACATAGTGAAACGCCCAACCGTTAGTCCACCGCATTAGTTCTTAATAACTATGGGAGGTCGCTAATATTTAAAGTCATATGTTTCAACGTTTGGGAGGAGGGGCCAGGTGGTGAGCCTCGACCCCTGGTCACACCACCACCATATGTCCATGGAGCAAGGCGAAAGGAAGTGGGGCTAGGCACTTGGCTTTAGCCCCTAAACCTATTGGCACCAATACGACCGAGCAGAGAGTTAGCGGGAGGGGCAGGGCGATTAGGGCCTGGCCCTCGGCCATGTTTCTACCCACGCAACCATAGGTGAAGGGTGAGGGCGGATAAGCCTTGACCCCTAGTTCTTGTGACCATTATGTGACCACAGTTGGAGTGGAGCCGACGGGGGCGGACAGTTGGCCCCGACCCCTGGCCCTATTGACACAATGTGACCATGTCAATATTAACAGGGGCTTAGCCGACAGGGGTAGGCAGTTGGCCCCGGCCCCGACCCTATGGGTGCCACGTGACCTTGATCTGGTGCATAAGGGTTATTGGCAAAATTAATGAAGCAACAAATTGCACCTTTTGCGGTAGGAATCTCGCTGGTCGTGGGCGAAATTGTCGCTCGTCGGACAATGTAAAGGGTGAAAGCGTCATGCAGTTAGCAGGTTTTGCCAATTTGCAGGACATATAACAGAGCTTGGCTTGGAGAAGCATATATTTCTCAGTTTTTAACCTTTTTGAGCTCAAGAAGAGACTAGACAGGGGTTTTTTAGCATCTTGGATTCAATGGCAACCTCATTTTTATGATTTGAGCACTTTATGATGGAATCTTTACATAATCAAGTCTTTTAGTGCTAGAGGCAGAGACAATTTTGTAGTATGGAGGCATATTTGAGCATAGAGAGAGCCTAGTTAGAGGTTTTCCAACCTTCCAGTTTCATCTGCAAAAACTATTACTTCAGTAGAGAAACTATTTTCAGTCTTTTCTCAATGGCTTAAGGAGAGAATCCCTTGTTAACTCTTCATTGTGAAGGAGTTGTATATTTATGCTTTTGATTTCAGGTGGAGTACAAGGACCTATCGTGTGTGAGTCCTATTTATGTTGACATTTTTATGACTCGTTGTAGGGAGTCATCTTTCTGAGTGAGAATTCTTTGTAGGAGAAACAAGCCACTCCACTGTCAACAAGTTATATGTACTCTTTTGTTGTTGGAATTAATATAACGGTTTGGCTATTGGAGCAAGCCCAGATATGTAGCCATGAGGGGTGAACTCTATCATCAAATGTTGGTTTCTTCTCTTCATATTTATCATCTTGAGTTGCATGTGAACATGTTTCTATTTCAAGTTCATGTGAAAAATTAACTCACCATCTTGAAGAGGGTGTGAATCTTGTTTTACCTTTAAAGACCCATTTCGTTAACTTGTAAAGTGTTAGAGGACAATCAGTTTTTGATAGGAGGAGCTTTCCTCCATTTCCATAACAATAACCAACAATCTATCAATTTGAGTTGACGCAGGACATCGTTCAGTCTACGGTCCAAGGTTATGAGCATAAAGCAAGTGTTTCATGCATTGAAAGGCACCGTGCGAGAATTGCTAATGATATGAGCCTCCTCTTCCCAGGAGAACTAGACAATGGTTCTGAGGAGAATCTCCAGGAGATCTAGCGAGTTCTTGGTACTCCCATAATTCATCGTGAAACTTACAAATTCTTCCTTTACTCTCAGAATTCTGACAATTATACCAAGTATCCTTTCTAGAATCTTCTGTGGGTCGATTCCCAAGGGATCTTAATCACCTTCCACCTGCATTTATCTCACTGCATGGGATGGGATTTATGCTCCTTGTCCTTTGATTGTTCTTGGGGCTCACCCCCATCAGGGGACTCTTCTCCTCATTCACCAATGCTTCCAGACAATGAATTTACCTCTAATCCAAGTTTGGGGGCCATCATATAGCTAGGTCTTGAGCATCCTCAAGGGTACCCTGGCTAGCAAACCAATCTGCTATTTTATTTCCTTCCCGTCTAGTGTGATTTGTAATGACAGAGGAGAAGGAGAGAAACATGTCTTTAATGCAGGAGGTTTGGGTATCAAAGCACCAATTGCGAATGAATTTGGTTATAGGTGTTCCATTGAAGATATTTTGAATCGCCTTAATCACTAGCTCTGAGTCTCCTGATAACTATATTTTTTGGAGATTCAGTTTTTGGGCTAGTTGCAACCCTTTTTCTAGTGTAGTCAGTTCTGCCATGTTATTTTTCATATGCTCACATGACCCCAAGAAGATTCCTATTGGCTGAACCATACTATCTCGAAGGATTCTACCAACCCCCACGGGGATAGGATTCCACTTTCGAGGCCACATCAAAGTTAATTTTAATAAAGTTATCTAGAGGAGAGATGAATGCAGTCGGGGAGAGCACATGATACTTGGGAACATGGGGGATCATAGAGAGTAACATAGTCGGGGATACGTCTAAGGTAGCCATAATCGATGCCTTTTCTTGTGAATCTTTCCAGTCCTACTCTAACCATGTCTCTGATTAAATTGTTTCCCTGATATTATCTTTAGTTGTTTTCCATATCTGATGGAATGAAGACTGTTGATCTTTGAAGATGGCTCTTTTTTGGCTCTTCCAAATTTTCCAAAATAGGAAACCTGGTAAAAGGACCCATTCTCTATTCGCAATTGGTTTATTAAATATTTCTATCATCTTGTGTTATACTGTGCCAGTCAAGCTATCGAGAACCCGATCCAGGTGCCCAAATGTGTGAAGGATCCATTCCAAAAGGGTTTTGGTGATCCGGTAGGTATTCAGGAGATGTTACGTCATTCCTTCTTATTGTTGGAAAATACTAAATCCTGAGGGTCCTATAAATCCCTCCTTCAACAGAAGATCCTAGGTAAGGAAGTGCTTACGGCATAATAGCCAGAGGAAGTGGGCAACTTTAGGCCAGAGTTTGTGTGTCCAAATTATCTTCCACACTAGTTCACTAGGAATAGTGTTGTGTTCCGCTACAATCAAGTGGGATTCTTTTGTGGTAAACATCCCTACCAATTTGTATCCCCATCGAAGTTTGTCCTAAACCTGAGATACCCGAGCCCTCTTTTCCTTGAGCAAAGGGTTTTTAGTCCAGGTTCCTTTCAGCACATGGCCAATCACCCTCTATTTTCCACTGTCTCCATTCATCATTAATTTTTGTGTTTTTCCAATATTCTTGGAATCTTCTAATGTTAAGGGACTGCATGATGTAGAGGAAATGGGGTAAATCTGGATTGCTTGAGAATTTGGGTAGTTTTTTCCATGAGTCATTCCAAAACAATGCAGTGCTTCCATCCTAGATTTCCGAGAAGTAGTGATATATTATCAGAGAACTGTTTCTAAGGGCTAAGTTCGAAATTGGCGAACATAAGGGGAGGTTCGTTGATCATAGTATCCCATCTTGACTACATTCTCTCCAATATTTTTAGGTCCAAATTTGCTTGCAAAGTTTCGCCCCCCCTAAAGCCATCATTGCCACAGTTTCTCCCCCATGATCCCGTTGAGGATTTTTGGGTCCCTAAGTCCTAGGCCACCATTTAATTTTGGAGAACATAATTTTTGCCATGAAATCAGCACCCATTTTCACTTCAAACAAGTGCCTTGCCATCAATTTTTTCTAAAAATTGAGACTAGTTCTTGAAAAACACATTTAGGTGCAAACAACACCGAAAGTTGGTATATTGGAATGGCTTGCAATACAACTTTTAGGAGAGTAGCTCTTCTTGGCAAGTTGAGTGATCTGAAAGTCCATGATGATAACCTTTGTGATAATTTACTGTAAATGTCCTTAGTGGTTTTCAACCAAGGGACTTCTAAATACTTCGATGGAAAGGATCCAATTGCGAAGCCCATAAGACAGACTTGGTATCTTTGAATATGCACAAAGGTGTTAAAAAGGAAAATGCTTGATTTTTCTTTGTTTAGGGACATACCTGTGGCTAATTCGAACTCCTCCAAAATATCATGTAAGGCTCGATATTTTCTGATGGTTGGATCTCCAAAGAGAAGATTACCGTCCACAAACTATTGATGCGTCACCGAGACTTCTATTTATGGGATCTTTATACCTTTAATTCGTCCCATGTGCTTTGCCTCCTATAGCAAATTCCTGAGTCCTTCTACTTCTATAATAAATAGGAAAGGAGAGATGGGTTCTCCTTAACGCAAGCCTCGATTCAAGTGGGAGGTCCTAGAGGGAGAACCATTGAGAAGGATGGAGAAGAAGGGGGTGGTTACCATAGGTGAATCTAATGAATCCAGTCTTATGAGAAGCCAAATGCAGACAACGTCTGGTGCAAATTCAACTTTCTAGAAAAGGGGACCTTTTGAGTTTTATGGATTTGGATGTTGGCTGTTGACCAAACAATTTGCTTGGATTAGGATGAATCCAAAAGATTTGGAAATTTTGGATGAATTTTAAAGGTTTGGGGTTTCCAAATGTATTTGGAAAAGTTGGAAATTTGGATAGATCGAGACTCATAACTTTTGTAAAAAGGGATTAACGAAAATTCTCAGATTCAGATGTGAGGTGGGAAGCTACAGAGGCCCTATGTAGTGGTGACACATGAGCAAAGGATTGCCATGTGTTAGATGAAATGACACCATATGGTGGTTACACCTCGATAAAGGACTACCATGTGTTTGCCACATGTCAATGGTATGAATGTTGACGTGGCAGGCTAAGAGGGGTAAACATTTAGAGGTCCAAAATTTTGTATCGATAACATAAAATTTTATGAATTTTATATCGATGAAAATCTCTCTATGAGTAGAAGATGATGGAAATATTAGAAAAGAAGCTTAAGATAGTTGAAATAAGAGGAATTTTGGTAAATCCATTTGACTAAGGAGGTTGGGTCTGAACACAGTTTATCATCAGAGAGGCCTTGAAGGGACTAGTTGTTTCTATAGAGTGGTATTAGACTTTTAGAGTGGCCCTAGTCACATGAAGCACCCATATTTCTCTCATAAAATGCATTGTAAATATTTTTTACAAATATGTGAATTTTAAAAAAGGGGACTAAGTCAAAGGGACACAAATCCCAGAGCTGGGGAGGAGGATTGCTTGCTTGGGATGTTGAGGTTTTCTTGTGCAGAGAAGAAACCTAAATTGTTGGATAACCAATAAAAGCTAGCTGGTGCATAAATTAAGGAAATGATTCTAAAAATTGAATGAGCTTCAAGGAAGGTACAAAGGCCCATGTACTTGGGAACCTTCACAAGGAAAAAGGGACATGAAACGAAGAGGGGAATTGTGCAGTGCAAGAAAGAGAGGACAAGGCAGTAAATGCAATTTAAGGAAAAGAGGCTAAGGAGGAAAAGAAAGACATTCAAATTCATGCTAAAGGAGAGGGAAGACAAAGAGAAGAGAGTGATAGAAGACAAAGAAGTCTGGTTCGATCATCAAGCAATGAAAAACAAGAGAGAAGAGAAGGGGATTGGTTCCCAGTTTCCCTGGAGGCTGTGGGTTGAGTTTCTACTCTCTAGAGCCCTATAAGAATTTTGGGTTCCCTGGAGGTTGTGGGTTGAGATAGGATCCCTAGAGCCCTGTAACAGCTTGGGTCCTTGGAGGCTTTGGGTTGAGACTGAGTCTCTGGAGCCCTGTGACAACTTGGGTCCCTAGAGGCTATGGGTTGGGATGTAATCTTTGGAGCGCTATAATAGCTTGGGTTCCCTGGAAGTTGTAGGTTGAGATACTAGGCTTTGGGACGCTGGACATATTGGGAAGAGGTTAATCCTATAGTAGCTTCAAAGGAAGAATTGATTGAAGACCTTGGTTACTGCATTACTATTACAATGGATTCTGGACTCCTTGGAAGGGAGTGAATCACTGTGTATGCACTTAGGGTGAGGCAAGAACCTATTGACTCCTTGCGTTAAGAAGATGGCAACATCAACTGGTGGGATTAAGGAAGAGGCCCTCTGGATTCCCTGTTTCTGTTCACAGATGGTGTTCTAATCCCTTAAGCAAGTAGCCCCCTTAGACTCTAGAATTTGGCTTGGGCGTGACAAATGTAAGTAAGTGTGGCTAGAGTTGTCTATGATTGGGTGGAGAGTCCTTGTCCTAGACTCAATTTCCCTGTAACTTTAAAGATAAGTATATGTTGTGTTTCTTAAATATTAATGAACTTGTGACACACTCTATTTGGAATGGCTTGAGATTTTGGACCGTAATTGTGTTATTAATGTAATGAGCATGTTGATGCACTTTTGTGTGGAAATGAAACTCATATTCATGACTGAATAAACAAATATACATACATATATGTCGCATCTCTTAAATGAATGATGTTGATAAATAAGTTGAGCAAGTTTTGCTTCTAGTTGACAATGATGTGTTGAGTTAAATTCTTGTTGGTGTTGTCCACAACATATAGTGTGAAACAGGTTGAATAGAACTTTATATTATAGCTAACTAGAGTTGTATCTTTGTATCAAGACAATGATCTGTGTGCAATGCTTATTTTTGTTGCTAATTGTACATATGAAAATGATACAAGGAAAATATGAAATTTTATAGACTATGAGAGGATCCATAAGGATCTGGATTAAAAAATCTAGAAACAATGGGCACAAATCCCCTTTTTATTAACATGAAACAATTACATAAGAGATCACTCGCTTGATAGGGTTTGTGCGTATACATGGATATTCCTTCACTGGGCTATAAGCCCTTGAACCTGTGAAAAAGGCATTGTTTCATCGCTAGAAGGGTTATTCTCCCTTCAAGTGTAGGGATAACAGAAACCCATGCAGGTAGGATTTCCCAACCATGCATTTTAAGGAGCTTCGATATGTTCCACTAGCATCAAGGCGTAGCTAGCTCGAAACCAGAATTTTCTGCATAGCGCCATGGGGCTACTTATAGGGCTGCTTTGGAGTATGGAACCATTGGTGTATTGTAGGTGAGGTGGAAACCTTTCAAGACTTCACACCAAGCCCATGGTAGGTAAGGCCTGCAGGAGCACCTACGCCAACATGCCTGGAATTCCCTATTCGAGAACAGAGAATGCAAATGGGTCAGGAACTCCTTGGAGTTTGATTGGATCAAGCTTAGGAGGGGTAGCACCATAGGGTGCCTTAATAAACCATCGACGTCGACACCGAGTACTAGCGTTGATCCAAAGGTCTACAGGACCTTTGAGATAGAGCCATGGTTGAAATACTAGCTTAGGGAAATCATGGTCGGGTCGAGACTTGCTCTTACAATGGTCATAGCTATCCTCGTCTTTTGCATTCCTTAAGGCAAGATCAAGATGCCTTAGTGAAGCCATGACATAACTTGAAGGCAACCTTGATAAGGCGTAGGATGGAAAACCTTGAACTTATAAGATAGAAACTGGAAAACCTTATCCTTAACTAGGCGGAACCATAGTTGTGGAGGCTTTGCATTGGTAAGACCCAATTGCCGTCTAACACGATTGGATGAAGTATTGCCTTCTAACAAGGTTGGTGGGATGATGTTAGCTGGGATGAGTTCGCTGACATGCCAACCCAGAAGTCTTGCGACTAGTCAGAGGTGGACCCTCTTGACAGGTCGACCCATTTAGGCTCACCTTAGAAGATTAGAAGGGGCATAGGTGAAAGAGAGTTGGAGAAAAGCACAGGATGATGTTGGCAGGGTGATGTGAGATCAATGACAACACCATTGGTTAGAAGAGTGGCCCACTGGCTAATTAGCCCAAAATATCTAGCCAGAAGAAAATGAGTAAGCGCAATAGGGAAAAACCAGGATAGAAGTTGTCAGGATGATGTGTCCTAAAGGGGCCCACTTGGCAGTTTCAAGAAGTGGTGCAAGAGAAAACATCAGTGGGCGGGGGCTCTAGCATAAAGAGATGGAATGAAGCGGACAAGATGATGTGTTCCTGACTGTTAGACCATTGGACGGAAGGGAGACCCATCTTCCAAGTAAGCCAAACCGTTCCTACCTGGAGATTCCAGAGGAGCAATGTAGAAAGGCGTGAGGCAAGGC
Source organism: Pinus tabuliformis (assembly GCA_031772625.1). Taxonomy (NCBI): domain Eukaryota; kingdom Viridiplantae; phylum Streptophyta; class Pinopsida; order Pinales; family Pinaceae; genus Pinus; species Pinus tabuliformis. The sequence continues at coordinate 1,437,173,849 of CM062818.1, read as the reverse complement.
CTTGTAGGATGATGTAAGGTGGGTGCATGTCAGGGCCCACATTATTTCTATGGTGCTATTGTTCGAGAACCGTCCCACTTTTCAAGTCAGCCTGACGAGTTCACCTGTAGAAGATTAAAGTGAGGAGTTAAATGTAGGCGTCGGGATGAAACTACTGAGATGATGTGAGACATACCACGTTGGTGGAACACATATCCAATTGGTGGAGAAGGGGCCCCACTAGCCAGGTCAACCCAACGTTGTGACCCTGGAGAAATAAATAGGTGTAGTAGAGGAGGCACTAGGTTGAAAGGAACAAGATGACACTGGATAACATGCAATGACAATAAGAGTGGAAAGGCGGACCAATGGGAGATGAGGCCATGCAGTCCCACCCTCATGTGTGAGCCTGACAGTCAATAAAGGGTTTAGCTTAGGAACCATTGGGAGAGGGTAAGTGGGGTGGCATGTCTAGTGGGACCCACCTGGGAGGCATAAGGGTGTTATGCCTAAAGGCGTCAAGTTGATGTGGAGGGTGGAGGTCGTTGCATTTTACAGGGCCCGATATATATATATATATATATATATATATATATATATATATATATATATATATATATATATATATATATATATATATATATAAGCACGTAAAGTAAAAGCTCTGGTTGTGAGGTCCTCTAACAATATTTGAGGGGTTGGGTATGTTGTAGAGTGGTATCAGAGTAATACAGGCTCAACTCTTAGACTGAATGGGCTTCATCTCGAGCAAGTGATGATTTTCAAAAAATTACTAAGTAATTACTTATGTGTTAAAATCTGGTCTAAACTATTTAACCCCATGCCTGATTAATGTAGTGATTGCAACAATGATAATGACCACATGCTAATGTGAGTTGTTTGGTTGTAGACAGACAAAAACTCGGTGTGAGCAGGATCATCGCCATAAATATGTTGTTTATTATTAATTATGCACTCATGATAACATTGTAGGATTGAATGATTGTAAATATGTTGGCACACTAACATGGCCATTTTGTCATAGTAGGGATTTCCATGGCATACCCATAAATGCAAGTTCATGGTCATGATTATGTGTTTATTTATTTATCATGAAATGTCTAACAATGTGTGTGGTTGAAAACACATCACAAGAAACATAAAACAAAGGAAATACATCAATGATGACCGAAATGGTTGAGTATAGTTCTGATCAATCACAACATGGAAGTGACAAGGTCAGAGCTAATGAGGAAGAGAAACCAGTTGGCCAAGGGGAAGGGAATCATTCCCAAGACTGGATGGACACCTTGAGAAGCTTGAGGGATGAGGTAAGAAGTTTGAAGCCGATAATGAGAGGCTAATAAGATCCCAAGAAAATAAAGTGGAGATTAATGTAGTCATCCTACAAAGTTTCTAGGATTGGAAAAGGAAAAGGCAATATGAGATGAGGGCCAGTCACAAAGATAGGAAAGTCCTTGATGAATAAGAAGAAAACACCAACAGAAGTGAGGAAACTATGCCAAGAGATGTACCTTTGAGCACTCAAAGGGGATAAACTAGAACATAGGTGAATTATTCTAGCAAACCATCTAGTTCTACTGCCCAGAGGAAGTTAAGAAAGTAAAGCCACCCACATCTGATGGGGATATGAAGAAAGCAGAGGATGCAGAAACTTGGTTGTTAGGAATGAAGAAGTTTTTCAGAATACATGACTATTTTGAGAATATGAAATCTAGACTCGCCACCTATAGCCTAAAGGTAAAATAAGATATATGCTGGGAAGATTTAAAGAGTGTTGGAGGTATTGCTGAGAAAGAATTGACCTAGTATGAGTTTCAAAAACTCTTCAGAAAGAAATACTTGTCTGAACGCTATTATGATGGTAAGGCCAAAGAATTCTATGAACTCAAAATGGGTCAATTAACTAGTGATGAGTATGTCACCATGTTTTTAGAAACATTGAGGTATGTTCCATATCTGAAGGATGAAAAAACCAAAATTTAGAGATTTGTTAGAGGATTTCCTATGGAATTCAAAGATAAATTTGAGTTGTTGGAACCCCAAACCCTAAAAGACGTTATCGAGAATATAGAACATTACTATGAGAAAGCAAAACGCAGGCCTATAATTAAAAGTAATTGGCGGGGAAAAAGCAATGTTGGACATAAGAAGAATTGGCCCAATAACGAATTAGAAAGGAGAGAAGGTAAGCACCCAGCTCATACAAAACAGCGTCAACAGAAAACTGATGTTTCTATTAAGAAAAATGTGTAGTAGTCGGCGTCAACACAATGCAAGTTTGAAGTCTGAGAGATGCTCAGATGATGGAATTATGTTGAGAACCACAGAAGAAGAGACTGTCCACATCAACAACATGTGAGACCAAATATTTACAGTGCTTAGGAGGCTTGCATGGTGGGGGAGGTAGCTCGGAGTATGCCAAGAATTTATGCCACTGTGGAAAATAGCCAAGTAGATCACCAAACATCCATCATTGAGATGGAAGGTAAGTTGCAAGATCAAATTATTTCTATTTTGTTTGATATAAGTTCTAACTATATCTATGTTAGCCTAGAGCTTGTTGATAAATGTGGTTCGGGCAAGGAATTGCACGAAGAACCTTGGTTGGTTTAGTTGGAAACTGGCACAAAGAGAAGGATCAACCATTGGGTAAGGTCATGCGTATTCAAGCTTAGTGACCTGGACATAATAGCCCATTTGAATGCATTTCCATTGGGTGTGTAAGTCATATTGCTAGGCATGGACTATTTGTATTTACATTGGAACAAGGTAGATTTCTATGAAAAAGCAATTGAATGCTTGGATGAGAAAGGAGAAAAAAGAGTGTTATAGGGTAGTAAAAAGCCCATTTTAGTAAGGTTAATCACTGCTATGCAAGCCAAACACGACAACATAAATGGTTGCACACTATTTGAAGTGCATGTTTCTAAGGACAAGAAAGCTAACAGAGAAATAAAAGATGAGGAAGTTGAACTGCTATGAAGGTACCCTGTTTTACAACAATATGCAGATGTCTTTCCAGTGGATGTTCTTAGATTACCTCCTCACAGAGAGATATATTTCTCTATTGAGTTGGTACCTGGAGCAACACCAACATCCAAGGCACCATATAGGATGAGCACCCCAGAATTGGTTGAGCTGAAATTGCAGCTAAAGGAAATGCTTGACAAGGGCTACATAAGGCCAAGTGTGTCCCCATGGGGAGCACTGATATTGTTTATAAAGAAGAAATATGGAACACTTAGATTATGCATTGATTACATGAAGTTAAATAAGGTGACCATCAAGAATAGGTACCCATTACCAAGGATTGATGATCTCTTTGATCAATTGAGGGGAGAAACAATTTTCTCCAAAATTGACTTGAGGTCAGGCTACCATCAAGTAAGAATCAAGGAGGAATACATTCATAAAACTAATTTTAGGACAAGATATGGGAATTATCAGTTCATGGTGGTACCTTTTGGGATTACCAATGCACCTGCCATGTTCATGTGCTTGATGAACAATGTGTTTCATCCTTGTTTGGAAAAGTTTGCATCGTGATTTGTGATGACATATTGGTGTATTCAAAGATAAAAGAAGAGCATGAAAAGCATATGGTTGTAGTGTTACAATTGTTAAAGGAGCACAAGCTCTATGTAAAGCTTAGAAAATGTGATTTCTTCCAATCACAGATACATCACTTGGGGCATATCATCTCCAAGGAAGGGTTCTCGGTAAACCCTGAAAAGATCAAATCCATAATGGAGTGGCCAACTCCAAAGAACGTGGATGATGTTAGATCATTCATGGGATTGGCAGGATACCATAGGATATTTATCTGAACTTTCTCCAAGATAGGCCATCCCATTACAACCTTGCAAAGAAAAGGGAAGAGATTTGAGTGGACTGCAAAATGTGTTGAAATATTTGAGTTGTTAAAGAAGTTGCTCACCAATGCACTAGTGCTGAGAATTGCAGATCCTGACAAGGATTTCATCTTGTGTACTGATGTCTGCAAAGAGGGACTCGATGGAGTCTTAATGCAAGAAAGGTAAGTAGTATGCTGAGTCCTGAAAGTTAAATGAGCATGAGGTGAATTATGTATCCCATGATTTAGAATTGCCTGTTATCATTCATGCCTTAAAAATGTGGAGGCATTACCTCCTTGGCAGGAAATTTACACTCATGACAAATCATAGCGGGCTCAAGTATTTGTTTGGGTAACCCAAGTTGAATGTTAGGAAAGCAAGATGGCTGACCATGCTCAACGAATTTGACTTTGAAATAAAGTACATAAAAGGTAAATAAAACAAGGTTGATAATGCTTTGAGCAATAGAATTCAAGTAAATCTCTTGGCATCTGTAAGTTCTTATATGATAAACCTAATAGAAAGAGTCAAAAGTGTTGGGAAACAAAATGAGAAATATCAGCAAGTGAAAGAAAAATCACTGCAAAGTGGCAAGGATGAAGAATATCACCTCACTGAGGATGGCCTAATCAGGTTTAAAAACAAAATTTATGTGTGAAATAGTGATGAAGTAAAAAGACTTCTAATGAAAGAGTTCCATGTTAAGCCTTATTCAAGCCATCCAGGGTATCAAAATACCCTTATCTCCATTAAAAAATATTATTACTAGTTGAATTTGAAGAAGAAAGTGGTCAATTTCGTGGCAAAATGCATAAAATTCCAGTAGGTAAATGCCAAGTGCAAGCTACCAACATGATTGTTGCAACATATCCCCATTCTGGAATGAAAGCGGGAGGTAATTTCTATGGATTTATTACCATATTACCCAGAACCATCAAGCAACATGATGCAATCATGGTGGTGGTGGATAAACCGAGAAAGGTATCTCACTTTGTAGTAGTTAAGTCCACTAACTCCACTAGTGACATAGCACAAATATTCATAAAGGAGATTGTGAGGCTACATGGCATCCCTAAGAAGATTGTGTTAGACAAAGATGTTAGGTTCACTTCCAGGTTTTGGAAGGAACTATTTGTAGGATTGGGAACATAATTGGCATTTAGTACAACATATCATCCACAAACAGATGGGAAAACATAGAGGACTAATAAAATCCTTGAGGGCATGTTAATGATGTATGCAATGCATCAACCCAGGAAATGGGAAGAATGTATTCCACTTGTGGAATTTTCATACAACAATGGACACCAAGAATCGATAAAGATGAGCCCATTTGAGGCATTGTATTGCAGGAGTTGCAACACTCCCATTAGCTAGAGCCATCTAGTTAACAGGGTCCATGTAGGACCTAATATGGTAAAGGATATGGAGTAGCAAATTCAAATCATAAAACAAAATTTGAAAGTGGCACAGGATAGGAAGAAGAACTATGCAATCAACATAGGGTGCACAAAGAGTTCCAAGTTGGGGAGCACGTCTATCTGAGAATTAAACCCAATAAGAGTTCCCTAAGGATTGGGACATGTGCCAAGTTGGCACCATGGTATTGTGGGCCTTTTGAAATCCTTGAGAGGATTGGACCAATGTCATATAAGTCGGCTTTACCTCCATCAGTTAGAGTTCTTGATGTTTTCCATGTCTCTTTGTTTATGAGATATATACAAGATTCTAATCATGTGATTGATTGGTCTACGGTATAGGTGGAACTAAAGGGAGAGTTCCAAGCAAATCCAATGTGCATTCTAGATCAGAGGAGTCTCATTCTCTAGAATCAAGCCATAGAGAAAGTCAAGGTGCAGCGGAAGCACTTTGGGCCAGAGGAGGCTATGTGGGAAATGATTGATGCCATGAAAGTTAATTATCCCTTCATGTTTGCTAGTTAAAGAAAGTGTGCATATAATTGTATATACTGTATAGGTCAATGTATATAAAACTCCATGAAACAATAAGTGTTATGCTTTATTATTGGCGTTGCATATGGGCGAAATAACACCGAGGGTGTTGTTCCCTTAAGGGGGAGGGGTCCGTGAAAACCCCAGCCATGGCTCTCTCATAAAATGAATTGTAAATATTTTTTACAAATATGTGAAATTAAAAGAAGGGGACTGAGTCAAAGGGACACATATTCCAGAGTTGGGGAGGAGGATTGCTTGCTTGGGATGTAGAGGTTTTCTTGTGCAGAGAAGAAACCTGGATTGTTGGACAACCATTAAAAGATGGATGGTTCATAAATTTAAGGAATTGGTTCTTAAAATTGAATGAGCTGCAAGGAAGGAACATAGGTCCATGAAATTGGGAACCTTCATGAGGAAAAAGGGATAAGGAACGAAGAGGGGAATTGTGCAGTGTAGGAAAGAGAGGACAAGGTAGTAAATGTGATCTTAGGAAAAGAGGCCAAGGACGAAAAGAAAGGCATTTGAATTCATGTTGAAGGAGAGGGAAGATAGAGAGAGGATAGCAACAAAAGATAGAGAAGTCTGGTTTGATCAACATGCAATGTAGAACAAGAGAGAAGATAAGGGGATTGACTCTAAGTTTTCCTAGAGGCTGTGGGTTGAACTGCTAGTCTCTAGAGCCCAATAATAGTATGGGGTTCCTTGGAGGCTGTGGGTTGAACTGCTAGTCTCTAGAGCCCAATAATAGTATGGGGTTCCTTGGAGGCTGTGGGTTGAGATAGAATCATTGGAGCTTTGTAACAACTTGGGTCTTTGGAGGCTGTGGGTTAAGTTAGACTCGCTGGAGCCTTATAACAGATTGGGTCCCTAGAGGCTGTGGATTGAGACAGAGTCTATGGAGCCCTACAATAGCTTGGGTCCCTGGAGGCTGTGGATTAGGATGTAATATTTGGAGCCTTGTAACAACTTGGGTCCCTTGGAGGGTGTGGGTTAAGATAGCACCCTCTTGAGACCTGAACAAATTGGGAAGAGGTTAATCCTACAAAAACATCAAAGAACACTTGTTTGAAGACCTTGGTTACTGCATTACTGTTACAATAGATTTTGAACTCTCTGCCAAGGGGAGTGAATCACTATGTATGCACTTGGGGTGAGACAAGAACCTCTGGACTCCCTGTGATAAGAAGATGTCATCGTCAACTAGTGGGATTGAGGAAGAGGCCCTCTAGATTCCATGTTTCCGTTACCAACTGGTGTTCTAATCCCTTATGCAAGCACCCCCCTTAGACTCTGGAATCTGGCTCGGGGGTGACGCCTGCAAGTAAGTGTGGCTGCAACTATCTATGGTTGGGTGGAGAGTCATTGTCCTAGACTCAGTTGCCCTGCAACTTTAAAGATAAGTATCTATTTTGGTCCTTAAATATTAATGAATTTGTGATGCACTGTGTTTGGAATGGATTTGGATTTTGGACTATAATTATGTTATTAATGTAATGAACATGTGGATTCACTTCTGTGTGGAAACGACACTCATTGTCATGAATGAATTAAAAAATATACATACATATATGTCACATCTCTGAAATGAATGATGCTGATAAATAAGTTGAGCAAGTTGTGCTTCTGGTTGAGAATTAAGTGTTGTGTTTAATGATTTCTAGTGTTGTTCATAACATATATTGTGCAACAGATTGAATATTGCTTTATATGATAGCTAACCAGAGTTGTATCTATGTACTGAGATAATGATCTGGATGCAATACTTATTTGTGTTGTTAACTATACATATGCAAATGATATAAGGACAATATGAAATGCTACATTCTATGAGAGGATCCATAAGGATCTAGATTAAAAAACGTGAAAACATTGGGCATATAGAGACCCTTTTTATTAACATGAAACAATTACATAAGAGACTTCTTGCTTGCCAAGGTTTGTGTGTATACATGGATATTCCTTCACTGGGCTATAAGCCCTTGAACCTGTGAAAAAGGTGTTGTGTCAACACTAGAAGGGTTATTATCCCTTTAAGTGTAGGGATAATCAAAACCCATGTAGGCACGCTTCACCAACCATGCATTATTAGTAGCTAGATATCTTCCACTAGAATTAGGGCATAGCTAGCTTGACCCTACAAGTTTCTACATAGCGCCATGGGGATGCTTACATACCTACTTTGGCGTTTGGAACCCTTGGCGTGTAGTAGGTGAGGTGGAGACCGTTCAAGATTTCACACCAAGCCCTTGGTAGGTAAGGGCTGCAGGAGCGCCTATGCCAACATGTCTGGAATTCCTTGTCTAAGAATGGGGAATGTAGATGGGCAAGAAACTCCTTGGAGTTGGATTAGCTCAAGCTTAGGAGGGGTAGAACCATAGGGCCCGTTAATAAATCATCGACGTCAACAACAAGTACTAGCATCGACCCAGAGGTCTACAAAACCTTTGAGATAGAGCCATGGTCGAAATAACCAACTCAGGGAAATCATGGTCGGGTCGAGATTTTCTCTTATGACGGTCGTAAAGATCCTCGTCTGATGCATTGCTTAAGGCAGGGTCAAGATCCTTTAATCGAGCCATGGCATAGATTGAAAGCAAGCTCGATGCGACATAGGAGGGAAAGCCTTCAACTTATAAGATAGAGGCTTAACTAGGAAAAACCCTAGTCATGGAGGCTTCACATTAGAATACAATCTGATTACCCTCTAATGCGATTAGATAAAGTATTATTACAAGGTTGGTAGGATGATGCTATCTAGGATGAGCTGGCTGACATGCCAACTTGGAAGTCTTGCAATTAGTCAGAGGTAGACCCTCTTAACAGGTCGGGCTGTTTAAGCTCACATTGCAAGGGGCTTAGGTGAAAGAGAGCTAGGACAAAGTACCAGGATGATGTCAGCAGGGTGATGTGAGATCGACAACCACACCATTGGATAGAAGGGTGGCACACTGTCCAGTTGGCTTCGAAGATCTAGCCGTAAGAAAAAGAGTGAGCATAATAGGGAATCACTGGGATAGAAGTCGATGGGATGATGTGTCCCGGAGGGACCCACCTAACAGTTTCAAGAAATGGTGCAAGAGAAAATGCTAGGAGCAATAGGTAGAGGCTTTGACATAAAGCGCTAGAATGATGTAGGAAATATGACGTGTGCTTGGTCGTCATCCCATTGGCTAGAAGGGAGCTCCACCTTCCAGGTAAGCCCGACAGTTCCTACCTGGAGGTGCAAGAGGAGCAACGTAGAAAGGCGTTAGGCAAGGCCTTGCAAGATGATGTAAGGAGGGTGTGTGGTAGGGCCCACATTATTTCTATGGTGCTATTGTTTGGGAACTGGACCACCTGTCAAGTTAGCCCTATGATTTCACACCAGAAGATTAAAGTGAGGAGTTAAATGTAAGCATCGGGAGGAGACTAGCGAGATGACATAATACAGACCACACTAGTGGAGTTCGTATCCAATTAGTGGAGAAGGGGTCCCTCCAGCTAGGTCAACCCAACACTATGACCCTGAAGAAATAAAGAGGTGCAGTAGACCAGGCGTTGGGCTGAAAGGAACGAGAATATGCATGATAGCATGTGGTGGCGACAAGAGTGGAAAGAAAGACCAATGGGAGAGGAGGCCATGTGACCCCACCCTCATATAAGGTTGACGGTGAATCCTGACGGTCAACAAAGGGTTGCGCTTAGGAATCATCAAGAGAGAGTAAGCAGGGTGGCATGTCCAGTGAGACCCACCTAGGAGGCATAGTGGTACTATGTCTAAAGGCATCAGGTTGATGTGGAGTGCGGAGGCCCTTATGACGAGTTGGGAAGTCTAAGTAAAGTTTGAAGGAAAATAAATTGTTTTACCCCATTCGTCTAACAATATTTGAGGGGTTGGGTATGTTACACATGAGTCACTAGGCGTTGTGATCATTGGCCTAGTAGAAAGGGGAAGAAGTCTGGAGGAAGGTAAATATTCTAGTTGTATCGACATTTAGATAAGTGAACATCCAAATTCTTTTTGTATGCAAAGTTAGCAAAAAGGTTGAATGCCAACTTTGTTAAATATAAAAATATATTTCAAATTGTTGGATAAATAGAAATCCGGGACTTTGGAAGGTTTTTTTATGAATGCCCAAGGAAAAACCTAAATGTTAGAGGCTTGGATGGGTGGAACTCACAAAAATGGAACCTAGAGCTATTAAACTTGATATGATGGTTGTGAAATCCGTGAAATGTTCAAATGCAAACCTTTTGAAATACTTGGATTTAGATGCCAGCTAGATAAACCATGTGGTGGTTATGTGGAATTTGTGTGGAAGAGCTCCAAGTCATGATTGGTGATATGGCATGCGTACATGCCACATTGACATGGCATGAAGGACATGTTTTGATGATGTGGCATGCTAGTATGGCATGTCAACATGGTGTGTTGATGTAGCATTGTAATGTGAATGAAATGATGTGGCATTTGATGCGACGTCTACCATGGAATAGACGTTGTGGAATCCAAAGCTCTAGAAATCTAGAGTTTTGTAAAAATTTTCATGTTGGGTTTTTCCTAGATCTATGTGAATAAGAAAGATTCATATTTCTAGATGAATCTAGAAAAGTTGAAAATTCAAGTCTTTGGAATATTGAGTGCTTCGATTATGTTGAGATGGCACGATAATGAGGTGGAAACCAAATCACCACAATGATGAGGTGGTGGCCATGTGGTAGTCACCATGGTGATGAAATGGATCTATTTGGATAATAGATGTTCCAAATATCTAGGAATCTATATATATGAAAATCTAGATTTTTATAAAAAGGGACTTTTTAAGTTTTCTGGATTCAATTGTTGATTGTTGACTGAGAGTTTTTCTTAGATTCGGATGAATATGGAAGATTTGGGACTTACAAATGAAACTAAAAGATTTGGGATTTCTAGATGAATCCATAAAAGTTGAAAATATGGATAATTGGAGATATGGAACTTTTGTTAAAGGGGAAAATGGAAATTCTCAGATTTGGATGTGAGTTGGGCAAGTTAGTTTGTCTAGTTATGGATGTGTCCCTATGTGATGGTGACACATGGCTAGAAGACTTCCATGTGTTAACTAACATCGCATCATATTGTGTTAACATGTGGATAGAGGACGACCATATATGTGCCACATGTTAATTATATAGATGCTAACTTGGCTCTAAGAGGTATAAAACTTTAGAGGGCCATAACTTTATATTCTAGAGCTTATAATTTGATGAATTTTATATCATTGGAAAACTCTCAATGAGTTAAAGATGATGGTGATCTTAGAAATGAATCTTAAGATGGTTGAAAGAAGATGAGTTTTGATAACCCCTGTTCCATAAGATTACCAAGGAGGTTGGGTTTGAACACTCTATACCGTCAGAAATGTCTTGAAGGGATTGGGTGTTGCTATAGTCTTCCACACAAGGATCGTAAGAAAAAATAATTGTCCTCAAAGAATGAGTCTTCTAAGTAGTCCACATGCTAAATTCCATCATGCATTGTGCCTTAGTTCCTTTAGCTTTTCTCATACTTTTCAATCAATAATACTTCGAGAATCCTAATTCCTAACAACATGCTTTTTCTCTAGATAATATGAATCCCTTCATCAAATTGTCAGCCATGGACTCCACAATTTGTTTTGAATCATGAGAGGTCCTTATTTCCTTTCCATTGAGTCTCTTTTGTTTAATATGATAGAGATCTATTTAGTTACACCATGGATATAAATATGCTCGAAATCACAAAGATTTATTGTCGAGAGAGAGAGAGAGAGAGAGAGAGAGAGAGAGATTGCCCATAAAGAGAAATCAGAGAGAGAGAGGGAGAATTTGAAAACCTCGTAACATTACAGATTAAAAAATTTAACTATAGATAAGAATCCACTATACTATGATATTAACATGAAAACATATTTAGATTTTATGAAACATATCTCATTACAATATATTTTCACATTAAATAAAATAATCCTTTCACATTTATTCACCGAGTAGAAACTGTTACCCAAGGGGATTTAAATAGATGATGATTCGGTGTATTGTTAAGACCTCCTTGATATTAAGGTCATTGATTCAAAACTCGTAGGTAGTCTCCCCATAGTAACCAAGGAAAAATAAAGTGAATAGAAAGTATTAAAAATATTGTGCAAAGTAGGGTTTGAAAATTTCTCCGACAAATCTAGGGCTCTTGAGATACAAGTGATCATTGTAGTTATATAGGAGTGCACCTTAGAATTTACCTATTGTAAACTAGATTTTGCAATATTAACTATTGATACTTAAGATTCCATCATCAAATTAAAATTATTTTGGTTAGATTTTGGACAAAAATTGATAATTTTACTTCTTGTTATTTTGAGTAGTTAGGGAAAAGCCAATTTATAAAATATTTAGATTACTCCATAATCAAATATTCAATATTATTCTATTTTTATTGTTATTTTTTTAATATAAATTATATAATCTTGTACTCAAATAAAATTTGCAATATAGAAAATCAAGTTTCTCATAAATATCTAATTTATATTTTTGAATATTTAATTAATTTAAATGTGGATAAAACAATTCATCATATCTCATTTATTATTAAAAAAAGTTATTAGATATAACATTAATCTCTATATAAAATTAATAATTATAATATATATAATTATATTTAAATATATATATATATAGTATAATAAATAAGAAAAATATTTAAATATATATTTTAGCTTTTAATATATATATATATATATATAGTATAATAAATAAGAAAAATATTTAAATATATATTTTAGTTTTTGAGGAATTACTTAAAAGTTAAAAGATACACATATTACATAGAGATCAGATATTCATATTACATGTAAACATTTAATTGAGTAAAGAAAATTATAACTTTTATTTTAATCAAATAAATTAAATCTAATTGATAATCTATTTTAATAAATATAAAAAAAAAATATTTTTAATTTTTCTTATATATAAATTATTCAATTAAGTATAATAAAAATTATATGTTATTAAGTTGAAAGACTCATTTTACAATTAATTATGTTTAAATTTTAAAGTTGAAATTTACTCATATTCACCAAAATAAAATTTAAAAAAAAATCTAAAAAAAATTAAATAACTATACAAAACATTTAAATGATATTTATACATAAAAAAATCACAAGTGAAGTCCTTCTTTATTCATCCTACATCGATATTTAAAATAAATCAATATTAATATTAATATAATTTAAATAAATATAACCTTATAAAGTAACGCTGCTAACTCTCAGCGAACTCCTATTAATTTATTTATAGCACTGGTCCTCCGGTAGCATTTTTTTAAGGTATCTAGTCAAAAGTAGCTGTTAGTCTTTTTAACCATTGGGGGCTGGGCTTTGTCTATTTAAACTGCTAAGCTGGATCTGTTTCTTCAACTTGTCGTGACGATGAACCACACTGGTTGGTTCGAAAAGCGTCGACAAATAATGTCTCATGTGATCTTCGCCGAATTTTTTTTTGTAAATAAAAGTTTCTTTAGTGAGCCTTGTGGGGAAAAGACAAAGCTACCGGCCAAGGCTACAACTACCGTAGTCTTATTGGTAAGAGACAAGCCCGCGACCAATCCCACATCTTTTGGGTGACTATACGGTAACTCCGCCAACACTCCGATAATAAAGGCTTCTTTAGTCAGCCTTATCTACTTCAGGGAAAAGACAAGGCTACAACACCGTCATCTTTTAGGTAACAGACAAGCCCGCGACCAATGGCACATCTTTTGGGTGTCCGAGAAATGAGTGATTGTTTGCGTCGAAAAAAACAAAACAGAATAAAAAAACAAACCGCCAATTAGCCTATCATTTTGTCCCTTCGACCGGATTGCAACTGATAAATTGTCCCTTCGACCGTAGAGTCCGTAGTGCAACTCTAGAGCATGAACATGATATTATTTTATCGGTTGTTTTGTGATTTTTTATTTTTTTGATGTATTTATGTAATTTTATTTTCAAATATCAAAACATTTATTTTACAACAACAACCCGTTATATATATATAATTTAAAAATTTATAATAAGTGTTTTAATAATAAAGATTTATTCCGTATTAATATCATAATTTATTATTACATATTCATAAAGATAATATTATATTATAATTGATTTATTTAATTAATTTAATTAAAATAATAATAAAATATAATTTTTTTGATAAATTTTAATTTTTGATTTGTAATTATTAATAATAAATATTCAATAAATATTAAATTTCTATTATTTATTTAATAATGAATAATTAAATAAAAAATAAAAAATTTATTTCAAAAGGATGATGATGTTTAATGTTCACTGAGACCAAATTTTGGTCTACCGGACTTAAAGAAACGAATTATTTAGTTTGATTTAAGATTTTATTCCTATGCTCAAAAAGCTTGGAGAAAAGCCCAAGGAGCTCACTGTAATTTTGACAATGTAAAAGGCTAGGAAGGTCAGTGTTGCAACAAAGATTTTGAAACTGAGATCTAATGTGGTTGTACATGGGGCACTCTAAAAGGAAGTGATTTTTATCTTCAATGTTCATATTCTCACAGAGATGGCAAAACCTTTCCATCCATGGTGTCTTAAGATTAGGAAGTGCCCAACCATCGTTTCATTGTGGAGCTCATGAGAATTGGTTCTAATCTTGGCTATATTAATTTTCTTTTTTAAGCTAGTTAAACATTTAATAATGATAATAACATAATTTTTAATAATTAAATTTAAATAAAACACTAATAATAATAATTATTATTTTTAAAATTTATAAATATTTTTCATATTTACAAAAATATGAAAGTTAATATCTTTTAATTAATCTAATTTTTATTTTATTTTTTAAATAATTTATTTTTTCTCCATACATCTTTAATAATTAAAACATAATAATAATAATAATAATATTATTATTATTATTTTAAAATTTACGATAGCCACAGAATACCAACAATTGCGTATTGAAACTGGATAGAAATAATCTCTGCAACCTAGTCATTCGGACAAAGTCCAGTCCATTCTCTTCGGATGATTCCTTGCTGGCTAGCTCGAAACACGAGCAAAACACTCTACCGCGTATTGCCCATACGCATAACACAGAACTAAGCTTTGCAGACATGGAAGAGCATCATACGTCTCTCGATGGCTTTCATGAATTTTCTAAACAGCCGTCAGTGTTGCTAAATTCACCGAACTTCTTCCATAACGCTTTCTAACGTTCACCAGACTTTGACG
Source organism: Pinus tabuliformis (assembly GCA_031772625.1). Classification (NCBI taxonomy): domain Eukaryota; kingdom Viridiplantae; phylum Streptophyta; class Pinopsida; order Pinales; family Pinaceae; genus Pinus; species Pinus tabuliformis. The sequence continues at coordinate 1,437,158,801 of CM062818.1, read as the reverse complement.
ATATGTTTATGCTTTTAACACCGTGACGACGTTATAAAAGTGTAACGGCTCAACGAAAAAACAAAACAAATGAGAGGGTTTTTTAAATGTTATGGAAATGTTTATAAGAATAAGAGTGGAGGAATTGTTTGGAGGGTCAAAAGTGGTTGGAATCTGGATAAAAATATTTCAAAAATTGTAGAGTTAGTGTTTGAATCACATTTTTTTTATAATAAAAATAAATTTAACATCATCAAAAACCTCTTAACACTTAAAATTATGAAATTTTAACAATTTTTATTTAAATTTACAAAAATCCCTATAAAATATAACAGCAATTTCTATAACTTTTAGGGAAAAAACATAACCAAGAATATGCATCCTTTACAAAATAAATATATATATATAAAGTCGCTGAGCATCTATACTCTTTTCTAGAACGTGAAAAACAAACTTTGCCTCGAGCATTCCCGTCACTAGATTAATTGTGGTGGAGAGAGATCCATGGTCGAGTCCCTAGCTTGATGCTTTGAAAATTAAAATTAGCCCCACGTTCACCGGAAAATAGCAGTTGAGTAGGTGCTTTGTATCCGCTTCTTCTTCTTACCGATCGCTGTGGGCCGAATTTGCGAATTTTCCGGGATGATTCTTGATTCCCTGGATCCAAGTTGCAGCGAAAGCCATGGCTGGGCAGTTACGGATAGTGTAAATGAGTTTATATAGAATGTCTTTAATGGAGATGAAGTAACAAGTTCCTTCACTAATTGGCTTATACGCTCCCCTAGGCGTCTTCTCCTCCTTGATGTTGAAAGGAGGTAAAATAATGAAGAGTCAGACAACGTCGATCTGATTTTATTGTCAAAGAATTAAAGCTGCTGGCTTATCCTTTCTTCTATAATCCTATTAACGCGAGTGTGGAGAATTTGGAGTTTCTATGTACGAGTGTGGAGAATTTGGAGTTTCTATGTACTAATTTGATAGAAACCCATACAAATATGCACGACTTTGGAGTTTATCATCTTCTTTTTTCTGGATTAATAATATGATTTTAAAATTAATTTTTTTAAGGTAAGAGAATAAAGAGATTGTTGAAAGTAATGTTTTTATGTTATATGTAATTGTTATTAAAAGTTACCAGTGTGTAAGTTGTAATGATCATTAAATTGTGTGACTTGTGTTTTATATATTTGTAAATATAATCATCAATAAATATATAAATAAAGTAAGATTTGTGCTCATTGTAATAGCTATCTGCTCTCTCGTTTATTTTTCTAACATGATATCAGAGCATAGAGCATATTTTGACTTACTCTCTTAAAAAAAACCAAATAAATAAAAGAGCATTGAATTTTTTTACTATGTAAATAGGTTAGAGTACGAGTGTGGTTAGATTTATATATTCGCAAGTTTTTTTGGTGTGCGTGTTGTAAGAGGACAGTAACTCCCGTCTGAGGATCGGGCACATACTAAGGTCAAGGCCAGCGATAGAGCCAACATTCCTCTTGCATCAAGAAACTAGGCATTGCGTTTAGCAGCAGCGTGGAGCTTCCTGCAGAATTATGCGGCTTCTCATGAAAACTCTGAAAGGGACGAATTCATTTGAGCCCAAATTACTAGCAATGCAAGTATTGTTATGATCTGGGCACACAAATATTCGAATGAGTATGAGTAGTCTGCAGAACAACAGAGATAAAGCATTTATGGCAGAACACGTCAGAGGCAGCGGAATAAATCTTGGGCGGAGAGGAGTGTGGCATGGATGTCTGGGGCTCAATGTCAATGTTTGATCAGACGTCAGCAATCCTATTCGTGCTGAATGGGATTTTTAGTATCAAAGACTTTATAACGTGGCTCGCTCGACAAGAGGATAGAGGTGTCGCTGGTATCGAAGATCTTGGCCAGCGAGTAAACTTTATGATTAGAGAAGATCGTTTCAGGAGTGAGATCCTTTTATATGAAGCTGTCTGATGAGTAGATCTATGGTTCAGAACAACGCCATCCGTGTGAGAGAAGGCCATTGATGTATTGCTTCAATGGCAGAAGAGCCTTAAGGCTGCAGAATCCAGCTCTGGTCACAGGTTGCAGAGTTCGTTGTCGTCCCTCTTAAAAGAATGCTATTGGAGCATCAGATCAACCTTATGTCAGGGGTACGAGACAATTTTTTAATGGTGAAACCGAGCTCCGCAGCGTGAAACCGTTGATCTGGATCTGAGATCTAGCTGTTGTGGAAAGCCGAAGCTTATCCGGAGCATAGCTATTTGTGGATGGAGACGACAACAACAACGATGTTAGCGGACAATGATCAAAGTCGAAGAGTTTGGTGACGTAGACGGTAAGACCGAGAGTAGAAAGTGAGAAGAATGTTAAATTTATTCCAAAAGAGTTTCGTGTCGCAGAGAAAATGCTGCTCATGAAAGAGTATGTGACGTGTGCTACCGAAATTGAAATTGGAAGGCTTGTGTTCTCATTCTAGATCTGAACTATAAAATATTGTTTATCTAGTTCGTATGTTTGTGGTAGTAATTTTTTAATTTTTAGTTTTTGTTATCTAGTTCGTATGTTTGTGGCAGTAATTTTTTAATTTTTAGTTTTTGTTATTAAAAGATAGATGGTTTTTAAAGTAAAAATTTTGGTGTCTAAAATATCAATTTTTGTGTTAGTAATTTGGTTATAAAAAAGATTGTGGTTTTTAAACTAGCCAGCTTGTAAGGTCAACGTGCTTGATCAACTCTCAGTGTCCAGACCTCCATCCTAGCAAGATAAAGGAAAGCGAAATATCCTACAGTTGGTGGTTGACCCATAGGATGGTTGGTTACTTGATGGCTCTTATAGCGGAAGCCTTGACGAGCCTAGCAACTTACTCATAGCCGAAAGCGAAATATCAGACAATTGGTGGTTGACCCATAGGATGGTTCATTAGTTGATGACTCTTATGGCAGAGGCCTCGAGGAGCCTAGTTGTCAATATTGTTGATCCTGCAAAGGTCATCAACGATGGTCAGAGGCAGTGACGTTTTAAATGAAGGTCAAGTAACAACTCGAAGATGTGGTGGTGAAAGGGCTGAGTTTGCCAGAGTGGATGTGAGCGCTGATGAAGACCAGTTAGAAAAATATTCTTTGTTGTTCTAATATGTGTTTTCAATGTTGTCCATGTAAGCATTAAGGGAGGGTGTTGGAAGTAATGCTTCCATGTCATGTATAGTTGTCATTAAGAGTTATGATGAGTCAATTTAGAAGTTCTTGTTTCCAATGCGTGAGTTGTAATGATGATCTAGTTGTGTAAGTCAGTAACTTGTGTCTTGTATATTTGTACCTTTCATGATCAAAATGTATAAGTAAGATTTGTGCTATGTGTAATCACTCTCTGCTCTCTCTTTTATTTTTCTAACAGAAATTATTTTTAATGTCTCTAAAAATAACTTAGAAGACACAAACATATTTCTGTATTTCAACTTTTTTGTAATGATGAGTAACTTTTATTGAATAAATTATCTTGAGTAACTTTCATTAAATAAATTATCTTAAGAACTAGCTGTTAGGGTATTTGTGTATATGTTCTTGTAATGCTTATTTTTTATTTTTAAACACAGAATCAACATTATACGTAGAATCTATCTATCGAGATAAATGCATGTTCGTACATATTTTTTTTTACGTTGCTCCGTAGCTCACGTTGCTCCGAGTCCTTTGCTACATTACCATGTCAACCGAATCCACCTTGCATATTTGAAATTAACTTCTCTGGTTCTTAGATTTAAAAGACTCCAAGATCAAAATCTTCTGGCTTCCATACCCCCAAACCCCAAAAATAATGTTGAACTTTCCGATTTCCGAGTTAATCCAGAGCCTCAGATTCGCTCTCGCGATCAACTCTTCACTGTGATTCTACCTCTATTTCATCTGCCTATGCCCCCAAAAGAAAATCTCCCCTCATTGTCTAAGTTTGGTTGTGCGAAGGTTCAAAAAAATGTCTCCAATCTTCCCCTATTTCGAAAATTTCCTGAGATAAATGATCTATTTTTCCTTATCGCAGCCATATAAAAAAATATTCAGAAGCATTACTAGACAACCTTGAAAAATATCCAAAACTATTAAAATATTTTCATATTTATTATAGTTGAGAACCACCAAATTGAGGTCGATGTGTTAAGAGTGTAATAATTATAGTTTGCCCATCGTGTTTGAAAATGGCCGAGACAAATATCTTTCACTGCTTTTTTACAATATTATTATGTTTAGTGGGATTTTCTATTATTCGTTTTAATATTAATCTTTCATTTATTAATTATTTATTAGTTTTTAAATTATAACCAATTTAAAACAAATAATTATAAGATGCAATTTATTTATTAGCTTTTGGTTAATTATATGATTATTTTAAACAAACAATTTATTTACATTATGGTAAATTAATTATAAATATTAATTCTATTTCATAACAATAATAATAAAACGATGTTTATTATTTTTCGTTTTATTATTTTTGAAAATATTATTATGTTCAGGGAAAGATTTATTTTTTAATAATAATGTAAGTATTTAACCTAGTATTTTTAATAATTAATTTCTTTCTTTTATTTAGATATTTTTTATAATGCATGTATATATAATTATCATATGCATGTTAATATTGTCATTCTATTTATAATTAGAGATGGGTTATTATAGTCGAATTGTCTTTGAAAACTTCATATTTTAAAACAAAATAATTTTTTTATGCATTTTTAGTAAAGTGCAAAAAGTACACTCTTTTTTTCTTAATTTTCTTTGGTCTTTTCCAATGTCACTTTCACAATGGAGTTGGTGAGAGTTACTTCTTAACTAAGAAATGAGAATTTTGGCTCCCTGTTATATAGTGACCCCTATGTACATTTTTTTATGATAATTGCAAGTGAGATTGAACTCTTCAATATAATACTTTTACTTTCTCCATATCCATTTATTCCAAATACATTTGTGGAACTTATCAATAACAAAAGCTTTTATCTCTTTATTATTAGTGGAACAAATTCAAGTAAATATCTCATTTACTGAACCATTTGATATTTTATGGCATCCAAATTTTATTTCTTTTACACAAAATACTATTGAAAACCATCTTAAAATATATGTGCTCTACCCCTGTTTTTAAATATCTTATAAACCACACAATAACAAATACTTCCATAAAAACACCCTATTTCATTCAACATAATATCATAAGATTGAACAAAAAAAAACCATCCAAAGTGTGGAAATGGGAAGATTTTCATACATAAGCCTAATAACAAGTTTCAATATCCGGCCAACACAAAAACCACCCAAATATAAAAAAGAAACTCAGAATTTACAAATAGGATTTTTAATGATAACTCCCTTACGTTTATAACTACATACCAATTTATTATTTCATATGTGCTTACGAAGGCTTCCATTACAACAAAAACGAGAGTATCTCTTGCAGTAATTATTGTCGAAAAATGCATAAATCCCAGCCTAAATCCTTAGTGGACATGCAAGTTATTTGAACATTTGATTAAATTCATGCATGTCCACTTAAGGAAAGGACGATAAGGTCCATCTTAAAGCATTGGAGCTAAAGACCAAGAATAGATTTAACACCTTTCTGCATTAAAGCATCGATTACCTTTATGATAATAGTTGTGTCCTACAACTCTAGAAAAAAATAAGACTACATCGACAAAAACTTTGTTCCATTATTGAAAAACAGTTCAAATGTTAATGGTCCTTTCATGTCTTCAATCATCCTATAAAAAGAATATTGAAATATTTTTTTTAAGACATAGGGTGAATTGGTAACTGCCAGGCCTAATCTAAGGAAGATCTATGATCAATTCTCGTAGCTGCCACTATAACACTAAGAGTACATCCTACAACCTCTATAACACCAAGAGTACTAATCTAAGGAAGACCTAGGATCAATTCTCGTAGCTGCCACTATAACACCAAGAGTACATCCAACAACCTGCAAGCACATATACTAATATCTTATAATTTTGGCAAGAGCCGAGACTCACAGATAAAGGGAGTCTACTCCTTGAGCCCCACACCATAGCAGGGTAATGTACTCAATGTGATTTGACCCATGACCTTGTGAGTTTCACCCAATGAACTCAACCACCACACAACACATCACTGTATGAATATTGAAATATTATTATTATCATGGTCTTTGTCATAAGGAGGGGTAGGGCCATTGAGTGCTTTCAAGCACGTGTGCTACTAAATAGCTTTAGTACGAAGATTTCATCCCTAAGTACTGCAACATTCCTATTTGGCTCACTCTAGCTCAATTTATGAACATACAACAATTGGTTCACTATTTAAATAAATATATTATAAATTAGACAGGGGTGTATAGATTGGGCTTGCTGCTAAGGGAGGCATGCACTAAACTTGCCTGAGATAAAGAAATGCTTAGGAGGTTGACCATGCATTTGAGGTTTAAGGGCAGGAGGTTCATAAATACTGCCTATTGGATGCAGAGTCACAGATTCACTGGCAGGGATTGCTTCCTTTTGCATCCGTTGAATGTCATTACAACAAATAATAAGCATGAGTGATCAGTGGCAACCGAGAAGCACACACTTAGGGTTTTCTTAAAAATTTAAGTAGTCAAAGCATGAGCACTGGAATCATTGAAAGTCTGTGAAAACAACGGGTTCATCGTCATTGTTATTGTTATAATGACCGACAGATGCAGAGGGAATTGGAATTACATCTTAGGGTTCCCCTCACTTTGTAAATATATCAGTTATCATTTAGTAAACATATATGTATCGTTTGAGTATTTTGAAGAAATTTTTGATGTTAGGCTATCTTTAGATTGCAGATTTTGGAATATTTATGAAATTTAATATATAGTTTAGAATTAGCTTTATTCATATTTATAGAAATTTCAAAATCTTGAAAATAGACTGAGATGGATCATAGAGCCACTAATAAACTCCAGCCAAATGAAGGAAAATGATTACCAAGTGGCTGCAATTGATCTGATTTGCAATGATATGATTTACATCCTATGATTGGTGTCGATGCTCAAATTTGCAAGGAAACCGATATTATTGCTAAGGATGATGAATACTTTGAAGCAAAGGTCGTTGTCATCTTGCTAGGCTAACTCGCCACATTCTCAAGGAAAAAACTTGTCCGATGCTCTCAGAGCTTTCCATTTACAGATGGGACTTGGTTACTATAACAAAATTTGAAGCCTCACAACGTACAATAAGATTATATCATTGATGATAGTTTTTAAGCTCCGCTCCCTTCCTTTTATATTGATTGAAATTTTTATTATGGGTTGTAGAAGAGTGTGAAAAAAATGGATCGTGGTGGTGAAACCCATAGAGCTATTATGACATCCTCATCTCTGCAATGTTTTGGTCTTCTACATCCATATTTTGGATGCGGATTCGAACCCAGAACCTTTAACTTGTTGCCAAAGTCTTGTGTGGGTATGACGTTCTCATCTCTGCAATGTTTCGAGCTTCTATGTATGTATCTTTCCTGTAGATTCTAGTCTAGAACCCTCATCAGAGTCGCTGATGGTTTAAGTTAACATTCATGTCCACAACTTGGATCAACGATTGTGTTGGGGACAGTTCAAGGCCTGGCATTTCTAGGTTGCAAACACTACACCCTGGTGTTCATGCAGTCTATGATATGCATGATTCCATGGTTGCATAAAAGAGACAATTGGAATGCATCCTCTAGCAGCTTAGCTTCCACCATAGACATTTCTGTTAGTCACTATATCCTAGCTCCATATGCCTTCCTACAACATGAACAATTATCCCACATAGGGTATACGCGTCGAGGAGTAAATTAAACACGTGACAAAGCTAGCAGAGTTGCGTGAAGGCTGGTGGTAGTTGCACTGACCAGTCTGGAGAAGCACTCGTTGCACTAACTAGTATAGGAAATGTGATTTAATTTTTCCCTACATAACTTTAAAATTTTGGATAAAAAGAAGTTCCTCTTTGAAACTTTAGTCACTCTTGTTATCTTATATGGCTGTGAGGTTTGGGGTTGCAGCATCTCTAGAGAATCATGGAGAAAGATTGAGCAAATCCAGAAGCGTCTTATAACTTATAACCTGAAAATTAAAAGTAATACACCCTATCCTATTCTCCTTATAGAAGCAGGTCTTTCCCCTATTGAGAGCCTAGCTATGATTAGGTTTCTGCTGTACAAGCACAAACTCAATAACATAGACGATCATAGACTTGCTAAGCTAGCTTTAAATTCCAGCCAAAACCACCTAAGGCTCAATCAGGGGTGGCATAAAGACACAAGGGCTAGTTAAACTATTAGGAGATCAACGAGAATGATGCATTGCAAAACATAAATAACATTAAAGATATTGTTACTTCTAAGTTCAAAGAAAAAATGTGGTGTCAGAAAGATTTAGCGGCTAAAAGAAAATTAAGTTATTATAAGAAGGTCATCAACTCCACCCTAGAAGATCAAAAGTATCTCTCTATTTTAACTATCTCAAAGAAGAAAATTAATATAGCAAAGATTAGAATGAATTCTAATGAGCTCCATAGTGAAACAGGTCGTTGGGCAGTTCCTAAAACGCCATGGATGGAAAGGATCTGCCATATATGTGAGAATAGGAACATTGAGGATGAAAACCACTTCCTCTTAGAGTGCCCCATGTACAACCACATTAGATCTAAGTTTCACAATCTTTGTTACAATACTGACCTTCCTAGCCTTTTACAATGTCAAAATTATAGTGAGCTCGGGAGGCTTCTCTCCAAGATTTTTGAGCATAGGAATAAAATCTTAAATCAAAATAAATAATTTGTTTCTTTAGGTCCGATAGACCAATGTTTGGTCTCAGCGGCTGTTAACCATCATCATCATCATCATTGTTGTGCAACCCTGATAATCATTGAAGAAGAACTGGGACCAGAGATGATGATGGGAAAAGCCACAGAACCCAAAACTGTGGGCTAGCTAGGCCCTTTTTCTCCACCCCGGTATGATCATACTATATACTAGTCTTTGTTTAGGTTTTATTTTTCTCGTTTTAACGCTTTCTCCGCCTCTACTTTGATGTTCCTAACCTCTTCAAGGTAGATGTAGTGACATAGCTTTGAAAGGCCTGGCTTCTTTTGTGGGAGGGTTTAGATAATTGTGGTTGTAATAATTTTTTATTTTTATAGAACTATTATAAAATAATTTATAAAAATGAGATTAATTTACTAAAATAACAGGAATTTTGGGTTTAAAAATTACTCTCATAACATGATAAAAAGCAGATTAATTTATAAAAGTGAGATTAACTTACTAAAATAAAAAGAAAAGAATATTGGGTTTAAAAATTGCTCTCATAACATGAATTTTTAATGTAGGCCTGCATTATAATGTAGGCCATCATTAATTATAATGAAACATATTTTAATATTTTATGTAGGTCATTATTAATTATAATGAAATATATTTTATGATTTTAATTTTTAAGGAGAATTTTTTTTTTTTTTTTATCTAAATTAATATTGTTAAAATCATTATTTTTAATTGAAAAATGGATTTAGAATTTTAAAGTACCACTGTTTCATTTTAATTTTATAATATTATGTAATTTTGTTAATTCAAAATGATTATTATTAAATTATGATAAAAAATATGAGTTTTTTTTCATTATTTTAAATGATTGGAAACAAAACAATATGATTTAGACTATGACATAATGAAATATTTTTTATTTAATTTTTAATTTTTGTTCTGTTTTGATTTTTATAAGAGTTACATAATTTTGTAACAAAATTCTTTCGAGTGGTTTGGTGATATGAAAAATCAAAATTTTCATACATCTCTACTCTAATTGGATTTTTAAAAATTTGGGTGGTTTTAAAATGAGTAAATTTCTTAAGGATATTTTGCCACTATGTATAGATATTTCATCATGATAAAATCTAATGTTTGAAGTTTTGTCTAATTATTATTTTATTTGCAATTAAAAATTTGTTATTTTTATTTTTAAATAGAATAATAAATTTTAGAAAATATTTAATTTTGAAAATCCACTACCACTATTACACTAGGTATAACTATTTCATAAATACCATCACAAATGAACCATTGACAATTTGTTAAAAAAAATATTGAAAAATTAAACTAATTAATTTCTTTTAAATAAAAAATGAAAATCCATTTTTCCTATATTCATTTGATCTATTATTATTATAATAAAATAACTCTACATATAATAATAACTCAACCATGAATATATTAAAAAAATTAAATAATTAATAATAAAAAGATAAATTTCTTGTTAAACAGCCACGATAACGGATCGATGAATTTGTACTTATTGACGTAGCCACTCAACCAACTTTATCACTGATACACTATGAATTAAAAATGGGGCATTTAATAAGAATATAACTCTCCCATGATAAAATCAAGTTTCAGTCCTCGACCTCTTCTACCATGGGAAAAGACAAAGCTCCAAGTTCCCACTACTAGGCACGCCATTGGGTTCGCCGCGTTTCGATCACGAAAACGAGAATTGAAAATGAGATATACAATAATAATAATTATTATTTAATTTTAATATATAATAATAATATATAATTCTCTCGTGATAAAATAATAAGAATAATGATATAATTCACCCATGATAAAATATTGTTTCAGGGCTCGACCTCTCCTAACATGGAAAAGACAAAGCTCCAACTACACTGACACCTTTGGGTTTGCCGCTTTTCCATAACGAAAACGGGAAAGATAAGTATACAGTAAATATTCTTTAAATAACTCATTATAATGATAAATAAAATAATATAATTAAATAATTAAATAAATAAATAAAAGCAATTCCAAAATTTGAAGTGTACAGTTTTCTCAATGAAATTAAATAAAGGATAATGGAGATCGAGATTTGACCTTTGCATCCGTCTCGTCACCCATACGTTTAGATACAGGAGAGATGTTCCTGAAGGTGACTCCAACTCCATATAAACCATAGTTCGCATTGAAAGTTTTTTATAATAAAATAAAATATTATTAATAACTTGAATAATAATAGTTTAAAATGCAAAACTAGTGGCCAAGAATCGTGATAGTGTCAGAGGATTGCCACCGTGGAACAGCAATTGCTTGCTTGGTTGAAATTCGATATTAAAAATCTTTGCAACGAAGCCATTGGAACAAAATCCAGTCTAATCTTATGGCATGATTCCGGTGTCGCGACTCGCGAGATCAAATCACAAACTGAAACTCTAAGGTGTATTGTTCATACATATGACACAGAACACTTAAGTTCTGCAGACACATAAGCGCATCAGACGCCTCGGAATGACATCCGTTAATGTACGTCCAAGCGATCAGGTCTGCTTTAGTCACCGAACTATTATAAATCTTTCTAAGATTCATCGGACTTTAACGAAATGTTCATGGCCTTCAATTCTAAAGACGAAATTATAAAATTATAGCGGTTGAACAAAATTAGAAGGTTTTTTAAAGGCTGTGGATCGAAATGCCCGTAAGAATTATGAATATGAAGAATATGAGAATTTGCATCTGACTAAGATATCAAAATAGCAATAATAATTTTTTATAGTATAACTCTAGTGACGCAATTATAAAATTAGATCACTTGAACAAAAGTTAAAGGGGGTTTTAACGGCCGTGGATCTAAATGCCTACAAGAATTCGCGTCAAAATAACAGAGGAATTTGCATTTGAGTAACAGATAAATATAAATTGCAATAAGAATCGCAAGAATGACAGAACAAAGCTCCTGGAGCATCTTTGAGGTGCAATCTTTAAATTCTTTAAATTAAGTGGTAGAGAATATCTTGCCTGGAGCACTCTCACCGTGGTATTCGTTGAGATGGAGACAGAGATCCATGGCTGAATCCTTGGCCTGTTGCTTTGGAAATTAAAATCAGCTCCGTTTGACGCCGGAAAATAGCGGCGGAGCGGTTGCCTGGCATCGCTCTCTTTTTCTTTAGCTGCGGCAGAAACATCTGTGCGCTGAATCACCAGATTTGGGAATTTTGCGGAGCAGGTCTTCGATCTCTGGATGCGAGTTGCAGCGATAGCCATAGCCATGTATCCTTCTATCTTGGCTGGGCAGATGCAGAGAATAAAGATTTGGACAGTGAGGAATGAAGTATGAGAGGATGAATGAACTTGTAAAGTTATTTACACTCCACGGAGTAGGCGTGTAACGATGACGGGGCAGCTATCCTTGACCATTACTTGTGTCGTGAAATGAACGCCAAAAAATACTTCGCATGGGTTAGGAAGTTTCTGCTCATCGGATCGGTTACGTGGACTAGATTTTCGCGAGAATAATTTCCATGAAATGAACGCCAAAAAACACTTCGCATGGGTTAGGAGTTTCCTCTCATCGGCCCGGTTACGTGAACTAGATTTTCGCGAGAATAGTTTCCACCCTTAACTTGCTAACGACACACGTTTCATTTCGTCGAGTATCAATTTCGTTTATTTAGGTTACTATTTGTTTATTAAAGTAGAATATTTGATTGGATTATAGGCGATGACGTATGATTTCAGAAGAAACAGATATATTTACTATGTCAACTCAAAGATTCAACGAATATTATTTTAATAGTTAAATATAGCGTAAATGAAAGTTTTAAGTTATTTTAGTTTTGGGAAAAGAAAGTTATGTTATGACCTGGAATAAAGTTATATTTTACAATGAATAAAGATATGGAGTGATTGTTTTAATTTATTATTTTTCTTTTAAATATATTTTTGGGCAAACATATTATAAAATAATTACTGTCTAGTGAGATCAAATTAACATAACTTAATCTATGGTAGGGTGAATTTTACAATTTCGTTTATTTTTAAATATTTTTGATAACTATTATTTTATTGTACAAAGTTATTCTAAATATATTTTTGATAACTATCATTTTATTGTAAAAAATTATTTTAAATTTAGCAAAATTTACTGTGTATATATTATGTAAATGAAAATAATAAGTTTAATATTAAAAAAATAATTATGATAGTGTAAAATCATATTTTATATTACTAACCATAGAGAATTGTTAAAAATAAGTATGTTTCATTTTCTTTTTTTGTTATATTATAAGTTACACAAATTTTTTATTTTCACATGTTTTTTTTTTTCAACTACCAATTTAATATAATATTTATTAGAATTATGAAAAGATTACTTCTCTCAAAATAATTTTTTTTCTTTCCTTTTTAATTAATTTTATAATTAAATATTTCCATGTGTTTTTTTTTCCAACTACCAATTTAATACCACATTTATTAGAATTATGAAAATATTGCTTCTCTCAAAATATTTTACTTCTTTTTTTCTTTCTTTTTAAAATTATTTTTATAATTAAATATGGTATATATAAAAGTAATATAAACTATTATGATTTTCTCAAAATAAGAAATTGAGTTATAACATTACATAATTACATAATTGATGATGGTTAATGATCATTAAGACTAAATTTGGTTTATTCAATTCACATGATATCCACTTAGTGATAAAAGATTTCTTAAGTTTGATGATATATGATTAATATCTCTAATTTTTTATTTATTTTTTAATCCTTCCTAATACATTTTTCCAACTATCTTAGCCAACTAGTTGAGACAATATCTTAAGAACACATTAATTTAGGAATTACCTTGTTGGAGGGAATCTCTCACATCCAACTATTTACAACCACTTCCTAAAAACTAGGAATAAACTCCTCATGTAGACTAACTCTACCTAATAATGACCAATAAGCTCAATAATTAGATATGATCTCACACATATGACACATAGGAGTTACATACTTCAACATTCCCCCTTCACAACTACCAGAGTCTTAATCTTCATCATCTCAACTCTTCATATATTATCCTCTGTAGCAAATACTTCACTATGACTTGAAGAACCTCCTCAATCGAAAAATCTACCTGTAGTCCAGTCTGACACTTTCATTTTATACCTCGATCATGTACACATCACCAAACTATCAATGTTCATATAAATAAATGTTAAGTCAAGTCCTTGATCAAGTTTTGTGTTAAAGGGTTTGTCTTGGTGTCATTTATTGTCTTGGTAAGTATCATCAAGTTCCGGGCAGTGGTTTGGAGACTAGCCCTGAAAAAGTGGCTTAAATCTCGCAGTCTCTGGCACAGAACTGTCTGAAAAACACTGTAGTCTCTCCCTTACAGGCATTGTGGGAGTGACTAGAGGGTCCCAGTCGCATGCATGCCCATGTCATGGGAGCGAATTAGGGTTTAAATCATTGAAAGGCTAGGTTAAGTCAGGGGTTTGGAATCTATAATGGTAGATTAACTCTTGGGGTTCCTATAGCACCCGAGGGAGGTCTGTAAGGTGTTGTTTCATTGGTTCCACTTCTTTAACTACACTTATGGAGTTGAATCATATCATAGTAACTCTTCGTTACATGTTTACCCTGGTGGATCGGTTAGCTTGGGTAAATGTGGGAGGAAGGTGTTACACCCAATTCTTTTATTGGGGATGCTATTGCATTTATGAAAATTCTTGAAATCCTTTAGCACCCTTTATGTCCGCCTTTGTGTTGTGTATCCAATTATCACAATCTGTTTTTCAAAAATTCTTGTTGTAATTTCTCTTGATTCTTTTTAAATTGAATTTATTGTTTTTTCTTTAAACCATAGGATTTTTTCATAACTTTAGTGGTATCTTAGTTTACTTCTATTAGTAGTCTCTTATTCCCACTTCTAGCTCAGAAGAAATCGAGTCTAACCAATGCCCACATGTTTTTTTATTTCAATATGTAAAGACATATCACCATCTATTTTACTTTCATTGTCTAAGATTCTAGTTTTATTATTCCCTTCCAACCTCTAGTGTTGCTACAAGTTTCTGGCCCTCAAAATCTTGTTCCTAATGATCAAATCCCATTTGGGCTTCTCTCTGTCAACTTTGATCTCAACATCTAACTCGACCTTGGAGTAGTTGATCTGTTATGCAAACTTGAAGGTGATGGAAAAATTACAAGTAAAATTTTATGTATTTTGGGTAATGGATCACTTTACAAAACACATAAAATAATGATTTTTAAACTTACTTAACATCAATAAAAGAGACAATATATGATATTAGAAACACATAACAATAAAAATGATAAAGGAGTTCACCCCTCTCTTGGGCTACATCTCTTAGACAATGTCCAATGTTAGGCCTCTTTCATTAAGTGCTCAAATTTGTCTTTACATGGATTTATAGTGCAAAAAATGTAAATATTATGTCTCCAATGGCTTTAGAACAGTAAAAAAAACCTAGCTGTGCTTTTGTTGGTTTCAATTTGGCCAAAAACTGAAGAAGTTATGCTCTCTCAAAGTTTTCTCTGCTAACTGATCTTCAAACTGCTTTGCACTGTTATCTATCCTACGAATACACCTTTTCTGGGATAGCATGTGTTAACCACTTCAACTAAATCAGATTTTAATGTTGCATCACATTCTTGGAAGGCTTCAGATTCATCAATGTCTTTATGTTTAATCATCAACAATGCAAAATTCTGAGTAGCATTTACGAACCTCTTCATTTGTCCAGCAGTCACAAGTGATAAATTCAACTTCTTGTTATGTGCACTAACACTATATTCAATCCCATTTTTAAACAGATGATACTTGTTCTCATGGCTATGAAAGATGGATTTACTGTCATATAAGTATGGGCTTCCCAAAACAATCCCACAAATTTCAAGTGGTACCGCATCAAGTTCTACCTCATCGGTAAAATTTGCGGTGATGAAAAATCTAAGTATGCATTTTCTTGTCACTTTCAATTTGGCATTGTCACATACCAAACCCAAAGGATAAGGTTTAGGGTGAGAAATGGTTTCCAAATTTAATTTCTTGACAATGTCTTGTGAAATGAGGTCTGCTTGTGATCCACTATCAAACAAAGTATCTACTTTGTTATTTTTTGTGATGACTCTAATATAGAAAATCTCTATTATTTCTCCTTCACTTTGAGTTTCAATTGGTTTTCTAGAAGAACTGGTACTTGCAATTGAATCATCATCTTTCAATCCCATGGCTATGATTTTTGTGTCATCTCTGGAATTAGATCCTAGATCTTGATGTGTAATTGCAACAATATTTTATTTCTCATTGTTATTAAATTTTTGGGTCACATCTCAGGATGAAGTTTCCAACAGTGGTCTTCATTATGGCCTTCTTTTGAATAGTGCGGACATGTGAGTTTTTCTCTCTCCTTCTTGACTAAAGTATTCCTTTTATTCTTGCCTTTGAACTTACCTTTTCCTTTTTCTCCAGACTTAAATGACTTCTTGCTAGTTTCTTCAGAACCATTATTCCCTCTTTCTTCTAAATGAGTTGCTTGTACACAAATTTCATCTAGTTTTGTAGTGTTAAACATGAGAATAATGTATTTCAAATAACTATGTAATCCTCCAATGTATTTCAATAGAGTATCTTGGGAGGAAAAATCTATACCCAAAGTCAAAGCTCTTTTTCTAAATTCTTGAGTATAGCTTTGCACATTTTGACCTTAGCTTGCCTAAAGTTTTTCCAATCCATTATAGATTTTTGCATGCATGCTAATGGATAAAATTGCCTTCTTATTGCAACAACAAAATCATTCCAAAAGGATAAAACCTTACCATGTTTCTTCATGTCCTCTTGAGTTTTGGCCTCCCACCAAATAAGTGTTTCACTTTCCAACCTAAGAGAAGCAAGCTGAATTTTGGTCTCATCATCCTTGATTATTTGTATCCAACAATACACTTCAATCTGACGAATCCAATTATCTAATTTCTCAACACTTACCTCTCCATCATACATAGGTAATTCAAACTTTATGTCAAGCTTTAACAAAGGAATTTTACCATGTCCTTTTGGAGAATTTGGAGGTGTTTTTTAAAGGGTAGAAGATGTAGAATATGATGAGGATGAAGAAGAGGATGAGGATGGAGGTGAAGGTGGTGGCTTGTTACCATTTCCTCCATTCCCTTTCAGAGGTTTGTCATCTTTTCCTCCATCTCATTTTGGAGAATTTGAGCTCTCCCCTTGCAACCTTGAGTTCCTCTCTTCATAAATAACTTTTACCATTTCATACATTTCAAAGAAATCTTTTCTAAAAGTCTTTCATCTTCAGACATCCCTTTAGGACCTTCTTCATGTGCCATGACTAGTGAAGCTTAAGGTATGAGTGTTTTCTTTGAAATAATTTGAGATCTTGGCTCGATAAGTTCTCCCTCTCCTCTTTTAAGCTTCAACCTTGTAAGCATCATAAAACACTTGCAAACAAAATAAAACCTTCAAAATAACCTTAAGCTTTGATACCAAGCTGATCTATTATGAAAACTTGAAGGTGATGGAAAATTTGCAAGTAAAATTTTATGTATTTTGGGTAATGGATCACTTTACAAAACACATAAAATAATAATTTTTAAACTTAGTTAAAAACAATAACAGAGACAATATACCATATCATAAACACATAACAACGAAAATGATAAAGGAGTTCACCGAGGGCTACATCTCTTGGTATAACTTACAATGTTGGGCATCTTTGATTAAGTGCTCAAATTTGTGTTTACATGGATTTATAGTGTTCATAATGTAAATATTATGTCTCCAATAACTTCAAAATAGTAGAAAACCCTTAGCTAGGCTTTTGTTGGGCTCAATTTAACCAAAACCTGAAGAAGCTAGGCTCTCTCAAAATTTTCTCTGTTAACTAATCTACAAACTGCACTGCCCTATTATCCATCGTGCAAATTCACCTTTTCCATTAACCCATCACTCTAAAATAGAAAAATAAACTTTTCAAATTTTATTTTAATTATAATAATTTTAATTTTATAAATAATAATAATAAATTCATAATTATGGAAAAATTAGTTACAATTAAAATATTTATTAATTAAAAAAATTAATACATTTATTTAATGTTATTGAAAACATTTATAATATATATTTTTAACGTAAATGTAAAGAAATATTGCAATTAAAATAAAAGAAAGGAAACATTAAACTCAATTTCAAATTTCATATTTCAGTTATATATTAAATTACAAAGAAACCTAAAACGTTATCCATTGCAATAAAAATATATTCACATTATGGTACCGACTATTAATGGCCAACAAATCGAATTTGTTATATGTGGATAACATGACGTTTAGTCAACCTATCTTCACATTTAAGATAAGCTTCGATATGTGGATGATATTTCATTTAGTCAACTTATCTAGACATTTAAGGATAAGCTCAAAGTTATTGGATGGTGGTGAAAGATATTCAGCATCTTGAATTTGAATTTGTTATGTATGGATAAGATGAAGCTTAGTAAACTTATGTAGACATTTACGGATAAATTCGAAGTTGGTAGAGGGTCCTGAAATATGTTTACCATGTTTTTGAAGATGCTAAAAGTGGTATAAAGTGAAGATTTTATATAAACAGATAAATTAATTACATTTCTTTTAGATAATTGAATACAAGAGAATGGTCATATATGGAAGGTTTTATTTAAAATTATGAAAAGTAATGGGTGAGGTGAGTTTGCATTAATATTATTGAAATGCTCTCATCAAAGTATATGAGAGATTTCATATATAAGTTATTTGGGTTAGAGTTGGTTTTTCCAACTCTATTTATTTTTTTATGAGCTAATTATAGTTAGTTGTAAGTTTATATAGAGATTATGAGGAGGAAACACTAGACTTGCATTTGAAGAGTCATAACCTTAAGGATATACAAATAGTATTGAGGTTTATGTAGAAAACCAAACCCTCTTTGGAGTGGAGAACCATGGTTTATGTAAAAGCTGAAAAAACCAAAATTGGTTAAGAGTAGAAGTTGAATTCATGACTAAAACCTATAACTAGAGTGGAGCAAGATCCACATTCAACAATGACATCTGAAATATCACCGAGGTTGTCACGAGAGTCGCCGAGAGCATTTGAAAGGATAATGCCCCCATGCAAGAGCTGAGAATAACTTGGAAGCGAAGGCATGGCAGAAAGTCATAGATAATTGAATTCATTACCTCATTGTTCTTGTTTAATCGAGTTCTCAATCAAATACAACCTTTGTTGACTATCAATCAAGATAGAGCAATGAAAATCATCAATTGTAGGAGCATCATCATTTTTGGTTCTCGTACACCTTAAAGAAGCCTTGCAATGAGAATTGGAATGAAGCAACATAGTACACATAATTAGCAATAGAAAGACAAAAGCAAACCTAATTGAACTAACTATACTTTATAATAACCACAACTTACATGTACACTAGGGAAAAGGGGTCCTAAGATCCATCTTAAAGCATTGGAACTAAAGACCAAAGATAAGTTTAACACCTTTCTGCATTAAGGCATCTATTGCCTTTATGATAATCATTGTGTCATAAAAGAACAAGACTCCATGACAAATACTATGTTCCATTATCCCTACCTAAAAAACAGTCCAAATGTTAATAGTGTAGATGTGAAAAATTGTTTGTCATTTGGACATACATGTGTTGTACATCCTCTCATGCCTTCAATCACCCTGTACTAGGAATATTGAAAGATTATTATTACCATGGTCTTTGTCATATGGAGGGTGAGGGCTGTTGGGTGCTTTCAAGCACATGGGCTGCTAAATAGCTTTAGTATGAAGAGTTCATCCATAAGTAGTGCAACATTCAGATTGGGTTAACTCTAACTCAATTTATGAACATACAACAATTGGTTCAGTACTTAAATAAATATATTATAAATTATGATTTGAATATAAGTAAGAGGATACAACTTTCACTTGCCACTTAGACTACACAAATTGATAATTACAACATGTTATATTAAAGGCAATACATGCAATAAAAGTATAAAGAGCATAGATTGCAACAACTAAGTGCACAAAGGTAGGGGTGTATTAGACAAGGCTTATTGGTAAAGGAGGCTTGCACTAAACTTTCCTGAGATAAAGTAATGTTTAGGAGGTTGACCATGAATTTTAGGTTTAAAGGTAGGGGGTTTAGACATACTGCCTATTGGCTTCAAAGTCACAGATTCGCTGGCGGGGATGGCTTCCTTTTGCATCCATTGAACGACATTACAACAAATAAGAATCATGAGTGATTAGTGGCAATGGAGACTTCATAGGAGCACACACTTAGGGTCTTCATTAGCAAGTTAACCAGTCAAAGCATGAGCACTGGGATAATTGAAAGTCAGTGAAAACAACACGTTCATATCATTGTTTTCATTATAATGATCTACAGATGGCTTTGAGCACTGGGATCATTGAAAGTCAGTGAAAATAACACGTTCATCATCATTGTTATTGTTATAATGATAGACAGATGGCTTTGAGCACTGGGATCATTGAAAGTTGGGCAAAACAACACGTTCATCATCATCGTTATTGTTATAATGATTGACGGATGGAGAGGGAATTGGAATGACATCTTAGGGTTCCCCTCCATTTGTAAATATATATCATCATTTAGTAAACATAAATGTATTGTTTGAGTATTTTAAAGGTAGATTTTGGAATATTTTGAAAATCTAATATATTATTTAGTTTAGTTTTATTCATATTTATCAAAATTTCAAAATATTCCAAAATCTTTAAAATATACAAAGATTGCAATGAATATAGAGCAATTGAAGATCTAGTAACTTAAATTTGGCTTTATTCATATTTATGAAAATTTCAAAATATTTCAAAATCTTTAAAATATACTGAGATTCCAATGAATATAGAGCCACTAATAAAGTCCACCCAATTGAAGGCCAAGGAGAGACTAGGCACCTTTATCAAGAATGAAGGAAAAGGATTACCTTAAGTCACTGCAAATGGTCTAATTTACATCCCATGATTGATGTCGATGCTCAAATTTTCTAGGAAACCAATATTATCGCTAAGGATGATGAATACTTTGCAGCAAAGGTCGTTGTCATCTTGCTAGGCAAGCTCGCCATTTTTGATGTCAACTTCCTAGGCTAGCTCACCTTATTCTGCGTTTTCTACAAGAAAGAACTTCTCGGATGCTCTCAGAGCTTTCCATTTACAGATGTCGCTTGGTTAGTATTACAGAATTTGAAACCTCATAAGGTACAATCATATTATATTATTGACGATAGATTTTACACTTCGCTCCCTTCCTTTTATATTATTTAATTTTTTTATTATGGGTTGTTGAAGAGTGTCGAAAAATGGATCACAGTGCTAAAACTGATAACACTATTATGAAATCCTCATCTCTACAATGTTTTGGTCTTCTTCATTCATAACTTGGATACATATTTGAACCCAGAACTCTTAACTTGCTGCCGAAGTCTGGTATGGCTACGATGTTCTCATCTCTGCAATGTTTCGAGCTTCTATATCTGTATCTTGCTTGTAGATTCTAACCCAAAGCCCTCATCAGAGTAGCTGATGGTTTAAGTTAACATTCACTTCCACAACTAGGATCAACGACTGTGTTGGGGATAGTTCAAGGCCCGACATTTCTAGGTTGCATACACTATGCCCTATTGTTGATTTTAGAGACGCAGTGTATGAAATGACATGATTCAATGGTTGCACAAAAGAGACAATTGGAATGCATTCTCTAGGTGCTTCGCTTCCACCATAAACATGTCTGTTAGCGTAGTCACTATATCCTAGTTCCATATGCCTTCCTACAACATGAAAAATTATCCAACATAGGGTATTATATGCGCCAAGGAGTAAATTAAATATCTGAGAGAGTCGCATGAAGGGTGGTGGCAATTGCTCTGATCACCAGTCTGGAGAAGCACTTGTTGCACTAACTAGTATAGGAAATGAGATTTAATTTTCCCATACATAACCTTAAAATTTTGGATATCTTTAATATATATATATATATAGTTGTGCAACCCTTATAATCATTAAAGACGAACCAAGCCAAATAACATAAAACTGTGGGCTAGCTAGGCCCTTTTTCTTCACCACCAGTTTGATCATACTATAAACTAGTCTCTGTTTAGGTTTTGTTTTCTCGTCTTAATGATTTCTATGCCTTACTTTGATTCATTTGATGTCTTTAACCTCTTTATGTAAGGTAGATGTAGTGACATAACTTTGAAAGCAGTTTAAGGCCTGACTTCCCATATGGTTATAATATTTTTTTTTATAGTAGTAAATATAAAAAGTGGATTAATTTACAAAAATGAGATTAACTTACCAATAATAAGAATGTGTGGCAAAATTGTTCTTATAATATGGATTTTTAACATATGTTATCATTATATTATAATGAAATACATTTTATGATATGAATTTTTGAAGAGAAATTATATTTTTAATCTAAATTTTTCAAGAGAAATTAATTTTTTAATCAAAATTACAAATTTAGATGATTAAAATCATTACTTTTAATTGAAAAATTAATTTAGACCCTTAAAATACCACAATTTCATCTTTATTTTATAATATTATGTAATTTTGTTAATTCAAAATAGTTCTTATCAAATTTTAGTTAAAAATCCAAATTTTTTTTTTCATTATTTTAAATGATTTAAAAAAAAAAACAATATAATTTAGACTATGACATAATGAAATATTCATCATTTTTTTTATTTTTGTTCTATTTTGTTTTGTTTTGATTTGATTTTTATGAGAGTTACTTAATATTGTAACAAAATTTCATCAAGTGGCATAGTGATATGAAAAGTTAATATTTTCATATATCTCTACTCTTAAATAAATAAAATAAATTATTCAAGTAACAAAAAATATTAAAAAATTAAACTAATTAATTTTTTTTAATAAAATATAAAATTCCATTTTCCTAAATTCATTTTGTCTATTATTATAATAAAATAGTTATATATAATAATAACTCAAACATAATATAATAATATATATTATATATATATATATATATATATATATATATATATATATATATATATATAGATATAATTTAATAGGGATATATTAAAAAAATTGAAATAATTAATAATAAATAGATAAATTTCTTGTTAAACAGCCACGATAACTGTAACATCCCTCGTGAAAAGTTAATGTTGGTAAATAGTAAAAGTAACTATGAACAAAGACTTTATTTGAAAAAGTATATAACTCTGTTATTAATTTTATGTTAATTAAAAACAATTGTGTTAGTACTATTTGAGCTGAGCATATGATTAATCATGGTTAGTAACTGTGGAAGCAGTTACAATGGAACCCTAACTACCTTCAGGAGGTAGTTGAGGCCCCAGAGGAAAAAGGGGAAAGATTGCCATGTCTGGTTAGGATCAGATGGCAGAGAAAAAAGAAAATGGTCATGCTATGTCTGGTTAGGATCAGATGGCATAGGAGGAAAGGAATTTTCCTGTGTACGCTACGTCTGGTTAGGACCAGATAGCGATTACTGGCGAGACCAGTGGAATTGCAGTCGAGAGGACCTGCAAGTGCTTGGGGGTGGAAGATCAAAGAAGAATTCTTCCTACGGACGGGTGGATTGACAAGCATTACAAGTAGGTTTGCAGAAAAGCAGGTATGGCTTATAATGCATATATCTACTGAAATATTCCTTGTATTATTCTGTGCTGAGAAAATAGAAATAGATGAAAGACATCTGACTGTTCTTCTTTAACAGAAAACAAGAAAGAACACTAACTTCTGTATTATAGACAGAGATTGAAATAACATGCATTCGATAGGGAAAGAATATTAAAATTCCATACGAAAAACTTGCATTCCTTATTCGAAATAAGAACAGAAACAGAAATAAATAGTTCAATCATTTCGGTGACAGCAGAAAGTCATCAATAGAGAACGCTATGGTAAACCCTAGATTTATATTCAAGAATCGAGGAAAAGAATCTAGCAATCTTTGTGCACAGATAATCGAAACAGAAATATCTATACATTCTTTGCTAAGGACTGTATTATACATGTAACATCATGACATATATTATAAGGCGAACCTGGTGTGTTCCTCCGACCAACTGAACCCGTAAACAAGATGTGTGATATATCATAAAAACAGCGCTGTTATACATAGAACCCCCGGTCAAGTAGACCGTGAGGAAAACACAGAAAGGGTTAACAAAACCGGATCACACCGTAACAGTTCTATATTATCAGATAGTTGCGATGCGAGAACTGAATAAAAAGATTTATACATTCACTGTTCATAACATAACCAATAAGTATGGATGCCGAGGAAAGAGCAATGGTAACCAGGGTTACATGCTCCCTCAGCCAGATCTAGCCAGCAAAAAAAACCCCGATTTGGTGAACCATTCGAGCCGAAGCCGAAGCTCGTGCTCAGCTAGTAGAGGCACCCAAGTCGGAATCGTATGGCAAACATATTACTCATTTAAACTGAAAGGAAACAACAGAAATTCGGTAAAAGATATATATATATATATATATATATATATATTTAGACATCAAACAGTAAACTTGTAACAGTTCAATGAAAGCGAATGACCAGAAAGAAACAGGCCGAGTAAAGTTGAACCTACGGGGATTACCCGTGATACAAATTCTATATTTCAACAAGATTAGACAGATCAAACCCTTTCAGACTGAGGCACAGTTTAATAAAATAATTATGGTCTGCGTTCAAAAGGGAACCAGTACATAATCTGAAACGACAATTACATATGATAGATAAGTCACGGCTATACAGACAAACTCATAAAGAAGGGCCTCTTAACAGAGGAGTCCGTCTAACAGAGACTAAAAACCAAATGCCTTCAGGGAAGACCCTGAGCTTGTGCAGGGGACAGACCCGAGGTTTATTGCCCGGTATCCCTGCCAAGGGAATAAAAGAAAACTCAGCCATTGTTCGACAAAAAATCCAGTATACACAACTGTGAATGTTTTCGAAAACTTACCTGGCAATGGGCGAGACGGCTAAATAGAGAAACCCTTGTTCATTATGGTGTATCGATGAACCACCTGCACAGAAACATTAGCCGGGTTAGCAAACAGGAAAAACCCTGGTGTAAATCCATGAAAGAATGCAAGGAACAGAGAAAAACATTAATACTAACCGTAGCCGAACCTGGTGTCGTGTAAACCAGAATGCCCGATAACTTCAAAGGGTGATGAGGCCGAACCGAATGGCAGGAGCTGCATGTCTGAGGCTAAAGGGCGGTGTAGCCGGATGCAGAAGGAATGTCGACAGAGTCAAGACTTACAGTGCTGTGGCGATGCAGAGGCAATGAAATGAGAACTAAAGCTACCCGGAAGAATAAACAGACATATAAATAGCTTTATTGCATTACCGTTTCGTGGCACAGTTATAACCCTCGATCTGCAGTAAATCCCTGGTAGCCGTTCGATTGCCGGTGACCCTCGGTGAAACTTCGGGCGCGAAAATGGCAAGCCCGAGGAGTCAGGCCGTAGGCACTTAGAGTTCAGGGCGCACATGGCAGTTTGCCATCTGCCCTTCATCCTTCCAAATGGACGACGGTAAACCCTCCAGCTGGATCGAGGTTAAACGCCGGACAAACTATCACAATCCCAGACATCTCGGGATATGGAAACTTGAGTTTTATAGTTGTGTCCATAAATACGCCATTAACACTGACAGTGCCAACTGTGCGATTAACTGGTTCTCAGGTTAACATTAAACATATGTGTGTTACCATTACAATGTTTATATGTACATATAGTTAGTCAACGCATGAATATATCCGCGAGCTTTCAAGTGATATCTATTGATTATATTCCCTTATGTCTGTTGCGCAATTGGGATTTGCGTTAATAAATCAATGTTTATGATTAAGGTAACCATGCATATGTAATTATTAATATAGGAACCATATGTAAAAGAAGTTAATATTGCTGTAAAAAAAAAAAAAAATTTTATGTACAGCTAGGAAGTGTGACAAATTGGTATCAGAGCCCAAGGTTTACAACTCTGTGACCTTTGGGAAAATTTCAAAATTACAGTAACATAAATATAAACAGTATCATGATAAAAGTTCAGAATACGCTAAAAATAAATTATATCTGTTTAATGAGTTATTCTTAAGCAGGTAGTAGCAGAATGAGGAGAGCAAATAGCGCTCCTCATGGAAATTTGGATCAACCCGATAATGTGGGACAACCTCAGGGACATCCTGAGTTTTGGGTGCAACTGGGAGCAGAAGGCCGCAATACTGATTCGACGCTAATGAGGACAGTTCAGGAACTAAAGGACGAAATGGCCCGGTTGCGTGCAGATAACGCAAGATTAAATGTGGAACAGGAGAGGATTCTGAAAAGTTTATCCGATAAGCAACATCAACAGCAGTCACATCCGAGGCCTGAACAACCACGAGTAACAGATGAACACAGCTTTCACACTGAACAAGAGGAAGCAGAGGACAGAGTAGAGACGCGAGGAGAGAAGTCTGTCAATGCTTCTGATTATCAGACTCCAAAAAGACCACGGATGGAACTGCAAGGGGAGTTTCGGAAGATTAAACCACCTCATTTCGATGGGGAATCAGAAGAAGCTGCAGAGGCGTGGCTAATTAATATGAATAAGTATTTCCAAGTATACGAATATGATCATCATCTTAAAGCAAGGCTGGCTATATTCCAGCTGCAGGCTAAAGCCACGCTATGGTGGGAGGAGGTCAAGATGGTGCGAGGAGTGAGTGAACAGGATGTGACCTGGGAAATGTTTCAAAGATATTTCAAGGAGAAGTATCTGACAGAACGCTTTTATGATGAAAAAGCGCGAGAATTTCATGATCTGCGGCTTGGACAACAGACCATTGATGAGTTCGTAACTAAATTCACATCCCTGCTTCGTTACGTGCCATATATTCGTGAGGAGAAGGCTAAGGTACAAAGATTTGTTAGTAGCCTACCTCTGGCAATGCGAGAAAGAATAGAGTTCGATAATCCGAAGACGATGGATGAAGCAATTCGGAAGGCAAGACTGTGTTATCAGCAAAACAAATCAAAAGGAGAAAATTCTGGGAAGCGTTGGACAGATAAGCGGGGCAGCAGAATGCCTATGGGAAGTAAGGGAGCACGCAGCAGTTTTCAAAAAGGATTCTCGAAAGGAGCCAATACTAGAAATCCAACTAAAAATCAGAACAGATTCAAGCCTCCTGCAGAATCCAAATATAGTGAACAACAAGTTAGATTGGACAATGAAGGCTCAGCTCGGCCACCTGTTCAGTGTTGGGGTTGTGGTGGACCCCATTATATTAAAAATTGCCCTCATCGGAAGGACAGCGATCAGTTGTCCCAGATCTATGAAGCTTCGACAGTAGGAGATGTGGCTCGATCAATGCCCAGAATCAATGCAGCATTGGAGGATCGACAAGCTGATTACCAGCCAACAATGATAGAGTTTGAAGGTAAGATCTTTGATCGAACTGTTTCTATTTTAGTAGATCCAGGAGCTACTTTAAGCTATGTAAGTCCCAAAGTTGTGGAAAGCTGTGGTTTGCAAACTACTAAATTTAAAAGCCCTTGGTTAGTACAGCTGGCCACTGGGGCCAAAAGACGAGTACTAACTAAAGTCAGCAACTGTCCATTAAGGTTAGCTGGCCAAACAATAACGACTGAATTAAACGTACTCCCTCTCGGTTCCTATGATGTGCTGATAGGAATGGATTGGTTGGAACGACGATGGTCTGTAATTAATTGTAAAACAAAAACAGTCTCTTACCGAGATGAACTGGGTGTGGGAAAAGAGATTCAAGGCATCCAGAAACCAGTACAGATTCGGCCGATCACGGCCTCACAGCTGGTTAAGTGTATCCGGAAGAAATGCCAGATTTATGCAGTACAAGTGGGGTTCGCAGATTCTGTGGATAAGGTTGCAACTGTTAAAAATATACCAGTAGTGAAAGATTTTGCAGATGTATTTCCTGAAGAAATTCCAGGGCTGCCGCCCAAAAGGGATTTAGACTTCACCATTGAGCTGATACCCGGAGCAGCCCCAGTGTCCCGAGCACCCTATCGGATGAGTGTGCCGGAGTTAACTGAGTTAAAAATGCAACTGCAAGAGCTGCTGGAAAAGAAGTATATCCGCCCCAGTGTCTCTCCTTGGGGAGCTCCTGTGCTATTTGTAAGGAAAAAGGATGGAACTCTGCGTATGTGCATAGATTATAGGCAGCTGAACAAACTGACGGTTAAAAACAAATACCCCCTACCCCGCATTGATGAGCTGTTTGATCAGGTAAAGGGGGCGACAATCTTCTCAAAGATCGATTTAAGATCGGGTTACCATCAAATCAGAATCAAAGATGAGGACATAGCCAAGACAGCTTTTCGTACTCGTTACGGACACTACGAGTTTGTGGTACTGCCTTTTGGATTAACTAATGCACCTGCAACATTCATGTGTTTGATGAACAGTGTATTTCATCAATACCTAGACAAATTTGTATTGATCTTCATTGATGATATACTTATATACTCCCGGAATATCAAGGAGCATGAGGAACATTTGAGGATAGTGTTACAGACATTACGGGAGCATCAGTTATATGGAAAATTCAGCAAATGTGATTTTTATAAAGAACAGATCCAATATTTGGGCCACATTATTACGAAGGAAGGTATAGCTGTAGACCCCGAAAAGATTAAAACTATAATGGAATGGCCTACACCCAAGGATGTAGCAGATATTCGATCCTTCATGGGGCTGGCTGGATATTACCGACGGTTTGTAGAAGGTTTTTCCAGAGTTGCCTACCCTATTACCTCCTTGCAAAAGAAGGGAAAAGTGTTTAAATGGACAGCAGACTGTCAACGGAGTTTCGAACAGCTCAAACATTTACTTACCACCGCACCTGTGTTGTGTGTGGCAGATCCCGAAAAGGAGTATGTAGTTTGTACAGATGCCAGTAAGGAGGGCGTGGGTGGAGTGCTAATGCAGGAAGGTAAAGTGATTGCATATGAATCCAGAAAGTTAAAAGAACATGAGCAGAAATATTCTGCCTATGATCTGGAATTAACCGCTGTGATCCATGCATTGAAGATGTGGCGCCATTATTTAGTAGGGAGAAAATTTTTGTTAATGACGGATCACCACAGCTTGACTAGTTACTTTAGTCAACCCACTTTAAACGCAAGACAAGCAAGATGGGTGGACTTTTTGGGAAATTTCGATTTCGAAATTAAACACTTAAAGGGAAAGGAGAACAGAGTAGCTGATGCACTGAGCCGAAAAGTGCATTGCATTTATGAGATTGGTATTAGTCAAGGATGGTCCACCCTTGACAAAGAGATTGAGGAGGCTGCGGCGCAAGATCAGATTTATTTGCGAAAGAAGCAATTGGTGCAGAATTCAGATACCCGTTCAATACAACAAGGTTACACCTTGAATGCAGCCGGAATTTTGTGCTACCAGAAGAAGATTTATATACCCAATCAGAGCGGTATTAAAGAAAAGATTCTGGATGAAAATCATAGAAGTCCTTATGCAGGACATCCTGGTTACCAGAAATTAATCACCTCGCTAAGGAAGGAGTATTACTGGCCAGGCATGAAAAAGGATGTTATAGAATACCTGGCGCGCTGTTTAGAGTGTCAACAGGTGAAGGCTGAACATCAGCACCCTGCCGGATTACTACAGCCATTACCCATACCAGAATGGAAATGGGAGACCATAACCATGGACTTTATTACCGGTTTGCCGAAATCCAAAAAGAACAATGATTCTATAATGGTGGTAGTAGATAAACTCAGCAAGTCAGCTCACTTCATACCAGTTCAATCCACTTATCGTGCAGCTCAAATCGCAAACATTTTCATGCAAAATATATTTAAACTTCATGGGCTGCCGAAAGTGATAATATCGGACCGTGATGTTAAGTTTACCTCAGCTTTTTGGAGGACCTTATTTGAAGGTCTAGGAACTCAATTGAGCTTCAGCACCGCATATCATCCGCAAACTGACGGACAGACTGAGCGAGTGAATCAAGTAGTGGAAGACATGCTGAGGTCTTATGTGATGCAGCAACCTACGCGATGGGAGGAGTATTTACACCTAGTGGAATTCGCCTATAACAATGGTTATCACGCATCCTTGAAGATGAGCCCATTCGAAGTACTTTACGGCCGGAAATGCCGCACACCCTCCAGTTGGGGTGGACCGGAGGACAAGTTCTTGCTGGGTCCTGAGATGTTGGAAGAAATGGAAGTTATGGTGAAAAAAGTTCGAGCTAATCTAAAGATGGCACAGGACAGGCAGAAGAACTTTGCAGATCGGAAGAGAACATTCAAAGAGTACCAAGTGGGTGAGCATGTGTACATCAGAATACGAGCTAGGAAAAGTACCCTCCAATGGAATGCTTGTGCCAAACTGGCACCGCGTTTTTGTGGACCATTCCAAATTCTGGCACGAGTAGGGCCGGTAGCTTACCAGCTCGCCCTACCCAGCCATATTCGGGTTCATAATGTCTTCCATGTATCAGTTTTAAAGAGATATGTGTATGACCCTAGGCATATAATAAGT
Organism: Pinus tabuliformis; assembly: GCA_031772625.1. Lineage (NCBI taxonomy): Eukaryota > Viridiplantae > Streptophyta > Pinopsida > Pinales > Pinaceae > Pinus > Pinus tabuliformis. The sequence continues at coordinate 1,437,128,403 of CM062818.1, read as the reverse complement.
TGGCAGGACATTCAGGTAAGGGAAGACTGTTATATAATGTAAACTGAAATAGAATACTAGTAAGCAGCTGATCTGATTGTCATGTGTTTCAGGTGGAACCGGAAGGAGAGTTCCTGGTCGAACCAGTGAACATATTAGATCGGAGAAGAGTCGAGCTGCGGAAAAAGGTCATCAGCCAGGTTAAAGTGCAGTGGCGGCACTTTGGGCCTGAAGAGGCCACCTGGGAGGATGAACAAATGATGAGGGATACTTATCCCAGACTGTTTTTGAATGAACAGCAACATCGGGACGATGTAGACTTTCAGGAGGGGGAGATGTAACATCCCTCGTGAAAAGTTAATGTTGGTAAATAGTAAAAGTAACTATGAACAAAGACTTTATTTGAAAAAGTATATAACTCTGTTATTAATTTTATGTTAATTAAAAACAATTGTGTTAGTACTATTTGAGCTGAGCATATGATTAATCATGGTTAGTAACTGTGGAAGCAGTTACAATGGAACCCTAACTACCTTCAGGAGGTAGTTGAGGCCCCAGAGGAAAAGGGGAAAGATTGCCATGTCTGGTTAGGATCAGATGGCAGAGAAAAAAGAAAATGGTCATGCTATGTCTGGTTAGGATCAAATGGCATAGGAGGAAAGGAATTTTCCTATGTACGCTACATCTGGTTAGGACCAGATAGCGATTACTGGCAAGACCAGTGGAATTGCAGTCGAGAGGACCTGCAAGTGCTTGGGGGTGGAAGATCAAAGAAGAATTCTTCCTACGGACGGGTGGATTGACAAGCATTACAAGTAGGTTTGCAGAAAAACAGGTATGGCTTATAATGCATATATCTACTGAAATATTCCTTGTATTATTCTGTGCTGAGAAAATAGAAATAGATGAAAGACATCTGACTGTTCTTCTTTAACAGAAAACAAGAAAGAACACTAACTTCTGTATTATAGACAGAGATTGAAATAACATGCATTCGATAGGGAAAGAATATTCAAATTCCATACGAAAAACTTGCATTCCTTATTCGAAATAAGAACAGAAACAGAAATAAATAGTTCAATCATTTCGGTGACAGCAGAAAGTCATCAATAGAGAACGCTATGGTAAACCCTAGATTTGTATTCAAGAATCGAGGAAAAGAATCTAGCAATCTTTGTGCACAGATAATCGAAACAGAAATATCTATACATTCTTTGCTAAGGACTGTATTATACATGTAACATCATGACATATATTATAAGGCGAACCTGGTGTGTTCCTCCGACCAACTAAACCCGTAAACAAGATGTGTGATATATCGTAAAAACAACGCTGTTATACATAGAACCCCCGGTCAAGTAGACCGTGAGGAAAACACAAAAAGGGTTAACAAAACTGGATCACACCGTAACAGTTCTATATTATCAGATAGTTGCGATGCGAGAACTGAATAAAAAGATTTATACATTCACTGTTCATAACATAACCAATAAGTATGGATGCCGAGGAAAGAGCAATGGTAACCAGGGTTACATGCTCCCTCAGCCAGATCTAGCCAGCAAAAAAAACCCCGATTTGGTGAACCATTCGAGCCGAAGCCGAAGCTCGTGCTCAGCTAGTAGAGGCACCCAAGTCGGAATCGTATGGCAAACATATTACTCATTTAAACTGAAAGGAAACAACAGAAATTCGGTAAAAGATATATATATATTTAGACATCAAACAGTAAACTTGTAACAGTTCAATGAAAGCGAATGACCAGAAAGAAACAGGCCGAGTAAAGTTGAACCTACGGGGATTACCCGTGATACAAATTCTATATTTCAACAAGATTAGACAGATCAAACCCTTTCAGACTGAGGCACAGTTTAATAAAATAATTATGGTCTGCGTTCAAAAGGGAACCAGTACATAATCTGAAACGACAATTACATATGATAGATAAGTCACGGCTATACAGACAAACTCATAAAGAAGGGCCTCTTAACAGAGGAGTCCGTCTAACAGAGACTAAAAACCAAATGCCTTCAGGGAAGACCCTGAGCTTGTGCAGGGGACAGACCCGAGGTTTATTGCCCGGTATCCCTGCCAAGGGAATAAAAGAAAACTCAGCCATTGTTCGACAAAAAATCCAGTATACACAGCTGTGAATGTTTTCGAAAACTTACCTGGCAATGGGTGAGACGGCTAAATAGAGAAACCCTTGTTCATTATGGTGTATCGATGAACCACCTGCACAGAAACATTAGCCGGGTTAGCAAACAGGAAAAACCCTGGTGTAAATCCATGAAAGAATGCAAGGAACAGAGAAAAACATTAATACTAACCGTAGCCGAACTTGGTGTCGTGTAAACCAGAATGCCCGATAACTTCAAAGGGTGATGAGGCCGAACCGAATGGCAGGAGCTGCATGTCTGAGGCTAAAGGGCGGTGTAGCCGGATGCAGAAGGAATGTCGACAGAGTCAAGACTTACAGTGCTGTGGCGATGCAGAGGCAATGAAATGAGAACTAAAGCTACCCGGAAGAATAAACAGACATATAAATAGCTTTATTGCATTACCGTTTCGTGGCACAGTTATAACCCTCGATCTGCAGTAAATCCCTGGTAGCCGTTCGATTGCCGGTGACCCTCGGTGAAACTTCGGGCGCGAAAATGGCAAGCCCGAGGAGTCAGGCCGTAGGCACTTAGAGTTCAGGGCGCACATGGCAGTTTGCCATCTGCCCTTCATCCTTCCAAATGGACGACGGTAAACCCTCCAGCTGGATCGAGGTTAAACGCCGGACAAACTATCACAATCCCAGACATCTCGGGATATGGAAACCTGAGTTTTATAGTTGTGTCCATAAATACGCCATTAACACTGACAGTGCCAACTGTGCGATTAACTGGTTCTCAGGTTAACATTAAACATATGTGTGTTACCATTACAATGTTTATATGTACATATAGTTAGTCAACGCATGAATATATCCGCGAGCTTTCAAGTGATATCTATTGATTATATTCCCTTATGTCTGTTGCGCAATTGGGATTTGCGTTAATAAATCAATGTTTATGATTAAGGTAACCATGCATATGTAATTATTAATATAGGAACCATATGTAAAAGAAATTAATATTGCTGTAAAAAAAAAAAAAAAAAAAAATTATGTACAGCTAGGAAGTGTGACAATAACAGATCGATGAATTTGTACTTATTGACGTAGCCACTCAACCAACTTTATAACTGACACTATGAATTAAAAAATGGGGCATATAATAAGAATATAAGTCTCCCATGATAAAATCAAGTTTCAGTCCTCGACCTTCTCTACTATAGCAAAAGACAAAGCTCCAAGTTCCCACTACTAGCACGCCTTTGTGTTCGCCACGTTTCGATCAGGAAAACGAGAATTGAAAATGAGATATATGATTATAATTATTATTATCGAATTTTAATATACAATAATAGTAATATATAATTCTTTCATGATAAAATAACAATAATAATCAATTCACCCACGATAAAATATTGTTTCAGGGCTCGACCTTTCCTACGTGGGAAAAGACAAAGCTCCAACTACTATGACACCTTTGGGTTGGCCGCGTTTCCATGACGAAAACAGGAAAGATGAGTATAGAGTAAATATTCTTTAAATAACTCATTATTATGATAAATAAAATAATACAAAATATGATAATATAATTAATAAATAAATAAAAGTATTTCCACAATTTAAGGTGTGCACTTTTCTCAATGAAATTAAATGAAGGATAATAGAAATCGAGGTTTGACCTTTGCATCCTTCTCGTCACCGATACATTTAGATACAGGAGAGATGTTCCTGAAGGTGACTCCAACTCCTTATAAACCATAGTTCGCATTGAAAGTTCTTTATAATAAAAAAAAATATATTGATAATAACTGGGATAATAATAGTTTAAAATGCAAAACTAGTTGCCAAGGATCGTGATACAGTCAGAGGATTGCCACCGTGGAACAGCAATTGCGTGCTTGGTTGAAATTCGATATTAAAAATCTTTGCAACGAAGCCATTGGAATAAAATCCAGTCTAATCTTATGGCATGATTCCGGTGTCGCGAGATCAAATCACAAGCTGAAACCCTAAGGTGGTTGAAATTCGATATTAAAAATCTTTGCAACGAAGCCATTGGAATAAATTCCAGTCTAATCTTATGGCATGATTCCGGTGTCGCGAGATCAAATCACAAGCTGAAACCCTAAGGTGGTTGAAATTCGATATTAAAAATCTTTGCAACGAAGCCATTGGAATAAAATCCAGTCTAATCTTATGACATGATTCCGGTGTGGCGAGATCAAATCACAAGCTGAAACCCTAAGGTGGTTGAAATTCGATATTGAAAATCTTTGCAACGAAGCGATTGGAATAAAATCCAGTCTAATCTTATGGCATGATTCCGGTGTCGCGAGATCAAATCACAAGCTGAAACTCTAAGGTGTATTGTTCATAGGAAACAGAATATTTTGTTTTGACTGTCACTGGACTGATCTGAAATACTGGATACTACATGGCAGATGACCCATGATATAGATAACAAGGCATTGATGTAAAATTTTGCTATATCCTATGAATGAATATACGGCTTTTTTCTTCTGAAAAAACCTTATGACACAGAACACTTCAGTTCTGCAGACACATAAGCACATCAGACATCTTCACAGACTGCGAGTTTGCGTTGCGCATCTGGTGAACCTGGTCGATGGGAAGGAGGGTCCCCAGGTGTACAACAAAGCACATCAGACATCTTCACAGACTGCGAGTTTGCGTTGCGCATCTGGTGAACCTGGTCGATGGGAAGGAGGGTCCCCAGGTGTACAACGATTTGGGTGCCACCATTCTGAGGGAGATCAAGGAGGACAAGGGATAGTTAGCGGAAATTGTTCTGTACAAAGTAAAGACTCGCGGGCAACCAGGTGGTCGAACAATATGCCAAATTGGGAGCTAAGAAAGCCCCCAGTTACACCTGGCTTCTCAGACTCCTCTTGTCAATTCCGTCCTTGCAATCGGGAGCAGAACAATGAATTTTCTTTCGACTCCTGCAAGAGAATGACATCACGACTCTCTCACACCCTTCCTTCGCTAAAAGTCTAAGCATGACGATCTCACACTCCTCTTTCGCTAAAGTGTAAGCATGACCATGACTTTGACTTTGGGGAAACAGTGGAAGCATTGGACAATAATTGAACATTTCACAACCTGGTTTTGGGAATTTCATACGGAATATCTGTGGAGGTCATGGAAGGTTATCACCGTGCTGATTGCGTGTTGTGCTCTGGCCATCACCGTCATACAGGAATACTTCTTCAAATTATTTTTATACACCATTTTTATAATTTTCCTAAAATTCAATTACACCGAAAAATTATATAACAATTTTAAAATCTATTTATAATTCAATTACACCGAAAAATTATATAACAATTTTAAAATCTATTTATAGAATAAAACTTCAAACTATCTATATACCGATGTTATAATTCTTCTAAAATTCAATTCAAATAAAATTATAAGACAAATTTAAAAAATAAAATATTCAAAATACCTAAGTTTAAAGTATTTTACTATTATTATTAATAATTAATTAATTTTAAAATATTTTACCATTATTATTATTAATTAATTTAAACGATAATAATAAAATACCTTTCGTCAAAACAATTTAGTCATCATTAATACCAACAGACTCAAATTAAAATGCAACCTCCAAATGTCGAATTTGAAATTCGAGGGGTCTCTCACAAAATAATAATTCCACGAGGTGTAGCATCACCATGGATACGCCAAAAACAATTTAACAACTTTACATTATTTAGTAAGTTTTAATGCGAAATGTGCATGGCATTGCAATTCCGCTCAGTAGATTCTCTCGGTAACTTTATCCGTTGATTTGCAGATGACAACATATATATTCTATATTCTTATTTTGTTTAATAATTTTGATAAAATGTTGTTATGAAATTGTAAAAAAAAATTATTTAAATTATTTAAAAAAGGCAATGCAATATAAAGTGGTAAAATTTTTGAAAAATATTTCTGGGAAGAAAAATAGATTTCGTTTCTTTTTTAATAATTTTAATTAAAATGGTGTGAAACAGAGATTTTTACTGATTTAATTTATTTTTGTAATGAAAAATCTATATATATAAAATTTAAAAGTAAGATTTTAAAGGAAATTTTAAAAGAGAAATGAGAGCTCTACGTCATTGTCTTGGGTACATATGAATATTTACGAACAAGGATATGAGAAGTAACGACCCTATATGACCCTGATGACGATGAGTTTGACTTTTGGAGACACCGAAACTCTTGAACAAGAGTTAAACTTTGACTTTTGGTTGACACCGGAAGTCTTGGACAACCGTTGGGACTATGTGCTGGATTTCGACATTCTGGAGAACAGTAATTGAAAACACAATTGTTCAGATGTGATAAATTGGATTTCGACATTCTGGAGAACAGTAATTGAAAACACAATTGTTCAGATGTCATAAATTCTCTTCAAAATGCACAAAAAAATCAATTGTTCTTTCTATTTCATACCACGGACTAAACTAAATTTTATGTACTTTGACCATAATATTTTGTATAACTAGCATTATTATTATTGATGTTTTTCGATGTCTCTCATATGTGTAAATAATATTTATTTACTGTATATTTGGAAAAAATTGATTAAATTTATATATAAATTAGTTAATTTTGATTTAAATGCCTGAAATTAAACGGCTTGGACGTAGGGACATTGTCGTGGCATTGAGAGGCACTGCCACATACATAGAATGGTTTGCGAATGCATTCACTAGCTTCTGCTCGTTTAAATCCATTGGATCCTCGAGAGGATATGAAGGTGGAGATGGGATTTTTGAGCCTCTACACTTCCCAGAATTGCTCGGAAAGGTTTAACCATGGAAGCGCGAGAGAGCAACTTCTCTCTGAGATTGCGAGAGTTGTTAAAAAGTACGAGGGAGAGCAGCTTAGGATAACCATAACTGGACATAGCATGGTCCTTTAGTCACCAAACTTCTTCTATAAATCTTTCTAAGATTCATCGGACTTTTAACGAAATGTTCATGGCCTTCAATTGTAGAGACGAAATTATAGAATTATAGCGGTTGAACAAAATTACAAGGCTTTTTAAAGGCTGTGGATCGAAATGCCCGTAAGAATTATGAATATGAAGAATATGAGAATTTGCATCGGACTAAGATATCAAAATAGCAATAAGAATGGTACATAGTATAACTCTAGTGACTAAATTATAAAATTAGAGCACATGAACAAAAGTTAAAAGGGGTTATAATAATTAAGAAAAATATTAAATTATATATTTTAGTTTGTGAGGAATTACTTAAAAGATATACTTATTATATAGAGATCATATCAGAGATATTCGTATTACATGTAAAGATGTAAAGATTTAATTGAGTAAAAAAAATTATAACATTGATTTTAATCGCTATCATTAAATTTAATTGATAATCAATTTAAATTAATATAAAAAATTATTTTTTCTCATATATAAATTATTTAATTAAATATAATAAAAACTATATATTATTGAATTGTGTGATGACCCCGGGAAAAATGTAAATAGGGAATGTTATTGTGGTAAGAAACTAATGTGAGTTGTTAATTATTGTTTACTAAATGACATTATCTTATTTATGAAATTGAATATATTGGAATATATATATCTTTGAAATGCTGGCAGCCTCTTGGTGGAGGATTTTTAAAGAAAAGGAATCAGTTATGAAACTGAAAAACTACCCTTTCACACAGGAAAAGTCCTGGGAAGGAAAACCCCTGGGCTGTGGGGACAGACAGGGGAAAAAAAAGAATTCCAAGGAAGGAAAAAAGGAAAAAGAAGAAAGGGTTAAGTCTGGTAAGGACCAGATAACCCAAGCACGGAGGTGCATGAGTCTTGTTGAGGGCTGCAGGCCTGCAAGATAGCTCGGGGGGAGAATCCAACGTGATGATGGATCTCAAGGTTGGGCGGACAAGAGCAAGCATGAATTGCGGGTGAACTTCTGGAACACCTATTCCTGTAACTGGCAAACCAGGTACGAGAATTACCACAAATATTAACTAAGAATAAACTGTATACAGAACAGAAATTGCAGTAGATATAGTCTAAGTCTGAATCCATTTTGGCTGTTACAATGTTTATTTAAATTACGACAGTAGCATATCCGCAAAGGAAGGCAGTACGATGTAGGTTAAGTAAACATCTAAACACTGTCTGTTGTTAACCAGTAAAAGCTCACAGACTTTCTGTTATAAACCAGCAACAGTAAACCATTGTACTGCGAACCCTGAGCTGAGAGGTCGGGTATCAGTCTCGCAAGAAGTATGGTATGATACAGCGCCAGGGTTGGCCGGTTAAGGCACCCGATAAGGCGGATAATAACAGCATAAAGAAACAAATGGACCTCGAGAACAGTATACCCTACCAGAGCTAGCGCATTCGGCCGATGGTGCACGGCCGCATGCCCTGCTGTAGGCATTGATAAATATCAATAAACGAAGCATAGGTAAACGATATGATGATTTAACCTTGTCATGATCAGATACAACTCTGTAACCGGCGAAAACCACAATTTATAGCTATAATCAAAGTCAATAGCACTTTAAAATAGCAATCAACCATCAATGGAACAAACCCTACTGATTATAGAAAAACGAAGTAATAATTACACAATATTCAGGAAAGCTTATCATAGAACTGTATGATTACTCTCAACAGTCGCCGTAGCCATTAGCCATCAAGCAAAAACAATGTATGGTAAATATCCGGTGGACCGGTAAATCTATTGCAAATCACTGAAAGCAAGATGTAAAAATCATAGACATTATTCAAACATAAATAAACAACGGATGAGTGTTCAATCGACAGAATAAAACCCAGTTTAAAAGGGCGACTCGGTGGCCGAGAACCACTGTTCAAGTGTATACATATATATATGTACGAACACAGTCAGGCATGAATGCCAAAAACTTCAATATCCATAACCCTTAAATAACCAAAGTGCTCTACAGAACCGAGCAAAGGATGGACCGCCGCAACTCATAACCGGAGTATGGGTCAAACACGAACCCTGAAGTCAAATGAAACGAGAGCAATGAGGAACCCCCTCTGGCAGATCTCTAAACTGTTACGCATATGTACAGAGCATTCACCATACGGGGCGAGCCCCAGGTTTCGCTCCCTGATTAAGGGATGGAGGCATACCTGAGAAATGGTGGGGCTCGGTCGTTCCTTGAGCAAGGAAGGCGGTAGCAGTGACCCGTCTGCACACCACAGATACAATAGGGTTAACATAAACAAAAAAAAAACGCAATAGAATAACTTAATCGTACTCCGAACTGAAACAAAGCACGTATGAATACATGTTAAATGGCGGAGTAAAACAAATGTGCGTAAACAGGAACAGTTACCTGAGCAATCGTGGTAGCAGTACCTCAACAGTTGGTGCCGAGGAGGAACCGGCCAAGTAGTGAAGAAACGTTCACTGGCGGAGTACCAGAGTGCGCCGTGAGATGGAGGAACCGGCCAAGGGGTGGAGCATCGTTCACAGGGCGAGAGCACAGAGAGCGCCGCGAGACAACCTTCCAAATGAGCCAAATGGTGACCCGATGGGTTATGTAAAAACCCCAAACCGTGAATGTAGCTGAGCCCTTGGATACAAACGTTAGATCTCCACCGTTAAAATGAGCGGGAGACCTGGGCGGGAAGTCCAACAACGCAGCGTTCAAGGAGTCACATGGCTTCACGGAAACGCCAGGCCACCTGGCAAAGAGCTGGTGAGGTTATTAAAAACTCCGTCCTCCACTTGGCGCCGGAAAAACTATGCGAACGACAAACCAAACATGGCGGCCATTGACATAAACATTAAACTCCATAAGCCGAGGTTTAATATATTTTATAACAGCTATAAAGATATGCCGTAGGATAGTCGTTTATTGCATAAGTTGGGTGTATGCCATCGTACATAAAGTAGATCAAATATATACAATGGTGGTATTATGCTACCGTTTGTTGCTTAGTCATGGTCATAAACGTGAATAGATAGGAACGTGACTGTAGCACTTAATAATGTTTGTTAAAATTTTGATATTTCCATATAACGGGTAAATATTTAAATTTATGGGTTCATGACAATGTGGTATCAGAGCAGAGGTTTCAATACTGTGGCCTCTGGAGCAGTAAGATCCAGCTGCATGGAAGATTATCTTATATATATATATATATGAAGAATTAATTCAGCTAACTGATTCTCTTGTTTTATTAATTAGGGGGTAAATACAGAAACGATAATCAGCTAACAGTCAACAATAGAAGTAGAGGAAATGCAAGGAGCTGGAATCTGGAGCTGTGGGTACAGCTTGGTGAAGAGACACGCAGTACCAATCTGGCGATACTAGAAACTGTTCAAGAACTGAAAAATGAGATGGCACGTCTGCGAGAAGACAATGCGCGATTGATGGTGGAGCAGGAAAGAATACTGAAGAGTTTGTCGGACAGACAAAATCCACCGTTAGCCAATCCCAGTGCAGAACAGCAAAGGGCAACTGAAGAATGAAATTACCCAACTGCACCTGAAATTTCAGAAGAAAAGGAGGACCATTCTGATAACGTACTAGAACAACAGACCTCAAAGCGACAGAAGATGGAATTACAGGGGGAATTCCGAAAAATTAAACCTCCACATTTCGATGGGGAACAGGAAGAAGCGGCGGAGGCATGGTTAATTAACATGAACAAGTATTTCCAGCTGTATGAGTATGATCAGAATCTGAAGGCATGGCTGGCCATCTTCCAGCTACAAGGTAAAGCAACCTTGTGGTGGGAAGAAACCAAGATTGTAAAAGGAGTGAGTGAGCAGAACATAACATGGGAAAAGTTTCAGAAATACTTCACGGAGAGATATCTAACCGAGCGTTTCTATGATGAGAAGGCACGGGAATTCCATGATTTACGACTAAGACAGCAGTCTATGGACGAGTTCATTAACCGCTTCACTTCCCTGCTTCGCTATGTGCCATATATTAAAGAGGAGAAGGCCAAGGTGCAGAGATTTGTGAGCAGCCTACCTGCCTATATAAGAGAACGAATTGAGTTTGACAATCCCAGAACAATGGATGAGGCGATTCGTAAGGCAAGAATCTGTTACCAACAGAACAAACAAAAAGGAGACATTTCAAATAAAAGATGGAATGAAAGAAAGGGTAACAGAATTGCTGGTAATAATAAAGGGAGTCGTGGTAATGGCAGCAAGGGTGCTGGTAAGGGACAGGTTAGCAGAAATGTAACAAAGAGTACTTTCCGGACTAAGCCAAGTGAGAGCAGGATCAGTGAACCACCTGCCAGGTCGGATATTGAAGGGATGACCAGACCTCCAGTCTAATGTTGGGGTTGTGGAGGACCGCACTATGTTAAGAACTGCCCGCAGTGTAAAGGAATGGACCAGATATCTCAGATCCATGAAGCATCGACCGTTGGGGAAGTGGCGCGCAGCGTACCAAGGATTAACATAGCCTTGGATGATCGTCAAGCGCAATACCAGCCGACCATGGTGGAGTTTGAAGGTAAAATTTCAAATCTTTCTATAGCTGTTCTTATTGACCCAGGAGCTACTTTAAGTTATGTTAGCCCAAAAATAGTAGAACAGTGTAAGTTACCATCTGAAAGGTTCAGGAGTCCATGGCTGGTACAGCTAGCTACGGGAGCCAAGAGACGAGTCTTGGCAAAAATTAATAACTGCTCTTTAACCGTAGCAGGACAGCCAATAGCAGTGGACCTGAATGTATTCCCATTGGGTTCATACGACATCCTGATTGGGATGGATTGGCTGGAAAGACACTGGTCATTGGTAAACTGCAAGACCAAAACCATCTACTATAAGGATGACTTGGGAAAGCAGCAGGAGTTGCAGGGGATTAAACACCCTGTACAGATCCGACCTATTATTGCATCCCAACTAGCTAAATGTCTCAGGAAGAAATGTCAAATTTATGCTATTCAAGTTGGTTATGCAAACCAGAAAGACAAAACATCTGCACTGGACAATATTCCAGTGGTACAGGAATTTGCGGATGTTTTTCCAGAAGAGGTACCGGGACTGCCCCCCAAAAGGGATATAGATTTTACTATAGAGCTAACACCAGGAGGAGCACCGGTGTCATGGGCACCATACCGAATGAGCGTACCAGAATTAACAGAATTAAAAATGCAACTGCAAGAGCTGTTGGATAAGAATTATATCCGCCCCAGCGTATCACCATGGGGAGCTCCAGTATTATTTGTCAAAAAGAAAGATGGAACTCTCCGTATGTGCATAGACTATCGTCAGCTGAATAAGCTCACGATCAAAAATAAATACCCCTTGCCTCGGATTGATGAACTCTTTGATCAAGTGAAGGGGGCAAAAGTATTCTCCAAGATCGATTTGCGATCTGGTTATCATCAGATCAGGATTAAAGAAGAGGACATTGCCAAAACCGCCTTCAGAACACGCTACGGCCATTACGAATTTGTGGTGTTTCCTTTTGGTTTGACCAATGCACCTACCACCTTTATGTGTTTGATGAACAGCGTGTTTCACAGGTTTTTGGACAAATTCGTGCTGATATTTATCGATGATATTCTCGTTCCCAGGAGGAACATGAAGAGCACCTTAGGGTGGTGTTGCAAACTCTTCGAGAACACCAGCTATACACTAAGTTTAGTAAGTGTGACTTTTTCAAGGAGGAAATCCAATATTTAGGCCATGTGATTACCAAAGAAGGAATTGCAGTGGATCCTGAGAAGATAAAGACTATTATGGAATGGCCCATACCCAAGGATCTAGCTGATATCAGATCCTTTATGGGACTAGCTGGCTATTACAGAAGATTTGTGGAAGGTTTCTCCAGGATAGCATACCCTATCACTTCCTTACAGAAAAAGGGGAAGGTATTTAAGTGGACATCGGAGTGTCAGCAGAGCTTTGATCGGTTGAAGCATTTACTCACCACCACGCCCATCTTGAGTATAGCTGATCCTAATAAGGATTACGTGGTGTGTACCGATGCAAGTAAGGAGGGTGTGGGAGGAGTATTAATGCAGGAAGGGAAAGTAATTGCGTATGAATCGAGAAAACTAAAAGATCATGAGCAGAAATACTCTGCTTACGATCTAGAGTTAACAGCTGTTATTCATGCGCTGAAAATGTGGCGACATTACCTCCTGGGGAGGAAATTTCTGTTGTTAACAGATCACCACAGCTTGACAAATTACTTCAGTCAACCTACCTTGAATGCAAGACAAGGTCGTTGGGCAGATTTCCTAAGAGGATTCGATTTCGAGATTAAGCACTTAAAAGGCAAAGAGAACCGGGTGGCTGATGCATTAAGTCGAAAGGTGCAGTGTTTGTGTGAACTTTCAGTCAGCAAGTGGCGGAATTCTCTGTTTGAGCAAATAAAAACAGCAGCAAATCAAGATGTTGAATATCAACAAATAAAACAGCAGGTACAACAATCAGTTAATCGAAGATTATAGCAAGGATATACACTAGATGGTGTTGGAATGCTGTATTTTAACAAAAGGTTGTATGTACCTGACTCGAATGATCTTAAGAATCTGATTTTGGACGAGTTCCATATCAGCCACTACACTGGCCACCCAGGATACCAAAAGATGGTCACTGCACTTAGGAAGGAATATTATTGGCCAGGAATGAAGAAGTAGGTAGTTGAATATTTGGCGCGGTGTTTGGAGTGCCAGCAGATTAAGGCAGAACATCTGCATCCGACCGGGCTGTTACAACCTTTGCCTATTCCGGAGTGGAAATGGGAAACCATTTCCATGGATTTTATAACCGGTTTGCCACGAACAAAGAAACACAATGATTCCATCATGGTGGTGGTTGATAAGTTGAGTAAAGCGGCACACTTCATACCCGTGCAGTCCACTTATAAGGCGGTGCAAATTGCTCACCTTTTTATGAAGAATGTGTTCAGACTGCATGGACTGCCGAAAGTAATCGTATCAGACCGTGATGTAAAGTTCACATCCACTTTTTGGAGGACGTTGTTTGCTGAGTTAGGAACACAGCTGAACTTTAGCACAGCCTATCACCCGCAGACCGATGGTCAAACCGAGCGAGTGAATCAGGTGTTGTAAGATATGTTGAGGGCATATGTGATGCTGAAACCAACCCAATGGGAAGAGTATTTACACTTGGTTGAAATCGCATATAATAATGGATATCATACGTCGACACAGCTAAGTCCCTTTGAGGTCCTGTATGGGCGAAAATGCCGCACACCCTCAAGCTGGGGTGGACCTGAGGATAAGCTGAGTTTGGGTCCAGAAATGCTTAAAGAAATGGAAGACATGGTGAAAAGGGTGCGTGCCAATTTGAAGGCTGCGCAGGACAGACAGAAAAGTTTTGCGGACAGGAAAAGAAGATTCAAAGAATATCAGGTTGGTGACCATGTGTTTGTGAGGATCCAAGCCAAAAGAAGCACACTGCAATGGAGCGGATGCGCTAAGCTAGCTCCTCGGTACTTTGGACCTTTTCAGATCTTGGCTAGAGTGGGGCCGGTGGCTTACCAACTCGCCTTGCCAAGTCATATTAAGATTCACAATGTTTTCCACGTTTCTGTTCTAAAGAAATATGTATACGACCCTAAACATGTGATCAGGTGGCAAGATGTTCGGGTAAGAATTAATCCGGTTGTTTTGATTATGCAGATATACTCAACAGAAACTGACTGAAGGTATTGATTGTCTGTAGGTCGAACCGGAAGGCGAGGTTCTGGTCGAACCACAGAGCATTCTTGACCGGAGAGAAGTGCGGCTGCGGAAACGAGTTATTACCCAAGTTAAAGTGCTGTGGCAGCACTACGGTCCTGAGGAGGCTACTTGGGAAGACGAGGAACTTATTAGAAAAGTTTACCCGAACTTATTTAAGGGAAATAGACATCGGGATGATGTCCAATCCCAGGGGGGGAAGATGTGATGACCCCGGGAAAAATGTAAATAGGGAATGTTACTGTGGTAAGAAACTAATGTGAGTTGTTAATTATTGTTTACTAAATGACATTATCTTATTTATGAAATTGAATATATTGGAATATATATATCTTTGAAATGATGACAGCCTCTTGGTGGAGGATTTTTAAAGAAAAGGAATCAGTTATGAAACTGAAAAAGTACCCTTTCACACAGGAAAAGTCCTGGGAAGGAAAACCCCTGGGCTGTTGGGGGACAGACAGGGGAAAAAAAAAAGAATTCCAAGGAAGGAAAAAGGAAAAAGAAGAAAGGGTTAAGTCTGGTAAGGACCAGATAACCCAAGCACGGAGGTGCATGAGTCTTGTTGAGGGCTGCAGGCCTGCAAGATAGCTCGGGGGGAGAATCCAACGTGATGATGGATCTCAAGGTTGGGCGGACAAGAGCAAGCATAAATTGCGGGTGAACTTCTGGAACACCTATTCCTGTAACTGGCAAACCAGGTACGAGAATTACCACAAATATTAACTAAGAATAAATTGTATACAGAACAGAAATTGCAGTAGATATAGTCTAAGTCTGAATCCATTTTGGCTGTTACAATGTTTATTTAAATTACGACAGTAGCATATCCGCAAAGTAAGGCAGTACGATGTAGGTTAAGTAAACATATAAACACTGTCTGTTGTTAACCAGTAAAAGCTCATAGACTTTCTGTTATAAACCAGCAACAGTAAACCATTGTACTGCGAACCCTCAGCTGAGAGGTCGGGTATCAGTCTCGCAGGAAGTATGGTATGATACAGCGCCAGGGTTGGCCGGTTAAGGCACCCGATAAGGCGGATAATAACAGCATAAAGAAACAAATGGACCTCGAGAACAGTATACCCTACCAGAGCTAGCGCATTCGGCCGATGGTGCACGGCCGCATGCCCTGCTGTAGGCATTGATAAATATCAATAAACGAAGCATAGGTAAACGATATGATGATTTAACCCTGTCATGATCAGGTACAACTCTGTAACCGGTGGAAACCACAATTTATAGCCATAATCAAAGTCAATAGCACTTTAAAATAGCAATCAACCATCAATGGAACAAACCCTACTGATTATAGAAAAACGAAGTAATAATTACACAATATTCAGGAAAGCTTATCATAGAACTGTATGATTACTCTCAACAGTCGCCGTAGCCATTAGCCATCAAGCAAAAACAATGTATGGTAAATATCCGGTGGACCGGTAAATCTATTGCAAATCACTGAAAGCAAGATGTAAAAATCATAGACATTATTCAAACATAAATAAACAACGGATGAGTGTTCAATCGCCAGAATAAAACCCAGTTTAAAAGGGCGACTCGGTGGCCGAGAACCACTGTTCAAGTGTATACATATATATATGTACGAACACAGTCAGGCATGAATGCCAAAAACTTCAATATCCACAACCCTTAAATAACCAAAGTGCTGTACAGAACCGAGCAAAGGATGGACCGCCGCAACTCATAACCGGAGTATGGGTCGAACATGAACCCTGAAGTCAAATGAAACGAGAGCCATGAGGAACCCCCTCTGGCAGATCTCTAAACTGTTACGCATATGTACAGAGCATTCACCATACGGGGCGAGCCCCAGGTTTCGCTCCCTGATTAAGGGATGGAGGCATACCTGAGAAATGGTGGGGCTCGGTCGTTCCTTGAGCAAGGAAGGCGGTAGCAGTGACCTGTCTGCACACCACAGATACAATAGGGTTAACATAAACAAAAAAAAAACGCAATAGAATAACTTAATCGTACTCCGAACTGAAATAAAGCACGTATGAATACATGTTAAATGGCGGAGTAAAACAAATGTGCGTAAACAGGAACAGTTACCTGAGCAACCGTGGTAGCAGTACCTCAACAGTTGGTGCCGAGGAGGAACCGGCCAAGTGGTGAAGAAACGTTCACCGGCGGAGTACCAGAGTGCGCCGTGAGATGGAGGAACCGGCCAAGGGGTGGAGCATCGTTCACAGGGCGAGAGCACAGAGAGCGCCGCGAGACAACCTTCCAAATGAGCCAACTGGTGACCCGATGGGTTATGTAAAAACCCCAAACCGTGAATGTAGCTGAGCCCTTGGATACAAACGGTAGATCTCCACCGTTAAAATGAGCGGGAGACCTGGGTGGGAAGTCCAACAGCGCAGCGTTCAAGGAGTCACATGGCTTCACGGAAACGCCAGGCCACCTGGCAAAGAGCTGGTGAGGTTATTAAAAACTCCGTCCTCCACCTGGCGCCGGAAAAACTATGCGAACGGCAAACCAAACATGGCGGCCATTGACATAAACATTAAACTCCATAAGCCGAGGTTTAATATATTTTATAACAGCTATAAAGATATGCCGTAGGATAGTCGTTTATTACATAAGTTGGGTGTATGCCATCGTACATAAAGTAGATCAAATATATACAATGGTGGTATTATGCTACCGTTTATTGCTTAGTCATGGTCATAAACGTGAATAGATAGGAACATGACTGTAGCACTTAATAATGTTTGTTAAAATTTTGATATTTCCATATAACGGGTAAATATTTAAATTTATGGGGTTCATGAGAATGTGGTATCAGAGCAGAGGTTTCAATACTGTGGCCTCTGGAGCAGTAAGATCCAGCTGCATGGAAGATTATCTTATATATATATATATGAAGAATTAATTCAGCTAACTGATTCTCTTGTTTTATTAATTAGGGGGTAAATACAGAAACGATAATCAGCTAACAGTCAACAATAGAAGTAGAGGAAATGCAGGGAGCTGGAATCCAGAGCTGTGGGTACAGCTTGGTGAAGAGATACGCAGTACCAATCTGGCGATACTAGAAACTGTTCAAGAACTAAAAAATGAGATGGCACGTCTGCGAGAAGACATTGCGCGATTGACGGTGGAGCAGGAAAGAATACTGAAGAGTTTGTCGAACAGACAAAATCCACCGTTAGCCAATCCCAGTGCAGAACAGCAAAGGGCAACTGAAGAATGAAATTACCCAACTGCACCTGAAATTTCAGAAGAAAAGGAGGACCATTCTGATAACGTACTAGAACAACAGACCTCAAAGCGACAGAAGATGGAATTACAGGGGGAATTCCAAAAAATTAAACCTCCACATTTCGATGGGGAACAGGAAGAAGCGACGGAGGCATGGTTAATTAACATGAACAAGTATTTCCAGCTATATGAGTATGATCAGAATCTGAAGGCACGGCTGGCCATCTTCCAGCTACAAGGTAAAGCAACCCTGTGGTGGGAAGAAACCAAGATTGTAAAAGGAGTGAGTGAGCAGAACATAACATGGGAAAAGTTTCAGAAATACTTCAAGGAGAGATATCTAACCGAGCGTTTCTATGATGAGAAGGCACGGGAATTCCATGATTTACGACTAGGACAGTAGTCTATGGACGAGTTCATTAACCGCTTCACTTCCCTGCTTCGCTATGTGCCATATATTAAGGAGGAGAAGGCCAAGGTGCAGAGATTTGTGAACAGCCTACCTGCCTATATAAGAGAACGAATTGAGTTTGACAATCCCAGAACAATGGATGAGGCGATTCGTAAGGCAAGAATCTGTTACCAACAGAACAAACAAAAAGGAGACATTTCAAATAAAAGATGGAATGAAAGAAAGGGTAACAGAATTGCTGGTAATAATAAAGGGAGTCGTGGTAATGGCAGCAAGGGTGCTGGTAAGGGACAGGTTAGCAGAAATGTAACAAAGAGTACTTTCCGGACTAAGCCAAGTGAGAGCAGGATCAGTGAACCACCTGCCAGGTCGGATATTGAAGGGATGACCAGACCTCCAGTCCAATGTTGGGGTTGTGGAGGACCACACTATGTTAAGAACTGCCCGCAGCGTAAAGGAATGGACCAGATATCTTAGACCCACGAAGCATCGACCGTTGGGGAAGTGGCGCGCAGCGTACCAAGGATTAACGCAGCCCTGGATGATCGTCAAGCGGAATACCAGCCGACCATGGTGGAGTTTGAAGGTAAAATTTCAAATCTTTCTATAGCTGTTCTTATTGACCCAGGAGCTACTTTAAGTTATGTTAGCCCAAAAATAGTAGAACATTGTAAGTTACCATCTGAAAGGTTCAGGAGTCCATGGTTGGTACAGCTAGCTACGGGAGCCAAGAGACGAGTCTTGGCAAAAATTAATAACTGCTCTTTAACCGTAGCAGGACAGCCAATAGCAGTGGACTTGAATGTACTCCCATTGGGTTCATACGGCATCCTGATTGGGATGGATTGGCTGGAAAGACACTGGTCATTGGTAAACTGCAAGACCAAAACCATCTACTATAAGGATGACTTGGGAAAGCAGCAGGAGTTGCAGGGGATTAAACACCCTGTACAGATCCGACCTATTACTGCATCCCAGCTAGCTAAATGTCTCAGGAAGAAATGTCAAATTTATGCTATTCAAGTTGGTTATGCAAACCAGAAAGACAAAACATCTGCACTGGACAATATTCCAGTGGTACAGGAATTTGCGGATGTTTTTCCAGAAGAGGTACCGGGACTGCCCCCCAAAAGGGATATAGATTTTACTATAGAGCTAACACCAGGAGGAGCACCGGTGTCACGGGCACCATACCGAATGAGCGTACCAGAATTAACAGAATTAAAAATGCAACTGCAAGAGCTGTTGGATAAGAATTATATCCGCCCCAGCATATCACCATGGGGAGCTCCAGTATTATTTGTCAAAAAGAAAGATGGAACTCTCCGTATGTGCATAGACTATCGTCAGCTGAATAAGCTCACGATCAAAAATAAATACCCCTTGCCTCGGATTGATGAACTCTTTGATCAAGTGAAGGGGGCAAAAGTATTCTCCAAGATTGATTTGCGATCTGGTTATCATCAGATCAGGATTAAAGAAGAGGACATTGCCAAAACCGCCTTCAGAACACGCTACGGCCATTACGAATTTGTGGTGTTGCCTTTTGGTTTGACCAATGCACCTACCACCTTTATGTGTTTGATGAACAGCGTGTTTCACAGGTTTTTGGACAAATTCGTGCTGATATTTATCGATGATATTCTCGTTCCCAGGAGGAACATGAAGAGCACCTTAGGGTGGTGTTGCAAACTCTTCGAGAACACCAGCTATACACTAAGTTTAGTAAGTGTGACTTTTTCAAGGAGGAAATCCAATATTTAGGCCATGTGATTACCAAAGAAGGAATTGCAGTGGATCCTGAGAAGATAAAGACTATTATGGAATGGCCCATACCCAAGGATGTAGCTGATATCAGATCCTTTATGGGACTAGCTGGCTATTACAGAAGATTTGTGGAAGGTTTCTCGAGGATAGCATACCCTATCACTTCCTTACAGAAAAAGGGGAAGGTATTTAAGTGGACACCGGAGTGTCAGCAGAGCTTTGATCGGTTGAAGCATTTACTCACCACCGCGCCCATCTTGAGTATAGCTGATCCTAATAAGGATTACGTGGTGTGTACCAATGAAAGTAAGGAGGGTGTGGGAGGAGTATTAATGTAGGAAGGGAAAGTAATTGCGTATGAATCGAGAAAACTAAAAGATCATGAGCAGAAATACTCTGCTTACGATCTAGAGTTAACAGCTGTTATTCATGCGCTGAAAATGTGGCGACATTACCTCCTGGGGAGGAAATTTCTGTTGTTAACAGATCACCACAGCTTGACAAATTACTTCAGTCAACCTACCCTGAATGCAAGACAAGGTCGTTGGGCAGATTTCCTAAGTGGATTCGATTTCGAGATTAAGCACTTAAAAGGCAAAGAGAACCGGGTGGCTGATGCATTAAGTCGAAAGGTGCAGTGTTTGTGTGAACTTTCAGTCAGCAAGTGGCAGAATTCTCTGTTTGAGCAAATAAAAACAGCAGCAAATCAAGATGTTGAATATCAACAAATAAAACAGCAGGTACAACAATCAGTTAATCGAAGATTACAGCAAGGATATACACTAGATGGTGCTGGAATGCTGTATTTTAACAAAAGGTTGTATGTACCTGACTCGAATGATCTTAAGAATCTGATTTTGGACGAGTTCCATATCAGCCACTACACTGGCCACCCAGGATACCAAAAGATGGTCACTGCACTTAGGAAGGAATATTATTGGCCAGGAATGAAGAAGCAGGTAGTTGAATATTTGGCGCAGTGTTTGGAGTGCCAACAGATTAAGGCAGAACATCTGCATCCGGCCGGGCTGTTACAACCTTTGCCTATTCCGGAGTGGAAATGGGAAACCATTTCCATGGATTTTATAACCGGTTTGCCACGAACAAAGAAACACAATGATTCCATCATGGTGGTGGTTGATAAGTTGAGTAAAGCGGCACACTTCATACCCGTGCAGTCCACTTATAAGGCGGTGCAAATTGCTCACCTTTTTATGAAGAATGTGTTCAGACTGCATGGACTGCCGAAAGTAATCATATCAGACCGTGATGTAAAGTTCACATCCACTTTTTGGAGGACGTTGTTTGCTGAGTTAGGAACACAGCTGAACTTTAGCACAACCTATCACCCGCAGACCGATGGTCAAACCGAGCGAGTGAATCAGGTGTTGGAAGATGTGTTGAGGGCATATGTGATGCTAAAACCAACCCAATGGGAAGAGTATTTACACTTGGTTGAAATCGCATATAATAATGGATATCATACGTCGACACAGCTAAGTCCCTTTGAGGTCCTGTATGGGCGAAAATGCCGCACACCCTCAAGCTGGGGTGGACCTGAGGATAAGCTGAGTTTGGGTCCGGAAATGCTTAAAGAAATGGAAGACATGGTGAAAAGGGTGCGTGCCAATTTGAAGGCTGCGCAGGACAGACAGAAAAGTTTTGCGGACAGGAAAAGAAGATTCAAAGAATATCAGGTTGGTGACCATGTGTTTGTGAGGATCCAAGCCAAAAGAAGCACACTGCAATGGAGCGGATGCGCTAAGCTGGCTCCTCGGTGCTTTGGACCTTTTCAGATCTTGGCTAGAGTGGGGCCGGTGGCTTACCAACTCGCCTTGCCAAGTCATATTAAGATTCACAATGTTTTCCACGTTTCTGTTCTAAAGAAATATGTATACGACCCTAAACATGTGATCAGGTGGCAAGATGTTCGGGTGAGAATTAATCCGGTTGTTTTGATTATGCAGATATACTCAACAGAAACTGACTGAAGGTATTGATTGTCTGCAGGTCGAACTGGAAGGCGAGGTTCTGGTCGAACCACAGAGCATTCTCGACCGGAGAGAAGTGCGGCTGCGGAAACGAGTTATTACCCAAGTTAAAGTGCTGTGGCAGCACTATGGGCCTGAGGAGGCTACTTGGGAAGACGAGGAACTTATTAGAAAATTTTACCCGGACTTATTTAAGGGAAATAGACATCGGGACGATGTCCAATCCCAGGGGGGCAAGATGTGATGACCCCGGGAAAAATGTAAATAGGGAATGTTACTGTGGTAAGAAACTAATGTGAGTTGTTAATTATTGTTTACTAAATGACATTATCTTATTTATGAAATTGAATATATTGGAATATATATATCTTTGAAATGCTGGCAGCCTCTTGGTGGAGGATTTTTAAAGAAAAGGAATCAGTTATGAAACTGAAAAACTACCCTTTCACATAGGAAAAGTCCTGGGAAGGAAAACCCCTGGGCTGTTGGGGGACAGACAGGGGAAAAAAAAAAGAATTCCAAGGAAGGAAAAAGGAAAAAGAAGAAAGGGTTAAGTCTGGTAAGGACCAAATAACCCAAGCACGGAGGTGCATGAGTCTTGTTGAGGGCTGCAGGCATGCAAGATAGCTCGGGGGGAGAATCCAACGTGATGATGGATCTCAAGGTTGGGCGGACAAGAGCAAGCATGAATTGCGGGTGAACTTCTGGAACACCTATTCCTGTAACTGGCAAACCAGGTACGAGAATTACCACAAATATTAACTAAGAATAAACTGTATACAGAACAGAAATTGCAGTAGATATAGTCTAAGTCTGAATCCATTTTGGCTGTTACAATGTTTATTTAAATTACGACAGTAGCATATCCGCAAAGGAAGGCAGTACGATGTAGGTTAAGTAAACATCTAAACACTGTCTGTTGTTAACCAGTAAAAGCTCACAGACTTTCTGTTATAAACCAGCAACAGTAAACCATTGTACTGCGAACCCTGAGCTGAGAGGTCGGGTATCAGTCTCGCAGGAAGTATGGTATGATACAGCGCCAGGGTTGGCCGGTTAAGGCACCCGATAAGGCGGATAATAACAGCATAAAGAAACAAATGGACCTCGAGAATAGTATACCCTACCAGAGCTAGCGCATTCAGCCGATGGTGCACGGCCGCATGCCCTGCTGTAGGCATTGATAAATATCAATAAACGAAGCATAGGTAAACGATATGATGATTTAACCCTGTCATGATAAGGTACAACTCTGTAACCGGCGGAAACCACAATTTATAGCCATAATCAAAGTCAATAGCACTTTAAAATAACAATCAACCATCAATGGAACAAACCCTACTGATTATAGAAAAACGAAGTAATAATTACACAATATTCAGGAAAGCTTATCATAGAACTGTATGATTACTCTCAACAGTCGCCGTAGCCATTAGCCATCAAGCAAAAACAATGTATGGTAAATATCCGGTGGACCGGTAAATCTATTGCAAATCACTGAAAGCAAGATGTAAAAATCATAGACATTATTCAAACATAAATAAACAACGGATGAGTGTTCAATCGCCAGAATAAAACCCAGTTTAAAAGGGCGACTCGGTGGTCGAGAACCACTGTTCAAGTGTATACATATATATATGTACGAACACAGTCAGGCATGAATGCCAAAAACTTCAATATCCACAACCCTTAAATAACCAAAGTGCTGTACAGAACCGAGCAAAGGATGGACCGCCGCAACTCATAACCGGAGTATGGGTCGAACACGAACCCTGAAGTCAAATGAAACGAGAGCCATGAGGAACCCCCTCTGGCAGATCTCTAAACTGTTACGCATATGTACAGAGCATTCACCATACGGGGCGAGCCCCAGGTTTCGCTCCCTGATTAAGGGATGGAGGCATACCTGAGAAATGGTGGGGCTCGGTCGTTCCTTGAGCAAGGAAGGCGGTAGCAGTGACCCGTTTGCACACCACAGATACAATAGGGTTAACATAAACAAAAAAAAAACGCAATAGAATAACTTAATCGGACTCCGAACTGAAACAAAGCACGTATGAATACATGTTAAATGGCGGAGTAAAACAAATGTGCGTAAACAGGAACAGTTACCTGAGCAACCGTGGTAGCAGTACCTCAACAGTTGGTGCCGAGGAGGAACCGGCCAAGTGGTGAAGAAACGTTCACTGGCGGAGTACCAGAGTGCGCCGTGAGATGGAGGAACCGGCCAAGGGGTGGAGCATTGTTCACAAGGCGAGAGCACAGAGAGCGCTGCGAGACAACCTTCCAAATGAGCCAAATGGTGACCCGATTGGTTATGTAAAAACCCCAAACCGTGAATGTAGCTGAGCCCTTGGATACAAACGGTAGATCTCCACCGTTAAAATGAGCGGGAGACTTGGGCGGGAAGTCCAACATCGCAGCGTTCAAGGAGTCACATGGCTTCACGGAAACACCAGGCCACCTGTCAAAGAGCTAGTGAGGTTATTAAAAACTCCGTCCTCCACCTGGCGCCGGAAAAACTATGCGAACGACAAACCAAACATGGCGGCCATTGACATAAACATTAAACTCCATAAGCCGAGGTTTAATATATTTTATAACAGCTATAAAGATATGCCGTAGGATAGTCGTTTATTGCATAAGTTGGGTGTATGCCATCGTACATAAAGTAGATCAAATATATACAATGGTGGTATTATGCTACCGTTTATTGCTTAGTCATGGTCATAAACGTGAATAGATAGGAACGTGACTCTAGCACTTAATAATGTTTGTTAAAATTTTGATATTTCCATATAACGGGTAAATATTTAAATTTATGGGGTTCATGACAAATTGATAGGTTTATTTTACAGTCTAGTATGATGTGTAAGTCTGTTCATTATCAAAGTTGAAATTTTTGATTATATTGACTAAAATAAAATTAAAAAAAAAAAAAATTTGCTCATATCAACCAAAATATAATTTAAAAATAATTAAATAACATAAAAAAACATTTAAATAATATATACATTTCAAATATTACAAATAAAAAAATTAAATCAAAATAAAAAAATTAAATCAAAATTAAATCCTTCGATAATATCTCTGTTTAAAATAAATCTATACTAATATAATTTAAATAAATATAACATTAATGTAACTCCGCCAACTCTCCGATAATAAAGGTTTCTTTAGTGAGCCTTACTACTTCGGGGAAAAGACAAGGCTACCAGACAAGGCTACAACCACCGTCTTATTGGTAACAGACAAGCCCGCGACCAATACAACATCTTTTGGGTGACTATATGGTAACTCCGCCAACACTCCGACAATAAAGGCTTCTTTAGTCAGCTTTATCTACTTTGGGAAAAGACAACCCGTAGTTTAACGAGGAGGTGGAGTAGTTGCCCAAAAGTTATGGAAATTTTTGTTATATTTAAAAAAAAATTGGCAAAAATTTACCCGAACAACCAAAAATGCCAAAATCCACTCTTGAGAGTACGCGTCATCTTTTTAGGTAACAGACAAGCCCGCGACCAATACCACATCTTTTGGGTGTCCGAGAAGCAAGTGATTGTTTGCGTCGAAAAATACAAAACAAGGATAAAAAACAAAACCGCCAATTAGCCTATCATTTTGTCCCTTCGACCGGATTGCAACGGATAATTTGTCCCTTCGACGGTAGTGCAACTCGAGAGAAGGAACATGATATTATTTTATCGGTTGTTTTGTGATTTTTGATTTTATTGATGTATTTATGTAATTTTATTTTCAAATATCAAAACATTGATTTTACAACGACAACCAGTTTTATATATATATAAACCCTTAACATAATTTAAATAACATAACTTTTAATAATTAAATTTAAATAATAATAATAATGTTATTATTTTTAAAATTAATAAATATCTTCAGTATTCGATGATGATGGTGGTTAACGTTCACTGAAATCAAACATTGGTCTATGAATTTAAAAAAACAAATTATTTATTTCTATACTAAAAAAAAGCTTAAAGAGAAGCCTCCCAAGCTCACTATAATTTACATAAATTATAAAAATTAATATCTTTTAATTAATCAAATTTTTATTTTATTTTTTAAATAATTTAATTTTTCTCCATCTATCTTCAATAAAATACTAATTTTTTTTTTTAAATAAAATAATTTCTCTCCTTCCATCCTCAATAATAATAATTAAAAAATAATTAATAATAAAAATAATAATAAATATGGAATAAGGCACAGAATTCCCAACCTAGACTGGACCAACAATTGCGTTTTTGAAACTGGATAGAAATAATCTCTGCAACCTAGTCATTCGGACAAAGTCCAGTCCATTCTCTTCGGACGATTCGGAGGTGGCTAGCTCGAATCACAAGCAAAACACTCTACCGCGTATTGCCCATACGCATAACACAGAACTAAGCTCTGCAGACATGGAAGAGCATCATACGTTTCTCGATGGCTTTCATGAATTTTCTAAACAGCCGTCAGTGTTGCTAAATTCACCGACTTCTTCCATAACGCTTTCTAACGTTCACCAGACTTTGACGATATGTTTATGCTTTTAATAGCGTGACGACGTTATAGAAGTATAACGGCTCAACAAAAAGGAATAAAAGAGAGAGGACCTTTAAACGCCATGGAAATGCCTATAAGAATATGCATCCGAAAGGAATTTGCATATTATATATATATATATATATATATATATATATATCAAAGTCGCTGGAGCATCTATACTCTTTTTTCGAACGTAAAAGACAAACTGGAGCGTCTATACTTGCCTCGAGTATTCCCGTCACTAGATTGCTCGAGTCCATAGCTTGATGCTTTGAAAATTAAAGCTAGCCCCACGTTCACCGGAAAATAGCAGTTGAGTGGCTGCCTGGTATCAGCTTCTTCTTACCGATGGCAAAAAGTTGAACCCACTGTGGGCCGGATTTCCGAATTTTTCGGGATGATTCTTGATTCCCTAGATCCAAGTTGCAGGGATAGCATGGCTGAGCAGTTACGGATGGTGATAAATGAATTTATATAGAATACCTTTAAAGGAGATGAAGGAGATGAAGTAACAAGTTCCTTCACTAATTGGCTTATACGCTCTCAGAGGCGCCTTCTCCTTCTTGATGTTGAAAGGAGGTAAAATAATGAAAAGTTAGACGACATTGTTTTAAATCTAAAATGAAGTTGCGATTTTACTGTCAAGAATTACAGATCTGGTTTATCCTTTCTCCTATATCAATATGTTGGGATTTTTCTGAGAAAATCCCAAAAACCAAAAAAAACTTCACAGAGGCAATGCTCTGTTTCTATCTTTCCAGGATCTTTTGTGCACAGGGAAGTTTTTAAAAAAAATTACTGAGAAACAGAGTATTTCACCACCATAAAATGATTGATATTCATTTAAAATAAAAATGCTTGAAACAACATATTTCTTCCTCTTTTACTGAGAGGGATTTACCAAAAACAACATTCAACCAAAACTCTGTTTTCATCTGAGAATTCACTGAGCTGGGTTTACTGCTGTAAAACCCTTTTTACATTACTGCTGTAAAACAAATTTTTACATACACAGTAAAAATTTCATTACATTCACTTATATAAAAAAACTGTGCGCTCTTTTCTTTTTGCATTTCAATGCAAATCCAATACATTAAAAAGAGTGATCTATGCACTGCTGTGCATCTCCCTTGATTTTTCACTGCTGCGAGCTTCACCACCACTCAGCAAAAAACACACTATACTTTTACGCTCCCCTGTTCTTTTTTGTTCATGCACTGCTGTGCAAATTTTCTCTATTCTCTTTTGCTGCCCCCGAGTTCTCACATATTACAAAAAGTCAACCAAAAAAATAATATACGAGCTCCTTTTTTTTAAATATTACATTGCGTAAAGAAAAAACAAACTTACCATGCCTTTCTTTAAATTCTCCATACGTTCGTGCAATTAAAACTGAGACATCTCACCTACTATCTACGAACAAAAATTAATTCATTAAATTTCTTTTCAGCGGTCAACCCAAAGGCTTTTACTCCACGTAATGTTTTAATGTTGGTTTGTATGCAGCTTCGGACAATCGACGGTGGAGAGCGCGGGAGCAGATCGGACGGCTGGAATGGATATCGGGAGGCATTTTGCTGCAGAACTTTAGCCTCCGAAATGTTGCGTAGGCTGACGTATGGGGAGAGCCACGCGTCAACACTAAATTTTATCGGAGTTGATCGCCGGAATATCCCTTCGCCGGAAATCTGGTGCGAAATAATTCAGGCGGGTTTGCTGAACGGTTTCGGGCGTTGTTCGCATGCGTTGAAATTACAAATTCAACACTCCCCTTTAATTTCAACTGCTGGGCATTCGGTCATACCCAAACACTTCCTCAAAAATTCAAAGCTTTTCTGATCCAGAGGCTTTGTCAAGATGTCTGCAACCTGTTCCTGAGTCCTGCAATGTTCTAGGACAATTTCTCCATTGTTCACCAATTCTCTGATGTAGTGAAACCTTGTATCAATGTGTTTCGTTCTCTTATGAAACACTGAATTCTTTGACAATGCAATAGCTGAGCTGTTGTCACAAAAAATCAATGTCGCTTTTGCCTGCTCTTGGCCTAAGCTCCTCAACATTCTTCTCATCCACACTGCTTGACATGCTGCTGCTGTAGCTGCCACATATTCAGCCTCTGCTGTAGACAATGCTACAATGGACTGCTTCTTAGAAGCCCATGAAATGGCTCCTGAACCCATATGAAAAACATAACCGGAAGTGTTTTTCCGATCATCTACACTTCCAGCCCAATCACTATCAGTGTATCCAATTAAATCTGAACTTTCTGAGACAGTATATAAAATTCCAAACATTTTGGTACCTTTGACATACCTTAAAATTCTTTTTGCTGCCTGCCAATGTGCCTCCTTTGGCCTCTCCATGAATCTGGAAATCAAACTAACAGCATACATAATGTCAGGCCTAGTTGCTGTTAAATACATAAGGCTGCCAACAATACTCTTGTACAAACTAGGATCAAAATCCTTGCTGCTGTCCTCTCTGCTGAGTTTTAATCCCATTACTGTGGGAGTGATCGCTGCCTTGCACTCTTGCATGTTAAATCTGCTCAATACTTGATTTACATATCTTGCTTGTGAGATAAAAATTCCTTTTTCATTTTGATCTACTTCTATGCCTAAGAAGTATCTCAAGAAACCCATGTCAGTCATTTCAAATTCCTCTTTCATGACTGATTTAAAATTCTCAATGAGCTGATCATCATTACCTGTGAAAATCACATCATCAACATATAAGACAACAATCAAAATTTTACCATCTTTTTCTTTGATGTAGACGGTGGGTTCTCCTTCACACTTGTCAAATTCATTATCCAATAGATAAGAATCTATCCTGCTGTACCATGCTCTTGGCGCTTGCTTCAGCTCATAAAGAGCCTTCTTCAATTTGCACACTTTGTGCTCTTCACCTTTCTTCTCATAGGCTAGAGGTTGTTCAACATAAACCTCTTCCTTTAACACTCCATTTAGGAATGCTGACTTCACGTCCATTTTGTAGACTTTCCATTTGTTTTGAGCTGTTATAGACAACACTGCTCTCACGGTTTCCATTCTTGCAACCGGTGCGAAAGTCTCCTCATAATCTCTTCCATATTGCTGCTTGTACCCTTTGACAACTAGCCTTGCCTTGTGCCTTTCTATCTTGCCTTCAGCATTGCTTTTGGTCTTATAAACCCATTTGACTCCAATGACTTCCTTGCCTTTTGGTAGCTCAACGAAATCCCATGTTTTGTTTTTCTCTATGGCATTCATTTCCTCATCCATAGCTTCTATCCATTTCCTACCTTTAATTGCATCCTCGAAATGAATAGGATCATCAACATGACAATACAAGGCAAATAAGAAATTCATTCCTTCATCATAAATGTCACTTAGATTTCTAAATTTCTTACCTCTTTCACTTGGTGTGCAAGTGCTTGAAGATGCACTTGAATTTCCTCCTTGTGGTGTGCTTGGAGAAGCACTCTCATTTATCCTCAATGGTGTCCCTTGCTGTCCTTGTGTTGGCGCTGCTGTTTGGGGATGCATTTCAGCCACTTCCTCTTCATCTTCATCATGAGACAAACAGTTTTTAACATTCACTGTTTTCTCTATGCTTCCATCCCAAGCTTCCTCTTCAATGAATTGAACATCTCTGCTGACAAAAAACTTCTTGGTGGATGGGATATACAACCTGTATGCCTTGGATTCCTCACTGTATCCAATGAAAAGACATTTCTCCCCTTTGCTGTCCAACTTCCTCCTCAGCTGATCTGAAATGTGTGCATAGGCCACACATCCAAAAACTCTCATGTGGGTGACTCCTTGCTTTCTCCCACTCCATGCTTCCTCTGGCACTTTGTTCAACACTGTTTTTGTAGGACACCTGTTCAAGATGTAAACTGCACAATTTACTGCTTCAGCCCAATAATCATTTGGCAAATGCTTTGCCTTCAACATGCTCCTCGCCATATCCATGATGGTCCTGTTCTTCCTTTCAGCAACTCCATTTTGCTGTGGGGTGTACCTTGCTGTAAACTGTTTATTAATTCCATTTTCTCTACAATATCGTAGGAATTCCTTGGAGATATACTCACCTCCTCTGTCAGTTCTCAAAACTTTTATATGCAGCCCGCTTTGGCTTTCCACAAATGCCTTGAAGTTTTGGAATTTCTCAAACACTTCACTTTTGTTTTTAAGGAAATATACCCAAGTTTTTTTTGTAAAGTCATCAATGAATGTTAGGAAATATTGGCTGCCTGCTAATGATGGAGCTTGCATCAGTCCACATAAATCTGAGTGGATGATCTCTAAGGGTGCCTTTGCCCTTATGCTTTTACCTGATGGAAAACTTTCTCTGTGTTGTTTTCCCAAAATGCAACCTTCACAAAGGCTGTCCGGTTTCTCTATCAATGGTAATCCTTTTACCATTCCTTCTTTGCTCAACAAATTTAGACCTCCAAAATTGAGATGTCCAAATCTCAAGTGCCACAACCAATTTTCATCTTTTGGCACGCTTTGGAAAGCCTCTTGGGTAACTGCTGCAATTTCATTTTTGTTTTTCAAATCTGCCCTGATCCTGAGAGGGAACATCCTGTTCCTTGTCATTTTTACTTCAGCAATGCATCTTTTGCTGGGTGCTATATTCATGATGGTGCATACATCATTTTTAAAGACAACATTGTACCCCTTATGGACAAGCTGTCCAATACTCAAGAGGTTACATCTCATTCCAGGGACATAGTAGACATCTGCTATGGTTTTCCTTTCTCCTTGCTTTGTAAATATTTTTACCTCTCCTTTTCCCATAACAGAGATTTTACTATCACTTCCAAGTGTAACTTCTGATTTCACATTCTGATCTAGAGCAGAAAAGAAGGCTATGTTTCCTGTCATATGGTTGCTGCAACCTGAGTCTAAAAACCATATGTCCTCACTGTTTGTTTCAGGCAAGTTACATGCTAACAACACATTATTTTGACTGTTGTTTTCTCTAGTGACATTTGCATTTTCTCTATTGTTCATATCATGCTGCTTCTTCCTACATTCACTGGCATAATGCCCATATTTTTTACAATAATAGCATTGGACATTGGATTTTTCATACCTTTGTCCTTGAGCATGATGTTGTCCTCTTTGTTGGCTGCTGCCTTGGCCTTGGTTCTAATTTGGATTGTTGCCTCTTCCTTGTGCATTTGCTGGGCTGTTCCTTCCACCTCTGTTCTGGCTTCTGCCTCTTCCTCTTTTGTTTCCTCTACCTTGACCTCTTCCTCTTCCAAAAGACATCTGGGTCTTGAAGGCTTGCTCTAGAGATGAGTTTTCATTTCTACTCAACCTCTGCTCATGTGTTACCAGTGATGCATGTAGCTCATCAACTGAAAATTTTGAGAGATCCTTTGTCTCTTCAATGGTGGTGACAATCGCATCAAACTTTGAGGGTAAGACCCTCAATATTTTCTCCACAATCCTCCTATTTTCATGGGTTTCTCCATGAGTCCTTATCTGTGTGACCAAACCAATTACGTGTGTGAAGAATGAGTCAATGTTGTCTGACTCCTTCATGCACAAATTCTCAAAATCTTTCCTCAACAATTGTAATTTTGCTGTCTTCACTCTCTCCATGCCTTGATAGGCTGTCTTGAGGGTTTGCCATGCTTCATTGGATGTCTTAGCTGCTGCTAACCTTGGAAACACACTTCCATGCACTGCTTGATACAAGAAGAAAAGGGCTTTTGAATCCTTCTTCTTGCAGCTCTTTAATAGATCATTCTCTCCTTGAGTTAATGCATTAAACTCATTTTCATCTGCTGGTTGTTCAAAACCTTCCTCAACTATTTTCCATAAGTCTTGGGAAGCAAACAAGGCTTTCATTGTTATTGCCCAATAGTCATAGTTTTTACCATCAAATAATGGGAGCTGCATACCCATGCTATTACTGGTGCTTGTGCCAGCCATTCTTGCAGCCTCAACTATGCTTCAATTTCTTGACTGTGTATTTTAAAACAACTGACTGCTTCTTCAGCAACACAAAAAAAAACGCTGTGAAATACCTGAGTATTTTCTTGACTGAGCCTTCACTCTGCTGGAGAAGATCTATTGTAGCAACAAAAGACTCATCCCTTCAGCTTCTTTGTCACCTTCAAAGAGCCTAAGCCTGCTCTGATACCACTGTTGGGGATTTTTCTGAGAAAATCCCAAAAACAAAAAAAAATCCACAGAGGCAATGCTCTGTTTCTACCTTTCTAGGATCTTTTGTGCACAGGGAAGCTTTTAAAAAAAATTACTGAGGAACAGAGTATTTAACCACCATAAAATGATTGATATTCATTTAAAATAAAAATCTCTGAAACAACATATTTCTTCCTCTTTTACTGAGAGGGATTTACCAAAAACAACATTCAACCAAAACTCTGTTTTCACCTCAGAATTCACTGAGCTGGGTTTACTGCTGTAAAACCCTTTTTACATTACTGCTATAAAACAAATTTTTACATACACAGTAAAAATTTCATTACATTCACTTATATAAAAAAAACTGTGCGCTCTTTTCTTTTCTTTTTTGCATTTCAATGCAAATCCAATACATTAAAAAGAGTGATCTATGCACTGCTGTGCATTTCCCTTGATTTTTCACTGCTGCTAGCTTCACCACCACTCAGCAAAAAACACACTATACATTTATGCTCCCCTGTTCTTTTTTGTTCATGCACTGCTGTGCAAATTTTCTCTATTCTCTTTTGCTGCCCTCGAGTTTTCACATATTACAAAAAGTCAACCAAAAAAAATAATATACGAGCTCCTTTTTTTTTAAATATTACATTGCGTAAAGAAAAAACAAACTTACCATGCCTTTCTTTAAATTCTCCATAAGTTCGTGCAATTAAAACTGAGACATCTCACCTACTATCTACGAACAAAAATTAATTCATTAAATTTCTTTTCAGCTGTCAACCCAAAGGCTTTTACTCCACGTAATGTTTTAATGTTGGTTTGTATGCAGCTTCGGACAATCGACGGTGGAGAGTGTGGGAGCAGATCGGACGGCTGGAATGGATATCGCGAGGCATTTTGCTGCAGAACTTTAGCCTCTGAAATGTTGCGTAGGCTGACGTATGGGGAGAGCCACGCGTCAACACTAAATTTTATCGGAGTTGATCCCCGGAATATCCCTTCGCCGAAAAGCTGGTGCGAAATAATTCAGACGGGGTTGCTGAACGGTTTCGGGCGTTGTTCGCCTGCGTTGAAATTACAAATTCAACACAATAATGGGATTCTTAACGCGAGTGTAGAGAATTGGGAATAGAAACCCATTCAAATATGGGCGACTTTGGATTTTATTATCCTTTCTTCTGCATTAATAATAGGATTTTCAAAACTAATTTCTTTTTTAATGTAAGGGAAGAAAATAATTTTTAATGTCCTTAAAAATAACTTGGGGGACAAATACATATTTCTGCATTTCAACTTTTCTGGTCCAATGTGTAATGATTAGTACCTTAAATTCTCAATTTTTTTCATTGAATAAATTATCTTAAAAGCTAGATCCAATGTGTAATGATTAGTAACTTAAATTCTCAAATTTTTTCATTGAATAAATTATCTTAAAAGCTAGTTGTAAGAGTATTTGTGTTTCTGTCCTTATTAAGACTTATTTCTTATTTTTAAACATAGAATCAACATTATACCTAGAATCTATCGAAATAAATAAATGTTCGTACAGGTTTATTTGTTTGATACTAAATCAACAGAATCCACGTTGCCTATTTAGAATCAAGCTCTCTGATTCTTAGATCTAAAAATCTTCTAATCCAGTGACCAAAGCCCCAAAAACAATGCTAACCCAAGAACAATGCTCAACTTCCCGATTTCCCAGTTAATCCAGAGCCTCAGATTCACTCTCGCGATCAACCCTTCACTGTGATTGTACCTCTATTTCATCTGTCTACGGTCCCCAAAAGAAACTCTCCCCACATTGTCTGAGCTTTGTTGTGCGAAGGTTAAAAAAAATGTCTCCGCTCTTCCCACTATTTAAAAAATTCCCTGAAATAAATAATCTTTTTATCCTTATGCGGTCGCTGCCCTTTAAAAAAATATTCAGAAGCATTAATAGACAGCCTTGACAAATATCCAAAAGTATTAATATATTTTCATATTTATTATAGCTGAGAACCACCAAATTGATGTCGACGTGTTAAGAGTGTAGTAATGACAATTTGCCCAACGTCTTTGAAAACCGCTGAGACAAATATCTTTCACTACTTCCTTGCCAGGGTTGTTCGTTTTAATATCAATCTTTCATTTATTATTTATTTATTAGTTTTAAATTATAATAGTTTTTAAATTATAACCCATTTAAAACAAATAATTATGATAAACCATTTATTTATTAGCTTTTGGTTAATTATATGCTTATTTCGTGGTGCTGAAACCCATAGAGCTATTATGACATCCTCATCTCTGCAATGTTTTGGTCTTCTGCGGATTTGAACCCAGAACCCTTAACTTGTTGCCGAAGTCTCGTGTGGCTATGTCTGTATCTTGCCTGTAGATTCTAACCCAGAGCCCTAATCAGAGAAGCTGATGGTTTAAGTTAACATTCACGTCCACAACTTGGATCGACGACTCCGTTGGGGACAGTTCAGGGCCTGGCATTTCTAGGGTGCATATGCCATACACTACGCCCCGGTGTTGATTTTAGAGAAACACTTGTTATACTAACTAATCTAGGAAATGAGATTTAATTTTCCCATACATAATCTTAAGATTTTGGATATCTTTAATATATATTGCTGTACAACCCTGATAATCATTAAAGACGAACTGAAACGTGTTGATTTTAGAGAAACACTTATTACACTAACTAATCTAGGAAATGAGATCTAATTTTCCCATACATAATTTTAAGATTTTGGATATCTTTAATATATATTGCTGTACAACCCTGATAATCATTAAAGACGAACTGATACCAGAGACGATGATGAGAAAAACCCAAGAACAGAAAACTGTGTGCTAGCTAGGACTTTTTTCTCCACCACCAGTATGATCATACTATATACTAGTTTCTGTTTAGATTTTATTTTCTCGTTTTAATGATTTCTCCGCCTTATTTTGATGCCTATGATCTCTTTAACCTCTTAATGTAAGGCAGATGTAATGACATAACTTTGAAACCGACTTTTTTCTTATGGGAGGCTTTAGATATTTATGATCGTAATAATTTTTTTACCATATTAATATAAAAAGTATTTTAATTTACACAGATGAGATTAGCTTATCAAAAACTTGTCCTGACGATGAACGCGTCGACAAAAGATTGATTATGTGATTTTGCCGAAGATATCCAGACAATGTTATGGATCACAGAAGTCTAAATTCCTTAAGAAGAATATTGTTATGAATTTTTAAGATTGATTATGTGATTTTGCCGAAGATATCCAGACAATGTTATGGATCACAGAAGTCTAAATTCCTTAAGAAGAATATTGTTATGAATTTTTAACTTAGGTTATGATTATAATTATAATGAAATATATTTTATGATATGAATTTTTTAAGAGAAATTATGTTTTCAATTTAAAATTTTTAATTATTATTATTTTTTTTAAATAACAAATTTAGATGATTAAAATCATTACTTTTAATTGAAAAATGGATTTAGATCTTTAAAGTACTACTATTTTATCTTTATTTTATAATATTATGTAATTTTGTTAATTCAAAATGGTTCTTAGTAAATTTTGGTTAAAAATGTGGATTTTTTTTAATTATTATTTTAAATGATTATAAAAAAAGCAATATAATTTAGACTATGACATAATGAAATATTCATCATTCTTTTATTTTTGTTCTGTTTTGATTTTTTTTGTGAATTGCATAATCTTGTAATAAAATTCTATCATATGATATAATGATATGAAAAGTCAAAATTTTCATACATCTCTATTCTAATTGGATTTCTGAAAATTTGAGTGGTTTTAAAATGGAGCAACTTTCTTAAAGTATTTTGACACTATGAATAGATCTTTGATTATGATAAGCTCTAGCGTTTGAATTTTTTGTCTAATTATTATCTTATTTGCAATTAAAATTTTTATTATTTTTATTTTTAAATGGAATAATAAATTTTGCAAAATATTTAACTCTGAAGAACCACTACTACTATTACACTAGTACAACTATTTCATAAATACCACCACAAATGAGCCAATTACAACATGTTTTTTGAAACTTGAAGGAATGAAATTAATTTTTTACTGAAAAAAATATTAAAAAATTAGACTAATTAATTTTTTTAAATAAAAAATGAAATTTTATTTTTCTATATTCATTTTTTCTATTATTATTATAATAAAATAACTCTATATATATAATAATAACTCAACTATATATATAATTTAATATAAATATGTTAAAAAAAAGTTAGATGAGTAATAATAAAAATTAAATAATTAATAATAAATAGATAATTTTTTTGTTAAACAACCACATAACAGATCGATGAATTTGTACTTATTGACGTAGCCACTCAACCAACTTTTATATATATATATTTTTTTATACCACATGGTGAATCGGTAATAAATGTACTCAATGAAATTTGAACTTCGGTCTGCCCGGGCATAGCCCAAATGACTTACGGTCAAACCACACATCACTGTACCACTCAACCAAGTTTATAACTGATACACTATGAAATAAAAATGGGGCATATAATAAGAATATAACCCTCCCATGATAAAATCAAGTTCATGGGAAAAGACAAAGCTCCAAGTTCCCACTACTAGCACGCCTTTGGGTTCGCCGCGTTTCGATCACGAAAAGGAAAATTGAAAATGAGATATATAATAATAATTATTATTTAATTTTAATATACAAAAATAATATATAATTCTCTTATGATAAAATAATAAGAATAATAATATAATTCACCCATCATAAAATATTGTTTCAGGGCTCGACCTTTTCTAACATGGAAAAGACAAAGCTCCAACTACTATGACGCCTTTGGGTTTGCCGTGCTTCCATAACGAAAACGGGAAAGATAAGTATAAAGTAAATATTCTTTAAATAACTCATTATTATGATAGATAAAATAATATAATTAAACTAATAAATAAATAAAAGTAATTCCAAAAGTTAAAGTGTGCACTTTTATCCATGAAATTAAATAAAGGATAATGGAGATCGAGATTTGACTTTTGCATCCTTCTCGTCACCAATACATTTAGATACAGGAGAGATGTTCCTGAAGGTGACTCCAACTCCTTCTCCTTGTAAACCATAGTTCGCATTGAAAGTTCTTTATAATAAAATAAAATATTAATAATGACTGGGATAATAATAGTTCAAAATGCAAAACTAGTTGCCAAGAATCGTGATAGAGTCAGAGGATTGCCACCGTGGAACAGCAATTGCTTGCTTGGTTGAAATTCGATATTAAAAATCTTTGCAACGAAGCCACTGGACCAAAATCCAGTCTAACCTTATGGCATGATTCCGTGTCGCGAGATCAAAACACAAGCTGAAACTCTAAGGTGTATTGTTCATACATATGACACAGATCACTTAAGTTCTGCGGACACATAAGCGCATCAGACGCCTCCGAATGACATTTGTTAATTTACGTCACGGTGATCAGGTCGGCTTTAGTCACCGAACTTCTTCTATAAATCTTTCTAAGATTCATCGGCCTTTAACAAAATGTTCATGGCCTTCATCGGCCTTTAACAAAATGTTCATGGCCTTCAATCCTAGAGACGAAATTATAAAATTATAGCGGTTGAACAAAATTAGAAGGCTTTTTAAAGGTTGTGGATCGAAATGCCCGTAAGAATTATGAATATGAAGTATATGAGAATTTGCATCTGACTAAGATATCAAAATAGCAATAAGAATTGTATATAGTATAACTCCAGTGACGAAATTATAAAATTAGAGCACTTGAACAAAAGTTAAGCGAGGTTTTAACAGCCGTGGATCTAAATGCCTAAAAGAATTCGCGTCAAAATAACAGAAGAATTTACATTTAAGTAACAGATAAATATAAATTGCAATAAGAATCGCAAGAATGACAGACCAAAGCTCCTCGAGCATCTGTAAGGTGCAATCTTTAAATTCTTTAAATTAAATGGTAGAGAATATCTTGCCTGGAGCATTCCCGCCGCGGTATTGGTTGAGATGGAGACAGAGATCCATGGCTGAATCCTTGGCCTGTTGCTTCGGAAATTAAAATCAGCCCCGTTTATCGCCGGAAAATAGTGGCGGAGCGGTTTCCTGGCATCGCTCTCTTTTTCTTTAGCTGCGGGAGAAACATCTGTGCGCCGAATCACCAGATTTGGGAATTTTGCGGAGCAGGTCTTCGATCTCTGGATTGAGTTGCAGCGATAGCCATAGCCATGTATCCTTCTATCTTGGCTCTCTGGATGCGAGTTGCAGCGATAGCCATAGCCATGTATCCTTCTATCTTGGCTGGGCAGATGCAGAGAATAAAGATTTGGACAGTGAGGAATGAAGTATGAGAGGTTGAATGAACTTATAAAGTTATTTACACTCCACGGAGACGGAGTGTAACGATGACGGGGCAGCTTTCCTTCACTATTACTTGTGTGTCGTGAAATGAACGCCAAAAAACAATTTGCATGGTTAGGAAGTTTTCGCGAGAATAATTTCCACCCTCAACTTGCTAACGACACACGTTTCATTTCGTCCAGTATCAATTTCGTTTATGTAGTTTACTATTTGTTTATTAAAGTAGAATATTTGATTGGATTTTAGGCGATGACGTATGATTTCAAACGAAACAGATATATTTACTCTGTCAATTCAAAGATTCAACGAATATTATTTTAGTAGTTAAATATAGCGTAAATGAAAGTTTTAAGTGATTATAGATTTGGTAAGAGAATAAGTTATGTTTCCAGGAAAATAAGAGAATAAATTATGTTATGACTTGGAATAGAGTTATATTTTACAATGAATAAATATATGGAGGGATTGTTTTTTTTTTTCAAATATATTTTTGGGAAATTTATTATAAAATATTTATTGTAAAGTGAGATCAAATTAAGTATCAAATTATCAAATTAACATATGGGGAAATTTATTATAAAATAATTATTGTTTAGTGAGATCAAATTAATATAACCTAACCGAATTTTACAATTTGGTCTATTTTTAAGTATTTTTGATAATTATCATTTTATTATAAAAAGTCATTCTAAATTTGGGGAAACTTATTATAAAATAATTATTGTTTAGTGAAATCAAATTAATGTAACCTAACTGAACTTTACAACTTGGTCTATTTTTAAATATTTTTGACAACTATCATTTTATTGTAACAAGTCATTCTAAATTTGGCAAAATTTCCTTTGTATAGGTTAGGTACATAAAAATATTTTTGACAGCTATCATTTTATTCTAAAAAGTCATTTAATTAAATATTGTACATATAAAAGTAATAAAATTGTTATGATTTTCTCAAAATAATCAAAATAAGAAACTGAGTTATAAGATTACATAATTGATGATGGTTGATGATCATTAAGACTAAATTTGGTTTATTCAATTCACATGATATCCATTTAGTGATAAAAAGTTTTTTTAAGTTTGATATTATATGATAAATCTCTTACATTTTTTTTTAACTCACAATACATTTTTCCAACTATCTTAGTCAACTAGTTGAGAGAATCTCTTAACAACACATTAATTTAGGAACTACAACACATTAATTTAGGAACTAGCTTGTTGGAGGGAATCTCTCACATCCAACTATTTACAACCACTTCTTAAAAACTAGGAATAGACTCCTCATATAGACTAACTCTACCTAATAATGACCAATAAGCTCAACAATTAAATATGATCTCACACATAAGAGAAGTAGGAGTTACATACTTTAACATCACCCCTTCACAACTACGAGAGTCTTAATCTTTGTCATCTCAACTCTTCAATATCATCTCCTATGTAACAAATAATTCACTATGACTTTAAGAACCCCCTCAATAGAACAATCTACCTCTAGTCCAATTCGACACTTTCACTTTATACCTCGATCATGTACACATCACCAAACTGTTAATGTCCTTATAAATAAATAACCATTCACTAGAATGCATGGTTATATAATCATTATAAGTGTTGGTATAGTAGAATATCCCTTCATTTACATGGTTCATTCAACTTCCTGATGAACACCCCTTGAATGTAAAACTTCACCTCCTAGAGTCTAAAACCAACAATATGACCCACCATATCATATCTAGCCACATGGCCTACTCCTGAAAGTGTTAAAGAACTCCCTAATAGAGGTCATTGAACTAAACTATAGAAGCAATCAAGTCATTAGGGAACACACAATAAAGGGGTATGCATGCCTCTCTAGGTCTTATAACAACATGCCTTTTTCATGTTACATAGATATGGGTACAAAACACTCCATCCAATGGATATATTAGGTTCAAAATTTTCAAGGACCACTAAATCAAATCAAAACAATATATTTAGACTTGCTACAACTACGATGCGTAGATCACATTACAATATGTTCATGTGTGTTACTATTCAACTCACGTAAATTTACCTTATTTGTCCGTTATCATCTAATCTCTATTGTTGCCACAACTAATATCCTTTGCTTCCATGATGCTTCCATAAACACTATCACCTACTTTTCTTGGACCAAGCTCCAAAGATATGTCTGTTGTATCAAGAACCTCTCTGTCCTCCTTGTTGCAAACTCATCATTTCACTCCAAAAAAATCAACTTGCAATCAACACTTGGTTTTCCTATGA
Source organism: Pinus tabuliformis (assembly GCA_031772625.1). Lineage (NCBI taxonomy): Eukaryota > Viridiplantae > Streptophyta > Pinopsida > Pinales > Pinaceae > Pinus > Pinus tabuliformis. Next base: position 1,437,086,876 of record CM062818.1, on the reverse strand, counting down.
AAGAAAAATGCAACTCACTTCCACCTCAAAAAGTTTCCATGCTCCTTCCTTCACCTGAAATTGTCATCACGTACTAGCTAGAAATCATTCATAGCATTAATACCTTAAATTGAACTGGAACTTATTGTACTTTAGGGCCTAACATCAACTGACCATGAAGATTGAGTAATTGGCCACCCATGGACCTACTTCCATCTATGAATATACATGGGTGCTATCCATTGTACTCGCTAATTATTTAGGAAAGTAGTCTAGATATGGGATTTATCTAACTCAATCTTGCATTTTCTACACCTTCCATTTTGGACTTATAGTGGAAAATTCATTATCAGTTTAAGGAGTAAAACACATAGGTAGAACTCCCTTCTGGCTATGCCACTTCTTTACTATCTAGATTCATGAATCATTACATTGCTACAAATTATCAGAAAGATATAAAATACATAGTGATAATATTACCATATTGTTCTACAATCATTCACACACTAGGAATCTCAATGTGTTAGGTCCCTATAATACTAGTGATTACCCCATTACTATTGTAGTTGTATCCCTTATTAATATTGTTGTGCCCCTGTTTGTCCCCATATTTTTATTACTGTGCCCCATAGAATCCCTCTGTTGTTATTTTTGCGGCTTTATATTATTATTGTTAGGTCGGCTGGGTTATATTGTGACTCGTTAGACTCCTATATATAGAAAGGAGGTTTTGTCATTTGAATCATCAAAGAATCATTCATTTGTGTAATGTAAAGGAGGTTTCCCCCTCAAAGAGGCTGAATTCTAAGGCGTTGATCTATCTTTTTTATCTTTTTGTGAGCTGGTTTCATAACATTTGGTATAAGAGCATTGGATTCTAGGGTTTCGCTACTCCAAATAGGTCATCGTGGCATTTTCGCTATAACTTTTTTTTTGCGACGTTTTAGAAGCAGAAAAAAAAATCCATTTGAGACGAAATCGCACTGAACCTCGGGCCGAATTTCAGAGCTTTTCGCACTATATTTGTGGAGATATGATTTGAGGAAGATGGTGTTTTTGCAGACTCTCGAATTACATTCCAAATAGGTGACCTCGGAAAAATCGTCATAACTTTCTCTCTGAGCATCAGATTGAAATTTCGTAACAAGTACAGAAAGAGGATGGACTGTAGTTTCTTTTACATATTTTCCAGAGCCAAAGGTCAAAACAGGCACACGGGGCACGTCGTACAATATCACTCTACTGAACTATTCTATAATTAGGTCACTGTGGGAGATTTGGCATAACTCTTCCTTGGAGAATCCAATTTGGATGAGACTGGTGGCATTGGAAAGAGGACACAAAGGGCTACTGTAGATCACAATTTCAGAACTGGATGATCCGAAATTATAGAGATACATCAGAGGCAATATAGAGCTCCTACAAAGTGAAAAAAGGTGTGTAGATTTTTTTAAAATTTTTGCTTAAGCTTGGTTTGAAAAATTATTTTGAAGGAATTCAAAGGGCATAGTAGAGCACTATTATTGGTAACTGATGCCCCGAGGAAAGAAAATGCAAACACCTAGTAAGCAACCTGAAAGCTCTAGCATGACTCATGAAGAGAGGAAGAAATGCTACATGATATATCAAAATTACAATACCAAGTGCAACAAATGTCACTCTCACAAAAGCTAACAGAAGCTAAGATAAATGGTGTGGAATCTAAGGTAAAGGGCATGGATGCTAAGATGAACGATTTGAAGATAGATTTGAACACAAATTTGATGACAGACATGGCAAATTTGAAGACAAATTTGACAAATTTCCTACAAGAAATACTTACTAATGGTGAAAGGGTAGTAAAGGAAACTCATGATGCGAACAAAAGAAATGTTAATCGTGATTTCATAGACTCTAATGTTGGATCGAAGACCTACCATATTCCAAAAATCGATATAAGGAAGTTTTATGGCAAGGATCCCACAACGTGGATACTACAGATGGAGCAATTTTTTGATCTCAATAATGTGCAAAACACACAAAAGGTATGTATTGCAACTTTATATTTGGAACCAAATCAGTTTGTATGGTATCAATGCCTTTGCTCTCGTAAAAAAATTATCACTTGGGCAACTTTTATGGAAGAATTGACAGCACATTATGAGGATACAAAAAGCAACACTTTTTTTAGGCAATTGATAAGTCTCAAACAAAAGGGTTCAATAATGGAGCACATTGAGGAGTTCCAAAAATTGAACATAAGGGTAAAAAATATTCCAGAGGAGCATAGGATTGATGTGTTCATAAGGAATTTAAAGGATGATATCCAACATGATGTTCGCCTTTGGGAACCTAATTCATTAGAGAAGGCATTCAGGTTAGCAAGAAAAATGGAAAGCAAAATTATGGCAACCAGGAAGCATACCACTCACAACTATAAAGATGGAATTGTTGTTGCCCCTAGTCTTCCACAACCTATAAGGTTGACACCACAACAATTGGAAGAAAAAAGAGCAAAACGGCTTGGTTACAGTTGTGATAGAAAATACACTAAAGGTCATAAGTGTGCTGAGAAGAAATTATTCTACACAGATTGTGAAGAGGAAGAAGAAAAGGAGCAAGAAAGGTCAAAAGAAGAGGATATACTCCAGGAAAAAAGCTTAGATAAAGAAGAAATGAATCTGACCATATCTTGTAATGCATTGTGTCAAGCTAGGCAGTAACTCCATTAAACAAAAATTGATTCGTATATTCTATTCCATCAGATAGGTCTATTATATACATGAGGGAGAGACTGTTCAGTTCGTCTCCCGATGACTGTTCATATTTATCATTTATTTACTTACATATATTTACCCAATCACAAGGATTAGGTGTCAACATTCCCCCCTTAATCTAAAGGGATGTTGGTGAGTCCAAGCATCGTTCTGAATCGTTCAAGCTTTTCTCTTCCAAGCGCTTTGGTGAAGATGTCTGCAATTTGCTCATTTGTGGAACAATGACGGAGATGGATTGTTTTGGCCTCAACATGATGTCGAATCAGATGATATTTAGTATTGATGTGCTTTGTTCGATCATGGAACTTTGGGTTCTTGGCCAACTTTATTGCAGAGGTATTGTCAATCATGAGTGGAGTTGATTATACTTGTTTTACCTACAAATCTTCAAGAATTTTCCTAAGCCACACAATTTCTTTTGTTGCTTCAGCTGCTGCCATGTATTCTGCTTCTGTTGTGGAATCTGCTGGAACTGATTGTTTGCGTGATCTCCAGGAGACAGCTCCTGATCCAAGACTCATAGCATATCCTGAAGTTGATACTCTAGTTTCCTTGTCTCCATCGAAGTCTGAATCAGAGTATCCAATCAAGCTGAAGTCGTCTACCTGTGTATACTTGATTCCAAAGTCTTGAGTTCCCTTCAAGTACCTTAGAACCTTTTTTGCAGCAGACCAATGTCCCTCACAAGGCTTTTGCATAAACCTGGAGAGGATTCCAACAACAAACGAAATGTCTGGTCTGGTAGTAGTTAGGTAGTTGAGACTTCCTACAAGCTGTCTATACTTTGTTGCATCCTCAAATTCTTTTCCTTCAATAGATGTGAGCTTTAAGTTTTGTTCCATTGGAGTAGTAAGAGGATTGCACTCTGTCATGCCAAACCTATTCAACAAATCTCCAATGTATTTCTTTTGAGAAAGAAATATGGACTTTGGATGTTGGGTTACTTCAATGCCAAGATAGTAATGAACATAGCCCAAATCAGTCATTTCAAAACTTTTCCCCAATTCCTTCTTTATGGATGCAATGTAGCTTTCATTATTCCCTGTCATCAAAAGATCATCTACATATACCACAAGATATACAACTGTTTTTCCAACTTTCTTGACAAATAAAGTTGCATCATCAAGATCAAAATGTTTGAAATTGAGTTTCAGAAGGTGCTCAGTTAGTTTTTCATACCAGGCTTGCGGTGCTTGTTTGAGGCCATAAAAGGACTTCACAAGTTTGCATACTTTATGTTCATGTCCTTTCACAGCAAATCCTTCAGGCTGGGACATAAAAACATTCTCTTTTAGATCTCCATTCAAGAAAGCAGTTTTTACATCCATTTGATGGACTTTCCAACTGTTCTGAGCTGCTAGTGCAAAGAGTGTCCGGATGGTAGCTCGTTTTGCTATGGGGGCAAAATTCTCCGCATAATCGACCCCTTCCTTCTGTGCAAAACTTTTTTCCACAAGCCTAGCTTTGTGCTTGTCAAGTGAGCCATCAGCTTTATATTTGTTCTTGTAGACCCACTTGCAACCAATTGGTTTGGTTCCTAATGGAGGATCAACTAGCTTCCAAGTGCCGTTCTTTATGAGGGCATCATACTCCTTTTGCATCGCTTCTTTCCATTCATCATGAGAAGTAGCTTCTTTGAAGGAAGTTGGTTCAAAATCTGTAGACAAGTTCAATTCACAATCATAAGAAACATCCATATCAACAGGTGAATTAGAGTCATTTAGATCGCCTCCATTTTGCCGGCTTGAATTTCTGGTTCCTGTCTTTCCAACTTCATCAGGATGAACACTTTCAAGTGTCTTTGTTAGCCAATTTGGGGGACCTTTCTGAGATGGTCCAGGCTGCTCCGTTGATTGAGTTGGGACTGAATCAAGATTGAGTCTCCCAATTCTATCAATTACATCACTTAAAGCATCATCCATTATTGTAGTTTCATGCGGGGAAGAGTGTTCTTCAGAAGAAGATTCCACATGTTGATCTAGTATAGGAATCCCCCCTTCAATATGTGGAATCTGATTATCAAATTCTTGAAATGATTTTTCTTTTGCGAATCTATCCAAGCGATCAAGTTGTCGCTCAACAACATTGTCAGTTTTGGATGATTCAAGAAAAATTACATCTCTAGATACAAAAAACTTCTTATTTACTTCATCATAGAGGCGGTATGCTTTGGAGGTGTTTGAGTACCCCAGGAAGATACACTTACGACTTCTAGCACCAAGTTTGTTTCTATGTACCTTTGGTATCAAGGCATAACAGGTGGAACCAAAGAACCTGAGATGTTTTACCGAAGGAACATGTCCATACCACATTTCATAAGGAGTCTTGTTTCTTATAGCATTAGATGGACATCTATTCTTTATATATGCAACACATAGAACAACATCAGCCCAAACCATTATCTTTACATTTTTGAAGAAAAGCATGGATCATACCATATTTAAGATTGTCCTATTCATTCTTTCAGCTACACCATTCTGTTGAGGATTATAAGGCACAGTTGTTTGATGTTTGATCCCATGTTGGTGAAGATAGTTTTCAAATTCATTTGATGTGTATTCTTTTCCATTATCAGTGCGAATAGACCCAATATGAGATTGTGCATCATTTTCAATCCATTTATGAAAATTCTTGAATGTTTGAAAAGCATCAAATTTGTTCTTAAATAAATAAACCCAACACATTCTGGTGTAGTCATCAATAAATGTCATGATATATTTATTTCCATTTGCAAAAGGAACATGCATTGGACCACATAAATCTGAATGAATGAGTTCAAGTTTCCTATGTGCTCTTGAATGTGAATCATGAAAAGACTGTTTGCTATGCTTTCCTAGAATGCAAGCATCACATTGCTTAAGTTTCCTAGGAATTGTAGGCAAACCAGCAACACCATTTTTCTTCAATAAGCAGAGACTGCCATAGTTCAAATGTCCAAATCTAGCATGCCATAATAAACTTGATGGAAGTGTACCTTCTTCATGATGAGAATTGTATGAGAAATGTTGTGCATGAGCAGATGTTCCTTGCAGTTTGAGAAGCCTTTCTTCTTCTATTCCCCTCATGACAAGTGAGTGGTCAGTTGCTTTTCTTACCTCAAGCTTGCCATCAAACATATGAATGGAGTGACCTTGCTGGCAGATGTGGACCAAGGATAACAAGTTTCTCTTGAGCTGTGGGAGATATAGAACATGATCCAGAAGAAAGTCTGGAAGACCAGGCAGTTTAAGCCTGATTTTGCCAAGCCCTGATGGCTTGATTTTTGATTGATCTGCAAAGTATACTGCTCCATCAACATTGTCAGTGAAATCTTTAAAAAAATCTTCTCTATGAGTCATGTGGCAGGTTGCTCCTGAATCAAGCAACTAATCATTTTTTTAGGAAGCAAGTGAAGCATTAAATAAATCTTCGTTTACTCCAATATTACATTGTGCCACAACATAGTCAGCGGATTCAGGTGCTTTACCTTTGTCTGAATCATCAGTTTTACCTTTCTGTTGGTTTCTTTTCTGCTCAATTTTGTCCCATGGTAGTTTGCATGTAGAGGCATCATGTGATCCATTTCTTTTGCAGCGAATGCAGTGCAAATCTGCCTTTTCTCCTTGAGAATGTCTGCCCCCCCTGCCTCTGAAATATCTTCCTCTTCCTCTTCGTCCACCTCTTCCTCTTGTAGAATCTTGAGCATGATTCTTTTCTTTATGAGCAAGGCACACAGTCTCTTCAGAAGATTTAGAGGCTGTCTTCTTTCCAAAAGCTTTCTCTCTTTCAGCAAATTTTTTCACAAGAGAGTCAAAGGTTATATCTTTGAGATTTCCATTTGCTTGCAATGAATCAAGATAATTTGAGTAAGTAGGATAAAGTGCCTTGAGAAAAGCGATAAGAGGAATATCCAATTCAACCTTAGTGGATTTGATATCATGAATTATAGGTTTTACTTCAGATGCAAGAGCAAGAGGATCATTATTTGCAGTTCAAGAGTGAAGAGTTTAATCATGAGTTGGACAACTTCAAGTGCAGAATGTGAGTCATAGAGTTCTTTCAACTTTTGTAAGGCTTCAAAGGCAGCTGAATATGACGAAATATGGCGACTCACCTCTTCATTTATAGATGCTGTGATTAATGCATAAGCTTTGTTGTTCTTGTTTTCCCAAATGACGAGCTCTTTGTCTGAGGTGGGTTGTACTGGGTCATTGTCTCCTTCTCTGACACACACTCCTTTCCACAACTCATTGAAAATGAGGGTATGTTTTATCATCCGGGACCATTCAGGATAGTTCTCCTTGCCAGTGAGAACTATTCCCACCATGGATATGATTGAATGCATTCTGTAAAAAAATTATTTCTGCTGATAGAAAAATACGCTAGCAAAAAAATCTATGTGCTGTAAAAAAATACTTCTGCTAGCAAAGAGAAAAACTATATTTTATCCATATAGAATATCACCATTTGTATTTTCAACCTTATTTCATACGATATATCAAGCATTCATGCCCTTAACAAAAAGGAATTGCTCACTGCACCATTATCAATATATTGTATTCCTTAAATCCAGAATGAAAAATAAGGAAAACATCTTCACAGTCTCAACATTTAGCACACAAAGATAAACTATTACTCCTTTAACCTTAATGCCTCTGCGTTGATACAATCATAAAAAACTGTGGTGAAAATTACAGAAATATGGCCAAAACAAAGTGCGTGTCCCGTCCATACCCACGCATAGCCATGCTGTCTCCCCACCTGTTTCCAACCAACAAATCATACAACGTATTCCGCAAAATTAATATTATTCAACCAAAAGGGCGCAGAGGATTATTGATAGGCGCAACTCTCAATGTCAGGCTAGGTAGTAACTCCATTAAGCAAAAACTGATTCGTATATTCTATTCCATCAGATAGGTCTATTATATACATGAGGGAGAGAATGTTCAGTTCATCTCTCGATGACTGTTCATATTTCTCATTTATTTATTTACATATATTTACCCAATCACAAGGATTAGGTGTCAACACATTGGCTGGAATTACCACTCCTCAAACCATTAAGATAGAAGGACAAATCAAGAAGAAAAAGGTAATAGTGTTGATTGACTCAGGAAGTACCCACAATTTTATTCATTGTAAGGTAGCAAAAGAATTGAATTGCTTCCTATATCTAGCACTAGAGTGTCAAGTGATGATTGCAAATGGAGGAACAATAAATTGCTCTGGAAAGTGCCATAATATCAAGCTATCCATGGGAGAATATGTATTGACTAGCCCAATTCTTTCCATTCCAATGGGAGGTGCTGATGTTGTACTAGGAGTCCAATGGCTACAATCCTTGGGTACAATAGCTTTTAATTTTCAAGAACTTTTCATGAAATTTTCTGTGGAAGGAAAGGAAGTTGAATTAAGGGGTATTGCAGGGAAACTAAGAAATATAATCAGCTCTAACGGTATGACCAAGCTTCTAAAAAAGGAACAAAGAGGTGTAATTGCACAATTATGTTCGCTAGATGTTTCCACATCGGAATCATCTATTTCTCCATATCTCCAAAAATTCTTGGACAATCATTCCAAGGTATTCGAGACTCCCAAAGGTCTCCCACCTATTCGTGATCATGATCATGCTATTCATCCGATTCTAGGAAGTGTTCCTCCAAACATTAGGCCGTACAGATATCCATATGCCCAAAAGAGTGAAATTGAACATATAGTTGCAGAAATGCTAGAGGCTGGTATAATTCAACCTAGTCAAAGATCTTTCTCTGCCCCAGTAGTATTGGTGCACAAGAAGAATGGATCATGGCGCATGCGTCCGGATTATCGGGAGCTCAACAAGCTCACTATTAAAGATAAGTTTCCCATTCCTGTCATTGATGAATTACTAGATGAATTACATGGATCAATTTACTTCACCAAGTTGGATCTTCATTCAGGATATCATCAAATAGGAATGAAGACTGAAGACATTCCGAAAACAGCATTTAGAACTCATGAGGGTCATTATGAATTTCTGGTCATGCCTTTTGGCCTTACCAATGCACCTTCTATATTTCAAGGTTTGATGAATTCCATTTTCAAACCCTTCCTTAGAAAATTTGTGTTAATATTTTTTGATGATATACTAATCTACATCAAGTCTTGGAAGGATCATGTTGAACATGTTGACAGGGTGCTACAACTATTGGAGGAGAAAAAATTATATGCAAAACATCCAAATGTTTCTTTGGAGTACAAGAGGTGGAATATCTGGATCATATTGTATCTCATGAAGGAGTTAAGGTAGACCCTAGCAAAATTAAAGCCATTAAGGAATGGAAAATCCCCACATCCATAAAGCATCTGCGAGGATTTCTCGGGTTGACAGGGTATTATCGCAAGTTTGTTAAGAATTATGGGAGAATACCAGCACCTATAACAACATTATTGAAGAAAGATGCATTTTCATGGGCTCCAGAAGCAATAAAGGCCTTCAAACATCTTAAAGAGGCAATGTGCCAAGCACCGGTCTTAGCTACACCGGACTTCACAAAAACCTTTATTGTGGAATGTGATGCTTTAGGAAATGGAATTGGCGCTGTTTTAATGCAAGATGAAAGACCCATTGCTTTTGAAAGTCGTCCAATCAAGGGAATTTTTTTACACAAAGCTATTTATGAGAAGGAAATGTTGGCAATACTACATGCACTTAAGAAATGGCGACCCTACCTAATGGGAAGACACTTCAAGGTAAAAGCGGATCATGATAGCCTTAAATACTTTTTAGAACAAAGATTATCCTCTGAAGAGCAACAAAAGTGGGTCACAAAGATGTTGGGTTATGACTTTGAAATCATCTACAAAAAAGGGAAGCAAAATGTGGTGGCAGATGAACTCTCAAGAAAGGATGAGGATGTGGAAGCATTGTTGTGCTTCATTTCTATTATCCAACCAGATTGGATAAACGAAGAAAGGGAGGAATGGAAGAATGATGAAGAAGTGTGGGCACTTATTCGAAAGTTACAACAAAATTCCAGTACATTTGATACATTTAGATGGAAAAATGATTCGTTATGGTACAAAGATCACTTATACCTCTGTAAGAATTCCCAACTCAAATAAAATATTCTTATGGAAGTGCACACTTCTCCCTTAGGAGGGCACTCAAGATTTTTAAAAACTTACCACAGGGTTAAGAAGGAATTTTTTTGGGATGGCCTTAAATCGGATATTCAAAAGTTTGTGGCGGAATGTTTGGTTTGCTAACAAAATAAAGTTGAGACAATTAAGACCCTGGGTCTATTACAACCTTTATCCATTCGAAGCCAACGTTGGGAGGAGGTTTCAATGGATTTTATCACAGGTTTACCCAAGTCTGAGGGAAAGAGTGTCATCATGGTGGTAGTTGACAGACTTACCAAGTATGCACACTTTTGTGCATTATCACATCCATTTAAAGCCAGTACAGTTTCTACTGCATTTATGGAAACAATTCAAAAGCTACATGGAAACCCAAAGATTATTGTAAGTGACAGAGATCCCATTTTCACTAGAAATTTTTGGACAAAATTATTTTCTTGTCTTGGTACTCAGTTAGCTCATCTTATCATCCTCAATCTGATGGGAAAACTGAGATAGTAAACAAATGTTTGGAAGGATATCTTCGTTGCTTTGTATCTCATAAACAGACACAATGGGTCAAATGGTTGCCTCTGGCCGAATGGTGGTATAACACTTCCTTCCATACAACAAAAATGACCCCATTTATGGCACTTTATGGATATCAGCCACCATCCATCGTATCATATTTATGAGAAAATTCTAAGGTTCAAGCAGTGGAACATCACATCGAACATCAACAACAAGTCCTCCAACTCTTAAAGGATAACCTCGTGTTGGCACAGAATAGAATGAAACAACAGGAAGATCAACAACGCAACGAAAGAAGTTTTGATGTAGGTGATTGGGTATTTCTACAACTACAACCATATAAACAAATGTCCCTCAAGCAAGCTAAGAAGGATAATAAATTATCACCAAAGTATTATGGTCAGTACAAGGTGTTACAAAAGATTGGTACTATGGCATACAAATTGGAGCTTCCTGTAGCTTCTCGAGTGCACCTAGTTTTCCATGTTTCATGTTTAAAGAAGGTTATAGGTGACAAGCTCCCAATTCACAATATTGTCAGAACTTGACAAGGAAGGAAAAATTATATTGGAACCGGAAGTAGTCACAGAAACAAGAACTTGACCACTACGAAATCGATCAATTTCGGAGTATCTCATCAAGTGGAAGAACTTATCTGCTGAAGATTCCACATGGGAGGATGATAATTTTATTCAAAAGCATCCAGAACTATTCAAGCATTGAGGACAACATTTTTTTGAAGAAGAGGGGCATGTTAGGTCCCTATAATACTAGTGATTACTCCATTACTATTATAGTTGTATCCCTTATTAATATTGTTGTGCCACTATTTATGCCCATCTTGTTATTACTGTGCCCCATAGAATCCCTTTGTTGTTATTTTTGTGGCTTTATATTATTATTGTTAATTCAGCCGGGTTATATTGTGACTCCTTAGACTCCTATATATAGAAAGGAGGTTTTTTCATTTGAATCATCAAAGAATCATTTATTTGTGTAATGTAAAGGAGGTTGCCCCCTCGAAGAGGCTAAATTCTAAGGCATTGATCTATATTTTTTATCTTTTTGTGAGCTGGTTTCATAATACAATGTTTCATCTTTGACATCTTTGTTTGCATATTAGTTCAATTTTCATCTTGGAGTTCCATACTTTAGGAAATTGTTAGAGTAGTCAATTCTAACAACCATGCACCCACATATTGATTTGATTAGGCTCAATATGTATTTTTTAAAAACTCTAAATAAATTCAAGCACACAATTTACATTACTTCCCAAGGATTCTAACAAATTTTCATTGAAATAGAAATATGCTTTGATCCCTTTCGTAGCCCTCAGCTAATGTTCACATTATCGTATTCAAGCTTTAAATCTTGGATCCATAATTTCTTTGAATTGGGGGATCAACTTCACACCATGCACAATTATGATTCTCTTTGTAGCTTCTCTAGGATTCAACTTTACCAACTCTTTATCACTACCATGTTTTTGTTGTTGTCATCTGTAACCAAACAAATGTGAATTTATCTTCACCGTGATGTTCTAAAACCCGCAAATATATACCTTTCAACCCTTCAATATCATCCTCTAAAGTACCCTTTCGAAGGAAATACACATAATATTTCTCATTTTCTTCATCAATTGGAAGCTCTCCACACACAAGTTTTGTATAAAGTTCTACTTTCTTCTTCAATACTACATAGCTAACTAATCTAGCATTTTCAAATTTTAGTTGAAGTTTATCCCTATGAGATTAATATTCAACGCCAAAGTTCTTTTTGAAGAAGATATTATGTGAGGGGCATTGTTCCTCTACCTTGCACGATGAAAATCAATTTTAGGGGAAACATCCTTTTTGGACTTGGCCTCCTCTTGGGTTCTGTAGGGCTGAGCCCTCTATTCTAACAACAAAGACACACTCACCCCTTATATGGCCTTCTATTTCTTAGGCATCACCCCTGACTTTTTCTACCATCCGAACAACCCAATGTAGCAACCTTGGTAAAAATTCATGGGACACGTATTCCAAGATGAATGTTGGGAGAACATCCTAGTGGGTGTTCATTTCGGTTATTATGGCTAAAGGAAAATGGAAATTTCAAAGGCTTTACAAAGGGAAAATGACATTAATTGGCAATTTAATTATGAAAATAATGGAAATTAGGAGAAAACGAAGGGGAAAGGTCACATGTTTCATGTGAGGAGGAAAATGAAGAAATGGAGGCCTCATTGATAAAAAGGCTTATGAGGATCAATTCATATACTTTTGTTAGTTTAGCTTTGGAGCTTTCTCTCTATTCTCTCTCTTACACACTCTTGGACACTTAGAGTTTTCTTGGAACACATCAACATTGGATCAAGAAAATCAAAGAAGGCAAGAGGAAGTAACGATCAAACAAGGAAGAGCAGGATAAAGCAGCTACAACGTGATTCTTTGCAGGCATTGAGTTGCATGTATAGTTTCCTTGCTAGTTTTGGCATGCATGGTTATGCATGTGTGTATTTGGTTCTCTTGTTGTCATGGGCATGGGTTTTTCTAAGTGATAGTGTTCATAAGCCTTGCCTTGCCATTTATAGATAACCATGGTGTGATGGGGTTCTCATGTTTTGGTTGAGCTGGATTGTCGGATGAATTTGAAGCTGAGTGAGGTAGACCTCTAAATGAAAGAATACATGGCCTAGTGATCCCCAGACTAGACTGTGGATTGCGGTAAAGCCACTGGCCTAGTGACCCCTAAACCAGATTATGGGTTGCGGTAAATCCAGGTATTGTGTGCCTTGGTGGGCATAGGAATCCTCAACCAGTGAATTACAGGATATGAGTTAAAGCCCACAGGTGGTTACCCTTGATCAGGCCCAAGAATCCATGTCGCTGAATGCCGGGATATACGGTAAATGCTGGAGGGTGGTGTCTCAATTATGGCCTAGTGATCCCTGGATCAGATTGTGGATTGCAGTAAAGCCTAGAGACTAGGACATAGAAAAATTCTTCATAGTGTAGGTGGAGAAATTTGGTGGTATCCATGCTTGTTTAGGGCTTAGTGATCTAGTGGGGATTGCGGTAAATCATGGTATTGTATGTTAATTTTTTTGGCGTAGTGATCTAGTGAGGATTGTGGTAAATCCTGGATCTAGTGATGAGGGTGAGGTCGTGTAGCCTCGGGAAACCCTAGTTGAGTTTTGGTTATGAGTTCCACATTCATGCTTAGAATATGTCACAGGGGTGATTGGCTGAAAGAAAATTTGGTTTAGCTAATCTATGGTCGGGTTTTTCGCGGAAGTCCCATACCCGGTTAGCTTGAAAATAAGAGTTCCTTCTCCTTAGTATTTCATGTGTAAATGTACTAGTTCATATGTGGTATTTATGGTTGTTGTATCCTTGCTATTTCTGTTGGTTAGATGCTGGTTATGAGTATGTTTTATGGCAATGATGATGTATGCCTCTCATCATGTTTTTATTTGTAAATGAATGAAAAATGCATATATGACCTAATAGATGATAATGTAGCTAATGTGATAATGCATCAATGCTTCCTTACAAATCTCAAATAAGTATGAGACCCCTATGCTCAGATATGTTGTTATGACCTGTAGATTACATGTGCACAATGTGTTCTACGAAATGTCTGTCATGGTTAGGCTTGGTTAGGTCAAGCCCTTGATCAAGTTTTATGTTAGAGTATTTTTCTTGGTGTCATTTATTGTCTTGGTAAGTATCATGAAGTTCCGGGCAATGGTTTAGAGACTAGCCCTGAAAAAGTGGCTTAAATCTCATAATCTTTGGCACAAAACTGGCTGAAAAATACTGCAGTCTCTCCCTTGGAGGCATTGTGGGAGCGACTAGAGGGTCCCAATCACATGTATGCCCATGTCATGGGAGTGACTGGGGGTTTAATTCATTGAAAGGCTAGGTTAACTAAGGGCTTGGGAAACTAGAGTGGTAGATTGTCAATTTTAGGTATGTTCTATGCTAGAGCAATTTATTTCAATTTCTTTTCCACATTAGCAATCGCATCAGCATAAATTAAACTGCAGATAGAACATAAATATAAATTGCAGAAGACAAGTCAAGACAAGAGGACATAAGATGTGGCGCTAGCCAAGGACAAACCCCAATGTGGGGAAACCCTTGATCAATTCACCCCAATGTGGGGAAACCCTTGATCAATTCTTCTTTTATGTTCTTCAAAGTTCAGCAGAGAAAGTGAGAGAGATAGTACATTTACAATAGAAGTTAATCACTTTGACTTTTGATATCGGCATGAGATCAGTTGAAGACATATTGCTTCAACTGATTCTCTAAGGTGACTCGTTCACCTATCATAGTGTTGCATCTCGTCTATTTGCTGCACATTACCGTGTGACACCTTGCTGTACTATCACATGTGTTGAACCTTGATGAATGAGCTGCTTTCATCTTCATGCTGCATCTTCCACGGTCTTATTCATCATCAACCTGTCCATGCTCATGATCTCATTCATCATTATGCTGCCCATGCTCATATCAGCATGCATCATTATGCTGCCCATGCTCATATCATCATGCTGCTCATTATGCTGCCCATGATCTCATACATCATGTTGCCTTCCTTCGGAGACAGATGCTCCGGTTGTTTTGGCAGTTCCCGATAGTTCCGGCTTTTTCGGCAGTTTCGGTGTTCCCAACAGTTCTGACAGTTCTGGCATTTCCAGCTTTTCTGGCTTTTTCCAGTATTTCTGGCTTTTCCAGCATTTTTGGCTTTTCTGGTAGTTCCGGCTTTTCCAGCGATTCCAGCTTTTCCGACAGTTCCGACTTTTCCAGCTTTTCCAAATTTTCTGGCTTTTCCGGTATTTCCAGTTTTTCTGGCGTTTCCGGCTTTTCCGGCAGTTCCGAATTTTCCGGTAGTTCCGAATTTTCCGGCTATTCCAGCTTTTCCGGCAGTTCCGGCTTTTCTGGTAGTTCCGGATTTTCCAGATTTTCCTTAGGATCTCTCCTCCTACTAAAACCCAAAGACAAGTAGAGAGAGGAAGAGATCCAAGTGTGTGTAGAAATGACTTGGATTCCTCTTCTATTTATACTAAAACGTAGAGGTTGAATAGACATGACTTTTGGGCTTCTGAGCCTACATAAGTTGCTGGCCGACTTAACAATTTGTCCATAACATAAATAAATTCATAACTTCATAAATTCTTACCGGAATCAGACGATCTTTAGAACAATCCTACACCTCTCAATGAGAGGGATCCAATAAAAATATCAGCTGCCATAAATAATATGACCCGCATGGAGTTTGGCCCTAGTTGCCAATTTTAACACTCCCTCTCAACTAGGGAGAACTCCATCTGCTGATCCATATGTCCAACTGTACTATCTCTGATATCAATGCCCTACACTACTCTACTTAGCTCTGCTGGCTCTGCTCTGCTCTGCTCAACTTTGATGGTTGTACTCTACTATGCTCTGCTCAACTTAGCTCTGTTGAACCATGAAGAAGAAGAATTGATCAATAATGTGTCATATCATTCTCCACTGACCTGAAGTCAGTCTCAGAGTGTGTACCACTGGTCCTAGACCAATCCTCAACCGACCTGAAGTCAGTGTCATAGTAGGTACTACTCCTACCACTGGTCCTAGACCAATACTCTACTGACTCGAAGTCAGTCTCAGAGTATGTACCACTGGTCCTAGACCAGTCCTTAACTGACCCGAAGTCAGTGTCATAGTGGGTACAACTCCTACCACTGGTCCCAAACCAGTATCATTAATCCCAGATCAATGAAGGTCATCCTAACATAGGGAGTACGGTAGATGCAACGATGCATCCATCAATACTACTATGGTCCCTATCCTCATTTCCCTGCTCATTGATCAGATGAGAGCTACTTCCCATGAGTCCTAGACTACATGGTAGGATGCCTCGCCAAGAGAACTTAATCAATCCTGTCCTCACAGGAGAACTAATCATCCTGCTACACAATCTCCATGGAGAACACATCATCCAGGCCTCATAGGAGAACTAATCATCCTGCTACACAATCGTCATGGAGAACACATCATCCAGACCTCACAGGAGAACTAATAATCCTGCTACACAATCGTCATGGAGAACACATCATCCAGACCTCACAGGAGAATTAATCATTCTACTACACAAACGTCATGGAGAACACATCATCCAGACCTCACAGGAGAATTAATCATCCTGCTACACAATCGTCATGGAGAACACATCATCCAGACCTCACAGGAGAATTAATCATCCTGCTACACAGGAGAGTGAATCATCCTGTCCCACAAGAGAGTGAATCATCTTGTCCCACAAGAGAGCGAATCATCTTGTTCATAGGAGAGAGAATCATCCTGTCCACAGGAGAGCGAATCATCCTGTCCCACAAGAGATCGAATCATCTTGTCCCTCAAGAGAGCAAATCATCTTGTCCACAGGAGAGCAAATCATCTTGTCCATAGGAGAGCGAATGATCCTGTCCTAGTGTGCACCACCAGGGGAGGGTGAATCACCCTGTGGTCGTATGTTGCTCTAGTAAGAACCACAAGCCCCCAGAGCTCCCAGAGCTCAATGTATACAACATGCAGAACCCTTATACAAGGGTCTCTTGACGACTCCAAGTCATTCGGGAAAATCACAGATTTGATCTTTCCCCCAGGGCTTAGACAAAGTGTAGCGATCTGTACATCATCTCATATCGTTGGAGCTTCCTTGCTCATAGACTTAACATATCCCAGATAAGGTAGTATCTGATGTCTATTTGCTGGAGCAATCGTCGAATACGGGATGCCTCAATAATCAAATCCCACCTCTGGTTGTCACAGAGAATCACAGTGGTACAAATAGCTCACTTGAAGAGCTTCCCCAACCAGGCAGCTTCATACGAGATCATACTCGTAGATATGTATCCGGTCTCGGCAGTGCTTATAACAACCGAATTTTGCTTCCTGCTCATCCATGATATCAAAGCAGAATCCAAAGAGAAACAGCACTAAGAAGTGCTCTAGTGATCCTCCACATTGCCTGCCCAATTAGCATTCGAATAATCATGCAGTTTCATATTTTCGACAATGTATCTCAATCCATCAGAGATTGTGTCCTGAAGACATCTTAGAAGATGTTAGGTTCCCACCCTAACCCCCTTATTTATGTAGTAGGATCGAGTCTTAGTTATAGTTAAGTAAAGAGTCAATATAGCCCATATTAATAATTGTAAGCGGTTAACCCGCACATAATGACGGGACCACAGTTAATTGCAAATGGGCCATGGTATTAGATAGATGGTATTAATAAGAACCATGGTATTGATCCATGGTATTGCATGTATGAGTCATATATAAAGGATAGAGACTCCCTACGAGGAGCATCGTGTCTTATTTTGTAATCGAGATCTGCTCTATTGGAGGTTTCCCCTCGAAGAGGCAAGTGAATATTGCTTTCTGAATAATAAAATACTTGCTGTTGTTTCTCACTATTCTATGTTCTGGGTATATTTCTTCGCATATTCTGTATTATGGTATTGTCTTGCAGGTTAAGAGCATAACAAGTGGTATCAGAGCTCTTTCCAGGGCTGGTGGGATCTCCATTTCTTAGCAATTTGTTTTTTGGCTAGAGACATGTTTCGGCGTCTTTAAACCACGGGATCTGTTGTTGAGCGCATAAACCTGCAGATTTGGGGAGGCATGCACGCAGGAAATACAAGAGGTGGTCACGCTTGTTGGACTCCCTTGTAACCCCTGTGGGTACCCCTTCAAGTAGTAGCGCATTAGACAAAACTACGCATGCACTGTCTTCCAAGTACCCTCTGGGTATATCGGAAGCCCCCTAGCTCCTTTGAAACCTCGCCATAGATAAACCATCGGCCGTCTTACTGCTACAGTACACCGAGAACAGCACTCAGAGAGATTACTTGCCCATACGATAGGGTAGTCGGGTTGTACGACTAAGGGTACAGTTGATCCTCCTTAGTTAGAGCCCTGAAACATTGGGCTGAGTACTACTATTAGACCCTTATGTATATTGCGATCTGTAGCACCTGACACTCCTCGAGACCATAGTTCCCTTTTCTATCTCGGGATCACGCATAATCTCTGCTAGATCAGATCTCGCAAGTGGGGTTGCAGCAGTAGCAGACATCAGTCCCGCAGTTCCGAGTTAATAGAACAAGCATTTCGATTTATTAGATCCATCAGATCCGCAACATCAATCTGTTTTGTCGCTTAGAGCTATCCAATCAGCCATTCAGATCTCCCAGATCCAACAGATCTGAGTAGTTGTGTGGGGTTCCTATACCGGGGCGTGATTTTCGCAGGACTTTTGGCAGCATTGACATTTTGGGGATTCAGCTACTGCAGTATTCCTAAGCAAGGAATAAAAATCCGTTAGGAAAAAAAAAAGTCTGAGACCCCCCGGGGAACTTATTGGTGATCTAGCCCATAAGAATCAGGACGACAAGCTGAGCAAGGTGGTACCATTCAATTGTTAGTGAAAAAAAATCGGGCGGTCCCATATTTCAAGTACATCGGATCGGTGCATGGTAGAAACTAGAGCTCAAGCTATGGCCAATGAGAAGATCGACAAACTGGAACAATCCTTGAAAGACATCCAAGATCAGCTCGACAAACTAACTAATGCACTCTCTAAGGGCAAGGCAGAAGCCCGCGAGGAGGCGTATATTGGCAATGAACACAGTGAGGGTGAGTCTAGCCACTCTCTTCACCTCTGGAGCACCCACCAACAATCCTGTTCGTGACCTCCCAAGCTGGATATGCATAAATTTGATGGTTCTCACCCGACAGCATGGGTAGCACAAATGGAGCAGTATTTCAATCTGAATTACATCTTAGATAATGAGACTCAGCTTATGGTGTGGAGCATGTACTTGAACAATGAAAGATGGCAATGGCATCAACGTTGCAATGGCATTTTTTTGACTTGGGACGCCTTCAAAAAATCTCTTACAGAGCGCTTTGACCATGACTCTGCTTTCTTGGGTTGTCTCACTAAGCTCCGACAGACTGGCACAGTGGATGAATATGTTGCAGCCTTTGAAGCCTTAGCTTTCCGCACTAGGGGTCTCCCAGATGCGTTCTACACGGAATGTTTTATCAGTGGTCTTAAAGAGGCCATACAAGCCCACGTCTGACTACACCACCCTCCCACATGGTCAGAGGCTTGCAAGGTAGCTCGTAATGTGGAACGTGCGTTAGCGGCCCAGTCCATTCGCCCAAATTTCACCGCCAAGGGTCGTCCCCCACAGTCTCACAGCACGACTCAAACACTTAAGGTTCAAAAGGTGTCACCTGTGGAAATGGCCAAAAGAAGAAAGCAGGGATTATGTTACTACTGTGATGAAAAATACTCCCTAGGTCATAAATGCAAGGAACCCAAATTCTTTCAAATTGATGCCACTGATTATAGCTCATCGGAGGAAGCCCCACCACTTGAGGAACCTGAGGAGGTAGAAGAGGACAACCAAAAGGACAATGTCCCGGACGAACCAGTTATTTCGCTGCATGCTTTGGCAGGGATTTCTTCACCTCAAACTCTCAAAATCAGAGGTTTTATTAAGCATCACCCAGTAGTAGTTTTGATTGATAGTGGAAGTACACATAATTTCATCCATCAAAGAGTCACAGAAGCAGTGCATTGTTTTGTACGAGCAGTTTCTAACTTCCAAGTCCAAATTGCGGATGGGGGAACAATGAAATGTGAAGGCCACTGTGAAAATGTCAAACTTCAAATGGGGGATTATCTGTTGAAGACCCACATGTTTGACATACACATGGGATGGTGTGACATTATCCTCAGTTCTGAATGGCTTCACACTCTTGGGCCAATCACAATGGATTTCCAAGAGTTATATATGAGCTTTAAGCAGAACAACTCCACACATACCCTCCGCAGACTCCAAGCGGGAGATCCCTCTATCATTAGCTCACATAGGATGGAAAAATTGTTAAAAAAGGGCCATCGTGGAGTTATAACTCAATTTAATGCCATCCAGGCCGTCGAACCCAATTCTCTGCCGATTCATCCTGAGATGCAACAGATTTTAAATAACCATCTGCCAATCTTTGACAAGCCTCATGAGCTTCCACCCTCGAGAGGGGAACATGATCATAGCATCACCTTGGTTCCAGGGGCCCAACCACCCAATGTGTGCCCATACAGATATCCGTTCACCCAAAAGAATGAAATAGAAAAAATAATCAAGGAACTTTTGGAAGCAGGCGTCATTCGTCCCAACATTAGTCCTTATTCATCACCGGTGGTCATGGTGCTCAAGAAAGATGGGGAGTGGCGTATGTGTCCAGACTTCAGGGCCCTCAATAAGTTGACAATCAAAGATAAATTTCCTATCCCAGTTGTTGATGATTTGCTGGATGAACTTAATGGGGCTCAATTCTTCAGTAAGCTGGATTTTCGCTCAGGCTACCACCAAATTCGCATGAAGGAAGTTGACATTCCAAAGACTGCTTTCAGAACTCATGAAGGCCATTATGAGTTCTTGGTCATGCCATTCGGTCTTTGTAATGCCCCATCTACTTTTCAGAGCCTTATGAACCACCTTCTCAAACCATATCTCAGGAAATTTGTCCTTGTTTTCTTCGATGACATCCTCATCTACAGTTGCACTTGGGCTACACATCTTCAGCATGTAGATCTGCTCTTGCAACTGCTTCGCAAGCATAAATGATTTGTTAAGATGTCCAAGTGTTCTTTTGGCATGGAAGAAGTTGAGTATCTGGGCCACATGTGTGGCGTGAAGGTGTCAAGGTGGACCCCAAAAAGATCCGGGCCATGCAGGATTGGCCTCAACCTAAGACCTTGAAGAGCATGAGAGGATTTTTGGGTCTCACAGGCTACTATCGCAAATTTGTTGGCAATTATGATCGCATTGCGCAGCCCCTCACTCAAATCCTCAAGAAAAATTCATTCTTCTGGAATGAGGAAGCACAACAGGAATTTACATCTCTGAAAAATGCCATGTGTTCCACTCCAATCTTAGCACTACCTGACTTCACCAAATCTTTTGTCAGTGAATGTGATGCTTCGGGTACAGGTATTGGGGCGGTCTTAATGTAGGAAGGTCAACCCTTGGCCTTCACAAGCCAACAACTAAGTGGGAAGAATCTGGGCCAAACTACCTATGAGAAGGAAATGATGGCCATCTTACATGCCGTAGATACCTGGCGACCTTACTTATTGGGGCGATGTTTCCAAATCTGCACAGACCATCATAGTCTTAAATATTTTTTGGAACAATGCCTATCCTCCCCACAACAAAATAAATGGCTCACCAAAATGCTGGGATATGATTATGAGATCATTTACAACAAAGGGCGCGAAAATATTGTAGCAGATGCATTATCTCACCAATTTGAGGAGGAAAGTACCCTGCTCGCAATTTCCCTTCCCATTCTAGAATGGATTGAAGAGGCTCGCAGGGAATGGTTTTCACATCCCTGGCTCTCCCAACTCATTACTCAATTGCAGGCGGATCCAAATTCCACCAAGGGCTACTCATGGCAGGATGAGATTCTTTGCTACAAGGACAGAGTCATAATATCACCAACATCCACCCTTAAAAGTCGCAATTTGGCGGAATTGCACTCATCCCCCACTGCAGGACATTCATGCTTTCAGAAGACATATGCTCACACTAGAAGATCATTTTTTTGGATAGGCGTGAAAAAGGACATCCTTACTTTTGTAGTAGAATGCGATATCTGTCAGCACCACAAAGGGGAGACAGTCAAAGCACCAGGCACATTACAACCATTGCCCATCCCGGCATTAATATGGACGAAGGTTTCTATGGATTTCATTACACGTCTTCCAAAGTTAGGAAACAAGTCAATCATCATGGTGGTTGTGGACCGACTTTCTAAGTATTCTCATTTTTGCACCCTACCCCACCCTTTTACACTGAATTTGGTCGCTCAATCTTTCATGGATCAGATCTTCAAATTGCATGGCATGCTCACTTCTATTGTGTCTGATCGTGACCCGATCTTCACCAGTAATTTTTGGCAGGAACTCTTCAGTCTACAAGGCACCCAACTAAAACTCAGTACTTCCTATCATCCACAAAAGGATGGTCAAACTGAAGCTGTCAACAAATGTCTGGAAACCTACCTTAGGTGTTTCACTTCAGAAAAGCAACATCTTTGGGTACAGTGGTTACCTCTAGCTGAATGGTGGTATAACACCAAATATCATGCCACCACCAAAGTGACTCCTTATGAAGCAGTTTATGGTCAACTCCTTCCTTCCCCTATGTCTTATATCAAGGGATGCTTAAAGGTACAAGCAGTGGATCAACTCCTACAAAACTGCACAACCATGCTCGCCCATCTTAGAGAGAATCTTCATCAAGCTCAAAACTGCATGAAGCAACAGGTAGATCAGCATCGCTCAGAGCGCCAATTTCAAGAAGGGGATCAGGTGTTTTTGAGGCTGGAACCATATAAGCAAACATCACTCAAAGACAAGGGTTGTCAGAAACTATCTCCAAAATTCTATGGACCATATCAAGTACTTCAGCGCATTGGAGAAGTGGCCTACAAGCTAGCTTTTCCACCCACTGCAAAAATCCATCTAGTTTTCCATGTCTCATGCCTCAAGAAAGTGATTGGGAACAATTGCAGAATTCAAACTAGTCTACCTGAATTGGATGAAGAAGGGTCAATCTGGCTCCAGCCTGAACAGGTCCTAGACATACACGAACAACACCTGCGTGGCCGCATGATCAAGGAAGTACTCGTCAAGTGGAAAGACACCTCTCCGGAAGATGAAACCTGGGAACGAGCCACTATTCTTTAGCAGTTTCTGCAACTTCAGCCTTGAGGACAAGGCTATTCTTAAGGGGGAGGGCATGTTAGGGTCCCACCCTAACCCCCTTATTTATGTAGTAGGATCGAGTCTTAGTTATAGTTGAGTAAAGAGTCAATAAAGCCCATATTAATAATTGTAAGCGGTTAACCCACACTTAATGACGGGACCACAATTAATTGCAAATGGGCCATGGTATTAGATAGATGGTATTAATAAGAACCATGGTATTGATCCATGGTATTGCATGTATGAGTCATATATAAAGGATAGAGACTCCCTACGAGGAGCATCGTGTCTTATTTTGTAATCGAGCTTTGCTCTATTGGAGGTTGCCCCCTCAAAGAGGCAAGTGAACATTGCTTTCTGAATAATAAAATACTTGCTGTTGTTTCTCACTATTCTATGTTCTGGGTATATTTCTTCGCATATTCTATATTCTGGTATCGTCTTGCAGGTTAAGAGAATAACAAAAGATTCTTCGCACCAATCCAGTGAGGTTCAACCAAATATGAGCTCACCATGCTAACTGCAAAACATATGTCCGGAAGGAAGTTCACCTAGAACATCAACGCGAATGAGTTTATGAGATTCAGAGGCATTTCCCAAATCTGGTCCGACATCACTACCATATAACTTCTGAAAGTTAAGATCCTCAAGGTAGTCACAAGCTTGCAGTTCACCATTCCACATCTAGAATCCAACTCCCTCTTACTTCTGCAAATGAGAGGGTCTGTACCTGTTAGAAGTAGGTTGTCATCATAAGGTGCTGGTATGAGAGGTCTATCATCCACAACCTTCGGCTCCTAGTGAATCTCAACTTTATCAGACAGCTATCAATCCTCTCATACTACGCCCGAGGTGTTTTACTTCAAGCCGTAGAGGGATTTCTTCCACTTGCATATGTGCGATTCCTGATTGTCAATCTCAGACCCCTTGGGTTGTTCTAGACTCGTGGACCTACTACATGAGGGGAATGGTCCCCTTGTAAGATTTCCCTTCGGTACATCTCATACATGTACTTTCATGCTCCTTTTGAATTCAGGCATCCCTGTCACCATCTGACTCACAGACCTTTGGTGCTACGTGACAATGGACATGGTCCCCAATGGACTTCCTGCAATTTGATACAACCCTAAACTCAAAAAAATCTTTGAAAATTCTATTTCCAAACACGTACCTTTCCATCGATGAGTGCCACCCTGAAACCTTTGACTTCCATTTCCGAGATGGACACCAGGTTCTTCTTGCGATCAGGTACATAAAAGTGATTTGGGGTTTCTTGCTTTCTTTGAAGAGGCGACCATTTCCTTGATGACTTGCATTACCTTCGAACACTCCTTCGCATAATGGCCGAACTTATTGCAACCAAGGCATCTGCCTTTCCTTCCACCCTTAGATCCGAACTTCCCAATGAAGTGATCTTTAGATGGGCCATCAGAAACTTTCGCTACGCCATTCTGATAATATGTTCTGCTTCGATTTCACCTTTTGTGAACTTAGAAGAGAGATGTGGAATCCATTGATCCTTTTGTCTTGTCCCTATTGTCTTTGGTGATTGCTCTTTCACTCTTGCTTGGGCATTGTCTTCACCTCAGCTCTGATTCCATGTTAATTTTAGGTATGTTCTATGCTAGACCAATTTATTTCAATTTATTTTCCACATTAGCAATCACATCAGCATAAAGTAAACTGCAGATAGAACATAAATATAAATCGCAGAAGACAAGCCAAGACAAGAGGAAACAAGATGTGGCGCTAGCCAAGGACAAACCCCAATGTCATGAAACCCTTGATCAATTCTTCTTTTATGTTCTTCAAAGTTTAGCAGAGAAAGTGAAAGATATAGTACATTTACAATAGAAGTCAAGCACTTTGACTTTTGATATCGGCATGAGATCAACTGAAGACATATTTCTTCAACTGATTCTCTAAGGTGACTCATTCACCTATCATAGTGTTGCATCTTGTCTATTTGCTGCACATTACCATGTGACACCTTGTTGTACTGTCACATGTGTTGAACCTTGATGACTAAGCTGCTCTCATCTTCATGCTGCATCTTCCATGGTCTTATTCATCATCAAGCTGCCCATGCTCATGATCTCATTCATCATTATGCTGCCCATGCTCATATCATCATGCATCATTAGACTGCTCATGCTCATATCATCATGCTGCTTATTATGCTGCCCATGATCTCATACATCATGTTTCCTTCCTTCAGAGATAGATGCTCCAGCTGTTTCGGCAGTTCCTGGTAGTTCCAACTTTTCCAGTTGTTTTGGCTTTTCCGACAGTCCCAACAGTTTTGGAATTTCCGGCTTTTTCGGCTTTTCCAGCTTTTCTAGCTTTTCCGTTATTTCCAGCTTTTCTGGCGTTTTTGAATTTTTCGGGAGTTCCAGCTTTTTTAGCAGTTCCGGCTTTTCTGCCAGTTCCGGCTTTTCCGGCAATTCCGATAGTTCCGAATTTTCCGGCTTTTCTGGCTTTTCCAGTATTTCCGGCTTTTTCAGTGTTTCCGGCTTTTCCGGCTTTTCTAGCTTTTCCTTAGGATCTCTCCTCCTACTAAAACCCAAAGACAAGTAGAGAGAGGAAGAGATCCAAGTGTGTGTATAAATGACTTGAAGTCCTCTTCTATTTATACTAAAACATAGAGGTTGAATAGACATGACTGTTGGGCTTCTGAGCCTACATAAGTTGCTGGCCGACTTAACAATTTTTCCATAACATAAATAAATTCATAACTTCATAAATACTTATCGGAATCGGATGATCTTTAGATCAATCCTACACCTCTCAATGAGAGAGATCCAATAAAAATATCAGCTGCCATAAATAATATGACCCACATGGAGTTTGGCCCTAACTTCCAATTTTAACATAGATTAACTCCTGGGGTTCTTGTAGCACCTGAGGGAGGTCTGTAAGGTGTTGGTTCCTCAGTTCCACTTCCTTAACTACATTTAGGGAGTTGAATCATGTCATAGTAACTCTTCGTCACATGTTTGCCCTGGTGGAATGGTTAGCTTGGGTAAATGTGGGAGGAGAGTGTTACACCCAATTATTTTATTGGGGATGCTATTGCATTTATGCTAATTCTTCAAAGCCTTTAGCACCCTTTATGTCAACCTATGTGTTGTGTCTCCAATTATCACAATCCGTTCTTCATACATTCTTGCTGTAATTTCTCTTGATCCTTTTTAACTTGAATTTATTGTTGTTTCTTTAAACCATAGACATTTTTCATAGCTATAATGGTATCTTAGTTTACTTGTCTTAATAGTCTCTTATGCCCACTTCCATCTCAGAAGAAATCTAGTCTAATCGATGCCCACATGTTTTTTATTTCAATATGTAAAGACATATCACCATCTATTTTACTTCATTGTCTAAGATTCTAGTTTTATTATTCCCTTCCAACCTCGAGCGTGGCTACAAGTTTCTGGCCCTTAAAATCTTATTCATGATGATTAAATCCCATTTGGGCTTCTCTCTGTCAACTTTTATCTCGAAATTTAACTCGGACTTCTTGGAGTAGTTGATTTGTTATGCAAACTTGAAGGTGATGGAAAAATTGCAAGTAAAATTTTATGTATTTTGGGTAATGGATCACTTTACAAAACACATAAAATAATGATTTTTAAACTTAGTTAACAACAATAACAAAGACAATATACCATATTAGAAACACATAAGAACAAAACTGATAAAGGAGTTCATCCCTCTCCTGGGTTACATCTCTTACACAACTTCCAATGCTGGGCCTCTTTCATTAAGTGCTCAAATTTATGTTTACATGGATTTATACTGTTCAAAATGTAAATATTATTTCTCCAATGGCTTTAGAATAGTAATGAATCCCTAGCTGGGCTTTTGTTGGGCTCAATTAGGCCAAAAACTGAAGAAGTTATGCTCTCTCAAAGTTTTCTATGCTAATTGATCTTCAAACAACACTACTTTGTTATCCATCCTACAAATCCACCTTTTTTGGGCCCGTAGAGTGACAATTTCGCTCGGTGTCGGCGAGATTCACGCCGGATTGGGTGCAAAATATCACCTACTTTAATTGCCCTGCAAGGCCTATAGGTGGAAAACTAGGGTCACATGGGGCCATGCGCCCGAGGCTTGGGGCTAACCACCCGTGCCCGTCGGCATAGCCCCCTTCATCTTTTACATTTGGTTTCGTGGGGCCCTTGAAAATGAGGTTGTTGCCTACGTTTTAGTGCTTGAAATCCGAGCCCTCTGCGGTGATCCGCCGTGGTTCCATGCTCCGTGGCGATCGTGGGCTGGTCTCAAAACTCCACCCCTAACTATTATGTTCCATTTAACTTTGGCGTGTGGGAATATAGTAGGCCATGGGTCCTCGACATGGTGCCTTGTCCCAAGCCCCCCAACTATTAGCTCCCAAATCCCAGATTGTGGTTACATGTGCTCCATGTGATCCGGGGCTAGTCCCCAAAGTTTCGCCCCCTCACCACCGTTGGTGCTTCCGTCTGTTGGCGTTGGTCCGATGGTTTATTATCGCAAGTGCCATAACCTTGGGTTGGGGCTAAGCTCGAGCCCGCGACTCCCCTGCCTATAGTCTCATGGGCATAGGGTGACCGGGGACCAGGACTTAGCCCCGACCCCGTCCCCCAACATCAAACGACATAAACTTTAAATTACCAATTCAGAAT
Organism: Pinus tabuliformis; assembly: GCA_031772625.1. NCBI lineage: Eukaryota > Viridiplantae > Streptophyta > Pinopsida > Pinales > Pinaceae > Pinus > Pinus tabuliformis. Next base: position 1,437,059,029 of record CM062818.1, on the reverse strand, counting down.
TATGGTAGTTAAGAACCACCATGCACACTAGCAGTAAGGCATTGCAATGCTGCTCCATAGCTCATGCGTTTGACTCACCCAGAGGCCTATTCAGCCATAACATAGTTTTAGTGAACCCTGGGGTGCCACATGACAACCCATTACTTGGCCACATGACATCCCACCATTGGTCCAACTCATAGCCTCATTCAACCAATCAAATGCGTAGTAAATTTGACCCAATATAGATAGGCCAAGTGGAAGCCTTCCATTGACCCAAATTTTACAATGAGCCTGTCGAGTCAGCGTACAAACTGCCTAGTCAACAGTTCTGCATCCAACCTACAAATCTTTTACCTGTTTGGGAAAACAATCAAAATGCGATATCGGTAGCATACGATATCGATTTTGAGCAATTCAAGTTGTGTTGGATTTGGGTCATCGATATCTACGTTCTGGTACAAGTTTCAAGTACTTTTGAACAATTTGAATTTTGAGTACTTGACTGATACCCTGGATCGCTTTCCCAACTAGAAGCTTTTGGATCTCCAAAAGAATATTTTTCAGTCAAAAAATAGATGAGGGTATAGTTCCCTCACCCTTCCCTTTTCAATACATTTGGCTTTGCCTTATTTTGTACCTTTGAGCCCTTCGTGAAGGTGGCTCACGTTCCTTCTTCTTGAAGTTCTTGTTTCTCTGACAAGGATAAGATCTTTTTGCAATTATTCAAGATTTTTAGGAGAGAAAAATTCTCTTGAAAGAATCTGAACATTCTCTCTTGTTTCTTCAATCAAAGGAGGCTTACCTAATTTCATTTTATTTTACCTTGAAGCTTTTCTTTGCTGATGCAAAGCCTTACTTCATATCCAACTTGAAAACTATGGTCAACATGATGCTTATCATGTTTAGGCTCATACTTGGCTTGACTCTTCACCAAATGTGATCGTCATCGCCATGCACCATTCTTCCTCAAAGCCAAAACACTACGAAAACCACAAAAAGATGTATTAGAACTAATGTTACCTTTGTCAAGTAGCTCTTATATCTGATTCCTTATTATTGCATTCTCTAACACTGACATCTTGTTCAAACCAATGTTCAAAAGTGATGCATCCTGCTGCAAATGAACTTCATGTTGTTTTCCTCTTTTGGGAGGCAACACATTATATTCTTGAAACATCTTATCACATGTGTTAACCACTTCAAATAAATCAGATTTTAATGTTGCATCACATTCTTGGAAGGCTTCACATTCATCAACATGTTTATGTTTAATCATGATTCAACAATGCAGAATTCTGACTAGCATTTACAAACCACTTCATTTGTCCAACATTCACAAGTGATGAATTCAACTTCTTGCTATGTGATTTAACAATATAATAAATCCCATTTTTAAACAAATGATACTTGTTCTCATGGCGATGAAAGATGGCTTTCCTGTCATATAAGTATGGGCTTCCCAAAAAAATCCCACAAATGTCAAGTGGTACTGCATCAAGTTCTACCTCATCAATAAAATTTGCAGTGATGGCAAATCTAAGTATGAATTTTCTTGTAACTTTCAATTTGGCATTGTCATAGACCAAACCCAAAGGATAAGGTTTAGGATGAGAAATGGTTTCCAAATTTAGTTTCTTGATAATGCCTTTTGAAATGAGGTTTGCTTGTGATCCACTATCAAACAAAGTATCTACTTTGTTATGTTTTGTGATGACTCTAATATAGAAAATCTCTATTATTTCTCTTTCATTTTGATTTTTAATGGGTTTTATAGAAGAACTAGTACTTGCAATTGAATCCTCATCTTTCAATCCCATGGCTATGATTAAATCTTATTGTGTAGTTTCAACAATCTTTTCTTTATCCTTGTTATTAAACTTTCTGGGTCTCATTTCAGGATGAAGTTTCCAATCGTGGTCTTCTTTTGAATAGTGCATAAATGTGAGTTTTTCTCCCTCCTTCTTGAATAAAGCATTATTTTTATCCTTGCCTTTGAACTTACCTTTTCCTTTTTCTCCAGACTTAAATGACTTCTCACTAATTTCTTCAGAAACAGTCTTCCCTCTTGCTTCTAAATGAGTTGATTGTACGCAAATTTCATCTAGTTTTGTAGCGTTAAACATGAGAATAATGTGTCTTAAATAACCATGCAATACTCCAATGTAGTTCAATAGAGTATCTTGGGAGGACAAATCTATACCCAAAATAAAAGATCTTTTTTTAAATTCTTGAGTATAGCTTTGCATATTTTGACCCTTAGCTTGTCTAAAGTTTTTCCAATTAGATTTTTGCATGTATGTTAATGGATAAAATTGCCTTCTTATTACAACAACAAAATCATTCCAAGAGGATAAAACCTTACCATGTTTCTTCATGTCCTCTTGAGTTTTGGCCTCCCACCAAATAAGTGTTGCACTTTCCAACCTAAGAGAAGCAAGCTAAATTTTGGTCTCATCATCCTTGATTCTTTGTATTCTGCAATACGCTTCAATATGATGAATCCAATTTTCTAATTTCTTAACATTTACCTCTCCATCATACATAGGTAGTTCAATCTTTATGTCAAACTTTAATAAAGGGTTTTTACCACATCCTTTTGGAGAATTTGGAGGTGTTTGTGAAAGGGTAGAAGAAGTAGAAGATGATGAGGATGAAGATGAGGATGAGGATGGAGGTGAAGGTGGTGGCTTGTCACCATTTCCTCCATTCCCTTTTGGAGGTTTGTCTCCTTTTCCTCCATCTCCTTTTGGAGAATTTGAGTTCTCCCCTTGCAACCTTGAGTTCCTCTCTTCATAAAGAACTTTTACCATTTCAGACATTTCAAAGAAAGCTTTTCTAAAAGTTATTTCATCCTCAGACATCCCTTTAGGACCTTCTTCATGTGCCATGACTAGTGAAGCTTGAGGTATGAGTGTTCTCCTTGAAATAATTTGAGATCTTGGCTCCAAAATTTCTCCTTATCCTCTTTTAAGCTTCAACCTTGTTAGCATCAAAAGACACTTGCAAACAAAATCAAACCTTCAAAATAACCTCGAGCTCTGATACCAAACTGATCTGTTATGAAAACTTGAAGGTGATGGAAAATTTGCAAGTAAATTTTTATGTATTTTGGGTAATGGACCACTTTACAAAACACATAAAGTAATGATTTTGAAACTTATTTAACAACAATAACATAGACAATATACCATATCATAAACACATAAAAATTATAAAGGAGTTCACCCCTCCTGGGCTACATCTCTTAGTATAGCTTACAATGTTGGGCTTGTTTCATTAAGTGCTCAAATTCGTGTTTACATGGATTTATAGTGCTAATAATGTAAATATTATGTCTCCAATGGCTTCAGAGCAGTCAAAAACCCCTTGCTAGGCTTTTGTTGGGCTCAATTTAGCAAAAAACTATAAAAATTAGGCTCTCTTAAAATCTTCTCTGCTAACTGATCTACAAATTGCACTACTTTATTATCCATCCTACGAATCCCATTTTCCATTAACCCGTTACTCTAAAATATAACAATAAACTTTTCAAATTTTATTTTAATTTTATAAATAATAAAAAAAAAATTGTTATATGTGGATAAGATGACATTTAGTCAACTTATCTACACATTTAAGATAAGCTCCGATAGGTGGATAATATTAGGCTTAATCAACTTATCTAGACATTTAAGGATAAGCTCAAAGTTGTTGGATGGTCGTGAAAGATATTCAACATCTTGAATTTGTTATTTGTGGATAAGATGAAGCTTAGTAAACTTATGTAGACATTTAAGGATAAATTCAAAGTTGGTAGAGGGTCATGAAATATGTTCATCATGTTTTTGAAGATACTAAAGGTGGTATAAAGTGAAGATTTTACATATAAAGAGATAAATTAATTACAATTTTGTTTTAGATAATTGGATATGAGAGAATGGTCATATATTGAAAGTTTTATTTAAAATTATGAAAAGTAATGAATGAGGTGGGTTTGCACTAATATTATTGAAATGCTCTTATCAAATGACATATTTTATATATAGGTTATTTGTGTTAGAGTTTTAACTTTTCATTTCCTTATGAGCTAATTATAGTTAGTTGTACATTTACATAGAAATCATGAGGAGGCAACACTAGACTAGCATTTGAAGAGCCATAGCCTTGAGGCTATACAAATAACATTGAGGTTTCCATGAAGAAAACCAAACCCTCTCTGGAGTGGAGAACCATGGTGAGCGCAAAATTTGAAAAAACCAAAATTGACTAAGAGTAGAAGTTGAATTCATGACTAAAAGTTATAACTAGAGTGGAACAAGATCCACATTCAACGATGACTTTTGAAATATCACTAAGGTTGTCACAAGAGTTGCGAAAGCATTTGAAAGGATAATGCCCCCATGCAAGAGCTGAGAATAACTTGGAGGTGGCTCTACTTTTCTAAATTGTCAAGTGCTACCAAAGCTTATTGTCGTCCTGCTCTTGATTTAGAATAGCATTGGCCACAAAATATTTGACATGCCGTAGTGTGATAAAACTTAGTAGTTGTGGTACAACTAAAGCTAAGGCATGGCACAAAGTCATCGATAATTGAATTCACTACCTCATTGTTCTAGGAGACTTGTTGTTTAATTGAGTTCTCAATCAAATACAACCTTTCTTGACTATCAATCAAGATAGAGCAATGGAAATCATCGATTATAGGAGCATCATCATATTTAGTTCTAGTACACCTTAAAGAGGCCTTACCATGAGAATTGGAATGAAGCAACATAGTACACATAATTACCAATAGAAAGACAAAAACAAACATAGTTGAACTAACTATACTTTATAATAACTACAATTTACATGTACACTAGGGAAAAGGGGTGGTAAGATCCATCTTAAAACGTTGGAGCTAAAGACCAAATATAGGTTTAACACCCTTTTGAATTAAAGGATCTATTACCTTTATGATAACCGTTAACATAGTTAAACTAACTATACTTTATAATAACCACAACTTACATGTACACTAAGGCAAAGGGGTGTTAAGATCCATCTTAAAGCATTGGAGCTAAAGACCAAAGACAAGTTTAACACCCTTCTTCATTAAAGCATCTATTACCTTTATGATAATCGTTGTGTCCTAGAAAAAAAAACTCCATGACAAATACTTTATTCCATTATCCCTACTTATAAAAAAAAAGTTCAAATGTTAATTGTCTAGATGTGAGAAATTGTTCATCATTTGGACATATGTGTGTTGTACGTCCTCTCACGCCTTCAATCACCCTGTACTAGGAATATTGAAATATTATTATTACCATGGTCTTTGTCATATGGAGGGCGAGGGCCGTTGGGTGCTTTCAAGCACATTGGGCTACTAAATAGCTTTAGTATGAAGAGTTCATCCATAAGTAGTGCAACATAAATATTTGGCTAACTCTAGCTCAATTTATGAACATACAACAATTGGTTCAGTGTTTAAATAAATATATATTGTTAATTATGATTTGAATATAAGTAATAAGATACAACTTTCGATAACCACTTAGACTACACAAATTGACAATTACAACATGTTATATTAAAGGCAAGACATGCAATAAAAATATAGAGAGTATAGATTGTAACAACTAAGTGCATAGAGGCAGGGGTGTATTAGACAGGGCTTACTGGTAAGGGAGGCTTGCACTAAACTTGCCTGAGATAAAGTAATGTTTAGGAGGTTGACCATGAATTTGAGGTTTAAGGGTAGGGGGTTGAGACATACTGCCTATTTGTTGCAGAGTCACAAATTCATGGGTGGGGATGGCTTCCTTTTGCATCTGTTGAATGACATTACAACACATAAGAATCATGAGTGACTAGTGCCAACAGAGACTTCATAGGAGCACACACTTAGGGTCTTCACTAGCAATATAACCAGTCAAAGCATGGGCACTGGGATAATTGAAAGTTGGTGAAAACAACACATTCATAATCATTGTTATCATTATAATGATCTACAGATGGCTTTGAGCACTGGTATCATTGAAAGTCGGTGAAAACAACACGTTCATCATCATTGTTATTGTTATAATGATAGAAAGATGACTTTGAGCACTGGGATCATTGAAAGTCGGGGAAAAAACACATTCATCATCATTGTTATTGTTATAATGATCTATGGATGCAAAGGGAATTGGAGTGACATGTTAGGGTTCCCTTGCATTTGTAAATATATATCAATTATCATTTAGTTAACATATATGTATTGTTTGAGTATTTTAAAGATAGGTTTTGGAATATTTTGAAAATCTAATATATAACTTGGTTTAGCTTTATTCATATTTATCAAAATTTCAAAATATTTAAAATATACTAAGATTGTAATGAATATAGAGCCATTGAAAATCTAGTATATAACTTAACTTTAACTTTATTCATATTTATCAAAATTTCAAAATATTCCAAAATCTTCAAAATATATTGAGATTGCAATGAATATAGAGCCACTAATAAACTCCACCCAATTGAAGGGCAGGGAGAGACTAGGCACCTTTATTAGGAATGTAGGAAAAGGATTACCTTAAGTCATTGCAAATGATCTTATTTGCAATGATATGATTTACATCCCATGATTGATGTAGATGCTCAAATTTTGAAGGAAACGAGTATTATCGCCAAGGATGATGAATACTTTGCAACAAAGGTCATTTTAATCTTGCTACGCTAGCTCGCCATCTTTGTTGTCGCTTGGTTAGTATAACAGAATTTGAAGGCTCACAAGGTACAATCAGATGATATTAATGACGATAGATTTTATGATTCGCTCCCTTCCTTTTGTACTAATTAATTTTTTTTTATTATGGGTTGTTGAAGAGTGTAAAAAAAAATGGATCGTGGTGCTGAAACCCATATCACTTTTATGAAATCCTCATCTCTACAATGTTTTGGTCTTCTACATCCATAACTTGGATACAGATTTGAACCAAGAACTCTTAACTTGCTGCCAAAGTCTAGTGTGGCTACAACGTTCTCATCTCTGCAATGTTCCGAGCTTCTATGTCTGTATCTTGCCTATAGATTCTAACCTAGATCCCTCATCAGAGTAGCTGATGGTTTAAGTTAACATTCACGTCTAGCACTAGGATCAACGATTGCGTTGGGGACAATTCAAGGCCCGACATTTCTAGGTTGCATACACTACGCCCTGTATTGATTTTAGAGATGAAATGTATGATATGACATGATTCCATGGTTTAATAAAAGAGACAATTGGAATGCATTCTCTAGTTGCTTCACTTCCACCATAAACATGTCTATTAGCGTAGTCACTATATCCTAGTTCCATATGGCTTCCTACGACATGAACAATTATCCAACATAGGGTATACACGTCGAGGAGTAAATTAAACACCTGAGAGAGTCGCGTGAAGTGTGGTGAAAGTTGATCCGATCACCAGTATGGAGTTCTAATGATTTCTACGCATTACTTTGATTCATTTGATGTCTTTAACCTCTTTATGTAAGGTAGATGTAGTGACATAACTTTGAAATCGGTTTAAGGCCAGACTTCTTTTATGGGAGGATTTAGATAATTATGGTTGTAATTTTTTTTTTTTTTAAGTGGATTAATTTAAAAAAATAGATTAACTTACCAAAAATCAGAATGTATGTAAAAATTGTTCTTATAATATGAATTTTTAACATATGTTATCATTATAATTATAATGAAATACATTTTATGATATGAATTTTTGGAGAAATTATTTTTTTAATCTAAATTTTTCAAGAGAAATTATTTTTTATCTAAATTACAAATTTAGATGATTAAAATCATTACTTTTAATTGAAAAATTGATTTAGATCCTTAAAATACCACAATTTCATCTTTATTTTATAATATTATGTAATTTTGTTAATTCAAAATGGTTCTTATCAAGTTTTGGTTAAAAATGTGAGTTTTTTTTTCATTATTTTAAATGATTGAAAAAAAACAATATAATTTAGACGATGACATAATGAAATATTCATCATTATTTTATTTTTGCTCTATTTTGATTTTATGAGAGTTGCTTAATATTGTAACAAAATTTTATCAAGTGGCATAGGATATGAAAATCAAAATTTTCATACATCTCTACTCTAATTGGATTTCTGAAGATTTGGGTGGTTTCAAATGCAGCAAATTTCTTAAAGTATTTTTCCACTATGTATAGATGTGTAACATTCCCCGTGAAAAGTTAATGTTAGTAAATAGTAAAAGTAATTATGAACAAAGACTTTATTTGAAAAGTATATATAACTCTGTTATTAATTTTATGTTAATAAAAAACAATTGTGTTAGTACTATTTGAACTGAGCTTATGATTAATCATGGTTAGTAACTGTGGAATCAGTTACAATGGAACCCTAACTACCTTCAGGAGGTAGTTGAGACCCCAGAGGAAAAAGGGGGAATTGCCAAGTCTGGTTGGGATCAGATGGCAGAGAAGAAAGAAAATGTTCATGCTATGTCTGGTTAGGATCAGATGGCATTAAGGAAAGGAATTTTCTTGTGTACGCTATGTCTGGTTAGGATCAGATAGCGTTTACTGGCGAGACCAGTGTAATTGCAGTCGAGAGGACCTGCAAGTGCTTGGGGGTGGAAGATTAAAGAGGAACTCTTCCTACGGACGGGTGGATTGACAAGCATTACAAATAGGTTTGGCAGATAAGCAGGTATGGCTTACTACTTATACATCTGTTAAAATGTTTCCTGTACTGTACTGTACTGAGAAAAGTGAAATAAGTTGACAGTTATCTGCCTATTCTCCTTAAACAGTATTATGAAAACAATTATTGCATTCTGTGTAAATTATAGAAACAGAATCGAGTGTAGAATCAGAACTGAATATACAATCTGAAGGAAGAATACTAAAGTCTGTATGAAAGACAACGACAGAACCTAAGTTTGCATGGTTCCTTAAAGAAATAATAGAAAACACGATAAAGGGTTTATAATAACCTCGGTAGCAGTATAAATGGCCTATCAAGAAATGGTATAGCAAGAACCCTCATTTATATGTAAAAGCAAGAAAATATACAGGCATTTAGAAAAGCAAGAAATGTACAGGCGCTCTCTGCTGTAATGAATGGTAGTAAAACCCTGATACTCTATATATATATTCATGAGTGAATCTAGAGAGCCTCGCGGCCCAGCAAAAGTAAAAGAACAAACTATGCATTACGCTTAATCCACAAGGGAATATCAACAGAGAACAAATACGATATGATTTCCATACCAATGAAACTGAGCAAGTAAACTACGACCTCGTACAAGTATGGAAAAGGGGAAAAACCTTAACCTCGGCCGGCGAAAACATGAAACAAAACCGGAGACCGTTAATAAAGACTGGTTAAACACTTCGGCATGCTGTTACAGTCGCACAGTGGTGTCGCATGGCACAAAAATACAAACATGTATATATCTAAGGTAAACCCATAAAAGTACAACACATTCTAATACCCTGAAAAGAACCAACGACTGCATTATATAAGTATAAGCACATAGTCGAGTTAGCCCGCAACTCTGTTTAGGAACAGTTGCCTTGTCCGCCTTAAACCGGACGCAAAACCAAAAGAAAACCATTGAAATCGAAACTTAAGAGCACATATGACCTCGACATTTGAAGAGATGGTCATGCAATCAAATTTAATTAGAAAGGAACATTATAAATCCTGAAACATTAAGTCTGTATATATATATAGCCGTGGCCAAGGAGACGAATAAACCAAAGAAAACATTGTACATAGAGCTGAAACTTATTGAATCTCTCATGCCTTTACTCTCTAAAACATTTTAATGAAATAACCAGGGAGTCAACCCTCATGTTCAGTATTAAAGCTTAAACATTATACCGTCTGAGTACAAACCAGAACAGGCTTCAGAAATGAACAGTTATACATATAAAGGGGTTACGGCTATGCATGCAATGCTTAGCCTGTATCATCTCCTAACCAAAGATTATCATCTAAAACAAGGGTAGAAACCCGAATTGGTAAAGGGACCCCAGGCCGCGGTGGTGCTACCCGGCATTCCTGTCAAGTAAAATAAACGTTCAGCTGTTACCCTGAACAGATTCAACAAATGAAGTTAGGTGGCAATCGAGTCTACCTGTTATCAGGATAGCAGATAGAGCGAAGAGTTCTCTATCCTCGATGATGAATGACAACCGGCCACCTGCGCACCTGAGTCAAACCAGAAAACCGAGAACTCGGATTTAACGATGATATACAATAACAAAATAAGGAACTGGTACAGACGATAGCAAGACAAGGTAGCGACATCATATACCTGTTTATTCCAGTGTGAAAGTGGAACAGAACTGAAGTTTGAAGCTGAACGAAGCTGCATGAGTATTGGAGCAGGCGAATCGCCATAGCTCTGCGACACACCATCGCAACGAAATGAGAAACAAAATGAGTTGAACAAAAGCACACAAAAACTATATGTTATACCATGCTTACCGACTGGTGGCAAGATCTCAACCCTCGATCTGCAGAGAGGTTCGTCCACCGTTCGATGGCCGGATAGGGTCGATGGGATCCGAGCGCGAAATTGGTATGCCCGAGGTGACAGGCCCGTAGGTGCTTGGAGCACCGGGCGCACATGGCCTCACACCATCTAGCCCTTGATCTTTCCAAATGGACGATGCTGCCTCGTCACCGAAGTCAAGGCCGGACACAACGTAAAACTTACAGATGTCTCGGGATTTAAACCAGTACACGATAGCAGCTGCCATAAATTTGCTTCTAAGGACTGACAGTCCCATTGGAATGTGCACATAAACCCGTTACATACTTTGAAACATTATATATGCTTTGAAATATATTGATTGTGATTTTCCACGATGAACCTTAGGATTATGATGTATAAAAGGAATATATATATATCAACTGAATGAAAAACATATGTATAGATATTCGAACAGTCATGACTATTACATTTGTTATGAGACTGTATTCATAAGGTTAATAAAGTAGAATGCATGTATGTGTAATATATGGGGTTAATCGCCATAAAAAAAAAAATTTTGCTCCATATGTGTGCGTGACAATTTGGTATCAGAGCCAAAGGTTTACAACTCTGTGACCTTTGGTAAAATTTCAAAATTACAGTAACATGATATAAACAGTATCATGATGAAAGTTTAGATTACGCTAAAAGTAAATTATATCTATTTAATGAGTGATTCTTAAGCAGGTAGTAGCAGGATGAGGAGAGCAATTAGCGCCCCTCATGGAAATTTGGATCAACCCGAAAATGTGGGACAACCTCAGGGACATCCTCAGTTTTGGGTGCAACTAGGAGCAGAAGGCCGCAATACTGATTCGACGCTAATGAGGACAATTCAGGAACTGAAAGATGAAATGGCCCGGTTGCGTGCAGATAACGCAAGATTAAATGTGGAACACGAGAGGATCCTGAAAAGTTTATCCGATAAGCAACATCAACAGCAGTCACATCCGAGGCCTGAACAGCCACAAGTATCAGATGAACACAGTTTTCACACTGAGCCAGAGGACGCGGAAGACAGAGTAGAGACGCGGGGAGAGAAGTCTGTCAATGCTTCTGATTACCAGACTCCAAAAAGACCACGGATGGAACTGCAAGGGGAGTTTCGGAAAATTAAACCACCTCATTTCGATGGGGAATCAGAAGAAGCTGCAGAGGCGTGGTTAATTAATATGAATAAGTATTTTCAAGTGTATGAATATGATCATCATCTTAAGGCAAGGCTGGCTATATTCTAGCTGCAGGCCAAAGCCACGCTATGGTGGGAGGAGGTCAAGATGGTGCGGGGAGTGAGTGAACAAGATGTGACATGGGAAATGTTTCAGAGATATTTCAAGGAGAAGTATCTGACAGAACGCTTTTATGATGAAAAAGCGCGAGAATTTCATGATCTGCGGCTTGGACAGCAGACCATTGACGAGTTCGTAACTAAATTCACATCCCTGCTTCGTTACGTGCCCTATATTCGTGAGGAGAAGGCTAAGGTACAAATATTTGTTAGTAGCTTACCTCTGACAATGCGAGAAAGGATAGAGTTCGATAATCCGAGGACGATGGATGAAGCAATTCGGAAGGAAAGACTGTGTTATCAGCAAAACAAATCAAAAGGAGAAAATTCTGGGAAGCGTTGGACAGATAAGCGGGGCAGTAAAATGCCTACGGGAAGTAAGGGAGCACGCAGTAGTTTTCAAAAAGGATTCTCGAAAGGATCCAATACTAAAAATCCAACTAAAAATCAGAACAGATTCAAGCCTCCTGCAGAACCCAAGTATAGTGAACAGCAAGTTAGATTGGACAATGAAGGCTCAGCTCGGCCACCTGTTCAGTGTTGGGGTTGTGGCGGACCCCATTATATTAGAAATTGCCCTCATCGGAAGGACAGCAATCAGTTGTCCCAGATCTATGAAGCTTCGACAGTAGGAGATGTGGCTCGATCCATACCCAGAATCAATGCAGCATTGGAAGATCGACAAGGTGATTACCAGCCAACAATGATAGAGTTTGAAGGTAAGATCTTTGATCGACCTGTTTCTATTTTAGTAGATCCCGGAGCTACTTTAAGCTATATAAGTCCCAAAGTTGTGGAAAGTTGTGGTTTGCAAACTACCAAATTTAAAAGTCCTTGGCTAGTACAGCTGGCCACTGGAGCCAAAAGACGAGTACTAACTAAAGTCAGCAACTGTCCATTAAGGTTAGCTGGTCAAACAATAACAACTGAATTAAACGTACTCCCTCTTGGTTCCTATGATGTGCTAATAGGAATGGATTGGTTGGAACGGCGATGGTCTGTAATTAATTGTAAAACGAAAACAGTTTCTTACCGAGATGAAATGGGTGTGGGAAAAGAGATTCAAGGCATCCAGAAACCAGTACAGATTCGGCCGATCACGGCCTCACAACTGGTCAAATGCATCCGAAAGAAATGCCAGATTTATGCAGTACAAGTGGGGTATGCAGATTCTGTGGATAAGGCTGCAACTGTTGAAAATATACCGGTAGTGCAAGATTTTGCAGATGTATTTCCTAAAGAAATTCCGGGGCTGCCACCTAAAAGGGATTTAGACTTCACCATTGAGCTGGTACCCGGAGCAGCCCCAGTGTCCCGGGCACCCTATCGGATGAGTGTGCCAGAGTTAACTGAGTTAAAAATGCAACTGCAAGAGCTGTAGGATAAGAAGTATATCCGTCCTAGTGTATCTCCTTGGGGAGCACCTGTGTTATTTGTAAGGAAAAAGGATGGAACTCTGCGTATGTGTATAGATTATAGACAGCTGAACAAGCTGACTGTGAAAAACAAATACCCCTTACCCCACATTGATGAGCTGTTTGATCAGGTGAAGGGAGCGACAATCTTCTCCAAGATTGATTTAAGGTCTGGTTACCATCAAATCAGAATCAAAGATGGGGACATAGCCAAGACAGCTTTTCGTACTCGTTACGAACACTACGAGTTTGTGGTACTGCCTTTTGGATTAACTAATGCACCTGCAACATTCATGTGTTTGATGAATAGTGTATTTCATCAATACCTAGACAAATTTGTATTGATCTTCATTGATGATATACTTATATACTCCTGGAATATCAAGGAGCATGAGGAACATTTGAGGATAGTGTTACAGACATTACGGGAGCATCAGTTATATGGAAAATTCAGCAAATGTGATTTTTATAAAGAACAGATCCAGTATTTGGGCCACATTATTACGAAGGAAGGTATAGCTGTGGACCCTGAAAAGATTAAAACTATAATGGAATGGCCTACACCCAAGGATGTAGCAGATATTCGATCTTTCATGGGGCTGGCTGGATATTACTGGCGGTTTGTAGAAGGTTTTTCTAGAGTTGCCTACCCTATTACCTCCTTGCAAAGGAAGGGAAAAGTGTTTAAATGGACAGAAGACTGTCAGCGGAGTTTCGAACAGCTTAAACATTTACTTACCACAGCACCTGTGTTGTGTGTGGCAGATCCCGAAAAGGAGTATGTAGTTTGTACAGATGCCAGTAAGGAGGGCGTGGGTGGAGTGCTAATGCAGGAACGTAAAGTGATTGCCTATGAATCCAGAAAGTTAAAAGAACATGAGCAGAAGTATTCTGCCTATGATCTGGAATTAACCGTTGTGATCCATGCTTTGAAGATGTGGTGCCATTATTTAGTAGGAAGGAAATTTTTGTTAATGACGGATCACCACAGCTTGACTAGTTACTTTAGTCAACCCACTTTAAACGCAAGACAAGCAAGATGGGTGGACTTTTTGGGAAATTTCGATTTTGAAATTAAACACTTAAAGGGAAAGGAGAACAGAGTAGCTGATGCACTGAGTCGAAAAGTGCATTGCATTTATGAGATTGGTATTAGTCAAGGGTGGTCCACTCTTGACAAAGAGATTGAGGAGGCTGCAGCGCAAGATCAGATTTATTTGCAAAAGAAGCATTTGGTGCAGAATTCAGACACCCGTTCAATACAACAAGGTTACACCTTGAATGCAGCCGGAATTTTGTGCTACCAAAAGAAGATTTATATACCCAATCAGGGTGGTATTAAAGAAAAGATTCTGGATGAAACTCATAGAAGTCCTTATGCAGGACATCCTGGTTACCAGAAATTAATCACCTCGCTAAGGAAGGAGTATTACTGGCCAGGCATGAAGAAGGATGTATTAGAATACCTGGCGCGCTGTTTGGAGTGTCAACAGGTGAAGGCTGAACATCAGCACCCTGCAGGATTACTACAGCCAATACCCATACCAGAATGGAAATGGGAGACCATAACCATGGACTTTATCACCGGTTTGCCGAAATCCAAAAAGAACAATGATTCTATAATGGTGGTAGTGGATAAACTCAGCAAGTCAGCTCACTTTATACCGGTTCAATCCACTTATCGTGCAGCTCAAATCGCAAACATTTTTATGCAAAACATATTTAAACTTCATGGGCTGCCGAAAGTAATAATATCTGATCGTGATGTTAAGTTTACCTCAGCTTTTTGGAGGACCTTATTTGAAGGTCTAGGAACTCAATTGAGCTTCAACACCGCATATCATCCACAAACTGACAGACAGACTGAGCGAGTGAATCAAGTAGTGGAGGACATGTTGAGGTCTTATGTGATGCAGCAACCTACGCGATGGGAGGAGTATTTACACCTAGTGGAATTCGCCTATAACAATGGCTATCACTCATCCTTGAAGATGAGCCCATTCGAAGTACTTTACGGCCGGAAATGCCGCACACCCTCCAGTTGGGGTGGACCGGAGGACAAATTCTTGCTGGGTCCTGAGATGTTGGAAGAAATGGAAGTTATGGTGAAAAAAGTTAGAGCTAATCTAAAGATGGCACAGGACAGGCAGAAGAATTTTGCAGATCAGAAGAGAACATTTAGAGAATACCAAGTGGGTGAACATGTGTACATCAGAATTCGAGCTAGGAAAAGTACCCTCCAATGGAATGCTTGTGCCAAATTGGCACCGCGTTTTTGTGGACCATTCCAAATTCTGGCACGGGTAGGGCTGGTAGCTTATCAGCTTTCCCTACCCAGCCATATTCGGGTTCATAATGTCTTCCATGTATCAGTTTTAAAGAAATATGTGTATGACCCCAGGCATATAATAAGTTGGCAGGACATTCAGGTAAGGGAAGACTGTTATATAATGTAAACCTAAAATAGAATACTAGTAAGCAGCTGACTTGATTGTCATGTGTTTCAGGTGGAACCGGAAGGAGAGTTCCTGGTCGAACCAGTGAACATATTAGATCAGAGAAGAGTCGAGCTGCGGAAAAGGGTCATCAACCAGGTTAAAGTGCAGTGGCAGCACTTTGGGCCTGAAGAGGCCACCTGGGAGGATGAACAAATGATAAGGGATACTTATCGCAGTCTGTTTTTGGATGAACAACAACATCGGGACGATGTAGACTTTCAGGAGGGGGAGATGTAACATTCCTCGTGAAAAGTTAATGTTAGTAAATAGTAAAAGTAATTATGAACAAAGACTTTATTTGAAAAGTATATATAACTCTGTTATTAATTTTATGTTAATAAAAAACAATTGTGTTAGTACTATTTGAACTGAGCTTATGATTAATCATGGTTAGTAACTGTGGAATCAGTTACAATGGAACCCTAACTACCTTCAGGAGGTAGTTGAGACCCCAGAGGAAAAAGGGGGAATTGCCAAGTCTGGTTGGGATCAGATGGCAGAGAAGAAAGAAAATGTTCATGCTATGTCTGGTTAGGATCAGATGGCATTAAGGAAAGGAATTTTCCTGTGTACGCTATGTCTGGTTAGGATCAGATAGCGTTTACTGGCGAGACCAGTGTAATTGCAGTCGAGAGGACCTGCAAGTGCTTGGGGGTGGAAGATTAAAGAGGAACTCTTCCTACGGACGGGTGGATTGACAAGCATTACAAATAGGTTTGGCAGATAAGCAGGTATGGCTTACTACTTATACATCTGTTAAAATGTTTCCTGTACTGTACTGTACTGAGAAAAGTGAAATAAGCTGACAGTTATCTTCCTATTCTTCTTAAACAGTATTATGAAAACAATTATTGCATGCTGTGTGAATTATAGAAAACATATTCGAGTGTAGAACCGGAACTGAATATACAATCTGAAGGAAGAACACTAATGTCTGTATGAAAGACAACAACAGAACCTAAGTTTGCATGGTTCTTAAAGAAATAACAGAAAAACACGATAAAGGGTTTATAATAACCTCGGTAGCAGCATAAATGACCTATCAAGAAATGGTATAGTAAGAACCCTCATTCATATGTAAAAGCAAGAAAATATACAGATATTTAGAAAAGCAAGAAATGTACAGGCGCTCTCTGCTGTAATGAATGGTAGTAAAACCCTGATACACTATGTATATATTCATGAGTGAATCTAGAGAGCCTCGCGGCCCAGCAAAAGTAAAAGAACAAACTGTGCATTACGCTTAATCCACAAGGGAATATCAACAGAGAACAAATATAGCATGATTTCCATAGTAAGGAATTTGAGCAAGTAAGCTACGATCTCGTACAAGTATGGTAAAAGGGAAAACCTTAACCCTCGGCCGACGGAACCATGAAACGAAACCGGAGACTGATACTAAAGACTTGTTAAACGCCTCGGCATTCTGTTACAGTCGCACAGTAGTGTCGCATGGCACAAAAAATACAAACATGTATATATCTAAGGTAAACCAATAAATGTACAACGCATTATAATACCCTGAAAAGAACCAACGACTGTATTATGTATATATAAGCACATAGTCAAGTTTAACCAGCAACTCTGTTTTGGAACAGTTGCCTTGTCCGCATTAAATCGGACGCAAAACCAGAAGAAAACCATTGAAATCGAAACTTAAGAGCACATATGACCTCGGCATTTGAAGAGATGGTCATGCAATCAAATTTAATTAGAAAGAAACATTAAAAATCCTGAAACATTAAGTCTGTATATATATAGTCGTGGCCAAGAAGGCGAATAAACAAAAGAAGAACATTGTATATATAGCTGAAATCTATTGAATCTCTCGTGCTCTTCCTCTCTAAGGCATTTTAATGAAATAACCAGGGAATCAACCCTCATGTTCAATATTAAAGCTTAAACATCATACTGTCTGAGTACAAACCAGAATAGGCTTCAGAAATAAACAACTATACATATCAGAGGGTTACGACCATGCATGAAATGCTTAGCCTGTATCTTTCCCTAACCAAAGACTATCATCTAAAAAAAGGATAGAAGCCCCGAATTGATAAAGGGACCCCAGGCCGCGGTGGTGCTACCCGACATTCCTGTCAAAGTAATATAAACGCTCAGCTGTTACCCTGAACAGATGCAACAAATGAAGTTAAGTTAGGTGGCATTCGAGCCTACCTGTGATCCGGACAGCAGATAGAGCGAAGGGTTCCCTATCCTCGATAAGGAATAATCACCGGTTACCTGCACACCTGAGTCAAGCCAGGAAAACGAGAGCTCAGGTTAAATGATGAAATACCAT
Organism: Pinus tabuliformis; assembly: GCA_031772625.1. Classification (NCBI taxonomy): domain Eukaryota; kingdom Viridiplantae; phylum Streptophyta; class Pinopsida; order Pinales; family Pinaceae; genus Pinus; species Pinus tabuliformis. The sequence goes on along the minus strand of CM062818.1, from coordinate 1,437,041,040 downwards.
AACAAAATAAGGACTGATACAGACGGTAGCAAGACAAGGGAACGACCTCATACCTGTTTATTCCAGTGCAAAAGAGGAATAGAACTGAAGTTTAGAGTTGAACGAAGTTGCATAAGCATTGGACAGGCGAATCGCCATAGCTCTGCGACACACCGTCGCAACGAAATGAGAAACAAAATGAGTTGAACAGAAGCACACAAAAACTATATGTTATACCATGCTTACCGACTGGTGGCAAGATCTCAACCCTCGATCTGCAGAGAGGTTCGTCCACCGTTCGATGGCCGAATAGGGTCGATGGGATCCGGGTGCGAAATTGGTATGCCCGAGGTGACAGGCCCGTAGGTGCTTGGAGCACTGGGCGCACATGGCCTCACACCATCTAGCCCTTAATCTTTCCAAATGGACGATGCTGCCTCGTCACCGAAGTCAAGGCTGGACACAACGTAAAACTTACAGATTTCTCGGGATTTAAACCAGTACACGATAGCAGTTGCCATAAATTCGCTTCTAAGGACTGACAGTCCCATTGGAATGTGCACATAAACCCGTTACATACTTTGAAACATTATATATGCTTTGAAATATATTGATTGTGATTTTCCATAATGAACCTTAGGATTATGATGTATAAAAGGATATATATATATATATCAACTGAATGAAAAACATATGTATAGATATTCGAACAGTCATGACTATTACATTTGTTATGAGACTGTATTCATAAGGTTAATAAAGTAGAATGCATGTATGAGTTAATATATGGGGTTAATCGCCATAAAAAAAAAAAAATTACTCCATATGTGTGCGTGACAATTTGGTATCAGAGCCAAAGGTTTACAACTCTGTGACCTTTGGGAAAATTTCAAAATTACAGTAACATAAATATAAACAGTATCATGATGAAAGTTCAGAATACGCTAAAAGTAAATTATATTTGTTTAATGAGTGATTCTTAAGCAGGTAGTAGCAGGATGAGGAGAGCAATTAGCGCCCCTCATGGAAATTTGGATCAACCCGAAAATGTGGGACAACCTCAGGGACATCCTGAGTTTTGGGTGCAACTGGGAGCAGAAGGCCACAATACTGATTCGACGCTAATGAGGACAATTCAGGAACTGAAAGATTAAATGGCCCGGTTGCGTGCAGATAACGCAAGATTAAATGTGGAACAGGAGAGGATCCTGAAAAGTTTATCCGATAAGCAACATCAACAGCAGTCACATCCGAGGCCTGAACAGCCACGAGTATCAGATGAACATAGTTTTCACACTGAGCCAGAGGACGCGGAAGACAGAGTAGAGACGCGGGGAGAGAAGTCTGTCAATGCTTCTGATTACCAGACTCCAAAAAGACCACGGATGGAACTGCAAGGGGAGTTTCGGAAAATTAAACCACCTCATTTCGATGGGGAATCAAAAGAAGCTGCAGAGGCGTGGTTAATTAATATGAATAAGTATTTTCAAGTGTATGAATATGATCATCATCTTAAGGCAAGGCTGGCTATATTCCAGCTGCAGGCCAAAGCCACGCTATGGTGGGAGGAGGTCAAGATGGTGCGGGGAGTGAGTGAACAAGATGTGACATGGGAAATGTTTCAGAGATATTTCAAGGAGAAGTATCTGACAGAACGCTTTTATGATGAAAAAGCGCGAGAATTTCATGATCTGCGGCTTGGACAGCAGACCATTGACGAGTTCGTAACTAAATTCACATCCCTGCTTCGTTACGTGCCCTATATTCGTGAGGAGAAGGCTAAGGTACAAATATTTGTTAGTAGCTTACCTCTGACAATGCGAGAAAGGATAGAGTTCGATAATCCGAGGACGATGGATGAAGCAATTCGGAAGGCAAGACTGTGTTATCAGCAAAACAAATCAAAAGGAGAAAATTCTGGGAAGCGTTGGACAGATAAGCGGGGCAGTAAAATGCCTATGGGAAGTAAGGGAGCACGCAACAGTTTTCAAAAAGGATTCTCGAAAGGAGCCAATACTAAAAATCCAACTAAAAATCAGAACAGATTCAAGCCTCCTGCAGAACCCAAGTATAGTGAACAACAAGTTAGATTGGACAATGAAGGCTCAGCTCGGCCACCTGTTCAGTGTTGGGGTTGTGGCGGACCCCATTATATTAGAAATTGCCCTCATCGGAAGGACAACGATCAGTTGTCCCAGATCTATGAAGCTTCGACAGTAGGAGATGTGGCTCGATCCATACCCAGAATCAATGCAGCATTGGAGGATCGACAAGCTGATTACCAGCCAACAATGATAGAGTTTGAAGGTAAGATCTTTGATCGACCTGTTTCTATTTTAGTAGATCGCGGAGCTACTTTAAGCTATATAAGTCCCAAAGTTGTGGAAAGCTGTGGTTTGCAAACTACCAAATTTAAACGTACTCAATAACAACTGAATTAAACGTACTCCCTCTTGGTTCCTATGATGTGCTGATAGGAATGGATTGGTTGGAACGGCGATGGTCTGTAATTAATTGTAAAATGAAAACAGTTTCTTACCGAGATGAACTGGGTGTGGGAAAAGAGATTCAAGGCATCCAGAAACCAGTACAGATTCGGCCGATCACGGCCTCACAGCTGGTCAAATGCATCCGAAAGAAATGCCAGATTTATGCAGTACAAGTGGGGTATGCAGATTCTGTGGATAAGGCTGCAACTGTTGAAAATATACTGGTAGTGCAAGATTTTGCAGATGTATTTCCTGAAGAAATTCCGGGGCTGCCGCCTAAAAGGGATTTAGACTTCACCATTGAGCTGGTACCCGGAGCAGCCCCAGTGTCCCGGGCACCCTATCGGATGAGTGTGCCAGAGTTAACTGAGTTAAAAATGCAACTGCAAGAGCTGTTGGATAAGAAGTATATCCGTCCTAGTGTATCTCCTTGGGGAGCACCTGTGTTATTTGTAAGGAAAAAGGATGGAACTCTGCGTATGTGTATAGATTATAGACAGCTGAACAAGCTGACTGTGAAAAACAAATACCCCTTACCCCGCATTGATGAGCTGTTTGATCAGGTGAAGGGAGCGACAATCTTCTCCAAGATTGATTTAAGGTCTGGTTACCATCAAATCAGAATCAAAGATGAGGACATAGCCAAGACAGCTTTTCGTACTCGTTACGGACACTACGAGTTTGTGGTACTGCCTTTTGGATTAACTAATGCACCTGCAACATTCATGTGTTTGATGAATAGTGTATTTCATCAATACCTAGACAAATTTGTATTGATCTTCATTGATGATATACTTATATACTCCCGGAATATCAAGGAGCATGAGGAACATTTGAGGATAGTGTTACAGACATTACGGGAGCATCAGTTATATGGAAAATTCAGCAAATGTGATTTTTATAAAGAACAGATCCAGTATTTGGGCCACATTATTACGAAGGAAGGTATAGTTGTGGACCCTGAAAAGATTAAAACTATAATGGAATGGCCTACACCCAAGGATGTAGCAGATATTCGATCTTTCATGGGGCTGGCTGGATATTACTGGCGGTTTGTAGAAGGTTTTTCTAGAGTTGCCTACCCTATTACCTCCTTGCAAAGGAAGGGAAAAGTGTTTAAATGGACAGCAGACTGTCAGCGGAGTTTCGAACAACTTAAACATTTACTTACCACAGCACCTGTGTTGTGTGTGGCAGATCCCGAAAAGGAGTATGTAGTTTGTACAGATGCCAGTAAGGAGGGCGTGGGTGGAGTGCTAATGCAGGAAGGTAAAGTGATTGCCTATGAATCCAGAAAGTTAAAAGAACATGAGCAGAAGTATTCTGCCTATGATCTGGAATTAACCGCTGTGATCCATGCTTTGAAGATGTGGTGCCATTATTTAGTAGGAAGGAAATTTTTGTTAATGACGGATCACCACAGCTTGACTAGTTACTTTAGTCAACCCACTTTAAACGCAAGACAAGCAAGATGGGTGGACTTTTTGGGAAATTTCGATTTCGAAATTAAACACTTAAAGGGAAAGGAGAACAGAGTAGCTGATGCACTGAGTCGAAAAGTGCATTGCATTTATGAGATTGGTATTAGTCAAGGGTGGTCCACTCTTGACAAAGAGATTGAGGAGGCTGCAGCGCAAGATCAGATTTATTTGCAAAAGAAGCATTTGGTGCAGAATTCAGACACCCGTTCAATACAACAAGGTTACACCTTGAATGCAGCGGAATTTTGTGCTACCAAAAGAAGATTTATATACCCAATCAGGGTGGTATTAAAGAAAAGATTCTGGATGAAACTCATAGAAGTCCTTATGCAGGACATCCTGGTTACCAGAAATTAATCACCTCGCTAAGGAAGGAGTATTACTGGCCAGGCATGAAGAAGGATGTATTAGAATACCTGGCGCGCTGTTTGGAGTGTCAACAGGTGAAGGCTGAACATCAGCACCCTGCAGGATTACTACAGCCAATACCCATACCAGAATGGAAATGGGAGACCATAACCATGGACTTTATTACCGGTTTGCCGAAATCCAAAAAGAACAATGATTCTATAATGGTGGTAGTGGATAAACTCAGCAAGTCAGCTCACTTTATACCGGTTCAATCCACTTATCGTGCAGCTCAAATCGCAAACATTTTTATGCAAAACATATTTAAACTTCATGGGCTGCCGAAAGTAATAATATCTGATCGTGATGTTAAGTTTACCTCAGCTTTTTGGAGGACCTTATTTGAAGGTCTAGGAACTCAATTGAGCTTCAGCACCGCATATCATCCGCAAACTGACGGACAGACTGAGCGAGTGAATCAAGTAGTGGAGGACATGCTGAGGTCTTATGTGATGCAGCAACCTACGCGATGGGAGGAGTATTTACACCTAGTGGAATTCGCCTATAACAATGGCTATCACTCATCCTTGAAGATGAGCCCATTCGAAGTACTTTACGGCCGGAAATGCCGCACACCCTCCAGTTGGGGTGGACCGGAGGACAAATTCTTGCTGGGTCCTGAGATGTTGGAAGAAATGGAAGTTATGGTGAAAAAAGTTAGAGCTAATCTAAAGATGGCACAAGACAGGCAGAAGAATTTTGCAGATCGGAAGAGAACATTTAGAGAATACCAAGTGGGTGAACATGTGTACATCAGAATTCGAGCTAGGAATAGTACCCACCAATGGAATGCTTGTGCCAAATTGGCACCGCGTTTTTGTGGACCATTCCAAATTCTGGCACGGGTAGGGCTGGTAGCTTATCATCTCGCCCTACCCAACCATATTCGGGTTCATAATGTCTTCCATGTATCAGTTTTAAAGAAATATGTGTATGACCCTAGGCATATAATAAGTTGGCAGGACATTCAGGTAAGGGAAGACTGTTATATAATGTAAACCTAAAATAGAATACTAGTAAGCAGCTGACTTGATTGTCATGTGTTTCAGGTGGAACCAAAAGGAGAGTTCCTGGTCGAACCAGTGAACATATTAGATCGGAGAAGAGTCGAGCTGCGGAAAAAGGTCATCAACCAGGTTAAAGTGCAGTGGCAGCACTTTGGGCCTGAAGAGGCCACCTGGGAGGATGAACAAATGATGAGGGATACTTATCCCAGACTGTTTTTGGATGAACAGCAACATCGGGACGATGTAGACTTTCAGGAGGGGGAGATGTAACATCCCTCGTGAAAAGTTAATGTTAGTAAATAGTAAAAGTAATTATGAACAAAGACTTTATTTGAAAAAGTATATATAACTCTGTTATTAATTTTATGTTAATAAAAAACAATTGTGTTAGTACTATTTGAACTGAGCTTATGATTAATCATGGTTAGTAACTGTGGAATCAGTTACAATGGAACCCTAACTACCTTCAGGAGGTAGTTGAGACCCCAGAGGAAAAAGGGGGAATTGCCAAGTCTGGTTGGGATCAGATGGCAGAGAAGAAAGAAAATGTTCATGCTATGTCTGGTTAGGATCAGATGGCATTAAGGAAAGGAATTTTCCTGTGTACGCTATGTCTGGTTAGGATCAGATAGCGTTTACTGGCGAGACCAGTGTAATTGCAGTCGAGAGGACCTGCAAGTGCTTGGGGTGGAAGATTAAAGAGGAACTCTTCCTACGGACGGGTGGATTGACAAGCATTACAAATAGGTTTGGCAGATAAGCAGGTATGGCTTACTACTTATACATCTGTTAAAATGTTTCCTGTACTGTACTGTACTGAGAAAAGTGAAATAAGCTGACAGTTATCTGCCTATTCTTCTTAAACAGTATTATGAAAACAATTATTGCATGCTGTGTGAATTATAGAAAACATATTCGAGTGTAGAACCGGAACTGAATATACAATCTGAAGGAAGAACACTAATGTCTGTATGAAAGACAACAACAGAACCTAAGTTTGCATGGTTCTTAAAGAAATAACAGAAAAACACGATAAAGGGTTTATAATAACCTCGGTAGCAGCATAAATGACCTATCAAGAAATGGTATAGTAAGAACCCTCATTCATATGTAAAAGCAAGAAAATATACAGACATTTAGAAAAGCAAGAAATGTACAGGCGCTCTCTGCTGTAATGAATGGTAGTAAAACCCTGATACACTATGTATATATTCATGAGTGAATCTAGAGAGCCTCGCGGCCCAGCAAAAGTAAAAGAACAAACTGTGCATTACGCTTAATCCACAAGGGAATATCAACAGAGAACAAATACGATATGATTTCCATACCAATGAAACTGAGCAAGTAAACTACGACCTCGTACAAGTATGGAAAAGGGGAAAAACCTTAACCTCGGCCGGCGAAAACATGAAACGAAACCGGAGACCGTTAATAAAGACTGGTTAAACACTTCGGCATGCTGTTACAGTCGCACAGTGGTGTCGCATGGCACAAAAATACAAACATGTATATATCTAAGGTAAACCCATAAAAGTACAACGCATTCTAATACCCTGAAAAGAACCAACAACTGCATTATATAAGTATAAGCACATAGTCGAGTTAGCCCGCAACTCTGTTTAGGAACAGTTGCCTTGTCCGCCTTAAACCGGACGCAAAACCAAAAGAAAACCTTTGAAATCTAAACTTAAAAGCGTATATGACCTCGACATTTGAAGAGATGGTCATGCAGTCAATTTAATTAGAAAGAAACATTAAAAATCCTGAACATTAAGTCTGTATATATATAGCCGTGGCCAAGAAGGCGAATAAACAAAAGAAGAACATTGTATATATAGCTGAAATCTATTGAATCTCTCGTGCTCTTCCTCTCTAAGGCATTTTAATGAAATAACCAGGGAATCAACCCTCATGTTCAGTATTAAAGCTTAAACATCATACTGTCTGAGTACAAACCAGAATAGGCTTCAGAAATAAACAACTATACATATCAGAGGGTTACGGCCATGCATGAAATGCTTAGCCTGTATCTTTCCCTAACCAAAGACTATCATCTAAAACAAGGATAGAAGCCCCGAATTGATAAAGGGACCCCAGGCCGCGGTGGTGCTACCCGGCATTCCTGTCAAAGTAATATAAACGCTCAGCTGTTACCCTGAACAGATGCAACAAATGAAGTTAAGTTAGGTGGCATTCGAGCCTACCTGTGATCCGGACAGCAGATAGAGCGAAGGGTTCCCTATCCTCGATAAGGAATAATCACCGGTTACCTGCACACCTGAGTCAAGCCAGGAAATCGAGAGCTCAGGTTAAATGATGAAATACCATAACAAAATAAGGACTGATACAGACGGTAGCAAGACAAGGGAACGACCTCATACCTGTTTATTCCAGTGCGAAAGAGGAACAGAACTGAAGTTTAGAGCTGAACGAAGTTGCATAAGCATTGGACAGGCGAATCGCCATAGCTCTGCGACACACCGTCGCAACGAAATGAGAAACAAAATGAGTTGAACAGAAGCACACAAAAACTATATGTTATACCATGCTTACCGACTGGTGGCAAGATCTCAACCCTCGATCTGCAGAGAGGTTCGTCCACCGTTCGATGGCCGGTTAGGGTCGATGGGATCCGGGCGCGAAATTGGTATGCCCGAGGTGACAGGCCCGTAGGTGCTTGGAGCACCGGGCGCACATGGCCTCACACCATCTAGCCCTTGATCTTTCCAAATGGACGATGCTGCCTCGTCACCGAAGTCAAGGCCGGACACAACGTAAAACTTACAGATGTCTCGGGATTTAAACCAGTACACGATAGCAGCTGCCATAAATTCGCTTCTAAGGACTGACAGTCCCATTGGAATGTGCACATAAACCCGTTACATACTTTGAAACATTATATATGCTTTGAAATATATTGATTGTGATTTTCCACGATGAACCTTAGGATTATGATGTATAAAAGGAATATATATCAACTGAATGAAAAACATATGTATAGATATTCGAACAGTCATGACTACTACATTTGTTATGAGACTGTATTCATAAGGTTAATAAAGTAGAATGCATGTATGTGTTAATATATGGGGTTAATCGCCATAAAAAAAAATTTTGCTCCATATGTGTGCGTGACAATTTGGTATCAGAGCCAAAGGTTTACAACTCTGTGACCTTTGGGAAAATTTCAAAATTACAGTAACATAATATAAACAGTATCATGATGAAAGTTCAGATTACGCTAAAAGTAAATTATATCTGTTTAATGAGTGATTCTTAAGCAGGTAGTAGCAGGATGAGGAGAGCAATTAGCGCCCCTCATGGAAATTTGGATCAACCCGAAAATGTGGGACAACCTCAGGGACATCCTGAGTTTTGGGTGCAACTGGGAGCAGAAGGCCGCAATACTGATTCGACGCTAATGAGGACAGTTCAGGAACTGAAAGATGAAATGGCCCGGTTGCGTGCAGATAACGCAAGATTAAATGTGGAACAGGAGAGGATCCTGAAAAGTTTATCCGATAAGCAACATCAACAGCAGTCACATCCGAGGCCTGAACAGCCACGAGTATCAGATGAACACAGTTTTCACACTGAACCAGAGGAAGCGGAAGACAGAGTAGAGACGCGGGGAGAGAAGTCTGTCAATGCTTCTGATTACCAGACTCCAAAAAGACCACGGATGGAACTGCAAGGGGAATTTCGGAAAATTAAACCACCTCATTTCGATGGGGAATCAGAAGAAGCTGCAGAGGCGTGGTTAATTAATATGAATAAGTATTTTCAAGTGTATGAATATGATCATCATCTTAAGGCAAGGCTGGCTATATTCCAGCTGCAGGCCAAAGCCACGCTATGGTGGGAGGAGGTCAAGATGGTGCGGGGAGTGAGTGAACAAGATGTGACATGGGAAATGTTTCAAAGATATTTCAAGGAGAAGTATCTGACAGAACGCTTTTATGATGAAAAAGCGCGAGAATTTCATGATCTGCGGCTTGGACAGCAGACCATTGACGAGTTCGTAACTAAATTCACATCCCTGCTTCGTTACGTGCCCTATATTCGTGAGGAGAAGGCTAAGGTACAAAGATTTGTTAGTAGCTTACCTCTGACAATGCGAGAAAGGATAGAGTTCGATAATCCGAGGACGATGGATGAAGCAATTCGGAAGGCAAGACTGTGTTATCAGCAAAACAAATCAAAAGGAGAAAATTCTGGGAAGCGTTGGACAGATAAGCGGGGCAGTAAAATGCCTATGGGAAGTAAGGGAGCACGCAGCAGTTTTCAAAAAGGATTCTCGAAAGGAGCCAATACTAAAAATCCAACTAAAAATCAGAACAGATTCAAGCCTCCTGCAGAATCCAAGTATAGTGAACAGCAAGTTAGATTGGACAATGAAGGCTCAGCTCGGCCACCTGTTCAGTGTTGGGGTTGTGGCGGACCCCATTATATTAGAAATTGCCCTCATCGGAAGGACAGCGATCAGTTGTCCCAGATCTATGAAGCTTCGACAGTAGGAGATGTGGCTCGATCCATACCCAGAATCAATGCAGCATTGGAGGATCGACAAGCTGATTACCAGCCAACAATGATAGAGTTTGAAGGTAAGATCTTTGATCGACCTGTTTCTATTTTAGTAGATCCCGGAGCTACTTTAAGCTATATAAGTCCCAAAGTTGTGGAAAGCTGTGGTTTGCAAACTACCAAATTTAAAAGTCCTTGGCTAGTACAGCTGGCCACTGGAGCCAAAAGACGAGTACTAACTAAAGTCAGCAACTGTCCATTAAGGTTAGCTGGTCAAACAATAACAACTGAATTAAACGTACTCCCTCTTGGTTCCTATGATGTGCTGATAGGAATGGATTGGTTGGAACGGCGATGGTCTGTAATTAATTGTAAAACGAAAACAGTTTCTTACCGAGATGAACTGGGTGTGGGAAAAGAGATTCAAGGCATCCAGAAACCAGTACAGATTCGGCCGATCACGGCCTCACAGCTGGTTAAGTGCATCCGAAAGAAATGCCAGATTTATGCAGTACAAGTGGGGTATGCAGATTCTGTGGATAAGGCTGCAACTGTTGAAAATATACCGGTAGTGCAAGATTTTGCAGATGTATTTCCTGAAGAAATTCCGGGGCTGCCGCCTAAAAGGGATTTAGACTTCACCATTGAGCTGGTACCCGGAGCAGCCCCAGTGTCCCGGGCACCCTATCGGATGAGTGTGCCAGAGTTAACTGAGTTAAAAATGCAACTGCAAGAGCTGTTGGATAAGAAGTATATCCGTCCTAGTGTATCTCCTTGGGGAGCACCTGTGTTATTTGTAAGGAAAAAGGATGGAACTCTGCGTATGTGTATAGATTATAGACAGCTGAACAAGCTGACTGTGAAAAACAAATACCCCTTACCCCGCATTGATGAGCTGTTTGATCAGGTGAAGGGAGCGACAATCTTCTCTAAGATTGATTTAAGGTCTGGTTACCATCAAATCAGAATCAAAGATGAGGACATAGCCAAGACAGCTTTTCGTACTCGTTACGGACACTACGAGTTTGTGGTACTGCCTTTTGGATTAACTAATGCACCTGCAACATTCATGTGTTTGATGAATAGTGTATTTCATCAATACCTAGACAAATTTGTATTGATCTTCATTGATGATATACTTATATACTCCCGGAATATCAAGGAGCATGAGGAACATTTGAGGATAGTGTTACAGACATTACGGGAGCATCAGTTATATGGAAAATTCAGCAAATGTGATTTTTATAAAGAACAGATCCAGTATTTGGGCCACATTATTACGAAGGAAGGTATAGTTGTGGACCCTGAAAAGATTAAAACTATAATGGAATGGCCTACACCCAAGGATGTAGCAGATATTCGATCTTTCATGGGGCTGGCTGGATATTACCGGCGGTTTGTAGAAGGTTTTTCTAGAGTTGCCTACCCTATTACCTCCTTGCAAAAGAAGGGAAAAGTGTTTAAATGGACAGCAGACTGTCAGCGGAGTTTCGAACAGCTTAAACATTTACTTACCACAGCACCTGTGTTGTGTGTGGCAGATCCCGAAAAGGAGTATGTAGTTTGTACAGATGCCAGTAAGGAGGGCGTGGGTGGAGTGCTAATGCAGGAAGGTAAAGTGATTGCCTATGAATCCAGAAAGTTAAAAGAACATGAGCAGAAGTATTCTGCCTATGATCTGGAATTAACCGCTGTGATCCATGCTTTGAAGATGTGGCGCCATTATTTAGTAGGAAGGAAATTTTTGTTAATGACGGATCACCACAGCTTGACTAGTTACTTTAGTCAACCCACTTTAAACGCAAGACAAGCAAGATGGGTGGACTTTTTGGGAAATTTCGATTTCGAAATTAAACACTTAAAGGGAAAGGAGAACAGAGTAGCTGATGCACTGAGTCGAAAAGTGCATTGCATTTATGAGATTGGTATTAGTCAAGGGTGGTCCACTCTTGACAAAGAGATTGAGGAGGCTGCAGCGCAAGATCAGATTTATTTGCAAAAGAAGCATTTGGTGCAGAATTCAGACACCCGTTCAATACAACAAGGTTACACCTTGAATGCAGCCGGAATTTTGTGCTACCAAAAGAAGATTTATATACCCAATCAGGGTGGTATTAAAGAAAAGATTCTGGATGAAACTCATAGAAGTCCTTATGCAGGACATCCTGGTTACCAGAAATTAATCACCTCGCTAAGGAAGGAGTATTACTGGCCAGGCATGAAGAAGGATGTATTAGAATACCTGGCGCGCTGTTTGGAGTGTCAACAGGTGAAGGCTGAACATCAGCACCCTGCAGGATTACTACAGCCAATACCCATACCAGAATGGAAATGGGAGACCATAACCATGGACTTTATTACCGGTTTGCCGAAATCCAAAAAGAACAATGATTCTATAATGGTGGTAGTGGATAAACTCAGCAAGTCAGCTCACTTTATACCGGTTCAATCCACTTATCGTGCAGCTCAAATCGCAAACATTTTTATGCAAAACATATTTAAACTTCATGGGCTGCCGAAAGTAATAATATCTGATCGTGATGTTAAGTTTACCTCAGCTTTTTGGAGGACCTTATTTGAAGGTCTAGGAACTCAATTGAGCTTCAGCACCGCATATCATCCGCAAACTGACGGACAGACTGAGCGAGTGAATCAAGTAGTGGAGGACATGCTGAGGTCTTATGTGATGCAGCAACCTACGCGATGGGAGGAGTATTTACACCTAGTGGAATTCGCCTATAACAATGGCTATCACTCATCCTTGAAGATGAGCCCATTCGAAGTACTTTACGGCCGGAAATGCCGCACACCCTCCAGTTGGGGTGGACCGGAGGACAAATTCTTGCTGGGTCCTGAGATGTTGGAAGAAATGGAAGTTATGGTGAAAAAAGTTAGAGCTAATCTAAAGATGGCACAGGACAGGCAGAAGAATTTTGCAGATCGGAAGAGAACATTTAAAGAGTACCAAGTGGGTGAACATGTGTACATCAGAATTCGAGCTAGGAAAAGTACCCTCCAATGGAATGCTTGTGCCAAATTGGCACCGCGTTTTTGTGGACCATTCCAAATTCTGGCACGAGTAGGGCCGGTAGCTTATCAGCTCGCCCTACCCAGCCATATTCGGGTTCATAATGTCTTCCATGTATCAGTTTTAAAGAGATATGTGTATGACCCTAGGCATATAATAAGTTGGCAGGACATTCAGGTAAGGGAAGACTGTTATATAATGTAAACCTAAAATAGAATACTAGTAAGCAGCTGACTTGATTGTCATGTGTTTCAGGTGGAACCGGAAGGAGAGTTCCTGGTCGAACCAGTGAACATATTAGATCGGAGAAGAGTCGAGCTGCGGAAAAGGGTCATCAGCCAGGTTAAAGTGCAGTGGCAGCACTTTGGGCCTGAAGAGGCCACCTGGGAGGATGAACAAATGATAAGGGATACTTATCCCAGTCTGTTTTTGGATGAACAGCAACATCGGGACGATGTAGACTTTCAGGAGGGGGAGATGTAACATTCCCCGTGAAAAGTTAATGTTAGTAAATAGTAAAAGTAATTATGAACAAAGACTTTATTTGAAAAGTATATATAACTCTGTTATTAATTTTATGTTAATCAAAAACAATTGTGTTAGTACTATTTGAACTGAGCTTATGATTAATCATGGTTAGTAACTGTGGAATCAGTTACAATGGAACCCTAACTACCTTCAGGAGGTAGTTGAGACCCCAGAGGAAAAAGGGGGAATTGCCAAGTCTGGTTGGGATCAGATGGCAGAGAAGAAAGAAAATGTTCATGCTATGTCTGGTTAGGATCAGATGGCATTAAGGAAAGGAATTTTCCTGTGTACGCTATGTCTGGTTAGGATCAGATGGCATTAAGGAAAGGAATTTTCCTGTGTACGCTATGTCTGGTTAGGATCAGATAGCGTTTACTGGTGAGACCAGTGTAATTGCAGTCGAGAGGACCTGCAAGTGCTTGGGGGTGGAAGATTAAAGAGGAACTCTTCCTACGGACGGGTGGATTGACAAGCATTACAAATAGGTTTGGCAGATAAGCAGGTATGGCTTACTACTTATACATCTGTTAAAATGTTTCCTGTACTGTACTGTACTGAGAAAAGTGAAATAAGCTGACAGTTATCTGCCTATTCTTCTTAAACAGTATTATGAAAACAATTATTGCATGCTGTGTGAATTATAGAAAACATATTCGAGTGTAGAACCGGAACTGAATATACAATCTGAAGGAAGAACACTAATGTCTGTATGAAAGACAACAACAGAACCTAAGTTTGCATGGTTCTTAAAGAAATAACAGAAAAACACGATAAAGGGTTTATAATAACCTCGGTAGCAGCATAAATGACCTATCAAGAAATGGTATAGTAAGAACCCTCATTCATATGTAAAAGCAAGGAAATATACAGACATTTAGAAAAGCAAGAAATGTACAGGCGCTCTCTGCTGTAATGAATGGTAGTAAAAACCTGATACACTATGTATATATTCATGAGTGAATCTAGAGAGCCTCGCAGCCCAGCAAAAGTAAAAGAAAAAACTGTGCATTACGCTTAATCCACAAGGGAATAACAACAGAGAACAAATACGATATGATTTCCATACCAATGAAACTGAGCAAGTAAACTACGACCTCGTACAAGTATGGAAAAGGGGAAAAACCTTAACCTCGGCCGGCGAAAACATGAAACGAAACCGGAGACCATTAATAAAGACTGGTTAAACACTTCGGCATGCTGTTACAGTCACACAGTGGTGTCGCATGGCACAAAAATACAAACATGTATATATCTAAGGTAAACCCATAAAAGTACAACACATTCTAATACCCTGAAAAGAACCAACGACTGCATTATATAAGTATAAGCACATAGTCGAGTTAGCCCGCAACTCTGTTTAGGAACAGTTGCCTTGTCCGCCTTAAACCGGACGCAAAACCAAAAGAAAACCTTTGAAATCTAAACTTAAAAGCGTATATGACCTCGACATTTGAAGAGATGGTCATACAGTCAATTTAATTAGAAAGAAACATTAAAAATCCTGAACATTAAGTCTGTATATATATAGCCGTGGCCAAGAAGGCGAATAAACAAAAGAAAAACATTGTATATATAGCTGAAATCTATTGAATCTCTCGTGCTCTTCCTCTCTAAGGCATTTTAATGAAATAACCAGGGAATCAACCCTCATGTTCAGTATTAAAGCTTAAACATCATACTGTCTGAGTACAAACCAGAATAGGCTTCAGAAATAAACAACTATACATATCAGAGGGTTACGGCCATGCATGAAATGCTTAGCCTGTATCTTTCCCTAACCAAAGACTATCATCTAAAACAAGGATAGAAGCCCCGAATTGATAAAGGGACCCCAGGTCGCGGTGGTGCTACCCGGCATTCTTGTCAAAGTAATATAAACGCTCAATTGTTACCCTGAACAGATGCAACAAATGAAGTTAAGTTAGGTGGCATTCAAGCCTACCTGTGATCCGGACAGCAGATAGAGCGAAGGGTTCCCTATCCTCGATAAGGAATAATCACCGGTTACCTGCACACCTGAGTCAAGCCAGGAAAACGAGAGCTCAGGTTAAATGATGAAATACCATAACAAAATAAGGACTGATACAGACGGTATCAAGACAAGGGAATGACCTCATACCTGTTTATTCCAGTGCGAAAGAGGAACAGAACTGAAGTTTAGAGTTGAACGAAGTTGCATAAGCATTGGACAGGCGAATCGCCATAGCTTTGCGACACATCGTCGCAATGAAATGAGAAACAAAATGAGTTGAATAGAAGCACACAAAAACTATATGTTATACCATGCTTACCGGCTGGTGGCAAGATCTCAACCCTCGATCTGCAGAGAGGTTCGTCCACCGTTCGATGGCCGGATAGGGTCGATGGGATCCGGGCGCGAAATTGGTATGCCCGAGGTGACAGGCTCGTAGGTGCTTGGAGCACTGGGCGCACATGGCCTCACACCATCTAGCCCTTGATCTTTCCAAATGGACGATGCTGCCTCGTCACCGAAGTCAAGGCCGGATACAACGTAAAACTTACAGATGTCTCGGGATTTAAACCAGTACACGATAGCAGCTGCCATAAATTCGCTTCTAAGGACTGACAGTCCCATTGGAATGTGCACATAAACCCGTTACATACTTTGAAACATTATATATGCTTTGAAATATATTGATTGTGATTTTGCACGATGAACCTTAGGATTATGATGTATAAAAGGAATATATATATATCAACTGAATGAAAAATATATGTATAGATATTCGAACAGTCATGACTATTACATTTGTTATGAGACTGTATTCATAAGGTTAATAAAGTAGAATGCATGTATGTGTAATATATGGGGTTAATCGCCATAATTTTTTTTTTTTTGCTCCATATGTGTGCGTGACAATTTGGTATCAGAGCCAAAGGTTTACAACTCTGTGACCTTTGGGAAAATTTCAAAATTACAGTAACATAAATATAAACAGTATCATGATGAAAGTTCAGATTACGCTAAAAGTAAATTATATCTGTTTAATGAGTGATTCTTAAGCAGGTAGTAGCAGGATGAGGAGAGCAATTAGCGCCCCTCATGGAAATTTGGATCAACCCGAAAATGTGGGACAACCTCAGGGACATCCTGAGTTTTGGGTGCAACTGGGAGCAGAAGGCCGCAATACTAATTTGACGCTAATGAGGACAATTCAGGAACTGAAAGATGAAATGGCCCGGTTGCGTGCAGATAACGCAAGATTAAATGTGGAACAGGAGAGGATCCTGAAAAGTTTATCCGATAAGCAACATCAACAGCAGTCACATCCGAGGCCTGAACAGCCACGAGTATCAGATGAACACAGTTTTCACACTGAGCCAGAGGACGCGGAAGACAGAGTAGAGACGCGGGGAGAGAAGTCTGTCGATGCTTCTGATTACCAGACTCCAAAAAGACCACGGATGGAACTGCAAGGGGAGTTTCGGAAAATTAAACCACCTCATTTCGATGGGGAATCAGAAGAAGCTGCAGAGGCGTGGTTAATTAATATGAATAAGTATTTTCAAGTGTATGAATATGATCATCATCTTAAGGCAAGGCTGGCTATATTCCAGCTGCAGGCCAAAGCCACGCTATGGTGGGAGGAGGTCAAGATGGTGCGGGGAGTGAGTGAACAAGATGTGACATGGGAAATGTTTCAGAGATATTTCAAGGAGAAGTATCTGACAGAACGCTTTTATGATGAAAAAGCACGAGAATTTCATTATCTGCGGCTTGGACAGCAGACCATTGACGAGTTCGTAACTAAATTCACATCCCTGCTTCGTTACGTGCCCTATATTCGTGAGGAGAAGGCTAAGGTACAAATATTTGTTAGTAGCTTACCTCTGACAATGCGAGAAAGGATAGAGTTCGATAATCCGAGGACGATGGATGAAGCAATTCGGAAGGAAAGACTGTGTTATCAGCAAAACAAATCAAAAGGAGAAAATTCTGGGAAGCGTTGGACAGATAAGCGGGGCAGTAAAATGCCTATGGGAAGTAAGGGAGTACGCAATAGTTTTCAAAAAGGTTTCTCGAAAGGAGCCAATACTAAAAATCCAACTAAAAATCAGAACAGATTCAAGCCTCCTGCAGAACCCAAGTATAGTGAACAGCAAGTTAGATTGGACAATGAAGGCTCAGCTCGGCCACCTGTTCAGTGTTGGGGTTGTGGCGGACCCCATTATATTAGAAATTTCCCTCATCGGAAGGACAGCGATCAGTTGTCCCAGATCTATGAAGCTTCGACAGTAGGAGATGTTGCTCGATCCATACCCAGAATCAATGCAGCATTGGAGGATCGACAAGCTGATTACCAGCCAACAATGATAGAGTTTGAAGGTAAGATCTTTGATCGACCTGTTTCTATTTTAGTAGATCCCGGAGCTACTTTAAGCTATATAAGTCCCAAAGTTGTGGAAAGCTGTGGTTTGCAAACTACCAAATTTAAAAGTCCTTGGCTAGTACAGCTGGCCACTGGAGCCAAAAGACGAGTACTAACTAAAGTCAGCAACTGTCCATTAAGGTTAGCTGGTCAAACAATAACAACTGAATTAAACGTACTCCCTCTTGGTTCCTATGATGTGCTGATAGGAATGGATTGGTTGGAACGACGATGGTCTGTAATTAATTGTAAAACGAAAACAGTTTCTTACCGAGATGAACTGGGTGTGGGAAAAGAGATTCAAGGCATCCAGAAACCAGTACAGATTCGGCCGATCACGGCCTCACAGCTGGTCAAATGCATCCGAAAGAAATGCCAGATTTATGCAGTACAAGTGGGGTATGCAGATTCTGTGGATAAGACTGCAACTGTTGAAAATATACCGGTAGTGCAAGATTTTGCAAATGTATTTCCTGAAGAAATTCCGGGGCTGCCGCCTAAAAGGGATTTAGACTTCACCATTGAGCTGGTACCCGGAGCAGCCCCAGTGTCCTGGGCACCCTATCGGATGAGTGTGCCAGAGTTAACTGAGTTAAAAATGCAACTGCAAGAGCTGTTGGATAAGAAGTATATCCATCCTAGTGTATCTCCTTGGGGAGCACCTGTGTTATTTGTAAGGAAAAAGGATGGAACTCTGCGTATGTGTATAGATTATAGACAGCTGAACAAGCTGACTGTGAAAAACAAATACCCCTTACCCCGCATTGATGAGCTGTTTGATCAGGTGAAGGGAGCGACAATCTTCTCCAAGATTGATTTAAGGTCTGGTTACCATCTAATCAGAATCAAAGATGAGGACATAGCCAAGACAACTTTTCGTACTCATTACGGACACTACGAGTTTGTGGTACTGCCTTTTGGATTAACTAATGCACCTGCAACATTCATGTGTTTGATGAATAGTGTATTTCATCAATACCTAGACAAATTTGTATTGATCTTCATTGATGATATACTTATATACTCCCGGAATATCAAGGAGCATGAGGAACATTTGAGGATAGTGTTACAGACATTACGGGAGCATCAGTTATATGGAAAATTCAGCAAATGTGATTTTTATAAAGAACAGATCCAGTATTTGGGCCACATTATTACGAAGGAAGGTATAGCTGTGGACCCTGAAAAGATTAAAACTATAATGGAATGGCCTACACCCAAGGATGTAGCAGATATTCGATCTTTCATGGGGCTGGCTGGATATTACCGGCGGTTTGTAGAAGGTTTTTCTAGAGTTGCCTACCCTATTACCTCCTTGCAAAAGAAGGGAAAAGTGTTTAAATGGACAGCAGACTGTCAGCGGAGTTTCGAACAGCTTTAACATTTACTTACCACAGCACCTGTGTTGTGTGTGGCAGATCCCGAAAAGGAGTATGTAGTTTGTACAGATGCCAGTAAGGAGGGCGTGGGTGGAGTGCTAATGCAGGAAGGTAAAGTGATTGCATATGAATCCAGAAAGTTAAAAGAACATGAGCAGAAGTATTCTGCCTAAGATTTGGAATTAACCGCTGTGATCCATGCTTTGAAGATGTGGCGCCATTATTTAGTAGGAAGGAAATTTTTGTTAATGACGGATCACCACAGCTTGACTAGTTACTTTAGTCAACCCACTTTAAACGCAAGACAAGCAAGATGGGTGGACTTTTTGGGAAATTTCGATTTCGAAATTAAACACTTAAAGGGAAAGGAGAACAGAGTAGCTGATGCACTGAGTCGAAAAGTGCATTGCATTTATGAGATTGGTATTAGTCAAGGGTGGTCCACTCTTGACAAAGAGATTGAGGAGGCTGCAGCGCAAGATCAGATTTATTTGCAAAAGAAGCATTTGGTGCAGAATTCAGACACCCGTTCAATACAACAAGGTTACACCTTGAATGCAGCCGGAATTTTGTGCTACCAAAAGAAGATTTATATACCCAATCAGGGTGGTATTAAAGAAAAGATTCTGGATGAAACTCATAGAAGTCCTTATGCAGGACATCCTGGTTACCAGAAATTAATCACCTCGCTAAGGAAGGAGTATTACTGGCCAGGCATGAAGAAGGATGTATTAGAATACCTGGCGCGCTGTTTGGAGTGTCAACAGGTGAAGGCTGAACATCAGCACCCTGCAGGATTACTACAGCCAATATCCATACCAGAATGGAAATGGGAGACCATAACCATGGACTTTATCACCGGTTTGCCGAAATCCAAAAAGAACAATGATTCTATAATGGTGGTAGTGGATAAACTCAGCAAGTCAGCTCACTTTATATCGGTTCAATCCATTTATCGTGCAGCTCAAATCTCAAACATTTTTATGCAAAACATATTTAAACTTCATGGGCTGCCGAAAGTAATAATATCTGATCGTGATGTTAAGTTTACCTCAGCTTTTTGGAGGACCTTATTTGAAGGTCTAGGAACTCAATTGAGCTTTAGCACCGCATATCTTCCGCAAACTGACGGACAGACTGAGCGAGTGAATCAAGTAGTGGAGGACATGCTGAGGTCTTATGTGATGTAGCAACCTACGCGATGGGAGGAGTATTTACACCTAGTGGAATTCGCCTATAACGATGGCTATCACTCATCCTTGAAGATGAGCCCATTCGAAGTACTTTACGGCCGGAAATGCCGCACACCCTCCAGTTGGGGTGGACTGGAGGACAAATTCTTGCTGGGTCCTGAGATGTTGGAAGAAATGGAAGTTATGGTGAAAAAAGTTAGAGCTAATCTAAAGATGGCACAGGACAGGCAGAAGAATTTTGCAGATCGGAAGAGAACATTTAGAGAATACCAAGTGGGTGAACATGTGTACATCAGAATTCGAGCTAGGAAAAGTACCCTCCAATGGAATGCTTGTGCCAAATTGGCACCGCGTTTTTGTGGACCATTCCAAATTCTGGCACGGGTAGGGCCGGTAGCTTATCAGCTCGCCCTACCCAGCCATATTCGGGTTCATAATGTCTTCCATGTATCAGTTTTAAAGAAATATGTGTATGACCCTAGGCATATAATAAGTTGGCAGGACATTCAGGTAAGGGAAGACTGTTATATAATGTAAACCTAAAATAGAATACTAGTAAGCAGCTGACTTGATTGTCATGTGTTTCAGGTGGAACCGGAAGGAGAGTTCCTGGTCGAACCAGTGAACATATTAGATCGGAGAAGAGTCGAGCTGCGGAAAAGGGTCATCAGCCAGGTTAAAGTGCAGTGGCAGCACTTTGGGCCTGAAGAGGCCACCTGGGAGGATGAGCAAATGATAAGGGATACTTATCCCAGTCTGTTTTTGGATGAACAGCAACATCGGGATGATGTAGACTTTCAGGAGGGGGAGATGTAACATTCCCCGTGAAAAGTTAATGTTAGTAAATAGTAAAAGTAATTATGAACAAAGACTTTATTTGAAAAGTATATATAACTCTGTTATTAATTTTATGTTAATCAAAAACAATTGTGTTAGTACTATTTGAACTGAGCTTATGATTAATCATGGTTAGTAACTGTGGAATCAGTTACAATGGAACGCTAACTACCTTCAGGAGGTAGTTGAGACCCCAGAGGAAAAAGGGGGAATTGCCAAGTCTGGTTGGGATCAGATGGCAGAGAAGAAAGAAAATGTTCATGCTATGTCTGGTTAGGATCAGATGGCATTAAGGAAAGGAATTTTCCTGTGTACGCTATGTCTGGTTAGGATCAGATAGCGTTTACTGGCGAGACCAGTGTAATTGCAGTCGAGAGGACCTGCAAGTGCTTGGGGGTGGAAGATTAAAGAGGAACTCTTCCTACGGACGGGTGGATTGACAAGCATTACAAATAGGTTTGGTAGATAAGCAGGTATGGCTTACTACTTATACATCTGTTAAAATGTTTCCTGTACTGTACTGTACTGAGAAAAGTGAAATAAGCTGACAATTATCTGCCTATTCTTCTTAAACAGTATTATGAAAACAATTATTTCATGCTGTGTGAATTATAGAAAACATATTTGAGTGTAGAACCGGAACTGAATATACAATCTGAAGGAAGAACACTAATGTCTGTATGAAAGACAACAACAGAACCTAAGTTTGCATGGTTCTTAAAGAAATAACAGAAAAACACGATAAAGGGTTTATAATAACCTCGGTAGCAGCATAAATGACCTATCAAGAAATGGTATAGTAAGAACCCTCATTCATATGTAAAAGCAAGAAAATATACAGATATTTAGAAAAGCAAGAAATGTACAGGCGCTCTCTGCTGTAATGAATGGTAGTAAAACCCTGATACACTATGTATATATTCATGAGTGAATCTAGAGAGCCTCGCGGCCCAGCAAAAGTAAAAGAACAAACTGTGCATTACACTTAATCCACAAGGGAATATCAACAGAGAACAAATACGATATGATTTCCATACCAATGAAACTGAGCAAGTAAACTACGACCTCGTACAAGTATGGAAAAGGGGAAAAACCTTAACCTCGGCCGGCGAAAACATGAAACAAAACCGGAGACCATTAATAAAGACTGGTTAAACACTTCGGCATGCTGTTACAGTCGCACAGTGGTGTCACATGGCACAAAAAATACAAACATGTATATATCTAAGGTAAACCCATAAAAGTACAACACATTCTAATACCCTGAAAAGAACCAACGACTGCATTATATAAGTATAAGCACATAGTCGAGTTAGCCCGCAACTCTGTTTAGGAACAGTTGCCTTGTCCGCCTTAAACCGGACGCAAAACCAAAAGAAAACCTTTGAAATCTAAACTTAAAAGCATATATGACCTCGACATTTGAAGAGATGGTCATACAGTCAATTTAATTAGAAAGAAACATTAAAAATCCTGGACATTAAGTCTGTATATATATAGCCGTGGCCAAGAAGGCGAATAAACAAAAGAAGAACATTGTATATATAGCTGAAATCTATTGAATATCTCGTGCTCTTCCTCTCTAAGGCATTTTAATGAAATAACCAGGGAATCAACCCTCATGTTCAGTATTAAAGCTTAAACATCATACTGTCTGAGTACAAACCAGAATAGGCTTCAGAAATAAACAACTATACATATCAGAGGGTTACGGCCATGCATGAAATGCTTAGCCTGTATCTTTCCCTAACCAAAGACTATCATTTAAAACAAGGATAGAAGCCCCGAATTGATAAAGGGACCCCAGGCCGCGGTGGTGCTACCCGACATTCCTGTCAAAGTAATATAAACGCTCAGCTGTTACCCTGAACAGATGCAACAAATGAAGTTAAGTTAGGTGGCATTCGAGCCTACCTGTGATCCGGACAACAGATAGAGCGAAGGGTTCCCTATCCTCGATAAGGAATAATCACCGGTTACCTGCACACCTGAGTCAAGCCAGGAAAACGAGAGCTCAGGTTAAATGATGAAATACCATAACAAAATAAGGAACTGATACAGACGGTAGCAAGACAAGGGAACGACCTCATACCTGTTTATTCCAGTGCGAAAGAGGAACAGAACTGAAGTTTGGAGCTGAACGAAGTTGCATAAGCATTGGACAGGCGAATCGCCATAGCTCTGCGACACACCGTCGCACCGAAATGAGAAACAAAATGAGTTGAATAGAAGCACACATAAACTATATACTATACCTTGCTTACCGACTCGTGGCAAGGTCTCAACCCTCGATCTGCAGAGAGTCTCTTCCACCGTTCGATGGCCGGTTAGGGTCGATGGGATCCGGGCGCGAAATTGGTATGCCCGAGGTGACAGGCCCGTGGGTGCTTGGAGCACCGGGCGCACATGGCCTCACGCCATCTAGCCCTTGATCTTTCCAAATGGATGATGCTGCCTCGTCACCGAAGTCAAGGCCGGACACAACGTAAAACTTACAGATGTCTCGGGATTTAAACCAGTACACGATAGCAGCTGCCATAAATTCGCTTCTAAGGACTGACAGTCCCATTGGAATGTGCACATAAACCCGTTACATACTTTGAAACATTATATATGCTTTGAAATATATTGATTGTGATTTTCCACGATGAACCTTAGGATTATGATGTATAAAAGGAATATATATATATCAACTGAATGAAAAACATATGTATAGATATTCGAACAGTCATGACTATTACATTTGTTATGAGACTGTATTCATAAGGTTAATAAAGTAGAATGCATGTATGTGTAATATATGGGGTTAATCGCCATAAAAAAAAAAAAAAAATTGCTCCATATGTGTGCGTGACAAGATGTTTGTGTTTGAAACTTTTGTCTAATTATTATCTTATTTGCAATTTAAAAAAAATATATTTTTATTTTTAAATGGAATAATAATTTTTGGAAAATATTTAACTTTAAAGATCCGCTACCACTATTACACTAGATACAACTGTTTCATAAATACCACCACAAATGAGCCAATTACAACATGTTTTTTAAAACTTGAATAAGTAAAATGAATTGTTCACATAAAAAAGTTAAAAAATTAAACTAATTAATTTTTTTAATAAAAGATGAAATTCCATTTTTCTATATTCATTTTGTCTATTATTATTATTATAATAAAATAGCTATATATATATATAATAATAATAATAATAATAATATATATATATTTATATATATATATATATAAAAGTTATTTAATATAATTTAATATAAATAAAAATATGTTTTTTTTGGTCGAAATGAACGCCAAAAAATACTTCGAATGGGTTAGGAAGTTTCTGCAATAGATTTTTCCACCCTCAACTTGCTAACGACACACGTTTCATTTCGTCGAGTA
The DNA here is from genome assembly GCA_031772625.1 of Pinus tabuliformis. Taxonomy (NCBI): domain Eukaryota; kingdom Viridiplantae; phylum Streptophyta; class Pinopsida; order Pinales; family Pinaceae; genus Pinus; species Pinus tabuliformis. The sequence continues at coordinate 1,437,016,402 of CM062818.1, read as the reverse complement.
TCAATATCGTTTATGTAGTTTACAATTTGTTTATGAAAGTAGAATATTTGATTGGATTATAGGCGATGACGTATGATTTCAAACGAAACAGATATATTTACTCTGTCAACTCAAAGATTCAACGAATATTATTTTAATAGTTAAATATAGCGTAAATGAAGTTTTAAGTTATTATAGTTTTGGTAAGAGAATAAGTTATGTTTCCAGAAAATAAGAGAATAAATTATGTTATAACCCGGAATAAAGTTATATTTTACAATGAATAAATATATGGAGTGATGGTTTTAATTTATTATTTTTCATTTAAAATATATTTTTTGGGCGAATTTATTATAAAATAATTATTGTTTTAAAACATATTTTTGGGCGAGTTTATTGTAAAATAATTATTGTTTAGTGAGATCAAATTAACATAACCTAATCTTTGGTAGAGTGAACTTTATAACTTGGTCTATTTCTAAGTATTTTTGACAATTATCATTTTATTGTAAAATGCCAACAAAATTTCCTTTGTATATGCTATGTAAATCAAAATATTTTTGATAACTATCATTTTTTTTACTGAAGCTTCTGATATTCATAATGAATTAAACAAAGTCTTTCGGTAGAAATCACATGAGAGAATTTTTTGGCGGACGCGTTTCGAACCAACAAGTGTGGTTCATCATCAGGCCAGATGAAGAGGCAGACCATGGCAAAGGCTTAAATAGAGAGCAATGTATTTGAACAATAATGTTTAAATTATAATATTAATATATTAATATATCAAAAACAAATATTATTAAGTAACGGCTATATTAAATGTCTAGTTTTTTGAAAAAAAATATTTAAATAATAATATTATTTCATTAACTTATTAAAATTATTATTATTATTTAACTATCATTTTATTGTAAAAATTTATTTTAAATTTAGCAAAATTCTTTGTATATACCATGTAAATGAAAATAATAAGTACAATATTAAAATTTTAATATTTTAAAAAATATTAAAAAAATAATTATAATTGTGTAAAATCATATTTTATATTACTAATTATAGAGAATTGTTAAAAACAAATATGTTTCATTTTCCTTTTTTGGGTTATACTATAAGTTTTAGAAATTTCTTATTTCTATTTTTTTTTTCAACTACCAATTTAATATAATATTTATTAGATTTATGAAAAGATTATCTCTCAAAATATTATTTTTTAAAATTATTTTTATAATTAAATATCCCCATGTGTGTTTTTTTTCAACTACTAATTTAATATAATATTTATTAGAATTATGAAAAAATTACTTCTCTCAAAATAAATAAATATATATATATATATATATATATATATATATATATATATATTATAGTTATTTTTATAATTAAATATGGTAGATATATAAATAATAAAATTATTATGATTTTTTAAGAAATTAAGTTATAACATTACATAATTGATAATGGTTAATGATCATTAAGACTAAATTTGGTTTATTCAATTCACATGATATCTACTTAGTGATAAAATATTTCTTTAAGTTTGGTGATATATGATTAATATCTCTTAATTTTTTTTAAATCTTTCCCAATACATTTTTCCAACTATTTTAGCCAACTAGTTTAAACAATATCTTAACAACACATTAATTTAGGAATTATCTTATTGGAGGGAATCTCTCACATCCAACTATTTACAACCACTTCCTAAAAACTAGGAATAAACTCCTCATGTAGACTAACTATACCTAATAATGACCAATAAGCTCAACAATTAGATATGATCTTACACATATGACACGTAGGAGTTACATACTTCAATATTCTCCCTTCACAACTACCAGAGTCTTAATCTTCATCATCTCAAGTCTTCAATATCTTATCCTCTGTAGCAAATGCTTCACTATGACTTGAAGAACCTCCTCAATCGAAAAATCTACCTATAGTCCAATCTGGCACTTTCACTTTATACCTCGATCATGTACACATCACCAAACTATCAATGTTCCTATAAATAAATAACCATCCACTAGAATGCATGGTTACATAATCATTATAAGTGTTCTTATAGTATGATATCCCTTCATGGACATGGTTCATTCAACTTCTTGATGAACTCCCCTTGAATGTAAAACTTCACCTCCTAGAGTCTAAAACCAACAATATGGCCCACCATATCATATCTAGCCACACATGGCCCACTCCTCAAAGTGTTAAAGAACTCCCTAATAGAGGTCATTGAACTAAACTATAGAAGCAATTAGGTCATTAGGGAACACACAATAAAGGGTATGCATGCCTCTCTAGGTCTTATAACGACATGCCATTTTCATGTTAAATAGATATGGGTACAAAACACTCCATCTAATGGATATATTAGGTACACAATTTTCAAGGACCACTAAATCAAATCAAAACAATGTATGTAGACTTGCTACAACTATGATGTGTAGATCACAGTACAATATGTTCATGTGTGTTATTATTCAACTCACACAATTTTACCTTATTTGCCCGTCATTATCTAGTCTCTATTGATGCCACAACTAATATCCTTTGCTGCCATGATGCTTCCATAAACACTATCACCTACTTTTCTTGGACCAAGCTTCAAAGATCTCTGTGTTGTATCAAGAACCTCTTTGTCCTCCTTGTTGCAAACTCATCATTCACTCCAGAAAAAAAACTTGCAATCAATACTTTCTTTTCTTAGGAAAGAACAATGCAACTCACTTCCACCTCAAAAAGTGTCCATGCTCCTTGAACCTTCACCTAAAGAATTGTCATCATGTACTAGCTAGAAATCATTCATAACATTAATACCTTAGATTGAATTGGAACTTATTGTACTTTAGGGCCTAAAATCAACTGACCATAAAGATTGAGTAATTGGCCATCCCATGGACCTACTTCCATCTATGAAGATACATGGGTGCCATCCACTGTACTCCCTAATTATTTAGGAAAGTAGTCTAGATATGGGATTTATCTAACTCAATCTTGCATTTTCTGCACCTTCCATTTTGGACTTATAGTGCAACATTCAACTATCAGTTTAAGGAGTAAAACACATAGGTAGAACTCCCTTCTGGCTATGCCACTTCTTCACTATCCAGATTCATGAATGATTACAATGCTACAAATTATCAGAAAGAGATAAAATACATAGTGATAAGATTACCATTTTTTTCTACAATCATTCACACACTAGGAATCTCAATGTTTCATCTTTGGCATCTTTGTTTGCATATTGGTTCAATCTTCATCTTGTAGTTTCATACTTTAGGAAATTGTTAGAGTAGTCAATTCTAACAACCATGCACCCACATATTATTTTGATTAGGCTCAATATGTATTTTTTACGAACTCTAAATAAATTCAAGCACACAATTTACTTTACTTCCCAAGGATTCTAAGAAATTTTCATTGAAATAGAAATATGCTCTGATCGCTTTCGTAGCCCTTAGCTAAATGTTCATATTATTGTATTCAATATTTAAATATTGGATCCATATTTTCTTTGAGTTGGGGGATCAACTTCAAACCATGCACAATTATGATTCTCTTTGTAGCTTCTCTAGGATTCAACTTTAGTAACTCTCTATCATTGCCATGTTTTTGTCATTGTCATCTGCAACCAACCAAATGTAAATTTATATTCATCCCGAGGTTCTAAAACCCTCAAATATATACCTTTCAACCCTTCAATATCATCCTCTAAAGTATCCTTCTGAAGGAAATACACACAATATTTCTCATTTTCTTCATCAATTGGAAGCTCTCCACACACAAATTTTGAATAAAGTTCTACTTTCTTCTTCAATGCTACATAGCTAACTAATCCATCATTTTCAAATTTTAGTTGAATTTTATCCCTATGAGATTGATATTCAATGCCAGAGTTCTTTTTGAAGAAGATATTATGAAGGGTATTGTTCCTTTTCCTTGCATGATGCAAATCAATTTTAGGGGCAACATCCTTGTTCCACTTGGCCTCCTCTTGGGTTCTATAGAGTCGAGCCCTCTATTCTAACAAAAAAGACACACTCACCCCTTATATGGCCTTCTATTTCTTAGGCATATCCCCTGACTTTGTCTACCATCCCAAAAACCCAATGTAACGACCCTGGTAAAAATTCATGTAAAAAAATATATATGACCAAGGTCATGGGACACGTATTCCAAGCTGAATGTTGGGAAAACATCCTAGTCGGTGTTCATTTCGGTTATTATGGCTAAAGGAAAATGGAAAAGGAAATGTCAAAGGCTTTGGAAAAGGAAAATGACTTTAATTAGCATTTTGTTTATGAAAATAATGGAAATTAGGAGAAAAGGAAGGTGAAAGGTCACAAGTTGCATCTGAGGAGGAAAATTAAGGAAAATAATGGAAAATGAAGAAAATAGAGGTCTCATTGATAAAAAGGCTTTTGAGGATCAATTCATATACTTTTGTTAGTTTAGTTTTGGAGCGCTCTCTCTATTCTCTCTCTTACACACTCTTGGATACTTAGAATTTTCATGGAACACTTCAACATTGGCTCAAGAAAAGCAAAGAAGGCAAGATGAAGTAACGATCAAGCAAGGAAGAGCAGGATCAAGCAGCTACAACGAGATTCTTTGCAGGAATTGAGTTGCATGTATGGTTTCCTTGCTAGTTTTGGCATGCATGGTTATGCATGTGTGTAATTGGTTCTCTTGTTGTCACGAGCATGGGTTTTTCCAAGTGTGACAGTGTTCTTATGCCTTGCCTTGCCATTTCCAGATAGTGATGGTGTGATGGGGTTTTCATGTTTTGGTTGAGCTGGATTTTCGGATGAATTGGAAGCTGAATGAGGTAGATCTCTAAATGAAAGAATACATGGCCTAGTGATCCCCGAACTAGACTGTGGATTGCGGTAAAGCCACTAGCATAGTGACCCCTAAACTAGATTAATAGTTGCGATAAATCTAGGTATTGTGTGCCTCGGTGGGCCTAGGAATCCTCAACCGGTGAATGGCGGGATATGCGGTAAAGCCTAGAGCTGTTTACCCTTGATCATGCCTAGGAATCTGTGTGGTGAATGACGGGATATACAACAAATCCTAGAGGGTGGTGTCTCGATTATGGCATAGTGATCCTCGGATCAGACCGTCAATTCCTCATGGTGTAGGTGGAGAAATTTGGTGGAATCCATGCTTGTGTTAGGGCCTAGTGATTTGGTGGGGATTGTGGTAAATCCTGGTATTGTATGTTTATTGTTTTGGCCTAGTGATCTAGTGAGGATTGCAGTAAATCGTGGATCTATCGATGAGGGTGAGGTGGTGTAGCCTCGGGAAGCCCTGGTTGAGTTTTGGTTATGAGTCCCACATTCATGCTTGGAATATGGCACATACATGATTGGTTGAAAGAAAAATTTAGTTCAACTAATCTATGGTTGGGTGGTTCGCCGAAGTCCCATACTCAGTTGGCCTTTGCATTCATTAGTAAGAGTTCGTTCTCCTTGGTATTTCATGTGTAAATGTACTGGTTCATATGTGGTATTTATGGTTGTTGTATCCTTATTATTTTTGTTGGTTATATGCTGCTTATGAGTATGTTTTACGACAGTGATGATGTATGCCTCTCATCGTGTTTTGATTTTTAAATGAATGAACAATGAATATATGACCTAATAGATGATAATGTAGCTAATGTGATAATGCATCAATGTTTCCTTAAGAATCTCAAATAAGTATGAGGCCCCTATGCTCAGATATGTTGTTATGACCTGTAGATTACATGTGCACAATGTGTTCTACGAAATGTCTGTCATGGTTAGGCTTGGTTAGGTCAAGTCCTTTATCAAGTTTTGTGTTAGAGGGTTTTTTTTGGTGTCACTTATTATCTTGGTAAGTATCATCAAGTTCCGGGCAGTGGTTTGGAGACTAGCCCTGAAAAAGTGGCTTAAATCTCGCAGTCTTGGGCATGCAACTGTCTGAAAAAGACTGCAGTCTCTCCCTTACAGGCATTGTGGGAGCAACTGGAGGGTCCCAGTCACATGCATGCCCATGTCATGGGAGAGAATTAGGGTTTAATTCATTGAAAGACTAGGTTAACTCAGGGGTTGGGAACCTAGAATGGTAGATTAGCTCCTGGGGTTCCTGTAGCACCTGAGGGAGGTCTATGAGGTGTTGGTTCATTGGCTCCACTTCCTTAACTACACTTATGGATTTGAATCATATCATAGTAACTCTTCATCACATGTTTATCCTGGTGGCCCGGTTAGCTTGGGTAAATGTGGGAGGGGGGTGTTACACCCAATTCTTTTATTGGGGATGCTATTGCATTTATGATCATTCTTCAGAGCCTTTAGAACCCTTTATGTCCGCATTTGTGTTGTGTCTCCAATTATCACAATCCATTTTTCAAAAATTCTTGTTGTAATATCTCTTGATTCTTTTTAACTTGAATTTATTGTTGTTTCTTTAAACCATATAACTTTTTCATAACTTCAGTGGTATCTTAAAGTTTACTTCTGTTAGTAGTCTCTTATTCCCACTTCCAGCTCAGAAGAAATCGAGTCTAACCGATTCCCACATGTTTTTTATTTCAATATGTAAAGACATATCACCATCTATTTTACTTTCATTGTTTAAGATTCTAGTTTTATTATTCCCTTCCAACCTCCAACGTTGCTACAAGTTTTTGGCCCTCAAAAATCTTGTTCCTAATGATCAAGTCCCATTTGGGCTTCTCTCTGTCAACTTTGATCTCGACATCTAACTCGACCTTCTTGGAGTAGTTGATTTGTTATGCAAACTTGAAGGCGATGGAAAAATTACAAGTAAAATTTTATGTATTTTGGGTAATGGATCACTTTACAAAACACATAAAATAATGATTTTTAAACTTAGTTAACATCAATCAAAGAGACAATATACGATATTAGAAACACATAACAATAAAAATGATAAAGGATTTCATCCCTCTTCTGGGCTACATCTCTTAAACAATGTCCAATGCTAGGGCTCTTTCATTAAGTGCTCAAATTTGTGTTTACATGGATTTATAGTGCTCAAAATGTAAATATTATGTCTCCAATGGCTTTAGAACAGTAAAAAAACCCTAGATGGACTTTTGTTGGTTTCAATTTGGCCAAAAAAAATGAAGAAGTTATGCTCTCTCAAAGTTTTCTCTACTAACTGATCTTATAACTTCACTGCACTATTATCTATCCTATGAATACACCTTTTTCGGGCTCATCAAGCGACAATTTCGCTCTGCGCCGGTGAGATTCGCGCCGGATTGGGTGCAAGGTGTCGCCTACTTTAATTGCCTAGTAAGGCTTGTAGGCGGAAAACTAGGGCCACATGGGGCCATGCGCCCAAGGGCATGAGCTAACCGCCCATGCCCATGAGCATAGCCCCCTAGATATTTGGCTTTTGGTTCCGTGGAGCTCGTGAAACTAGGGCCTTTCCATAAGTTTTAGTGCCTAAAATCTAAGCCCTCCATAGTGATCTTCCGTGGTTCCATGCTCCGTGGTGACAGTGGGTTGGTCCCAAAAATTTTCCCCTAACTATTCCTCTCCATTTAACTTTGGCGTGTTGGCATATGGTAGGTCATGGAACCTCGACCTGGTGCCTTATCCCAAGCCCCTCAACAGTTAGATCCCAAATCTTCGACTATGGTTACAAGCGCTCGATTTGATCCGAAGCTAGTCCCCAAAGTTCCACCCCCTCACGATTGTTGGTGCTTCCGTCTGTTGGCGCTGGTCTGATGGTTTATTATCACAGGTGCCAGAACCTTGGGCTGAGGCTAACATAGAGCCCTCGACTTCCCTTCATGTAGTATCATGGGTGTGGGGTGACTGAGGGCCAGGGCTTAGCCTCGGCCCCATCCCCCAACTTCAAATGACATAAAATTTAAATACTAATTTGGAACTATGGTAGTTAAGAATGACCATGTGCCCTGGCGTGCCACGTGAAAGCCCATTACTTGGCCATGTGGCATCCCACAATTGGTCCAACTCATAACCTCATTTAACCAATGAAATGCACACTAAATTTGACCCAATACAGAGAGGCCAAGTGGCAGCCTTTCATTGGACCAAATAGTACAGTCGGCCTGCCAGTCAGCATATAGACTACCTAGTCAATAGTCCTGCATCCAACCTGCAAATTTTTTACTTGTTTATGAAATCGATCAGAATGCGATATCGGTAGCATACGATATTGATTTTTAACGATTTAAGTTGCATTGGATTCAGGTCATCGATATCTACGCTTTGGTACAAGTTTCAAGCACTTTTGAACACTTTGCATTTTGAGCACTTTACTGATCCCCTGGCTCATTTTCCCAACTAAAAGCTTTTGGACCTCCAAAAGACTATTTCCAGTCAACAAATAGATGAGGGTACAGTTCCCTCGCTGTTCCCTTTTCAATACATTTGACTTTGCTTGATTTTGTACCTTTGAGCCCCTTGTGAAAGTGCTTGATGTTCCTTCTTCTTGAACTTCTTGTTTCTTTGTCAAGGATAAGATCTTGCTGCAATTATTCAAGATTTTCAGGATAGAAAACGTCTCTTGAAAGAATCTAAATATTCTCTCTTGTGTCTTCAATCAAAGGACGCTTACCCAATTTCAGTTTCTTTTTACCTTAAAGTTTTTTTTTGTTGATGCAAAGCCTTACTTCATCTCCAACCTAAAAATTGTGGTCAACATGATGCTTATCATGTTTAGGCTCATACTTGGCTTGACTCTTCACCAAATGTGATTGCCATTGCCATGCACCATTCTTCCTCAAAGCCAAAACACTAGGAGAGCCAAAAAAAAGATGTATTAGAACTAATGTTCCCTTTTTCAAGTAGCTCTTGCATCTTCTTCCTTATTCCTGCATTCTCTATCACTGACATCTTGTTCAAACTAGTGTTGAAAAGTGATGCATCCTGCTGCAAATGAACTTCATGTTGTTTACCTCTTTTGGGAGGCAACCCATTAGATTCTTGAAACATATTATCACATGTGTTAACCACTTCAACTAAATCATATTTTAATGTTGCATCACATTCTTGGAAGGCTTTAGATTCATCAACGTCTTTATGTTTAATAATCAACAATGCAAAATTATGAGTACCATTCATGAACCTCTTCATTTTTCCAGCATTCACAAGTGATAAATTCAACTTCTTGATATGTGCACTAACACTATAGTCAATCCCATTTTTAAACAGATGATACTTGTTCTCATGGCGATGAAAGATGGATTTACTGTCATATAAGTATGGGCTTCCCAAAACAATCCCACAAATTTCAAGTGGTATTGCATCAAGTTCTACCTCATCGATAAAATTTGCGGTGATGACAAATCTAAGTATGCATTTTCTTGTCACTTTCAATTTGGCATTGTCACATACCAAACCCAAAGGATAAGGTTCAGGGTGAGAAATGGTCTCCAAATTTAGTTTCTTGACAATGTCTTGTGAAATGAGGTTTGCTTATGATCCACGATCAAACAAAGTATCTACTTTGTTATGTTTTGTGATGACTCTAGTATAGAAAAGGTCTATTATTTCTCCTTCACTTTGAGTTTCAATGGGTTTTCTAGAAGAACTAGTACTTCCAATTGAATCCTCATCTTTCAATCCCATGGCTATGATTTTTGTGTCATCTCTGGAATTAGATCCTAGATCTTGATGTGTAGTTGCAACAATATTTTCTTTCTCATTGTTATTAAATTTTTGGGTCTCATCTCAGGATGAAGTTTCCAACAATGGTCTTCATCATGGCCTTCTTTTAAATAGTGCGTACATGTGAGTTTTTCTCCCTCCTTCTTGACTAAAGCATTCCTTTTATTCTTGCCTTTGAACTTACCTTTTGCTTTTTCTCCATACTTAAATGACTTCTCACTAGTTTCTTCATAAACATTCTTCCCTCTTTCTTCTAAATGAGTTGCTTGTACACAAATTTCATCTAGTTTTGTAGTGTTAAACATGAGAATAATGTATCTCAAATAACTATGTAATCCTCCAATGTATTTCAATAGAGTATCTTGGGAGGAAAAATCTATATCCAAAATCAAAGCTCTTTTTCTAAATTCTTGAGTATAACTTTGCACATTTTGACCCTTAACTTGCCTAAAGTTTTTCCAATCCATTATAGATTTTTGCATGTATGCTAATGGATAAAATTGCCTTCTTATTGCAACAACAAAATCATTCCACGAGGATAAAACCTTACCATATTTCTTCCTGTCCTCTTGAGTTTTTTCCTCCCACCAAATAAGTGCTGCACTTTCCAACCTAAGAGAATCAAGCTGAATTTTGGTCTCATCATCCTTGATTCTTTGTATCCAACAATACACTTCAATTTGATGAATCCAATTATCTAATTTCTCAACACTTACCTCTCCATCATACATAGGTAATTAAAACTTTATGTCAAGCTTTAACAGAGGACTTTTACCATGTCCTTTTGGAGAATTTGGAGGTGTTTTTGAAAGGGTAAAAGATGAGGATGAAGACGAGGATGAGGATGGAGGTGAAGGTGGTGGCTTGTCACCATTTCCTCCATTCCCTTTCGGAGGAGTGTCGCCTTTTCCTCCATCTCATTTTGGAGACTTTGAGCTCTCCCCTTGCAACCTTGAGTTCCTCTCTTCATAAATAACTTTTACCATTTCAGACATTTCAAAGAAATCTTTTCTAAAAGTTCTTTCATCTTCAAACATTCCTTTAGGACTTTCTTCATGTGCCATGACTAGTGAAGCTTGAGGTATGAGTGTTCTCCTTGAAACAATTTAAGATCTTGGCTCGATAAGTTCTCCCTCTCCTCTTTTAAGCTTCAGCCTTGTAAGCATCATAAAACACTTGCAAACAAAATCAAACCTTCAAAATAACCTTGAGCTTTGATATCAAACTGATCTGTTATGAAAACTTGAAGGTGATGGAAAAATTGCAAGTAAAATTTTATGTATTTTGGGTAATGGTTCACTTTACAAAACACATAAAATAATGATTTTTAAACTTAGTTAACAACAATAACAGAGACAATATACCATATCATAAACACATAACAACGAAAATGATAAAGGAGTTTACCTGTCTCTTGGGCTACATCTCTTGGTCTAACTTACAATGTTGGGCCTCTTTCATTAAATGCTCAAATGTGTGTTTACATGGATTTATAGTGCTCATAATGTAAATATTATGGCCCCAATGACTTTAGAACAATAAAAAACCCTTAGCTAGGCTTTTATTGGGCTCAATTTAGCCAAAAACTGAAGAAGTTAAGCTCTCTCAAAATTTTCCCTATTAACTAATCTACAAAGTGCACTACTCTATTAGCAATCCTGCAAATCTACCTTTTCCATTGACCCATCACTCTAAAATAGAAAAAATAAACTTTTCAAATTTTATTTTAATTATAATAATTTTAATTTTATAAATAATAATAATAAATTCATAATTATGAAAAAAAGAGTTACAATTAAAATATTTATTAGTTTAAAAAAAAACATTTATTTAATGTTATTGGAAACAATTATAATATATTTTTTAACATTATTCAATTTATTAACGTAAATGTAAAGAAATATCGCAATTAAAATAAAAGAAAGGAAACATTAAACTCAATTTCAAATTTTATATTTCATTTGTATATTAAATTACAAAGAAACCTAAAACGCTATCCATTGCAATAAAAATATGCTCACATTATGGTACCGACTATTAATGCCCAACGAATCGAATTTGTTATATGTGGATAAGATGACGTTTAGTGAACTTATCTACACATTTAAGATGAGCTCCGATATGTGGATAATATTGGAGTCGTATACCGAGGTGGAGGAGGAATTGATCGGACGGCTAAAAGTGGCTGCAATCTGGGCAAAAAAAATTCAAAAAATCTTGCAGAGGCAGTGTTTGAATCGTGTTTTTGATGGTGGAAATGGATTTAGTACCATCGAAAACATTTAAGACACCTAAAATTTTGAAGTTTAACAACTATAACTTGGATTTACAAAAATCCTTGCCGAATTTTCTCTAAATATAACCGGAGTTTCCATAATTTTCCGGGCAATTCCTCTGTCTAATTAGACTACATCAATAATATTTCGCTTAGTCAACTTATCTAGACATTTAAGAATAAGCTCAAAGTTATTGGATGGAATTATTAGAGGGCCGTGAAAGATATTCAACATCTTGAATTTGTTATGTGTGGATAAGATGAAGCTTAGTAAACTTATGTAGACATTCAAGGATAAATTCGAAGTTGGTAGAGGGTCCTGAAATATGTTCACCATGTTTGTGAAGATACTGAAGGGGTATAAAGTGAAGATTTTATATATAAACAGATAAATGAATTAAAATTAAAATTATGAAAAGTAATGGGTAAGGTGAGTTTGCACTAATATTACTGAAATGTTCTTATCAAAGTATATGAGAGATTTCATATATAAGTTATTTGTGTTAGAGTTGGTTTTTACAATTCTATTTATTTTTTTATTAGCTAATTATAATTAGTTGTAAGTTTATATAAAGATTATGAGGAGGAAACACTAGGCTTGCATTTGAAGAGTCATAGCCTTAAGGTTATATAAATAGTATTGAGGTTTCCATGAAGAAAACCAAACCCTCTTTGGAGTGGAGAACCATGGTTTATGCAAAATTTGAAAAAACCAAACCCTCTTTGGAGTGGAGAACCATGGTTTATGCAAAATTTGAAAAAACCAAAATTGATTAAGAGTAGAAGTTGAATTCATGACTAAAACCTATAACTAGAGTGGAACAAGATCCAGATTCAACAATGACATTTGAAATATCACTGAGGTTGTCAAGAGAGTCGCCGAGAGCATTTGAAAGGATAATGCCCCCATTCAAGAGCTGAGAATAACTTGGAGGTGGCTCTACTTTTCTAAATTGTCAAGTGCTACCAAAGCTTACTGTCGTCCTTCTCTTGATTTAGAATAACATTGGCCACAAAATATTTGACATGCCATAGTGTGTAAAACTTAGTAGTTGTGGTACAACTAAAGCTAAGGCATGGCAGAAAACCACGGATAATTGAATTCACTACCTCATTGTTCTAGGAGACTTGTTCTTGTTTAATCGAGTTCTCAATCAAATACAACCTTTGTTGACTATCAATCAAGATAGAGCAATGAAAATCATCAATTGTAGGAGCATCATCATTTTTGGTTCTCGTACACCTTAAAGAAGCCTTGCAATGAGAATTGGAATGAAGCAACATAGTACACATAATTAGCAATAGAAAGACAAAAGCAAACCTAATTGAACTGACTATACTTTATAATAACCACAACTTACATGTACACTAGGGAAAGGGGTACTAAGATCCATCTTAAAGCATTGGAACTAAAGACCAAAGATAAGTTTAACACCCTTCTGCATTAAAGCATCTATTGCCTTTATGATAATCATTGTGTCATAAAAAAACAAGACTCCATGACAAATACTATGTTCCATTATCCCTACCTAAAAAATAGTTCAAATGTTAATACTCTAGATGTGAGAAATTGTCTATCATTTGGATATATGTGTGTTGTACATCCTCTCATGCCTTCAATCACCCTGTACTAGGAATATTGAAAGATTATTATTACCATGGTCTTTGTCATATGGAGGGTGAGGGCCGTTGGGTGCTTTCAAGCACATGGGCTACTAAATAGCTTTAGTATGAAGAGTTCATCCATAAGTAGTGCAACATTTAGATTGGGTTAACTCTAGCTCAATTTATGAACATACAACAATTGGTTCAATGTTTAAATAAATATATTATAAATTATGATTTGACTATAAGTAAGAGGATAAAACTTTCACTTGGCACTTAGACTCCACAAATTGACAATTATAACATGTTATATTAAAGGCAATACATGCAATAAAAGTATAGAGAGCATAGATTGCAACAGCTAAGTGCACATAGGTAGGGGTGTATTAGATAGGGCTTATTGGTAAGGGAGGCTTGCACTAAACTTTCTCGAGATAAGGTAATGTTTAGGAGGTTGACCATGAATTTCAGGTTTAAAGGTAGGGGGTTCAGAAATATTGCCTATTGGTTGCAGAGTCATAGATTCACTGGCGGGGATGGCTTCCTTTTGCATCCGTTGAACGAAATTACAACAAATAAGAATCATGAGTGACTAGTGGCAATGGAGACTTCATAGGAGCACACACTTAGGGTCTTCATTAGCAAGTTAACCAGTCAAAGCATGAGCACTGGGATAATTGAAAGTCAGTGAAAACAACACGTTCATTATCATTGTTATCGTTATAATGATATACATATGGCTTTGAGCACTGGGATCATTGAAAGTCGGTGAGAATAACACGTTCATCATCATTGATCTACAGATGGCTTTGAGCACTGGGATCATTGAAAGTCGATGAGAATAACACGTTCATCATCATTGTTATTGTTATAATGATAGACAGATGGCTTTGAGCACTAGGATCATTGAAAGACGGGCAAAACAACACGTTCATCATCATTGTTATTGTTATAATGATTGACGGATGGAGAGGGAATTTGAATGACATCTTAAGGTTCCCCTTGATTTGTAAATATATATCAATTATCATTTAGTAAAGATATCTGTATTGCTTGAGTATTTTAAAGGTAGATTTTGGAATATTTTGAAAATCTAATATATTATTTAGTTTAGTTTTATTCATATTTATCAAAATTTCAAAATATTTCAAAATATTTAAAATATACTAAGATTGAAATGAATATAGAGCAATCGAAGATCTAGTAACTTAGGTTTAGCTTTATTCATATTTATCAAAATTTCAAAATATTCCAAAATCTTTAAAACCTACTAAGATTGCAATGAATATAGAGCCACTAATAAACTCCACCCAATTGAAGGCCAGGGAGAGACTAGGCAGCTTTATCAAGAATTAAGGAAAAGGATTACCTTAAGTCACTGCAAATGATCTGATTTACATCCCATGATTGATGTTGATGCTCAAATTTGCAAGGAAACCAATATTATTGCCAAGGATGATGAATACTTTGCAGCAAAGGTCGTTGTCATCTTGCTAGGCAAGCTCGCCATTTTTGTTGTCAACTTCCTAGGCTAGCTCGCCTTATTTTGTGTTTTCTACAAGAAAGAACTTCTTGGATGCTCTCAGAGCTTTCCATTTACAGATGTCGCTTGGTTAGTATTATAGAATTTGAAACCTCACAAGGTACAATCAGATTATATTATTGACGATAGATTTTACGCTTCGCTCCCTTCCTTTTACACTATTTAATTTTTTTTATTATGGGTTGTTGAAGAGTGTCAAAAAATGGATCGTGGTGCTAAAACCCATAACACTATTATGAAATCCTCATCTCTACAATGTTTTGGTCTTCTACATCCATAATTTGGATATGGATTTGAACCCAAAACTCTTAACTTGTTGCCGAAGTCTGGTATGGCTACGACATTCTCATCTCTGCAATGTTCTGAGCTTCTATGTCTGTATCTTGCCTGTAGCTTCTAACCCAGAGCCCTCATCAGAGTAGCTGATGATTTAAGTTAACATTCATGTCCGCAACTAGGATCAAGGACTGTGTTGGGGAAAGTTCAAGGCCCGACATTTCTAGGTTGCATACACTACGCCCTGTTGGTGATTTTAGAGACGCAGTGTATGAAATGACATGATTCCATGGTTGCATAAAAGAGACAATTGGAATGCATTCTCTAGGTGCTTCGCTTCCACCATAAACATGTTTGTTAGCATAGTCACTATATCTTAGTTCCATATGCCTTCCTACAACATGAACAATTATCCAACATAGAGTATTATACGCATCGAGGAGTACATTAAACACCTGAGAGAGTCATGTGAAGGGTAGTGGCAATTGCTTTGATCACCAGTCTCAAGAAGCACTTATTGCACTAACTAGTATAGGAAATGAGATTTAATTTTCCCATACATAACCTTAAAATTTTGGATATATATATATAGATATATATATATATATATATATATATATATATATATATATATATATATATATATATATATATATATATATATAGTTGTGTAACTCTCATAATCATTAAAGACGAACTGGGACCAGAGACGACGATGGGAAAAGCCAAAGAACATAAAACTATGAGCTAGCTAGGCCCTTTTTCTCCACCACCAGTATGATCAGACTATATACTAGTCTCTGTTTAGGTTTTGTTTTCTCGTTTTAATGATTTCTACACCTTACTTTGATTCCTTTGATGTATTTAATTTCTTTATTTAAGGTACAAAGGTAGTGACATAACTTTGAAAGCGGTTTAAGGCCCGACTTTCCATATGGTTGTAATAATTTTTTTATAGTAGTAAATATGAAAAGTGGATTAATTTACAAAAATGAGATTAACTTACCAAAAATAAAAATGTGTGTAAAAATTGTTCTAATAATATGAATTTTTAACATATGTTATCATTATATTATAATGAAATACATTTTATGATATGGATTTTTGAAGAGGAATTATATTTTTAATCTAAAATTTTCAAGAAAAATTATTTTTTTAATCAAAATTATAAAATTTAGATGATTAAAATCATTACTTTTAATTGAAAAATTGATTTAGATCCTTAAAATACCACACTTTCATCTTTATTTTATAATATTATGTAATTTTGTTAATTCAAAATAGTGCTTATCAAATTTTAGTTAAAAATGTGAGTTTTTTCCATTATTTTAAATGATTGAAAAAAAACAATATAATTTAGATTATGACATAATGAAATATTCATCATTCTTTTATTTTTGTTATTTTGTTTTGTTTTGATTTTTATGAGAGTTGCTTAATATTGTAACAAAATTTTATCAAGTGGCATAGTGATATGAAAAAGTCAAAATTTTCATATATCTCTACTCTTAAATAGATAAAATAAATTATTATGGTAACAAAAAATATTAAAAAATTAAACTAGTTAATTTTTTTTAATAAAATATAAAATTCCATTTTCTATAACTATATATTATTATAACTCAACCATAATGTATATATATATATATATATATATATAAATAATTTAATAGGAATATATTAAGAAAAAATGAAATAATTAATAATAAATAAATAAATTTCTGTTTAAACAGCCACGATAACAGATCGATGAATTTGTACTTATTGACGTAGCCACTCAACCAACTTTATAACTCACACTATGAATTAAAAATGTGGCATATACTAAGAATATAACTCTCCCATGATAAAATCAAGTTTCAGTCCTCGACCTTTTCTACCATAGCAAAAGACAAAGCTCCACTAGCACGCCTTTGCGTTCGCGGCGTTTCGATCACGAAAACGAGATATATGATTATAATTATTATTATCGAATTTTAATATACAATAATAGTAATATATAATTCTCTCATGATAAAATAATAATAATAATCAATTCACCCATGATAAAAATATTGTTTCAGGGCTCGACCTTTCCTACATGGGAAAAGACAAAGCTCCAACTATACTGACACCTTTGGGTTTGCCGCGTTTCCATAACGAAAACAGGAAGTATAGAGTAAATATTCTTTAACTAACTCATTGTTATGATAAATAAAATAAAATAATATAATATAATTAATAAATAAATAAAAGTATTTCCACAATTTAAAGTGTGCACTTTTCTCAATGAAATTAAATAAAAGATAATAGAAATCGAGATTTGACCTTCGCATCCTTCTCGTCACCGATACATTTAGATAGAGGAGAGATGTTCCTGAAGGTGACTCCAACTCCTTATAAACCATAGTTTCGCATTGAAAGTTCTTTGTAATAAAAAAAAATATTAATAATAACTGGGATAATAATAGTTTAAAATGCAAAACTGGTTGCCAAGAATCGTGATACAGTCAAGAGGATTGCCACCGTGGAACAGCAATTGCGTGTTTGGTTGAAATTCGATATTAAAAATCTTTGCAAAGAAGCCATTGGAACAAAATCCAGTCTAATATTATGGCATGATTCCGGTGTCGCGAGATCAAATCACAAGCTGAAACTCTAAGATGTATTGTTCATACATATGACACAGAACACTTTAAGTTTTTCAGACACATAAGCGCATCAGACGCCTCCGAATGACATCCACAAATTTACGTTACAGTGATTAGGTCTGCTTTAGTCACCGAACTACTTCTATAAATCTTTCTCAGATTCGTCGGACTTTAACGAAATGTTCATGGCCTTCAATCCTAGAGACGAAATTATAAAATTATAGCGGTTGAACAAAATTAGAAGGCTTTTTAAAGGCTGTGGATCGAAATGCCCGTAAGAATTACGAATATGAAGAATATGAGAATTTGCATCGGACTAAGATATCAAAATAGCAATAAGAATTATATATAGTATAATTCTAGTGACGACATGGTGGCTGGGACGTTTGGCTTTTGCACGGAGGTTTTTTGTTCTGATGATATTCCTCACGCTTCGGCGATCAATTTGCTGGTTTCAGCCACATCTGTTGTATGTTGATGATGCTCTTCTCGCTTCGGCGTATATCTGCTGGCTTCGGCCTCATATGTATATCTGCTGGATTCGGGCCTCATATGTTGTATGTTGATTCTTCAGCGAGAAGTCTCTTCCCCATTTTATCTAACTCTAGTGAAAACTCTAGTGACGAAATTATAAAATTGGAGCACATGAACAAAAGTTAAAACTTAAAAGATATACATATTACATAGAGATCATATAAGAGATATTCATATTACACGTAAAGATTTAATTGAGTAAAGAAAATTATAACATTGATTTTATTTACTTAAATTAAATTTAGTTGATAATCAATTTTAATTTTTATATATATATATATATATATATTTTTTAATTATTTCACATATAAATTATTTAATTAAATATAGTATAAATTATATATTATTGAGTTGATAAATTTATTCTACAGTATGATGTGTAAATTCGTCTATTATCAAAATTGAAATTTTATTTATATTCATTAAAATAAAATTTTGTTCATATCAATCAAAATATAATTTTGAAAAAATCTAAAAAATTAAATAACATATGAAATATTTAAATAATATTTACACATAAAAAATTGTAAAGGGAAAAAAAATTAAATCCCCTAAATTTATGTTACATCTTTATTTAAAATAAATCTATACTAACATAAATTAAATAAATATAACCTTCAGGTAACTCCCCCAACTCTCCGACAATAAAGGACAAGGCTACAACCACCGTCATCTTATTGGTAAGAGACAAGCCCGCGACCAATACAACATCTTTTGGGTGACTATACGGTAACTCCGCCAACTCTTTCACAATACAGGCTTCTTTAGTCAGCCTTATCTACTTCAGGGAAAAGACAAGGCTACAACCACCGTCATCTTTTAGGTAACAGACAAGCCCGCGACCAATGCCACATCTTTTGGGTGTCCGAGAAACGAGTGATTGTTTGTGTCGAAAAATACAAAACAAGGATAAGAAAAAAACCGCCAATTAGCCTATCATTTTGTCCCTTCGACCGTAGTGCAACTGATAAATTGTCCCTTCGACCGTAGTGCAACTCGAGAGAAGGAACATGATATTATTTTATCAGTTGATTTGTGATTTTTGATTTTATTGATGAATATCAAAACATTTATTTTACAACGACAACTATTTATAAAATAAATAAATATATATATATAATTTAAAAATATATAATAAATTTTTTTAATGATGAAGATTTATTTCAAATCAATATCATAAAGATTTAGTGGTTAAAAAGAAATTAAGTTAGTATAAGAAGGTCATCAATCCCACTCTAGAAGATCAAAAGTATCTTTCTGTTTTAACTAGCCCAAAGAAGAAAATTAATATAGCAAAGATTAGAACGAATTCTCATGAGCTCCATAGTGAAACAGGTCGTTGGGCAGTTCCTAAAACGCCATGGATGGAAAAGATTTGCCATATATGTGAGAATAGGAACATTGAGGATAAAAACCACTTCCTGTTAGAGTGTTGGGCAGTGCCTAAAACGCCATGGATGGAAAAGATTTGCCATATATGTGAGAATAGGAACATTGAGGATAAAAACCACTTCCTGTTAGAGTGCCCCGCATACAACCACATTAGATCTTAGTTTCACAATCTTTGTTACAATACTGACCTTCCTAGCCTTTTACAATGTCAAAATTATAGTGAGCTCGGGAGGCTTCTCTCCAAGATTTTTGAGCATAAGAATAAAATCTTAAATCAAAATAAATAATTTGTTTCTTTAGGTCTGATAGACCAATGTTTGGTCTCAGCAGACGTTAACCATCATCATCATAAACATAATATTATATTATAATTTATTTACTTAATTAATTTAAATAAAAAATAAAAAATAAATTTATTTTTTTGATAAATTTTAATATTTGATTTATAATTATTATAAAAATATTCAATAAATATTAAATCTTTATTATTTATTTAATAATTAATAATTATTTATAATTAAATTAAAATTTTAAAATTTTATTTCAAAATAAATACTTAACATAATTTTTAATAATTAAATTTAAATAAAATACAAATAATAATAATACCATTATTTTTAAAATTAATAAATATTTTTCATATTTACATAAATTATAAAAACTAAGATCTTTTAATTAATCAATTTTTTTTTTAAATAATTTAATTTCTCTCCATGTAAGATATTAATCTAATTTTATTTTTTTTAAATAAAATAATTTCTCTCCATCCATCCGCAATAATTAAAAGATAGTTAATAATAATAATAATAATCATAATATTTTTAAATCCGCAATAAGGCACATAATTCCCAACATTGAGTGGACCAACAATTGGGTATTGAAACTGGATAGAAATAATCTCTGCAACAAAATAAATAATAATTTTCTTATTATCTCTGCAACCTAGAAATTATGTTTTTAATCTAAATTTTTCAATTGAAATTATTTTTTAATCTAAATTACAAATTTAGATGATTAAAATTATTAGTTTTAATTGAAAAATGGATTTAGATCCTTTGTTAATTCAAAATGGTTCTTATTAAATTTAGGTTAAAAATGCGTTTTTTTTTTTTTTAAATGATTGAAAAAGAACAATATAATTTATATTATGACAAATGAAATATTCATCATTCTTTTATTTTTGTTCTCTTTTGATTTTTATGAGAGTTGCATAATCTTGTAACAAAATTCTATCAAGTGACGGTGATATGAAAAGTCAAATTTTTCATGATGATGATAATGATGGTTAACGTCCGCTGAGACCAAACATTGGTCTATCGGACCTAAAGAAACAAATTATTTATTTTGATTTAAGATTTTATTCCTATGCTCAAAAAGCTTGGAGAGAAGCCTCTCTAGCTCACTATAATTTTGACATACATCTCTATTGTAATTGGATTTCTCAAAATTTGGGTGGTTTTAAAATGGATCAAATTTCTTAAAGATATTTTGCCACTATGTATAGATCTTTGATTATGATAAGCTCTAGTGTTTGAAATTTTTGTCTAATTATTATCTTATTTGAAATTAAAATTTTTATTATTAAATGGAATAATAAATTTTGGAAAATATTTAACTTTGAAGATCCACTATCACTATTATACTAGGTACAACTATTTCATAAATATGACCACAAATGAGCCAGGTACAACATGTTTTTTGAGACTTGAATAAGTCCAATAAATTGTTCATTGAAAAAAAATATATTAAAAAATTAGACTAATTAAAACTTTTTTAATAAAAAATGAAATTCCATTTTTGTATATTCATTTGTCTATTATTATTATAATAAAATAACTCTATAAAAAATAATAAATCAGCAATATATATATATATATATATATAATTTAATAAAGATACATTTAAAATAAATTATATAAGTAATAATAAAAATTAAATAATTAATAATAGATAGATAAATTTCTCGTTAAACCGCGACGATAACAATCGATGAATTTGTACTTATTGACGTAGCCACTCAACCAACTTTATAACTGATACACTATGAAATAAAAATGGGGCATATAATAAGAATATAACTCTCCCGTGATAAAATCAAGTTTCAGTCCTCGATCTTTTGTACCCTAGCAAAAGACAAAGCTCCAAGTTCCCATTACTAGGCACGCCTTTGGTTTCGCCGCGTTTCGATCACGAAAACGAGAATTGAAAATGAGATATATAATTAAATTATTATTATCTAATAATAATAATTAAATTATTATTATTATTGAAAATGAGATATATAATTCTCTCATGATAAAATAATAAGAATACTAATATAATTCACCCATGATAAAATATTGTTTCAGGGCTTGACCTTTCCTAAGGTGGAAAAGACAAAGCTCCAACTACCATGACACCTTTGGGTTTGCCGCGTTTCCATAACGAAAACGGGAAAGATAAGTATACTTTAAATATTCTTTAAATAATATAATTAAATTAATAAATAAATAAAAGTAATTCCAAAATTTAAAGTGTGCACTTTTGTCCATGAAATTAAAGAAAGGATAATGGAGATCGAGATTTGACCTTTGCATCCTTCTCGTTACCAATACATTTAGATACAGGAGAGATGTTCCTGAAGGTGACTCCAACTGATCCTTATAAACCATAGTTCGCATTGAAAGTTCTTTATAATAAATAAAATATTAATAATAACTGATTCTTTGCATTGATTTTTAATTTCCTTTAACTGATTTCCTATATATTGAATTAATAAAAAAACTCCTTTTTTAAACCTTATATGCAATAACATATTTAATTTTAATAAAAAATTTCAATTATTGATTATTTGATGAATATAAATTACTAAATTAATTTTAAGAGGTTTAAATTATAAACAAGAAATTATTAGAAATATATAACATTGAGTTAATAGATATACCATTATGGTATTTACAAAATAATTGTTTAACTAGAATACTTTTTATTTGTTCTTTAATAACATTAGAATTATAAATTAGTAAGTAAATAAAGATTATTTAATAAACATAAATTATATAGAACTTATTATTTGATTTTCCAATGGGCCATTACATTTAAATAATTAATAAAAATGATTTATTTGAGAGAAGGTCTAGTTTACCATTGGATCCTTAAATTTAAACAGTTATTATTAATACACTGTTACCTATTGTAACTATATAATAGTAGTTTAATACTATTTATTTGTATTTAAATAATTAAAGAATAATAATAAATATAGGTACATAAAGATATAATTTATTAATGACCATTATATTTAGTTTACCATTATTTAGTTTACCTTAATTTATTAATGACCATTATATCTAGTTTACCATTGGACCCCTAGATTTAAACAATTATTATTAAATAAATACATAGTTACCTATTGTAACTAAATTCTAAGAATATTAGTAATTTAATACTATTTATTTGTATTTAAATAAATTTGGGGATAATAATAAATATAGGTTATTTAATAAATATGAAGATATAATTTAGTAGTGACCATTATAAATTATATAATTAGGGGTTTGACTTTGATCATCGGGTCAAAGTTAGCCGTTGCAATATAGCTGTTGGAGTCTCTGCACACTCTATTTAATCAAGCTAAGCCAGATTAGTCCTTCAACTTGTCCTGACGATGAACCACACTAGTTGGTTCGAAACGCGTCGACAAAAGATTGATTATGTGATTTTGCCGAAGATTATCTAAACAATGTTATGGATCACAGAAGTCTAAATTCCTTAATAACTGGGATAATAATAGTTAAAAATGCAAAACTAGTTGCCAAGAATCGTGATATAGTCAGAGGATTGCCACCCGAGTGGAACAGCAATTGCGTGCTTGGTTGAAACTCGATATTAAAAATCTTTGCAACGAAGCCATTGGAACAAAATCCAGTCTAATCTTATGGCATGATTCCGGTGTCGCGAGATCGAATCACAAGCTGAAACTCTACGGTGTATTGTTCATACATAAGTTTTTCAGACACATAAGCGCATCAGACGCCTCCGAATGACATCCGTTTAACTCACATCTGTTTAACTCACCGAACTTCTTCTATAAATATTTCCAAGATTCATCGGCCTTTAACAAAATGTACATGGCCTTCAATCCTAGAGACGAAATTATAAAATTATAGCGGTTGAACAAAATCAGAAGGCTTTTTAAAGGCTGTGGATCCAAATGACCGTAAGAATTATGAATATGAAGTATATGAGAATTTGCATTAAGATATTAAAATAGCAATAAGAATTGTATATAGTATAACTCTAGTGACGAAATTATAAAATTAGAGCACTTGAACAAAAGTTAAACGGGGTTTTAACAACCGTGGATCTAAATTCCTACCAGCATTCGCGTCAAAATAACAGAGGAATTTGCATTTTAAGTAACAGATAAATATAAATTGCAATAAGAATATGTAGGTTACTATTTGTTTATTAAAGTAGAATATTTGATTGGATTAAAGTAGAATATTTGATTGGATTTTAGGCGATGACGTATGAATTCAAACGAAACAGATATATTTACTCTGTCAATTCAAAGATTCAACGATTATTATTTTAATAATTAAATATAGCGTAAATGAAAGTTTTAAGTTATTATAGTTTTGGTAAGAGAATAAGTTATGTTTCCAGGAAAATAAGAGAATAAATTATGTTATGACCTGGAATAAAGTTATATTTTACCATGAATAAATATATGGAGTGATTGTTTTAATTTTTTTCCTTTTAAAATATATTTTTGGGCAAATTTAATATAAAATATTTATTGCATAGTGAGATCAAATTAACCTAATATGGGGAATTTATTATAAAATAACTATTGTTTAGTGAGATCAAATTAACATAATTTAACTGAATTTTACAACTTGGTTTATTTTGGTCTATTTTTAAGTATTTTTGACAACTATCATTTTATTGTAAAATGTCATTTTAAATTTGGCAAAATTTCCTTTGTATAGGTTAGGTAAATGAAAATATTTTTTACAACTATCATTTTATTCTAAAAAGTCATTTAATTAAATATTGTACATATAAAAGTAATAAAATTGTTATGATTTTCCCAAAATAATCAATGACAACTATCATTTCATTTAAAAAGTCATTTTAAATTTGGCAAAATTTCCTTTGTTTAGGTTAGGTAAATGAAAATATTTTTTACAACTATCATTTTATTCTAAAAAGTCATTTAATTAAATATTGTACATATAAAAGTAATAAAATTGTTATGATTTTCCCAAAATAATCAATGACAACTATCATTTTATTGTAAAAAGTCATTTAAATTTGGCAAAATTTCCTTTGTATAGGTTAGGTAAATGAAAATATTTTTTACAACTATCATTTTATTCTAAAAAGTCATTTAATTAAATATTGTACATATAAAAGTAATAAGATTGTTATGATTTTCCCAAAATAATCAATGACAACTATCATTTTATTGTAAAAAGTCATTCTAAATTTGGCAAAATTTCCTTTGTATACGTTAGGTAAATGAAAATATTTTTTACAACTATCATTTTATTCAAAAAAAGTCATTTAATTAAATATTGTACATATAAAAGTAATAAAATTGTTATGATTTTCTCAAAATAATCAATGACAACTATCATTTTATTGTAAAAATTCATTTAAATTTGGCAAAATTTCCTTTGTATAGGTTAGGTAAATGAAAATATTTTTTACAACTATCATTTTATTCTAAAAGTCTTTTAATTAAATATTGTATATATAAAAGCAATAAAATTGTTATGATTTTCTCAAAATAAACAATGACAACTATGATTTTATTGTAAAAAGTCATTTTAAATTTAGCAAAATTTCCTTTGTATAGGTTAGGTAAATGGAAATATTTTTTACAACTATCATTTTATTCTAAAAAGTCATTTAATTAAATATTGTACATATAAAAGTAATAAAATTGTTATGATTTTCCCAAAATAATCAATGACAACTATCATTTTATTGTAAAAAGTCATTCTAAATTTGGAAAAATTTCCTTTGTATAGGTTAGGTAAATGATAATATTTTTTACAACTATCATTTTATTCTAAAAAGTCATTTAATTAAATATTGTACATATAAAAGTAATAAAATTTTTATGATTTTCTCAAAATAATCAAAATAAGAAACTGAGTTATAAGATTACATAATTGATGATGGTTGATGATCATTAAAACTAAATTTGGTTTATTCAATTCACATGATATCCATTTAGTGATAAAAAGTTTCTTTAAGTTTGACATTATATGATAAATCTCTTCCATTTTTTTTAGATCCCTCATAATACATTTTTCCAACTATCTTACTCAACTAGTTGAGAGAATATCTTAACAACACACTAATTTAGGAATTATCTTGTTGGAGGGAATCTCTCACATCCAACTATTTACAACCACTTCCTAAAAACTAGGAATAGATTCCTCATATAGACTAACTCTACCTAATAATGACCAACAAGCTCAACAATTAAATATGATCTCACACATAAGACAAGTAGGAGTTACATACTTTAACATCACCCCTTAATCTTCATCATCTCAACTCTTCAATATCGTCTCCTATGTGGAAAATAATTCACTATGACTTGAAGAACCCCCTCAATAGAACAATCTATCTCTAGTCCAATTTGGCACTTTCACTTTATACCTCGATCATGTACACATCACCAAACTATTAATGTCCTTATAAATAAATAACCATCCACTAGAATGAATGGTTATATAATAATTATAAGTGTTGGTATAGTAGAATATCCCTTCACGTACATGGTTCATTCAACTTCCTGATGAACACCCCTTGAATGTAAAACTTCACCTCCTAGAGTCTAAAACTAACAATATGGCCCACCATATCATATCTAGCCACACATGGCCTACTCCTCAAAGTGTTAAAGAACTCCCTAATAGAGGTCATTGAACTAAACTATAGAAGCAATCAAGTCATTAGGGAACACACAATAAAGGGGTATGCATGCCTCTCTAGGTCTTATAACGACATGCCTTTTTCAAGTTACATAGATATGGGTACAAAACACTCCATCTAATGGATATATTAGGTACAAAATTTTCAAGGACCACTAAATCAAATCAAAACAATATATGTAGACTTGCTACAACTACGATGTGTAGATCACATTATAATATATTCATGTGTGTTACTATTCAACTCACACGAATTTACCTTATTTGTCCGTCATAATCTAATCTCTATTGTTGCCACAACTAATATCCTTTGCTGCCATGATGCTTCCATAAACACTATCACCTACTTTTCTTGGACCAAGCTCCAAAGATCTCTTTGTTGTATCAAGAACCTCTGTGTCCTCCTTGTTGCAAACTCGTCATTTCACTCCAAAAAAGTCAACTTGCAATCAACACTTGGTTTTCCTAGGAAAGAAAAATGCAACTCACTTCCACCTCAAAAAGTGTCCATGCTCCTTCCTTCACCTGAAGAATTGTCACCACGTACTAGCTTGAAATCATTCATAGCATTAATACCTTAAATTGAATTGGAACTTATTGTACTTTAGGGCCTAACATCAACTGACCATGAAGATTGAGTAATTGGCCACCCATGGACCTACTTCCATCTATGAAGATACATGGGTGCCATCCATTGTACTCACTAATTATTTAGCCATGGACCTACTTCCATCTATGAAGATACATGGGTGCCATCCATTGTACTCGCTAATTATTTAGGAAAGTAGTCTAGATATGGGATTTATCTAACTCAATCTTTCATTTTTTGCACCTTCCATTTTGGACTTATAGTGGAAAATTCAACTATCAGTTTAAGGAGTAAAACACATAGGTAGAACTCCCTTTTGGCTATGCCACTTATTTACTATCTAGATTCATGAATGATTACAAAGCTACAAATTATCAGAAAGAGATAAAATACATACTGATAAGATTACCATATTGTTCTACAATCATTCATACACTAGGAATCTCAATGTTTCATCTTTGACATCTTTGTTTGCATATTGGTTCAATTTTCATCCTGGAGTTCCATACTTTAGGAAATTGTTAGAGTAGTCAATTCTAAAAACCATACACCCACATATTGATTTGATTATGCTCAATATGTATTTTTTAAAAACTCTAAATAATATCAAGCACACAAATTACTTTACTTCCCAAGGATTCTAACAAATTTTTATTGAAATAGAAATATGCTTTGATCCCTTTCCTAGCCCTCAACTCATGTTCACATTATCATATTCAAGCTTTAAATCTTGGATCCATATTTTCTTTGAATTGGGGGATCAACTTCACACCAAACACAATTGTGATTCTCTTTGTAGCTTCTTTAGGATTCAACTTTAGCAACTCTTTATCACTACCATGTTTTTGTCATTGTCATATGCAACCAACCAAATGTGAATTTATCTTCATCGTGAGGTTCTAAAACCCTAAAATATATACCTTTCAACCCTTCAATATCATCCTATAAAGTACCCTTCCGAAGGAAATACACATAATATTTCTCATTTTCTTCATCAATTGGAAGCTCTCCACACACAAGTTTTGTATAAAGTTCTACTTTCTTCTTCAATGCTACATAGCTAACTAATCCATCATTTTCAAAGTTTAGTTGAAGTTTATCGCTATGAGATTGATATTCAATGCCAGAGTTCTTTTTGAAGAAGATATTATGAGGAGCATTGTTCCTCTTCCTTGCACGATGCAAATCAATTTTAGGGGCAACATCCTTGTTTGACTTGGCCTCCTCTTGGGTTCTGTAGGGCCTAGCCCTCTATCCTAACAACAAAGACACACTCACCCCTTATATGACCTTCTATTTCTTAGGCATCATCCCTGACTTTGTCTATCATCCCAACAACCCATTGTAACAACCCTAGTAAAAAATCATGTAAAAAAATATATATGACCAAGGTCATGGGACATGTATTCCACACTGAATGTTGGGAGAACATCCTAGTGGGTGTTCATTTCGGTTATTATGGCTAAAGGAAAATGGAAAAGGAAATTTCAAAGGCTTTGGAAAGGGAAAATAACAATAATTGGAATTTTATTTATGAAAATAATGGAAATTAGGAGAAAACAAAGCTTAACGGTCACAAGTTGCATGCGAGGAGGAAAATGAATGAAAATAATGGAAAATGAAGAAAATAGAGGCCTTATTGATAAAAAGGCTTTTGAGGACCAGTTCATATATATTTTTTAGTTTAGTTTTAGATCTCTTTGTCTATTCTCTCTCTTACACACTCTTCGACACTTAGAGTTTTCTTGGAACACTTCAACATTGGATCAAGAAAAGAAAAGAAGGCAAGAGGAAGTAACAATGAAGCAAAGAAGAGCAGGATCAAGCGGCTACAACGAGATTATTTGCAGGCATTGAGTTGCATGTATGGTTTCCTTTCCAGTTTTGGCAGATATACAGTAAATCCTGGAGGCTGGTGTCTTGATTATGGCCTAGTGATCCCTGGATCAGATTGTGGATTGCGGTAAAGCTTAGAGACTAGGACATAAGAAAATTCCTCACGGTTTAGGTGGAGAAATTTGGTGGCATTCATGCTTATTTAGGGCCTAGTGATTTGGTGGGGATTGCGGTAAATCCTGGTATTGTATGTTTATTGTTTTGGCATAGTGATCCAGTGAGGATTGTGGTAAATCCTGGATCTAGTGATGAGGGTGAGGTGGTGTAGCCTCGGGAAGCACTAGTTGAGTTTTGGTTATGAGTCCCACATTCATGCTTGGAATATGGCATGGGGGTGATTCACTGAAAGAAAATTTTGGTTAAGGTAATCTATGGTCAGCTGGTTCGCAAAAGTCCCATACCCGGTTAGCCTTTTGATTCATTAATAAGAGTTCCTTCTCCTTGGTATTTCATGTGTAAATGTACTGGTTCATATGTGGTATTTAAGGTTATTGTATCCTTGTTATTTTTGTCGGTTATATGTTGGTTATGAGTATGTTTTATGACAATGATGATGTATGCCTCTCATCATGTTTTGATTTTTAAATGAATGAACAATGATTATATGACCTAATAGATGATAATGCAGCTAATTTGATAATGCATCAATGCTTCCTTACGAATCTCAGATAAGTATGACACCCCTATGCTCAGATATTTTGTTATCACCTGTAGATTACGTGTGCACAATGTGTTCTACGGAATGTCTGTCATGGTTACGCTTGGTTAGGTAAAGCCCTTGATCAAGTTTTATGTTAGAGCATTTGTCTTGGTGTCATTTATTTCCTTGGTAAATATCATGAAGTTTTAGGCAGTGGTTTGGAGACTATCCCTAAAAAATTGGCTTAAATATCGCAGTCTCTGGAACAGAACTAGCTGAAAAATACCACAGTCTCTCTCTTGTAGGCATTGTGGGAGACACTAGAGGGTCCCAGTCACATGCATGCCCATGTCATGGGAGCGACTGGGGGTTTAATTTATTGAAAGGCTAGGTTAACTCAGGGGTTGGGAACTTAGAGTGGTAGATTCTCCTGGGGTTCCTGTGCCAACTCAGGGAGGTCTGTAAGGCGTTGGTTCATCGGTTCCACTTCCTTCACTACAGTTAGGGAGTTGAATCATATCATAGTAACTCTTTGTCACATGTTTACCCTGGTGGAACAGTTAGCTAGGGTAAATGTGGGAGGAGGGTGTTACACCCAATTCTTTTATTGGGGATGCTATTGCATTTATGCTAATTCTTCAAAGCCTTTAGCACCCTTTATTTCAACCTATGTGTTCTGTCTCTAATCATCACAATTCGTTCTTCAAAAATTCTTGTTGTAATTTCTCTTGATTCTTTTTAACTTTAATTTATTCTTATTTCTTTAAACCATAGGCCTTTTTCATAGCTTCAGTGGTATCTTAGTTTACTTCTCTTACTAGTCTCTTATGCTCACTTCCAGATCAGAAGAAATCTAGTCTAATCGATGCCCACATGCTTTTTATTTCAATATGTAAAGACATATCATCATCTATTTTACTTTCATTGTCTAAGATTTTGGTTTTATTATTCCCTTCCAACCTCCAACATTTCTACAAGTTTCTTGCCCTCAAAAAACTTATTCCTGATGATCAAATACCATTTGGGCTTCTCTCTCTGTCAAATTTGATCTCGACATCTAACTCAACCTTCTTGGAGTAGTTGACATGTTATGCAAACTTGAAGGTGATGGAAAAATTGCAAGTAAAAATTTATGTATTTTGGGTAATAAATCACTTTACAAAACACATAAAATAATGATTTTTAAACTTAGTTAACAATAATAACATAGAAAATATACCATATTAGAAACAGATAAGAACAAAAATCATAAAGGAGTTCACCCCTCCCTTGGGCTACATCTCTTAGACAACTTCCAATGTTGGGCCTCTTTCATTAAGTTCTTAAATTTATGTTTACATGGCTTTATAGTGTTCAAAATGTAAATATTAGGTCTCCAATGACTTTAGAACAGTTAAAAACCCCTAGCTGGGCCTTTGTTGGGCTCAATTTGGCCAAAAATTGAAGAAGTTATGCTCTCTCAAAGTTTTCTCTACTAAATGATCTTCAAACTGCACTGCTCTATTATCCATCCTATGAATCCACCTTTTTCGGGCTCGTCGAGTGACAATTTTGCTCGGCGTCGGTGAGATTTGCGCCAGATTGAGTCCAAAATGATGCTTACTTTAATTTCCCAACAAGGCTTGTAGGTAGAAAAACAGGGCCACATGGGGCCATGTGCCCAAGGCCTGGGGTTAACCACCCTTTCCCATTAGCATAGCCCCTTAGATCTTTGATGTTTGGTTCTGTGGGTCCCTTGAAATCGAGGTCATTCCTTAAGTTTTAGTGCCTGAAATCCGAGCCCTCCGCGGTGATCTGCCATGGTTCCATGCCTCGTAGTGACCGTGGGCTGGTCCCAAAACTTTGCCCCTAACTATTCTGATCCATTTAACTTTGGCGTGTGGGCATATAGTAGGCCATGGGACCTCAACCTGGTGCCTTGTCCTAAGCCCCCCAACTATTAGCTCCCAAATCCCAGACTGTGGTTACATGCTCTCTATGTGATCCAGGGCTAGTCCGCAAACTTCTGCCCCCTCACTATTATTGGTGCTTCCATCTATTGGCATTGGTTTGATGGTTTATTATTGCAGGTTCCAGAACCTTGGGCTAGGCTTAAGCTCGAGCCCTCAGCTCCCCTACCTGTAGTCTCGTGGGTGTGGGTGACCGGGGGTTAGGGCTTAGCCTCGACCTCGTCCCCCAACATCAAACGACATAAACTTTAAATACCAATTCAAAACTATGGTAGTTAAGAACCACCATGTGCCCTAGCGGTAAGGCGCTGCAATGCTACTCCATAGGTCATGTGTTTGACTCACCCGGAGGCCTATTCATCCATAACATAATTTTAGTGAACCCCGGGTGCCACTTGACAGCCCATTACTTGGCCACGTGGCATCCCACCATTAGTCGAACTCATAACCTCATTCAACCAATCAAATGCGTAGTAAATTCGACCAAATATAGAGAGGCGAAGTGGCAACCTTCCATTGGCCCAAATTGTACAATCAACCTGTCCAGTCAGAGTACGAACTGCCTAGTCAACAGTCCTGGATCCAACCTGCAAATGTTTTACCTATTTGGGAAAATTATCAGAATGCGATATCGATAGCATACAATATCGATTTTGAGAAATTCAAGTTGCGTTGGAGTCGTCGATATCTATGCTCTGGTACAAGTTTCAAGCACTTTTGAACACTTTTAATTTTGAGTACTTTACTGATCCCCTGGATCACTTTCCCAACTAGAAGCTTTTGGACCTCCAAAAGACTATTTTCAGTCAACAAAAAAATGAGGGTACAATTCCCTCACCCTTCCTTTTTCAATTCATTTGGCTTTGCCTTATTTTGTACCTTTGAGCCCCTTGTGAAGGTGCCTCATGTTCCTTCTTCTTTAAGTTCTTGTTTCTCTGACAAGGATAAGATCTTGTTGCAATTATTCAAGTTTTTCAGAGGAGAAAAGTTCTCTTGAAAGAATCTAAACATTCTCTCTTATGTGTTCAACCAAAGTAGGCATACCTAATTTCATTTTCTTTTTACCTTGAACCTTTTCTTTGCTCATGCAAAGCCTTACTTCATCTTCAACCTGAAAACTATGGTCAAAACGATGCTTACCATGTTTAGGCTCGTACTTGGCTTGACCCTTCACCAAATGTGATTGCCATCGCCATGCAACATTCTTCCTCAAAGCCAAAACATTAGGAGAGCCACAAAAATATGTATTAGAACTAATGCTCCCTTTTTCAAGTAGCTCTTGCATCTGCTTCCTTATGCCTGCATTCTCTACCACTGGCATCTTTTTCAAACCAATGTTCAAAAGTGATGCATCCTGCTGCAAATGAACTTCATGTTGCTTTCCTCTTTTGGGGGAAACACATTAGATTATTGAAACATCTTATCACATGGGTTAACAACTTTAACTAAATCAGATTTTAATGTTGCATCAGATTCTTAGAAGGCTTCGGATTCATCAACATCTTTATGTTTAATCATGATTAAACAATGCAAAATTATGACTAGCATTTACAAACCACTTCATTTGTCTAGCATTCACAAGTGATAAATTCAAATTCTTGGTATGTGCTTTAACAATATAATCAATCTCATTTTTAAACAAATGCTACTTGTTCTCATGGCGATGAAAGATGACTTTCCTGTCATATAAGTATGGGCTTCCCAAAACAATCCCACAAATGTAAAGTGGTACCGCATCAAGTTATACCTCATCAATAAAATTTGCAGTGATGGCAAATATTGTCACATACCAAACCCAAAGGATAAGGTTTAGGATGAGAAATGGTTTTCAAATTTAGTTTCTTGACAATGTCTTTTGAAATGAGGTTTTCTTTTGATCCACTATCAAACAAAGTATCTACTTTGTTATGTTTTGTGATGACTCTTATATAGAAAATCTCTATTATTTCTCTTTCATTTTGAGTTTCAATGGGTTTTCTAGAAGAACTAGTACTTGCAATTGAATCCTCATCTTTCAATCACATGGCTATGATTTTTGTTTCATCTCTAGAATTAGATCTTAGATCTTGTTGTGTAGTTGCAACAATCTTTTCTTTCTCCTTGTTCTTAAAATTTTTGGGTCTCATTTCAAGATGAAGTTTCCAACAATGGTATTCATCATGGTCTTCTTTTGAATAGTGCGTACACGTGAGTTTTTATCCCTCCTTCTTGACTAAAGAATTCTCTTTATCCTTACCTTTGAACTTACCTTTTCATTTTTCTCCATTCTTAATTGACTTCTCGCTAGTTTCTTCAAAAACATTCTTCCCTCTTGCTTCTAAATGAGTTGCTTACACACAAATTTCATCTAGTTTTGTAGTGTTAAATATGAGAATAATGTGTCTCAAATAACTATGTAATCCTCCAATGTATTTCAATAGATTATCTTGGGAGGACAAATATATACCCAAAATCAAAGCTCTTTTTCTAAATTCTTGAGTATAACTTTGCACATTTTGACCCTTAGCTTGCCTAAAGTTTTTCCAATCCATTATAGATTTTTGGATGTGTTCTAATGGATAAAATTTCCTTCTTATTTCAACAACAAAATCATTCCAAGTGGATAAAACCTTACCATGTTTCTTCATGTTCTCTTGAGTTTTGGCCTCCCACCAAAACTCAAGAGAAGCATGCTGAATTTTGGTCTCATCGTCCTTGATTCTTTGTATCATACAATACACTTCAATTTGATGAATCCAATTATATAATTTCTTAACATTTACCTCTCCATCATACATAGGTAATTCAAACTTTATGTCAAGCTTTAACAAAGGAGTTTTACCACGTCTTTTTGGAGAATTTGGAGGTGTTTGTGAAAGGGTAGAAGAAGTAGAAGATGATGAGGATGAAGATGAGGATGAGGATGGAGGTGAAGGTGGTGGCTTGTCACCATTTCCTCCATTCCCTTTTAGAGGTTTGTCTCCTTTTCCTCCATCTCCTTTTGAATAATTTGAGCTTTCCCCTTGCAACCTTGAGTTCCTCTCTTCATAAAGAACTTTTACCATTTTAGACATTTCAAAGAAAGATTTTTTAAAAGTTCTTTCATCTTCAGACATCCCTTTAGGACCTTCTTCATGTGCCATGACTAGTGAAGTTTGAGGTATGAGTGTTCTCCTTTAAACAATTTGAGATCTTGGTTCCACAATTTCTCCTTGTTCTCTTTTAAGCTTCAACCTTGAAAGCAGCAAAAAACAATTGCAAGTAAAATCAAACCTTTAAAATAACCTTGAGCTCTGATACCAAAATGAAAACTTGAAGGTGATGGAAAAATTGCAAGTAACTTTTTTTTTTTTTTTTAAATGTATTTTGGGTAATGGATCACTTTACAAAAAACATAAAATAATGATTTTTTAAACTTAGTTAACAACAATAACATAGATAATATACCATATCATAAACACATAACAACAAAAATGGGAGTTCACCCCTCTCGTGGGCTACATCTCTTGGTCTAGCTTATAATTTTGGGCCTCTTTCATTAAGTGCTCAAATTTGTGTTTACATGGATTTATAGTGCTCATAATATGAATATTATGTCTCCAATGGCTTAAGAACAGTGAAAAACCCCTTGCTAGGTTTTTGTTGGGCTCAATTCGACAAAAAACTATAAAAGTTAAACTCTTTCAAAGTTTTCTTTGCTAACTAATCTACAAATTGCATCGCTTTGCTATCCATCCTACGAATCCACTTTTTCCATTAACCCAAAATAAACTTTTCAATTTTTATTTTAATTATAATAATTTTAATTTTATAAATAATAATAATAAATTCATAATTATGGAAAAATTAGTTACAATTAAAATATTTAATAATTAAAAAATTATATTACATTATTTCAATGTTATTGGAAACGATTATAATATATTTCTTTAACGTTATTCAATTTATTAACGCAAATGTAAAAAATTATCGCCATTAAGATAAAAGAAAGGAAACATTAAACTCAATTTCAAATTTTATATTTCATTTATATATTAAATTACAAAGAAACCTAAAACGTTATCCATTGCAATAAAAATATTTTCACATTATGGTACCGAATATTAATGGCCAATGAATCGAATTTGTTATTGTGGATAAGATGACGTTTAGTCAACTTATCTACACTATGAGACCCCCTTGTTTGTGGGACAAGGGACCCACCTACAAAATTGGTGTATGAGACCCCCTTGTTTGTGGGACAAGGGACCCACCTACCAAATTGGTGTATGAGACCCCCTTGTTTGTGGGACAAGGGACCCACCTTCGCGCAACGATTTGACTGCTAAGTCTACGAAGGCATACATACTCTACCCACCTCTGGGTTTGAACCTATGACCTCTTAGGAGGAAACACATGCTCTTAACCATTAGGCCCACTCAAGAAATATGTTCACCATGTTTTTAAGATACTAAAGGTGGTATAAAGTGAAGATTTTACATGTAAACAGATAAATTAATTATAATTTTTTTTAAGATAATTGAATATGAGAGAATGGTCATATATTGAAAGTTTTATTTAAAATTATGAAAAGTATTGGATGAGGTGAGTTTGCAATAATATTATTGAAATGTTTTAATGTTTCTCTCAAAGTATAGGAGAGATTTTATATATAGGTTATTTGGATTAGAGTTAGTTTTTTCAACTCTTCAATTTTTTATGAGCTAATTATAGTTAGTTGTAAGTTTACATAGAAACCATGAGGAAGTAACACCAGAATAGCATGTGAAGAGCCATAACCTTAAGGATATACAAATAACATTTGAGGTTTCTATGGAGAAAACCAAACCCTCTTTGGAGTGGATAACCATGGTGAATTCAAAATTTGAAAAGACCAAAATTGACTAAGAGTAGAAATTGAATTCATGACTAAAACTTATAACTAGAGTGGAACACGATCCACATTCAATGATGATGTTTGAAATATAACTGAGGTTGTCACGAGAGTCACTGAGAGGATTTGAAAGGATAATGCCCCCATGCAAGAGTTGGAGACTTGTTCTTGTTTAATTGAGTTCTCAATCAAATAAAACCTTTGATGACTATTAATCAAGATAGAGCAATGAAAATCATCGATTGTAGGAGCATCAACATTTTTGGTTTTGGTACACCTTAAAGAGGCCTTGCCATGAGAATTGGAATGAAGCAACATAGTACGCATAATTAGCAATAGAAAGACAAAAACAAACATGCTAGTTGAACTAACTATACTTTATAATAACCACAACTTACATGTACACTAGGGAAAAAGGGTGCTAAGATCCATCTTAAAGCGTGGGAGCTAAAGACCAAGGATAGGTTTAACACCTTTCTGCATTGAAGCATCTATTACCTTTATGATAATCGTTAACATAGTTGAACTAACTATACTTTATAATAACCACAACTTACATGTACACTAAGGCAAAGGGGTGCTAAGATCCATCTTAAAGCGTTGGAATAAAGACCAAAAATAGGTTTAACACCCTTCTTCATTAAAGCATCTATTACTTTTATGATAATCATTGTGTCCTAGAAAAACAAAACTCCATGACAAATACTTTGTTCCATTATTCCTACTTTAAAAAAACAGTTCAAATGTTAATCGTCTAGATGTGAAAATTGTCCTTCATTTGGAAATGTGTGTTGTATGTCCTCTCATGCCTTCAATCACCCTGTACTAGGAATAT
This sequence comes from Pinus tabuliformis, assembly GCA_031772625.1. Taxonomy (NCBI): domain Eukaryota; kingdom Viridiplantae; phylum Streptophyta; class Pinopsida; order Pinales; family Pinaceae; genus Pinus; species Pinus tabuliformis. The sequence continues at coordinate 1,436,978,831 of CM062818.1, read as the reverse complement.
TGAAAGATTATTATTACCATGGTCTTTGTCATATGGAGGGTGAGGGCCGTTCGGTGCTTTCAAGCAAAGGGGCTACTAAATAGCTTTAGTATGAAGAGTTCATCCATAAGTAGTGCAACATTCATATTGGGCTAACTCTACTCAATTTATGAACATACAATAATTGGTTCAATGTTTAAATAAATATATTATTGATTATGATTTGAATATAATTAAGAGGATACAACTTTCGCTAACCACTTAGACTACACAAATTGACAATTACAACATGTTATATTAAAGGAAAGACATGCAATAAAAGTATAGAGAGTATAGATTGCAACAACTAAGTGCATAGAGGCATGGGTGTATTAGACAGGGCTTACTGGTAGGGGAGGCTTGCACTAAACTTACTCGAGATAAAGTAATGTTTAGGAGGTTGACCATGAATTTGAGGTTTAAGGGTAGGAGGGTCAAACATACTTCCTATTGGCTGCAGAGTCACAAATTCACTAGCAGGGATGGCTTCCATTTGCATCCGTTGAACGACATTACAACAAATAAGAATCATGAGTGACTAGTGGCAACAGAGACTTCATAGGAGCACACACTTAGGATCTTCATTGGCAATATAACTAGTCAAAGCATGAGCATTGGGATAATTGAAAGTAGGTGAAAACAACACGTTCATCATCATTGTTATCGTTATAATGATCTACAATGGCTTTGAGCACCGGGATCATTGAAAGTCGGTGAAAACAACACATTCATCATCATTGTTATTGTTATAATGATAGAGAGATGACTTTGAGCACTAGGATCATTGAAAGTTGGGGAAAATAACACATTCATCATCATTGTTATTGTTATAATGATCTACAGATGCAGAGGGAATTGGAGTGACATGTTAGGGTTCCCCTACATTTGTAAATATATATCGATTATCATTTAGTAAACAGATATGTATTGTTTGAGTATTTTAAAGATAGGTTTTGGAATATTTCGAAAATCTAATGTATAACTTAGTTTAACTTTATTTATATTTATTAGATTTTCAAAATATTCCAAAATCTTTAAAATAAACTGAGATGGAAATGAATATAGAACCATTGAAAATCTAGTATATAACTTAGGTTTAGCTTTATTCATATTTATCAAAATTTCAAAATATTCCAAAATCTTTAAAACATATTGAGATTTCAATGAATATAGAGTCACTAATAAACTCCACCCAATTGAAGGCCAAGGAGAGACTAGCCACCTTTATCGGGAACGAAGGAAAAGGATTACCTTAAGTCGCTGCAAATGATCTGATTTGCAATGATATGATTTACATCCCATGATTTATGTCGAAGCTCAGATTTGGAAAATGATTACCTTAAGTCGCTACAGATGATCTGATTTGCAATGATATGATTTACATCCCATGATTGATGTTGATGCTCAAATTTTCGAGGAAACCAATATTATCGCCAAGGACGATGAATACTTTGCAGCAAAGGTCATTGTCATCTTGCTAGGCTAGCTCGCCACATTCTACGCTTTCTGCAGGAAAGAAATTCTTGGATGCTCTCAGAGCTTTCCATTTACAGATGTCGCTTGGTTAGCATAACAGAATTTGAAGGCTCACAAGGTACAATCAGATTATATTATTGATAATAGATTTTACACTTTGCTCCCTTCCTTTTATACTAATTAGTTTTTTTATTATGGTTTGTTGAAGAGTGTCAAAAATTGGATCGTGGTGCTGAAGCCCATAGCACTATTATGAAATCCTCATCTCTGCAATGTTTTGGTCTTCTACATCCATAACTTGGACACGGATTTGAACTCAAAACTCTTAACTTGCCCGAAGTCTGGTGTGGCTATGATGTTCTCATCTATGTAATGTTCCGAGATTCTATGTTTGTATCTTGCCTATAGATTCTAACCCAAAGCCCTCATCAGAGTAGCTGATGGTTTAAGTTAACATTCACGTCCACAACTAGGATCAACGACTGCGTTGGGGACAATTCAAGGCCCAACATTTCCAGGTTGCATACACTACGCCCTGGTGCTGATTTTAGAGATGCAGTGTATGATATGACATGATTCCATGGTTACATAAAAGAGACAACTGGAATGCATTCTCTAGCTGCTTCGCTTCCACGATAAACATGTCTGTTAGCGTAGTCACTATATCCTAGTTCCATATGCCTTCCTACAACATGAACAATTATCCAACATAGGGTATACGCGTCAAGGAGTAAATTAAACACCTGAGAGAGTCACGTGAAGGGTGATTTTAGTTGCTCTGATCACCAGTCTAGAGAAGCACTTGTTGCACTAACTAGTATAGGAAATGAGATTTAATTTTCCCATACATAACCTTACAATTTTGGATATCTTTAATATATATATATATATATATATATATATATATTGTTGTGCAACTCTGATAATCATTAAAGACGAACTGGGACCAGAGACGATGATGGGAAAAGCCAAAGAACAAAAAACTGGGGGGCTAGCTAGGCCCTTTTTCTCCACCCCCAATATGATCACACTATATACTAGTCTGTGTTTAGGTTTTATTTTCTCGTTTTAATGATTTCTCTTCCTTACTTTGATGCATTTGATGTATTTAACCTCTTTATGTAAGGTAGATGTAGTGATATAACTTTGAAAGCGGTTTAAGGCCCGACTTATTTTATGAAAGGCTTTAGATAATTATGGTTGTAATCATTTTTCTTACCATACTAATATAAAAAGTGGAATAATTTACAAAAATGAGATTAACTTACTAAGATAATAAGAATATAAGAATATTAAATTTAAAATTTGCTTTCATAACTTGAATTTTTAATGTATGCCATTATTTTTGATGCATGTGATCATTAGGATTATAATGAAATACATTTTATTATATGAATTTTTTAGGTGATTTTTTTTATTATTTAAATTATAAATTTATATTTTTATTAAAATCATTATTTTTAATTGAAAAATGGATTTAGATCTTTAAAGCACCACGATTTCATTAATATCATGTAACTTTGTTAATTCAAAATAATTCTTATCAAATTTTGATAAAAGTTGCGAGTTTTTTTTTCATTATTTTAAAATGATGAAATCAAAATAATATAAAAAAGATTATTACATAATGAAATATTTATTATTCTTTTATTTTTGTTTTGGTTTGATTTTTATAAGAGTTGCATAATTTTGTAACAATTTTTTTCAAGTGACATGGTGATATGAAAAGTCAAAATTTTCATATATCTTTATTCTAATTGGATTTTATTCTAATTGGATTTATGAAGATTTGAGTGGTTTTAAAATGGAGCAAATTAAAGATATTTTATTACTATGTATAGATTTTTGATCACGATAAGTTTTAATGTTTGAAATTTTTGTCTAATTATTATCTTATTTGCAATTAAATTTTTTATTATTTTTATTTGTAAATGGAATAATAATTTTTGAAAAATATTTAACTTTGAAGATTTGTTACCACTATTACATAAATACAACTATTTCAGAAATATCACCATACATAAGCTAGTTACAACATATTTTTTAAAATTTAATCCACATAATTGTTAAAATGAAACAATTTATTAAAAATTTAGATCAATTAATTTTTTTTAATAAAAAATAAGATTCTATTTTTCTATTATTATTATTATTATAAAAAAGTAATATATATATATATATATATAATTTAACTCACCGAACTTCTTCTATAAATATCTCTAAGACTTAACCATAATATATATATATATATATATATATATAAAATTTAACTCACCGAACTTCTTCTATAAATATCTCTAAGACTTAACCATAATATATATATATATATATATATATATATATATAAAATTTAACTCACCGAACTTCTTCTATAAATATCTCTAAGATTCATCGGCCTTTAACAAAATGTTCATGGCCTTCAATCCTAGAGACGAAATTATAAAATTATAGCGGTTGAACAAAATTAGAAGGCTTTTTAAATGCCGTGGATCGAAATGCCCATAAGAATTATGAATATGAAGTATATGAGAATTTGCATCTGACTAAGATATCAAAATAGCAATAAGAATTGTATATAGTATAACTTTAGTGACGAAATTATAAAATTAGAGCACTTGAACAAAAGTTAAACGGGGTTTTAACTTTTAACAGCCGTGGATCTAAATGCTTACAAGAATTCGCGTCAAAATAACAGAGGAATTTGCATTTGAGTAACAGATAAATATAAATTGCAATAAGAATCGCAAGAATGACAGATCAAAGCTACTAGAGCATCTATGAGGTGCAATCTTTAAATTCTTTAAATTAAATGGTAGAGAATATCTTCACATTACAATATGTTCATGTGTGTTATTATTCAACTCAAACAATTTTCCCTTGCTTGTTCGTCATCATCTAATCTCTATGGTTGCCACAAGTAATATCCTTTGAAGCCATAATGCTTCCATAAACACTATCACCTACTTTTATTGTGCCAAGATCTAAATATCTCTCTGTTGTATCCAATACCTCTTTGTCCTCGTTGCAAATTTGTCATTTCACTCCCAAAAAATCAACTTGCAATCAACACTTGGTTTTCTTAGGAAAGAACAATGCAACTCACTTCCACCTCAAAAAAGTGTCCACGCTCCTTTCTTCACCTAAAGAATTGTCATAACGTACTAGCTATAAATCATTCATACCACTGATACCTTAGATTGAATTAGAACTTATTATACTCCAGGGCCTAACATCAACTGACCATGAAGATTGAGTAACTGGCCATCCCATGGACCTACTTCCATCTATGAAGATACATGTGTGCCATCCACTGTACTTGTTAATTATCTAGTAAACTAGTTTAGATATGGGATTTATCTAACTCAATCTTGCATTTTTTGCACCTTCCATTCAGGACTTATAGTGGAACATTTAAAAACCAGTTCAAGGAGTAAAACATATAAGTATAACTCCCATCTGGCTACGCCACTTCTCTACTATCCAGATTCATGAATGATTACAACACTGCAAATTATCAAAAAGAGATAAAAGACATAGTGACAAGATTACCATATTCTTCCACAGTTGTTCACATAATAGGAATCTCATTGTTTCATCTTTGGCATCTTTGTTTGCATATTAGTTCAATCTTCATCTCAGAGTTCCATACTTTAGACAATTGTTAGAGTAGTCAATTATAACAACCATGCACCCACATATTAAGTTGATTAGGCTCAATATGTATTTTTTACAAACTCTAAATAAATTCAAGCACATAATTTACTTTACTTCCCAAAGATTGTAACAAATTTTCATTGAAATAGAAATATGTTATGATACCTTCTGTAGCCCTCAATTGATGTTCATTTTATCATATTTAAGATTTAAATCTTGGATCCATATCTTCTTTGAATTGGGGGATCGAATTCACACCATGCACAATTATGATTCTCTTTGTAGCTTCTCCATGATTCAACTTTAGAAATTCTTGTTCACTACCATGTTGTCATCATTGTCATCTATAACCAACCAAATGTGAATTGATCTTCATCGTGAGGTTCTAAAACCCTCAAATATAGACCTTTCAATGCTTCAATGTCATCCTCTAAAGTACCCTTCCGAAGGAAATACACACAACATTTCTCATTTCCTTCATCATTTGGGAGCTCTCCACACATAAGTTTTGCATAAAGTTCTACTTTGTTCTTCAATGCTACATAGCTAACTAATCCATCATTTTCAAAATTTAGTTGAAGTTTATCCCTATTAACTTGATATTCAACATCAAAGTTTTTTTTTTGAAGATATTATGAGAGGCATTGTTCCTCTTCCATGCATGATTCAAATCAATGTTACGGGTGACATACTTGTTGCACTTGTCCTCCTTGTGTGTTCTATAGGGTTGAGCCCTCTATTCTAATAACAAAGACACACTCATCCCTTATATAACCTTCTATTTCTTAGGCATCACCCTTGACTTTGTCTGCCATCCCAACAACCCTATTCATTTATTGGGATGTTGTTGCATTTATGCTCATTCTTCAAAGCCTTTAGCGCCGTTTATTTCCACCTATGTGCTATGCCACCAATTCTCACAATTTGTTCTTCAAAAATTCTTGCTGCAAATTCTCTCGATTATTTTTAACTTCAATTTATTGTTGTTTCTTTAAACCATAGGTCTTTTCCATAACTTCAGTGGTATCTTAGTTTACTTCCCTTACTAGTCTTTTATGCCCACTTCCAGCTCAAAATAAATCTAGTCCAACTAATGCCCACGTGTTTTTGATTTCAATATGTAAAGACATATCCCCATCTATTTTACTTTCATTGTCTAAGATTCTAGTTTTATTATTCCCTTCCAACTTCCAGCATTGCTACAAGTTTATGGCCCTTGAAAATCTTGTTCATGATGATCAAATCCCATTTGGGCTTCTCTCTGTCAGCTTCGATCTTGATACCTAACTAAACTTCTTGGGGTAGTAAATGAACTTGACTAAATACATACCCTCGACTACCGAAATGGATCATAGGATTTGAACTAGAAACCCCCATACTAAACATTAAGATAAGAAGAAATATAAGAACACTTATCTTATAAAAACTATATAATTGGCTATAGATGATGGACATTCCACCCAACCATAGAATTTCTACTCCACTTTTCCCAATAGTAAATCACCCTTGGGCTAGGGTTAGAAATGCACAATAAATGATGTGTCCTATGGATGGATATTGTCTAGTCACAAACTAATACCTAGTAAAATAACTTCTATAACAATTTCAATAAACCTATTTTGTTTTTGCTCAACCCACACAAACCAAGGAATGGGATCCCATTCTCTGCCATATAGTCCCTTAGGCTCTCCCACTTCTCTCTAGGGCTCCAACAAGGGTTATCCAAGAAATCTCTTAGTTGAGGACTCTAATTACTCTCGCTACCTAAAATTTATCACAACACTAATACTACTAAACCTTTTACAATTTTATCTATAGAAATATCACTTATAGGCCCCAAAAAAAACTTCTTCATGCATTTAATATCTCAAAGAGGTTAGCATAAATACCCACTATGGCTACCTACTATCTCCTAACACCCCATGTTTTTCTTCCCCTCTACCCAACTTTAAAAGTTACTCTCGTTACTAATCAAATATCATTTTCTCCCATGTATGTTGACTGTTAAATTCCCAAATTTTGTACTCAACCCATGCTTTCAATAACTATGTGAGGTGTCTTTTCCCACCAACCTCTCACATGCATTGAATGATTTGGGTTTTCGAAATAACTAAAAGGGGAAAATAGATGTTTCATCACAAAAATAATTTTGGAAAGGTGTAACAACCCCCCCGTTGATTTTCTATGTATATAAAAAAAATAAGACCAAGGTCCCGGGACACGTATTAAAAGTTGAATGTTGGGAAAATTATAGTGATGTGTATCGCTGGTGATTAATTACAGGCTATGGAAATTTGCAAAGGCAAAGTGACAATAATTGACATTTTATTTATTAAATAAAGGAAAATAGGAGAAAAGGAAGATGAAGAGAGACATGTTTGCATGAGAGGGAAATTGGAGGAAAAATAGAGGAAAATGAAGAAAATAGAGGCCTCAATGATAAAAAGACTTCTTCGGATTAGTTCACAACTTTTAACAAGTTGGTTGAGCCTTTTGACAATTTTTGGGTGTAGTTGTCTTCTATTCTCTCATTCTCTCGTACTCTTGCACACTTGGAGCATACTTGGAGCACACTTAGATCACTCTAGTTTCACTTGGATAGAAGAAAGAAGGCAAAGGAAAGAAGGCAAGTGCAAGGGAACATGTGGATCAATGACTACAACTAGATTTCTTCGCAGGTTATAGGTTGAATGTGTGATTTCCTTGCTGATTTTTGGATGCATGGTATATGCATGTGATTTTCTGGTTATGTATTGTCATTGGCACAGAGGATTACTTGAATTAACAATCGCTTTAACCTTGCCTTTATATTCCCTAGATAACCATGGTGTTGTGGGTTTTTTTCACTTGATTGTTTTCTGATTTGTGCTCATAATTCCTTATGGCTGTGGGTTGGAACAAACTTGGGTTGAGTTACTAGTCCTAGAGCCTAGATTGGGACAAAAAATCTGGAGCCCTTGGTGGTTTGAGTTACTAGTCCTTGGAGCTAGGTTTGACAGACATTTTGGAGCCCTCTAAGGTTATGGGTTGAATTACTAGTTCCTAGAGCCCTAGACAACTTGGGCAGAGACCGATCTAGTTGGTGTTAATGATGTCCGACTGTGAGGTGGAATCACTTGTTGAGGGTTGAGGCAGTTGTCCTTTGGAAGCCCTGGTTTAGTTTTATCTTAGTTTATTACATGAGATCCCACATTCATTCTTGGAATATGATGCAGGGTTGATTGGTTGAAAGAGATATTTGGTTAAGCCCAATCTATGGTCGGGTGGTACGTGGAAGACCCTGAATTGGTTGGTATTTTCCTATGTCAATATGATAAATTTTCTTATTGTGATAAATGAGAAATTGTAGTATTATGTTGGTGATATTATGGTTGAGTTTGCATGGTTTCTATGCTGGTTATTTCTAGTTATATGCTAGTTATATGATGTGTATCATCTATGGCTCTTGTCATGAATCGTTTAATTATTGATTGATTGATGAATGTATGGAATAATAAGTGTTGTTGCAACTATGTGGAGAGGGCATAAATCCTTTTTGGTGATTTTTAGACGAATCTCAGACTATTATAATCAAATATGCATTCATGACCTGTAACTTACATGTTTGTTAAGTGTTTGACGAAATGTCTAGTGTCTTCTAGGAAATCTAAGTAAAGTTCTTGATTCGAGTTTGAATGTTTAACTTTATCTTCATGTCAATAATGATTTTGGAAAGTCTCAAATAGTTATAGGTTGTGGTTTGGAGGTTGGCCTAGAATTGTGGTTTAGATTTCGGGACCACACCCTCCGAACCTGAAGTTTATGGCTATAACCACATGGAAGCAGAGTCATGCATGCAATTAGAGCCCTATAACTGTACCCTTGCAGGCTTTTTTGTGTGGTTGGGGTTTAAATTGTAAGAAAAGTAGCTTCTACTTATGGTTTGGTCACTTGGGGTTGTTCTTTAGCCCTTGAGTGTCCTGTAAGCCTTGAGGGATCTTTGTTAGATATTAGTGTCGTCCCGACTTCTATAACTGAAGCTTGGAGGTTAGGTCAAGTCATAGTAACTCTTCGTCTCATGTTTAATGTGGCAGGTCAGTGAAATCGGTTAAATATGGGATGGAGGGTTACATATTAGTATCATAACTTCTAGGTTCAAATACTTGGACTGGATGGGCTACATGCATGTTGTCATGGTTATGGTTATCGTTCATGATATATATATATATATATATATATATATATATATATATATACATATATCTTGTGTGTGTGTGTGTGTGTGTGTTTTAACCCTGTAGAGGAATTACCTGTAGACGAATTCTAAAAACAAAAAATAAACAATGAAGAGAATATAAAACAAATACACAGAGGTTTTCCCTTGGATCCCAAAATTGGGACTATCAGATTATTTTTCATTATGTTCCTCTCAATTTTACAATGCATATATATACATGTTAAAGAATTCATAAACCCCAATCCATTAACCCTGTATTAGAACTGTTCCCTTGATCGGATCTACAAAAGACCATGGGCAAAAAACTGTCATGCTCAAAACCATGTGCAAAACCCATTAAGAAAACCATAGGTAGGTCCGCCCACCTAATATAGGGTCCAATTTTTTTTCTTGGGGCAACACGTGGAGGGGGGATATTGTACCCCTCAAACCCCTCGACAGGGTGGGCTGCCTCCCCTGGAGCACCCATTGCAATGAATAGGGGGGATACCACCCCCCCGTGAGCCCCTCACGCATGACTAGTCATGGAAAGAATATAACACACATCCAACATTCTCCCAATTGTTGTTTTCTTTTCCACACAGAGGATCAAAGGAGAGCTTATTCATTAGTCCATCCTTGCAATGCCCATTGTTTCTCTACACCAAAAAAACTTCTCAGTGCTCACAGACTTCGTCAATACATCTATAACATTCTTCAAAATGTCCACCTTTACCAACAACACCTTTTGGTCCTCAACCATATCCCTCACAAAGTGATACTGAACATCAATGTGCTTTATCTTTGAATGATAAGCAAGGTTCTTTGCCAAGAGAATTGCACTTTGGTTGTCACAGTATATCCTTATAGCTCATTGTATTAACTCCATACTTGAACACAATCTCTGCAACTAAACTGCTTCCTTGATTTCATGAGTCGCTGCCATGTATTCTGCCTTTGTAGTTGAAAGTGCCACTGCAGACTGTCTCTTGCTCATCCAACTAACTACTCCTACAAATAGGTTAAATACATTCCCACTTGTAGATCTTCTCCAATCCAAATCTTGAGCCCAGTCTACATCAACAAAGCCATGAATGTCTAAAAATTTGTCCAATCCTATTCTTCCTTGGTAGCATAGACCATAATCACTAGTGCCACACAAATACCTTAAAACCCACTTCACTTTTGTCCAATGCTCCTTCCTTGGTTTTGACATAAACCTTGTCAATACTCCCACTGGATGTGAAATGTCGTGTCTAGTACAGACCATTGAATACATCAGGCTACCAACTGCACTTGCATATGGAACACGAGACATGTCATCTTCCCCTTCTTGTGTCTTGGGACACTGTTCAACATATAAATTTACGCCTATAGGAATAGGAACCTTCACCAGTTTACTATCCTGCATATTAAACCTCTGCAGTATTGTCTCGACATACTTCCTATGGTTTAACCAGAGCTTCATCTTTTCCCGATCTCGTCTAATTTCCATGCCCAAAATATAGTTTGCAACACCAATATCCTTCATGTTGAATTTGGAGGAAAATTTGGTCTTCAAATCCTAGATAATTTCTTTTTCATTTCCAATCAACAACATATCATCCACATACAAGACCAAATAAATAGCATAGTCACCAATTAATTTAAAATACACACAGTGATCCACTATGCTTCTGGTGAAGCCAAGTCCCCATATATATGTATCAAATTTCTGATACCACATCCTTGGTGATGGTTTTAACCCATACAAATACTTTTTTAACTTGCATACCTATTCTTTCTTTCCCTTCACCACAAAGCCTCCAGGTTTTTTCATGTAGATCTCTTCTTCCAAATCCCCATGAAGAAATGATGTCTTCACATCCATATGTTCTACCTCAAAATCAAAAGAAACAACAACATAAAAAAGTAATCCAATAGAAGCTACCTTGGAAACAAGAGAAAAAAATCACCAAAATCAATTCTCGACACTTGGGAATAACCTTTTTCTACCAATCGAGCTTTGTATTTCTCCACCTTGCCTTCTGCATTCATCTTCTTCTTAAACACCCATTTTCTTTCAATGGGTTTCCTTCTAGCCAACAAATCCACCAGATCCTAAGCCTCATTTTTGTCCAAAGATGCCATTTCATCAACCATGGCCTCTTTCCAGAGTTTTCCATCCTCTGAATATACTGCCTCCCTGATAATTTTGGGATCATCATTAGTAATAGATAAAGAAAAATTTGAATAGAAATAAGATGGAATATACCTTTCTAGTTGCCTTCTTTCTCGAACTGATCTTCTCACAACTGGAGTTTGTTGCTCTTAATCTTCTGATTCATGTTCTGTTGTAGAGTCTGATTCTTCCTCCTTTAGCTCAAACTCTATATTCTTAGGTTCCTTTGGTAGGACTTCATGTTTAATAACACATTTCAACTCTCTAAATGCCACATCTCGGCTTCCATACAACCTTCATTGTTTCTGGGTTCCAAAGCTTATAACCTTTTAAACCATCCTTATACCCAATAAAGATGCACCTTTCAGATTTATTATCCAACTTGGTTCTTTTCTCCTTTGGAACACGTACATATGCATCACAACCAAATATCCTCAGATGTGAAAGAGAGGGTTTCTTACTAGTCCATACCTCATGTGGAGACTTATCCTCCAACGTTGATAAAGGTGGTCTATTAACCTGGTAGCATGCAGTCTCCACCGCCTCTCCCCAAAATTCTTGTCCTAACCTAGCACCACTGAGCATGCTTCTTGCCTTTTCCATCAAAGTCTAGTTCATTCTTTCTGCGACTCCATTTTGTTGAGGTGTGTATGGAGTATTCTTCTATCGTTCTATACCACACTTCTTACATATCTCTTAAAATTCCTTCTTGCAGAACTCTCCACCATTATCTGTCCTCAACACATTTATCTTCTTCTCTGCCTGATGTTCCACCAGTCTTAAATTCTTTAAACTTGTCAAAGAATTTATATTTCTTCCTGAGGAAATTTTATCCATGTATTCTTTGAGAATTCATATATAAATGATACATAGTACACAAACTTACCCAGTGATGGAACCGACATAGGTCCAAACACGTCACTGTGCACAAGCTCTAATATCCCTTTGACCCTCTTCGCACCAGAGGGGAAAATCACTTGATTCTGCTTCCCATTTAACACAATGTTCACAGAAATCCAAATCTAGAGAGCAATTAGACATACCTTCTACCATACCATTACCATGAAGTATTCGAAGGCCCTTCTCTCCCATATGTTGAAGCCTTTGATGCCATAGCATGGTCTTTTCTCCAGAGAACACTAGATTTTCTACTCCACTTTCAGAAGCCACAGAGTTGTTGCACCAATCAATAACAATACTACCAAGAAGCTTATATAGAGTCGCAATACAAACTCCTCACATCAATACAAGTGATCCCTGAACCATCTTGTAGGTATCTTTCTCGAGCATTGTTTTTACACCTACATCATCTATCTTTCTTACAAAAAAAAGATTTCTGGCCGATGCAGGAATATGCAGAACACCCGAAAGTGTTCGAATCCTTCCACCTTAAAATTCAGTTTGACTTTTCTGCATTCGACGATTTTAGCCTTTCTATCATCCCATAAGAAAACATCACCACCATCATATTTCTCATACTTGCAAAACCACTCTCTATCCATTAGGGGAATTTTGAAGTCTAAAATGGGCCTCCTAAGAAAAATGTACAACCAAAATAAACTTTATAAGAACCAATAGGATTCAAGATGATGTTTTTAACCATGGGGGATGATTCACCTTTTTTGGAGTAAAAACGTAAAAGGTTTAAAAAAAATAAAATAATAAAACTACTTTTCAACTCCTATTTTCAACTTATCTCTCTAAGGTTTTACTCAAATTTTGAGTGGGAGTACTTGTTGGATGAAAAATTTAATTCCTCACCCAAGGAATACCCATGGTGCATACTTTCAATGGACCCTACTACACAAAAAATGAGAAATACATGAAAAAACGTGATTGCAATCACATTTTTCATGTAGCGGGGTTCATTAAAAGTATGCAACATGGATACTCCTTGGATGAAGAATGAAATTTTTCATCCAACAAGTGTTGCTTCTCAAAATTTGAGTAAACCCATAGGGAGATAAGTTGAAAATACGAGTTGAAAAAATAGTTTTTTCTTTTTTTCCTTCTAAATTTTGATGATGTAATCTAATCTTATTTTATTATTTCCACTATTATTTTATAATTTCCTTAGGAGACCCATTTTAGACTTCAAAATTACCCTAATGGGGAGTGAAGTGAAAGGATGCTCCTGAGTCAATCAAACATGCCTCATGATCTACATGTGTACTTGAAGAAGAAGCCAAGTACACATCCCCACATTCATCTAAGGTGGTTTTCACCTCTACAGAAGGAGCATCATCAGATCCATTTCCTTTCTTAGGAGCTTTAGATCTATAGTCCTTTTTGAAGTGCCCTTCCTTTTTGCATTTCCAACACACCTTTACAGGTTTTCCTAGAGATTTAGATCTCCCACTCGAGGACTTATTTTTGTTTCTGTTTTGGGACCGTCCTTGTACAGACAAGGCATCTCCATTCTGGTTCTCCATATTTTTCTGTCTCATCTCCTCCGACAACAAGGATGAGACTATTTCATCAAACTTCAAGGTAGTTGTATTTCTACCTATTGCAACAACCAGATTATCCCATGAATCTGGTAGATAACACAACAAACTGATGCACTTATATTCATCTGAAATTTTTATATATATAGTTAAAAACTGGCTTACCACAGTATTACAGGAGTTCAGATGCTCTGTCATCGAGTCTCCATCCTTCATCCTCAGGTTATACAACTTTTTTTGCATGAACAATTTTTTCGATGTAGCTTCCCCTGATACGTTCAACAATACTAAATATGAGATACACAACCGTATTGTGCTCTTTGCCTTCTGATCCAACTTCGCCAAGTCTTCTGCTGACATTATTGTTGGTTTAGTACCCAGATATACTGCGATCCACTAATATTTATCGACCAGCAGATCGTCCATCTTGATCTTCCACAACTCAAAACTCTTACCATTAAAGTTCTTGATCTCTATCTTTCGACTGCTGACCATATTCTTTCACTGCAAAAATCGATCCTGCATATATCCCACTGAACAAGGTCTACCACAGGCCCGAGACAAACCCCTCAATAGCAAAGGCATCCCCTTGAAGCTGAAACAACTTTGATACCAAATGTAGGTTTTAACCCTGTATAGAAATTACCTGCAGATGAATTCTAAAAATAGAAAATAAACGATGACGAGAATATAAAACAAATGCACAGATATTTTTCCCTGGATCCCAAAACCGGGACTACCAGATTGATTTTTCATTATGTTCCTTTTAATGTTACAATACATATATATACATTCTGAAGCATTCATAAACGCTAATCCTTTAACCTTGGATTAGAACATAATTGTAGTTCCCATGCCCAGATATACAAAATACCATGGGAAGAAAACCATCATGCCCAAAACCATGTGCAAAAACCATGCACAAAACTATAGGTAGTTCCGCCCACCTAATATAGGGTCCGATTTTTTTTTCCTGGGTTGCTACCCCTGACCTCATGTAGGGGGGTTACCACCCCCTTGAAACCCCCAAACAGGGGGGGCTGTGCCCCCCCATGACCCTTCCTATTGTGCCCAACACAATGAATAGGGGGGGCAACCGCCCCCCTAATGAGCCCCCCACGCGTGCAACTAGTCGTGGAAAGAATATAATACACACCCAACAACATATACATATATATATTGTGTTAATATGGATTGATTTTGTAGATGAGATAGCCTCCCACAAACTTCACTGAGGTATGTTGATTATGTTTCTAATTCGTTATCTAACATGGTATGTTTGCAAGAAGAAGAGGATAAAAAATGACTAGCAAAATGGTGGATTACAATTTATGAGATTCTCCTTATAGATAAGATGAGCAACACAAAGATGCGTACTCTCCTGACATAAAAAATACTTTAATATGTCTAAAGGCATATGGTAGCAGATCTCGACCGGGGCATAGTTCATACAGAGATGACACGGTCAGAGGTGGAAGATGGTTGGATACACTTGACAGGATAGGTAGTGATTATGGATTCCATTCTGGTTCTGGACCAAAGAAACAAAATGGTCATCATCATTATCATCCTTACAGGAGGGGTGAGAAGCAATACTTGTTAGATGAGTTCAAGAAATCTGAGTCTCCTACATTTGATGGAGAGCTAAAGAAACCAGAAGATGCATAAGCATGGTTACTTGGGATGAAGAAATTTTTTGAGCTACATGATTATGAAAATTATATGAAAGTCAGGATAGCCATTTTTAGTCTCAAAGGGAAAGCATACATCTGGTGGGAAGGTGTAAAGTGTGTTAGAGGCATTGAGACAAAGGAGTTGAGTTGGAACGAATTCAAGAGACTTTTTAGGAAGAAGTACTTGTTAGAGAGATATTATGATGGTAAGGCTAAAGATTTCTATGAGTTGAAGATGGGATCGATGACAAACAAAGAGTATATGAATAAGTTCTTGGATATATTGAGGTATGTGCCATATCTTAAGGATGAAAATATGAAGGTTCAAAGATTCGTTAGTGGATTTCCTTTAGCATTTAAAGATCGGATTGGGTATGATGTGCCTAGGACATTGGAAGAAGTAATTGGGAAGATAAAACATTGTTATGAGCAGTATAAGCATAAGTTGGAGCCTAAGTAGGGTTAGGAAGGTAATGACAAGAGTAAGGGAAAGTGGGATAAGAAGAGAGGAAGACCTCAGGATACAGGTAACAAGGAGAATGTAACACCGTGCAAGAAATTCAATGCAGTTGATATAGGACAAGGATTCCAGTATGAGGAGCAGAACAAGGGTGATGGCAGGAAGCCTTTGCAGTGTTGGACCTATGGCAAGGATCAAGGTAGGAGAGATTGTCCACAACATCAGGGTGGCATACCTCAGATTTACATTGTTGAGGAGGCACAAACAGTTGGGATGTTGGAAAAAGTATTCCTCATATTTATGCAGCATTGGATAATAGGCAAAATGATCATCAGACATCTATTATTGAGATGGAAGGTAAGATTTATGATCAAGTTGTTTCTATTTTGCTTGATCCCATATCTAACTATAGTTATATCAGTCTCAACCTAGTGGATAAGTGGATAAGTGTTGCTTGAATAAAGAAGTGCATGCAGAGTCTTTCCATGGTGCAATTAGTTACATGTACTAAGAAAATAGTTCATCATTGGGTGAAATCTTATGCATTTGAGCTGAAAAATATGTCTACATCAGTGTATCTAAATGTGCTTCCATTGGGATCATATAATATGTTGTTGGGTATGGATTGGTTGTACGTTCGCAAGACTAAAGTGGATTGCTATGATAAGGTTATTGAGTGTCTAGATGATGATGAAGATAAGAGAACGACGAGAAGATAATCTTGTAGGGTAAGAAGAAGCCTACATATGTGAGAATGGTTACAACTATGTAGGCAAAGTGGAGTAGCATGAAAAGGTGTGTATTGTTTGCAGTTCATATTTCCAGTGACAAAGGGAAGGATATTGAGCATGCTGAAGTCTTGAAGAGGTATCTATATTTGTAGCAATTTAAAGATGTATTTCAATCAAAGATTTCAGAGTTATCGCCTTATAGGGAAGTGGAATTTTCTATTGAGTTAATGTTAGGAGCAACACCAACATCAAAGGCACTGTACATGTTGAGCACTTCAGAGTTAGTGGAACTGAAGCTGCAGTTGAAGGAAATGCTTGAAAAGGGATATATTAGGCCAAGTGTTTTGTCTTGGGGTGGACCATTGTTGTTTGTTAAGAAGAAGGATGGTACTCTCAGGTTATGTATTGATCACAGGGAGTTGAAAAAGGTGACGTTCAAGAATATGTATCATTTGCCGTAGATCGATGACTTGTTTGATTAGTTGAAGGGAGCAACAATGTTCTCGAAAATTGACTTGAGATTAGGATATCATTAGTTACTCATCAAAGAAGAGGAGATCTACAAAACCACATTACGGGCAAGGCATGCGCATTATGAGTTTGTTGTGGTTTCTTTTGGTTTGATTAATGCTCCAACTACTTTCATTTGTTTGATGAATAGTGTGTTGCATCCTTTTTTGGACAAGTTTGTGATAATATTTATTGATGACATATTGATATATTCTAGGAATGATGAAGAACATGAAAAAAATCTAGCAACAATGTTAAAATTGTTGAGAGAGCATTGATTGTATGCCAATTTTAGTAAGTGCAATTTCTTTCAGATATAATTTCATTACTTAAGGCATGTTTCCAAGGAAGGTATAGTAGTGGACCCGGAAAAGATCAGAGCTATCATGGAATGGGCAACTCCTAGGAATGTGGATGAGGTCAGATCATTCATGGGATTAGCAGGTTAATAGAGGAGGTACATTTGAAACTTCTCATGGATTGCCTATCCTATTACATGATTGCAGTGAAAACGAAATATGTTTGAATGGACAGAGGATTGTGCAGCTAGTTTTGAGCAGTTGAAGCAGTTGCTTACAAACACTCCAATTCTAAAGATGTCAAATACAGATAAAGAGTTTTTCATGTGTACAAATTATTGCAAGAGAGGACTTGGTGGAGTTTTGATACAGGAAGGAAAATTGGTATGCAAAGAATCAAAAAAATTGAATGAGTACGAGCATAATTATGTGACTCATGATCTTGAGTTGGTAGCTATCATTCATGCGTTAAAGATATGGAGACACTATCTTCTTAGAAAAAGGTTTGTTTTAATGAATGATCACAGTGGGTTGAGATACTTGTTTGACCAACCTAATATGAATCCCAGTAAGGCTATGTGGTTGGCTGCTTTCAGTGAGTTTGATTTTGAGATCAGGTACATTAAGGGAAAGGAGAACATGGTTGCAAATGCTCTTAGCATAAGAGTGTAGGTAAATCAAATTTTCACAGTAAGTTATTATGGGACAATCTTGCAGGAGAGAATCTTGTAGGTAGGACAATATGATAGAAGGTATTTGTAGCTTAAGCATAGGTTACAAAAATAGGGTACAAGTGATCAGGATGTGGATTATCATCTCACAATAGATGGTTTAGTCAGATTTAGGGATAAGATCTATGTGTCAAACAACAATGAGCTCAAGAAACTTATCTTGAGGGAATTTAATGTCAAGCTGTATTGAGGTCACTCGGTGATCTAGGTGGCTCCAAACACACTCAAAATTCAGTAGTGGCTTAGAATAGCTCAAAAATCAAAGTCACCATATTGAAGTGAAACTAGGACCAGATCGTAGTGCTCATTGTCTTGATTCATCTGTTGGCAACGAAACTCAAATCCGAGTTCGTATGCTCAAGTTATAGCTGGCCAAAGTTATAGTCAGAGTTGGGCAAGTGGTAGCCACTAACAAGGCAACAATTTGGAATTTTCTGCCAGACGAAATTCAACCATCAGAATGGCTGAATTTGTCGCCTCGTTAATTTCTCTCGTAACCCCAAAAATCAATGGAAAATGTTTGACCAATTTGTTTATAAAAATTAAAAGAATTTAAAAAAATGGTGGTGGGCTTGTCGGTCTCGCAACCCCTCATACCCGTCATATATATATATATATATATATATATATATATATATATATATATATATATATATATATATATATATATATATATATATATATATATATATATATATATATATATATATATATATATATATATATATATGGGTTAGGGCTCGCGGGTAACTCGAGACCCTCCCCTACGATTCGAGAAGTGGCTATGTTACAATGGGGGTTGACAGGTGTCGAATCTGCACCGATCGGTGGGATGGCCCGCTAGTGGCATTCCCATAACCAATGCCATATTAAAATGTGCAGCTCAAATCATATGCCATATGTGAACACCGCTCAACGATTAACATAATTGCACACCGTTAAAAAGAAATTTCCAATCGACACACCACCAAAATTAAATACACCGAGTGCCAAATGGGGAGGACTGTGGGATTGGAACCCGGGTCTCCCACACCTCATTTCGCTACCCAATCAACTAAGTCAACAAATTCATTGGTTAATTCACTCGACACTTTTTATTTAAACATCAACAAATACCATTTGACTTGCATAGGAGGAGCATTGAGTGGAACCAGGTGTAGATGGAACCCAGCTAAGAGTAGGCACAAGTTTTGAGGTGGAGAATATTTGGGGGAATATTCCATAGAATATTCTGTGATGTAGTGAGGAATCTAAAATATTCCATAGAGGGTGATTTTTCACAGTGTCAGATTCATGCCAACTTTATACTTAAACGAACCATAATTTCATAGGGAACACGATGGTGTGGTCTGTTTCCCCATCTAAGCAATAGGAATTCAGGCGACTATCAACAAGGAATCTTTGTAGAATCTTGTGGAATCTAAAATATTCCCTTGGAAGTTGATTTTTGACAAAGACAGAATGATGTCGACTTTATAATAATTTTTCACATAATTTTGCAGGGAGAGTTGTGGTGTGCTCAAATTTTCATCCAAGTAAAGAATTTTTTGGCCATCTTGAGGAAGGAATATTTGGGGGAATCTTTGAGATTCCTGAGGGTCCAAAATTTGATGGTGTTAGAAAGGCGTAAAATTTATAGTCGTTTGACACAATTTTGCGCCATGAATTTAGTAGTGCAGTCCATTTTGTTTGCTGATCTTTGTACTTTCCAGCCATACCGAAAGTGGAGGTAAATGATGTAGTAATTCCATGCTTTTCTTCTGATTTGATGAAATGATGTTTTTGTTGTTGAGATCCCCAACTACCATTATGTTGAGGGATACTTGTATGCCACTTCATGTGAGATTTTATTAGCTTGTCATGTTAAAGGAGGGCCCATTCGAGTGAGAGTTCCTAAGAACGTCTCGTGGAGAGACATGCCACTCTGCTTGAGGGAATTTATCCTTGTAATGAAAAATAATTTACTATGTACTTATCATAATCTTGCAACATTTAATGAAGCGACCTCTCCACTCTTGACACCAGGGCCCAGAGATGTAACCCACACTGGGTGAACTCTATTATCAATGTGTTTGTGTTATTTGATTTGATGGTTGTCATTATGTTTCATCTTCTTTATAGTATGAAAATGTGGATTTTCATACTCTTTCATATGCAATTCTGCTAACATCACAAAAGTAAAAGGTATTGGCTAATTCTGGTAGCTGAAAAGATAAGGATCACCTGAGATATTAGAAGACAATGACAAAAGTTAAGCAATTCTACTATTAGCCGAACTTGAAGAAAGAGGTGGTTGATTTTGTTGTGAGGTTTGAATTGTCAGCAGGTAAAAGCATAGTGTAAGCATCTAGGTGGTTTATTGTAGCTGATTCCGATTACAGAGTGGAAATGTGAGGTCATTTCTAATCAAAATTTGGATTAGGGGCAAAAATTTGCTCAAAAATCAAAGTGCTAAGAATCAATCAAAATCTAAATGATCACGTTTGTCTCGACAATACAATCCCAATGCAACTCGTTTCACTTAAAACAAACCTCGTATGAGAAAGATATCACGTTCTATTCGCTTTGCCAAACAGAAGAATTTTGAAACAAAAAGTACAATCACCGCATAATTATCAATACGTACTGCTAACATGGCAGATGACTGTGCAAGTCAAAGGTTGGTCAATGACCAGTGAGGTCACGCCAAGTGGTGCTATATGAATGGTCAACAGTTTGATGCGTTGGCATTTTTTCATTGGTCGGGGAAGCACCAATGAGAAGGTGGCATGTGGCAGGCCCGAATGCCACCACATGTCCCCCCCCCCCCCCCCCCCCACAAAGGCTTATGAGCATCAGTGCGTAATGGAAAATTTTTATTAGTAGGCTTTGGAGTCGAACCCGTGACTTTCACTGCACAAGCCCAACGCATTACCACTATGCCGCGCCAATGTTACTTAACCAACTACAAGCACACTTTGTATTTAAAGTTTAATATGTGGTGGGTTGGGGGGAGGAGAGGGCCAAAACCCTCCCCATGTGACCAAAACCCATAACCAGAAGCTGGATCTTAACGATAACCGCGCCATTAAACACACTAAGTGATTTTAATGGTAATTAAGACATGATTATCACTAATTAAGTGGGATTAGGTTGGCAACGGTTTGGCAGGTCTGCTAAATCCAGCCTTACTCCAAATTTGGCGGAGTTAACTGGAGTTTCTCTAGTTTTGGTGGAGTTTTCCTAGGGAAAATTGAAGAGGCCATAGCTTTGGCATATTCCGACCAATTTTGGCTCAAAAAGAGTCATTCCTAGATGATTTGGATGCTCTGAACACAATGGAATAGGTTGCAGAGGCGGAAAGGAACTTTTGTACATGAAGTTTCTACGTTGAAGTTTAAGGAAGCCTAGGGCCACCAGGAGAGGAGGTCAAACCTAGATCAGCTGAAGTCCAATTCCAGAGCTTGGAAAGTAATTTTTGGGGGTTTTTGGGTCTTCTAAATCCAATGGAGGAGGTTGCAAAACCATTGGAGCATTTCATGTGCATGTAATAAGAGAATTGACCATTAATCCAAAGAGGGCCTAACCATTGAAGCAGATCCAAGGAGATGTAGCCCAGGAGGGGTGAACTCCTTTATCAGCTTTGTGTTGTGATTTTGCTGTGTTTTACTTCTCTACATTTTACTTGTTGTATATGTATTTTTAACAGCTAATTAACCTCATAAATTGCTCATAAAAGACACATAACTTGACACATAATTCCTCACATTTTGGTTAATTTGAGATGATCATAAACACAATTTTTTTTATACTAACGAGGGAGCTTGCATAGCATTAAGAAGTTTGCCCAACATTTCAGATCAGGTTGGTATCATAGCATTGTTAGCTCATTTTAACCCTTAGATGGTTTGCCAAGGTTAGCTAGAAAATTAGCTATTGGTTTTGTATTTGTGCAAGGAGAATTTAACTGTGTGCAAGTTTATGTGTGAATCCTTTTTATGCATTAAAAGTGTGATGATAGCTTCAACAAGTGATGTTTCTAATCCATCTTCCTTAGCAAGACTCTTTGATTTAGAGATGTTGCAAGAGATTATCATCATGAGAGATATGGTGCAAGAGATGAATGAAGATAGGAAGGAGAACACTATACTTCAAGAGGAGTTGATGGCCATGAAGGAGGAGAAGCAAGAGCTTCTTGAAAAGATGTATGAGATGGAGATTCAACTCCATGATGCCAAGGAAACCCTAGCCAAGTATGTGCATGAAAATGAGGTATGCAATTCAATTTTATCTTCAATTTCCTCTCAAAATGAATGTTTTGGTGCTTTTGAAAGACACACTAGAGGAATAGGGTCCAAATTATTGATGAATATGGGCTATGAAGGTAAAGGGTTATGCAAACATGCACAAGGCATAGTTGAGCCAATTTTTGTTGAGGAGAGGCCTAGGTATTTGGGTCTTGGTTATGGCCAACATGATGGAGAATGCTCCAAAACCAAGGAGGCACATGAAGGTTTTCCAAGAAGGACTTTCACTACATGCTTGTGAAGTTTGTGTTCATGAGGAATACAAAAGTTTTATACCCACTTTTCAAGAAGATGCTCAAAAGCATGCAAATAGTGGAAATGGAAAACAAGAGGATGTTGAAAGCTCTAAGTTCATTGAAACCATTGTTGGTATTCTGAAGAGAGCCACTACTTCATCAAATTCACCTCCTCAATAAGGCGAAAAAGGTGAATGTGAAGGTATAAATATGCCTTTAATCAAGTTTCCTTTGATTATGATAAACATGGTAAATCTTCACATAAGATTTGGAGAAAATTTGCATGTTCCTTTTGTGGTTTGAATAACCATATTGCTTTGAGGTGTTGGAAGAGGATATCCATACACAAGAAACTTTCAAAACAAAAGAGACAGAAAACCAAAGGTCCATTGGGTAATGGAAACCATGTTGAAAAGAAGATGCAATTATTTTGTACTCATTGCCATAAGCAGGGTCATCTTGTAGACAATTGTTGGAATTTGCATCCAACAAGTCATCCATGAAATTTGAAGAAGGTGGAGAGATATTTTGCCAAGAATGGAAAAGAGGATTTTATAATTGATGTGGGTCAGGATGATACACATGATGAAGTGCAGCTGAAAGAAGTGCCATGGAAATGGTTTGGAAAGAGATGGTTAGATTTATTAACCAATTAAGGCCTTGCATTTCTTTTCTCCTAAAAGTATGCTACATATTGCATGAAGAAAGATGTTGGAAAAATAGAGTTATGTTGACTCACTTAGATGTAGCAAAGATGGCAATTTGAAACTACAAATTTGCATGCATGTTGCATTCTTGAACTTGCATGTTTACGCCAGGTTGGTGTTCGAAAGTGGATTATTTGACTCACTTTATTGCAAATTTTTTTGTCATTTCAACTCTTTAAGTACTCGTACATACCGTTGGGATTCTTGTACTTGTGAGAGAGTTGAAATTGTTATACATGCATGAGATTTTGTGTGGGTGAACAGTGGAATTTTTAATAGTTTCATTATGCTTGAACATGCATGAGTGATTGACTTGTGTTGGTTGATTGCTTTGTTAATATGTATGTTGTCAACTTGAGAATGTTGATCATTTGCACATGCATGAGTGTCGGCTTGTGTGGTCGATTGATTGTTACATGTATGTTATAATGACTTGGAAGAGTTGATTTTTGTCTCCAAAGATGGAAGGGAGATGTGACGAATTGTTTCATGAGAATGTGGAATTCTTGTTGTAAATCGTTAAGTTGTTGTACATGCCTTTACTTGATTTGAAAGTCAATTGTTTAAAGAAGCATGTTTTTTTGACTTGTGTTTAGTCAATTGTTTATACACCAAGATGTAAGATTACATGGCAATGTTCACATGATGTGACATTTGTTTCTTTGAAGAAGCAAAAGGAATAGGTCATCAAGTTCTTCTTGCATGAATGTTTTTTCAAGGTTAATGGTGTTTTTTGTGACAAGATGTTGCAGGATTTTGGAAGGTCCACACTTGAGAAAGAGGCTCATGATTAGCCTTCATTCTAAAATCATGACATGAGTAGCATGTTAATACTGGAGGATGATGGAATCAAGAAGTGAAAGTGGAAAAAAAATGCCAAAAAAATTTGCAGCCCTTGTAAAATATCAAATGGTATACAATGCATTTGATGTGTTGAAGCCAAGAAGTGAAAGAGATGGCGAATGCATTCTTCTAGATTAGCAATTTGGAACCGTGGAGGTAAAAGAATGGTAATTTATTTTCTTTTTATTACTGATATTTGAACTCGTTGCTATAGTTCACTCAGATGGGCTTAACTTGGAAACGTGGTTTCCAAGGAGAAGCTTGCATAGAATGCATGTGTTACAAAGGAGGAACATGATTCTTAGTGGGAAGGCCGCCAGTCAGCTTTCCAAGCATTGAGGGATCGCTTTGGTACAATAGGGTGTTTAATCAGCAAGAAACCAACAAGTGTTGGATTGAGTCAACAACAAAAGGAGAACATTGGTTGAAGTGCCAAGCCATTTGCAAGGCAAGGGATGTCAGTGAACCCAAGTGGTTGTCAGGGAGATTTTTCCAAGTAGAATCAATTGATAGAACTTGGGAATGAGAAGAGTTTTTAAGATCTCATAATATAACCATCTTTTGTGGGTCCCAAAGCCTGTCAGTGGGAAGGAGTGATTGAAATTTGGATTAGGGGAAAAAATTTGCTCAAAAATAAAAGTGCTTGGAATCAATCAAAACCTGAACAGCCACATCCATCTCAGTGATACAATCCCAACTCAACTCATTTCACTCAAAACAGAGCTCGTATGAGAAAGATATCGTGTTCTGTCCACTTTGCCAAATACAGGAATTTTGAAAAAAAAAGTACAGTCCCTGCATAGTCTGTACTGTTTGTTAGAGTCGGTCTAGTAGCCCTCCATCAGTGATCAAAGCTCTTTGCATTTGCATAAGTAGGTGTCTCATCAGTGTCTTGCATTCCATTAGGCATGCCATAACCCTGATGGAGGAGCTGGTGTCTTTGTCCCCCTCTTGGCACTGCTGGATTAGCTTGTTTCAGTCATTAAACTTTGTCATGGTTACTTGTTTATTGTCTTGAGATCAAATTTTTAGGTCTAGGGTTTTTGGTCAAATTTGTGTTCAAGGTCATGTCTCTGAAGGTCAATAAGTGCCCAGCAAGCCAGAGGGATGATTTTCAAAGTGTTTCAAAAATTATCAAAGAAAAGCATCAAATCAACCAATTTCAGGATAAAAGGAAACCATGTGGGTTGTGACATGAAATTAATGCAAACAAAGCTATAAAAGCCCTAATCTCCCTCTATCAAGCCTCATTATGCATCCAAGTGATAGAGCAACTGATTGCAAGACAGTTTGAGTGAAATTTGTGAGCTTGATAGGCGCGCGACCCGTCAGACCAGGTGCGCGACCCGTCAGAGGCGTGCGACCCATCAGGCACCCTCCGCCAGTGCAAAATTATAACGGGCGCGACCCGTCAGAGGCGCACGACCCATTGGGTGAGGCGCGCGACCCGTCAACGCCCTCTTTGTAAAACTGCCTGAAAATTCACCAAGGAGCCACAAATTGCCAAATTTTGCAAGGTAGGCCCTCCATCATGAAAAATTATTGCTTGCTACAGTTCAAGAAGATCATGATTGTATTTTTAAAGGTCTTCATTTGCAAGTAAAAGTCTCCATTGTGCTTTTGGGCTTAAAGTTGTCAAAATGCCAATTCATGTCACCATTTAGCTGAGTCTATCATCATTCAGAGGGTTGTCATCATCATGTCAAGTTCCATAGGGTCATTCTACAGCTTATTCATGCTTCAGTTGCGCCTAGGCAAGGTCATTTCCCTCTCCTAGGGTTTTGAAGGCAATTTCTCTTGGACGGTCAAATCATCGGAAAAACTTGTTTCCAGATGTTAATACACTTTCCCCTATCCTTAAAGTACCTTATTAAATGCTTTCCATCACTGAGATCCCCCAAATTCCTCATTTTTGCATAAACCCTAGTTTCTAGCTACAACTTGGCAATTTTCTAGGTTGGGCCTGTGTTTTGCCCTTTTGGACCCCTCCCCTCACTCAATCTCTGAGATTCCACTTTCCCCTGCTTCCTCACATCCCTCCCCACTCCCAAAAATTTCCCCAAGAATTTAGAAGTCCCCTATCCCCTTCATTTCGCTCCATTTCGACAAAATTCCTTGTTTCACACATCGGGACAAGTCGCACTCAAATGATGTTCCAGAGAAATAAAAGATGAATTTTTTGAAACTGAGAGAGGTTTTTGTCCATAACATGCCAAAGAATAAAAACCTCTTTCAATTTTTGCACAGGTGTCATGGTTTTAGAGAAAGGTCAAAATTTCAATCGCCAGATCCAAGGCGGTTGGCAAAGCACAAAAACGGAGAAAAAGGCCCAATCCCCTCCGTATCTTGGCTGAGGCTTCACTCAAGGATCAAGGCACTAAATAGCCTAGCCACAACACAAATCCCAAAAAATTTTGAGAATTTTGGGTAATTTTGGCATTTTTTGGTAATTTACAGGTTTTGGCTCTTTAACGGGTCTCACCCCCGGTGAGACCCTTTGTCATGGCAACTCCTTTTCACAAAAACTTAGCATTTCCTGATTTTTTATGCAAAGTTACATATGCCCATGGATGGACTTGAGTTTTTATGGAGTTTTGGGCCTCCAGAAGGTCAAAATACATGCAAAATTTGACTTTCTGCCACTTTTTTGAACTGCAGAAAGCTGTCTTGGGAGAATTGGTTTTTTACAGGGCAAATGAACTCCAAATTCAAAAATTCAAGTTGGGTGGGAAAGTAGACTCACATACCTTTCCAACAAGCCCACTTTTGCTCAATTTGGCCACTTGAAAGTACCCCAAACAGAGCTCCAAAGGGGCGCGACCCGTCAGGCAGGGGGGCGCGACCTGTCAGGCAGTTTTTTGCCAGATTGCACTGTACAGCCCAGAAAACGCAGATTTGACTCAGTTTGACTTTTTGGGGTTGAAGATGATTATCTTTGATGTAATTTTTGTAACTCTAAGACACTTTTACTCTTGTTTAACACTTCTAGAAGATTCATTCATGTAAAGGGTAAATATTTAATGAATGGATTGGTTTCCTAGCTTATAGAGGCAAGTTGTTTTGACTGCCTAGATTGTAGTGCTTAGTTTAGAAGTGGTTGAAACAGCTCCTAGGATAGTGAGCTCGACCCATGGAGGCAGGGAAAGAGGTTAGATCATCTATATTATGTACTTTCTTGCTCATTTTCATGGTTGGACTCTTGAGGGAGAAACTATCATTGTATATTTTCACTGTATCTCTGCAATTTTTGGCTAAGGAAGACCAGGGTTTTGCAGTCATCTTTGGGATTCTTGTGGACTCATGTGTTGATGGTGTGTTTTCTCAATGTTCTTGTAAGCTTTTTTATGTGATTCATTTCCTTTCTTTACTGCTGCACATTAAACAAATGAAGTGTTAAAGTATGAATTCATGCTAGCCATGCTCTGCTTTTAAATTTGTTTAATTTCAATGTTTTCTACTGTCTAAAGGGAATTCAAAGTCATTGTTTGCTCTCTTTAGCTCCTCATCTTTCATTCCTGATCATCCATCTCACTTTAAGGCATCAATACTGTTTCCTACCTTGCCCCAAGGAACCCCCTGCAGAAACTGTGTCCAATCCCCGCACCCAAAATTGCAATTCCTCAATTTGCCACCAAAAACCCCAAAAACCCCAAATCAACCCTTTTGATCAGTTTACTAGCCTAATATCAGTGTTACATTATTGGTCATCTCATCCCATTGAAGATCTGTCGAGATTGACCGGAGAGAGCCTTCTCCTGCCCCGTAGGGCTAGCTACGAGGCTAAATGGTTTGATGTAGCCTTGAGGTTTACCTTTCTCAGCCTGAGGTGAAATTTCAAGCGCTAACATACTGGCGACCATACTGGGGAAAACAAACTTGTTTGTGGATTGATGTGTTTGTTTCATAAGTCTTAGACGGAGCCTGAAGTTATGCCAGGTAGCCTTCGAAACGCTTTTGCTTTGCATAAGTGGAAGTAGATAAACGCTGCTTCAGTCCATCTCCGTGAGCTTGTGAATACAGCCACTTCATCTGCAATTTACCCCAGTACATATATCAAGTTCAGATCTGATGGTTGATGGTGGACAACGATCAGACACTTGAAAGGCTGAAATCATTCACCTGGCGACTCTAAATCAGTTTCTAGATCAGATCCAAAGACTCCACTGGAGGATGATCCCGACCAGCAAAAACATGAAAGGACAACATGGACAGATCAGGTATTCAAGTTGGAATTTCATCCAAGACATTTTGTTCTTTGTCATAAATTATTTCTTCTCTTTTCCCAAGAATGTTAAGAAGGCTTTGCAAAGTATACTGTGTTTGAGAAGAGATATTCGGCCTGCAGTTGATTCTTTCCCTTTGAAGATTGTGAATACCAAAGATTTGCATACCTTTGAGCTTGATCAAGACCTCTCTTCTAAATCTTGTGATGACCATCTTCAAATTGATGAGCCCCAAGCAACCAAGACCGATTATATACCTGTTGTACATACCCATACACCTTGTAAAATTCCAAATCGGTATAAACCTCTTGTTTTACCTTCTGTTCTCCATGCTTTCCCCAAAAACTATGATCTATACTTGCCGATGTTCGATAGTGAAAGAAAGAATGTCAACGCTGAGCAACATGTGCAGAATTTTGAGAATTTTCTAGACCTTTTTGAAGTTGATGCAGAAGATGTTAGTATAAGGCTTTTTTCTCTTTCTTTGCAAGCCAAAGTGAAGAGTTGGTTCAAAGCCCTGCCTGATGCGAGCATCTCAGATTTCCAGCAGTTCGTCAAAGTTTTTCTCGATAGGTGGATGATCGGGCAGAACCTTTTCTTGATTGTAGAAGAGTATAACCAGCTGAAAAGATTGCCAGGGGAGACAGTACAACAGTTTTCGGCCAGATTTAACCAAGTTTATTATTCGATGCCAGTTGATATTAGACCTTCTCCTAGATCTGCTCTCTTGTACTATCCGGGTGCCTTTGATCCGGAGATGGAGTTTCAGCTGAGAGAAAGGGATATTGCAACACTTCACGAGATGCAAAACAGTGCAGTAAATGTAGAGGCTCATCTGTTGATCCGAAAGGCAAGGTTGAAAGAAGAAGAGATGAAAAACATAGATCCGGCCGAATCAAAATCTCTAGAGGTGAAGCTCGACATTTTGGTAAGTGCAGTAGAAAAGATGATGGACAAGATTAACGCAAGGAAGGCTTATGATGTTCAAGATCATGGCATGCCGATTGAAGAAGAACGAGTTGCTGATCCAAAACATTTTGTTTCCCATCCTAGTTGTCATAGCACTGATAGTGATTGTTTTATAGATCATTGTGAAGAAGAGAGAGCTGTTGATATGATATGTATGTTTGATGATGATTTGCCTAAGTATGATCAGTATGATGATGATTATGTTCTCCAAACAAAAGCTAATCTTACAGACAAACTAGCAGCTAGTTTGTGGGAGGAAGAGGTTCATTTTCAGCAGCTTGAATACAATGTTCAGCCATCACATATCAGCTATGACATTGACGAGGAAAGTGCAGCAAAGTTTGAAGTAAGTGAAGGATCTTTGCCTTTTTGTTTTGATTCGTTTCAGTTCATCAGAGATAACTACCATGCAATCAGAAATCAAATGTCAACAAGTCTTGATTTGAATCATCTTGAGGGCAATGAAAACCTTGTTCAAGACTTCTCATATTCAGATTTGCAACCCCCGAAAGCCATTGATTGTCAAGTTGCAGCTGAAGACTTGGAAGTGGACACACATGATTTAATGATTCAAGGTGACTCCGTACCATTCTGTTTTGAATCATTTCAGTTTTTGAAGGGTAGATTCCATAGTAAATCTTCAAATGAACAGCCTATAACAAATCAACAATCTCTCAGTGTTAATGTTGAGGATGAGATAGATAACAAAATTCTTGAGCAGCCTGTAGCATCAGAGTTGCAGCCACCACATGAAATTGAAGGACAGATTACAGTTGAAGTTTTGGAAGACGAAATACATGATTTGATGATGCAGGAAGATTCTATACCCTTTTGTTTTGAAGCATTTCAGTGTATAAGGCAGAATCTTCATAAAATCTCTCAAGAAAAAGATGAACAGCTAGAAGGATGTCATACATTTTCAATGGATACATTACAGCAGTCTTTTCAAGTTTTTCATGATCCAATAGCTGATGTTTTGGATGAGGTTTGCAGTCAATGTCTTTCTCCATTGACTACATGTGAGCTTGGAACATGTGCTGATATGAATTTGATCCGGCAGCCGGTTTCTTCGTCATTTTCAGCAGAGGTCTCATCACAAGGCTCAGATCAAAGTGTGCATTCATGGTATGAGAAGAAGAGAAGTAATCCATTGGATGAGCTAAGTTCCAGTGTGCTTGAATTTCAAGATCCTTATGCAGTGTTTTTGGAGGTGGATAGAGAAGCCATATCATTCAATGGATCTGTTTCTAAGTTGTCATGGGAGTTTCCTTTCAGTAGTTCTCTCTTGTTGTTCATAAGCAAGCACTCGTGGAAAATTCAAACAGCAGACGGGATACTTACTTGGTTGCATTGGTTGTTTCATTTCACTTGATCAGGTGATGAATGAAAGTGTTAGAGTAGGTGTTGATGAATAAGCTCCACTTTGAGCATCATTTCCCGTTGGTTGATTGTGTTTAAGTATCGAGTCAGTTTTTAGTTGAGTCATGAGTCCTTTGTGAGTCAATTTTCAGTCTTTTTGTTAAGTTAGTTTGTGTTGGTTTTCAGTCATGCATTTCAGCTTGAGTTTTTGACTCCATTGCCCAATGATTATAAAACACTGGTCTGCTCTCCCAAAGGTCTAAGGTTCTTGGTACCTCCAAGGAGCTACCATCCCCATTGGAGCCAATGTTAGAGTCGGTCTAGTAGCCCTCCATCAGCGATCAAATCTCTTTGCATTTGCATAAGTAGGTGTCTCATCAGTGTCTTGCATTCCATTAGGCATGCCATAACCCTAATGGAGGAGCTGGTGTCTTTGTCCCCCTCTTGGCATTGCTGGATCAGCTTGTTTCAGTCATTAAACTTTGTCATGGTTACTTGTTTATTGTCTTGAGATCAAATTTTTAGGTCTAGGGTTTTTGGTCAAATTTGCCTTCAAGGTCATGTCTCTGAAGGTCAATAAGTGCCCAGCAAGCCAGAGGGGTGATTTTCAAAGTGTTTCAAAAATTATCAAAGAAAAGCATCAAATCAACCAATTTCAGGATAAAAGGAAACCATGTGGGTTGTGACATGAAATTAATGCAAACAAAGCTATAAAAGCCCTAATCTCCCTCTATCAAGCCTCATTATGCATCCAAGTGATAGAGCAACTGATTGCAAGACAGTTTGAGTGAAATTTGTGAGCTTGACAGGCGCGCGACCCGTCAGAGGCGCGCGACCCGTCAGGCACCCTCCGCCAGTGCAAAATTATAACGGGCGCGACCCGTCAGAGGCGCGCGACCCGTTGGGTGAGGCGCGTGACCCGTCAGCGCCCTCTTTGTAAAACCGCCTGAAAATTCACCAAGGAGCCACAAATTGCCAAATTTTGCAAGGTAGGCCCTCCATCATGAAAAATTATTGCTTGCTACAGTTCAAGAAGATCATGATTGTATTTTTAAAGGTCTTCATTTGCAAGTAAAAGTCTCCATTGTGCTTTTGGGCTTAAAGTTGTCAAAAAGCCAATTCATGTCACCATTTAGCTGAGTCTATCATCATTCAGAGGGTTGTCATCATCATGTCAAGTTCCATAGGGTCATTCTACAGCTTATTCATGCTTCAATTGCGCCTAGGCAAGGTCATTTCCCTCTCCAAGGGTTTTGAAGGCAATTTCTCTTGGACGGCCAAATCATCGGAAAAACTTGTTTCCAGATGTTCATACACTTTCCCCTATCCTTAAAGTACCTTATTAAATGCTTTCCATCACTGAGATCCCCCAAATTCCTCATTTTTGCATAAACCCTAGTTTCTAGCTACAACTTGGCAATTTTCTAGGTTGGGCATGTGTTTTGCCCTTTTGGACCCCTCCTCTCACTCAATCTCTGAGATTCAACTTTCCCCTACTTTCTCACATCCCTCCCCACTCCCAAAAATTTCCCCAAGAATTTAGAAGTCCCCTATCCCCTTCATTTCGCTCCATTTCGACAAAATTCCTTGTTTCACACATCGGGACAAGTCGCACTCAAATGATGTTCCAGAGAAATAAAAGATGAATTTTAGGAAACTGAGAGAGGTTTTTGTCCATAACATGCCAAAGAATAAAAACCTCCTTCAATTTTTGCACAAGTGTCATGGTTTTAGAGAAAGGTCAAAATTGCAATTGCCAGATCCAAGGTGGTTGGCCAAAGCACAAAAACGGAGAAAAAGGCCAAATCCCCTCCGTATCTTGGCTGAGGCTTCACTCAAGGATCAAGGCACTAAATAGCCTAGCCACAGCACAAATCCCAAAATTTTTTGAGAATTTTGGGTAATTCTGGCATTTTTTGGTAATTTACAGGTTTTGGCTCTTTAACGGGTCTCACCCCCGGTGAGACCCTTTGTCATGGCAACTCCTTTTCACAAAAACTCAGCATTTCCTGATTTTTTATGCAAAGTTACATATGCCCATGGATGGACTTGAGTTTTTATGGAGTTTTCGGCCTCCAGAAGGTCAAAATACATGCAAAATTTGACTTTCTGCCACTTTTTTGAACTGCAGAAAGCTGTCTTGGGAGAATTGGTTTTTGATAGGGCAAATGAACTCAAAATTCAAAAATTCCAGTTGGGTTGGACTTTTTCTCAATTTGGCCACCTGAAAGTACCACAAACAGAGCTCCAAAGGGGCGCGACCCGTCTGGCAGGGGGGCACGACCTGTCAGGCAGTTTTTTGCCAGATTGCACTGTATAGCCCAGAAAACGCAGATTTGACTCAGTTTGACTTTTTGGGGTTGAAGATGATTATCTTTGATGTAATTTTTGTAACTCTAAGACACTTTTACTCTTGTTTAACACTTCTAGAAGATTCATTCATGTAAAGGGTAAATATTTAATGAATGGATTGGTTTCCTAGCTTATAGAGGCAAGTTGTTTTGACTGCCTAGATTGTAGTGCTTAGTTTAGAAGTGGTTGAAACAGCTCCTAGGATAGTGAGCTCGACCCATGGAGGCAGGGAAAGAGGTTAGATCATCTATATTATGTACTTTCTTGCTCATTTTCATGGTTGGATTCTTGAGGGAGAAACTATCATTGTATATTTTCACTGTATCTCTGCAATTTTTGGCTAAGGAAGACCAGGGTTTTGCAGTCATCTTTGGGATTCTTGTGGACTCATGTGTTGATGGTGTGTTTTCTCAATGTTCTTGTAAGCTTTTTTATGCGATTCATTTCCTTTCTTTACTGCTGCACATTAAACAAATGAAGTGTTAAAGTATGAATTCATGCTAGCCATGCTCTGCTTTTAAATTTGTTTAATTTCAATGTTTTCTACTGTCTAAAGGGAATTCAAAGTCATTGTTTGCTCTCTTTAGCTCCTCATATTTCATTCCTGATCATCCATCTCACTTTAAGGCATCAATACTGTTTCCTACCTTGCCCCAAGGAACTCCCTGCAGAAACTGTGTCCAATCCCCGCACCCAAAATTGCAATTCCTCAATTTGCCACCAAAAACCCCAAAAACCCCAAATCAACCCTTTTGATCAGTTTACTAGCCTAATATCAGTGTTACCTTATTGGTCATCTCATCCCATTGAAGATCTGTCGAGATTGACCGGAGAGAGCCTTCTCCTGCCCCATAGGGCTAGCTACGAGGCTAAATGGTTTGATGTAGCCTTGAGGTTTACCTTTCTCAGCCTGAGGTGAAATTTCAAGCGCTAACACTGTTGACGTGGCAGGTGACTGTGCAGGTCAAAGGTTGGTCAACAACTAGTGAGGTCACACCAAGTGGTGCTGTATGAATGGTCAATAGTTTTTTGTGTTGGCTTTTTTCATTGGTCAGGGAAGGACCAATGAGAAGGTGACATGTGGCAAGCTCAGAGGCAACCACATGTCCCTTCCCAAAGGCCTATGAGCATCTGCGCATAATGGAAAATTTTTATTGGCAAGCCGGGGAGTTGAACTCGTGACTTGCACTGCACAAGCCCAACGCATTACCACTACATCACGCCAATGTTATTTAACCAACTATGAGTGCACATTGTATTTAAAGTTTAATACGTGGGCCAACCCCTTCCCCATATGACCAAAACCCATAACCGAAGGCTGGAGCTTAACGATAACCATGCCATTAAATGCACTAAGTGATTTTAATAGTAATTAAGCCATGATTATAACTAATTAAGGGGATTAGGTTGGCAGTGATTTGGAAGGTTCGCTAAATCGGCCTTACTCTAAATTTGGCGGAGTTAACTGGAGTTTCTCCAGTTTTGGTGGAGTTTTCGACATAACTTTGGCATATTTCGACCAATTTTGGCTCAGAAAGAGTCATTCCTAGATGATTTGGAAGCTATGAACACAATGGAATAGGTTGCAGAGGCAGAAAAGCACTTTTGTACGTGATTTTTCTACGTTGAACTTTAAGGAAGCTTAGGGCCACCAGGAGAGGAGGTAAAGCCTAGATCAGCTGAAGTCCAATTGCAGAGATTGGAAAGTCATTTTTTGGGTTTTTGGGTCTTATGAATCCAATGGAGTAGGTTACAAAGCCATTGAAGCACTACAGTTGCATGTAATTAGAGCATTGACCATTAATCCAAAGAAGTACTAGCCATTGAAGCAGGTCCAAGGAGATGCAGCCCAAGAGGGGTGAACTCCTTTATCATCTTTGTGTTATGGGTTTGTTGTGTTTTACTTCTTTGCATTTTATTTGTTGTATATGTGTTTTTAACAACTAATTAACCTCATAAATTGCTTATAAAAGACACATAACTTGACACATAATTCCTCACATTTTGGTTAATTTGAGATGATCCTAAACACAATTTTTTTATATTGATGAGGGAGCTTGCATAGCATTAACAAGTTTTCCCAACATTTCAGATCAATTTCCATGGATTTCATTATAGGTTCACCAAGGGCATCGAAGCAGTATGATTCCATCATGGTTGTGGTTGACAGGTTAAGTACGGTAGCACACTTCATCGCAGTTAAGTCTACGAATTTAGCTAGAGAAGGTAGATCAAATTTTCATCAGAGAGATAGTGAGGTTTCATGGTGTTCCTAAGAAGATTGTTTCTGATAGAGATGTCAAGTTCACTTCTAGGTTTTGGAAAGAGTTGTTTGTAGGTTTGGGAAAATTACAACTTAGCATCCATAGAAAAATGTACAGACATAGAGGTTTAATAAGATCCTTGAGGACATTCTAAGGATGTACATTATGCATCGCTAGAGGAAGTGGGAAGAGTATGTACCACTGGTTGGGTTTTCCTATAAAAATGGGTACCAGGAGTCCTTGAAGATGAATCGGTTTGAGGAACTTTATGGGCAGAGTTGTAATACTCCTATCAGTTGGAGTGATTCAATGAACAAGGTATTGATTGGATCCGATATGTTGGCTGTTACACAGTAATTTGTCACCATTGGTCACCGTCCCTATCGCCCCGTTTTCGTACGTTGGAGGACGCATTCCGGGACCTGTGAGCAGTGACATAACCTAAAAACACTTGCATTATGTTCCCCTGAGTATGTACTTCACTTTCCCTGAAGACACCTTCTGCAAATTATCCCTGAAAAGTACCCTTTTTCCATTAGCGCGGGTCCACCATGTCTTACCTGCGCCAATCACTGGGATCCTCAAAAGGGGGTGCGACCATTGGCGCTCTGTCTCAGAACAACACCCGCGCCAACCAAGTTTGGTAATGATTTTTGACAAACGCGCGCCCAGATGTTTTTTCCCTTCAGATCACGAAGTCTTTTGAGGATGAAGTTTATCTGATAGAGGTCGAGAGTCATCATCTATCCTTGACATCTATCCACAACGGCTTTTCGGGGATAATGCCAATCCACAATGGGTGTCCTGATGCATTGTATATTCCTCCTTTCTCCATCTATAAAAGTCTGTCCTCATGCACTAGACAAGCTAGTTTTTGAGTAATGCTAGTTGTGATTATGCTTGTCCTGAGTGATAGTAAGAGTCTTGAAGCATAGGGAGGTTATGCTGCCGGAATCCTGAGAGAGAGAAGGTCTATCGCAAGACATACATAGCTGCTCGCCCAACCAGAGGATAGGTTCAACGTTAGAACCTTGGTTGTATCTTTCTTTGCTTATTATTCATTAATAAACGACTACTGTTATGGTTCCAATCTCATTGTTCATCATGATAATGTTTGGTTTATTTCCTTTCTGACTGAAATATAGTTGTATATTAGTGGATTGTATGCTTGTTCTCGTTTCGTTCTTTGCATGTGCAGGTATCCATACGCGGGGATCGCAAGGATTGTGACCTGTCGGAGCAAGGGAATGGGAGTATCAACTCTTCTTTCGACATTAGCGTTGGACTCCAGGTTGGTTCTCGTAATCCACTTTTAATATGCAACTAGGAACTTGCGTAGTAGCGTGATTTGATTGTTGCTAGTCCCATTTTGGGCTAGTGGGATCGCCTCTGTCCGCAGAGGGGATTTACCTCTCCAACAATTTGGCGAATCCACTGGGGAGGAGCTATTTGTTGTTTGATTCATAAACCTTGGACGAAGTCTGAAGCACGGCCAGGCAGCCTTTGAAACGCTATTGCTTTGCATTAGCAGAGTAGATCAACGCCACTTCAGTCGATCTCCGGTTTGCTTTATGAACCGAACGGCTTGGAGTTTGTCTTGCATGCTAGTTTTTTCTTGATTGCTTGCGTAAATGAGCTTTCTGGGTCAATTTTGAAGTTGTTTTCTGCTGTTTTCTGTTGTTCGATCTGTCTCAGTACTGTTGACCAGACCCTGGGTTCTTTTATTTATTTTTTGGGCCAGCAAACTGTGTTGGCGCGTTTTTATCTTTGACAGTCGCGCCAGTTGGCGCAGGTTGCACCACAGCAACTTGCGCCAATTCCCTGATAGCGCAAGTTGCAGGCTGACAGTCGCGCCAGTCCTGTGAATTTTGCCAGTGTGTTTGTTGGAAGCTCTTTAAACTCAGATTTTTGTCTTTGTATATCTTTTACAGCTTCTGGGAGTGTGTTGGACTTCTGTTTGACTGGTTGTTACTTTTGTCCTTCAGTTGTTTGCTTATTTCTATCGATTTTGTATCCTAGCCCTAGATTACCTAGTGGCTTTGCATGTCGAGCCTTCTGTGGGAGGTTTTGGTTTTGATTATCCAGTCAACTTATTGGTTGTTTTCCGCACCCATCTAGTAGTTGTTTAAGCTTGTTATTCTGTGCTCCGGGCAATTCACTTCTAGCTTGTTTGGATTTTGTTTGACTTCATTTGAACTTAGATCACATGGTTCATTGAGGGTCTGTGTGCTTTTACTTGTTTTAACGGTTCATTTTGGTGTTTCAGATTTGGTTCTCTTTGCATTGAGTGAATTTTGTTTGTTTATGTTTGTTAATATCTCATGAAATTTGTTTAAATGCATTATTCCATTTTAAAAAAGAAGAAAAACAAAAGATCTTTTTGCATTATATTAGTTAGCATTTAGTGTTATTTGTTGCTTTTAAAAAGAAAAGAAA
Organism: Pinus tabuliformis; assembly: GCA_031772625.1. Lineage (NCBI taxonomy): Eukaryota > Viridiplantae > Streptophyta > Pinopsida > Pinales > Pinaceae > Pinus > Pinus tabuliformis. The sequence continues at coordinate 1,436,940,801 of CM062818.1, read as the reverse complement.
AGAAAAAGTTTCATTTCTTGTTATTAGCTGCATTAGGATCTTTGTTGTTTGTTTATTGTTCATTTTGTTTGTTTGAAAATCTCAACTCTCCTGTAGTTAGAATTCATTGAACGAAATGATATAATTTTGGCATATAGTATGCATTTAGGAAATTTTGAGATATCACATACGGTAGGACCAAAAAACTGAAACTTAATTGAAGATCAACTGTAAAATAAACCGAATGAACTTAACAACACATTGGAACCTAACGCACATATTCTAGAGGTCTAGGCTAGAGACGTGTTCCGGCGTCGTTAAACCTGGTAACTATTGCCTCACTGATGGTTGGGTGATTCCTCCTGAGAGACAACAAGTACCAGTACGGACTGAGCTCCCATGTACCGTCGCGTATAAAAGGGAGACCCCACTAGGTTATCATCCTTTATCCACAGGAAGCCGAGTCTGCCGCCTTACAAGCCGTAATGCACTGAACATAGCATTCAGGAAGATTGACTGCAGTACGGGAAGTCCTTGGTTTTCATCTGATTGCCAAGGTGTATAAGCAGTTTTACGAATTGTTTGGTAAACCCTTTGCCTAGAGTCTCTAGAGTAGTCACTTTTGATCCTTTTCGGACTCCTTAAAAGAAAAGGTTCTAGTGAGCGTCTTGTCACTTCATGCTCATTAAACATTCGAAGGAGACTAGAGTCATCTTTTTGTCCTTTTATCGACTCTTAAAACATGAAAAGGTCAAGTTGTGTCTTTGCGTCCTAAAATTTATTCGGCCACGATAACATTTACCCGATTAGATTTTGTTGGCGTTAGTTTGAGTAGGGATTTTGTCTCGGTAAATTCCCTAGGTTTTGTAAAGTTTCATCCTGGCGGAATTACCAATTTCGTCTTCCGAGATACCAGTTGTGAGTGCAACTCTTTCTCTGGTTCCAAGTATACAACCAATTAGTTCTCGTGCCCCCAGCGACGAGACTTACGAGTTTCATTGGAACCCTGTTTGGGAACCTTTTGAGGACAGTGTCCCTTTTTGGGACTATACTTCTCCTCATGTGTCAGTCCCAACTTCTTCCTCTGACATGGAAGACTTGTCCCCTACTACGACTGATGAGTCCGTTGCGACGAGCGGTGAAATTCCCACCGTAACGGGCCCTACACCTATCAGTAGTACTCCTACTACTGGCGACCTACCACTAGGGTATAAAGCATTGAGGGATACTATGCCCTCTGGAACTCCTTTCACAGGTTCTATCTGGTCACCACACACTTTTCCCACCACGGAGCCTTTTACTCCGCAAAATCGCAGTGTGTCTGTTACCTCAATCACAACCGCTCCGACGGTATGTGCAGCCTCTTCAACTCCTATTTTTAGTCATCCTTCGGCTTCTTTATTCGGAGTCTTTGATTCTACGTTAAATGTCCCAACAGAGGGGCCATACGAGCACTATTTGTCGTCTCAACCGATTTTTGAGGTATCAGTTCCATTGTCAATTAACTGGGGTTCCACCTCTTTTCATGGTGGCCAAGTGTCGTCTGCCCAATCTCCCAGACAACCTCCTCAAGACCAACAAGGGCAGTCCTTCCATGGAAACCCTTTTGCCGCTGGTGGTCCGTTTTTCTCTTCTTATGTTCAGCCTTCTGGTAACTCAGGACAATCTTCTGTTCAACAGGCTCAACCTGGTATCTAGCAAGGCTATCCTACTGGACTAATTGGTCAATCATCTGTTAACCCAAACCAACCCAATGTCCAGTATGGTCCAGTATCTGGACAAGTTGTTCAACCACTTGGTCAGCCCACCGTCCAGTATAGTCAACCTTCTGGGCAAGCCGGTCAGCCTCAAATCCAATCAGGCCAACCGACTGCCCAGCCCACCCAGCCATCTGGTCCGTTGGGACAACCTTTAGTTGGGCAACAACAACTCCTTTCCCAGCAGGTACAACCTTCTGGGCAGGGAGGTCAACCTCAATATCAACAAGGTTATCCTTCCGGCCAGATAGCCCAACCAACAGGACATCCTCCTGGCACTGCTCAACCTGGTTTTTTCCCTCAGGCTGGACCCCAGACCCCATCCGGTTTTCAAGTGCAAGCTGGAGTTCAATCTCAACAGCCATATCAAACTCAGCCTGTTTCTCAAACTCAGTTGGGAGTCCAGCCACCTTATGGTCACCAGCAACCTCAAGGGCAACCATTGTTTGCCCCGTATCAAAATTACCAACAACTGCAGATGAATCCTTATCAGACTTACTCGCAACCATATGGTGCTTCTGCAGGACCGTTTGGTAATCCATGGAATGCTGGGGGGCAGAACCCAAGTCCCTATGGACCAAATCCTATGGGGCCAAATCTGTCCGGACCAAGCCCTTGGGGGCAACCGCCACCTGGTTGGAACCCGGGTGCTCCATCTCAACAGCAGCCCCAAATGTCCTTTAATCCTCAATTACCTTTCTTAGCAACTTTAGAATTATCGGATGTGTCTAAATTGACTAATGATCCTATCCTTCATAACCCATATTGGCCGCCGGTTCCAACGAAAATTCCCGGTGACTGTCCAAAATTTGATGGTAAAGCTAATGAAGATCCTCAAGCCCATGTCATGACTTATCACCTTTGGTGTTCATCCAATTCATGGCTTGACGATTCAATTCGGCTTCGCCTTTTTCAGCAGACTCTCACTGGCTCTGCAGCTAAGTGGTATATTGATCTCAATCGCGGATCCTTTCAGGATTTTAACTCCTTGGCTATGGCATTTCTCACGCATTTTCAGTTACCCATTCGATATGAAACGGGTACACACCTCCTCACATCCTTAAGACAAACGACGACTACGCATATCTCTGATCATATCCATGAATGGAGACGGCGTAGACGTATGATTAAATTTTGGATTCCCGACCAGCTTCTTACCGATTGGTTCAAGACTTCGTTCGTTCCTCCAATAGCTCGGGACATTTCCATGGGGGCGTGTGTCACTGAAGAGCAAGTTATCGCGCACACTCAGTACCTTGACTTGGTTTACTCTCAGTTAGGTACATTGTATGATTATCTGCCTGATCTCCCAAGACCAGGAACCTCTAAAGCCCCGCCAACACCAACTGTTGACGGTATTATTGGTTCGGTTAGTTCATCCTCAAAGAAGAATCCCGTGAACCCTGGGAAGCAAACATCAACGGCTTCGAATGAACAACCTTCCCAGGTAACACCTATTTCCAATGTTACTTCCGAGGTCAATGCCGTCCAATCCACCACGGAAGATAAATCCTCGAAAGCAAAGAAGAAAGGAAAAGCGAAGACTAAGTCAGATCCACCAAAACAGGAAGCCCCTAAACCTCTGTCCGAGGACGGTGCTAAACGCAAACCCAAGTATCCTTGTCTTATCTGCGATGAGGATCACTATACCAAGGACTGCCCGAGGCGGTCTGAAGTTAGTCGTTTGTTGAAAGGCGCCCCCGGGACTCCTGCGGTGCTTAAAGAACCCTTTCCCACACAACAAACTCAAAAAACTCAAATGGTGGCTGACCCTTCTCAGCCTCCCTCTTCCTTTGGTTCTCAAGTGTTTATGGCTGGAACGATACCTGTTAATATCAGTACTCGAACAAAAGATTATCCGCCATCTGCCGGAAAGGAGCCTGAGATACCCACTAGTGCTCCACCGTTCAGTTCGGGTCCACTCCACATCGAGAGACCTACTACTGATACGCCTCTTCGACCCCCTCCAAAAGGAGTACTCCGGAAATCTTCTTACAACCCAAATGCTCGTGCTACACAGCACTACAATATTGTTGAGGACTTAGCGCAGACCCCGTCGGCTATGTCAGCTTTAGAAGTTCTCCAGAGCTGCCCTTCTCAGAGGAAGTCCTTACTATCCGCTATTGGTGGCATAGACCCGGTCGATTCGGATTTAATTACTTTTGACTTAGAACGCCATACGCAGAGACTGCCTCCCCAAATTGCCTTCCTTATACAGGTTATCATTGATTCCAAAACAATTCATCGAACAATGATTGATGAAGGTGCTTTTACTTGCATCATGTCTATTGCCTGTTGGAAAGCCATTGGATCCCCGACGCTGAGTCAGTCTCCCACAACCTTGGAAGCCTTTGATGGAAGAGCATCCCGTCCTTATGGTATACTCCAACGTTTGCCCATCACTTTGGAAGGGAAGACGGTCGAAATGGAAGTTGAAGTCGTTGACGCTACTCTTACCTACAACCTCCTTCTCGGACGTAGCTGGATCTACGCGATGAAAGCCGTTGCTTCATCTTTGTTTCGTATCATCCGATTCCCTCATCAAGGGAAGATTGTTACCATAGACCAGCTATCATTCTTCGCTTCCTCTTCTGAAGGTAACATCCCTTTTGTGGAGCATACCTCACAATTATCTGAGAGTCTGGGAGCCGGACTTTTCAAAGATCCCGCTCTTATGGGTGTTTTTCCGCTCCCACCTCCTAACGTCGCCTCTGTTAATATGATTACTACTGCTTCTGATCCGTGGATCATTCCTCCCACCGACCAAGTAGATTCTTGGGGCGACCAGATGCCGTTGAGTCCTGCCGAGCTCAACTATGTCGAAATCATTGCTGCATCGGCTCCCTCTTCTGAACTTGATCCATTCTCAGGGCTTGTAGATAAAACTTCTTCGGATCCTTTACAAGACACATTCTCTTCCGATGAAGCTATTATTGAGACTATGTCTCTAGAGGAACCTCCTTGGCATGATTTTCACCATCGTTCCTCGTTTCTACCTGCCCCGCAGAATTTTCTCACCTGTCTCGAGCGGTTTGCTCCTTGTCTCCCATCTCAGATCTTACAAACACCTATTCAGACTTATCAGGTGTCTTCTGAAGGGAATATGGCAAACATTACGCAAACCCAACCCATCGACATCTCTGTGAAACCAGGGATTGTCGAGCATCTTCACATTGGAGTCACTTGTACTCCAGAGGAGATTCAACTGTATTCTAATCTTTTTCGCGAATTTCGTGATGTCTTCGCGTGGTCCTATGAAGAAATGCCCGGCATTGATCCTAGTATAGTGGTGCATGAGATAATCACGTACCCAGGTGCTAAGCCTGTTCGCCAACGTTTACGTCCTGTACACCCCCGAAAGGCTGCAGCTATCAAGGCCGAAGTCGAGAAGCTTCTTAAAGCCGGTTTTATTTATCCTATTCCGCTCACAGATTGGGTTTCAAATATCGTCCCTGTGACTAAAAAACAGGGTACAATCCGTGTTTGTGTCGATTATCGTGATATAAATCGGGCCTGTCCTAAAGATAATTTTCCCACACCATTCATTGATCAGATTATTGACGAGTGTGCCGGAAGTGAAATGTATTCTTTTATGGACAGTTTTTCTGGCTATAACCAGATCAATATTGCTCCCGGTGATCAACACAAAACTGCCTTTATCTGTCCATGGGGCACTTTTGCCTATAAGAAGCTCCCTTTCGGTCTTAAAAATGCCGGTGCTACCTTCCAGCGTGCAATGTCTTATGCGTTCCATGACATTCGACACATTGTACAGCCTTACCTGGATGATCTCCCTGCTCATTCGGCCAAACGTCAGGACCACCCTAAGCACCTTCGCGAAATCTTTCTTCGCTGTCGATACTACCGAATTAGGCTTAATCCTCACAAATGTGTCTTCTGCGTTGAATCTGGCCGGCTTCTTGGGTTTGTTGTTTCCCGAGAGGGCATCCGTTTGGATCCCCTTAAAGTCGAGGCTATAGTGAATCTTCCTCCCCCTGCTTCTTTACAGCAATTGCAACGCCTGCAGGGGAAAGCAAATTTTTTACGTCGTTTCGTTCCAAACTATGCCGAGGTGGCCAAAGGTTTTACACGATTACTAAAACGCGATGTCCCTTTTCATTGGGATACCACTGCTCAGGAATCTTTTGAGCGTCTCAAGGGTCTCCTTGTTTCTGCTCCATTGCTCCGTCCTCCGAATTATTATCGCGACTACACTCTATATTTGGCCGCCGCCGACACCACTATCGGCATGGTTCTCGTTCAAGCTGACGATGATGGCACCGAACATGTTATCTATTATCTCAGCCGCAACCTTTTAGACACGGAAACTCGATATGCCTATGTCGAGAAGTTGGCTTTGGCCGTCGTGTGTGCCGTCCAACGTTTCCGTCATTATATTCTGCTGCGTACTACCACTGTGATTTCTGACTGCAACCCCATGACGTATATATTGTCACGCCAGTTGCTGGGGGGCAAGTACTCGAAGTGGATTGTTATCCTCCAAGAGTTTGACTTGGAATTTACCACTGCCAAGTCCAAGAAATCCCTTGTGTTTGCTGAGTTAATTTGCTCTTTGCCATCTTCTTCCCCGACCTCTCACGTCGAGGATCAAATTCCGGATGAATCCTTATTCCTCATTAGCACCCTCGACCCATGGTACGGAGATATAATTATATATCTGCAAACGTCCTCCTTTCGCCCGGGTGTGTCCAAAGACGCTCAGCGAAGGATTCGTCATCAATCTCAACCATACCGTATCATTAGGGATACATTATATCGTCTCGGCGCCGACTCTGTTCTCCGCCGTTGTCTTACTCTCGAGGAGGCTGAGCGAGTCTTGAATGACTGCCACTCCGGTACCTGTGGCGGTCACATGTCCGGATATACTACTGCCCAAAAAATCCTTCGTGCTGGCTACTTTTGGCCCGCTATCTTCAAGGATTGCATCTTTGCCATCCGCTCTTGTCATGAGTGCCAGATATACCAGCGGAAGATGCGAGCGCCTCCTGCTCCATTGCACCCTGTTGTCTCCGTCGGCCCTTTTGCAAAATGGGGCATTGATTATATGACCTGTAACCCTCGCTCGGCCGGGGGGCATGGGTTTATTATCGTTGCCGTCGATTACTTTACTAAATGGGCCGAGGCGATGCCTACATTGACCGAAGACGGTCACACAGCGGCGCAATTTTTGTTTAATCATGTTATTTCGCGATTCGGCGTCCCTCAAGCCATCGTCACTGATCACGGGAAGCATTTCCGTAATCATATGATGTCGGAATTAACAACCCAGCTAGGCTTGCAGCACGATAGTTCAACTCCATACTACCCTCAGTCCAATGGCCAAGTTGAAGCTATCAATAAGATCTTGGTTACGATGCTTCAACGTACCGTTGGCATGCATAAGTCTAACTGGCATTTGATGTTGTTCCCTGCCTTGTGGGCCTACCGAACCTCGGTGAAGGATGCCACTGGTTTCACTCCATTTCAACTAGTTTATGGACTAGAGGCTACCCTTCCAATTGAATGTGAAATCCCTTCATTAAAATTAGCTGTCGAGCTACTTCCCAACACCACTCCATTAGAAGAACGCCTTCTTTACTTAGAACGGCTAGATGAGACTCGTCGCCTGGCCTCTTTGGCCATCGAAACACAAAAGAAGCGAGTTAAGACTCACTTCGATCAGACCGTACGTCCACGTTCTTTTGTTGAGGGAGATTTAGTCCTGCTCTACGATCAGGCAAAAGATAAGCTAGGAGCAGGAAAGCTCGAGTCTATGTGGCTAGGCCCTTACATTGTCAAGAAAGTTCTGCAGAAAGGGGCCTACGAGCTGATTGATTATGAAGGAAACCCTCTTGGGAAGCCCCGAAACGGGCTATATCTGAAAAAGTACTATGCGTGATGCTGGTACATTTTGTTTTGTACATACATGTACTCTAGCAAGTGTGTTGTGTGTGTGTGTGTGTGTCAGTTTTTCAAAAGCGTAACTGCCACTTATTGTGTTTTTTCGCTTCTTGTGCAGATGTCTGATGCACCTTATGTTGGTTTCGCTGATGGTGCCTGCCGCAGTACTCGCAACTTGTCCTCTGCGGCGTGGGTGATCTACGATCCTCATGGCGAGCTGATAGATTGTCAGGGTGTGTGTTTGGGTCGTACTACTAACAATGTTGCCGAATACTGTGCTGTAATCGAGCTACTTTCTGAAGCAATTAATCTCGGCATTCGTGCATTGGTAGTGAACCTGGACTCTCAACTTGTCGTCCACCAGCTCAATGGGCAATATTCCGTCAGAGACCATCACATTCTAAGGTTGTATTTACGTGTGAGATTGTTAGAAAGGAACTTTGATTTTATCACATATCAACATATTCCACGACAATTAAACACATTATCTGATGCATTGGCCAATCATGTATTAGATAGACATTTGCGTAATTTGTAACCAGAACAGTATACAAGCAAGCACATGAAGACACAATAATAAACCATAGGCATATGTATATATATATACGTGTGAGTCATAATGTTTGCGCCACGCGCATTACACAATCCAAAAAATAATACATGTCCAAAACTCATACGACCGCTAACAACATGTCTCTCAAAAGCATGCAAAAATGAAACCTAGGCATCTAATCACGGTGATGCTCGTGATAGCATGTCACCGCTCGCACCAAGCGTCTCAACAGACGATGGACGCGGGTAGATACTCCCACCATGTGCCTCTGATATGCTCTGGGCACGTCTGCCAGTCTGCCATAATCTGGAATCCCTCGAGTAAGTGCCTCCAGGTTCTGTACCAGATCATCGTCTGCATCACCCCCTACCTGAGGGTCGACGGCAGGTTGTGACCTCCGTGCAATGTGAGACAAGTCAGCTGGCCGCTCTGCACCAACATCTGCATACATATATATCTGTTGTCAGAGACTGGCATGTATTACAAAAAAAATTAAATACATAAAAACATTAAAAACACAAAGAGTTCTTACCTAGCTCCTCGTTCCAGTCCTCTCCCGCAGGCAATGGGAGATCTGGATCTCCAGTAAAATCAGTGCCCGCATAGGGCCAGTCCTCTACGACGATCATCTGGTGACGGAGCCAAATGAAGAACTCGGGCCTCCAGGCCATCTGCTGGCCCCCTCCTCCTCTGGGCATGAGTGCTGCCCATCGAGCCAACCTCGGCTCCCGTGGCACTGGATCTGCCACTAGACCTCCCTGGATCCGGAATATCGGTAGTCGCTCCAGGAAAAATGATACCACGATGGACCCATATCCGAACTGTTTGTTGCCACGCTTACATTTGGTAAGCTGCCTCTTGATATTCGTCGTCACTGTCGTGGCCCAATCAAACAGTGTAGGTTGGAGACACTCAGTTGCCAGCAGCAAGTGATTCTTGCTGGCTTCGTGGGGCACCTGTACCCCAGCCGTCCGTGTGATAGTGAATAATATCACTCGTAGCACCAGGTCCGGAATCGTGACAATATCTACTTTGGCACTATTTGATCCAAACTGTGCCCCAGGACAAACTCGTTCCATCACCTCTCCCATCTTTTCCCCGGAGGGCCTACTACCAGTCAAGATGGGCCGTGCACCCCTCCGTGATAGTCCAGTAATAAAGTAGACATCGGAAACATCTAACTCCAATGTCTGGTCTTTCAGGCGAAATACCTGATCCTCTGTATCCCAAGCATCCACGATAAAACGTAGCAACTCAGGTTGGGCACGTAAGTAAGAGGTGAGGAAGAATTTCTTCAAGCCACAGTCTCTCAAAGCATCCATGCATGCATCATCCTCCAATGCCATGGCATCTAAGGCCTCATGTTCCCTTTCTCTCCATTCTACAGCGATTCTGACCAATCCCTGCAACCAAAAAGCCGAAGATGTCATCATTAGATCAATGGTGAAACCCAAAATCAAGAAAAATTGCAGGTTCAACGGTCAAAATCATGTGCAAAATTGGTTCGCGCGGTTGGCGCGACTGTTTTCAAAATAGTCGCGAAAATGTCGCGCCTCCTTTTAGGAAAATAATCCCATTGGCGCGAACCCGTGCGGGAAACTCGCGCCAATGGGCGCAACCCTAGTTTTTGCAATCCCCCTTGCAGAGGATCATTCTGTGGATGGAAAACTAAAGAAATGGAATAAAAATGAAGCTAAGGATGAGGCCTCTTACCTGCTTCAGACGGCGGCTCGAATGCTCTCCTGGATTGATCGCAATCAGCAGTTGAACTTTGCACCCAAAACCCTCCAATGGTAAACTCACAAGGTGAAAAGTGAAAAGTAAATTTATTTTTTACCATTTCACTATTTATAGCATTTTTTGACCTAGAAATACATTAAAAATGATATTTTTTGAGTATTTTTGGAATATATTTATGTCAATGTGGGTTTTACGCTGTTTTTGTGTGATGACAGGGGTTGGTGCAACTCAAGCAATGAAACGAGCTCATTTTTCTACTTTTTCAGGCTCAGTAAAATAAATGAAAAGGTTACTTTAAGGTCCGCTTTTAGCTCTTTTTCTGACCGTTTTAAAAGGAAAAGATTGCCGAGTTACTCCTCTTGACTCGTTAAAACGTTAATAAGGGGCGATCGTTTTAAGTTCTTTTTGTCGACCGTTAAAACATAAAAAGATTACCGGGTTTTTGTCGTTTCAAACTTGTTAATGGTCATGAAGCGACGTGATTTTGACCGCTTTTTTACTTTTTCAGGTCGAAATCACTATTTATGAAAAGTACTCCTCGATCGTAATGGTCGGGCGGTTCTTTCGGGCATTATTTTATACTTTTTCGGGCCCGAGAGACACAACTTTACGAAAAGGGCACCTCTGGAGTTTCCTTTTCTGCTGTCTTTTCAAACTCTCTAAACATGAAAAGGCGCCGAGTTCTTCCTTTGTCAGACTCGTTAAAACCTGATGACATCGGATTTTGTCGAAATGACACAATACAAGCACATGCTATCCCCATCAAGCTTGTTAAAAATAATTGGGGTACTCACCAGAAATGGTGGGGGAAAAAGAAATTTTTGGAACCATAACTATTGTCGTGTCGGCAGTATGTCGCTCTTGAACATGGCACTTCTCTGCTTTTGTGTCTGGGTGGGGATATCTCATCTCATTTTTTCACTTGCCTCCGTGGATTTGGGTAATCCTGTTTGACCGCTCATCTGCTCATTGCCTCGTCACCATGACCTCTGATACGTTGATGTCAAATACTGCCAATTCCACTGTCGTGCCGCCGATATGTTCAAGAGAAGTTGACCTCTGTAAAGAAACAACCTCCCTCTGATAGCTCGCACAATCTTGATTCACAACATTATTTCTCTGTCTCGTGTCGATGATGTGGGAAACATTATGGCCCACCTTCGATCAAGGTCACTTCCTGTCGACTTCAGCTCATTATCCAGGAAGTTGATCTAGAGACTCCCTTCCGGTGCCTTGGAGCCTGCATGCCTCAATGGCAGGTTCTTCGTGTTCGACGTGAGGTTTTCATCATTGGCCTCCGATCGAATGATTCTACGGGTGTTCGACGTCAGATCACTAATTCGCACACCGTAGATTGCACCTATAGTACCTTGAAGGCCATTGTCATTATTGGTGGTACCTCTCGCGTCTGTTAACAGTTTCCAATATTGACTGGTAATCAGACGATGTTCATGCATGCTTGACTTCAGCTCATATATTCGCATGCTTGAACTTGTACTTTTGTTCGGGTCGAGATGGAGCGCAAGACCCTGGATTGTGTCTGTTGTAATCCAGGCGTGATTCTTGATACATGACTCATTCATTGGATGGCTGCGACCATACCTGAGTCGATTCATTGATCCTAACCAGATGGCTGCGTCCATACTATGGATCTAGATTATCATGTACTCTCTTATGGATGGCTGCGACCATACCACGTACATCATGTATTTGAACTATCAGTCGTATCTCTCAATGCAGATCCTCGGCGGCAGCTATATGTGTTCTTGTAAAGCATTTCACCCCTCTCTCTCTCTCGGGCCTCATGCTTTAGGGGGCATCTGTTACACAGTAATTTGTCACCATTGGTCACCGTCCCTATCTCCCTGTTTCCGTACGTTGGAGGACGCATTCCGGGACCTGTGAGCAGTGACATAACCTAAAAACACTTGCATTATGTACCCCTGAGTATGTACTTCACTTTCCCTGAAGACACCTTCTGCAAATTATCCCTGAAAAGTACCCTTTTTCCATTAGCGCGGGTCCACCATGTCTTACCTGCGCCAATCACTGGGATCCTCAAAAGGGGGTGCGACCATTGGCGCTCTGTCTCAGTACAACACCCACGCCAACCAAGTTTGGTAATGATTTTTTGACAAACGCGCGCCCAGATGTTTTTTCCCTTCAGATCACGAAGTCTTTTGAGGATAAAGTTTATCTGATAGAGGTCAAGAGTCATCATCTATCCTTGACATCTATCCACAACGGCTTTTTGGGGATAATGCCAATCCACAATGGGTGTCCTGATGCATTGTATATTCCTCCTTTCTCCATCTATAAAAGTCTGCCCTCATGCACTAGACAAGCTAGTTTTTGAGTAATGCTAGTTGTGATTATGCTTGTCCTAAGTGATAGTAAGAGTCTTGAAGCATAGGGAGGTTATGCTGCCGGAATCCTGAGAGAGAGAAGGTCTATCGCAAGACATACATAGCTCCTCGCCTAGCCAGAGGATAGGTTCAATGTCAGAACCTTGGTTGTATCTTTCTCTGCTTATTATTCATTAATAAACGACTATTGTTATGGTTCCAATCTCATTGTTCATCATGATAATGTTTGGTTTATTTCCTTTCTGACTGAAATATAGTTGTATATTAGTGGATTGTATGCTTGTTCTCGTTTCGTTCTTTGCATGTGCAGGTATCCATACACGGGGATCGCAAGGATTGTGACCTACCGGAGCAAGGGAACGGGAGTATCAACTCTTCTTTCGACATTAGCGTTGGACTCCAGGTTGGTTCTCGTAATCCACTTTTAATATGCAACTAGGAACTTGCGTAGTAGCGTGATTTGATTGTTGCTAGTCCCATTTTGGGCTAGTGGGATAGCCTCTGTCCGCAGAGGGGATTTACCTCTCCAACATTGGCCAAGATGGAATAACAAATGCAAGTTATTAAGAGTAATTTGAAGGCAACACATGACATGATGAATATTTATGTAGATCAACATAGGGTATTTAAGGAGTTTCAGGTTGGGGAACATGTGTGCTTCTGCATCAAGAGCAAGAAGAACTCCTTGAGGACTGGATCATGTGCCAAATGGGCACCTCAATATTGTGGGCCTTTTGAGATCCTTGAGAGGTTTGGACCAGTGTCCTACCGATTTGCATTGCCTTCGATAGTGAAAGTCCATAATGTTTTCCTTTTTCATTGCTTAGGAATATGTCTAAGATGTTGATCATGTGATTAATTGGTCTGTATTGCAGGTGGAACTAGAGGGATAATTCTAGCTATAACCACAAGGCATATTGCAACAGAAACATCTCATGCTCTCGAACAGAGAAATCGAGCAAGTTAAAGTGTAGTGGATGGACTTTGGGCCCGATCAAGATACATGGGAGATGGATGATCAGATGTAGGCTATGTATCCTTCTTTATTCGTTGGTTGAGTGGATATTATTTGGTATATACGTGTTTGATTTTGAGTTTTTCATATGTCTAAGCATATGTATGTTGTAAACACCGCATCGAGCTGTGTTATAAAGCTCCAATAAGCAGTATGGTGTTCATGTTATGATGGTCATTGAATTGGTAATATGATATGATGTAAATGTTGCATCGATTTGTGTTATAAATCTCCATGGGAAGCATGTGTTTTGTTCGTCTATTGGTGTCATTGAACACTGTCCACGGTGTTCCGCTAAGGAGGAGGGGTTTTTAACAACCCCCTGGTTAATTTTCTATGTAAATACAAAAAAAATAAGACCATGGTCATGGGACACATATTCCAAGATGAATGTTGGGAAAACCATAGTGATGGGTATCATTGAATGGTTATGGAAATTGGAAAATACAATATGGCAATAGTTGGCATTTTATTTATGAAATAAATAAAAATAGGAGAAAAGGAAGGTGAAGAGAAATAAACTTGGATGAGAAGGAAATTGAAGGAAAAATAGAGGAAAATGAAGAAAATAGAGGCCTTAACGATAAAAAGGCTTCTTCAGGTTAATTCATAGCTTTTGACAGTTTAGTTGAGCCTTTTGACAATTTTTGGGTGGAGCTCTCTTTTATTATCTCAATCTCTCATACTCTTGCACACTTAGAGATATATTGGAGCATGCCTAGAGCACTCTAGTTTCACTTGGATTAAAGAAAGAAGGTAAAGGAAAGTAGGAAAACGTAAGGGAACAGGTGGATCAATGACTACAACTAGATTTATTTGTAGGTAACATGTTGCATGTGTGATTTCCTTTCTGATGTTTGGATGCATGGTATATGCATGTGATTTCTAGTTATGTGCTCTCATTGGCATGGAGGATTGCCTGAATTGATAGTGGTTTTAGCCTTGGCTTGCCATTTCCTGGATAACCATGGTGTTATGAGCTTTTTCCACTTGATTGTTTTCTTATTAGTGCTCATAATTCCTTATGGCTATGAGTTGGAACAAACGCTTAGGAAGCCCTGGAAGAACTTGGGTTGAGTTACTAGTCCTGGAGCCCAGGTTGGGAAAAACACTTTAGAGCCCTTGGCGGGTTGATTTACTAGTCCCTGGAGCTGGGTTAAATAAATACTCTAGAGCCCTAGAAGGTTATGGGTTGAGTTACTAGTTCCTGGAGCCTTAGACAACTTGGGTAGAGGCCGATCTGGTTGGTGTTAGTGACGTCTGACCGTGAGGTGGAATCACCGGTTGAGGATTGAGGCAGTTGGCCTTTGGAAGCCCCGATTTGGTTTTGTATTGGTTTATTCCATGATATCCCACATTCATGCTTGGAATATGGTGTGGGGGTGATTAACTAAAAGATAGATTTGGTTCAGCCCAATCTATGGTTGGGTGGTACGTGGAAGTTCTTGACTTGGTTGGTAGTTTCCTATGTTAATATAAGACATTTTCTTACCATGATCTATGAGAATTTGTAGTATTATGTTGGTGATAATATGGGTGAGTTTCTATAGTTTCTATGTTGGTTTTTTTCTGGTTATATGATGTGTACCATCCATGGCTCTTTTCATGAATCGTTTAGTTATCGATTGATTGATGAATGTATGGACTAATAAGTGTTGTTGTAGCTATGTGGAGAGGGAATAAAGCCTTCTTGGTAATTCTTAGATGAATCTCATACTATTATAATCATATATGCATTCACGACCTGTAGCTTACATGTTTCTTGAAGTGTTTGACGAAAATTCTAGTGTGTTATAGGCAATCTAGGTCAATCTCTTGATTCGAGTTTGAATGTTTAGATTTTTCCTCATGCCAATAATGATTTTGGAAAGTCTCAGACAATTTTTGGTAGTGGTCTAGAGGCTGGCCTAGAATTGTGGCTTAGATTTTGGGACTGCACCCTCTGAACTAGAAGTTTTGGGCTATAACCACATGTAAGCGGTGTCATGTGTGCGGTTGGAGCCCTATAACTGAACCCTTATGAGATTTTTCATGTGTTTGGGGGTTAAGTTGTGAGAAAAGTAGCTTCAGCTCAGGGTTTGGTCACCTGAGGTGGTTCTTTGGCCCTTGAGTGTCTTGTAAGCCTTGAGGGGTGTCTGTAAGTTGTTAGTGTTGGCCCCACTTCCATAACTGAAGGTTGGAGGTCAGGTCATGTCATAGTAACTCT
Organism: Pinus tabuliformis; assembly: GCA_031772625.1. NCBI lineage: Eukaryota > Viridiplantae > Streptophyta > Pinopsida > Pinales > Pinaceae > Pinus > Pinus tabuliformis. Next base: position 1,436,925,284 of record CM062818.1, on the reverse strand, counting down.
TCGTCTCATGTTTACCTCGGAAGGTCAACGAAATTGGGTAAATGTGGGATGGAGGGTAACAACAGGTGACTTAGGATTAATAACTATGTATAATTTCCCCTTAAATCCCTTTCTCCTGTGAAAACATAGCTCCTGTGACTCTATCTGTGTTTGTCTACAACTGGTGATGTATTTTATTTTATTATTTTTAAACATAATTTACATATTGCTTGGCATGTGTCCTTACATTATATTTACTATACACATTACCTAGAATTTCCATACATTATACTTACAATACACATGGCTAATTCTAGGCATTATAAATTGGTGTGTTATACATAAGACAAGTCCTTCTATGTTAGGGATCTTAGATTCTACATGCTCTCAAGTTTCAATAAGTAATATAATATAAATGGAAAGCCACAAGATTTTTAAGAGAGGATCCAAAGTGTCCCAAATTCCTATTTATTACTTAATTTTTGGTCTACGTTGCTAATAATATCTTTTCTATTCATACTTATTTCCCTTTTCCTTTCCTTCATGGCTTATTCTACCTTTCCAAATTCCTTACTTGATTTAACTTAGTCTTTTGGAATGAAGTATTCATTTATAAATATTTGCGACCCTTTAAATTTAGAGTATTACTAAGTGTGTGATATTTATGGTTATCAAAGCTTACCTTAACATGGATTAATCTATCTTTATGCAACTTATAACTTATCCTTTTAACCACCCAAGTTATATCCAATTGATGACTTTAAATTGTTTTTACCAAGTTAATTATATATAAGAATGGTTGAAACCTAATCCATAAGGATTATGGTGAATGCATTTTTCTTTTGAGAAAGAACATGAAGAGTCTAAAGAGATTGTAAAGAGCCATCAAGAGTCCAAGAGACCTCTTGGAAGATGAAACCAAAGATCATAAAATAATTTATTTATGTGTAATTATTCTAATGTGAAATGCATCACATGATTATCTAAATACACTCTCCATTCTTGACTATCTAATACTAGTATCAAAGCATGTACCTTCCTAGATTTCTCGATTGTGTGAGAGCCACATGTTTGTGGCCATTTCTAAAACTATCAGGTATGTAGAAATCTTTCACTCACCTAGGGTTTTGTCCATGTGGTATATGCCCATGCTTCTCTTTCTATGTGTTGAAGCACCTTCCATACTTTGGTATCAAAATACTTTTCATTGGAAAACCAATTAGATATACCTTTCTAAGTTTTTCATATCTGCCACTTTGAGTAGCCATGAAACCGATGATCGTTTCTTTGTCTATGCATATATTCTAGATCTTCGTCTCATCTAAAAAACTGGCTTAAATACCTCTTTGTGTACTCATAGCTACCATAGGAGAAATGAAATAAATAAGAACTCTATAAATTTCCATGATGAGCATGTTACTAATGTTTTTTATCATAACAAACCATGTTGATGCTTTAGTTATGGAAAAGGCTTCAGTTGCGACTCCATCTCTTGGATCTTGTTCAAATATTCTTCTTAGTTTATCACCATTCTTAATTTTATCATGCTCGTAGCTACCATAGGAGAAACGACAAAAAAAGAACTCTATAGATTTCCATGATGAGTATGTAACTGATGTTTTTGATCATAACAAACCATGTCAATGCTTTGTTTATGGTGATGGCTTCAGTTATGGCTCCATCTCCTCGATCTTCTTCAAATACTCTTCTTAGTTTATCATCATTCTTAATTTTATCATGCTCATAGCTACCATAGGAGAAACAACATAAATAAGAACTCTATAAATTTCCATGATGAGCATGCTACTGATGTTTTTTTTATCATAACAAACCATGTCAATGCTATGGTTATGGCGATGGCTTCAGTTGTGGCCCCATCTCTCAGATATTGTTCAAATACTCTTCTTAGTTTATCACCATTCATAATTTTATCATGATAACCAACAAGCAACAAGGAAAGGATTGATTTAGTTCCCTCAAATCCTTCGTTACTAATGACATGGTATGTCTGTGGGAGTTTTTTTCTAGTAACAATCCATTAGGACAATCCATTGACCAAAAACAGTCCTAGCCCTGTCCAAGCACTTGCAAAGACACCATTATGCCCCTTAGTGAATGTAATGATATTGTCATTTCCCTTGCTTCTCTTATAATAGTTCCAAACCCTGTGTCTACTCTGGCAAAGAGCATTCCTCAAAAAAACTCTAGTGCTATAAATAGTATGGACATACTAGGATTGAGTTCCTCCTCTCCCAAAAAAGGATCTGCAGAAATTTTGTATAATTATACCAGGTTCATTTTAATTGCAATTTTAGCCAAACTTCTATCATCAAATGATTTTCAAGTGATATTTGTTTAGGCATTAAATGTAGGTATGATTTTTCGTAGCCCCACAATTCCATTCCTTTGAATTCTTTTATCTTGTCGAGAGGATTTCTAGAGCCTAGAGCCAAAGTGAGAGCTATAGCTAGGAGCAGAGTCATGTTTCGTGAGCATGATTTGGTTTGCGGCCATCCTTAAAATGAATGACCACAAACCAAACATAGGGAACTCCAACAAAGCTAGAGCTTTTCCCTATATGCAGACAATCAACCTATACTAGCACACAAAAACTCTAATGGGGAAAGTCCTCTGAGACAACACTAACACTCAATAACAAATCAACTAATGGAGTAAATGGAAAACATCAATAGGAAAATCACACCCCTCACCAAGAGAATCACATGCATGGATCCCTCCACCTCAGACACAAATGAAGAACCCCAGATGCCAAGTTAGGAGAGCGACTTAGTAGAATGAAAAGTTACATGACATATGCTCATGCCAACAATACAATTTCTAATAATGCAACAATTTTTTTCAGTTCATATAATATTTTCTTTATAAATGTTTTTATTTTTTTGTCTTATAATTCATCAAATCATAAACAATATAGATAATCTTAAATTTTTGTATTTATACTACTAATCTAATTTCCCAATAACAATGGTTAATAAATTTAATTATATATATATATATATAATTTATTAAAATAATAATACTTTTTTCTCTATATAATTGACGATTTTTGTCTCCTTAATATAATTGATGGTAGAGGTCGATGAATCTTTAGTTTTCTCAAATATTTTATAAGTAAAAGTGAATCCCATCCTTTGCCTCTGCCTTTGTTGTATTGAATGAGATTTCTTTTTATAAGATTCTCCATAACATTAAAATTAACCTCATTTTAAGCTAAGTTTAACTGAAATAATAAATAATTAATTTTCATGGTAAATAATATAACTGGAGTATGCCGTAAAACTGCTTCTGCTTGGCTAAGAGCTCGTCTTCCTCGGACGTAAGGAAACAGGTTAACGGCCCAAGACCTAGAGGCATCTGGCAGGAGTGAGAGCCTGCTCCCGATTACGGACCACCAGCAGGGTTATGCCAGGTGGCGTGGTTTTCCTATTTAGCAGTGATGAGTCAAACCCAGCATTCGCGGATAGCAGCCAGAGATGGCTGTCCTCACTGTTGGTTTGACACCTGAGTTGATAGGTTTTACCACCTTCGGGAAAAAAAAAAAAAAAACTGTAATGTTTTTTGTTAAAAGGTAAGTCTCTAGTTTCAAATCGTGATACACGAATAGGATTGCCACCCTGGAGTGGAATAGCAATTGTGTTGTTGGTTGAAACTCGATGTAAATATACTTCGCAGCCGAGCTATTGGAACAAAATCCAATCCACGGATGATTCCAGTGGCGCGAGATCGAATCACAGCAAAAACTCTACGTTGTAGTTTTCATACACATCACACATGACAGTTAATTAATTTTCGTAACAGCCGTCAGATCTGCTTCACTCGTCGAATTTCTTCCATAGCAATTTCTAACATTCCTCAGACTTCAACAAAATGTTTATGGCCCTTAGCTTTAGTGACCAAATTATAAAATTGTAGCGGTTGTACAAAAAATAGACGCATTTTAAAACTAACATTCCTCGGACTTGAACAAAATGTTTATGGCCCTTAGCTTTAGTAATCAAATTATAAAATTCTAGCGGTTGTACAAACAATAAACTCATTTTAAAAGCCATAGATCTAAATCATTATAATCATGTGCATATATATGTTTTTTAACATTTTTGTAAACTAGTGAATACAATTTAATATATGTACGGTCAAAATAATAATCTCCCCTAATAAAAGGAAGCAAAGGTAGTATATGTTTTTTTCGAAGAAGTAAATGAATACAACAACAAGCTTGCTTAATTGGGAGGATTGCAGATAGAAGAGAATTTTTAGTTGGGTGCAAAACATTATATGCACTTCAAAATAGATGTAGAGAGGCAACTTTATGGGATCGGAAAACGACTAAAGTGATTTTTGGACTCCTAGTTTGTCCAGTGATATTATATAGGTGTGAACTGTGGGCTAGCAGCAACCCTGTTTCAAAATGAAAACAAATTGAGAAAATCCAAAAACCCTTGATCATGAGCAAGTTCAAAATAAAAAAGTTTGGTTCCTTATAATATAATGTTGAGTGAAACAAAGTCAGTTCCCATTGAAGCAATTGCTATGGCACAATAAAATGTTCAGTTCATTATGAGATAATGTTGAGTGAAACACGGACATGGTGCAATAAAAAGTTCAGTTCCTTATGAGATAATGTTGAGTGAATTTAGGGGCAACTCCCATCCAAAGAGTTGCTATGATGCCTCTAATCAAGTATCTAAAAAGAATTGGAATTGAGCAAATGGGAGTAGGTAGATGGCCTAAAGTTATCTTCAATGAAGGCATGAGTGAAAGAAAGGAATGGATGAGACAAAACAACAAATGGATGTAAAAATGAAATATTTACCTCAATGCATGTCCTACAAATAGCAAGGGGTTAAATAATTTTGTTATGGAGAAGTTTCGTAAAGGGTATATGGGGAAAACAATTGGGTAGAAAGAAGAAGTACTCTATTCAGTGATTCAATCCCACTTGTGATCTCCAACAAAAAGAAGTACATTGGAGCCAACATTAAGTGGAGAGCAAAAATTCTTATTGCTCAATTAAGAACTAAGTCACATCAACTTCGGTGTGAAAGGGGAAGGTGGAAGAGACCTAAAGAAGCTTGAGAAGAACAGGTGTGTATTTTTTTACACATATGGGACAGTGGAATCTGAAAACCAATTCATTTTGGAATGAGATGCTTTGAGAGACATCAGGACAATTATGACAGTATGTTAGCCTCAATTTCTGGCATTGTCTTTTCAGTGAGGACACTGTTAGAAAGTTGGAAGGTTGGGTCAGCCAATCATCAATATTTGAGTAAGAAAATGATTGAATTGAAAAAAGAAAAAAACAGAAAAACTAATCCAATAATCTCATAGATATTAAAATATCATTCATTCATACATATAGATATTAAAATATCATTCATTCATTCGTATATATAAAAACCAAAAAGGTTACCGCATCTGCTAGGTGTAATTTTTTCCCTCCCTTAAATTAATTGGCGGAGATTATCTTACCTGGAGCATTCCCGTAGCTGTATTGGTTGAGATGGAGACAGAGATCCACGGCAGAATTCCGGGCCTGTTGCCTTTGAAATTAAAATTAGGCCTCTTTGTTGCCGGAAAATAGCAGCGGAGTGGCTCCCTAGCATCGCCCTCTTTTTCTTAAGCGGCGGCAGAAAATTCCGTAGGGCGAATCACCAGATTTGGGAATTTTGCGTTGCAGCTTTTGAATTTCTGGATGCGAGTTGCAGCGATAGCCATGGCCATGTATCTTTCTATCTTTGTCTGGGCAGACGCTAGATAATAATTTGTTGTGTGATGAATGATGAATGAATTTATATAGAAGGCCTTCAATGGAGAGGTTCGCAATAATGCCGGGCGGCAGCTTGGTGTCGTGAAAACAACGCCAAAAAAATTTAATTGCATGGGCTTTGAAGTTTCACTTGCTCCTGATCGGACCGGTAACGTGGAATAGATTTTCTTGAAGAATAAATTTATGCGGAACTTGCTAACGACAGACGCTTCATTTAGTCACGTACCAAATGTTTATGGAAAATCAACTTTATTTTTGTAGTTTGCTATTTGTTTATTAAGATAGAGTATTTCACTGGGATTTAAATAGAATATTTGATAGAATTATCGGGGATAAAGTAGGACTATAAACTAACAAAATGAGCATATTAGAGTGACAACTCGAAGATTCAACTAAGATTTAGCGTCTCAAAAATCAATCAACAGGCAAAACTGCAAGGGAAATCCCCTGACGTAATAAGTATAGGGAGATTTGAAGGTTTCGAAGCGCGGCAGCCGTGTGGCGTTTGCAGGTAGGGGCGTCCAACCAGAGAACGCGATGGAGATGTGGCCAATAAGCTAAACTCAGGTGCGTAGTTTTGTTGCATGCCGGCCACGTTCTTGTCGTGCATGCTTTTTTCTGAGCCATCCGGTCATCTGTTCTAAAGCCGTCTCTAAAACACACCTGCACTCTCATGACTTCCGGCTCGTCCATGACACTTGTCGGAGCTTAGCCTTGCATTTTGTTAGCTTAACTCTTTTCATTTTCCTCCGGCTAGCACTCTGGCTGGTTTTCTTTCCATGGTCTTTTCTTCCTGCTTCAGAATTGCCTCCTGCAATTCTGCTCCTCGAATTTCCTTCGATTATGCTGTGTGATGATTATCTCTTTTGCGAAGAAGGACCAGCCTGGCTTCACAATTCTGTGCGTTTAGATAAGGGTTTTTCTCTGGTTATTTTCGCTTTTTCTTCCTCCTCTTGCACTCTGCTCACGGCTCGCCTGCGTTTCTTCAGGTTAGTAGTTTCTATGGATTGAATACTTTATGCTGTTTTCTGTTTCTGTTATCAAAAATGGCTTCTTAAAGGAATGTTTCCAGGTAGTTTTGAAGCAATTACACTCTTTTTGAATAGTGCAATATGAAGATTGGAATGAATTCTGAATCTTGTAAAGAACAAAGAAAATGGATAGTATGATATTGAAGTTAGATTGATTTAGCATAAAAGAGTCATTATCCTTTAAAGCATTCCTGTCGAACTTCTGTGGAGTTCTCATGCCTGGAAAATCTTTTTTAAGCGGGTCATGGATATCGATGCTCAAGGTTTCGAATTACATTGTTATTACAAATCCTTGTTCGGATCCCTCACGGATTCACCCCCATGGGTGGATCCTGATAGTGAGAAAGGGGCACCACGCCTCGATAAACCGATCAAGAAGTAGATATCCTCAATTGTCAAAGGGATGGATTTACCTCAAATCTAGAATACTTGGTTGGTAGGATCCCATGCATCGATAAAGTATTGCAACAAATTGATTTGTTGCCTCATGCTGGATATGCAGAAGAATTTGAGCAAGCCACAGTTCCGCAAAGCAGTCACCGTACCCGGATCATGTAAAGCAACCATGTCCTCTTCTTCATGCTTGCATTCATGCCATGTAACGACCATCTTGATCCAATGAAGCTCTGAAAAACAAACAAGAGAAGAATTAGGATCCTGATTCAGGCAAAAACAAGTAAACTTTCCATGAAAAAATAGTGCATAAAATTTCCTTTTTGCACCCGTCGCACCCCAGCTGTGTACTAGGTGAGATGCATCCTGACTGGCCAATGGCTAGCTCAGTATGCATTGCACCTTTCGATGTACATTAGGTGCAATGGGGAGAGAACGAATTGTTCAAACCCCAGAGGCCCAGAAGAACAGGAAAACATGCTCAGAATCAGAAAAGGAAAGAATGCAATTGAAGAGCTCAGGGTTAGCTCCTACCTGGTCTAGACGGCGCCGAAAATAGTCCACAAAATCTCCCGAAATCAGATGGTGAAAATAAAGGGGGAAAACACCTCCAGAGCTCCAAAAACCCCAAATTTGAATGAAATGGTAAAATGAGAGGTAAAGACTATTTTAATGTTACTATTCACGTAGTTCAAGTAAAATATTGTTGTTTAACTCATTTTTCAAGCATGTATTTACATTTCTAATCAATTTGATGGAGTAATTGAACAGCCAGTATGACCATGAAAAGAACATAGTGTTAATGGTGAAATCAACATCTCTGACTATTATCACGAGTAGTTTTACACAAAGTTCATGCTCGTTAAAAAATAAACCTAGCAATGAGCATTTTATGCAAAGTTCATGCTCATTAAAAAATAAAGCTAGCAACGAGCAGTTTTACGCAAATTTCAAGCTCATTAAAAAATAAACCTAGCCACGAGCAGTTTTACGTGAAGTTCAAGCTCGTTAAAAAATAAACCTAGCAATGAGAAAATGTTCCCCCAAGTTCAAGCTCATTAAAAAATGAACCCACCTTCGATAAATAATCTTGGCGATCGCATAATTATCAGCTTTTGAACCTTGGTCATGTTCTTACCATCACCTCCACTCTTTTTTAGCCGATCATACGCCTCCATTTGATTGTTTACCCTTTTGAGGAACAACTGTGATGAGTGATTCTATTAGCCACCTTCTTTACACTGCCGTGATTGAAAAGTTCCAAACCTTACTTGGAACCAGTTGCTATCTAAAAACATCACTTGTTCCTCAAAAAACGAGTCTCCTTTAAGCTCTTTTCATCTGACTCGTAAAACATGAAAAGATTGCCGAGAAATTGGCCTCTCCAGCTCGTTAAAACGATCGGAAGTGCCATCCCTCCTCTAGATTTTAATCTTTTTGGACTTGAGGGATTATTACACAAAAATATTGAGCGCTTGTCTTGTTCGACTCGTTAAAACTATCGAAAAGTCATCCCTTTCGTATTATTTTATACTTTTTCGGACTTAAGGGATTACATTACGAAAAAGGACTAATGGAGTTGCCTTTCCGTCCCTTTTTAGACTCTCTAAAATTGAAAAGGACTGAGTTATCTTTGTCGTTAAACTCGTTAAAACAATAGCGACAAACTTGTCCATGTAGACAAGAGCAAGTTTCATTGTCACTAGACTCGTTAAAACATATTGACAGGTTTGCCCGAAGGGCAAATTATAGAACAAGCATATGTTATCTTCCTCAAGCTTGACAAAAATAAAGAGATTCTGGTCAGCAATGACTGGGGAAAAAGGGAAGAAAACTTGAATAGCTTCATTGGTAGTAGGTCGCTCTTGAACATGACACTTTCACTCCGTCACCATGATTGAGTCGGGTTGGGTTATTCCATTCACCGGTCATATCACCATTGGTCCACCGTACCATCCATTTTTGGGGTTAACGCTACCAATCCATTTCAGTGTCGCCGATATGTTCAAGAGAAGTCGCTCAGAGAATTCACCAACCTAGCTAACACCTCATCCATTGCAATACCTTCACTCTCCATTTTTCATGACCACCACCCTGAACCTTGTATCATCAGATCGTTTTCACCTCCACAAAATCATTTGCTCCGTTCCATGTCGTAGATGTGGGATTCATTAAGGCCCTCCTACGACGGGTCACTTCTTGTCAACATCAGCTCATTATCCAAGAAGTTGACTTAGGAACAACCCTTTCAGTACTTTGAAGCTTGCATGCCTCAATGGCAAGTTTCTCACTTCTGGCGACAGGTTTACGTCAATGGCCTTCGACCGAAAGATTTTGCGTGGTGTTCGACATCAACTCATGTATTCACACCACGTAAATTGTACTGCAGTACCTTGAGGGTCATTATCGTTATCAGTGATTCCTCTCGCGCCTGTTAATGGCTTACATCATTGGTTGGTAATCAGGCGATGTCTTTCCATGTTCGACATCAGAACATCTTTTCACATGGATCGACTTGTACTTCGGGCGAAGATTGAATGAGTTTGAAGACCCCGGATCTAGTTTCATCCATCCGAGCTGTGATATATTCAGGAAAATAAAGACATCAAATGTACATCACAGCTACACAGATAATCATCCAAACTAAAGGATGATGGCTCTACCAGAATCATCAGTTTGCCATGCAGACGGTTGTCTGTCTTATGTACATAAATATGAATTTTATAAACCTGAGCATGGGAATGCCCGCCTCAGCTAGATCATGAAAATATTTTGAAGATAACATATTGTATTGTATCTTATTACAGGTCACCTTCCAGTTCGAAAAACCTCGAATCCTCATTATAAAGCATTTCACCTGACATCAAAAGATTTAAGACCTCATGCTTTAGGGGGCAACTGTTATAGACATATTTGGGCACTACAACCCCAATCACATATGTCCATAAACCAAGGGCTTCTAAACCCCTAAAAGTGTTTTTTCATACCCTAAAGGAACAAGGTCAGCTGATTACATCATCTCCCAGAAGTTCTCCATGAAAAATTACTGAGAATTGGTCAAAACTAGACCATACAAACTGCTCCATGCATAGGGTGTGATGCATCTCACCTATTACACACGGGGGGTGTGATGTATATTGGAAATCCCTTCTGTAGGGTGCGATGAGCAAGAGCAGACAAATGGCAGAAGTAGTTTGCTAGGTGGAAACTCAAAGAATCTTCTAGAAACTGCTCATATAACACTTGCCTCTCTGAAATTGCCCAGGGATGAGTAAGAGATCATGAAATCTCCAAGTGGAACCAAGAACTATCAGTGAAATGACACTAATCAAAATCCCAGAAGCTGACTCACTCTCTTGTAAACATCTATATATGGATTCCTCATCCTAGAGATCAGAGGCTGGAATTTTGTAACTTGCAAGGAAGTGTTGTTGGTTTCTCTTTGAAGACATTGTTGGGTGATCTTGCTTTGTATGAGGTGAAGAGGGCTATCATGCTAGGAGGATGATGCTGGATCAGACAACTTGGTTGTAATCCTCTCTTATACTACTTCTATCAATAAAGCTATTTGAGTTTTCCTCCATATGCTTGTATATCTCTGAATCTTGTATTTGTATATGCATTTATATGGTTAATGTACATCTGATCCTACATTATTTATGGTTATAGATCTCTATGATTTGATGGTATTTTGTTGCTTTGATTCTACAGGTGTTCTTTGAAGCGGGACAAGTGAGAAAGGAGTGGTGAAAGCTCTATCAAAGGAGAGAGGAAACAAGCAAGAAGACTAGCGAAAGACTGAGGTTGGTACTCTCTGCTTCTCTCTCATCTATCTCTCATAAAGGAAAACACAAGTAACTTTAGTTTGTTTGTTTCTAAGATAGCTATCCGTCTTAGTGGGACTAGCAGCTCTAAATGGACACTAGTTTTCCCGATAACAAAGAGCCATAGATGGTACACATTATATAACCAGAAAATAATCCACATAGAAACCATGGCAACTTAGCCTAATATCACCAACATAATACTACAAATGTTCATAGATCACAATAAGAAAATGTCTCATATTAACATAGGAAAATACCAAGCAAGTCACGAACTTCCACGTACCACCTAACCATATATTGGGATGAACCAAATCTCTCTTTCGGCCAAACACCCCCCGCACCATATTCCAAGCATGAATGTGGGATATCATGGAATGAACCAAGACAAAACCAAATCAGGGCTTCCAAAGACAAACCACCTCAACCATCAACCAGTGCTTCCACCTCATAGTCGGACATCACTAACACCAACCATATCGGTCTCTACCCAAGCTATTCAGGGATCCAGGAACTAGTAAATCGACCCACCAAGGGATCTAAAATGTTTGTCCCAACCTAAGCTCCAGGACTAGTAACTGAACCCAAGTTGTTTCAAGGCTTCCAGAATGTTTCTTCCAACCCACAACCATAAGAAATTATAAGCACCAATCAAAAAACATTCAAGTGTAAAAAAACCCACAACACAATGGTTATCTAGGAAATGGCAAGGCGAGGCTAAAACAAATGTCAATTCAGGCAATCCTCCATGATAATTACAACACATAACCATAAAATCATGTGCATATACCATGCATCCATAAATTAGTAAGAAAATCACACATGCAACATGTTACCTGCAAAGCAGTCCAGTTGTAGTTGTTGATCCACCTGTTCCCTTACATTTTCCTTCTTGAAACTAGTGTGCTCCAAGCATGCTGCAAGAATGCTCTAAGTGTCCAAGAGTATGAGAGAATGAGAGAATAGAATAAATATCCACCCAAAAATTGTCAAAAGGCTCAACTAAATTGTCAAAAGCTATGAATTATTGTGAAGAAGCCTTTTTATCATTAAGGCCTCTATTTTCTTCATTTTCATCTATTTTCCCTTCAATTTCCTTCTCATCCAAATTTGTGTCTCTTCACCTTCCCTTTCTCCTATTTTCCTTTATTTCATAAATAAAATGCCAACTATTTGCATTTTGCCTTTGCCAATGCCTTTTCCAATTTCCATAGCCATTAATTAATCAACAATAATACCCATCACTATGGTTTTCCCAACATTCAACTTAGAATATGTGTCCCATGACCGTGGTCTTATTTTTTTTCTATTTACATAGAGAAGAAACCAGGGGGTTGTTACAAATGTAACACCCCCTCCTCCTAGGTCCACCCAAGCAACCAACAAGTCGGGCAAACATGTGATGAGAGAGGTTACTAAGGGATTCAATCTCCTAGGTGACCTTAAGGAAATGGAATCGATGGAACATATCAAACAAACCCATCCACATCAGAAAAACACCCTCAGGAGACATGTCAGCCACTCAGACAGCCTGTCCTTGAGTCCCACTGATGATTTAAGCCTTTTAACCCAGATTTTCTCTCATGTTATAGGCAACATAGCGACTAACAACTCAAAGTCTCTCTCATAGGCCTTTATGCCAGCGTTTGTGGACTTTTCTTAGCATAACTATGCCAATGAGCCTGAGATTTGAGACACTTTTATAGCCCATAATCATGGCTTATGCCTAGAACTTGCTACAACCTTCAAAATCCATCAAAGACATGATAAAAATGTTGATAAATCAAAAATCAACCTCAAGACTAGGCCTGAGCATCCCCAACCGGGACTGACATTCTATCAAACACTTGGCATCAATGCAACCTACAAGTCTAGGATACAAGACAAAGCATAAATGACTGAAAGAACTTATGAAACATAACCATAAGGATCACCTCCTTCTCCATTGAACTATCATACCATCAATTAGGTCTTGCATCCATCCATTTAACAATTACAAGTAAATACATGAAATAACCATGACATGAACCAGTCACATAACCATGCTTATAACCAGCATTAAACCATATAAATATCAGAGATATGACATCCATTAAATCCACATATAAACAAGTACAAAAGTAAGAGAACTTAGCTTTTATTAATCATAGGAAAATCCAACCAGGTTTGGGACTTCCACGTACCACCCAACCATAAACATGGGTGAACCAAATCTCTCTTTCAACCAGTCACCCCTGTGCCATATTCTAAGCATGAATGTGGGATCTCATAGAACAACCAAGGGAATCCATAGGTTAAACCACCTCCACCCTCACAAAATTGTGATCACACCAAAATTGGTGCTTCGATCACAACCGAATTGAACTTGGAATGCCATTCGGAATCCATCACTATCCTTGAGGAATTTTCCATCTCCTTGTCTCTTAGGATTTACCGCAATCCAAACCCAGATCAGTAGGCCCTAAATCGAGATCATTCTCTAAGGGTTTACCGCAATCCAAACCCGAATCAATAGGTCCTAAGCCGAGACTTCTCCCTTAGGCTTTATTGTGTATCCAACCAAAATCAGTCAAGGGCTTCCTAGACCCTTGGGAATGAACCTTGAGACCACCTCCACCCCAGATTCCAAAACCCATCAGCAAACCAAAGCTCAAAATAGAGATAAACATCCCAACATGCTATGGTGTCTAGAAAAAGGCAAGGATAGGCTGAAAACCACTGTCATAACCCGGCAAAACCATGCCACCGATAGCAAGAGAACCATATACCAACATGCAAAGCCATGCATGTCCAAACCAGCTAGGAAATCACACATGCAAAAGGTTACCTACAAGTATTTCTATTGAAGTTGTGCTATCTTTCTTTTCTTCCTTGATCCTTGCTTTCCTTCTTTTCCCTTTTTTTTCTTTTCCTTCCTTAATCCAAAGCTAGAGTGCTCAAAGAAAACTCTAACTGATCAAGAGTGAGAGAGAGAGAGAGAGAGAGAATAATGAGAGAGCTCCAAACTTGAACTGACAAAAGGTTAGCAAAATCTTTCATATTGATCCTCAAAAGCCTTTTTATTAATGAGGCCTCTAATTTCTTCATTTTCCTCCTCACATGCAACCTGTGACCTTTCACCTTACTTTTCTCCTATTTTCTTTTATTTTCATTAATAAATGTGCCAAAATGACTTTTTTGCTTTTAATTCCTTTATCAATTTTCCTTAGCCAAAACACACATCCAGTGATTCCCACTAGGATATCTTTGCCCAACATTCAGCTTCGAATAAGTGTCCCTTAATCGTGGTCTTATTTTGCCTTTATGAAATTTTATGACATGAAATTTTCACCAGAGTTGTTACAGAACCCTACCCCTTGGGGAACATCATCCTTGGTGTTAAACCACACCATGACCTCATCAAAACCACTAAAAAGAAAACATACTACCCATGGAGCTTTATAACTTAGCTCGTTGCAGTATTTACAATGAAATACTTGCTCAAAAGAAAAACATCATGACAACATGACAATATAACAAGCATAATTTTCTCATTTTTTGGCCAAATGAGATGCAAAAAGAACCAAAATAGGGGGTTTTGACAGCGTTGGATCCATTAGAGACATCAATTCTACTATTTCAGTAGTGTAAAGCATGTAAAACAAACTTTGAACATTTTTAATGAAAGAAGCCCTACATTGGAAGCGGGACCAGGAGATGTAGCCCAAGAGAGGGGTGAACTCCTTTATCATGTTTTTTTGTTATGTGTTTCAAATGTGCTTAATTGTCTCTATTTAGATGTAAAATTAGTTTAAATTTACTTTTTTATGTGTTTAGTAATTTGATCCTCTACCCAAAACACATAAAAAATTTACTTGTGAATTGTTTAAAAATCTTCAATTTTTCACATACAGATCATTTTGGTATCAGATCCCAGGATATAGTGAATATTTGATTTCTTTCAAGTTGTTTTTCTGATGCTTACAAGGTTGAAGATCAAAAGAGGGTAAGGAGAATTGTTGGAGCCAAGGTCTCAAATTTTTCAAGGCGAAAAAACACTCCTCAAGCTTCAATAGTATTGGCACATGAAGAGGGTTCTGAAGGGATATCTGAAGATGCGAAAACCTTGAGAAAAGCATTCTTCGAGATGTCAAAGATGATTAAGGTTCTGTATGAGGAGTGGAATTCCATATTGTATGGAGAGAGCTCAAAATCTCATTGAGAAAAAAGAGACAGGGCTCCAAAAGGGAATGGAGGGAATGGTGACAAACCACCACCTTCACATCCATCATCATCCTCATCCTCATCTTCTTCTACTACTACTACCCTTTCAAAAACACCTCCAGGTTCCCCCAAGGGTCATGGTAAAACTCCTTTTCTTATGCTTGATATTAATTTTGAATTTCCTATGCACAATGGAGAGGTAAATGCAGAAAGATTAGACAATTGGATTCATCAGGTTGAAGTGTATTGCAGGATACAAAGAATCAATGCTGATGAAACCAAGATTTAGATTGCTTCTCTTAGATTAGAAGGTGCGGCACTAATTTGGTGGGAAGCCAAAACTCGAGAGGACATGAAGAAACATGGTAAGGTTTTACCCTCTTGGAATGATTTTGTTGTTACAATAAGAAGGTAGTTTTATCCATTAGCATACATGTAGAAAGCTATTATGGATTGGTAGAACTTTAGGCTAGCTAAAGAGAAAAATGTGTAATCGTATACTCAAGAATTTAGGAAAAGAGATTTTATTTTGGGTATAGATTTGTCCTCACAAGATACTTTTCTCAAATACATTGGAGGATTACATAGTTATTTGAGACATACCATTCTCATGTTTAACCCTACAAAACTATATGAAGTTTGTGTTCAGAAAACTCATTTAGAGGCAAGAGGGAAAAATGTTTCTGAAGAAACTAGTGAGAGTTCCTTTGAGTCCGGAGAAAAAGGAAAAGACAAGTTCAAAGGAAATGGGAAGAAGAATGCTACCATCAATATGGAGAAAGAAAGGATCACATGTAAACATTGTTCCAAAGAGGGCCATGATGAAGATCATTGCTAGAAACTTCATCCAGAAATGAGACCCAAAATGTTTAAGAACAAGGAGAAGAAGAAGAATATAGATATGATTTAGGTTCAGATTCTGGATATGAAACAAAGACCACAACCATGGGTTTGATAGGTAGTACATTGCAATTACTAGCTCTTCAAATTGTATCAATGAAACTCAAGATGAAAAAGCAAGAATAGAGTTTTTCCATATTAGCGTTGTTTTAAAGCATACTTAGATAGATACATTGTTTGATAGTGGTTCACAAGCAAATCTTATCTCAGAAAAGAATTGTCAAGAGGTTGAATCTAGAAACTATTCCTCATCCTAAACCATATCCTTTAGGTTGAGTATGTGAGAATGCAAAATTTCACGTGACAAAGAAATGCATACTTATATTTGCAATCACTGCAAAATTCCTAGATTAGGTAGAGCTTGATGTAATTCCAATTGATATATGTGGTATTGTTTTGGGAAGCCCATATCTATATAATAAGAGACCTATTTTTCATCGGCATGAGAAAAAATATCATTTGTTCAAGAATATGTTTGAGTACATTGTTAGAGCACACAACAAGAAGTTGAATCCATCTCTTGTAAATGCACGACAAATGAAGAGAATTGTTAATGTTAGTCAGAACTTTGCATTGTTAATTATCAAACATGAAGGTATTGAGGAATCTAAAGCCTTTCAAGGATATGATTCAAAATTGAAATATGATTTCATTGATGTTTCTAATCCATGTGATAAGATGTTTCAGGAGTCTAACATGTTGCCTCCTAAAAGAGGTAAACAAAGTGAAGTAAATTTGCAGCAACATGCATCATTGTTGAACATTGTTGTGAACAAGATGCCAGTGTTAGAGAGTGCAAGAGTCAAAGAGAAGATAAAGCAAATTGACAAAGAGGACATTGGTTCCAAAACTTCTTCTTGTGGGTTTCATAATGTGTTGGCTTTGAAAAGAGATGGTGCATGGTGATGGCGATCACATTTGGTCAAGAGTCGAGCCAAGTGCAAGGCTAGACATGGTAAGCATCATCACGACGACACTGTTCAAGGTGAGAAGAATTTGATATTGTTTAAGTTTCCTTTGATTGGAGATCAAGGAGGGAATGTGTTTATTCCTTGTAAGTCAATTTGTTGTTCTTCATATTCTGGGGAATTGCAACAAGATGTTATCCATGACAGCAAGACAAGGACTCCAAATTGAGGGAAAATGATGTATTCTCATGAAAAGCTCAAAATGTCAAGTTCAAGAAAATTTTAGTGGATTGGGACTGGAAGGGTGAGGGAGTAGTACCCTCATATATTCGTTCATTGATAAAAATATTTTGGAAGTCCAAAATCTTCCAATGGGGAGGAGTGATCCGATGGATCAAAATAATGCTCAAAATTGAAAGTGTGTGACATAGCTTGAAACATGTATGATTGGATAGATCTCGGTGATATGAATCCAGCACAACTCGTTTCACTCAAATTCGACATTGAATGCTACCAGAAACACTTTCTAATAGTTTTGGGAAACAACTAAAAATTTTGGAATTTGAGTTGCAGGGATGCCCAGTCAACAGTTCATATTGTTGACTAGACCATGACATGGTAGGGTGACTGGACAATCATCGGCCAATAGCTGGTTTACAAGTGGAAGAATCTTAGTGGTTCAAATTTGGTAAGTTTTCATTAGTTAATGTTTTGGTGAAGTGGTCAAATGAGGGAGCGCTACGTGGGCCAACCAGTGGTTATCGCGTGGCCTCCTCATGGTGGCCCAAATTGGTTTGCAAACCAAACATCACCCCTTGGAGTTTGAAGCCAGGACCTTAGACTCATCAACCAAATCCAATACCAATGCGCCATCACTTTGTTGCTTGGTATATAACTTATCTGAAATATATTTAAAGTTGGTGGTTGGCACATTTTGGGGGGGGGGGGCGCTAAACACTAGCCCCAGGCCACCCTTGCATCATAGGACTACGTGCGGGGAGGGGCGGGGGCCGGTGAAGGCTAGGGCCTAGCCTAGTCCCGAGGTCACGGTCGTAGCACATGCCCATAGCCGAAGGCCAACAATGTAACAAAATGCAAATGAAGACCGAGTCCAAAATGAAGTTCGAGCGGAAAAATGGAAGGGGGCCAGCCTCAGGTCATATGACCCTATCACGTGAACAACAACACAGATTTAGGAGAGGGGCTAACACCAAGGGGGCCAAACCATGGTCATGTGCAACCATGGAACCACGGGGCACACTACCGACAGGGGCAGATAGCAGCGCCAAAAATCAACACCTTTTTTGGTCATATGGTCACGATGTGTCCAGGATTTTTGGGACTTGGGGCTTAATGGTCCTACATTTTCACCTGTCGAGAGGGAATTGTGTCAGGTTTGGTGCACCGGTTCTGCATTTGGGGTGCTTGAGCCAGATTGAGGCCGAGTTGTAGGATGGTTAGCTGCAGAATTTGACAAAAGGAAGGAACAAGCATAATTTCCTTAGTTTGGGCCAAATGAGGTGCAAAAAGAACCAAAAAAGGGGTTTTTGACAGTGTTGGATCCATTGAAGACATCAATTCTTCTATTTGAATGGTGTAAAGCATGTGAAAGACACTTTTATCATTTTTAATGAAAGAGGCCCTACATTGGAAGCTGGACCAGGAGATGAAGCCCAAGACAAGGGTGAACATTAGAGGAAATTTCAGCCTAAAAGTGCCCCCCTAAGGAAAAATAATAAAATAAGAGTTATCAATTTTGTAGGGAAAAGAACAAAACTACCTTTTTTACTTGTATTTTTGGCTTATCTCCTTTTCATTTTTACCCAAATTTCAAGTGTAGACACTCGTTGGATGCGGAATTAAATTCCACATCCAACAAGTGCCCATTATGCATACTTTTGAGAAGACCCACATTGATCAAAATTGAAGATACATTAAAAAAATGTGGTTAACACAATTTTTTAATGTATATTTAATTTTTATCAGTGTGGATCTTCTCAAAAGTATGCCTAATGGGTAGTCGTTGGATGTGGAATTTAATTCTTCATCCAATGAGTGTCTACACTTGAAATTTGGGCAAACCGATAAGGAGATAAGCTAAAAATACAAGTAAAAAAAAATAGTTTTTCTTCTTTTCCCTCCAAAATATTTACATGTACCTCTTTTTAAATTTAAAGGATTTTGATTGGTTTACATGTTAAGACATGGAAACTATGTGAAAATTTCATGGGCACTTTTAGGTTAAAATTTTGTGTAATGCTCCTTTATCATGCTTTTTGTTATGTGTTTCAGATGTCCTTAATTGCCTCTGTTTGCATGTAAAATTCGTTTAAATTTACTTATTTATGTGTTTAATAATTTGATCCTCTACCCAAAACTTATACAAATTTAACTTTCAAATTGTTTAAAAATATTCAAGTTTTCACATACATATCATCTAGCCCTCTCATAGATCCCTCCATGTATGGATTGATAAACTAGAAAACCCCTTATAGAAGGGCATATCTCTATTCGATTTTGTGGGAGAGGTGTTTTCACCTTTCTCTTTGAAAATAAATATGATCGAGACTTGATCTTTTGAAGAAGGCCCTATTTTATGGGATCAAATGGATTATATATGGACCAATGGAACCCATAAAATGATGTTCAATCATTGGTCTGGGTTAAAATTTTATTCTTCCCTCTGCATTGTTGGAATGAGGAAACCTTCAAATATATTGGTAATGCATTAGAAAAGTATATTGATTGAGTTCTGCTATGAGAAGGAATGCAAGCATGTGCAAGGATCTGTCTAAAAAAACATTATAATGAATATTCTAATATGACTTTTAAAACTAATTTTGGAAGTAGTCATAGACCCTGTCATCCATAATCTATATCTTTGAAAACATAGCGAACTAGAACCTAAGATATTAATTGCTTGTACTATGGTATTTAACCTTCATCTCCACAAAATTTCAATATCTGAAACTTCCCGGTCAAAAAAGTTATAGTGAAATTCTCAAATGAATTATTTCAATTTGAATTCAAGATAGGTTATATATTATATAGGTTATATTTCACTTTGATGAGGAACCCTCATTTTACAATGAATATGATGTACAATTTAAGATGAGGTGATTCTAAGACTAGGCGTCCTTTGTATATGTGTGTATGTGTAAGGGGGGGACATACAATTGTAAAGAAAGGGTACAACTAAATGTTCTAGAAAAAATATACAATTATAATGAAAGGATACAATTAAAGGTTTTGGTTGACCTACTAATAAAACACTAGAAATGTAATAACACAATATCTAGGACTTGATAAGTGGTTTTATGCTTAGCCATATACAGTAAGGGATTCCATTTTCCTTTGAGTCTCTTATGCTATTGATCTGGAAATCTCAATGCTAGAAGCTTTAAAGAATCTTATCCATGTACAATTTCATCAACAATGAGTTGATGGTCGAAAATGACCCCACCAACAAAAGATAATAATATCACCCAATCAAGGTCTCGATTAGACCTATACCCATTTGATGTGGTGATATTCACTAGTATGTAGACTCAATTTCCTAGGTTTTGGATGTGTCAAATGTCAATCCAAAGGAAAAATATATGACCTAACACTAATATAAGTTAACTATATTAACTATATATTTATACATTCTAACTAATGTATAGTATTATGTATTCCTGGATAGTTAGGAGCAAGTTATGAATACTTTCAAACAAATAAGGAAGAATAATTATAAAATTTAGGAAATAGTTAACCAAATCATGTAACGAATAAGCTAACATACAATAACTTAAATATTTTTTGCCAAAAATCGTGGTTATGTATTGTTTAAAATATGTTTTTTAATGCACAAATAGATTTATCACCATGAAAAACCCTTGAAACACCAAGATTATGTAGATTTCACAACCTAAACTCGTGATTCTAACAAATCTCTACTAAAGTTTAAGTAAAATTGATTGGAATATATATCTAAAAAACCAAAACATAAAAAATTTAAAATATTTTAATTATCATTTATACTTTAAAAAACAAAAAAAATTAGTCATCATTTAAATAGGAATTACAATGTCGAAAAGATAATCATTGATACCTGAAAAGTTTAATAAATAAATAAATAAATAAAATAGTGTTATATATATCTTAGAAATCCTAATTTTTCTTTAATACTTTAAAGTTTAGGTAATTTGTGCTTACATCCTTCCCATTAACAATAGCCAATACACACACTTAAAAAGGTTGGGTTAGAGTTTTGGCTTAATTATCTTCGATCTAAAATCTTATTGGTTTGTGAGGTAATGATTAATATTATGTGTTTTATTTTATTAATTTCAATTTTATTTTTTGTTTTTATAAAAAATACTCTCCATAAAATAAAAGTTGAGTAGAAATCGGGCCTGGAGTATGCCCTAAAACTGCTTCTGCTTGGCTAAGAGCTCGTCTTCCTCGGACGTAAGGAAACAGATTAACGGCCCAAGACCCAGAGGCATCTGGCAGGAGTGAAAGACTGCTCCCTTACGGACCACCAGCGGGTTATTTCAGGTGGCGTGGTTTTCCTTGATAACAGTGATGTGTCAACTGACATTCGCGAATAGCAGCCAGAGATGGTTGTCCTCACTGTTCGTTTGACAAACTGAGTTTGATAGGTTTTTCCACCTTTTGAAAAAAAAAAGAAAAAAGTTGAGTAGAAATATATTGAAATAAATAATTTGTAAAATTTATAACAAATATTTGAAAATAGACCATTTTCGAAATGTGTAATATAAAACAGATGTAAGATATTTCTTTAATATACTTCTTTAATATACTTTACATCTATCGTCATATTTATGTCATAACTTAATAACTTAAGTTGTTAGGATACTTATAATGATTTTAAAGTTGGTACGATAATTATAATGATTTGAGATTAGTCCCATATTTATTGTCAAGTAAATATTTTCATTATATGTTTTGTCTGAACACTTATTAATAGTGTGTTACAGAGTTCGTTAGATTGCATTGGCTTTTAATAAATTTACAAGTTAGGTGGCTCCGTGCTCACTAATTTCTCAGGGATTTGAGATTAGTCCCTCTCCCACCGATTTCTTAGGGATTTGAGATTAGTCCCACGTGGTTCCTCTCCAACCGATTTCTTAGGTATTTGAGATTATTCCAATTCTAATTAGATGGGGAAATTAATATATAAGAAAATTTTATTTAGCAAAATTGTCCATTTTACAATAAAATGGGTAAATTTTTTTTTTCTCAAGTTAAAGTTGACAAATAACCTTTTTATACTTGGTTAATCCGGTAAAAGTGCCCATTGGTAACACATTTTTTGTGCTGTAATAGTTTTTTTGTTATATTTATGAAGTCTTCAGCTATATCAACCCATTAATATTTTGCATGCGATTGTACTAGTACTTTATGTTGGACACCTAATCCTAATGGGTTAGTGTGGAATTTGAATGGACAAAAGCAGTCCAAGAGACCTTGGGATCTGAATCCCAAGAGTCACATATTGTACTATAAATGTATATCTGATGTTAATAAAAAAATGTACTCACTGATTTATCTTTCCTATTCTATGTTTTCCATGTGTGTTTAACATGGTATCGGAGCGAGCGATCTCCTGCCCTGCTCATATTTGAGCCACTTGTTTTGTGGCCTCTCTTTGCATGTCAGAACTGCAGACATTTTCCTGTCCATTAAATTTATGGCAAGTTATGCCCTCATTCTCTGTCTTTCAACCGTTCTGGCTTGTCAGCGTCTCAGACCTCCTTGCGCATAACAAATCTACCGCTTCAACCTGTAGTGCCACCTATTATCTGCCATCCCTATTAACAATGCATGAGATTCTTTGCCGATTTGTATGCTGCTGATACATATAATTCTTAAAAGAAATTTGGAAACGGCTCATATCATTTACGAGCGATGATGATATACGCTATTTCTATGAAAATTCTCTGTATCAATGTTCTGTCCTCAGACTGTCAAATCTTTGCCAAGCGTTACACTAGCATTCTCTGCCTTTCTTTTGTTGCATGAAGCATTCTTTGCCATCACTATTTATTGGCAGCAGTTAGAAAATTCTCTCTTCCTGGAGTTGTAGCCTATTTTTGTGAGGGTTTACAGGTCAAATAAGTGGTCACTACCATTGCAAAAGCGCAACTATGCCTCAATGGCTACCTAATATTCATCGTGAGTTACTCCTCTCTGTCTCCACTCAGAAATGCCCCTTTGTCTGTCAGATGTGATTTTTGGGTACTTGATTATTTTGGCAGGGGTTTTTTATATTCTTTAGGCATTATAATACTGAGCGCTCCACAGCCCTGGGCTCTCTTCCTCATCTTGAAGCTTTGGTCTACAACCGCTAGCATAATGTTTCCTGCATTGCCTCAATGCTTCAGTTTTTTCCCTACACGTTGTAACTAATCTTGAGGCTCCAACACCTCCCCGTCGACGTCACAAGTTTGAATCACCGCGCTTCGGTTTTCCTGCCGTCGTCTTTGGGTCCCTACTGAATATTGTGTTGGTTGAAATTCTCAAGTGGTAAAACTCAAATTCAAGGTTCGAGCTTCTAAAGGCGAGTGAATGGGTGTTGGTTAACTTTATATCGACATTTGGGAATGACTTTCGCATTCTAAGGTTGTGTGACTATCAATTCATGGATTTGGGAATCTGTTGTAAGGAACTAAATAGTTGAGCGTGCGCAGTGCTACTTTGAAGAAATCATCGATGCTTTTGAGGACCAACAGCGGAACATGCAACCTTCCTTTGCAAGCGTAACTCCTATCTACTGTCATTTTTCTGTTAAAATATGTCCCTGCGAACCAACAGAAGTTGTGGGTTCATTCTCCATTCAAACATTATCTCTGCATTGAATACAGTTTGAATGCAATGTTGAGCAAGTCGTTGATTCATTTCCTCTACGTTTAGTAATGCATACAGTTCTATTTGCAATGAACGTTGAATGTACACTGGTGAAGCCGACTTGGGACAATCGAATTCGTGCGACGGTGTTGGGGATGTGCAGTGCTTCATGAGGCCCTGGTAAGGATTTTCAAGGGCCAATTTGGTGAGTCCACCCCTCCAAAAGGCATATCAAGTGATCTTCTTTCATGTCAACATCAAGAAGTTGCAAGTTCTTCATTTTGTAGCACTTCAGTCTTTCAGAAGTTTTCTCTGCAACGAAGGTATAGAGATTGTTGCCGCTGCGTTGGAGGTCTCTAAGTTTAGTGCGCGTTGAATAGTTTGTGTTGAGGAAGAGAATTGTTGGTCGTTTCTGTTCAAGTCATTTTGAATAGTTTGTGTTGACAAAGAGCATTTGTGCGTCGTTTCTGTTCAAGTCATTCTGTGCTGAGGAAGAGCATCATATCATGTTGAAGTGATTGGCCAGCAACGAATCACCATGAGGCTGAGAATAGCAGCGTAGGTATGCTGAGCTTATTCCCTGGACTGGCCAAGATCTCCTGAAGACAAAGAAACTGAACATTATTCTGGGGTGGTGTGACTTGTCTGAACATAGTTCGCTGGAGTAGATCGTGATCCTTCTGAGATAGGCATCTGAAGTGGTGTGAGTTATCGGTAGCTGCAGTACACTTCTAAAACTGATATCGGTTGATTCTGTGGTCAACATTTTGGTCAAATCTTGAAACCATGCGACTATCATCGATGGTTGCATAGAACGATCTTCTGAGTAGTGCTGGGCATTGGTTGATTTCGCGGGTCCATGCTCTGGTCAACTATTCTTTGTGGCAGCGTGGAACAATTTTGTGTGCATTTTGTAAATCAATCGATCTAACTTGTTTAGTGTTCCTGGAGCTGACTTAACTGTAGAATGACTATTCTCTGTGGCTGCAGCATGAAGCAACTCTGAAGCTGCACTGATTGATTGTTGAAGCAGTCTGACCTCCTTGGTAGCGATTCTAGAGTAGATTAATTGCAGATCGAATGCACGTTGGAGCTGTCATTGTCCTGAGGCAATAAAACTTGATTAGTGGTTTTTTAACTGTACTTGCAATAGCTGGAGGTGGAAGACCTACTTAAGCATTAGAAGGAACTGCTTGAGAGACATTGCTGCAGTTTTTTGATACTCTATAAAACTTATATTCAAGAGACAGTGTTGGTGAGCTATTACTGAGATTATATGTCTATATCAAGTGTTGAGATATAAAAGTTTTCAATAAGAACAAATCTGCACTATCTAGTTTGTTGACTCCTTGCAAATTTTGAGAAAGAAAGAATTATGGTTGCTTTCTGGTATTCCGGTTTCAGCATCTTCGAATTCTACCTGTTGCTTCTTGTTGCACACTGATCATTTGCTGACATTTATAAAGGATATTGCTGTGTACTGTGAGTAGATATTGAGTAGTAGTTGTGATCAGTTTTTTAAGGTGTAAATCAGAGATTGAAGAAAAAATGGCCAGAACCAGTGAAGTATTACAGTTCCTTAAAACTCTGATATTATCTACTGTTGATGACACATTGCAAATCAGCAAAGGATCTCTCTCAGAAATTCAGACATGTCTACAAAATGCACAGGAAAAGATCGATTTTTTACAGCTTGAATCACAGCTACAGCAAGAAGAGCTACATCAAAATAGACACCATTCTGAACCCGTTTGTGTTCAGAACATTGAGACAACCACCCATCAGCAGCATGTTAATAATGGTACAGTTCATTCAAATAAAGCAGCAATTGTACATGCAGATCCAGAAATTCAGTCTGCACTTCCCAAGCCCATCATCAGACCTTGGGAACAGCTTGTCCACAACAAGCACAGAACTGGTCTTGGATATGACAAGGACTTGTCCTTTCATATTCCAGACTACGCCAAGCCCATTCAGTTTCAGAGTGCTGGATTCATTTATGTCAGTTCACCTGCTCCTCATGACAGTTCAGCTTCAGCTGTTCCAGACTCTGCCTCTCTTCCACAGCAGCAACAACAACAGATCGTGAAATGCCAACACTGTGACCGAGTTGGCCATCTGAAAGATCACTGTTTTGATCTTCATCCATGTAAGCACTATCATAAAACCAACCATTCTTCAAACAGATGCTTCAGAAACAAACACCCTGCAAGAACAAAGATTCATCTTGGATGGATCGCTTCTTGGCAATGGGCATCAACAGCCAAGAAGATATTCCAAACACATATCAGAACTTGTTCCAGAATATTGAACAGTCTTGCAGTTGAGTTTTCTCCATCTTCTCACCTTGTACCTGACAGGGGGGGAAATGATGGTCATCTACAAGCTTCAAAGTCACATCAAGCGAGCCTGAGCCACAACCTGCCACATCAGTTTCAGAGTTGTAGCCAGAGACAAAGATGCCCCTGAACATGCCTTCAGTTGGCAATCTGGGAAACTTCCTCTAGCAGAAGACTCCAGCTTCTTGCCAGTTTTGGAAGAGTTCCAGGAATCGGAGAGTTGTTGGTCATCCTTAAACCATCACAGATTAAGAACACTTCCTCTAGCAGAAGACTCCAGCTTCTTGCCAGTTTTGGAAGAGTTCCAGGAATTGCATTAAGCATTCCAGAGTTGTTGGTCATCCTTAAACCATCACAGATTAAGAACACTTCCTCTAGCAGAAGACTCCAGCTTCTTGCCAGTTTTGGAAGAGTTCCGGGAACTGCACTAAGCGTTCCAGTGTTGGTGGTCATCCTTAAACCACCGCCCTTTATACCAACATTTCATAGAGCACATTCAGCCTAGTGCTGCCATGCATTTTTTGCACATTTTGTATTACAGCTCTCTTCTTGGACTCATACATAACCCTTCGGATTAAGGGGGGGAATGTTGGACACCTAATCCTAATGGGTTAGTGTGGAATTCGAATGGACAAAAGCAGTCCAAGAGACCTTGGGATCTGAATCCCAAGAGTCACATATTGTACTATAAATGTATATCTGATGTTAATAAAAAAATGTACTCACTGATTTATCTTTCCTATTCTATGTTTTCCATGTGTGTTTAACACTTTATAACATAGTGATTATCTTGGTGTTGAGAACTTCTGGAATCTTGTGTGCATTGTTTGAAAAATTAGTTTCTGGTGAACACTGCACCCATCTTTAGTACTTTATAACATAAGAACTATCTTGGTGTTGAGAATTTGACCAGAATATATAGAGAAAGGATATTAGAATTAACCGTTAGAGATAGAAAGATTGAAAGACCCTTGCACAATAACTTTGACTAAATAAAGAGAGAATTTAATGAATAAAATGTTAAAAATCAACAAGAGAGAAAAAAATTATTAAATTAAAGATTAATGTTATTTCTGTTAAAATTATAATGACTGAATGGATTGAAATGAAACAGTTAAACCTTATAAAAGGTCGATTATTGATTGGTCAAATTGGTAAATTTATAATTAAATTGTATTTATTGATTATGTCACGAGATTAAAAAGTTAAATTGGAAAAAATGAAGCCAAAAGGTCAGCATTCAGACATTATAAAAATGAATAATGAAAACAGAGATAATAAATACCTTTTATTTAAGGGAAAATTTTTAAAAAGAAAGAGATAAACATAAAAATCAATAATTAAAATATCAAACAAGTTTATTTATAAAATTAACGGACATATTATGAATGGGAGGAAAATCTAAGGTCTAAATCAATAAATATGAATAAAAAAATTATAAATGTAAAAAAAGAGAAAGGAAACGAAACGAATGAGGTAAAAGAAACCAAAGGGTAGAAATAATATTAAATACCCTAATTATGATAAAAGGATAAACATAAAGGACAATTATTAATCTAAATCAAAAATAATATGATGTGAAAAGAACAACTAGAGATAAGGGAAGAATTAAACTATAGAATAATTCAGGGAGGAAAGGAGGAAATTTTAAAAGGGGTTAAGATGATAAGAAATGGATGGTGGGTCATCATTCCAGGAGGCCCTTGAAATTGAAAAGCATACTAATAATTTTAGTGAGATGATGGATATCCTTGAAATTGAAAAGCATCCTAATAATTTTAACCGGGATGATAGATACCAGTTAAGCCAATCCTGGAAACTCACCATCTATTTCTTATCATCCTAACCCCTTTTAAATTTTCCTCATTTCCTCCCCGAATTATTCTATAGTCTAATTCTTCCCTTATCTTAGCTATTTATTATTCTATAGTTTAATTCTTCCCTTATCTATAGCTATTTTTTCTCATCATATTATTTTGATTTAGATTAATAATTGTCCTCTATGTTTATCTTTTTATCATAATTAAGATATTTAATATTATTTCTCCCCTTTGTTTCCTTTTACCTCCTTCATTTCCTTTTTCTTTTTCACATTTATAATTTTTTCATTCATATCTATTGATTTAGATCCCTAGATTTTCCTCTCATTAATAATATGTCAGTTAATCTTATAAATAAACTTGTCTAATAATTTAATTATTGATTTTTATGTTTATCTCTCTCTTTTTAAAAATTTCCCCCTTAAATAAAAAGTATTTATTATCCCCTTTTCATTATTAGTCCCTGCCTCGGACTAATAGTGATCGATCGATCGTTGACCATACATTAACCGGTCCTTTGACCAAAAAAATTTGTGCACTATCAAAGTTTAACCAAAGTTTATCTCTGCAAATATCGGTGTAAGAAATTTATAACCAAAGTTGCGAATTGGAGGTCTTATTGCACGCTTCACGTGCCCCGATGTTAAAATGAAATTCCGGTGTAATCTTTTTACCCAAACTTTTCATTTGATTATCCGGTGTAATAGCTTTATCCAAAGTTTCCAAGCATGAGGTTTTTCAAACTTTGGTTAAAAGTTTTTTTCCAATCCAGAATGTTTGCAACCATTCAATAAATGCGCATGAGGGTTTTCAAACTTTGGATACAGGATTTTTTCGATGCAGTAAGTTATGCAACCTCGCAATAAGACCTTCAAATTCAAACTTTGCATAAAAGTAGTTTTGGGATATAAAACATTGGTTAAATAGAGCATATGGAAATGGTCAACGCAAATTAATATTTTGCATGGCAGTAGCCACTTGTCTTCCGTTGTTCTTCAATTCTAAATGCTATATGGCAGCGTGCTCGCCCTTTTGCAGATTTCTCAAATACTTCTCAAATACTATATGGCAGTCGGCATACCTGTCTTTCCCTTCCCCTTTTTCATTTTGCTGCAGGAGGCATTAGCATTTTTTCCATTTTGCTATAGGAGGCATTAGCTTGGCTCCTTCAGAAGTCTGGAGAAAGCTGCTTCTTCAGAAGTCTGGAGAAAGCTGCTTCTTCTGAAGTCTGAACAAAGCTGCAAAGCAGTCTCAAACATATCATTCACAGGTGCGCATACTTAAATTATTCACAGGATTCACAATCTTAAATCTATGCCCATTCTATTCATTGTCATCGTTTATCTGAAAACTTTAAAATATTAGTGTTCGCTTCTATCAAAAGGGATCCGACGAGTGTCTCTGTTTGCAAAAGATTATGAGTCTAAATATTTCTGGATTGGGAAGTACCAACGGTGAAAACGAAATGTATATATATCTGTATCTGTTTCTGCATAATTTCCGCATTATCATAGCCTGTATCTGCCTGTATCTGCATTCACCGTTCATAGGCATTCACCGTTCATAGGCATTACCCGTAGGCATTCACTGTGCATAACCTTGCCTTACCTTTCGCCGGCGCAGACGAAACTGAGGTACGAGGGTGAGGAGCGTTAAGCAGCTCACCCGACGACCTAAGAAGGAGGGTGAGGGGCGAGGATAGGAGCCGCTCGACCGTAGGTGCACATACTTAAATTATTCACAGGATTCACAATCTTAAATCTATGCCCATTCTATTCATTGTCATCGTTTATCTGAAAACTTTAAAATATTAGTGTTCGCTTCTATCAAAAGGGATCCGACGAGTGTCTCTGTTTGCAAAAGATTATGAGTCTAAATATTTCTGGATTGGGAAGTACCAACGGTGAAAACGAAATGTATATATATCTGTATCTGTTTCTGCATAATCACAACAAAATATATAAATTTGGCATTTTATAATGATATGTATTATAGATTCAGTGCGTTCAATTGATTTTGTTCCCTAATAATTAAATATTAAAATTTATAATTAAATTTTAGTAATTTTCAAAATATCATAAAAATAAGCATCTAGGACTAAGATACCTGGAAAAGTTGAAAATATCTGTAAATTTCTTTTACTTCAAAAAGGATATGAATATAAGGCCTGCGTAGCTGCTACTCCATCTATCTCTATCTCGCCTTATTGTTTTTTATATATATCTACACTGACTTTATCAGAATTTGGAATGCTGATAAACTTCTCTGCCATTTTCTTTCTGATCCCCTTTGCATAATGTTGTCTGTCGCCCCCTTAATCCCACCATTTTCTTAGCGAGGAACTACTACCCGCAAGATAGTGGACGGGTCAATCTACACCAGGTAAATATCAGTAAAATTGTATTATTATTAAATGTATCCAAAGCGCTGCCACCATCATACAAAACAGTGCCTAAAAGGGTTTATGGATAGACACCGAACTAACGTTTACTAATGGTTTTGAATGCCATGTATTTAGAGGAATTTTTTTATTAATGGTTTTGAATGAAAGCATGTATCAGAATTAACAAGGAAAATACAACTCGTCTGCAACCTGAATTTGTTCCTCCAGCTTTCTTTCTTCAGTGGTCAGCACCGACTTGATCTTTGCTTGCAATTTTCAATTCTGGTCTTGAAGGGCTTGGAATGCCTTTTGCAAATGTGCAATCTTTTATGTCGCAGAGATTGGAGGGTTTCAATCTCCAATAATTTCAAATATCAATCTCTGAATGTCCAAAAAATTACGCTCTGGGTCTTTCTTTACAGCTAATTTTACTGTTATTTTCATTATCGATATCTGGTTTTGTATAAATTCACTACATAAGGGATTGAGGGAATTAGAAATGAGAACCTGGATACCAGCTGAGGCTTGAAAAAAGATCTTTGTCCGCCAAGAAAAACAGCTGAGGCATCTGAAACAGGATCTTTGTCCGCCAAGAAAAACAACAACGTGACTTGATCCTTGTCATTGTTAGCCTGGATGGATTCAAAGGCGGTGGAGAAATTTTCAGGAGTTGCATCAATCTAAGTAAAATCCATGGTTTCTTCCCTATCTGCAATATTCCCACCCAAACATTTCGGGAGGTTTCTGTTAGCATGTCGTATTACTTACTCTTATTGACGCGCTAATGTTTTGGTTATCTGGTTTATATGGTTCATAGTAGCTTTATCAAATCTTTTGAAAGGTGGTCGTTCACGGTTTAAGCAGGTTTTCCATGCAACAGGGAAAGTGGCTTGCATCCAAGCCCATATGTCATCCAAATGTTTCTTGCTTGGGCATATGAACGTGGCAACGAGGCTCTCTAAAAAGTTAATGAAACGATCAATACCCCAAACATTCAACTTCTATAACATATTAAATTGATACAACAATATATGGAATAACTGGATTATTAAACTACATTTATTAAGATTTGTAATATAAAGATTTAAAATATTCAGTCTACATAAATAAAAACTACTTATTAAAAAATAACAAAAAAATTATATATCACAAATATTATATAAAATTTCCAAAATAAAAAAATATATATCTAATTCGCCATAATTACACTTATATAAAAATAAAAGTTCATCACTCTTTCTATTTCATTTGAAGAGTACACCCATGTTCATTTTGAAATATTAAATTATATAATTTGTATTTAATAATTAAACTTGTCCAACACACTGGGCGTTGTTTTATTACACATTCAAGTGAATTATGCGATTGTGTGATTGTTTTCTCTGTTCTGGAATAAGATGCCTTTGTGATAGCCTTCTATGAACGCATTAAATTAATATGAAAATTGTATTTCCTTTGAAATTCGATTAAGTGAATTATGCGATTGTGTGATGCAGACAGCAAGATCTTTCAACGCCATGCAGACAGCAAGATCTTTCAGGTAAGGTAGCAAGTTTGTTCGACGAAGGCAGGTTTTTAGCGAAACAAAAAGTTTAGACATGTTGCACAGAGCGTTTGTATTGTGTTGTTGTGGCAGACCCCGGCAGGGACTACCGGCTGCAGCACTTGTTCATTTTTAAAGTTTATTTATAGATTTTAGTTACCAATTTTACCAATCAATAATCGACCTTTTATAAGGTTTAATTGTTTCATTTCCATGCAGTCATTATAGTTTTACCAAAAATAACATTATTCTTTAATTCAATAAATTTTTTCTCTCTCGTTGATTTACCACAAATTATATTAAATATACTTAAATCTTTAATTAATTAATTTCTCTCTTTATTTAGTCAAAGTTGTCCTGCAAGGGTCTTTCAATCATTCTATCTTTAACAACTAATTTTAATATCTTTTCTCTATATAGTCTGGTGTAGCACTCTACCTATCAACAACTTGGTGTAGCACTCTATCTATAAACAACTTGCTTCCTGCGCTTGAAGATGGGTGAAGTGTTCACCCAAAACTTTAGAATATTCAAACAATACAACACAAATTCCAGAAGTTCTCAATACCAATATTATTGTTTATAAAAACATCCATTCTATAATAATAATTATCTATTAAATTAACCCTCAAATTAATGATTTTAACATTTTTATTTAAATAATATTTAATTATAAAAATAATATATTAAAAATGTTAAATAAGAATATTGATAAAAATGATTTAAGTACCAGGGAAAATTGCAAAATTTGGAAGGGCTTTTATAAAAAAATTAATTAATGTCAAGAATACTTAAAAATAAATCAAGTTTCTAAAATTTAGAAGATGTGATTTAAATTTAACCAATGGCCGGAAAAAATAATTTTATTCAACATGATAACTTACATTCTTCAATTACCAAAACAGAGTACAATAACTTGAAACTTTCATGTACGCTTTATTTTAATAATTAAAAATAACATTTAGTTGAATCTTCGAGTTGTCACACGCTAATATGCTCATTTTGTTAGTTTATAGTCCTACTTTATCGCCGATAATTCTATCAAATATTCTATTTAAATCCCAGTGAAATACTCTCTTTTAATAAACAAATAGCAAACTACAAAAATAAAGTTGATTTTCCATAAACATTTGGTACGTGACTAAATGAAGTCTCTGCCGTTAGCAAGTTCCGCATAAATTTATTCTTCAAGAAAATCTATTGTCCGATCAGGAGAAGTGAAACTTCAAAGCTCATGCAATTTAATTTTTTTGGCGTTGTTTTCACGACACCGATAATAGTCAAGGAAAGCTGCCGCCCGGCATTATTGCGGATCTCTCCACTGAAGGCCTTCTATATAAATTCATTCATCATTCATCACACAACAAATTATTATCTAGCATCTGCCCAGCCAAAGATAGAAAGAGACATGGCCACGGCTATCGCTGCAACTCGCATCCAGAAATTCAAAACCTGCAACGCAAAATTCCCAAATCTGGTGATTCGGCCTACGGAATTTTCTGCCGCCGCTAAAGAAAAAGAGGGCGATGCCAGGGGGCCACTCCGCTGCTATTTTCCGGCAACAAAGAGGCCCGTAATTCTGCCGTGGATCTCTGTCTCCATCTCAACCAATACAGCTACGGGAATGCTCCAGGTAAGATAATCTCCGCCAATTAATTTAAGGAAAAAAATTACACCTAACAGATGCTGTAACCTTTTTGGTTTATATATATATATAGAGAGATAGAAGGAATGATATTTTAATATCTATGGTTTATATATATATATATGAATGAATGATATTTTAATATCTATGAGATTATTGGATTAGTTTTTTTGTTTTTTCTTTTTGTAATTCAATTATTTTCTTACTGATTCGCTGACCCAATTTTCTAACAATGTCCTCATTGAAAAGACAATGCCAGGAATTGAGGCTAACATACTGTCATAATTGTCTTGATGTCTCTCAAAGCATTTCATTCCAAAATGAATTGGTTTTCAGATTCCACTGTCCCATATGTGTAAAAAGACACACCCATTCTTCTCAAGCTTCTTTAGGTCTCTTCCACCTTCCCCTTTCACACTAAAGTTGATGTGACTTAGTTCTTAATTGAGCAATAAGAATTTTTGCTCTCCATTGAATGTTGGCTCCAATGTACTTTTTTTTGTTGGAGATCACAAGTGGGGTTGAATTAATGAACATAGTGCTTCTTCTTTCTACCCAATTGTTTTCCCCATATACCCTTTACGAAACTTCTCCATAACAAAATTATTTAACTCCTTGCTATTTGTTGGACATGCATTGAGGTAAATATTTCATTTTTACCTCTATTTGTTGTTTTGTCTCACCCATTTCTTTCTTTCACTCATGCCTTCATTGAAGATAACTTTCTGCTATCTACCTACTCCCATTTGCTCAATTCCAAAAAAAAGATACTTGATTAGAGGCATCATAGCAATTCTTTGGATGGGAGTTGCCCCTAAATTCACTCAACATTATCTCATAAGGAACTGAACTTTTTATTGCACCATGTCCCTATTTCACTCAACATTATCTCATAATGAACCGAACATTTTATTGTGCCATAGCAATTGCTTCAATGGGCGCTGACTTTGTTTCACTCAACATTATATTATAAGGAACCAAACTTTTTTATTTTGAACTTGCTCATAATCAAGGGTTTTTGGATTTTTTCAATTTGTTTTCATTTTGAAACAGGGTCGCTGCTAGCCCATAGCTCACACCTATATAATATCACTAGACAAACTAAGAGTCCAAAAATCACTTAATGTTGCCTCTCTACATCTGTTTTGAAGTGCATATAATATTTTGCACCCAATTAAAATTCTCTTCTATCTGCAATCCTCCCAATTAAATTTCTTGTGGTATTCATTTACTTCTTCGAAATGTTATCTTCGAAAAAAACATATACTACCTTTCCTTCCTTCTATTATGGAAAATTATTATTTTAACCCTACAGATATTAAATTGTATTCACTAGTTTACAAAAATATTAAAAAACATATATATGCACATGCTTATAATGATTTAGATCTATGGCTTTTAAAATGAGTCTATTGTTTGTACAACCGCTATAATTTTATAATTTGGTTACGAAAGCTAAGGGCCATAACATTTTGTTAAAGTCCGAGGAATGTTAGTTTTAAAATGCGTCTATTTTTTGTACAACCGCTATAATTTTATAATTTGGTCACTAAAGCTAAGGGCCATAAACATTTTGTTAAAGTCTGAGGAATGTTAGAAATTGCCATGGAAGAAATTCGACGAGTGAAGCAGATCTGACGGCTGTTACGAAAATTAATTAACTGTCATGTGTGATGTGTATGAAAACTACAACGTAGAGTTTTTGCTGTGATTCGATCTCGCGCCACTGGAATCATCCCTGGATTGGATTTTGTTCCAATAGCTCGGCTGCAAAGTATATTTACATCGAGTTTCAACCAACAACACAATTGTTATTCCACTCCAGGGTGGCAATCCTATTCGTGTATCACGATTTGAAACTAGAGACTTACCTTTTAAGAAAAAACATTACAGTTATATTATTTACCATGAAAATTAATTATTTTATTATTTCAGTTAAACTTAGTTTAAAATGAGGTTAATTCTAATGTTGATGGAGAATCTTATCAAAAAGAAATCTCATTCAATACATCAAAGGCAGAGGCAAAGGATGGGATTTACTTTTACTCATAAAATATTTGAGAAAACTAAAGATTCATCGACCTCTACCGTCAATTATGTTAAGGAGAGAAAAATCGTCAATTATATAGAGAAAAAAGTATTATTATTTTAATAAATTATAATTATATATAGATATATATATTATTAAATTTATTAACTATTGTTATTGGGAAATTAGATGAGTAGTATAAATACAAAAAATGTAAGATTATCTATATTGTTTATGATTTGATGAATTTACAAGACAAAAAAAATAAAAACATTTATAAAGAAAATATTATATGAACTGAAAAAATTGTTGCATTATTAGAAATTGTATTGTTAGCATGAGCATATGTCATGTAACTTTTCATTCTACTAAGTCGTTCTCCTAACTTGGCATCTGGGGTTCTTCATTTGTGTCTGAGGTGGAGGGATCCATGCCTGTGATTCTCTTGGTGAGGGGTGTGATTTTCCTATTGATGTTTTCCATTTACTCCATTAGTTGATTTCTTATTGAGTGTTAGTGTTGTCTCAGAGGACTTTCCCCATTAGAGTTTTTGTGTGCTAGTATAGGTTGATTGTCTGCATATAGGGAAAAGCTCTAGCTTTGTTGGAGTTCCCTATGTTTGGTTTGTGGTCATTCATTTTAAGAATGGCCGCAAACCAAATCATGCTCACGAAACATGACTCTGCTCCTAGCTCTAACTCTCACTTTGGCTCTAGGCTCTAGAAATCCTCTCGACAAGATAAAGGAATTCAAAGGAATGGAATTGTGGGGCTATGAAAAATCATACCTAGATTTAATGCCTAATCAAATATCACTTGAAAATCATTTGATGATAGAAGTTTGGCTAAAATTGCAATTAAAATGAACCTGGTATAATTATACAAAATTTCTACAGATCCTTTTTTGGGAGAGGAGGAACTCAATCCTAGTATGCCCATACTATTTATAGCACTAGAGTTTTTTTGAGGAATGCTCTTTGCCAGAGTAGACACAGGGTTTGGAACTATTATAAGAGAAGCAAGGGAAATGACAATATCATTACATTCACTAAGGGGCATAATGGTGTCTTTGCAAGTGCTTGGACAGGGCTAGGACTGTTTTTGGTCAATGGATTGTCCTAATGGATTGTTACTAGAAAAAAACTCCCACAGACATACCATGTCATTAGTAACGAAGGATTTGAGGGAACTAAATCAATCCTTTCCTTGTTGCTTGTTGGTTATCATGATAAAATTATGAATGGTGATAAACTAAGAAGAGTATTTGAACAATATCTAAGAGATGGAGCCACAACTGAAGCCATCACCATAACCAGAGCATTGACATGGTTTGTTATGATAAAAAACATCAGTAGCATGCTCATCATGGAAATTTATAGAGTTCTTATTTATGTTGTTTCTCCTATGGTAGCTATGAGCATGATAAAACTAAGAATGATGATAAACTAAGAAGAGTATTTGAAGAAGATCCAGGAGATGGAGCCATAACTGAAGCCATCACCATAAACAAAGCATTGACATGGTTTGTTATGATCAAAAACATCAGTTACATACTCATCATGGAAATCTATAGAGTTCTTTTTTTGTCGTTTCTCCTATGGTAGCTACGAGCATGATAAAATTAAGAATGGTGATAAACTAAGAAGAATATTTGAACAAGATCCAAGAGATGGAGCCGCAGCTGAAGCCTTTTCCATAACTAAAGCATCAACATCGTTTGTTATGATAAAAAACATTAGTAACATGCTCATCATGGAAATTTATAGAGTTCTTATTTATTTCATTTCTCCTATGGTAGCTATGAGTACACAAAGAGGTATTTAAGCCAGTTTTTGAGATGAGACGAAGATCTATAATATATGCATAGACAAAGAAACGATCATCGGTTTCATGGCTACTCAAAGTGGCATATATGAAAAACTTAGAAAGGTATATCTAATTGGTTTTCCAATGAAAAGTATTTTGATACCAAAGTATGGAAGGTGCTTCAACACATAGAAAGAGAAGCATGGGCATATACCACATGGACAAAACCCTAGGTGAGTGAAAGATTTCTACATACCTGATAGTTTTAGAAATAGCCACAAACATGTGGCTCTCACGCAATCGAGAAATCTAGGAAGGTACATGCTTTGATACTAGTATTAGATAGTCAAGAATGGAGAGTGTATTTATATAATCATGTGATGCATTTCTCATTAGAATAATTACACATAAATAAATTATTTTATGATCTTTGGTTTCATCTTCCAAGAGGTCTCTTGGACTCTTGATGGCTCTTTACAATCTCTTTAGACTCTTCATGTTCTTTCTCAAAAGAAAAATGCATTCACCATAATCCTTATGGATTAGGTTTCAACCATTATTATATATAATTGACTTGGTAAAAACAATTTAAAGTCATCAATTGGATATAACTTGGGTGGTTAAAAGGATAAGTTATAAGTTGCATAAAGATAGATTAATCCATGTTAAGGTAAGCTTTGATAACCATAAATATCACACACTTAGTAATACTCTAAGTTTAAAGGGTCGCGCTTTGATAACCATAAATATTGCATTCTTAGTAATACTCTAAGTTTAAAGGGTCGCGAATATTTATAAATGAATACTTCATTCCAAAAGACTAAGTTAAATCAAGTAAAGAATTTGGAAAGGTAGAATAAGCCATGAAGGAAGGGAAAAGGGAAATAAGTATGAATAGAAAAAATATTATTAGCAATGTAGACCAAAAATATAGTAATAAATAGGAATTTGGGACACTTTGGATCCTCTCTTAAAAATCTTGTGGCTTTCCATTTATATTATATTACTTATTGAAACTTGAGAGCATGTAGAATCTAAGATCCCTAACATAGAAGGACTTGTCTTATGTATAACACACCAATTTATAATGCCTATAATTAGCAATGTGTATTGTAAGTATAATGTATGGAAATTCTAGGCAATGTGTATTGTAAATATAATGTATGGACACATGCCAAGCAATATGTAAATTATGTTTAAAAATAATAAAATAAAATACATCACCAGTCGTAGACAAACACAAATAGAGTCATAGGAGCTATGTTTTCACAGGAGAAAGGGATCTAAGGGGAAATTATACATAGTTATTAATCCTAAGTCACCTTTTGTTACCCTCCATCCCACATTTACCCAATTTCGCTGACCTTCCGAGGTAAACATGAGACGAAGAGTTACTATGACATGACCTGACCTCCAACTTTCAGTTATGGAAGTGGGGCCAACACTGACAACTTACAGACATCCCTCAAGGCTTACAAGACACTCAAGGGCCAAATAACCACCTCAGGTGACCAAACCCTAAGTTGAAGCTACTTTTCTCACAACTTAACCCCCAAACACATGAAAAATCCCATAAGGGTTCAGTTATAGGGCTCCAACCGCACACATGACACCGCTTACATGTGGTTATAGCCCAAAACTTCTAGTTCAGAGGGTGCAGTCCTAAAATCTAAGCCACAATTCTAGGCCAGCCTCTAGACCACTACCCAAAATTGTCTGAGACTTTCCAAAATCATTATTGGCATGAGGAAAAATCTAAACATTCAAACTCGAATCAAGAGATTGACCTAGATTGCCTATAACACACTAGACTTTTTGTCAAAGACTTCAAGAAACATGTAAGCTACAGGTCGTGAATGCATATATGATTATAATAGTATGAGATTCATCTAAGAATTACCAAGAAGGCTTTACTCCCTCTCCACATAGCTACAACAACACTTATTAGTCCATACATTCATCAATCAATTGATAACTAAACGATTCATGAAAAGAGCCATGGATGGTACACATCATATAACCAGAAAAAAACCAACATAGAAACTATAGAAACTCACCCATATTATCACCAACATAATACTACAAATGCTCATAGATCACGATAATAAAATGTCTTATATTAACATAGGAAACTACCAACCAAGTCAAGAACTTCCACGTACCACCCAACCATAGATTGGGCTGAACCAAATCTATCTTTTAGTTAATCACCCCCACACCATATTCCAAGCATGAATGTGGGATATCATGGAATAAACCAATACAAAACCAAATTGGGGCTTCCAAATGCCAACTGCCTCAACCCTCAACCGGTGATTCCACCTCACGGTTGGACGTCACTAACACCAACCAGATCGGCCTCTACCCAAGTTGTCTAAGGCTCCAGGAACTAGTAACTCAACCCATAACCTTCTAGGGCTCTAGAGTATTTATTTAACCCAGCTCCAGGGACTAGTAAATCAACCCACCAAGGGCTCTAAAGTGTTTTTCCCAACCTGGGCTCCAGGACTAGTAACTCAACCCAAGTTCTTCCAGGGCTTCCTGAGCTTTTGTTCCAACTCATAGTCATAAGGAATTACGAGCACTAATAAGAAAACAATCAAGTGGAAAAAACCCATAACACCATGGTTATCCAGGAAATGGAAAGCCAAGGCTAAAACCACTATCAATTCAGGCAATCCTCCATGCCAATGAGAGCACATAACTAGAAATCACATGCATATACCATGCATCCAAACATCAGAAAGGAAATCACAAATGCAACATGTTACCTACAAATAAATCTAGTTGTAGTCATTGATCCACCTGTTCCCTTACGTTTTCCTACTTTCCTTTACCTTCTTTCTTTAATCCAAGTGAAACTAGAGTGCTCCAGGCATGCTCCAATATATCTCTAAGTGTGCAAAAGTATGAGAGATTGAGATAACAGAAGTGAGCTCCACCCAAAAATTGTCAAAAGGCTCAACTAAACTATCAAAAGCTATGAATTAACCTAAAGAAGCCTTTTTATCGTTAAGGCCTCTATTTTCTTCATTTTCCTCTATTTTTCCTTCAATTTCCTTCTCGTAGCTTCATGATCCGGATTATCCACAGTTTCTTGTTCATTTTGCCAACGTTTCAAACCCCAAAGGGGGTCCATCATCAGGACAAAACAGAAGAATATGAATGAGAAATTATTCTTGAGAGAAGAGAGCAAGACCAGGTTATAAATAAGCTAAGAACCCTAATTTTTAATAATGGCCGACACATGATATAATTTTAATTTGATTAATTCTTTTTTATTAATTAAATTAGTTTATTATTATTTTACTTTTATGAATTTTTAATTTAGTTAGTAAATTCTTATTCTTTAAAAATAAATTTGTCTATTTTTAATTTAGTTAGTAAATTCTTATTCTTTAAAAATAAATTTCCTTCTCATCCAAGTTTATTTCTCTTCACCTTCCTTTTCTCCTATTTTTATTTATTTCATAAATAAAATGCCAACTATTGCCATATTGTATTTTCCAATTTCCATAGCCATTCAATGATACCCATCACTATGGTTTTCCCAACATTCATCTTGGAATATGTGTCCCATGACCATGGTCTTATTTTTTTTGTATTTACATAGAAAATCAACCAGGGGGTTGTTAAAAACCCCTCCTCCTTAGCAGAACACTGTGGACAGTGTTCAATGACACCAATAAATCAACAAAACACATGCTTCCCATGGAGATTTATAACACAAATCGATGCAACATTTACATCATATCATATACCAAGTCAATGACCATCATAACATGAACACCATATTGCTTATTGGAGCTTTATAACACAGCTCGATCCGGTGTTTACAACATACATATGCTTAGAAATATGAAAAACTCAGAATCAAACACGTATATACCAAATAATATCCACTCAACTGACGAATAAAGAAGGATACATAGCCTACATTTGACCATCCATCTCCCATGTATCTTGATCGTGCCCAAAGTCCATCCACTACACTTTAACTTGCTCGATTGCTCTGTTCGAGAGCATGAGATGTTTCTGCTACAATATGCCTTGTGGTTATAACTAGAATTATCCCTCTAGTTCCACCTGCAATACAGACCAATTAATCACATGATCAACATCTTAGACATATTCCTAAGCAATGAAAAAAGGAAAACATTATGGACTTTCACTATCGAAGGCAATGCAAATCGGTAGGATACTGGTCCAAACCTCTCAAGGATCTCAAAAGGCCCACAATATTGAGGTGCCAATTTGGCACATGATCCAGTCCTCAAGGAGATCTTCTTGCTCTTGATGCAGAAGTACACATGTTCCCCAACCTGCAACTCCTTAAATACCCTGTGTTGATCTACATAAATATTCATCCTGTCATGTATTGCCTTCAAAT
Source organism: Pinus tabuliformis (assembly GCA_031772625.1). NCBI lineage: Eukaryota > Viridiplantae > Streptophyta > Pinopsida > Pinales > Pinaceae > Pinus > Pinus tabuliformis. Next base: position 1,436,883,446 of record CM062818.1, on the reverse strand, counting down.
TACTCTTAATAACTTGCATTTGTTATTCCATCTTGGCCAACATATCGGATCTAATCAATACCTTGTTGATTGAATCACTCCAACTGATAGGAGTATTACAACTCTGCCCATAAAGTTCCTCAAACATATTCATCTTCAACAACTCCTGGTACCCATTTTTATAGGAAAACTCAACCAGTGGTACATACTCTTCCCACTTCCTCTAGCGATGCATAATGTACATCCTTAGAATGTCCTCAAGGATCTTATTAAACCTCTATGTCTGTACATTTTTCTATGGATGCTAAGTTGTAATTTTCCCAAACCTACAAACAACTCTTTCCAAAACCTAGAAGTGAACTTGAAATCTCTATCAGATACAATCTTCTTAGGAACACCATGAAACCTCACTATCTCTCTGATGAAAATTTGAGCTACCTTCTCTAGCTAAATTCGTAGACTTAACTGCAATGAAGTGTGCTACCGTACTTAACCTATCAACCACAACCATGATGGAATCATACTGCTTCGATGCCCTTGGTGAACCTATAATGAAATCCATGGAAATTGAACTGAAATGTTGGGAAAACTTGTTAATGCTACGCAAGCTCCCTCATCAATATAAAAAAATTGTGTTTAGGATCATCTCAAATTAACCAAAATGTGAGGAATTATGTGTCAAGTCATGTGTCTTTTATAAGCAATTTATGAGGTTAATTAGTTGTTAAAAACACATATACAACAAATAAAATGCAAAGAAGTAAAACACAGCAAACCCATAACACAAATATGATAAAGGAGTTCACCCCTCTTGGGCTACATCTCCTTGGACCTGCTTCAATGGCTAGGACCTCCTTGGATTAATGGTCAACGCTCTAATTACATGAAACTGTAGTGCTTCAATGGATTTGTAACCTGATCCATTGGATTCATAAGACCCAAAAACCCAAAAAATGACTTTCCAAGCTCTGCAATTGGACTTCAGCTGATCTAGGCTTTACCTCCTCTCCTGGTGGCCCTAAGCTTCCTTAAAGTTCAACGTAGAAAAATCACATACAAAAGTGATTTTCTGCCTCTGCAACCTATTCCATTGTGTTCATAACATCCAAATCATCTAGGAATGACTCTTTCTGAGCGAAAATTGGTCGAAATATGCCAAAGTTATGGCCTCTTCAGTTTTCCCTAGGAAAACTCCACCAAAACTGGAGAAACTCCAGTTAACTCCACCAAATTTAGAGTAAGGCCGATTTAGCGAACCTTCCAAATCTCTACCAACCTAATCCCCTTAATTAGTTATAATCATGGCTTAATTACTATTAAAATCACTTAGTGCGTTTAATGGCATGGTTATCGTTAAGCTCCAGCCTTCAGTTATGGGTTTTGGTCATATGGGGAGGAGGTTGGCCCACGTATTAAACTTTAAATACAACGTGCACTCATAGTTGGTTAAGTAACATTGGCGTGATGTAGTGGTAATGCGTTGTGCTTGTGCAGTGCAAGTCACGAGTTCAACTCCCCGGCTTGCCAATAAAAATTTTCCATTATGCGCGGATGCTCATAGGCCTTTGGGGAGGGACATGTGGTTGCCTCTGAGCTTGCCACATGTCACCTTCTCATTGGTCCTTCCCTAACCAATGAAAAAATCCAACACATCAAACTATTGACCATTCATACAGCACCACTTGGTGTGACCTACTGGTTGTTGACCAACCTTTGACCTGCACAATCACCTGCCATGTCAACAGTACGGACTGTGCAATGACTGTACTTTTTTTTTCAAAATTCCTCTATTTGGAAAAGTGGACAGAACACGATATCTTTCTCATACGAGCTCTGTTTTGAGTGAAATGAGTTGAGTTGGGATTGTATCACTGAGACGAATGTGGTCGTTCAGGTTTTGATTGATTCCAAGCACTTTTATTTTTGAGCAAATTTTTCCCCTAATCCAAATTTCAATCACTCCTTCCCACTGACAGGCTTTGGGACCCACAAAAGATGGTTATATTATGAGATCTGAAAAACTCTTCTCATTCCCAAGTTCTATCAATTGATTCTACTTGGAAAAATCTCCAAGATAGCCACTTGGGTTCACTGACATGCCTTGCCTTGCAAATGGCTTGGCACTTCAACCAATGTTCTCCTTTTGTTGTTGACCCAATCCAACACTTGTTGGTTTCTTGCTGATTAAACACCCTATTGTACCAAAGCGATCCCTCGATGCTTGGAAAGCTGACTGGTGGCCTTCCCACTGAGAATCATGTTCCTCCTTTGTAACACATGCATTCTATGCAAGCTTCTCCTTGGAAACCACTTTTCCAAGTTAAGCCCATCTGAGTGAACTATAGCAACGAGTTCCAATATCAGTAATAAAAAGAAAATAAATTACCATTCTTTTACCTCCACGGTTCCAAATTGCTCATCTAGAAGAATGCATTCGCCATCTCTTTCACTTCTTGGCTTCAACACATCAAATGCATTGTATACCATTTGATATTTTACAAGGGCTACAAATTTTTTTGGCATTTTTTTTTCACTTTCACTTCTTGATTCCATCATCCTCCAGTATTAACATGCTACTCATGTCATGATTTTAGAATGAAGGCTAATCATCAGCCTCTTTCTCAAGTGTGGACCTTCCAAAATCCTGCAACATCTTGTCACAAAAACACCATTAACCTTGAAAAAACATTCATGCAAGAAGAACTTGATGACCTATTCCTTTTGCTTCTTCAAAGAAACAAATGTCACATCATGTGAACATTGCCATGTAATCTTACATCTTGGTGTATAAACCATTGACTAAACACAAGTCAACAAAACATGCTTCTTTAAACAATTGACTTTCAAATCAAGTAAAGGCATGTACAACAACTTAACGATTTACAACAAGAATTCCACATTCTCATGAAACAATTCGTCACATCTCCCTTCCATCTTTGGAGACAAAAATCAACTCTTCCAAATCAATATAACATGCATGTAACAACCAATCGACCACACAAGCCGACACTCATGCATGTGCAAATGATCAACATTCTCAAGTTGACAACATACATATTAACAAAGCAATCAACCAACACAAGTCAATCACTCATGCATGTTCAAGCATAATGAAACTATTAAAAATTCCACTGTTCACCCACACAAAATCTCATGCATGTATAACAATTTCAACTCTCTCACAAGTACAAGAATCCAAACGGTATGTACGAGTAATTAAAGAGTTGAAGTGACAAAATTTTTTGCAATAAAGTGAGTCAAATGATCCACTTTCGAACACCAACCTGGCGTAAACATGCAAGTTCAAGAATGCAACATGCATGCGAATTTGTAGTTTCAAATTTCCATCTTTGCTACATCTAAGTGAGCCAACATAACTCTATTTTTCCAACATCTTTCTTCATGCAATATGTAGCATACTTTTAGGAGAAAATAAATGCATCAATAAGGAAAAAATTTCATCAATTATCAAAAGAAATGCAAGGCCTTAATTGGTTAAGAAATCTAACCATCTCTTTCCAAACCATTTCCATGGCACTTCTTTCAGCTGCACTTCATCATGTGTATCATCCTGACCCACATCAATTATAAAATCCTCTTTTCCATTCTTGGCAAAATATCTCTCCACCTTTAAATTTCATGGATGACTTTTTGGATTCAAATTCCAACAATTGTCTACAAGATGACCCTGCTTATGGCAATGACTACAAAATAATTGCATCTTCTTTTCAACATGATTTCCATTATCCAATGGACCTTTGGTTTTCTGTCTCTTTTGTTTTGAAAGTTTCCTGTGTATGGCTATCCTCTTCCAACACCTCAAAACAATATGGTTATTCAAACCACAAAAGGAACATGTAAAGTTTCTCCAAATCTTATGTGAATATTTACCATGTTTATCATAATCAAAGGAAACTTGATTAAAGGCATATTTATACCTTCACATTCACCTTTTTCGCCTTATTGAGGAGGTGAATTTGATGAAGTAGTGGCTCTCTTCGGGATACCAACAATGGTTTCAATGAACTTAGAGCTTTCAACATCCTCTTGTTTTCCATTTCCACTAGTTGCATGCTTTTGAGCATCTTCTTGAAAAGTGGGTATAAAACTTTTGCATTCCTCATGAACACAAACTTCACAAGCATGTAGTGAAAGTCCTTCTTGGAAAACCTTCATGTGCCTCCTTGGTTTTGGAGCATTCTCCATCATGTTGGCCATAACCAAGACCCAAATACCTAGGCCTTTCCTCAACAAAAATTGGCTCAACTATACCTTGTGCATGTTTGCCTAACCCTTTACCTTCATAGCCCATCTTCATCAATAATTTGGACCCTATTCCTCTAGTGTGTCTTTCAAAAGCACCAAAACATTCATTTTGAGAGGAAATTGAAGATAAAATTGAATTGCATACCTCATTTTCATGCACATACTTGGCTAGGGTTTCCTTGGCATCATGGAGTTGAATCTCCATCTCATGCATCTTTTCAAGAAGCTCTTGCTTCTCCTCCTTCATGGCCATCAACTCCTCTTGAAGTATAGTGTTCTCCTTCCTATCTTCATTCATCTCTTGCACCATATCTCTCATGATGATAATCTCTTGCAACATCTCTAAATCAAAGAGTCTTGCTAAGGAAGATGGATTAGAAACATCACTTTTTGAAGCTATCATCACACTTTTAATGCATAAAAAAGATTCACGCATAAACTTGCACACAGTTAAATTCTCCTTGCACAAATACAAAACCAATAGCTAATTTTCTAGCTAACCTTGGCAAACCATCTAAGGGTTAAAATGAGCTAACAATGCTTTGATACCAACCTAATCTAAAATATTGGGCAAACTTCTTAATGCTATGCAAGCTCCCTCATTAGTATAAAAAAATTGTGTTTAGGATCATCTCATATTAACCAAAATGTGAGGAATTATGTGTCAAGTTATGTGTCTTTTATGAGAAATTTATGAGGTTAATTAGCTGTTAAAAACACATATACAACAAGTAAAATGTAGAGAAGTAAAACACAACAAAATCATAACACAAAGCTGATAAAGGAGTTCACCCCTCGTGGGCTACATCTCCTTGGATCTGCTTCAATGGTTAGACCCTCTTTGGATTAATGGTCAATTCTCGTATTACATGCACATGAAATGCTCCAATGATTTTGCAACCTCCTCCATTGGATTTAGAAGACCCAAAAACCCCCAAAAATTACTTTCCAAGCTCTGGAATTGGACTTCAGCTGATCTAGGTTTGACCTCCTCTCCTGGTGGCCCTAAGCTTCCTTAAACTTCAACGTAGAAACATCATGTACAGAAGTTCCTTTCCGCCTCTGCAACCTATTCCATTGTGTTCAGAGCATCCAAATCATCGAGGAATGACTCTTTCTGAGCCAAAATTGGTCGAAATATGCCAAAGCTATGGCCTCTTCAATTTTCCCTAGGAAAACTCCACCAAAACTAGAGAAACTCCAGTTAACTCCGCCAAATTTGGAGTAAGGTTGGATTTAGCAGACCTACCAAACTGTTGCCAACCTAATCCCACTTAATTAGTGATAATAATGGCTTAGTTACCATTAAAATCACTTAGTGTGTTTAATGGCGTGGTTATCGTTAAGATATAGCTTCTGGTTATGGGTTTTGGTCACATGGGGAGGGGTTTGGCCCTCTCCTCCCCCCAACCAACCACATATTAAACTTTAAATACAATGTTTTCTTGTAGTTGGTTAAGTAACATTGGCGCGGCATAGTGGTAATGCGTTGGGCTTGTGCAGTGCAAGTCACAGGTTCGACTCCCAAGCCTACCAATAAAATTTTTCCATTACGCACTGATGCTCATAAGCCTTTGGGGGGGGGACATGTGGCGGTCTTCGGGCCTACCACATGCCACCTTCTCATTGGTGCTTCCCCAACCAATGAAAAAATGCCAACGCATCAAACTGTTGGCCATTCATATAACACCACTTGGCGTGACCTCACTGGTCATTGACCAACCTTTGACTTGCACAGTCATCTGCCACATTAGTAGTACGTATTGATAATTATGCAGTGACTGTACTTTTTGTTTCAAAATTCTTCTGTTTGGCAAAGCGAATAGAATGTGAGATCTTTCTCATACGAGGTTTGTTTTAAGTGAAACGAGTTGCATTGGGATTGTATTGTCGAGACGAACGTGATCATTCAGATTTTGATTGATTCTTAGCACTTTGATTTTTGAGCAAATTTTTGCCCCTAATCCAAATTTCGATTAGAAATGACCTCCCATTTCCACTCTGTAATCGGAATCAGCTACAATAAACTGCCTGGATGCTTACACTATGCTTTTACCTGCTGACAATCCAAACCTCACAACAAAATCAACCACCTCTTTCTTCAAGTTCGGCTAATAGTAGAATTGCTTAACTTTTGTCATTGTCTTCTAATATCTTGGGTGATCCTTATCTTTTCAACTACCAGAATTAACCAATACATTTTACTTTTGTGATGTTAGCAGAATTGCATATGAAAGAGTATGAAAATCCACATTTTCATACTGTAAAGAAGATGAAACATAATGACAACCATCAAATCAAATAACACAAACACATTGATAACAGAGTTCACCCAGTGTGGGTTACATCTCTGGACCCTGGTGTCAAGAGTGGGGAGGTCGCTTCATTAAATGTTGCAAGATTATGATAAGTACATAGTAAATTATTTTTCATTACAAGGATAAATTCCCTCAAGCAGAGTGACATGTCTCTCCACGAGACGTTCTTAGGAACTCTCACTCAAATGGGCCCTCCTTTAGAATGACAAGCTAATAAAATCTCACATGAAGTGGCATACAAGTATCCCTCAACATAATGGTAATTGGGGATCTCAACAACAAAAACATCATCTCATCAAATCAGAAGAAAAGCATGGAATTACTACATCATTTACCTCCACTTTTGGTATGGCTAGAAAGTACAAAGATCAGCAAACAAAATGGACTACACTACTGAATTCATGGCGCAAAATTGTGTCAAACGACTATAAATTTTACGCCTTTCTAACACCATCAAATTTTGGACCCTCAGGAATCTCAAAGATTCCCCCAAATATTCCTTCCTCAAGATGGCCAAAAAATTCTTTACTTGGATGAACATTTTGAGCACACCACAACTCTCCCTACAAAATTATGTGAAAAATGATTATAAAGTCGACATCATTCTGTCTTTGTCAAAAATCAACTTCCAAGGGAATATTTTAGATTCCACAAGATTCTACAAATATTCCTTATTGATAGTCGCCTGAATTCCTATTGCTTAGATGGGGAAAAAGACCACACCATCATGCTCCCTACAAAATTATGGTTCGTTTAAGTATAAAGTTGGCATGAATCTGACACTGTGAAAAATCACCCTCTATGGAATATTTTAGATTCCTCACTACATCATAGAATATTCTATGGAATATTCCCCCAAATATTCTCCACCTCAAAACTTGTGCCTACTCTTAGCTGGGTTCCATCTGCACCTGGTTCCATTCAATGCTCCTCCTATGCAAGTTAAATGGTATTTGTTGATGTTTAAATAAAAAGTGTCGAGTGAATTAACCAATTAATTTGTTGACTTAGTTGATTGGGTAGCGAAATGATGTGTGGGAGACCCGGGTTCCAATCCCACAGTCCTCCCCATTTGGCACTCGGTGTATTTAATTTTGGTGGTGCATCTGTTGGCAGTTTCGTTTTAACGGTGTGCAATTATGTTAATCGTTGAGCGGTGTTCACACATGGCATATGATTTGAGCTACACATTTTAATATGCCATTGGTTATGGGAATGCCACTAGCGGGCCATCCCACCGATCGGCGCATATTCGACACCGGTCAACCCCCATTGTAACATAGCCACTTCTCGAATCGTAGGGTAGGGTCTCGAGTTAGCCACGAGCCCCAACCCATATATATATATATATATATATATATATATATATATATATATATATATATATATATATATATATATATATATATATATATATATATGACGGGTATGAGGGGTTGCGAGACCGATAGGCCCACCACCATTTTTTTAAATTCTTTTAATTTAAAAAAAAAAAATTGGTCAAACATTTTCCATCGATTTTTGGGGTTACGAGAGAAATTAACGAGGCGACAAATTCACTCGTTCTGACGGTTGAATTTCGTCTGGCAGAAAATTCCAAATTGTTGCCTTGTTAGTGGTTGTCACTTGCCCAACTCTGACTATAACTTTTTCCAGCTATAACTTGAGCATACGAACTCGGATTTGAGTGTTGTTGCCAACAGATGAATCAAGACGATGAGCACTACGATCTGGTCCTAGTTTCACTTCAATATGGTGACTTTGATTTTTGAGCTATTCTAAGCCACTACTGAATTTTGAGTGTGTACGGAGCCACCTAGATCACCGAGTGACCTCAATACGGATTGACATTAAATTCCCTCAAGATAAGCTTCTTGAGCTCATTATTGTTTGACACATAGATCTTATCCCTAAATCTGACTAAACCATCTATTGTGAGATGATAATCCACATCCTGATCACTTGTACCCTGTTGTTGTAACCTATGCTTAAGCTACATATACCTTCTATCCTGTTGTCCTACCTACAAGATTCTCTCCTGCAAGATTGTCCCATAATAACTTACTGCGAAAATGTGATTTACCTACACTCTTATGCTAAGAGCATTTGCAACCATGTTCTCCTTTCCCTTAATGTACCTGATCTCAAAATCAAACTCACTGAAAGCAGCCAACCACCTAGCCTTACTGGGATTCATATTAGGTTGGTCAAACAAGTATCTCAACCCACTGTGATCATTCATTAAAACAAACCTCTTGCTAAGAATATAGTGTCTCCATATCTTTAATGCATGAATGATAGCTACCAACTCAAGATCACGAGTCACATAATTATGCTCGTACTCATTCAGTTTTTTTGATTCGTTGCATACCAATTTTCCTTCCTGTATCAAAACTCCACCAAGTCCTCTCTTGCAATAATTTGTACACACGAAAAACTCTTTATCTAGATTTGACATCTTTAGAATTGGAGTGTTCGTAAGCAACTGCTTCAACTGCTCAAAACTAGCTACACAATCCTATGTCCATTCAAACATATTTCGTTTTCTCTGCAATCATGTAATAGGATAGGCAATCCATGAGAAGTTTCAAATGTACCTCCTCTATTAACCTGCTAATCCCATGAATGATCTGACCTCATCCACATTCCTAGGAGTTGCCCATTCCATGATAGCTCTGATCTTTTCCGGGTCCACTACTATATCTTCCTTGGAAACAACATGCCTTAAGTAATGAAATTATATCTGAAAGAAATTGCACTTACTAAAATTGGCATACAATCAATGCTCTCTCAACAATTTTAACATTGTTGCTAGATTTTTTTCATGTTCTTCATCATTCCTAGAATATATCAATATGTCATCAATAAATATTATCACAAACTTTTCCAAAAAAGGATGCAACACACTATTCAACAAACAAATGAAAGTAGTTGGAGCATTAATCAAACCAAAAGAAACCACAACAAACTCATAATGTGCATGCCTAGCCTGTAATGTGGTTTTGTAGATCTCCTCTTCTTTGATGAGTAACTGATGATATCCTAATCTCAAGTCAATTTTCGAGAACATTGTTGCTCCCTTCAACTGATCAAACAAGTCATCGATCTACGACAAATGATACATATTCTTGATCGTCACCTTTTTCAACTCCCTGTGATCAATACATAACCTAAGAGTACCATCCTTCTTCTTAACAAACAACAATGGTCCTCCCCAAGACAAAACACTTGGCCTAATATATCCCTTTTCAATCATTTCCTTCAACTACAACTTCAGTTCCACTAACTCTGAGGTGCTCAACATGTACAGTGCCTTTGATGTTGGTGTTGCTCCTAACATTAACTCAATAGAAAATTCCACTTCCCTATAAGGTGATAACTCTAAAATATTTGATTGAAATACATCTTTAAATTGCTGCAAATATAGGTACCTCTTCAAGACTTCAGCATGCTCAATATCCTTCCCTTTGTCACTGGAAATATGAACTGCAAACAATACACACCTTTTCATGCTACTCCAATTTGCCTGCATAGTTGTAACCATTCTCACAGATGTAGGCTTCTTCTTGCCCTACAAGATTATCTTCTCGTCATTCTCTTATCTTCATCATCATCCAGACACTCAATAACCTTATCATAGCAATCCACTTTAGTCTTGTGAATGTACAACCAATCCATACCCAACAACATATTATATGATCCCAATGGAAGCACATTTAGATACACTGATGTAGACATATTTTTCAGCTCAAACGCATAAGATTTCACCCAATGATGAACTATTTTCTTAGTACATGTAACCAATTGCACCATGGCAAGACTCTGCATGCACTTCTTTATTCAAGCAACACTTATCCACTAGGTCGAGACTGATATAACTATAGTTAGATCTGGGATCAATCAAAATAGAAACAACTTGATCATAAGTCTTACCTTCCATCTCAATAATAGATGTTTGATGATCATTTTGCCTATTATCCAATGCTGCATAAATATGAGGAATACTTTGTCCAACATCCCCAACTGTCTGTGCCTCCTCAACACTGTAAATCTAAGGTATGCCACCCTGATGTTGTGGACAATCTCTCCTACCTTGATCCTTGCCATAGGTCCAACACTGCAAAGGCTTCCTGCCATCACCCTTGTTCTGCTCCTCATACTGGAATCCTTGTCCTATATCAACTGCATTGAATTTCTTGCACGGTGTTAGATTCTCCTTGTTACATGTATCCTGAGGTCTTCCTCTCTTCTTATCCCACTTTCCCTTACTCTTGTCATTACCTTCCTAACCCTACTTAGGCTCCAACCTATGCTTATACTGGTCATAACAATGTTTTATCTTCCCAATTACTTCTTCCAATGTCCTAGGCACATCGTACTCAATCCGATCTTTAAATGCTAAAGGAAATCCACTAACGAATCTTTGAACCTTCATATTTTCATCCTTAAGATATGGCACATACCTCAATCGATCCAAGAACTTATTCATATACTCTTTTTTTGTCATCGATCCCATCTTCAACTCATAGAAATATTTAGCCTTACCATCATAATATCTCTCTAACAAGTACTTCTTCCTAAAAGTCTCTTGAATTTGTGCCAACTCAACTCCTTTGTCTTGATGCCTCTAACACACTTTAAACCTTCCCACCAGATGTATGCTTTCCCTTTGAGACTAAAAATGGCTATCCTGACTTTCATATAATTTTCATAATCATGTAGCTCGAAAAATTTCTTCATCCCAAGTAACCATGCTTATGCATCTTCTGGTTTCTTTAGCTCTCCATCAAATGTAGGAGGCTCAGATTTCTTGAAATCATCTAATAAGTAATGCTTCTCACCCCTCCTGTAAGGATGATAATGATGATGACCATTTTGTTTCTCTGGTCCAGAACCAGAATGGAATCCATAATCACTACCTCTATTGTAAAGTGTATCCAACCATCTTCCACCTATGACCATGTCATCTCTGTATCAACTATGCCCCGGTCGAGATCTGCTACCATATGCCTTTAGACATCTCAAAGTATTTTTTATGTCAGGAGAGTACTCATCTTTGTGTTGCTCATCTTATCTATAAGGAGAATCTCATAAATTGTAATCCACCATTTTGCTAGTCATTTTTGACCCTCTTCTTCTTGCAAACATACCATGTTAGATAACGAATAATAAACATAATCAACATACCTCAGTGAAGTTTTTGGGAGGCTATCTCATCTACAAAATCAATCCATATTAACACAATATATATATGTATATGTTTTTGGGTGTGTATTATATTCTTTCCACGACTAGTTGCACACGTGGGGGGCTCATTAGGGGGGCGGTTGCCCCCCCTATTCATTGTGTTTGGCACAATAGGAGGGGTCATGGGGGGTACAACCCCCCCTGTTTGGGGGTTTCAAAGGGGTGGTAACCCCCCTACATGAGGTCAGGGGTAGCACCCCAGGAAAAAAAATTGGACCCTATATTAGGTGGGCGGAACTACCTATAGTTTTGTGCATGGTTTTTGCACATGGTTTTGGGCATGATGGTTTTCTTCCCATGGTATTTTGTAGATCTGGTCATGGGAACTATAGTTATGTTCTAATCCAAGGTTAAAGGATTGGCGTTTATGAATGCTTCAAAATGTATATATATATGTATTGTAACATTGAAAGGAACATAATGAAAAATCAATCTGGTAGTCCCGGTTTTGGGATCCAGGGAAAAATCTCTGTGTATTTGTTTTATATTCTCATCATTGTTTATTTTCTATTTTTAGAATTCATCTGCAGGTAATTTCTGTACAGGGTTAAAACCTACATTTGGTATCAGAGTTGTTTCAGCTTCAAGGGGATGCCTTTGCTATTAAGGGGTTTGTCTTGGGCCTATGGTAGACCTTGTTCAGTGGGATATATGCAGGATCGATTTTTGCAGTGAAGCTCAAGATGGACGATCTGCTGGTCGATAAATATTAGTGGATCGCAGTATATCCGAGTACTAAACCAACAATAATATCAGCAGAAGACTTGGCGAAGTTGGATCAGAAGGCAAAGAGCACAATACAATTGTGTATCTCATATTCAGTATTGTTGAATGTATCAGGGGAAGCTACATCAAAGGATTTGTGGATCAAGTTAGGGACTTTGTACAAATCTAAGTCTCTGGTGAAAAAATTGTTCATGCGAAAAAAGTTGTATAACCTGAGGATGAAGGATGGAGACTCGATGACAGAGCATCTGAACTCCTGTAATATTGTGGTAAGCCAGTTTTTAACTATTGATATAAAAATTTTAGATGAATATAAGTGCATCAGTTTGTTGTGTTATCTACCAGATTCATGGGATAATCTGGTTGTTGCAATAGGTAGAAATACAACTACCTTGAAGTTTGATGAAATTGTCTCATCCTTGTTGTCGGAGGAGATGAGACAGAAACATATGGAGAACTAGAATGGAGATGCCTTGTCTGTACAAGGGCGGTCCCAAAACAGAAACAAAAATAAGTCCTCAAGTGGGAGATCTAAATCTCTAAGAAAACTTGTAAAGGTATGTTGGAAATGCAGAAAGGAAGGGCACTTCAAAAAGGACTATAGATCTAAAGCTCCTCAGAAAGGAAATGGATCTGATGATGCTCCTTCTGTAGAGATGATAACCACCTTAGATGAATGTGGGGATGTGTACTTGGCTTCTTCTTCAAGTACACATGTAGATCATGAGGCATGTTTGATTGACTCAGGAGCATCCTTTCACTTCACTCCCCATTAGGGGAATTTTGAAGTCTAAAATGGGTCTCCTAAGGAAATTATAAAAAATATTGGAAATAATAAAATAATAGTCGAAATAATAAAATAAGATTAGATTACATCATCAAATTTTAGAAGGAAAAAAGAAAAACTATTTTTTCAACTCGTATTTTCAACTTATCTCCCTATGGGTTTACTCAAATTTTGAGCAGCAACACTTGTTGGATGAAAAATTTCATTCCTCATCCAAGGAGTACCCATGTTGCATACTTTTAATGAACCCTGCTACATGAAAAATGATAAATACATGAAAAATGTGATTGCAATCACGTTTTTTCATGTATTTCATATTTTTCGTGTAATAGGGTCCATTGAAAGTATGCACCATGGGTATTCCTTGGGTGAGGAATTAAATTTTTCATCCAACGAGTACTCCCACTCAAAATTTGAGTAAAACCTTAGAGAGGTAAGTTGAAAATAGGAGTTGAAAAGTAGTTTTATTATTTTATTTTATTTTTAAACCTTTTACGTTTTTACTCCAAAAATGGTGAATCATCCCCCATGGTTAACAACATCATCTTGAATCCTATTGGTTCTTATAAAGTTTATTTTGGTTGTACATTTTTCTTAGGAGGCCCATTTTAGACCTCAAAATTCCCCTAATGGATAGGGAGTGGTTTTGCAAGTATGAGAAATATGATGGTGGTGATGTTTTCTTATGGGATGATAGAAAGGCTAAAATCGTCGAATGCGGAAAAGTCAAGCTGAATTTGCAAGGTGGAAGGATTAGAACACTTCCGAGTGTTCTGCATATTCCTGCATTAGCCAGAAATCTATTTTTTGTAAGAAAGATAGATGATGTAGGTGTAAAAAAAATGCTCGAGAAAGATACCTACAAGATGGTTCGGGGATCACTGGTATTGATGCGAGGAGTTCGTATTGGGACTCTGTACAAGCTTCTTGGTAGTATTGTTATTGATTGGTGCAACAACTCTGTGGCTTCTGAAAGTGGAGTAGAAAATATAGTGTTCTCTGGAGAAAAGACCATGCTATGGCATCAAAGGCTTCAACATATGGGAGAGAAGGGCCTTCGAATACTTCATGGTAATGGTATGGTAGAAAGTATGTCTAATTGCTCTCTAGATTTGGATTTCTGTGAACATTGTGTTATATGGGAATCAGAATCAAGTGATTTTCCCCTCTGGTGCGAAGAGGGTGAAAGGGATATTAGAGCTTGTGCACAGTGACGTGTTTGGACCTATGTCGGTTCCATCACTGGGTAAGTTTGTGTACTATTGTATCATTTATATATGAATTCTCAAAGAATACATGGATAAAATTTCCTCAGGAAGAAATATAAATTCTTTGACAAGTTTAAAGAATTTAAGACTGGTGGAACATCAGGCAGAGAAGAAGATAAATGTGTTGAGGACAAATAATGGTGGAGATTTATGCAAGAAGGATATGTAAGAAGTGTGGTATAGGATGGCAGAAGAATGCTCCATACACACCTCAACGAAATGGAGTCGCAGAAAGAATGAACCGAACTTTGATGGAAAAGGCAAGAAGCATGCTCAGTGGTGCTAGGTTAGGACAAGAATTTTGGGTAGAGGCAATGGAGACTACATGCTACCTGGTTAATAGACCACCTTCATCAACGTTGGAGGATAAGTCTCCACATGAGGTATGGACTGGTAAGAAACCCTCTCTTTCACATTTGAGGGTATTTGGTTGTGATGCATATGTACGTGTTCCAAAGGAGAAAAGAACCAAGTTGGATAATAAATCTGAAAGTTGCATCTTTATTGGGTATAAGGATGGTTTAAAAGGTTATAAGCTTTGGAACCCAGAAACAATGAAGGTTGTATGGAAGACGAGATGTGGCATTTAGAGAGGTGAAATGCGTTATTAAACATGAAGTCCTACCAAAGGAACCTGAGAATATAGAGTTTGAGCTAAAGGAGGAAGAATCAGACTCTACAACAAAACATGAATCAGAAGATTAAGAGCGACAAACTCCAGTTGTGAGAAGATCAGTTCGAGAAAGAAGGCAACTAGAAAGGTATAGTCCATCTTATTTCTATTCAAATTTTTCTTTATCTTACTAATGATGATCCCAAAATTATCAGGGAGGCAGTATATTCATAGGATGGAAAACTCTGGAAAAAGGCCATGGTTGATGAAATGACATCTTTGGACAAAAATGAGGCTTAGGATCTGGTGGATTTGTTGGCTAGAAGGAAACCCATTGAAATAAAATGGGTGTTTAAGAAGAAGATGAATGCAGAAGGCAAGGTGGAGAAATACAAAGCTCGATTGGTAGAAAAAGGTTATTCCCAAGTGTCGAGAATTTATTTTGGTGATTTTTTTCTCTTGTTTCCAAGGTAGCTTCTATTGGATTACTTTTATATGTTGTTGTTTCTTTTGATTTTGAGGTAGAACATATGGATGTGAAGACATCATTTCTTCATGGGGATTTGGAAGAAGAGATCTACATGAAGAAATCTGGAGGCTTTGTGGTGAAGGGAAAGAAAGAATAGGTATGCAAGTTAAAAAAGTATTTGTATGGGTTAAAACAATCACTAAGGATGTGGTATCAGAAATTTGATACATATATATGGGGACTTGGCTTCACCAGAAGCATAGTGGATCACTGTGTGTATTTTAAATTAATTGGTGACTATGTTATTTATCTGGTCTTTTATGTGGATGATATGTTGCTGATTGGAAATGACAAAGAAATTATTTAGGATTTGAAGACCAAATTTTCCTCCAAATTTGACATGAAGGATATTGGTGTTGCAAACTATATTTTGGGCATGGAAATTAGACGAGATCGGGAAAAGATGAAGCTCTGGTTAAACCATAGAAAGTATGTCGAGACAATACTGCAGAGGTTTAATATGCAGGATAGTAAACTAGTGAAGGTTCCTATTCCTATTGGCGTAAATTTATATGTTGAACAGTGTCCCAAGACACAAGAAGGGGAAGATGACATGTCTCGTGTTCCATATGCAAGTGCAGTTGGTAGCCTGATGTATTCAATGGTCTGTACTAGACACGACATTTCACATCCAGTGGGAGTATTGAGAAGGTTTATGTCAAAACCAGGGAAGGAGCATTGGACAAAAGTGAAGCGGGTTTTAAGGTATTTGTGTGGCACTAGTGATTATGGTCTGTGCTACCAAGGAAGAATAGGATTGGACAAATTTTTAGACATACATGGCTTTGTTGATGTAGACTGGGCTCAAGATTTGGATTAGAGAAGATCTACAAGTGGGAATGTATTTAACCTATTTGTAGGAGTAGTTAGTTGGATGAGCAAGAGACAGTCTGCAGTGGCACTTTCAACTACAAAGGCAGAATACATGGCAGCCACTCATGAAATCAAGGAAGCAGTTTAGTTGTAGAGATTATGTTCAAGTATGGGGTTAGTACAACGAGCTATAAGGATATACTGTGACAACCAAAGTGCAATTTTCTTGGCAAAGAACCTTGTTATCATTCAAAGATAAAGCACATTGATGTTCAGTATCACTTTGTGAGGGATATGGTTGGGGACCAAAAGGTGTTGTTGGTAAAGGTGGACATTTTGAAGAATGTTATAGATGTATTGACGAAGTCTGTGAGCACTGAGAAGTTTTTTTGGTGTAGAGAAACAATGGGCATTGCAAGGATGGACCAATGAATAATCTCTCCTTTGATCCTCTGTGTGGAAAAGAAAACAACAATTGGAATAATGTTGGATGTGTGTTATATTCTTTCCACAACTAGTCACGCGTGGGGGGCTCATAGGGGGGGCGGTATCCCCCCTATTCATTGCAATGGGCGCACCAGGGGAGGCAGCCCACCCTGTCGAGGGGTTTGAGGGGTGCAATATCCCCCCTCCACACGTTGCCCCAAGAAAAAAAATTGGACCCTATATTAGGTGGGCGGACCTACCTATGGTTTTCTTAATGGGTTTTGCACATGGTTTTGAGCATGATAGTTTTTTGCCCATGGTATTTTGTAGATCCGATCAAGGGAACTGTGGTTATGTTCTAATACAGGGTTAATGGATTGGGGTTTATGAATTCTTTAACATGTATATATATGCATTGTAAAATTGAGAGGAACATAATGAAAAATAATCTGGTAGTCCCAATTTTGGGATCCAAGGGAAAATCTCTATGTATTTGTTTTATATTCTCTTCATTGTTTATTTTTTGTTTTTAGAATTCGTCTACAAGTAATTCATCTACAGGGTTAAAACACACACACACACACACACACAAGATGTATATATATATATATATCATGAACGGTAACCATAACCATGACAACATGCATGTAGCCCATCCAGTCCAAGTATTTTAACCTAGAAGTTATGATACTAATATGTAACCCTCCATCCCATATTTAACCAATTTCACTGACCTGCCATGTTAAACATGAGACGAAGAGTTACTATGACTTGACCTAACCTCCAAGCTTCAGTTATAGAAGTTGGGATGACACTAATAACTTACAAAGATCCCTCAAGGGTTACAGGACACTCAGGGGCTAAAGAACAACCCCAAGTGACCAAACCATAAGTAGAAGCTACTTTTCTTACAATTTAAACCCCAACCACACAAAAAAAGTCTGCAAGGGTACAGTTATAGGGCTCTAATTGCATGCATGACTCTTGGTGAGCCCCAGTATTGCAGCAATAATGTTGCAATTCCTGAGACTCCCTTTTTTAATTTTATCAACCCGGTAGTTCGTAACAAACTTGGAAGCGATGGTGCTATATGCACAAGTACTAGCTCTTGCCGCAGCTGTCACTTGGTCAGCTGGCACAAGTCCGCTAGGAGCTTAAGCCAACTTCTATGAGCTCTTAGAAGAAGCTTTTTAATTGATGGATGAAAGCTAACTCGAAGGAAGCTAATCTATTTGCGAAAAGAGATTGAAAAACTGAAGGAAAACGCAAACCCTAACAAACCCTAATTCTACTAGCTAGTCCTACTGATGCAAAGGAGAGAAGACAAACTACTGAAAGAGATGCCATTACCTCTATGAAGGTAATATACATGTGTCTAGACTACCTCTATCTGAAGAAAACATCTTTTTTGTATTTTTGATTAAGTCGTCAGTTTCATCATGCATATGCTTTCACTGTTCTTTGATTGTGCAGGGGTGGATCAAGGAGGAGAAATGCTTGGAAGAGGTCAGAAAGGTTCAGAGAGGGTCTAAGGAGTCCCTAACACCCTTCCAGAGAGTTTCACAAAGTTTGGCTATCAAGAAACCTCATTTGTGAGCTTCTACGGGAAGTCTGCAGGGGTTCTACAGGATGTTCAGGAATTTCTACATGATGTTCAGAAATTTCTACAGGATGTTTAAAAATTGGATTTTGGAGGATGGGTGAGTGAGGTAAGATGCATGAATGGATATGGAGGTAGGATAGGGGTCTGAAGTGGCCCAGGGACTGGTGGATGGAGTGGTGAGAAGGTGTAGATGGCTAAATTGGCTCAAAGAAGGCTGAAACAATGATTGCACAAAAAGGTAGGGTTACGTGGGCAAGAGGACAGATGTGAGACGAGGAACCTAGCTAGGAGATGGAGCATATGGCTCTGATGAAGCTTAGGTGGATGAAAGAGTGGTAGAGATGCTCTGCACCGTATACATTCAACTGAATCAACAAAGTCTTGCAAGTAATCAAAGTCTTAGCTAATCTAATCTAACTAACAATAAAGTGAATGAACAACAGCTTTATTTGAAAGAGAACCATGTATATCAACTATGCAATGAACCATTTTAGAGATCTGAACACATAACCAACTTCTGCAAATGAAAACAGTACACTAAGGATTGCATGGTAAAGCAAACTAGTGTTTTTGTTTGGGACAGTGCGGTTACTTCAATTCCAACCCCTGATCCAATAAGGAAGGGGTGAAACCAAAAGTCTTTGTTGACCCTTTTTTGGAGCCTTTTTCCTGTTATTATCCTACCAACTAAACCTGAACATGAAAAGCTACTTCAACCATCAAAAGCAATCTAAATAACAAAGCAAGATTTAAATCTAAACAGCAGATTTTATTCTAAGAATGCAACAAAAACACATAAAGATAAACAAAGGAGGTACTGGGCACTTGAGATGGGCCCAACCCCAAGAGCTACAACCTCCTAAAAGAGATTTAGAGCTGGTGCAAAGTTGGATTCATCTTATTGAGCAAGAAAAGAAGAGTTACATCAAAACTGTCCACAAGGGAAAGCTTGAAAATGTGCTGAAATGTAAAGCTAATCTACTTGACTAAAATAAAACTACAAGCTAGCTAACTTCTGCCTACAAAGTGACTAACTACTGGCTAACCAAAATGAGGCCCTAAGTCTTCCTATTTATACAAATTGAGGACCCCAACAACCCTCCTAAACTTTAGGAACTCGATTGCCAAAACTTGTAGTTAACAACACTTTCACTAGCACTTGCTCGGCTACCCTTGTGATAATTGATTTGGTGGCCCTTGAACTCCGAGCTGATGGTGGAGAATTCGAGGTAAGGGCCCATAAATGAAGGGGACACCTTCCTACAAATCCTCTCCCTTGTTCTCCCACGAATTTGGCTGCTAAGTGCTCATTAAAACCTTTGATTTTGTCTCCAAATTGACCAAAAAGACTACACTAAGCACACATTAGACTTGTTGGCATAATGACTAACCCAATTCACTCTATTAGCATAAATATAATCAAAAACATTCAATAAACTAATGAGAATGGTGGATTAAGTCGAATTACGAGGTTGAATGAGCCCATATAATTATCCATTTTTGGGGCTCATCATCACCCCCCTACTGAAAGTGTTGCTCATCCTCTAAGCAACTGATCTATCTCCTCATCTTTGATGGCCCTGGTGGCCTCCCTGTCATGCCAAGCTTCTGAAGTGATGTCCTCTTCTCGGTCATGAAACCATGCTTTTCTCTCTGCTTCTTCCCACTGCCTGTGCTCCTTTTCCTAGAGAATTCTCAGCTTCCTGCAGAACTGTCTCAGCATCCTGTAGAGAGGCCTTTGTGTCCAACATTTCCATTCTTTCTCTCCATGTGGATGTCTTCGAGCCTCCCCGTTCATAGGTGATGGATGCGTTGGAGGGAGACCTCTCCTTTTGTGTAGTTGAGGTGTCTACAATTGTGATTGGCTCTTTTGACTGTGGTTGGGGTCCGCCAGTTCTTATCTGCATGCTCCTTCTTGCCTTATAATATAGTGAGGGCTCCCTCTTTTGCTTCTCGTTCTGCTTGGGAGATGTGTTTAGGGTGGCCAGCACAGCTGCTGCCTCCCTAGCTAAAATCTCGGGCGATTTCTCCTTCTGCTGCCCTTTCCCCAAACTTCTTGTAGAAAGTCCTGTAGTGGCCGTTTTCTGGCTTCCTGTAGAAACAGTTTGCTGGCTTCCTATAGAACCAGTTTTCCCTGATTTGGCTTGCTTGGCTGGGGGTGCCTTCTCTTTGACTTGTGTCGTGGTTTCCTGGGGTGTGCCCTTACTTGTTCAATTGTGTTCTCCCATTATGAATCCTCATTGCATGGTGGAATTTCTCTTTTTATGTTTTAATCAGAAAAGGAAATGCTCAGGAAAACAACAGTCAATCACTAAAATAGAGGACAACTGAATGTGGTGTTTTCTAAACCCAGGGAGGAGTTTCTCTTGTGTTCCTCACAATACCAGATAGCAATAATTCCCTTGTATCTGTCACCCAGAATTCGACTGTTAGTTTATTGAAAGGACAATGTTGTTTTTGCAGAACTGAGCATAAGGGCACAAATTCTCTTCTCAACACATAGATACATATGTAAATTTAGGTTTTCATACACACAGGGTGGCCTCTACTGCAGCATATATCTTCTTTACTTTTAAAGATGATGAGGAGAGTTCAGAGTGCAGAGAAAGAACTTGGGCAAATATAGTGAAATATGCAGGCAATCTTTCATATTTTGTTGAATACACAGGTAGACTGTTACTCTCATTTTTCAATTCAATGTCGTGTTCAATTCACCATTTTGTACCAACAAATCATGCACAACGAAGTTTCCCCGATCCTACCTCGTTTGGAGCTTGAAATTCGCCGAAAATCCCAGGTTTTCTTTCTGCATGGTTGTTTTCTGTGTTTCCTGTAGAAGACTTCCTGTAGAAACGCCTGTAGAGCGCCCCTGCGCCTCTGAGCGAGCCTGATACGTAGCAGAATCTTGAAGATAGGTAGAGAAACTAGTGGAGGATGACTAGTTAATCGTTTTGTGCATACTTCAGTTGAGGATGTGGCAAGTGCAGATGAACAGCAGTTTGTGAGTTTCAGCCGAGCCTTCTTTAATTGCTGCGTGATTTGTGGTGAGGTGGCAAAAACGTGTGTTGTCTTTATTCGAACTGCAGTGATGTTATGGACTGTATGTTCTCTTCTATCTGTTAATCATTTGACGTCCTGTGCGCTGGAGTTGAACACGTCTACCACTACCTGTGTTTTTTCAAATTTCACGTGACCGACCATACACGTATGCTGCGTGATTTTTGCTTGAGCGCTGGAGAACTGGTAACTGGCCACCAATTTTCTTAATCCCAACCATCTCATTGCTCATGCAGTTTCCAAATTACATTCATGCAATTAGAGGAATGAGTTTTAGTCATGTACCTGGAAGTCGAATGTGGCTGTTGTGAGGTGTTGTGGCCTTTCATTTGCTGCATGCATTGGCTTCTGTGGTTGCATGAGGGCTTGGTGGCTGATTCATGGCTATTTTTTCTTGTACAGGTATCCTCTGGCCAGATCCATGCTGTAGGAGCTGGCATTACGTTCAGATCTGCACACTCAAGCTGCTGCTGCTAAATTTTCACATAACCAAAACTTGTTTTCGCCATTTCTCCCGAACGATAGATCGGATCGATCTAAAACTTGCTGAGCATGTTCCTATCATCATTATTCACCTCCCATAGCAAAATTGCAATCAATGGATGCACATATTTCGAGAAAAATGGAAAATGGCTGAAGATTTCAGAGATCAATTTCTCGGAAACCGTGCATCAGAATCGGCTGAAACTGCTTGGGTAGGCTACTATCACCCATATGCATCTCCCCATGAAACAGGTTTTGAAATGGATGCACGGATATGGAGAAAATGCAAAAATGGCTGACGGTGATGGAGGCGGATTTCTTGGAAACCGTGCACCGGAATGGGCTAAGATTGCTCGGGCATGTTGCCATTGTCCCTATACAACTCCCCCTGTAACAGTTTTGCAAATGGATGCATGGTTTTTAAGCTCAGAAAAAAACAAATTCTGTTCTATGTATTTTTTCTTCAAAGCATTCTGCAAGTTTTTGCATGGAAAGAAAAACTGAGCTTTGGCTGTGATGCAAGCATGGAGATGATGGAGGAGGAGTTTGAAGATTGCAGGAGGAATTCTGAACCCTTGAGGAAGCTATCATGTTTGCCAAAATACCTTTTTCAAATCCATTTCTAGCTTCCTGTAGAAATCCTGTAATTTCTACAGGAACTTCCTGTAGAACACACAATCTTGAGGAAAGAAGCACAATGAGATAGAAAAAATGATGGAGAAGGGTGAGGGATGAAAACATGGATGCTTGCAGGCCTCACAGACAGATTCCCAGCCTTCAGGTCCTCTTCAGAGATCAATTTTTGCTTGTTTGTAGGCTTCCTGTAGAAGACACAGAACTTCCTGTAGAAAACACAGAACTTCTTGTAGAAGGCACATAACTTCCTTTGTCTTTGTTTTGAGCGATCCTCCCTGACTTGCAATGTCCTTCTTGTAACCTGCAATTATTCAATGGAAATTAGCTTTATTTTTCTTTATTTTTCTCTCTTTTTTTTGAAAACCAACTAGGGCGCCTCATGGAGGTCTTCACCCTAATTGCCTGCCCTGGGCGCCTCCAAGGGAGGTTTTCACCCAGGGATCTTATTCCCTTTTTATTTTCTCTTCTTTCCAACCCATTGACTGCCTCATTGAGGTTTTCAATCAATGAGCCAATCTAAGGCGCCTCCGAGGAGGTTTTCAACTTAGATTTTTATTTTCATCTTATTTTCATTTTTTCTTTTTCTTTTTTCTCTTTTTTCTACCCTACCCTACTTGAAAAAAACAAAATTCTTTTCAAGTATAAGAATACTTCCAATGGAGCCATGTGCACATCGAGATTAGAGATAAAATGTTGTGGCGGCTTGAAATGCATGCTTTGACAACTATCCAGATCTCAGAGACCAAATGATTTGACTTTGAAGGGATCCAACATAGCTGAGGAAGAGAGTACTGTTGCAACTTAGTGACTGTCTGGAACCATGTCTCAATATAGCTTTGATATCCTTTTGTTGATCTGGATCATTCTCCATATCTTCTTCTATCATGACCTTCACATCTTCCTCTTTTTGCTGACTTTTCTCTTGACTACATGGAGGGTTTGATGGTAACCATGAGGGAGCTTTCTCGATCTCTGATTCTGATCTCTTCTCTTCATCAAGTGCAGCCCATGGTTCTTTGATCTCCTCTTTTGAATCTTCTTTTGCCTTTGGTCCTTCAATGTTGTCAATATAATCTCTGCTTTGCAACACTCTTCCTGAGCTATGGTGAAGATCATTGAGCTCAAGAGGAGTCATTTGGACATGTTGTGCCTCAGCTTTGCAATTGGGTTGAGCTACTCCATTGTATGGTTTTGGAAATGGTGGTACAGGTAGCTGAGTGGGGATGTATATTTGATATGGATGTGGATGGGGTTGTGGTTGGGCAGGCATGTGGGGCTGCCTTGGTGGAGGAGGAGGCGATGGTTATGGTTGAGCAGGTGGTGGAGGCAAAGGAGCGGGATGAGAGTTGTACTGGGGCCTCCACCCTTGATGAGGTGCATTCCACTGAGGTTGTGGCTGAGCATAAGAGTGAAATGAATGAGCAACTGGAGGAGCATGGTATTGTGGAGGATACGACCAAGGAGGGGGTGTGGACCAGGAAGGATGAGTAGGGGGACCCCAAGAAGGCATGGAAGTGGCTGGATAGAGGTCGTAATAGGTCTGGGATGTCCCTTGCATTCCCCGCTGGTAAGGTATGGGTCCATGTGGCCTTCTTTGGTTCAGATAATAGAGTGGTTCAATGGCTCCTTTTGCCCTCTTATATGCAACTTTGATTCCAGGCAAGGAAGGGCACTGATTCGTAGGATGGTATTCTTCACAGACGAAACACACTTCTAGGGAGTGCATTGGACATTCGTTCCTAAGATGCTTCCCAGTGCATCTAGGACAAAAGATGTCCAAAGCCCTCTTAGCTTCCTCTCACTTCCTTTGAATCTGCAAGGTATCCAGTTGCATGGCAAGAAACTACCTCATCTCGCTCTTGAAATCTTCCATCTGATTTGCAAATTCATTTTTAGATAAGGTACTGCTCCCAACATTTCTATTTGTAGCCATTTGCTCCAGAGGAACGTTTTCTTCTTCTTCATCCCTTGAGGTTCTTCAAATATGTTCTGTTGTCCACCTAAGGGTTCTTTACTCACAACCATCGAAGAAGAGAGAAGGTTGGTTGTGTGAAGCAGTGGGGGTGTTGTGCAATCATTTTTCTGAATTATGTCTACTCCTACAAGGCATGAAAGGAAATATTTTTGGTTGATTTTGCTTTTTTCTGCTTGTACCTGCAAAACTAAAATAGATTGAACTGCAACTAACTATCTTGCTGAAATGACAATGCGGAATTGAAATGAAAGCAAGAAAGGACTAATCTAGTTTACTCAAATGAAATTGCAGGAATAAATTGTTATGCTACGCTTGCGGAATTAAAATTGCGGAATTTGAAATGCTAATCTACGCTTGCAGGATTGAAATTGCAGAATTGAAATGCTAATCTACGCTTGCATAAATGAAATCAAAGCAGGAAATGTCTATTCTACTTTTGTGGAAATAAAATTGCAAAATGGAAATGAAATAAACTACTTAGCATAAGGTTGTAGTAGAAAATAGAAGAAAAGCAGCAATCACCAATACTCTGACGCTTCCCCGGAAACGGTGCCAAAAAGATGGTGAACCCTAGTATTGCAGCAATAATGTTGCAACTCCCGAGACTCCCTTCTTTAATTTTATCAACCCGGTAGTTCGTAACAAACTTGGAAGTGACAGTGTTGTATGCAAAGTACTAGCTCTTGCCGCAGCTATCACTTGGTCAGCTGGCACAAGTTCGCTAGGAGCTTAAGCCAACTTCTATGAGCTCTTAGAAGAAGCTTTTTAATTGATGGATGAAAGCTAACTCGAAGGAAGCTAATCTGTTTGCGAAAAGAGATTGAAAAACTGAAGGAAAACACAAACCCTAGCAAACCCTAATTCTACTAGTTAGTCCTACTGATGCAAAGGAGAGAAGGCAAACTACTGAAAGAGATGCCATTAATTCTATGAAGGTAAAATACATGTGTCTAGACTACCTCTATCTGAAGACAACATCTTTTTTGTATTTTTGATTAAGTCGTTAGTTTCATCATGCATATGCTTTCACTGTTCTTTGACTGTGCAGGGGTGGATCAAGGAGGAGAAATGCTTGGAAGAGGTCAGAAAGGTTCAGAGAGGGTCTAAGGAGTCCCTAACACCCTTCCAGAGAGTTTCACAAAGTTTGGCTATCAAGAAACCTCATTTGTGAGCTTCTACAGGAAGTCTGCAAGGGTTCTACAGGATGTTCAGGAATTTCTACAGGATGTTCAGAAATTTCTACAGGATGTTTAAAAATTGAATTTTGGAGGATGGGTGAGTGAGGGAAGATGTATGAATGGATATGGAGGTAGGATAGGGGTCTGAAGTGGCCCAGGGTCTGGTGGATGGAGTGGTGAGAAGGTGTATATGGCTAAATTGGCTCAAACAAGGCTAAAACAATGATTGCACAAAAAGGTAGGGTTACGTGGGCAAGAGGACAGATGTGAGACGAGGAACCTAGCTGGGAGATGGAGCAGATGGCTCTGATGAAGCTTAGGTGGATGAAAGAGTGGTAGAGATGCTCTACACCGTATACATTCAACTGAATCAACAAAGTCTTGCAAGTAATCAAAGTCCTAGCTAATCTAATCTAACTAACAATAAAGTGAATGAACAACAACTTTATTTGAAAGAGAACCATGTATATCAACTATGAAATGAACCATTTCAGAGATTTGAACACATAACCAACTTCTGCAAATGAAAACAGTACACTAAGGATTGCATGGTAAAGGAAACTAGTGTTTTTGTTTGGGACAACACGGTTACTTCAATTCCAGCCCCTGATCCAATAAGGAAGAGGTGAAACCAATAGTGTTTGTTGACCCTTTTTTGGAGCCTTTTTCCTATTATTATCCTACCAACTAAATCCGAACATGAAAAGCTACTTCAACCATCAAAAGCAATCTAAATAACAAAACAAGATTTAAATCTAACTAGCAGATTTTATTCTAAGAATGCAGCAAAAACACATAAAGATAAACAAAGGAGGTACTAGGCACTTGAGATGGGCCCAACCCCAAGAGCTACATCCTCCTAAGAGAGACTTAGAGCTGGTGCAAAGCTGGATTCATCTTTTTTGAGCAAGAAAAGAAGAGCTACATCAAAACTGTCCACAAGAGAAAGCTTGAAAATGTGCTGAAATGTAAAGCTAATCTACTTGACTAAAATCGAACTACAAGCTAGCTAAATTCTGCCTACAAAGTGACTAACTACTGGATAACCAAAATGAGGCCCTAAGCCTTCTTATTTATACAAATTGAGGACCCCAATAGCCCTCCTAAACTTCAGGAACTCGGCTGCCAAAACTTGTAGTTAACAGCACTTTCACTAGCACTTGCTCGGTTGCCCTTGTGATAATTGATTTAGTGGCCCTTGAACTCCGAGTTGATGGTGGAGAATTCGAGGTAAGGGCCCATAAATGAAGGGGACACCTTCCTACAAATCCTCTCCCTTGTTCTCCCACGAATTTGGCTGCCAAGTGCTCATTAAAACCTTTGATTTTGTCTCCAAATTGACCAAAAAGACTACACAAAGCACACATTAGACTTGTTGGCATAATGACTAACCCAATTCACTCTATTAGCATAAATATAATCAAAAACATGCAATAAACTAATGAGAATGGTGGATTTGTCGAATTAGGAGGTTGAATGAGCCCATATAATTATCCATTTTTGGGGCTCATCAACTCTGCTTCCATGTGGTTATAGCCATAAACTTCAAGTTCGGAGGGTGTGGTCCTGAAATCTAAACCACAATTCTAGGCCAACCTCCAAACCACTACCTATAACTATTTGAGACTTTCCAGAATCATTATTGACATGAAGATAAAGCTAAACATTCAAACTCGAATCAAGAACTTTACTTAGATTTCCTAGAAGACACTAGACATTTCGTCAAACACTTAACAAACATGTAAATTACAGGTCATTAATGCATATTTGATGATAATAGTCTGAGATTCATCTAAAAATCACCAAAAAGGATTTATGCCCTCTCCACATAGTTGCAACAACACTTATTATTCCATACATTCATCAATTAATCAATAATTAAACGATTCTTGACAAGATCCATAGATGGTACACATCATATAACTAGCATATAACTAGAAAATAACCAGCATAGAAACCATGCAAACTCAACCATAATATCACCAACATAATACTACAATTGCTCATTTATCACAATAAGAAAATTTATTATATTGACATAGGAAAATACCAACCAATTCAGGGACTTCCACGTACCACCCGACCATAGATTGGGCTTAACCAAATATCTCTTTCAGCCAATCAACCCTGCGTCATATTCCAAGAATGAATGTGGGATCTCATGTAATAAACTAAGATAAAACTAAACCAGGGCTTCCAAAGGAATATTATAGAAGTTATAGAAGTTATATTGAAATTGTTATAGAAGTTATTTTACTAGGTATTAGTTTGTGACTAGACAATATCCATCCATCGGACACATCATTTATTGTGCATTTCTAACCCTAGCCCAAGGGTGATTTACTATTGGGAAAACTAGAGTAGAAATTCTATGGTTGGGTGGAATGTCCATCATCTATAGCCAATTATATATTTTTTATAAGATAAGTGTTCTTATGTTTCTTCTTATCTTAATGTTTAGTATGGGGGTTTCTAGTTCAAATCCTATGATCCATTTCGGTAGTCGAGGGTATGTATTTAGTCAAGTTCATTTACTACCCCAAGAAGGTCAGTTAGGTATCAAGATCGAAGCTGACAAAGAGAAGCCCAAATGGGATTTGATCATCATGAAGAAGATTTTCAAGGGCCATAAACTTGTAGCAATGCTGGAAGTTGGAAGGGAATAATAAAACTAGAATCTTAGACAATGAAAGTAAAATAGATGGTGATATGTCTTTACATATTGAAATAAAAAACACGTGGGCATTAGTTGGACTAGATTTATTTTGCGCTGGAAGTGAGCATAAAAGACTATAAGGGAAGTAAACTAAGATACCACTGAAGTTATGGAAAAGACCTATGGTTTAAAGAAACAACAATAAATTGAAGTTAAAAATAATCGAGAGAATTTGCAGCAAGAATTTTTGAAGAACAAATTGTGAGAATTGGTGACATAGCACATAGGTGGAAATAAACAGCGCTAAACGCTTTGAAGAATGAGCATAAATGCAACAACATCCCAATAAATGAATAGGGTTGTTGGGATGGTAGACAGAGTCAAGGGTGATGCCTAAGAAAGAAAAGGTTATATAAGGGGTGAGTGTGTCTTTGTTATTAGAATAGAGGGCTCAACCCTACAGAACACACGAGGAGGACAAGTGCAACAAGTATGTCACCCGTAACATTGATTTGCATCATGCATGGAAGAGGAACAATGCCTCTCATAAATCTTCTTCAAAAAAAACTTTGATGTTGAATATCGAGTTAATAGGGATAAACTTCAACTAAAATTTGAAAATGATGGATTAGTTAGCTATGTAGCATTGAAGAACAAAGTAGAACTTTATGCAAAACTTATGTGTGGAGAGCTTCCAAATGATGAAGGAAATGAGAAATGTTGTGTGTATTTCCTTCGGAAGGGTACTTTAGAGGATGACATTGAAGCATTGAAAGGTCTATATTTGAGGGTTTTAGAACCTCACGATGAAGATCAATTCACATTTGGTTGGTTATAGATGACAATGACGACAACATGGTAGTGAACACGAATTTCTAAAGTTGAATCATGGAGAAGCTACAAAGAGAATCATAATTGTGCATGGTGTGAATTCGATCCCCCAATTCAAAGAAGATATGGATCCAAGATTTAAATCTTAAATATGATAAGTTGAACATCAATTGAGGGCTACAGAAGGTAGCATAACATATTTCTATTTCAATGAAAATTTGTTAGAATCTTTGGGAAGTAAAGTAAATTGTGTGCTTGAATTTATTTAGAGTTTCTAAAAAATACATATTGAGCCTAATCAACTTAATATGTGGGTGCATGGTTGTTATAATTGACTATTCTAACAATTGTCTAAAGTATGGAACTCTGAGATGAAGATTGAACTAATATGCAAACAAAGATGCCAAAGATGAAACAATGAGATTCCTATTATGTGAACAACTGTGGAAGAATATGGTAATCTTGTCGCTATGTCTTTTATCTCTTTTTGATAATTTGCAATGGTGTAATCATTCATGAATCTGGATAGTAGAGAAGTGGCGTAGCCAGATGGGAGTTATACTTATATGTTTTACTCCTTGAACTGGTTTTTAAATGTTCCACTATAAGTCCTGAATGGAAGGTGCAAAAAATGCAAGATTGAATTAGATAAATCCCATATCTAAACTAGTTTACTAGTTAATTAACAGGTACAATGGATGGCACACATGTATCTTCATAGATGGAAGTAGGTCCATGGGATGACCAGTTACTCAATCTTCATGGTCAGTTGATGTTAGGCCCTGGAGTATAATAAGTTCTAATTCAATCTAAGGTATCAGTGGTATGAATGATTTATAGCTAGTACGTTATGCCAATTCTTTAGGTGAAGGAAGGAGCATGGACACTTTTTGGAGGTGGAAGTGAGTTGCATTGTTCTTTCCTAAGAAAACCAAGTGTTGATTGCAAGTTGATTTTTTGGGAATGAAATGACAAATTTGCAATGAGGACAAAGAGGTATTGGATACGACAGAGAGATATTTAGATCTTGGCCCAATAAAAGTAGGTGATAGTGTTTATGGAAGCATTATGGCTTCAAAGGATATTACTTGTGGCAACCATAGAGATTAGATGATGACGAACAAACAAGGGAAAATTGTTTGAGTTGAATAATAACACACATGAACATATTGTAATGTGAAGATATTCTCTACCATTTAATTTAAAGAATTTAAAGATTGCACCTCATAGATGCTCTAGTAGCTTTGATCTGTCATTCTTGCGATTCTTATTGCAATTTATATTTATCTGTTACTCAAATGCAAATTCCTCTGCTATTTTGACGCGAATTCTTTCTTGGCATTTAGATCCACGGCTGTTAAAAGTTAAAACCCCGTTTAACTTTTGTTCAAGTGCTCTAATTTTATAATTTCGTCACTAAAGTTATACTATATACAATTCTTATTGCTATTTTGATATCTTAGTCAGATGCAAATTCTCATATACTTCATATTCATAATTCTTATGGGCATTTCGATCCACGGCATTTAAAAAGCCTTCTAATTTTGTTCAACCGCTATAATTTTATAATTTCTTCTCTAGGATTGAAGGCCATGAACATTTTGTTAAAGGCCGATGAATCTTAGAGATATTTATAGAAGAAGTTCGGTGAGTTAAATTATATATATATATATATATATATATAAATTATGGTTAAGTCTTAGAGATATTTATAGAAGAAGTTCGGTGAGTTAAATTAGATATAAATATATATAAATATATAAGTTAAATTATATATATATATATATATATATATATTATTTTATTCTAATAATAATAGAAAAATAGACTCTTATTTTTTATTAAAAAGAATTAATTGATCTAAATTTTTAATAAATTGTTTCATTTAACAATTATGTGGATTAAGTTTTAAAAAATATGTTGTAACTAAATTATGTATGGTGATATTTTTGAAATAGTTGTATCTAGTGTAATAGTGGTAACAAATTTTCAAAGTTAAATATTTTTCAAAAATTATTATTCCATTTACAAATAAAAATAATAAAAAATCTAATTGCAAATAAGATAATAATTAGACAAAAATTTCAAACATTAAAACTTATCGTGATCAAAAATCTATACATAGTAATAAAATATCTTTAATTTGCTCCATTTTAAAACCACTCAAATCTTCATAAATCCAATTAGAATAAAGATATATGAAAATTTTGACTTTTCATATCACCATGTCACTTGAAAAAAAAAATTGTTACAAAATTATGCGACTCTTATAAAAATAAAACCTGAACAAAAATAAAAGAATAATAAATATTTCATTATGTAATAATCTTTCTTATATTATTTTGTTTTCATCATTTTAAAATAATGAAAAAAAAAACTCATAACTTTTATCAAAAGTTGATAAGAATTATTTTGAATTAACAAAGTTACATAATATTATAAAATTAAGATGAAATCGTGGTGCTTTAAAGATCTAAATCCATTTTTCAATTAAAAATAATGATTTTAATAAAAATCTAAATTTATAATTTAAATAATAAAAAAATCACCTAAAAAATTCATATAATAAAATGTATTTCATTATAATTATAATGATCACATGCAAAATTCAAGTTATGAAAGCAAATTTTAAATTTAATATTTTTATATTCTTATTATCTTAGTAAGTTAATCTCATTTTTGTAAATTATTCCACTTTTTATATTAGTATTGTAAAAAAAATGATTACAACCATAATTATCTAAAGCCTTTCATAAAATAAGTCGGGCCTTAAACCACTTTCAAAGTTATATCACTACATCTACCTTACATAAAGAGGTTAAATACATCAAATGCATCAAAGTAAGGCAGAGAAATCATTAAAACGAGAAAATAAAACCTAAACACAGACTAGTATATAGTATGATCATATTGGGGGTGGAGAAAAAGGGCCTAGCTAGCCCCCCAGTTTTTTGTTCTTTGGCTTTTCCCATCATCGTCTCTGGTCCCAGATCGTCTTTAATGATTATCAGAGTTGCACAACAATATATATATATATATATATATATATATATATATCCAAAATTGTAAGGTTATGTATGGGAAAATTAAATCTCATTTCCTATACTAGTTAGTGCAACAAGTGCTTCTCTAGACTGGTGATCAGAGCAACTGCAATCACCCTTCACGTGACTCTGTCAGGTGTTTAATTTAATCCTTGACACGTATACCCTATGTTGGATAATTTTTCATGTTGTAGGAAGGCATATGGAACAAGGATATAGTGAGTGTGCTAATAGACATGTTTATCGTGGAAGCGAAGCAGCTAGAGAATGCATTCCAGTTGTCTCTTTTATGCAACCATGGAATCATGTCATATCATACACTGCATATCTAAAATCAGCACCAGGGCGTAGTGTATGCAACCTGGAAATGTTGGGCCTTGAATTGTCCCCAACGCAGTCGCTGATCCTAGTTGTGGACGTGAATGTTAACTTAAACCATCAGCTACTCTGATGAGGGCTTTGGGTTAGAATCTATAGGCAAGACACAAACATAGAAGCTCGGAACATTACAGAGATGAGAACATCGTAGCCACACCAGACTTCGGGCAAGTTAAGAGTTTTGAGTTCAAATCTGTATCCAAGTTATGGATGTAGAAGACCAAAACGTTGCAGAGATGAGGATTTCATAATAGTGCTATTGGTTTTAGCACCACGATCCAATTTTTGACACTCTTCAACAAACCATAATAAAAAAACTAATTAGTATAAAAGGAAGGGAGCAAAGTGTAAAATCTATTGTCAATAATATAATCCGACTGTACCTTGTGAGCCTTCAAATTCTGTTATGCTAACCAAGCGACATCTGTAAATGGAAAGCTCTGAGAGCATCCAAGAATTTCTTTCTTGCAGAAAGCGTAGAATGTGGCGAGCTAGCCTAGCAAGATGACAATGACCTTTGCTGCAAAGTATTCATCGTCCTTGGCGATAATATTGGTTTCCTCGCCAATTTTAGCATCAACATCAATCATGGGATGTAAATCATATCATTGCAAATCAAATCATCTATAGCGACTTAAGGTAATCATTTTCCAAATCTGAGCTTCGACATCAATCATGGGATGTAAATCATATCATTGCAAATCAGATCATTTGCAGCGACTTAAGGTAATCCTTTTCCTTCGTTCCCGATAAAGGTGCCTAGACTCTCCTTGGCCTTCAATTGGGTGGAGTTTATTAGTGACTCTATATTCATTGAAATCTCAATATGTTTTAAAGATTTTGGAATATTTTGAAATTTTGATAAATACGAATAAAGCTAAACCTAAGTTATATACTAGATTTTCAATGGTTCTATATTCATTACCATCTCAGTTTATTTTAAATATTTTGGAATATTTTGAAAATCTAATAAATATAAATAAAGTTAAACTAAGTTATATATTAGATTTTCAAAATATTCCAAAACCTATCTTTAAAATACTTAAACAATACATATCTGTTTACTAAATGATAATCGATATATATTTACAAATGTAGGGGAACCCTAACATGTCACTCCAATTCCCTCTGCATTCGTAGATCATTATAACAATAACAATGATGATGAACATGTTATTTTCCCCAACTTTCAATAATCATAGTGCTCAAAGTCATCTCTCTATCATTATAACAATAACAATGATGATGAATGTGTTGTTTTCACCGACTTTCAATGATCCCGGTGCTCAAAGCCATTTTTAGATCATTATAACGATAACAATGATGATGAACGTGTTGTTTTCACCTACTTTCAATTATCCCAGTGCTCATTCTTTGACTAGTTATATTGCCAATGAAGATCCTAAGTGTGTGCTCCTATGAAGTCTCTGTTGCCACTAGTCACTCATAATTCTTATTTGTTGTAATGTCGTTCAACGGATGCAAAAGGAAACCATCCCCGCTAGTGAATTTGTGACTCTGCAGCCAATAGGCAGTATGTTTGACCCTCCTACCCTTAAACCCAAATTCATGGTCAACCTCCTAAACATTACTTTATCTCGGGTAAGTTTAGTGCAAGCCTCCCCTACCAGTAAGCCCTGTCTAATACACCCATGCCTCTATGCACTTAGTTGTTGCAATCTATACTCTCTATACTTTTATTGCATGTCTTTCCTTTAATATAACATGTTGTAATTATCAATTTGTGTAGTCTAAGTGGTTAGCAAAAGTTGTATCCTCTTACTTATATTCGAATCATAATCAATAATATATTTATTTAAACACTGAACCAATTGTTGTATGTTCATAAATTGAGTAGAGTTAGCCCAATATGAATGTTGCACTACTTATGTATGAACTCTTCATACTAAAGCTATTTAGTAGCCCGTGTGCTTGAAAGCACCCAACGGCCCTCACCCTCCATATGACAAAGACCATGGTAATAATAATATTTCAATATTCCTAGTACAGGGTGATTGAAGGCATGAGAGGACGTACAACACACATTTCCAAATGAAGGACAATTTTCACATCTAGACGATTAACATTTGAACTATTTTTTTAAAGTAGAAATAATGGAACAAAGTATTTGTCATGGAGTTTTGTTTTTCTAGGACAGAACGATTATCATAAAAGTAATAGATGCTTTAATGAAGAAGGGTGTTAAACCTATTTTTGGTCTTTATTCCAACGCTTTAAGATGGATCTTAGCACCCCTTTTCCTTAGTGTACATGTAAGTTGTGGTTATTATAAAGTATAGTTAGTTCACCTATGTTAACGATTATCATAAAGGTAATAGATGCTTTAATGCAGAAGGGTGTTAAACCTATCCTTGGTCTTTAGCTCCAACGCTTTAAGATGGATCTTAGCACCCTTTTTCCCTAGTGTACATGTAAGTTGTGGTTATTATAAAGTATAGTTAGTTCAACTAGCATGTTTGTTTATGTCTTTCTATTGCTAATTATGAGTACTATGTTGCTTCATTCCAATTCTCATGGCAAGGCCTCTTTAAGGTGTACCAAAACCAAAAATGTTGATGCTCCTACAATCGATGATTTTCATTTCTCTATCTTGATTAATATTCATCAAAGGTTGTATTTGATTGAGAACTCAATTAAACAAGAACAAGTCTCCAGCTCTTGCATGGGGGCATTATCCTTTCAAATCCTCTCGGTGACTGCCGTGACAACCTCAGTTATATTTCAAACATCATCATTGAATGTGGATCGTGTTCCACTCTAGTTATAAGTTTTAGTCATGAATTCAATTTCTACTCTTAGTCAATCTTGGTTTTTTCAAATTTTGAATTCACCATGGTTATCCACTCCAAAGAGGGTTTGGTTTTCTCCATAGAAACCTCAAATGTTATTTGTATATCCTTGAGGTTATGGCTCTTCACATGCTAGTCTAGTGTTACTTCCTCATGGTTTCTATGTAAACTTACAACTAATTATAATTATCTCATAA
Organism: Pinus tabuliformis; assembly: GCA_031772625.1. Taxonomy (NCBI): domain Eukaryota; kingdom Viridiplantae; phylum Streptophyta; class Pinopsida; order Pinales; family Pinaceae; genus Pinus; species Pinus tabuliformis. The sequence continues at coordinate 1,436,847,626 of CM062818.1, read as the reverse complement.
AAAATTGAAGAGTTGAAAAAACTAACTCTAATCCAAATAACCTATATATAAAATCTCTCCTATACTTTGAGAGAAACATTAAAACATTTCAATAATATTATTGCAAACTCACCTCATCCAATACTTTTCATAATTTTAGATAAAACTTTCAATATATGACCATTCTCTCATATTCAATTATCTTAAAAAAAATTATAATTAATTTATCTGTTTACATGTAAAATCTTCACTTTATACCACCTTTAGTATCTTAAAAACATGGTGAACATATTTCATAAGTGGGCCTAATGGTTAAGAGCATGTGTTTCCTCCTAAGAGGTCACAAGTTCAAACCCAGAGGTAGGTAGAGTATGTATGCCTTCGTAGACTTAGCAATCAAATCGTTGCGCGAAGGTGGGTCCCTTGTCCCACAAACAAGGGGGTCTCATACACCAATTTGGTGTCTGGCTTGACTGTGACCTTAAAAATAGATATTATTATTTTATTATTATCATGAACCTCTACCAACTTTCAATTTATCCTTAAATGTCTACATATGTTTACTAAGCTTCATCTTATCTGTAGATAACAAATTCAAGACGTTGAATATCTTTCACGACCATCCAACAACTTTGTGCTTATCCTTAAATGTCTAGATAAGTTGACTAAGCCTAATATTATCCACATATTAGAGCTTATCTTAAATATGTAGATAAGTTGACTAAAGGTCATCTTATCCACAATAACAAATTCAATTCGTTGGCCATTAATATTCGGTACCATAATGTGAAAATATTTTTATTGAAATGGATAACGTTTTAGGTTTCTTTGTAATTTAATATATAAATGAAATATAAAATTTGAAAATGAGTTTAATGTTTCCTTTCTTTTATTTTAATGGCGATAATTTTTTACATTTGCGTTAATAAATTGAATAACGTTAAAGAAATATATTATAATCGTCTCCAATAAGATTGAAATAATGTATTATAATTTTTTTAATTATTAAATATTTTAATTGTAACTAATTTTTCCATAATTATGAATTTATTATTATTATTTGTAAAATTAAAGTTATTATAATTAAAATAAAATTTGAAAAGTTTATTTTGGGTTAATGGAAAAAGTGGATTCGTAGGATGGATAGTAAAGCAGTGCAATTTGTAGATTAGTTAGCAAAGAAAACTTTGAAAGAGTTTAACTTTTATAGTTTTTTGTCAAACTGAGCCCAACAAAAACCTAGCAAGGGGTTTTTTACTGTTCTTAAGCCATTGGAGACATAATATTCATATTATGAGCACTATAAATCCATGTAAACACAAATTTGAGCACTTAATGAAAGAGGCCCAAAATTATAAGCTAGACCAAGAGATGTAGCCAACGAGAGGGGTGAACTCCCATTTTTGTTGTTATGTGTTTATGATATGGTATATTGTCGATGTTATTGTTGTTAACTAAGTTTAAAAATCATTATTTTATGTTTTTTGTAAAGTGATCCATTACCCAAAATACATTAAAATATATATATATATATATATATATATATATATATATATATATATATATATATATATATATATATATATATATATATATATATATATATAGATATATATATATATATTACTTGCAATTTTTCCATCACCTTCAAGTTTTCATTTTGGTATCAGAGCTCAAGGTTATTTTGAAGGTTTTATTTTATTTGCAATTGTTTTTTGTTGCTTTCAAGGTTGAAGCTTAAAAGAGGACAAGGAGAAATTGTGGAACCAAGATCTCAAATTGTTTAAAGGAGAACACTCATACCTCAAGCTTCACTAGTCATGGCACATGAAGAAGGTCCTAAAGGGATGTCTGAAGATGAAAGAACTTTTAAAAAATCTTTCTTTGAAATATCTAAAATGGTAAAAGTTCTTTATGAAGAGAGGAACTCAAGGTTGCAAGGGGAAAGCTCAAATTCTTCAAAAGGAGATGGAGGAAAAGGAGACAAACCTCTAAAAGGGAATGGAGGAAATGGTGACAAGCCACCACCTTCACCTCCATCCTCATCCTCATCATCTTCTACTTCTTCTACCCTTTCACAAACACCTCCAAATTCTCCAAAAAGACATGGTAAAACTCCTTTGTTAAAGCTTGACATAAATTTTGAATTAACTATGTATGATGGAGAGGTAAATGTTAAGAAATTATATAATTGGATTCGTCAAATTGAAGTGTATTGTATGATACAAAGAATCAAGGATGATGAGACCAAAATTCAGCATGCTTCTCTTGAGTTTTGGTGGGAGGCCAAAACTCAAGAGAAGATGAAGAAACATGGTAAGGTTTTAACCACTTGGAATGATTTTGTTGTTGAAATAAGAAGGCAATTTTATCCATTAGCACACATCCAAAAATCTATAATGGATTGGAAAAACTTTAGGCAAGCTAAGGGTCAAAATGTGCAAAGTTATACTCAAGAATTTAGAAAAAGAGCTTTGATTTTGGGTATATATTTGTCCTCCCAAGATAATCTATTGAAATACATTGGAGGATTACATAGTTATTTGAGACACATTATTCTCATATTTAACACTACAAAACTAGATGAAATTTGTGTGTAAGAAACTCATTTAGAAGCAAGAGGGAAGAATGTTTTTGAAGAAACTAGCGAGAAGTCATTTAAGAATGGAGAAAAATGAAAAGGTAAGTTCAAAGGCAAGGATAAAGAGAATTCTTTAGTCAAGAAGGAGGGATAAAAACTCACGTGTACGCACTATTCAAAAGAAGACCATGATGAATACCATTGTTGGAAACTTCATCTTGAAATGAGACCCAAAAATTTTAATAACAAGGAGAAAGAAAAGATTGTTGCAACTACAAAACAAGATCTAAGATCTAATTCTAGAGATGAAACAAAAATCATAGCCATGGGATTGAAATATGAGGATTCAATTGCAAGTACTAGTTCTTCTAGAAAACCCATTGAAACTCAAAATGAAAGAGAAATAATAGAGATTTTCTATATAAGATTCATCACAAAACAGAACAAAGTAGATACTTTGTTTGATAGTGGATCACAAGAAAACCTCATTTCAAAAGACATTGTCAAGAAACTAAATTTGGAAACCATTTCTCATCCTAAACCTTATCCCTTTGGGTTTGGTATGTGACAATATTCGCCATCACTGCAAATTTTATTGATGAGGTATAACTTAATGCCGTACCACTTTACATTTCTGGGATTGTTTTGGGAAGCCCATACTTATATGACAGGAAAGCCATATTTCATCGCCATGAGAACAAATAGCATTTGTTTAAAAATGAGATTGATTATATTGTTAAAGCACATAGCAAGAATTTGAATTTATCACTTGTGAATGCTAGACAAATGAAGTGGTTTGTAAATGCTAGTCATAATTTTGCATTGTTTAATCATGATTAAACATAAAGATGTTGATGAATCCGAAGCCTTCTAAGAATGTGATGCAACATTAAAATCTGATTTAGTTAAAGTTGTTAATCCATGTGATAAGATGTTTCAATAATCTAACGTGTTTCCTCCCAAAAGAGGAAAGAAACATGAAGTTCATTTGCAGCAGGATGCATCACTTTTAAACATGTTTGAACAAGATTCCAGTGTTAGAGAATGCAGGCATAAGGAAGCAGATGCAAGAGCTACTTGACAAAGGGGGCATTAGTTCTAATACATAATTTTGTGGCTCTCCTAATGTTTTGGCTTTGAGGAAGAATGTTGCATGGCGATGGCAATCACATTTGGTGAAGGGTCAAGCCAAGTACGAGCCTAAACATGGTAAGCATTGTTTTGACCGTAGTTTTCAGGTTGGAGATGAAGTAAGGCTTTGCATCAGCAAAGAAAAGGTTCAAGGTAAAAAGAAAATGAAATTAGGTATGCCTCCTTTGGTTGAACACACAAGAGAGAATGTTTAGATTCTTTCAAGAGAACTTTTCTCCTCTAAAAAACTTGAATAATTGCAGCAAGATCTTATCCTTGTTAGAGAAACAAGAACTTCAAGAAGAAGGAACGTGAGGCACCTTCACAAGGGGCTCAAAGGTACAAAATAAGGTAAAGCCAAATGAATTGAAAAAGGAAGGGTGAGGGAATTGTACCCTCATTTGTTTGTTGACTGAAAATAGTCTTTTGGAGGTCCAAAAGCTTCTAGTTGGGAAAGTGATCCAGGGGATCAGTAAAGTACTCAAAATTAAAAGTGTTCAAAAGTGCTTGAAACTTGTACCAGAGCATAGATATCGACGACTCCAACACAACTTGAATTTCTCAAAATCGATATTGTATGCTATCGATATCGCATTCTGATCATTTTCCCAAATAGGTAAAACATTTGCAGGTTGGATCTAGGACTGTTGACTAGGAAATTCATACTCTGATTGGACAGGTTGATTGTACAATTTGGGCCAATGGAAGGTTGCCACTTCGCCTCTTTGTATTTGGTTGAATTTACTATGCATTTGATTGGTTGAATGAGGTTATGAGTTGGACTAATGGTGGGATGCCACGTGGCCAAGTAATGGGCTGTCAAGTGGCACCCGAGGTTCACTAAAATTATGTTATGGATGAATAGGCCTCCAGGTGAGTCAAACGCATGACCTATGGAGCAGCATTGTAGCACCTTACCGCTAGGGCGCATGGTAGTTCTTAACTACCATAGTTTTGAATTGGTATTTAAAGTTTATGTCCTTTGATGTTGGGGGACGAGGTCAGGGCTAAGCCCTGACCCCCGGTCACCCACGCCCACGAGACTACAGGTAGGGGAGCTGAGGGCTCGAGCTTAAGCCTAGCCCAAGGTTCTGGAACCTGCGATAATAAACCATCAAACCAATTCCAACAGACGAAAGCACCAATAGTAGTGAGGGGGCAGAAGTTTGCGGACTAGCCCTGGATCACATAGAGAGCATGTAACCACAGTCTAGGATTTGGGAGCTAATAGTTTGGGGGCTTAGGACAAGGCACCAAGTTGAGGTCCCGTGGCCTACTATATGCCCACACGCCAAAGTTAAATGGATCAGAATAGTCAGGGGCAAAGTTTTGGGACCAACCCACGGTCACTACGAGGCATGGAACCATGGCGAATCACTGCGGAGGGCTCAGATTTCAGGCACTAAAACTTAAGGAATGACCTCGATTTCAAGGGACCCACAGAACCAAACGTCGAAGATCCAAGGGGCTATGTTGATGGGAGCAGGTGGTTAACCCCATGCCCTGGGCACATGGCCACATGTAGCCCTGTTTTTCTGCCTACAAGCCTTGCTGGGAAATTAAAGTAAGCGACATTTTGGACTCAATCTGGCGCGAATCTCACTAACGCCGAGCGAAATTGTCACTCGAAGAGCCCAAAAAAGGTGGATTCGTAGGATGGATAATAAAGCAGTGCAGTTTGGAGATCATTTAGTAGAGAAAACTTTGAGAGAGCATAACTTCTTCAATTTTTGGCCAAATTGAGCCCAACAAAGGCCCAGCTAGGGGTTTTTTACTGTTCTAAAGTCATTGGAGACCTAATATTTACATTTTGAACACTATAAATCCATGTAAACATAAATTTAAGAACTTAATGAAAGAGGCCCAACATTGGAAGTTGTCTAAGAGATGTAGCCCAGGAGAGGGGTGAACTCCTTTATGATTTTTGTTCTTATGTGTTTCTAATATGGTATATTTTCTATGTTATTATTGTTAACTAAGTTTAAAAATCATTATTTTATGTGTTTTGTAAAGTGATCCATTACCCAAAATACATAAATCTTTACTTGCAATTTTTCCATCACCTTCAAGTTTGCATAACATGTCAACTACTCCAAGAAGGTTGAGTTAGATGTCGAGATCAAATTTGACAAAGAGAGAAGCCCAAATGGGATTTTATCATCAGGAATAAGTTTTCTGAGGGCAAGAAACTTGTAGAAACGTTGGAGGTTGGAAGGGAATAATAAAACCAAAACCTTAGACAATGAAAGTAAAATAGATGATGATATGTCTTTACATATTGAAATAAAAAACATGTGGGCATCGATTAGACTAGATTTCTTCTGATCTGGAAGTGGGCATAAGAGACTAGTAAGAGAAGTAAACTAAGATACCACTGAAGCTATGAAAAAGACCTATGGTTTAAAGAAACAAGAATAAATTCAAGTTAAAAAGAATCAAGAGAAATTACAACAAGAATTTTTGAAGAACGAATTGTGATGATTGGAGATAGAACACATAGGTTGAAATAAAGGGTGCTAAAGGCTTTGAAGAATTAGCATAAATGCAATAGCATCCCCAATAAAAGAATTGGGTGTAACACCCTCCTCCCACGTTTACCCAAGCTAACTGTTCCACCAGGGTAAACATGTGACAAAGAGTTACTATGATATGATTCAACTCCCTAACTGTAGTGAAGTGGAACCAATGAACCAACGCCTTACAGACCTCCCTGAGTTGGTACAGGAACCCCAGGAGAATCTACCACTCTAAGTTCCCAACCCCTGAGTTAACCTCGCCTTTCAATGAATTAAACCCCCAGTCGCTCCCATGACATGGGCATGCATGTGACTGGGACCCTCTAGTGTCTCCCACAATGCCTACAAGGGAGAGACTGTAGTATTTTTCAGCTAGTTCTGTTCCAGAGACTGCGAGATTTAAGCCACTTTTTTAGGGATAGTCTCCAAACCACTGCCTGAAACTTCATGATACTTACCAAGGCAATAAATGACACTAAGACAAAGGCTCTAACATAAAACTTGATAAAGGGCTTTACCTAACCAAGCATAACCATGACAGACATTCTGTAGAACACATTGTGCACACGTAATCTACAGGTCATAACAACATATCTGAGCATAGGGGTGTCATACTTATCTGAGATTCATAAGGAAGCATTGATGCATTATCACATTAGCTGCATTATCATCTATCAGGTCATATAATCATTGTTTATTCATTTACAAATCAAAACATGATGAGAGGCATACATCATCATTGTCATAAAACATACTCATAACCAACATATAACCAATAAAAATAACAAGGATACAATAACCTTAAATACCACATATGAACTAGTACATTTACACATGAAATACCAAGGGGAAGGAACTCTTATTAATGAATCAAAAGGCTAACCGGGTATGGGACTTTTGCGAACCAGCCAACCATAGATTAGCTTAACCAAAATTTTCTTTCAGTGAATCACCCCCGTTCCATATTCCAAGCATGAATGTGGGACTCATAACCAAAACTCAACCAGTTCTTCCCGAGGCTACACAACCTCACCCTCATCACTAGATCCAGGATTTACCACAATCCTCACTGGATCACTATGCCAAAACAATAAACATACAATACCAGGATTTACCGCAATACCCACTGAATCACTAGGCCCTAAATAAGCACGAATGCCACCAAATTTCCCCACCTAAACCGTGAGGAATTTTCTTATGTCCTAGTCTCTAGGCTTTACCGCAATCCACAATCTGATCCAAGGATCACTAGGTCATAATCAAGACACCAGCCTCCAGGATTTACCGTATATCTGCCAAAACTAGAAAGGAAACCATACATGCAACTGAATGCCTGCAAATAATCTCGTTGTAGCCACTTGATCTTGCTCTTCTTTTCTTGATCGTTACTTCCTCTTGCCTTATTTTCTTTTCTTGATCCAATGTTGAAGTGTTCCAAGAAAACTCTAAGTGTCGAAGAGTGTGTAAGAGAGAGAATAGAGAGAGAGATCTAAAACTAAACTAACAAAAATATATGAACTGGTCCTCAGAAGCCTTTTTATCAATGAGGCCTCTATTTTCTTCATTTTCCATTATTTTCATTCATTTTCCTCCTTGCATGCAACTTGTGACCGTTAACCTTTGTTTTCTCCTAATTTCCATTATTTTCATAAATAAAATTTCAATTATTGTTATTTTCCCTTTCCAAAACCTTTGAAATTTCCTTTTCCATTTTCCTTTAGCCATAATAACCGAAATGAACACCCACTAGGATGTTCTCCCAACATTCAGTGTGGAATACGTGTCCCATGACCTTGGTCATATATATTTTTTTACATGAATTTTTACTAGGGTTGTTACAATGGGTTGCTGGGATGATAGACAAAGTCAGGGGTGATGCCTAAGAAATAGAAGGTCATATAAGGGGTGAGTGTGTCTTTGTTGTTAGGATAGAGGGCTAGGCCCTACAGAACCCAAGAGGAGGCCAAGTCAAACAAGGATGTTGCCCCTAAAATTGATTTGCATCGTGCAAGGAAGAGGAACAATTCTCCTCATAATATCTTCTTCAAAAAGAACTCTGGCATTGAATATCAATCTCATAGGGATAAACTTCAACTAAACTTTGAAAATGATGGATTAGTTAGCTATGTAGTGTTGAAGAAGAAAGTAGAACTTTATACAAAACTTGTGTGTGGAGAGCTTCCAATTGATGAAGAAAATGAGAAATTTTATGTGTATTTCCTTCGTAAGGGTACTTTATAGGATGATATTGAAGGGTTGAAAGGTATATATTTTAGGGTTTTAGAACCTCACGATGAAGATAAATTCACATTTGGCTGGTTGCATATGACAACGACAAAAACATGGTAGTGATAAAGAGTTGCTAAAGTTGAATCCTAGAGAAGCTACAAAGAGAATCACAATTGTGTTTGGTGTGAAGTTGATCCCCCAATTCAAAGAAAATATGGATCCAAGATTTAAAGCTTGAATACGATAATGTGAACATTATTTGAGGGTTGGGAAAGGGATCAAATCATATTTCTATTTCAATAAAAATTTGTTAGAATCCTTGGGAAGTAAAGTAATTTGTGTGCTTGATATTATTTAGAGTTTTTAAAAAATGCATATTGAGCATAATCAAATCAATATGTGGGTGTATGGTTGTTAGAATTGACTACTCTAACAATTTCCTAAAGTATGGAACTCCAAGATGAAAATTGAACCAATATGCAAACAAAGATGTCTAAGATGAAACATTGAGATTCCTAGTGTGTGAATGACTGTAGAAAAATATGGTAATCTTATCACTATGTATTTTATCTCTTTCTGATAATTTGTAGCATTGTAATCATTCATGAATCTAGATAGTAAATAAGTGGCATAGCCAAAAGGGAGTTCTACCTATGTGTTTTACTCCTTAAATTGATGGTTGAATTTTCCACTATAAGTCCAAAATGGAAGGTGCAAAAAATGCAAGATTGAGTTAGATAAATCCCATATCTAGACTACTTTCCTAAATAATTAGCGAGTACCATGGATGGCACCCATGTATCTTCATAGATGGAAGTAGGTCCATGGCTAAATAATTAGCGAGTACAGTGGATGGCACCCATGTATCTTCATAGATGGAAGTAGGTCCATGGGTGGCCAATTACTCAATCTTCATGGTCAGATTATGTTAGGCCCTAAAGTACAATAAGTTCCAATTCAATTTAAGGTATTAATGCTATGAATGATTTCGAGCTAGTACGTGGTGACAATTCTTCAGGTGAAGGAAGGAGCATGGACAATTTTTGAGGTGGAAGTGAGTTGCATTTTTCTTTCCTAGGAAAACCAAGTGTTGATTGCAAGTTGACTTTTTTGGAGTGAAATGACGAGTTTGCAACAAGGAGGACACAGAGGTTCTTGATACAACAAAGAGATCTTTGGAGATTGGTCCAAGAAAAGTAGGTGATAGTGTTTATGGAAGCATCACGGCAGCAAAGGATATTAGTTGTGGCAACAATAGAGATTAGATTATGATGGACAAATAAGGTAAATTTGTGTGAGTTGAATAGTAACAAACATGAATGTATTGTAATGTGATCTACACATCGTAGTTGTAGCAAGTCTACATATATTGTTTTGTTTTGATTTAGTGGTCCTTGAAAATTTTGTACCTAATGTCGGTCGGATGAGTCGTTCTTGTGGACAAGACCGACCTCCCTAGTATCAATTGATATCTAGCGACAAGCAAACCAAACAAATTCTATCTTTCTCTAAATATGCAATTTATAAATAAAGGAGAACAAGTGTTTTAGGCCTACCTTGGGTCCAATGCTAGTTTGTGGAAGCCACGCTCCGTTGATCCAAATGAGCTCCCTTGTGAAGAATCTGCAAACACAAACAAGCACACACATTAAATAGCACCTGAAAAGCCAATATAATAAAGCATATTTATCATGATGATCAAGGAATTCATGAAACAAATCACATAAGACAATTTGTTGAGAAAAATGAATCTGATTGTATTAACTTAAATCAGAGAAGAACTTTACAACCAGCCCAATGCCTTAATTGTGCAATGGAGGGAATTTACTAGGTCCACCTTCAAAGGGATAAGGCCCTCCTTCAAAGGGATAAGCTCCTCTCATCAAGGCATTAGCTCCTTCAGTTTTGGGATGCATGAACCACCTAGGAGCGAACCATACACGTCAAGATTCCTTCTAGAATCATCTAGAATTAACTGCAAGTGAGCTTTTAAGAATAAACTTGCGCCTTTTTGACTTTCACAGGGGTCCGCACCCACTCCTTTAGAGACAGAGTGGGCAGGTCCGCAGGTAACATGATCAAGGGGTGCGAGACCGCAGGCAACAGTGAGAGAAAGTGCGGAACCAGAGCTTTATTGATTTTTAAGGTTTTTCTCTCATTTTCAAAGCTTGACATGAAGAGCTGAGGTTTGAGACTTGCTAAGGAGGACAGTATGAATGATGATAGACCCATACTAACTGCAAATAGTCATGGTGACAATATTTTGTGTAACAGATTGCCCCCTAAAGTGCGAAGTCTGTAGTAGATGAGGATTTCATTTATCATCTAAGAAGAGTGAAGTACTTTATCATTTCGAGGATCATCTTGTGGAGAGCCTGGTTGGAACCTGTAAAAACATTCAATGCAAAATATATATATGAGATCATATCATCGCTGAGGTAGGCATTCCCATACTCAGATCAAAACTAACTAGAAAACTAACTATTGCTCTGATATAGGAATTATATTGTAATACATCACAAGTATAGACACATGTAGACATAGTATGGATGCAGCCATCTGTTTATGAATAGTCCACTATATAATGAATACAAAATTCCTCGCAGCTTGGATGGTGGAAACTAGATCCAGGTCCTTGATTTCTACTTCCCGAAATAGTACGATTCTATCCATGTGAATGAATGTGTCGAAGTCGAACATGGTAGAAACCACTTGATTACCAATCAATGATGCAAACTGTTAACAAGTGTGAGAGAAACCACCAGTAATGGCAATGGCTCTCAAAGTACTCAATACAATCCACGAGATGTGAATAGATGTGTTGATGTCGAACATGTCACGGAATCCTTTGATCGAAGGTCAATGATGCAACCTATCGTCGAAGGCGAGAAACCTGCCATTGAGGCATGTAGATCCCAAGGTACTGACGATTTCTAGATCATCTTTCTAGATAATGAGCTGAAGTCGATAGAAAGTGATCCGTCATCGGCAAGCCCACAACACGAAATCATAGATCAAGTTTGAAGAAATTTAGCTACAAGGACTAACTCAAGGATGGTCAAGATGGATGACAGATATTTTGCAGATGAATGGTTTATTTGCACTGACCTCTTGAACACATAACGACACAGCATGTTATCACTTAGAACCATAGTTCATGTATGTAATGTTGTCCACAAGTTTCTTATAAAGGTTTTCAGTTTTGTGAATAGGTTTATATGTGTGTGTCACTTTGAAATTTGAATTTCAAAAGGTATTGATGTAAGTTCGTGTAAGAAAAAAATCGTTAGATACCCTCCATCATTGTCAGTTAAGGCATGTCATGTCATTAGTACTTTGCGCAGTTTCGCAGCGCATGTTTGTTTGGTCAATTTAGCTGCGCAATGATGTTTCCGTCTTTTCGCAGCGTACTGTTTATCAGCCATTTCGTAGCGCGTTTTGTTAAATTTGAACTGTCCGCGCTACGAAATCGGGGTTTCGGGGTTTTTGTAGCGTTTTCTCTTGCAATGTCAAATCTGGGAGGGGTGAGTCATAGGTCCGCTCATGTTTGTCAGTTGATGTCCTCTCCAGGTCATGATAAATCATCATTCCGCCATAAGGTACAGAGTCATGCATATGAATGTCAGCTTAAGGGATTTTAACGAGGTATGGTTATGTCATAATGTGTTTTCATAATGTGTAAACATGTTTGCTGTATGATAAGCCCAAGTTCTTATTTAAAGAGATTATTGCAAGTGAGCCTGCACTCCAAAGTCGAGATTGTTTTCGCGCTGTAGCTGCCATTAGTTTCCTGTGCGAAAATATCCGAAGCAAGATGGAAAAGAGGGAACATCGATCCGGTAAGTGTTTGAGGACAGAGCCGGAGGGGTTAGATGTTACTCTCGAGGATGAAGGTGTAGCAAGAGCCTTTCGAAATGCTGGTTGCTGGAGGTTCTGCGAGAAATTGAAGGGAGGACATGCAGAGGTAACGAAGGCTTTCGCATTGAATTTTACTGGACTGAATTCAAAGGTGTCAATGTTAGAGTTTCCTGTGTCTCCTGAAGCTATTTCCACTGTCACTGAAATTCCGAGGGGTGGTCAAGAATGGTTCAAAAACTTTAAGTTCGACATGAGTCCCTGTAAAGAGTTTTTGAAGGAACCTTATGTAAATGAGGACCTCACCAAAGCGGTGCCAAGGAGTTACATAAAAGAACATTATGCTATGCTCCTCACATGCATCCAGAAATACCTGACATGCGAGGGAAGGTACAATAAAGTTTACTCCTACCACTTCAAACTTTTGTTGCATTTCACAGATTGGCAGAGATTGGGATTCATTTGTGTTTATGGCCGGCTTCCCAAGCAAAACAGGCCTCACTCCATTGCCTGTGAGGGAAAGGGAAGAAAGGAGTGAAGAACCCACTCTGGCTGAGCTTAGAAAAGAGGTGACTAACCAAAAGAAGCCTAAAACCAAGTTAAGGAAATCAGAGAAGTCTGTGGCAGCAAAAGAGACACCTAAATCATCAGCGAAGGAAACTCCTAAGTCATCATCTAAGGAGACACCTCAGTCATCAAAGCAGAAGATCCAGAAAAAGAAGGATGAAGCTAAATCAAGTGAAGTTGAAAAGATTTCAAGGGTGAAAACCAGAGGTCAACTAAACAAGGAGAAAGGTAAGTCAATTACTGTGGAAGAAAGCCCTATTTCAAAAGGCAGTTTAAATGACTTACTTGAAGCTATTGAACTTGAGCAAGATCAGCCAATACAGATTGAACCAATAGAGTTTGAGCAAGATCACCCAGTGCAGCCAATGCATATTGACCTCACTCAATCTTCACCCGAAAGTTCTAAAAAACCAAGAGCTTCAAAAAGGTTGAAATTTGAGGAGCCTAGTAAAGAATATGCTTTCAAGCCACGTAGGCCAGTTACAAGAAGACAAATGAAAGAAATAGAGAAAGCGCAGAAAGAGAAGGCACCTTTAGAAGTGCCTAGTACAGATGTACTTGAGGTTTTGACCAGAATAGTTCATGCAGCCAGAAGCAAAGACAAGGGTAGTAGGGTCATCATCAGCCAAGGTGGAAATGTCATTGCTATCAAGCAACAAGCAGGAACAACACAAGAAGAAGTGCCTCAGATTAAAAATGTTTCTAAGGAAAGGGCAGTGAGATATGCAAATTATAAAAGGGCTGTGATAAAAGGCAGAACAAGTCTAATGAGCCAAACTGACTCAGTGTCTGATGCATATGTGTGGACGGTGCCAGCTCTGAAGCAGGCAAAAATCATGAAACAGATGAATACAAGCTTAAGAGCAGAAAACAAGGTTTTGAAGGAAGAAATTAGCATTTTGAAGAAGAAGCTAGGTAAACTAGCTGATTAATCCAAGGGGAAATTTGCTTTTCAAGTTTTGATAAATTTTGGCTGTCATCATTTCGAAACTTTTTGGAGCCCTTACACCTGTACAAAATAGCTGAAGAAATCACGGAGTTAAGTCATCAGTGCTTTAAAGGTCATATGCTTTGTTTTGATTACCTACAGCAGTTTCGTAGCGCGCTACGAAACTGCTGTAGATGACTGTTTATGTGAAAAAAATGAAATTGATGCTGAGGTCAGCAAATCTTAAAAGGGATGACTCGAGGCCAACATGGAGATTATACAAGGCTATCTAAGCATTCAAAAGGTGACAGGTGTGAGTATGTAAGGAAAAGGTGAAAATTTTGTCTTTGGCTAAAGTCTTCCCAAAGTTACTTTATAGCCGAAATATTAGGGTTCTGGTAGGGTTACCGAAATTTTGAGTGGTACACCTGTTCAGTTCACAAAGTGTCCAGATCATAAGGCATATTGAATTATACGTGGTTATTAGAAGAATTAAATGGCTTGGAGCATAGTATTTTAATGCATGAGGACTAATGGGAGGCAGAGACCGTGAACATAGGACACAGATCCTCATCAGTTGATGAGTCATCCACATATCAAGTATCCGAAGCTGCTCATTCAGTGAATGTTCCTCCAGCATGTCTTGGCTATTACTGAAGTGATACAGGTGTCAAATTTCAAGAAAGCATCAATGCACACGAGGAGATAGACTTAGAGTTTCAATGGGAATGGGGCTCTATGTTTTCACAGCGCAATACCTTTGTAATTAATTAGTTTGTTTAGATATGGATAAGGCAATTAATGATAGGATTTCGAGCTCCCTTCATGCTTGTTGAGGAGTCTCAAGTAGTTGTATTTTGGTTTTCCTATATATAGAAATGACTCTGATGTAAAAAAGGTTGGACATTTTATACAAAAACAAAGTTATTTGGGCCAATGTAAAGACTTGTTACAGTAATAGTAAAATAGTGGTTGTTTCTTCTCAAGATTCTCAATGGATTATTTTGTTCAAATATGATGGTGGTGTTTTCTCTTATATGTTCTTTTACAGCCTTGTTATAACATAATCACTCAGAATTCATTTCTAATGCTCTGACTTCCTGTATGTTTGGCAAGCTGTGGTTTGTGTGAGATATGTTTGAACATCTAATGCAAAGAGCCTTGACTTCCATGAAATGACTGTGCTTTTGTTTATTAAATGTGTAAGACTCCATAGCCCAATGAAGACCAATTTGATATGTGTTCAACCAGCTTTGTTTTCATGAATGTGTGAAGAGTTAGCCATCTGTTGTTGTAATTGATTTCTGTCAAAAGTCTGTGAGAGAGCCCTCTCTGACTAGGAAGGCTAATTCCTAGTCTAAAGTCTGGTTGAAAGAGTTACATAAAATCTTACTTGGTTGCAGCCCTTAGTACTGATTTTGTGATAACACAGCAGATGGTTTGGTAACAATTGACC
Source organism: Pinus tabuliformis (assembly GCA_031772625.1). Classification (NCBI taxonomy): domain Eukaryota; kingdom Viridiplantae; phylum Streptophyta; class Pinopsida; order Pinales; family Pinaceae; genus Pinus; species Pinus tabuliformis. Next base: position 1,436,832,384 of record CM062818.1, on the reverse strand, counting down.
CAAAGTTAATACCCAGAAACCAGCTGAAGACTTTCAATATGGTTTAATCAACTGTTAGGCAAAGGATATCCCAACCCAGGTGAATAAAAAGTGTCGTGTTCAAGAGTGGTTAAAAACTATGACAAACAGGCTCATTTTTCTCTCTTTTCCCCCACCATTTTTGGAAAGTACCTCTTTATTTTTGACAAGCTTGAGGAGGATAACATTTGCTTGATTATAAGCTCATCCTTCGGATGAGTCCAACTTAGTTTAAATTCGAACCCTAAGAAGGAGTGGTCCATTCCTATTTGTAATTGAACAGGTCCTTTACTGTTAAATTTTAACGAGTCCAGTATAGGAAAAACGCGGTGTTTTTCAATTTTAGAGAGTCTGAAAAAACTTAAGAAAACTCCATGGTTGTCCTTTTTCATAAATTTGTGTCTCCCAAGCCCGAAAAGGTATAAAATAATACTTGAGAGAACCGCTTGACCATTACGATCAAGGAGTACTTTTCATAATTAGTGCCTCTGATCCGAAAAAGTAAAAAAGTGATCAATGACACGTCGTTTTATAACCAATATCGAATTTGAAACGACAAAAATCCGGCAATCTTTTCATGTTTTTACGGTCAGAAAAGGGTTGTAAGTGGACTGTCTTTTTAATTCCGTTTTAACAAGCTTAAAAAGAAAAACTCGGCAATCTTTTCATGTTTTAGGAGTCAGAAAAGAGCTTAAAGGTGACTCTAATGTTTCACTTTTTTGTAAGTTTTAACGAGTTCGAAAAAATGATAAAATGTACTCATGGTTTTCACTTTTTCGTAAGTTTTCATGAGTTCGAAAAAATGATAAAAATGTACTCATATGGCCGACTTTCAATTTAATTTACAAGCAGGAAAAGACAGAAAGAACTCGCCATTTTCATTTGTTTTACGAGAATGAAAGATAGCAAAATAATCTCGGGATTTTCATGAGTTTAACGAGTCTTGAAAATAACTGAAATTGACTCGAGATAGGTTTCATTTTTACAAAAGCTTGAAATAGAGAAAAACTATGCTTCAAAGTAGTTTCATTTTTACACAAGCTTGAAATAGAGAGAAAACAGTGCTTGATGCCCCCTAAGCATAACTGCTAGAGTGCCGCCATTTTGTCGGCCCGGATAAGTCGTTCTTGCGGACAACACCGACCTCCCTAGTATCTAATGATATCTAGCGACAAGCAAACCAAACAAATTCTATCTTTCTCTAAATATGCAATTTATAAATAAAGGAAAACAAGTGTTTTAGGCCTACCTTGGGTCCAATGCTAGTTTGTGGAAGCCACGCTCTGTTGATCCAAATGAGCTCCCTTGTGAAGAATCTACAAACACAAAAAAGCACACACATTAAATAGCACTTGAAAATCCAATATAATAAAGCATATTTATCATGACGATCAAGGAATTCATGAAACAAATCACATAAGACAATTTGTTGAGAAAAATGAATCTGATTGTATTAACTTAAATCAAAGAAGAACTTTACAACCAGCCCAATGCCTTAATTTATAGTGCAATGGAGGGAAGTTACTAGGTCCACCTTCAAAGGGATAAGGCCCTCCTTCAAAGGGATAATCTCCTCTCATCAAGGCATTAGCTCCTTCAGTTTTGGGATGCATGAACCACTTAGGAGCGAACCATCCACGTCAAGATTCCTTCTAGAATCATCTAGAATTAACCACAAGTGAGCTTTTAAGAATAAACTTGGACCTTTTTGACTTTCACAAGGGTTCACACCCACTCCTTTAGAGACAGAGTGGGCAAGTCCGTAGGTAACATGATCAAGGGGTGTGGGACCGCAGGCAACAGTGAGAGAAAGTGCGGAACCAGAGCTTTATTGATTTTTAAGGTCTTTCTCTCATTTTCAAATCTTGACATGAAGAGCTAAGGTTTGAGACTTGCTAAGGAGGATAGTATGAATGATGATAGACCCATACTAACTGCAAATAGTCATGGTGACAATATTTTGTGTAACAGATTGCCCCCTAAAGTGTGAAGTCTGTAGTAGATAAGGATTTCATTTATCATCTAAGAAGAGTGAAGTACTTTATCATTTCGAGGATCATCTTGTGGAGAGCCTGGTTGAAACTTGTAAAAACATTCAATGCAAAATATATATATGAGATCATATCATCGCTGAGGTAGGCATTCCCATACTCAGATCAAAACTAACTAGAAAACTAACTACTGCTCTGATATAGGAATTATATTGTAATACATCACAAGTATAGACACATGTAGACACAGTATGGACACAACCATCTGCTTATGAATAGTCCACTGTATAATGAATACAAAATTCCTCGCAGCCTGGATGGTGGAAACTAGATCCAGGGTCTTGATTTCTACTTCCCAAAATAGTACGATTCTATCCATGTGAATGAATGTGTCGAAGTCAAACATGGTAGAAACCACTTGATTACCAGTCAATGATGCAAACTGTTAACAAGTGTGAGAGAAACCACCAGTAATGTCATTGGCTCTCAAAGTACTCAATACAATCCACGAGATGTAAATAGATGTGTTGATGTCGAACATGTCACGAAATCCTTTGATCGAAGGTCAATGATGCAACCTATCGTCGAAGGCGAGAAACCTGCCATTGAGGCATGCAGATCCCAAGGTACTGACGATTTCTAGATCATCTTTCTAGATAATGAGCTCAAGTCGATAGAAAGCGATCCGTCGTAGGCAAGCCCACAACACGAAATCATAGATCAAGTTTGAAGAAATTTAGCTACAAGGACTGACTCAGGGATGGTCAAGATGGATGACAGATATTTTGCATATGAATGGTTTATTTGCACTGACCTCTTGAACACATAACGACACAGCAGACGGTTTGGTAACAATTGACCCAAAGTTAATAACCAGAAACTGGCTGAAGACTTTCAATATGGTTTAATCAACTATTAGGCAAAGGATATCCCAACCCAGGTGAATAAAAAGTGTCGTGTTCAAGAGTGGTTACAAAGTATGACAAACAGGCTCATTTTTCTCTCTTTTCCCCCACCATTTCTGGAAAGTACCTCTTTATTTTTGACAAGCTTGAGGAGGATAAAATTTGCTTTATTATAAGCTCATCCTTCGGATGAGTCCAACTTAGTTTAAATTCGAACCCTAAGAAGGAGTGGTCCATTCCTATTTGTAATTGAATAGGTCCTTCACTGTTAAATTTTAACGAGTCCAGTATAGGAAAAACGCGGTGTTTTTCAATTTTAGAGAGTCTGAAAAAACTTAAGAAAACTCCATGGTTGTCCTTTTTCGTAAATTTGTGTCTCCCAAGCCCGAAAAAGTATAAAATAATACTTGAGCGAACCGCTTGACCATTACGATCAAGGAGTACTTTTCATAATTAGTGCCTCTGATCCAAAAAAGTAAAAATGTGATCAATGACACGTCGTTTTATAACCAATATCGAATTTAAAACGACAAAAATCCGGCAATATTTTCATATTTTTACGGTCAGAAAAGGGTTGTAAGTGGACTGTCTTTTTAATTATGTTTTAATGAGCTTAAAAATAAAAACTCAGCAAACTTTTCATGTTTTAGGAGTCAGAAAAGAGCTTAAAGGTGACTCTAATGTTTCACTTTTTTGTAAGTTTTAACGAGTTCGAAAAAATGATAAAAATGTACTCATGGTTTTCACTTTTTCGTAAGTTTTAATCAGTTCGAAAAAATGATAAAAATGTACTCATATGGCCGACTTTCAATTTAATTTACGAGCAGGAAAAGACAGAAAGAACTCGGAATTTTCATTTGTTTTACGAGAATGAAAGATAGCAAAATAATCTCGGGATTTTCATGAGTTTAACGAGTCTTGAAAATAACTGAAATTGACTTGAGATAGGTTTCATTTTTACAAAAGCTTGAAACAGAGAAAAACTATGCTTCAAAGTAGTTTCATTTTTACACAAGCTTGAAATAGAGAGAAAACTATGCTTGATGCCCCCTAAGCATAACTGCTAGAGCACCGCCATTTTGTCGGCCTGGATAAGTCGTTCTTGTGGATAGGACCGACCTCCCTAGTATCTAATGATATCTAGCGACAAGCAAACCAAACAAATTCTATCTTTCTCAAAATATGCAATTTATAAATAAAAGCAAACAAGTGTTTTAGGCCTACCTTGGTTCCAGTGCTAGTTTGTGGAAGCCATGCTCCGTTGATCCAAATGAGCTCCCTTGTGAAGAATCTAAAAACACAAACAAGCACACACATTAAATAGCACCTGAAAAGCCAATATAATAAAGCATATTTATCATGATGATCAAGGAATTCATGAAACAAATCACATAAGACAATTTGTGGAGAAAAATGAATCTGATTGTATTAACTTAAATCAACGAAGAACTTTACAACCTGTGCCTTGATGCTGTACAAGCTCCTCCCAGGGTCCAGCAAGAAGTTTCCTCTACTTTGACAAGTTTCACTCTCTTCCCAATGAAGCCAAAAGGTATGTAATCTCTCCTCTCAAGCTTAACTAGGAAGTCTCCATTCCACCAGCATTTACCCTAAAAAACGTTCAGCTTCTAACCTCCCTAGCAACCAGCCAAATGCCTTAATTTATAGTGCAATGGAGGGAAGTTACTAGGTCCACCTTCAAAGAGATAAGGCCCTCCTTCAAATGGATTAGCTCCTTCATTTTTGGGATGCATGAACCACCTAGGAGCGAACCATCCATGTGATTTTTTAAGAATAAACTTGCGCCTTTTTGACTTTCACAGGGGTCCGCACCCACTCCTTTAGAGATAGAGTGGTCAGGTCCACAGGTAACATGATCAAGGGATGCGGGACCGCAGGTAACAGTGAGAGAAAGTGCGGAACTAGAGCTTTATTGATTTTTAAGGTCTTTCTCTCATTTTCAAAGCTTGACATGAAGAGCTGAGGTTTGAGACTTGCTAAGGAGGACAGTATGAATGATGATAGACCCATACTAACTGCAAATAGTCATGGTGACAATATTTTGTGTAACAGATTGCCCCCTAAAGTGCGAAGTCTGTAGTAGATGAGGATTTCATTTATCATCTAAGAAGAGTGAAGTACTCTATCATTTCGAGGATCATCTTGTGGAGAGCCTGGTTGGAACCTGTAAAAGCATTCAATGCAAAATATATATATGAGATCATATCATCGCTGAGGTAGGCATTCCCATACTCAGATCAAAACTAACTAGAAAACTAACTACTGCTCTGATATAGGAATGATCTTGTAATACATCACAAGTATAGACACATGTAGACACAGTATGGACGTAGCCATCTGTTTATGAATAGTCCATTGTATAATGAATACAAAATTCCTCGCAGCCTGGATGGTGGAAACTAGATCCAGGGTCTTGATTTCTACTTCCCGAAATAGTACGATTTTATCCATGTGAATGAATGTGTCGAAGTCGAACATGGTAGAAACGACTTGATTACCAGTTAATGATGTAAACTATTAACAAGTGTGAGAGAAACCACCAGTAATGTCAATGGCTCTCAAAGTACTCAGTACAATCCATGAGATGTGAATAGATGTGTTGATGTCGAACATGTCACGGAATCCTTAGATCGATGGTCAATGATGCAACCTATCGTCGAAGGCGAGAAACCTGCCATTGAGGCATGCAGATCCCAAGGTACTGACAATTTCTAGATCATCTTTCTAGATAATGAGCTGAAGTCGATAGAAAGCGATCCGTCGTAGGCAAGCCCACAACACGAAATCATAGATCAAGTTTGAAGAAATTTAGCTGCAAGCACTGACTCAGGGATGGTCAAGATGGATGAGATATATTTTGCAGATGAATGGTTTATTTGCACTGACCTCTTGAACACATAACGACACAGCAGATGGTTTGGTAACAATTGACCCAAAGTTAATACCCAGAAATCGGCTGAAGACTTTCAATATGGTTTGATCAACTGTTAGGCAAAGGATTTCCCAACCCAGGTGAATAAAAAGTGTCGTGTTCAAGAGTGGTTACAAAGTATGAAAAACAGGCTCATTTTTCTCTCTTTTCCCCCAACATTTCTGGCATGTACCTCTTTATTTTTGACAAGCTTGAGGAGGATAACATTTGCTTGATTATAAGCTCATCCTTCGGATGAGTCCAACTTAGTTTAAATTCGAACCTTAAGAAGGAGTGGTCCATTCTTGTTTTTAATTGAACAGGTCCTTTACTGTTAAATTTTAACGAGTCTACTATAGGAAAAAGTCGGTGTTTTCCAATTTTAGAGAGTCTGAAAAAAACTTAAGAAAACTCCATGGTTGTCCTTTTTCATAAATTTGTGTCTCCCAAGCCCGAAAAAGTATAAAATAATACTTGAGAGAACCGCTTGACCATTACGATCAAGGAGTACTTTTCATAATTAGTGCCTCTGATCCGAAAAGTCAAAAAGCGATCAATGACACGTCGTTTTATAACCAATATCGAATTTGAAACGAAAAAAATCTGGCAACCTTTTCATGTTTTTACGGTCAGAAAAGGGTTGTAAGTGATCCGGATTTAAACAGGAACGCAATAAAATACAGAGATAACCATAAAGACAAATATGCAATGGAAATAATACTTCATTTCATTACTGTAAAATACTGAAATATGCTTACAAATAGAAATGGAAATAACCCAGCTAGGGTGATGGTAGCTTATCTCTGAGAAGAGATGTGTCGGCTACATGCCTCTGAACTGTTCTCCAAAAATTGTGTTACAATGAGACTCGAGGGCCTATTTATTGTTGAGAAACAATGGAAAACCCTTCACATTCCAAAACCTAACCCTAGAAGATGAAACGCCAAATTGTGGGCCCCATTTTTCGGTAAGTTGGTACATCAACTTCCCGGGGTCGCGAATTGGTCGTACTATCTCCGTTTGACGCGCATGATAGCCCGTTGGAAAGATCTCTTCGAGGACTATGACGGAAAAGCTGATTTTTAGACAGAAAAATCGCTGGCGATGTTGAAAATAACCATATCGGTAAACCTATTATAAATTCAGGTAATGACAAAGTAGCCATATAAGGAGGACCAACATTTCCAAAGAAAGGAAAAGTACTAGGATCCTCATTAAGAGGGGTTCCTTGGTCGGTAAATTTCGGAACAGTTGCCATTATATTCAACTTTAGTGAATTTTATTAATAATTTAAAACTAAAATTAACAATTCACAATTCACACCTAACAATTAAAATTCACAATTCACACCTAACAATTAAAATTCACAATTCACACCTATGGTCTCTAAAAGTAAAAACAAACAAATTAACACGCGCTATCAAATCTAGAAGTCAAACCACACACAAACAGTAACTTTCCGTACTAAAAACACTAGTTGGTGATGAAATCCAACGTCGCAGAATTCAATACAGAAATGGTGGTTGGAACAGTTACCCCGACAACCTGCTTAATGAATAGACTGGCACAAGTTTCTCCACTAAACCGTCTCGAGTGAAGAGAACCCCCTAGAAAATCCAAGTGAGTCTAGTCAACGTCTGCTCTAGGTATAGTGGGATCTTCCCTCCACCGTCACCTTAGGAAAGAATCCTATAGATTATGGTCACTATGGTTACCAATAGAAACAAATATACCTGGGGGAACAGTCTGTGATCCGACACACACGCAAGGGCAGAGTAGCAAGCTCAATCCCCTTGAAGGTTTCTTGACATAATCCAAGGTTTACCAACAAGTGACCCCAGGCTCCACGACAATGGTTAATCTGAGGTTTACCGTTTTTAATATGTGTATATCTTCTATCGTTCCAAATGAGGAAGGATTGATTACCTCACTGGTTCAGATATGATCTCGTGATTCTCCTTTAAGAGGAGCTTTCCCAGAGCATAGATGTAACAATTGGAATTTCTCCCTACCGCAAGATCAACTACTTGTTTGTTTTACTGTCTTGGAGAGTTAACTAAAACCTATTCCAAGACACTAGCCTAAGCTAGATTGGTGGAAAGAGCCCTAAAAATGTAAAAATTACTAGATGAGTTTTAACTAAGCGTTGTGTTATTTACGCTGTTATTACTCAAAAGGGTGAATGGATATGAAACCAATGGTGTTATGACCCGACCCAAAACTGAATGCAATCGAATATGATAATGCAATCTTTTCAATTCGATGAATCCTAACTAAAGTAAGGAGAGAGTTTCCATTCACTTCCAACAATGCAAAAAATTGATCACTAAGAGAAAATATAACAAATTCTCTAATGCACTAATTTCATCAAGAAAAACTAATGCAAATCAATTCCAAAACAATTTTTATTTCTATTTTTGTGTGTTTAAAACAAGAATAAAAATATGTAAATTCAAATCAAAGAAAGTTGATCTACATCTATGATTGATTTTTCAGAATGTAAACTATGCAATTGTAATCTATGCACAATTCATTTGAAAAGTATGCAAATGTAATCTATGCACATTTTTCATTCATATTCTGAAAATGAGAATTCTAATTATGCAAATGTGATATATGCAAGAGAATTCTCAAACACAAGATGATTCTAATGTAATCTAAGAACCAATCAAGTGCAAGTCAAGAAAATTGGGTGAGAGTTCCAAAGATCAAAAAATAAAAACACTCAAAGGCGATTAACACTCATACACAATTTACCCCCCCCCCCCCGGCGAATGAGGGGGAAATTTTTTTGCAAAAACAAAAGCAAAAAGATGCAAAATTGTGAAAAGACTGAGACAAACCTCCAAGTAATGACCAAAGGAAATCAAATTAAGAATTTCTCAAAAAAGAGACTCAAAACACCCAATTGATAAAAGCTTAAAACAAGAATGCCAATGGAATTAACATAAGAAAAGTTCCTGACAAGTCACGTGTAGATCTGGGCAGAGGCTAAAAACACATAAACAAATCCTAAGCTAACTGAAAGAGAAAATCTTAAGTTTTTCAAAATTTTGACAGGGTCCGCAGGCCCCCAGTATACCCAGGTGCGGTACCACTCTGTTTGTAAAGCAAAAGTGCGGGTATGTCCGCACTGTGTTACAAGAAGAGGGTGCGGTCCTCTTCCAAAAGTATGAAAAACAAAAATAATTCAAGATCTACTAAACCTACCCAATCCCACACACATCAAGCCAAAAACAGAAACAAAAACACAGTTTCTCAAGTCAAAGTAAAAGCAAGGAAAAAATCAAAAATTCAAGTCCCCAGTGGAGTCGCCATTTTGTCGGCCGGATAAGTCATTCTTGCGGACAAGACCGACCTCCCTAGTATCTAATGATATCTAGCGACAATCAAACCAAACAAATTCTATCTTTCTCTAAATATGCAATTTATAAATAAAGGCAAACAAGTGTTTTAGGCCTGCCTTGGGTCCAGTGCTAGTTTGTGGAAGCCATGCTCCGTTGATCGAAATGAGCTCCCTTGTGAAAAATCTAAAAACACAAACAAGCACACACATTAAATAGCACCTAAAAAGCCAATATAATAAAGCATATTTATCATGATGATCAAGGAATTCATGAAACAAATCACATAAGACAATTTGTTGAGAAAAATGAATCTGATTGTATTAACTTAAATCAAAGAAGAACTTTACAACCAGCCCAATGCCTTAATTTATAGTGCAATGGAGGGAAGTTACTAGGTCCACCTTCAAAGGGATAAAGCCCTCCTTCAAAGGGATAAGCTCCTCTCATCAAGGGATTAGCTCCTTCAGTTTTGGGATGCATGAACCACCTAGGAGCGAACCATCCACGTCAAGATTCCTTCTAGAATCATCTAGAATTAACCACAAGTGAGTTTTTAATAATAAACTTTCACCTTTTTGACTTTCACAGGGGTCCGCACCCACTCCTTTAGAGACAGAGCAGGCAGGTCCGCAGGTAACATGATCAAGGGGTGCGGGACTGTAGGCAACAGTGAGAGAAAGTGCGGAATCAGAGCTTTATTTAGTTTTAAGGTCTTTCTCTCATTTTCAAAGCTTGACATGAAGAGATGAGGTTTGAGACTTGCTAAGGAGGACAGTATGAATGATGATAAACCCATACTAACTGCAAATAGTCATGGTGACAATATTTTGTGTAACACCTAATATATCCATTAGATGGAGTGTTTTGTACCCATATCTATGTAACATGAAAAAGGCATGTCGTTATAAGACCTAGAGAGGCATGCATACCCCTTTATTGTGTGTTCCCTAATGACTGGATTGCTTCTATAGTTTAGTTCAATGACCTCTATTAGGGAGTTCTTTAACACTTTGAGGAGTAGGCCATGTGTGGCTAGATATGATATGGTGGGCCATATTGTTAGTTTTAGACTCTAGGAGGTGAAGTTTTACATTCAAGGGGCGTTCATCAGGAAGTTGAATGAACCATGTACGTGAAGGGATATTCTACTATACCAACACTTGTAATTATTATATAACCATGCATTTTGGTGGATGGTTATTTATTTATAAGGACATTAATATTTTGGTGATGTGTACATGATCGAGGTATAAAGTGAAAGTGCCAGATTGGACTAGAGATAGATTGTTCTATTGAGCGGGTTCTTCAAGTCATAGTGAATTATTTGCTACATAGGAGACGATATTGAAGAGTTGACATGATGAAGATTAAGACTCTTGTAGTTGTGAAGGGGTGATGTTAAAGTATGTAACTCCTACTTGTCTTATGTGTGAGATCATATTTAATTGTTGAGCTTGTTGGTCATTATTAGGTAGAGTTAGTCTATATGAGGAATCTATTCCTAGTTTTTAGGAAGTGGTTGTAAATAGTTGGATGTGAGAGATTCCCTCCAACAAGATAATTCCTAAATTAGTGTGTTGTTAAGATATTCTCTCAACTAGTTGAGTAAGATAGTTGGAAAAATGTATTATGAGGGATCTAAAAAAATGGAAGAGATTTATCATATAATGTCAAACTTAAAGAAACTTTTTATCACTAAATGGATATCATGTGAATTGAATAAACCAACTTTAGTCTTAATGATCATCAACCATCATCAATTATGTAATCTTATAACTCAGTTTCTTATTTTGATTATTTTGAGAAAATCATAACAATTTTATTACTTTTATATGTACAATATTTAATTAAATGACTTTTTAGAATAAAATGATAGTTGTAAAAAATATTATCATTTACCTAACCTATACAAAGGAATTTTTTCCAAATTTAGAATGACTTTTTACAATAAAATGATAGTTGTCATTGATTATTTTGGGAAAATCATAACAATTTTATTACTTTTATATGTACAATATTTAATTAAATGACTTTTTAGAATAAAATGATAGTTGTAAAAAATATTTCCATTTACCTAACCTATACAAAGGAAATTTTGCTAAATTTAAAATGACTTTTTACAATAAAATGATAGTTGTCATTGTTTATTTTGAGAAAATCATAACAGACTTTTTAGAATAAAATGATAGTTGTAAAAATTATTTTCATTTACCTAATCTATACAAAGGAAATTTTGCCAAATTTAAATGAATTTTTACAATAAAATGATAGTTGTCATTGATTATTTTGAGAAAATCATAACAATTTTATTACTTTTATATGTACAATATTTAATTAAATGACTTTTTTGAATAAAATGATAGTTGTAAAAAATATTTTCATTTACCTAACCTATACAAAGGAAATTTTGCCAAATTTAGAATGACTTTTTACAATAAAATGATAGTTGTCATTGATTATTTTGGGAAAATCATAACAATTTTATTACTTTTATATGTACAATATTTAATTAAATGACTTTTTAGAATAAAATGATAGTTGTAAAAAATATTTTCATTTACCTAACCTATACAAAGGAAATTTTGCCAAATTTAAATGACTTTTTACAATAAAATGATATTTGTCATTGATTATTTTGGGAAAATCATAACAATTTTATTACTTTTATATGTACAATATTTAATTAAATGACTTTTTAGAATAAAATGATAGTTGTAAAAAGTATTTTCATTTACCTAACCTAAACAAAGGAAATTTTGCCAAATTTAAAATGACTTTTTAAATAAAATGATAGTTGTCATTGATTATTTTGAGAAAATCATAACAATTTTATTACTTTTATATGTACAATATTTAATTAAATGACTTTTTAGAATAAAATAATAGTTTTAAAAAATATTTTCATTTACCTAACCTATACAAAGGAAATTTTGCCAAATTTAAAATGACATTTTACAATAAAATGATAGTTGTCAAAAATACTTAAAAATAGATCAAAATAAACCAAGTTGTTGACATTTTACAAATTTTGTCAAATTTAAAATGACATTTTACAATAAAATGATAGTTGTCAAAAATACTTAAAAATAGATCAAAATAAACCAAGTTGTTGACATTTTACAATAAAATGATAGTTGTCAAAAATACTTAAAAATAAACCAAGTTGTAAAGTTCAGTTAAATTATGTTAATTTGATCTCACTAAACAATAATTATTTTATAATAAGTTCCCCATATTAATTTGATCTCACTAAACAATAATTATTTTATAATAAGTTCCTCATATTAGATTAATTTGATCTCACTATACAATAAATATTTTATATTAAATTTGCCCAAAAATATATTTTAAAAGAAAAAAATAAAATAAAACAATCACTCCATATATTTATTCATTGTAAAATATAACTTTATTCCAGGTCATAACATAATTTATTCTCTTATTTTCCTGGAAACATAACTTATTCTCTTACCAAAACTATAATAACTTAAACTTTCATTTACGCTATATTTAACTATTAAAATAATATTCGTTGAATCTTTGAGTTGACAGAGTAAATATATCTGTTTCGATTGAAATCATGCGTCATCGCCTAAAATCCAATCAAATATTCTACTTTAATAAACAAATAGTAACCTACAAACAGTAACCTACATATTCTTGTTGCAATTTATATTTATCTGTTACTTAAATGCAAATTCCTCTGTTATTTTGACGCGAATTCTTATAGGCATTTAGATCCACGGCTGTTTAAACCTCGCTTAACTTGTGTTCAAGTGCTCTAATTTTATAATTTCGTCACTAGAGTTATACTATATACAATTCTTATTGCTATTTTCATATCTTAGTCAGATGCAAATTCTCATATACTTCAAATTCATAATTCTTACGGTCATTTCGATCCAAAACCTTTAAAAAGCCTTCTAATTTTGTTCAACCGCCATAATTTTATAATTTCGTCTGTAGGATTGAAGGCCATGAACATTTTGTTAAAGGCCGATGAATCTTAGAAATATTTATAGAAGAAGTTCGGTGAGTTAAACGGATGTCATTCGGAGGCGTCTGATGCGCTTATGTGTCTGAAAAACTTAAGTGTATGTATGAACAATACACCGTAGAGTTTCAGCTTGTGATTCGATCTCGCGACACCGGAATCATGCCATAAGATTAGACTGGATTTTGTTCCAATGGCTTCGTTGCAAAGATTTTTAATATCGAGTTTCAACCAAGCACGCAATTGCTGTTCCACTCGGGTGGCAATCCTCTGACTGTATCACGATTCTTGACAACTAGTTTTGCATTTTTAACTATTATTATCCCAGTTATTATTAATATTTTTTATTTTATTATAAAGAACTTTCAATGCGAACTATGGTTTATAAGGATCAGTTGGAGTCACGTTCACGAACATCTCTCCTGTATCTAAATGTATTGGTAACGAGAAGGATGCAAAGGTCAAATCTCGATCTCCAATATCCTTTATTTAATTTCATGGATAAAAGTGCACACTTTAAATTTTGGAATTACTTGTATTTATTTATTTATTAATTTAATTATATTATTTAAAGAATATTTAAAGTATACTAATCTTTCCCGTTTCCGTTATGGAAACGCGGCAAACCCAAAGGTGTCATGGTAGTTGAAGCTTTGTCTTTTCCATGTTGGAAAGGTCGTGCCCTGAAACCATCTTTTATCATGGGTGAATTATATTATTATTCTTATTATTTTATCATGAGAGAATTATATATTATTATCTATATTAAAATTAGATAATAATAATTGTAATTATATATATCATTTTCAATTCTCGTTTTCGTGATCCAAACGCGGCGAAACCAAAGGCGTGCTAGTAGTGGGAACTTGGAGCTTTGTCTTTTGCTATGGTACAAAAGGTGGAAGACTGAAACTTGATTTTAGCACGGGAGAGTTATATTCTTATTATATGCCCCAATTTTAATTCATAGTGTATCAGTTATGAAGTTGGTTGAGTGGCTACGTCAATAAGTACAAATGCATCGTTTGTTTTTTTTCCCGTGGCTGTTTAACAGAAATTTATCTATCTATTATTAATTATTTAATTTTTATTATTACTTATATAAAAAAATTTATATATCCCTATTAAATTTTTATATATATATATATATATATATATATTATTATTATTATTATTATTATTGCTGAGTTAGTTTTACATATATATTGCTGAATTATTATTTTATATATAGAGTTATTTGATTATAATAATAATAGACAAATGAATATAGGAAAATAGAATTTCATTTTTTATTAAAAAAGTTTTAATTAGTTTAATTTTTTAACATATTTTTTCAATCAACAATTCATTTTATTTATTCAAGTCTCAAAAAAAATATGTTGTAACTGGTTCTTTTGTGGTGGTATTTATGAAATAGTTGTACCTACTATAATAGTGATAGCTGATCTTCAGAGTTAAATATTTTCCAAAATTTATTATTCCATTTAAAAATACAAATAATAAAAATTTTAATTGCAACTAAAATAACAAATAGACAAAAATTTTAAACACTAGAGATTATCATAATCAAAGATCTATACATAGTGGTAAAATATCTTTAAGAAATTTGATCCATTTTAAAACCACCCAAATTTTGAGAAATCCAATTACAATAAAGATGCATGTCAAAATTATAGTGAGCTCGGGAGGCTTCTCTCCAAGCTTTTTGAGTATAGGAATAAAATCTTAAATCAAAATAAATAATTTGTTACTTTAGGTCCAATAGATCAATATTTGGTCTCAGCGTACGTTAACCATCATCATCATCATCATGAAAAAATTGACTTTTCATATCACTATGTCACTTGATAAAATTTTGTTACAAGATTATGCAACTCTCATACAAATCAAAACAGAACAAAAATAAAAGAATGATGAATATTTTATTTGTCTTAATCTAAATTATATTTTTTTTCAATCATTTAAAATAATGAAAAAAAGACACGCATTTTTAACCTAAATTTAGTAAGAACCATTTTGAATTAACAAAATTACATAATATTATAAAATAAAGATTAAAAAAAGGAATTGCCGTACTTTAATGATCTAAATCCATTTTTCAATTAAAACTAATGATTTTAATCATCTAAATTTGTAATTTAGATTAAAAAATAATTTCAATTGAAAAATTTAGATTAAAAACATAATTTCTAGGTTGCAGAGATAATAACAAAATTATTATTTATTTTGTTGCAGAGATTATTTCTATCCAGTTTCAATACGCAATTGTTGGTCCAGTCAAGGTTGGGAATTATGTGCCTTATTGCAGATTTAAAAATATTATTATTATTATTATTAACTATCTTTTAATTATTGCAGATGGATGGAGAGAAATTATTTTATTTAAAAATAAATAAAATTAGATTAATATCTTAGACGGAGAGAAATTAAATTATTAAAAAAATGATTAATTAGAAGATCTTAGTTTTTATAATTTAGGTAAATATGAAAAATATTTATTAATTTTAAAAATAATAGTATTATTATTATTAGTATTTTATTTAAATTTAATTATTAAAAATTATGTTATTTTAATTATGTTAAGTGTTTATTTTGAAATAAAATTTTATAATTTTAATTTAATTATTAATAATTAATAATTATTAAATAAATAGTAAAAATTTAATATTTATTGAATATTTTATAATAATTATAAATCAAAAATTAAAATTTATCTAAAAAATAATTTTTTTAATTAAATTAATTAAGTAAATAAATTATAATATAATATTATGTTTATGAATATGTAATAATAAATTATGATATTGATTTGAAATAAATCTTCATCATTAAAAAACTTATTATACATTTTTAAATTTTATATATATTTATACTTTTTTATAACTGGATGTCGTTGTGAAATAAACGTTTTGATATTTGAAAATAAAATTTACCTAAATACATCAATAAAATCGAAAATCACAAATCACAAAACAACGGATAAAATAATAGCATGTTCCTTCTCTCGAGTTGCACTACGGTCGAAGGGACAAAATGATAGGTTAATTGGCGGTTTTTTTTTATCCATGTTTTGTTATTTTCGACGCAAACAATCACTCGTTTCTCGGACACCCAAAAGATGTGGCATTGGTCGCGGGCTTGTCTCTTACCTAAAAGATGACGGTGGTTGTAGCCTTCTCTTTTCCCTGAGATAGATAAGGCTGACTAAAGAATCCTGTATTGTGAAAGGGTTGGCGGAGTTACCGTATCGTCACCCAAAAGATGTTGTATTGGTCGCGGGCTTGTCTGTTGCCAATAAGATGACGGTGGTTGTAGCCTTGTCCTTTCCCCGAAGTACATAAGGCTCACTAAAGAAACCTTTATTGTCGGAGAGTTGGGGGAGTTACCTTAAGGTTATATTTATTTAAATTAGGTTAGTATAGATTTATTTTAAATAAAGATGTAACATAAATTTAGGGGATTACAATTTTTTTATGTTTAAATATTATGTAAATATTTTGTATGTTATTTAATTTTTTAGATTTTTTTTAAATTATATTTTGGTTAATATGAGTAAATTTTCATTTTAAAATTTTATTTTAATAGATATAAGTAAAATTTCAATTTCAATAATAAACAGGTTTACACATTATTATACTAAACTGTAGAATAAATTTATTGACTTAATAATATATAATTTATATTATATTTAATTAAATAATTTATATATAAACAAATTAAAAATAAAAATATATATTTTTATATTAATTAAAATTGATTATCCATTAAATTTAATTTAAGTGATTAAAATCAATGTTATAATTTTCTTTACTCAATTAGAGTCTTTACCTGTAAAATGAATATCTCTTATATGATCTCTACGTAATATGTATATCTTTTCAGTAATTCCTCACAAACTAAAATATATATTTAAGTATTTTTCTTAATTATTATAACCCCCTTTAACTTTTCTTCATGTGCTCTAATTTTATAATTTCGTCACTAGAGTTATACTATATTCAATTCTTATTGCTATTTTGATATCTTCGTCCGATGCAAATTCTCATATACTTCATATTCATAATTCTTACGGGCATTTCGATCCACAGCCTTTAAAAAGCCTTCTAATTTTGTTCAACCGCTATAATTTTATAATTTCGTCTCTAGAATTGAAGGCCATGAACATTTCGTTAAAGTCGGAGGAATCTTAGAAAGATTTATAGAAGTAGTTCGGTGACTAAAGTAGACCTAATCGCTGTGACGTAAATTTACGGATGTTATTCGAAGGCGTCTGATGCGCTTATGTGTCTGAAAAACTTAAGTGTTCTGTGTCATATGTATGAACAATACACCTTAGAGTTTCAGCTTGTGATTTGATCTCGCGACACCGGATTCATGCCATAACATTAGGCTGGATTTTATTCCAATGGCTTCGTTGCAAAGATTTTTAATATCGAATTTTAACCAAGCACACAATTGCTGTTCCACGGTGGCAGTCCTCCGACTGTACCACGATTCCTGGCAACTAGTTTTGCATTTTAAACGGTTATTATCCCAGTTATTATTAATAAAAAAAAATTATTATAAAGAACTTCCAATGCGAACTATGGTTTATAAGGAGTTGGAGTCACCATCAGGAACATCTCTCGTGTATCTAAATGTATCGGTGACGAGAAGGATGCAAAGGTCAAACCTCGATTTCTATTATCCTTTATTTAATGTCATTGAGAAAAGTGCACACTTTAAATTGAGGAAATACTTTTATTTATTTATTAATTATATTATAATATTTTATTTTATTTTATTTATCATAATAAATGAGTTATTTAAAGAATATTTACTCTATACTTATCTTTCCTGTTTTCGTTATCGAAACGCGGCAAACCCGAAAGGCGTCATAGTAGTTGGAGCTTTGTCTTTTCCCATGTAGGGAAGGTCGAGCCCTGAAACAATATTTTATCATGGGTGAATTGATTATTATTATTATTTTATCATGAGAGAATTATATATTACTATTATTGTATATTAAAATTCGATAATAAGAATTATAATCATTTATCTCATTTTCAATTCTCGTTTTCCTGATCGAAACGCGGCGAACACAAAGGCGTCCTAGTCAGTGGGAACTTGGAGCTTTGTCATGGGAGAGTTATATTCTTAATATATGCCACATTTTTAATTCATAGTGTCAGTTATAAAGTTGGTTGAAGTGGCTACGTCAATAAGTACAAATTCATCGATCTGTTATCGTGGCTGTTTAACAAGAAATTTATCTATTTATTATTAATTATTTCATTTTTTTAATATATCATATTATATATATATATTATGGTTGAGTTATTATTATATATAGCTATTTTATTATAATAATAATAATAGACCAAAAGAATATAGAAAATGAAATTTTATATTTTATTAAAAAAATTAATTAGTTTAATTTTTTAATATTTTTTGTTATGTGAGTATTTATTTTATCTATTTAAGAGTAGAGATATATGAAAATTTTGACTTTTCATATCACTATGTCATTTGATAAAATTTTGTTACAATATTAAGCAACTCTCATAAAAATCAAAACAAAACAAAATAACAAAAATAAAATAATGATGAATATTTCATTATGTCATAATCTAAATTATATTGTTTTTTTTCAACCATTTAAAATAATAATAAAAAACTCACATTTTTAACTAAAATTTGATAAGAACTATTTTGAATTAACAAAATTACATAATATTATAAAATAAAGATGAAAGTGTGGTATTTTAAGGATCTAAATCAATTTTTCAATTAAAAGTAATGATTTTAATCATCTAAATTTGTAATTTTGATTAAAAAAAATAATTTCTCTTGAAAATTTTAGATTAAAAATATAATTTCTCTTCAAAAATTCATATCATAAAATGTATTTCATTATAATATAATGATAACATATGTTAAAAATTCATATTATAAGAATAATTTTTACACACATTCTTATTTTTGGTAAGTTAATTTCATTTTTGTAAATTAATCCACTTTTTATATTTATTACTATAAAAAAAATTATTACAACCATATGGGAAGTCGGGCCTTAAACCCTTTCAAAGGTATGTCACTACATCTACCTTACATAAAGAGGTTAAAGACATCAAATGAATCAAAGTAAGGCATAGAAATCATTCAAACCAGAAAACAAAACCTAAATAGAGACTAGTATATAGTATGATCATACTAGTGGTGGAGAAAAAGGGCCTAGCAAGCCCACAGTTTTATTTTCTTTGGCTTTCCCCATCATCGTCTCTGGTCCCAGTTTGTCTTTAATGATTATGAGGGTTGCACAACTATATATATATATATATATATATATATATATTAAAGATATCCAAAATTTTAAGGTTATGTATGGGAAAATTAAATCTCATTACCTATACTAGTTAGTGCAATAAGTGCTTCTCCAGATTGGTGATCAAAGAAATTGCCACCACCCTTCACATGACTCTCTCAGGTGTTTAATTTACTCCTCGATGCGTATAATACCCTATGTTGGTTAATTGTTCATGTTGTAGGAAGGCATATGGAACTAGGATATAGTGACTACACTAACAGACATGTTTATGGTGGAAGCGAAGCACCTAGAGAATGCATTCCAATTGTCTCTTTTATGCAACCATGGAATCATGTCATTTCATACACTGCGTCTCTAAAATCAACAACAAGGCGTAGTGTGTGCAACCTAGATATGTTGGGCCTTGAACTTTCCCCAACACAGTCCTTGATCCTAGTTGTGGACGTGAATGTTAACTTAAACCATCAGCTACTCTGATGAGGGCTCTGGGTTAGAATCTACAGGTAAGATACAGACATAGAAGCTCGAAACATTGCAGAGATGAGAATGTCATAGCCATACCAAACTTCGGCAACAAGTTAAGAGTTCTGGGTTCAAATCCATGTCCAAGTTATGGATGTAGAAGACCAAAACGTTGAACAGATGAGGATTTCATAATAGTGTTATGGGTTTTAGCACCACAATCCATTTTTTGACACTCTTCAACAACCCATAATAAAAAATTTAAATAGTGTAAAAGGAAGGGAGCGAAGCGTAAAATCTATCGTCAATAATATAATCTGATTGTACCTTGTGAGGTTTCAAATTCTGTAATACTAACCGAGCGACATTTGTAAATGGAAAGCTCTGAGAGCATCCAAGAAGTTCTTTCTTGTAGAAAACACAGAATAAGGCGAGCTAGCTTAGGAAGTTGACAACAAAAATGGCGAGCTTTCCTAGCAAGATGACAACGACCTTTGCTACAAAGTATTCATCATCCTTAGCAATAATATTGGTTTCCTTGCAAATTTGAGCATCAACATCAATCATGGGATGTAAATCATATCATTGCAAATCAGATCATTTGCAGCGACTTAAGGTAATCCTTTTCCTTCATTCTTGATAAAGGTGCCTAGTCTCTCCCTGGCCTTCAATTGGGTGGAGTTTATTAGTGGCTCTATATTCATTGCAATCTCAGTATATTTTAAAGATTTTGGAATATTTTGAAATTTTGATAAATATGAATAAAGCTAAACCTAAGTTACTAGATCTTCAATTGCTCTATATTCATTTCAATCTTAGTATATTTTAAAGATTTTGAAATATTTTGAAATTTTGATAAATATGGATAAAACTAAACTAAATAATATATTAGATTTTCAAAATATTCCAAAATCTACCTTTAAAATACTCAAACAATACATATATCTTTACTAAATGATAATTGATATACATTTACAAATCGAGGGGAACCTTAAAAAGTCATTTCAATTCCCTCTCCATCCATCAATCATTATAACAATAACAATGATGATGAACGTGTTGTTTTTCCCGTCTTTCAATGATCCTAGTGCTCAAAGCCATCTGTCTATCATTATAACAATAAAAATGATGATGAACGTGTTATTCTCACCGACTTTCAATGATCCCAGTGCTCAAAGCCATCTGTAGATCATTATAACGATAACAATGATAATGAATGTCTCGTTTTCACCGACTTTCAATTATCCCAGTGCTCATGCTCCTATGAAGTCTCCATTGCCACTACTCACTCATGATTCTTATTTGTTGTAATGTCGTTCAACGGATGCAAAAGGAAGCCATCCCCGCCAGTGAATCTATGACTCTGCAGCCAATAGGCAATATGTCTGAACCCCCTACCTTTAAACCTGAAATTCATGGTCAACCTCCTAAACATTAATTTATCTCGGGAAAGTTTAGTGCAAGCCTCCCTTACCAATAAGCCCTGTCTAATACACCCCTACCTCTGTGCACTGAGCTATTGCAATCTATGCTCTCTATATTTTTATTGCATGTATTGCCTTTAATATAGCATGTTGTAATTGTCAATTTGTGTAGTCTAAGTGGCAAGTGAAAGTTGTATCCTCTTACTTATAGTCAAATCATAATTTATAATATATGTATTTAAACATTGAACCAATTGTTGTATGTTCATAAATTGAGCTAGAGTTAACCCAATTTGAATGTTGCACTACTTATGGATGAACTCTTCATACTAAAGCTATTTAGCAGCCCATGTGCTTGAAAGCACCCAACGGCCCTCGCCCTCCATATGACAAAGACCATGGTAATAATAATCTTTCAATATTCCTAGTACAGGGTGATTGAAGGCATGAGAGGATGTACAACACACATATATCCAAATGATAGACAATTTCTCACATCTAGAGTATTAACATTTGAACTATTTTTTAGGTAGGGATAATGGAACATAGTATTTGTCATGGAGTCTTGTTTTTTATGACACAATGATTATCATAAAGGCAATAGATGCTTTAATGCAGAAGGGTGTTAAACTTATCTTTGGTCTTTAGTTCCAACGCTTTAAGATGGATCTTAGGACCCCTTTTCCCTAGTGTACATGTAAGTTGTGGTTATTATAAAGTATAGTCAGTTCAATTAGGTTTGCTTTTGTCTTTCTATTGCTAATTATGTGTACTATGTTGCTTCATTCCAATTCTCATTGCAAGGCTTCTTTAAGGTGTACAAGAACCAAAAATGATGATGCTCCTACAATTGATGATTTTCATTGCTCTATCTTGATTGATAGTCAACAAAGTTTGTATTTGATTGAGAACTCGATTAAACAAGAACAAGTCTCCTAGAACAATGAGGTAGTGAATTCAATTATCCGTGGCTTTCTGCCATGCCTTAGCTTTAGTTGTACCACAACTACTAAGTTTTACACACTATGGCATGTCAAATATTTTGTGGCCAATGCTATTCTAAATCAAGAGCAGGATGACAGTAAGCTTTGGTAGCACTTGACAATTCAGAAAAGTAGAGCCACCTCCAAGTTATTATCAGCTCTTACATGGGGGCATTATCCTTTCAAATGCTCTCGGCGACTCTCGTGACAACCTCAGTGATATTTCAGAAGTCA
Organism: Pinus tabuliformis; assembly: GCA_031772625.1. NCBI lineage: Eukaryota > Viridiplantae > Streptophyta > Pinopsida > Pinales > Pinaceae > Pinus > Pinus tabuliformis. The sequence continues at coordinate 1,436,809,787 of CM062818.1, read as the reverse complement.
TCGTCGAATCTGGATCTTGTTCCACTCTAGTTATAGGTTTTAGTCATGAATTCAAATTCTACTCTTAATCAATTTTGGTTTTTTCAAATTTTGCATAAACCATGGTTCTCCACTCCAAATAGGGTTTGGTTTTCTTCATGGAAACCTAAATACTATTTATATAGCCTTAAGGCTATGACTCTTCAAATGCAAGCCTAGTGTTTCCTCCTCATAATCTTTATATAAACTTACAACTAACTATAATTAGCTAATAAATAAATAAATAAAATTGTAAAAACCAACTCTAACACAAATAACTTATATATGAAATCTCTCATATACTTTGATAAGAGCATTGCAATAATATTAGTGCAAACTCACCTCACCCATTACTTTTCATAATTTTAATTTTAATTCATTTACCTGTTTATATATAAAATCTTCACGTTATACCCCCTTTAGTATCTTCACAAACATGGTGAACATATTTCAGGACCCTCTACCAACTTCGAATTTATCCTTAAAAGTCTACATAAGTTTACTAAGCTTCATCTTATCCACACATAACAAATTCAAGATGCTGAATATCTTTCACGGCCCTCTAATAACTCCATCCAATAACTTTGAGCTTATCCTTAAATGTTTAGATAAGTTGACTAAGCAAAATATTATTGCCGTAGTCTAATTAGCCAGAGGAATTGCCTGGAAAATTATGGAAATTCCGGTTATATTTAGAGAAAATTCAGCAAGGATTTCTGTAAATCCAAGTTATAGTTGTTAAACTTCAAAATTTTAGGTATCTTAAATGTTTTTGATGGTACTGAATCCATTTCCACCATCAAAAACACGATTCAAATACTGCCTCTACAAGATTTTTTTAATTTTTTTCCCTAGATTACGACTACTTTCAGTCGTTCGGGCAATTCCCCCTCTGCCTCGGTATACGACTCCAATATTATCCACATATCAGAGCTCATCTTAAATGTGTAGATAAGTTCACTAAACGTCATCTTATCCACATATAACAAATTCGATTCGTTGGCCATTAATAGTCGGTACCATAATGTGAGCATATTTTTATTGCAATGGATAACGTTTTAGGTTTCTTTGTAATTTAATATACAAATGAAATATAAAATTTGAAATTGAGTTTAATGTTTCATTTCTTCTATTTTAATTGCAATATTTCTTTACATTTACGTTAATAGATTGAATAACGTTAAAAAATATATTATAATTGTTTCCATTAACATTAAATAAATGTATTTTTTAACTAATAAATATTTTAATTGTATCTCTTTTTTTCATAATTATGAATTTATTATTATTATTTATAAATTAAAATTATTATAATTAAAATAAAATTTGAAAAGTTTATTTTTTCTATTTTAGAGTGATGGGTTAATGGGAAAGGTGGATTTGCAGGATTTCTAATAGAGCAGTGCACTTTGTAGATTAGTTAATAGGGAAAATTTTGAGAGACCTTAATTTCTTCAGTTTTTGGTTAAATTGAGCCCAACAAAAGCCTAGCTAAGGGTTTTTGACTATTCTAAAGTCATTGGGGACATAATATTTACATTATGAGCACTATAAATCCATGTAAACACAAATTTGAGCATTTAATGAAAGAGGCTCAACATTGTAAGCTAGACCAAGAGATGTAGCCAAAGAGACGGGTGAACTCCTTTATCATTTTCGTTGTTATGTGTTTATGATATGGTATATTGTCTCTGTTATTGTTGTTAAATAAGTTTAAAAATCATTATTTTATGTGCTTTGTAAAGTGATCCATTACCCAAAATACATAAAATTTTACTTGCAATTTTTCCATCACCTTCAAGTTTTCATAATAGATCAATTTGGTATCAAAGCTCAAGGTTATTTTCAAGGTTTGATTTTGTTTGCAAGTGTTTTATGATGCTTACAAGGTTGAAGCTTAAAAGAGGAGAGGGAGAACTTATCGAGCCAAGATCTCAAATTATTTCAAGGAGAACACTCATACCTCAAGCTTCACTAGTCATGGCACATGAAGAAGGTCCTAAAGGGATGTCTGAAGATAAAATAACTTTTAGAAAATATTTCTTTGAAATGTCTGAAATGGTAAAAGTTATTTATGAAGAGAGGAACTCAAGGTTGCAAGGGGAGAGCTCAAATTCTCCAAAATGAGATGGAGGAAAAGGCGACACGCCTCTGAAAGGGAATGGAGGAAATGGTGACAAGCCACCACCTTCAGCTCCATCCTCATCCTCGTCTTCATCCTCATCTTATTCTACATCTTTTACCCTTTAAAAAACACCTCCAAATTCTCCAAAAGGATATGGTAAAAGTCCTTTGTTAAAGCTTGACATAAAGTTTAAATTACCTATGTATGATGGAGAGGTAAGTGTTGAGAAATTAGATAATTGGATTCGTCAAATTGAAGTGTATTGTTAGATACAAAGAATCAAGGATGATGAGACCAAAATTCAGTTTGCTTCTCTTAGGTTGGAAAGTACATCACTTAATTGGTGGGAGGACAAAACTCAAGAGGACATGAAGAAATATGGTAAGGTTTTATCCTCGTGGAATGATTTTGTTGTTGCAATAAGAAGGAAAATTTATCCATTAGCATACATGCAAAAATCTATAATGGATTGGAAAAACTTTAGGCAAGCTAAGGGTCAAAATGTGCAAAGTTATACTCAAGAATTTTGAAAAAGAGCTTTGATTTTGGGTATAAATTTTTCCTCCCAAGATACTCTATTGAAATACATTTGAGGATTACATAGTTATTTGAGATACATTATTCTCATGTTTAACACTACAAATCTAGATGAAATTTGTGTACAAGCAACACATTTAGAAGAACGAGGGAAGAATGTTTATGAAGAAACTAGCGAGAAGTCATTTAAGTATGGAGAAAAAGCAAAAGGTAAGTTCAAAGGCAAGAATAAAAGGAATGCTTTAGTCAAGAAGGAGGGAGAAAAACTCACATGTACGCACTATTCAAAAGAAGGCCATGATGAAGACCACTGTTGGAAACTTCATCCTGAGATGAGACCCAAAAATTTAATAACAATGAGAAAGAAAATATTGTTGCAACTACACATCAAGATCTAAGATCTAATTCCGGAGATGACACAAAAATCATAGCCATGGGATTGAAAGATGAGGATTCAATTGCAAGTACTAGTTCTTCTAGAAAACCCATTGAAACTCAAAGTGAAGGAGAAATAATAGAGCTTTTCTATATTAGAGTCATCATAAAACATAACAAAGTAGATACTTTGTTTGATAGTGGATCATAAGCAAACCTCATTTCACAAGACATTGTCAAGAAACTAAATTTGGAAACCATTTCTCACCCTAAACCTTATCCTTGGGGTTTGGTATGTGACAATGACAAATTGAAAGTGACAAGAAAATGCATACTTAGATTTGTCATCACCGCAAATTTTATCGATGAGGTAGAACTTGATGCAGTACCACTTGAAATTTGTGGGATTGTTTTGGGAAGCCCATACTTATATGATAGTAAATCCATATTTCATCACCATGAGAACAAGTATCGTCTATTTAAAAATGGGATTGACTATAGTTAGTGCACATAGCAAGAAGTTGAATTTATCACTTGTGAATGTTGGACAAATGAAGAGGTTCATAAATGGTACTCTGGATTTTGCATTGTTGATGATTAAACATAAAGACATTGATGAATCTGAAGCCTTCCAAGAATGTGATGCAACATTAAAATATGATTTAGTTGAAGTGGTTAACACATGTGATAAGATGTTTCAAGAATCTAATGGGTTGCCTCCCAAAAGAGGTAAACAACATGAAGTTCATTTGCAGCAGGATGCATCACATTTGAACACTGGTTTGAAAAAGATGTCAGTGATAGAGAATGCAAGAATAAGGAAGAAGATGCAAGAGCTACTTGACAAAGGGAACATTAGTTCTAATACATCTTTTTTCTAGCTCTCCTAGTGTTTTGGCTTTGAGGAAGAATGGTGCATGGCGATGGCGATCACATTTGGTGAAGAGTCAAGCCAAGTATGAGCCTAAACATGATAAGCATCATGTTGACCACAGTTTTCAGGTTGGAGATGAAGTAAGGCTTTGCATCAGCAAAGAAAAACTTTAAGGTAAAAAGAAACTGAAATTGGGTAAGCCTCCTTTGATTGAATACATAGGAGAGAATGTTCAGATTCTTTCAAGAGACGTTTTCTATCCTGAAAATCTTGAATAATTGCAGCAAGATCTTATCCTTGACAAAGAAACAAGAACTTCAAGAAGAAGGAACGTGAGGCACTTTCACAAGGGGCTCAAAGGTACAAAATCAGGCAAAGCCAAATGTATTGAAAGGGAATGGTGAGGGAATTGTACCCTCATCTATTTGTTGCCTGGAAATAGTCTTTTGGAGGTCCAAAAGCTTTTAGTTGGGAAAATGAACCAGGGGATCAGTAAAGTGCTCAAAATGAAAGGTGTTCAAAAGTGCTCGAAACTTGTACTAGAGCGTAGATATCGATGACCTGAATCCAATGCAACTTAAATCATTAAAAATCGATATCGTATGCTACCGATATCGCTTTCTGATCAATTTCATAAACAGATAAAAAATTTGCAGGTTGGATGCAAGACTATTGACTAGGTAGTCTGTATGCTGACTGGGCAGGCTGACTATACTATTTGGTCCAATGAAAGGCTACCACATGGCCTCTCCATATTGGGTCGAATTTATTGTGCATTTCATTGGTTAAATTAGGTTATGAGTTGGACCAATGGTGGGATGCCACGTGGCCAAGTAATGGGCTTTCACGTGGCACCCCAGGGCACATGGTCATTCTTAACTACCATAGTTCCAAATTAGTATTTAAATTTTATGTCGTTTGAAGTTGGGGGATGGGGCCGGGGCTAAGCCCTGGCCCTCAGTCACCCCACACCCACAATACTACATGAAGGGAAATCGAGGGCTCTGGGTTAGCCCCGACCCAAGGTTTTGGCACCTGCGATAATAAACCATCAGACCAACGCCAACAGACGGAAGCACCAACAATCATGAGGGGGTGGAACTTTGGGGACTAGCCTCGGATCAAATCGAGCGCTTGTAACCATAGTCAGAGATTTGGGATCTAACAGTCGAGGGGCTTGGGGTAAGGCACCAGGTCGAGGTTCCACGGCCTACCATATGCCAACACGCCAAAGTTAAATGGAGAGGAATAGTTAGGGGCAAATTTTTGGGACCAGCCCACTGTCACCACGGAGCATGGAACCACGGCAGATCACTATGGAGGGCTTAGATTTTAGGCACTAAAACTTATGGAAAGTCCCCAGTTTCACGGGCTACACGAAACCAAAAGCCAAATATCTAGGGGGCTATGCTCATGGGCACGGGCGGTTAGCTCATGCCCTTGGGTGCATGGCCCCATGTGGCCCTAGTTTTTCGCCTACAAGCCTTACTAGGCAATTAAAGTAGGCGACATCTGGCACCCAATCTAGCGCGAATCTCACCGGCGCAGAGTGAAATTGTCACTTGATGAGCCCAGAAAAGGTGTATTCATAGGATAGGTAACAGTGTAGTGCAGTTTGAAGATCAATTAGCAGAGAAAACTTTGAGAGAGCATAACTTCTTCAGTTTTTGGCCAAATTGAAACCAACAAAAGTCCATCTAGGGTTTTTTTACTGTTCAAAAGCCATTGGAGACATAATATTTACATTTTGAGCACTATAAATCCATGTAAACACAAATTTGAGCACTTAATGAAATAGGCCTAACATTGGACATTGTTTAAGAGATGTAGCCCAGGAGAGGGGTGAACTCCTTTATCATTTTTATTGTTATGTGTTTCTAATATTGTATATTGTCTCTTTTATTGATGTTAACTAAGTTTAAAAATAATTATTTTATGTGTTTTGTAAAGTGATCCATTACCCAAAATACATAAAATTTTACTTGTAATTTTTCCATCGCCTTCAAGTTTGCATAACAAATCAACTACTCCAAGAAGGTCAAGTTATATGTTGAGATCAAAGTTGACAAAGAGAAGCCCAAATGGGATTTGATCATTAGGAACAAGATTTTTGAGGGCCAGAAACTTGTAGCAACATTGGAGGTTGGAAGGGAATAATAAAACTAGAATCTTAGACAATGAAAGTAAAATAGATGGTGACATGTCTTTACATAATGAAATAAAAAACATGTGGGCATCGGTTAGACTCGATTTCTTCTGAGCTGGAAGTGGGAATAAGAGACTACTAACAGAATTAAACTAAGATACCACTGAAGTTATGAAAAAGTTATATGGTTTAAAGAAACAACAATAAATTCAAGTTAAAAAGAATCAAGAGATATTACAACAAGAATTTTTGAAAAACGGATTGTGATAATTGGAGACACAACACAAATGCGGACATAAAGGGTGCTAAAGGCTTTGAAGAATGATCATAAATCTACAGGTCATAACAACATATCTAAGCATAGGGGCCTCATACTTATCTGAGATTCTTAAGGAAACATTGATGCATTATCACATTAGTTGCATTATCATCTATTAGGTCATATATTCATTGTTCATTCATTTAAAAAGAAAAACACAATGAGAGGCATACATCATCACTGTCATAAAACATACTCATAAGCAGCATATAACCAACAAAAATAATAAGGATACAACAACCATAAATACCACATATGAACCAGTACATTTACACATGAAATACCAAGGAGAACGAACTCTTACTAATGAATGTAAAGGCCAACCGAGTATGGGACTTCGGCGAACCACCCAACCATAGATTAGTTGAACTAAATTTTTCTTTCAGCCAATCATGCCCGTGCCATATTCCAAGCATGAATGTGGGACTCATAACCAAAACTCAACCAGGTCTTCCCGATGCTACACCACCTCACCCTCATCAATAGATCCACGATTTACTACAATCCTCACTAGATCACTAGGCCAAAACAATAAACATACAATACCAGTATTTACCACAATCCCCACCAAATCACTAGGCCCTAACACAAGCATGGATGCCACCAAATTTCTCCACCTACACCATGAGGAATTGATGGTATGATCCAGGGATCACTATGCCATAATCGAGACACCACCCTCTAGGATTTGTCGCATATCCCGTCATTCACCACATAGATTCCTAGGCATGATCAAGGGTAAACAGCTCTAGGATTTACCGCATATCCCGCCATTCACCGGTTGAGGATTCCTAGGCCCACCGAGGCACACAATACCTAGCTTTATCGCAACTCTTAGTCTGGTTTAGGGGTCACTAGGCTATTGGCTTTACCAAAATCCACAGTCTAGTTCGGGGATCACTAGGCCATGTATTATTTCATTCAGAGATCTACCTCATTCAACTTCCAATTCATCCGACAATCCAGCTCAACCAAAACATGAAAATCCCATCACACCATGGCTATCTGGAAATGGCAAGGCAAGGAATAAGAACACTATCACACTTGGAAAAACCCATGCTCATGACAATAAGAGAACCAAATACACACACGCATAACCATGCATGCCAAAACTAGCAAGGAAACCATACATGCAACTCAATTCGTGCAAAAAATCTCATTGTAGCCACTTGATCCTGCTCTTCCTTGCTTGATCGTTACTTCATCTTACCTTCTTTGCTTTTCTTGATCCAATGTTGAAGTGTTCCAAGAAAACTCTAAGTGTCCAAGAGTGTGTAAGAGAGAGAATAGAGAGAGCACTCCAAAAATAAATTAACAAAAGTATATGAATTGATCCTCAAAAGCCTTTTTATCAATGAGGCCTCTATTTTTTTCATTTTCCATTATTTTCCTTAATTTTCCTCCTCAGATGCAACTTGTGACCTTTCACCTTCCTTTTCTCCTAATTTCCATTATTTTCATAAATAAAATGCTAATTAATGTCATTTTCCCTTTCCAAAGCCTTTGACATTTCCTTTTCCATTTTTCTTTAGCCATGATAACCGAAATGAACACCCACTGGGATGTTTTCCCAACATTCAGCTTGGAATACGTGTCCCATGACCTTGGTCATATATATTTTTTTACATGAATTTTTACCAGGGTTGTTACATTGGGTTTTGGGATGGTAGACAAAGTTAGGGGATATGCCTAAGAAATAGAAGGCCATATAAGGGGTGAGTGTGTCTTTTTTGTTAGAATAGAGGACTTGACCCTATAGAACCCAAGAGGAGGCCAAGTGGAACACAGATGTTGCCCCTAAAATTGATTTGCATCATGCAAGGAAGAGGAACAACACCCTTCATAATATCTTCTTCAAAAAGAACTCTGGCATTGAATATCAATCTCATAGGGATAAAATTCAACTAAATTTTGAAAATGATGGATTAGTTAGCTATGTAGCATTGAACAAGAAAGTAGAACTTTATTCAAAACTTGTGTGTGGAGAGCTTCCAATTGATAAAGAAAATGAGAAATATTGTGTGTATTTCCTTCAGAAGGATACTTTAGAGGATGATATTGAAGGGTTGAAAGGTATATATTTAAGGGTTTTAGAACCTCGCGATGAAGATAAATTTACATTTGGTTGGTTGCAGATGACAATGACAAAAACATGGCAGTGACAGAGAGTTGCTAAAGTTGAATCCTAGAGAAGCTACAAAGAGAATCATAATTGTGCATGGTGTGAAGTTGATCCCCCAACTCAAAGAAAATATGGATCCAATATTTAAATATTGAATATAATAATATGAACATTAGCTAAGGGCTACGAAACTGATCAGAGCATATTTCTATTTCAATGAAAATTTGTTAGAATCCTTGGGAAGTAAAGTAAATTGTGTACTTGAATTTATTTAGAGTTCGTAAAAAATACATATTGAGCCTAATCAAAACAATATGTGGGTGCATGGTGGTTAGAATTGACTACTCTGACAATTTCCTAAAGTATGAAACTACAAGATGAAGATTGAACCAATATGCAAACAAAGATGCCAAAGATGAAACATTGAGATTCCTAGTGTGTGAATGATTGTAGAACAATATGGTAATCTTATCACTATGTATTTTATCTCTTTCTGATAATTTGTAGCATTGTAATCATTCATGAATCTGGATAGTGAAGAAGTGGCATAGCCAGAAGGGAGTTCTACCCATGTGTTTTACTCCTTAAACTGATTGTTGAATGTTTCACTATAAGTCAAAAATGGAAGGTGCAAAAAATGCAAGATTGAGTTAGATAAATCCCATATCTAGACTACTTTCCTAAATAATTAGGGAGTACAGTGGATGGCACCCATGTATCTTCATAGATGGAAGTAGGTCCATGGGATGGAAAATTACTCAATCTTCATGGTTAGTTGATGTTAGGCCCTGAAGTACAATAAGTTCCAATTCAATCTAAGGTATTAATGGTATGAATGATTTCTAGCTAGTACATGATGACAATTCTTCAGGTGAGTGTTCAAGGAGCATGGACACTTTTTGAGGTGGAAGTGAGTTGCATTGTTCTTTCCTAAGAAAAACAAGTGTTGATTGCAAGTGTTTTTTTGGGAGTGAATGATGAGTTTGCAATAAGGAGGACAAAGAGGTTCTTGATACAATAGAGAGATATTTGGAGCTTGGTCCAAGAAAAGTAGGTGATAGTGTTTATGGAAGCATCATGGCAGCAAAGGATATTAGTTGTGGCAACAATAGAGACTAGATGATGACGGGAAAATAAGGTAAAATTGTGTGAGTTGAATAATAACACACATGAACATATTGTACTGTGATCTACACATCGTAGTTGTAGCAAGTCTACATACATTGTTTTGATTTGATTTAGTGGTACTTGAAAATTGTGTACCTAATATATCCATTAGATGGATTGTTTTGTACCCATATCTATTTAACATGAAAAGGGCATGTCGTTATAAGACCTAGAGAGGCATGCATACCCTTTATTGTGTGTTCCCTAATGACCTGATTGCTTCTATAGTTTAGTTCAATGACCTCTATTAGGGAGTTCTTTAACACTTTGAGGAGTGGGCCATGTGTGGCTAGATATGATATAGTGGGCCATATTGTTGGTTTTAGACTCTAGGAGGTGAAGTTTCACATTCAAGGGGAGTTCATCAAGAAGTTGAATGAACCATGTCCATGAAGGGATATCCTAATATAAGAACACTTATAATGATTATGTAACCATGCATTCTAGTGGATGGTTATTTATTTATATGAACATTGATAGTTTGGTGATGTGTACATGATCGAGGTATAAAGTGAAAGTACCATATTGGACTACAGGTAGATTTTTCGATTGAGGAGGTTCTTCAAGTCATAGTGAAGTATTTGATACAAAGGATAAGATATTGAAGAGTTGAGATGATGAAGATTAAGACTCTGGTAGTTGTGAAGGGAGAATGTTGAAGTATGTAACTCCTACGTGTCATATGTGTGAGATCATATCTAATTGTTGAGCTTATTGGTCATTATTAGGTAGAGTTAGTCTACATGAGGAGTTTATTCCTAGTTTTAGGAAGTGGTTGTAAATAGTTGGATGTGAGAGATTCCCTCCAATAAGATAATTCCTAAATTAATGTGTTGTTAAGATATTGTTTAAACTAGTTGGCTAAAATAGTTGGAAAAATGTATTGGGAAAGATTTAAAAAGAATTTAAGAGATATTAATCATATATCATCAAACTTAAAGAAATATTTTATCACTAAGTAGATATCATGTGAATTGAATAAACCAAATTTAGTCTTAATGATCATTAACCATCATCAATTATGTAATGTTATAACTCAATTTCTTATTCTGAGAAAATCATAATAATTTTATTACTTATATATGTACCATATTTAATTATAAAAATAACTATAATATATATATATATATATATATATATATATAGATATAGATATATATATATATTATATTAAATTAGTAGTTGAAAAAAACACACATAGACATATTTAATTATAAAAATAATATTTTGAGAGAAGTAATCTTTTCATAAATCTAATAAATATTATATTAAATTGGTAGTTGAAAAAAAACACATAAAAATAAGAAATTTCTTAAAACTTATAATATAACCCAAAAAATGAAAATGAAACATATTTATTTTTAACAATTCTCTATATTAGTAATATGAAATATGATTTTACACAATTATAATTATTTTTTTAATATTTTTTAAAATATTAAAATTTTAATATTGTAATTATTATTTTCATTTACATGGTATATACAAAGAAAATTTGGCTAAATTTAAAATAAATTTTTACAATAAAATGATAGTTAAAAATTAATAATAATTTTAATAAATTAATAAAATAATATTATTATTATTATTTTTTTTCAAAAAACTAGACGTTTAATATAGCCGTTACTTAATAATATTTGTTTTTGATATATTAATATATTAATATTATAATCTAAACATTATTGTTCAAATATAGTCGTTACTTGAAATTATGTCTCTACATTGCTCTTTATTTAAGCCTTTGCCATGGTCTACCTCTTCATCTGGCTCTGATGATGAACCACACTTGTTGGTTCAAAACGCGTGGGACAAAAAATTCTCTACCTCTTCATCTGGCTCTAATGATGAACCACACTTGTTGGTTCAAAACGGGTGGGACAAAAAATTCTCTCATGTGATTTCTACCAAAAGACTTTATTTAATTCATTATGGATATCAGAAGCTTGAATACAAAAAAAAAAAAGATAGTTATCCAAAATATTTTGATTTACATAACATATACAAAGGAAATTTTGCTAGCATTATACAATAAAATGATAATTGTCAAAAATACTTAGAAATAGACCTAGTTATAAAAGTTAGCTTATGTTAATTTGATCTCACTAAACAATAATTAATTTATAATAAATTCACCCAAAAATATATTTTAAAAGAAAAATAATAAATTAAAACAATCACTCTATATATTTATTCATTGTAAAATATAACTTTATTCCGGGTAACATAATTTATTCTCTTATTTTCTGGAAACATAACTTATTCTCTTACCAAAACTATAATAACTTAAAACTTTCATTTACGCTATATTTAACTATTAAAATAATATTCGTTGAATCTTTGAATTGACAGAGTAAATATATCTGTTTCGTTTGAAATCATACGTCATCGCCTAAAATCCAATCAAATATTCTACTTTAATAAACAAATTGTAAACTACATAAACGAAATTGATATTCGACGAAATGAAACTTCCTAACCCATTCGAAGTATTTTTTGGCATTCATTTCGCCCAAAAAAACATATTTTTATTTATATTAAATAACTTTTATATATATATATATATATATATATATATATATATATATATATATATATATTATTATTATTATTATTATTATGATGGTTGAGTTATTATTATTATTATATATAGTTATTTTATTATAATAATAATAGATAAAATGAATATAGAAAAATGGAATTTCATTTTTATTAAAAAAGATTAATTAGTTTAATTTTTTAACCTTTTTTTATGTGAACACTTTATTTTACTTATTCAAGTCTTAAAAAGCATGATGTAATTGGCTCATTTGTGGTGGTATTTATGAAATAGTTGTATCTAGTGTAATAGTGGTAACCGATCTTTAAAGTTAAATATTTTCCAAAAATTATTATTCCATTTAAAAATATTTTTTTTAATTGCGAATAAGATAATAATTAGACAAAAATTTCAAACACAAAGATCTATACATAGTGGAAAAATATCTTTAAGAAATTTGCTCCATTTGAAACCACCCAAATCTTCAGAAATCCAATTAGAGTAGAGATGTATGAAAATTTTGATTTTTCATATCTTATGCCACTTGATAAAATTTTGTTACAATATTAAGCAACTCTCATAAAATCAAAATAGAGCAAAAATAAAATAATGATGAATATTTCATTATGTCATTGTCTAAATTATATTGTTTTTTTTTCAATCATTTAAAATAATGAAAAAAAAACTCACATTTTTAACCAAAATTTGATAAGAACCATTTTGAATTAACAAAATTACATAATATTATAAAATAAAGATGAAATTGTGGTATTTTAAGGATCTAAATCAATTTTTCAATTAAAAGTAATGATCTTAATCATCTAAATTTGTAATTTAGATAAAAAATAATTTCTCTTGAAAAATTTAGATTAAAAATATAATTTCTCCAAAAATTTATATCATAAAATGTATTTCATTATAATTATAATGATAACATATGTTAAAAATTCCTATTATAAGAACAATTTTTACACACATTCTGATTTTTGGTAAGTTAATCTATTTTTGTAAATTAATCCACTTTTTATATTACTACTAAAAAAAAAATTACAACCATAATTATCTAAATCCTCCCATAAAAGAAGTCGGGCCTTAAACTGCTTTCAAAGTTATGTCACTACATCTACCTTACATAAGGAGGTTAAAGATATCAAATGAATCAAAGTAAGGCGTAGAAATCATTAAAACAAGAAAACAAAACCTAAACAGAGACTAGTATATAGTATGATCATAGTGGTGGTGGAGAAAAAGGGCCTAGCTAGCCCACATTTTTCTGTTCTTTGGCTTTTCCCATCATCGTCTTTGGTCCCAGTTCATCTTTAATGATTATCAGGGTTGCACAACAATCAATATATATATATATATATATATATATATATATATATATATCCAAAATTTTAAGGTTATGTATGGGAAAATTAAATCTCATTTCCTATACTAGTTAGTGCAACAAGTGCTTCTCCATACTGGTGATCAGAGCAACTTTCACCACACTTCATGCGACTCTCTCAAGTGTTTAATTTACTCCTCGACGCGTATACTCTATGTTGGATAATTGTTCATGTCGTAGGAAGCCATATGGAACTAGGATATAGTGACCACGCTAACAGACATGTTTATGGTGGAAGCGAAGCAACTAGAGAATGCATTCCAATTGTCTCTTTTATGAAACCATGGAATCATGTCATATCATACATTTCATCTCTAAAATCAATACCAGGGCGTAGTGTATGCAACCTAGAAATGTCGGGCCTTGAATTGTCCCCAACGCAGTCGTTGATCCTAGTGCTAGACGTGAATGTTAACTTAAACCATTAGCTACTCTGATGAGGGATCTGGGTTAGAATCTATAGGTAAGATACAGACATAGAAGCTCGGAACATTGCAGAGATGAGAACGTCGTAGCCACACCAGACTTCAGCAGCAAGTTAAGAGTTCTGGGTTCAAATCTGTATCCAAGTTATGGATGTAGAAGACCAAAACATTGTTAGAGATGAGGATTTCATAAAAGTGATATGGGTTTCAACACCACGATCCTTTTTTTTTACGTTATTTAACAACCCATAATAAAAAAATTAATTAGTACAAAAGGAAGGGAGCGAATCATAAAATCTATCGTCATTAATATCATCTGATTGTACCTTGTGAGCCTTCAAATTCTGTTATACTAACCAAGCGACAACAAAGATGGCGAGCTAGCGTAGCAAGATGACAATGACCTTTGCTGCAAAGTATTCATCATCCTTGGTGATAATACTCGTTTCCTTAAAAATCTGAGCATCTACATCAATCATGGGATGTAAATCATATCATTGCAAATCAGATCATTTGCAACGACTTAAGGTAATCTTTTTCCTACATTCCTGATAAAGGTGCCTAGTCTCTCCCTTCCCTTCAATTGGGTGGAGTTTGTTAGTGGCTCTATATTCATTGCAATCTCAATATATTTTGAAGATTTTGGAATATTTTGAAATTTTGATAAATATGAATAAAGTTAAACTTAAGTTATATACTAGATTTTCAATGGCTCTATATTCATTGCAATCTTAGTATATTTTAAAGATTTTGGAATATTTTGAAATTTTGATAAATATGAATACATCTAAACCAAGTTATATATTATATTTTCAAAATATTCCAAAACCTATCTTCAAAATACTCAAACAATACATATATGTTAACTAAATGATAATTTATATATATATATACAAATGCAGGGGAACCCTAACATGTCACTCCAATTCCCTTTGCATCTGTAGATCACTATAACAATAAAAATGATGATGAATGTGTTTTTTCCCCGACTTTCAATGATCCCAGTGCTCAAAGTCATCTTTCTATCATTATAACAATAACAATGATGATGAACATGTTGTTTTCACCGACTTTCAATGATCCCAGTGCTCAAATCCATCTGTAGATCATTATAACGATAACAATGATGATGAATGTGTTGTTTTCACCAACTTTCAATTATCCCAGTGCTCATGCTTTGACTGGTTATATTGCTAGTGAAGACCCTAAGTGTGTGCTCCTATGAAGTCTCTATTGGCACTAGTCACTCATGATTCTTATGTGTTGTATTGTCATTCAACAGATGCAAAAGGAAGCCATCCCCACCCATGAATTTGTGACTCTGCGACAAATAGACAGTATGTCTCAACCCCCTACCCTTAAACCTCAAATTCATGGTCAACCTCCTAAACATTACTTTATCTCAGGCAAGTTTAGTGCAAGCCTCCCTTACCAGTAAGCCCTATCTAATACACCCCTGCCTCTATGCACTTAGTTGTTGCAATCTATACTCTCTATATTTTTATTGCATGTCTTGCCTTTAATATAACATGTTGTAATTTTCAATCTGTGTAGTCTAAGTGGTTAGCGAAAGTTGTATCTTCTTACTTATATTCAAATCATAATTAACAATATATATTTATTTAAACACTGAACCAATTGTTGTATGTTCATAAATTGAGCTAGAGTTAGCCCAATATTTATGTTGCACTACTTATGGATGAACTCTTCATACTAAAGCTATTTAGTAGCCCAATGTGCTTGAAAGCACCCAACGGCCCTCGCCCTCCATATGACAAAGACCATGGCAATAATAATATTTCAATATTCCTAGTACAGGGTGATTGAAGGCGTGAGAGGACGTACAACACACATATGTCCAAATGATGAACAATTTCTCACATCTAGATGATTAACATTTGAACTATTTTTTATAAGTAGGGATAATGGACTAAAGTATTTGTCATGGAGTTTTTTTTCTAGGACACAACGATTATCATAAAGGTAATATATGCTTTGATGAAGAAGAGTGTTAAACTTATTTTGGGTCTTTAGCTCCAATGCTTTAAGATGGATCTTAACACCCCTTTGCCTTAGTGTACATGTAAGTTTTGGTTATTATAAAGTATAGTTAGTTCAACTATGTTAACGGTTGTCATAAAGGTAATAGATGCTTTAATGCAGAAGGGTGTTAAACCTATACTTGGTCATTAGCTCCAACGTTTTAAGATGGATCTTACCACCCTTTTTCCCTAGTGTACATGTAAGTTGTGGTTATTATAAAGTATAGTTAGTTCAACTATGTTTGTTTTTGTCTTTCTATTGGTAATTATGTGTACTATGTTGCTTCATTCCAATTCTCATGGCAATGCCTCTTTAAGGTGTACCAGAACTAAATATGATGATGCTCCTATAATCGATGATTTTCATTGCTCTATCTTGAATGATAGTCAACAAAGCTTGTATTTGATTAAGAACTCGATTAAACAACAAGTATCCTAGAACAATGAGGTAGTGAATTCAATTATTGATGACTTTGTGCCATGCCTTAGCTTTAGTTGTACCACAACTACTAAGTTTTATCACACTATGGCATGTCAAATATTTTGTGGCCAATGCTATTCTAAATCAAGAGCAGGACGACAATAAGCTTTGGTAGCACTTGACAATTTAGAAAAGTAGAGCCACCTCTAAGTTATTCTCAGCTCTTGCATGGGGGCATTATCCTTTCAAATGCTTTCGCAACTCTTGTGACAACCTTAGTGATATTTCAGAAGTCATCGTTGAATGTGGATCTTGTTCCACTCTAGTTATAAGTTTTAGTCATGAATTCAACTTCTACTCTTAGTCAATTTTGGTTTTTTCAAATCTTGCGCTCACCATGGTTCTCCACTCCAAAGAGGGTTTGGTTTTCTTCATGGAAACCTCAATGTTATTTGTATAGCCTTAAGGCTATGGCTCTTCAAATGCTAGTCTAGTGTTGCCTCCTCATGATTTCTATGTAAACTTACAACTAACTATAATTAGCTCATAAGGAAATGAAAAGTTAAAACTCTAACACAAATAACCTATATATAAAATATGTCATTTGATAAGAGCATTTCAATAATATTAGTGCAAACCCACCTCATTCATTACTTTTCATAATTTTAAATAAAACTTTCAATATATGACCATTCTCTCATATTCAATTATCTAAAAAAAAAAATTGTAATTAATTTATCTCTTTATATGTAAAATCTTCACTTTATACCACCTTTAGTATCTTCAAAAACATGGTGAACATATTTCATGACCCTCTACCAACTTTGAATTTATCCTTACATGTCTAAATAAGTTTACTAAGCTTCATCTTATCCAAAAATACAAAAATTCAAGATGTTGAATATCTTTCACGACCATCCAACAACTTTGAGCTTATCCTTAAATGTCTAGATAAGTTGACTAAGCCTAATATTATCCACCTATCGGAGCTTATCTTAAATGTGTAGATAAGTTGACTAAATGTCATCTTATCCACATATAACAAATTTTTTATTATTATTTATAAAATTAAAATAAAATTTGAAAAGTTTATTTTTCTATTTTAGAGTAATGGGTTAATGGAAAATGGGATTCGTAGGATGGATAATAGAGTAGTGCAGTTTGTAGATCAGTTAGCAGAGAAAATTTTAAGAGAGCCTAATTTTTATAGTTTTTTGCTAAATTGAGCCCAACAAAAGCCTAGCAAGGGGTTTTTGACTGCTCTGAAGCCATTGGAGACATAATATTTACATTATGAGCACTATAAATCCATGTAAACACAAATTTGAGCACTTAATGAAACAAGCCCAACATTGTAAGCTATACTAAGAGATGTAGCCTAGGAGAGGGGTGAACTCCTTTATCATTTTTATGTGTTTATAATATGGTATATTGTCTATGTTATTGTTGTTAACTAAGTTTAAAAATCATTACTTTATGTGTTTTGTAAAGTGGTCCATTACCCAAAATACATAAAAATTTACTTGCAATTTTTCCATCACCTTCAAGTTTTCATAACAGATCAGTTTGGTATCAGAGCTTGAGGTTATTTTGAAGGTTTGATTTTGTTTGCAAGTGTTTTTTGATGCTTACAAGGTTGAAGCTTAAAAGAGGATAAGGAGAAATTTTGGAGCCAATATCTCAAATTATTTCAAGGAGAACACTCATACCTCAAGCTTCACTAGTCATGGCACATGAAGAAGGTCCTAAAGGGATGTCTGAAGATGAAATAACTTTTAGAAAAGCTTTCTTTGAAATGTCTGAAATGGTAAAAGTTCTTTATGAGGAGAGGAACTCAAGGTTGCAAGGAGAGAGCTCAAAACCTCCAAAAGGAGATGGAGGAAAAGGAGACAAACCTCCAAAAGGGAATGGAGGAAATGGTGACAAGCCACCACCTTCACCTCCATCCTCATCCTCATCTTCATCCTCATCATCTTCTACGTCTTCTACCCTTTCACAAACACCTCCAAATTCTCCAAAAGGATGTGGTAAAAACCCTTTATTAAAGCTTGACATAAAGATTGAATTACCTATGTATGATGGAGAGGTAAATGTTAATAAATTAGAAAATTGGATTCATCAAATTGAAGCGTATTGCAGAATACAAAGAATAAAGGATGATGAGACCAAAATTTAGCTTGCTTCTCTTAGGTTGGAAAGTGCAACACTTTTTTGGTGGGAGGCCAAAACTCAAGAGGACATGAAGAAACATGGTAAGATTTTATCCTCTTGGAATGATTTTGTTGTTGTAATAAGAAGGAAATTTTATCCATTAACATACATGCAAAAATCTATAATGGATTGGAAGAACTTTAGACAAGCTAAGGGTCAAAATGTGCAAAGCTATACTCAAGAATTTAAAAAAAGAGCTTTGATTTTGGGTATAGATTTGTCCTCCCAAGATAATCTATTGAACTACATTGGAGGATTACATAGTTATTTGAGACACATTATTCTCATGTTTAACGCTACAAAACTAGATGAAATTTGCGTACAATCAACTCATTTAGAAGCAAGAGGGAAGACTGTTTCTAAAGAAACTAGTGAGAAGTCATTTAAGTCTGGAGAAAAAGGAAAAGGTAAGTTCAAAGTCAAGGATAAAAATAATGCTTTATTCAAGAAGGAGGGATAAAAACTCACATTTACACACTATTCAAAAGAAGACCATGATGAAGACCACTATTGGAAACTTCATCCTGAAATGAGACCCAGAAAGTTTAATAACAAGGAGAAAGAAAAGATTGGTTCAACTACAAAATAAGATCTAATCATAGCCATGGGATTGAAATATTAGGATTCAATTGCAAGTACTATTTCTTCTATAAAACCCATTAAAACTCAAAATGAAAGAGAAATAATAGAGATTTTCTATATTAGAGTCATCACAAAACATAACAAAGTAGATACTTTGTTTGATAGTGGATCACAAGCAAACCTCATTTCAAAAGACATTATCAAGAAACTAAATTTGGAAACCATTTCTCATCCTAAACCTTATCCTTTGGGTTTGGTCTGTGACAATGCCAAATTGAAAGTTACAAGAAAATTCATACTTAGATTTGCCATCACTGCAAATTTTATTGATGAGGTAGAACTTGATGCGGTACCACTTGACATTTGTGGGATTTTTTTGAGACGTCCATACTTATATGACAGGAAATCCATCTTTCATCGCCATGAGAACAAGTATCATTTGTTTAAAAATGGGATTTATTATATTGTTAAGTCACATAGCAAGAAGTTGAATTTATCACTTGTGAATGTTGGACAAATGAAGTGGTTTGTAAATGCTAGTCAGAATTCTGCACTGTTGAATCATGATTAAACATAAACATGTTGATGAATGTGAAGCCTTCCAAGAATGTGATGCAACATTAAAATCTGATTTAGTTGAAGTGGTTAACATGTGATAAGATGTTTCAAGAATCTAATGTGTTGCCTCCCAAAAGAGGAAAACAACATGAAGTTCATTTGCAGCAGGATGCATCACTTTTGAACATTGGTTTGAACAAGATGTCAGTGTTAGAGAATGCAATAATAAGGAATCAGATATAAGAGCTACTTGACAAAGGTAACATTAGTTCTAATACATCTTTTTGTGGTTGTCCTAGTGTTTTGGCTTTGAGGAAGAATGGTGCATGGCGATGGCGATCACATTTGGTGAAGAGTCAAGCCAAGTATGAGCCTAAACATGATAAGCATCGTGTTGACCATAGTTTTCAGGTTGGATATGAAGTAAGGCTTTGCATCAGCAAAGAAAAGCTTCAAGGTAAAAATAAAATGAAATTAGGTAAGCCTCCTTTGATTGAAGAAACAAGAGAGAATGTTCGGATTCTTTCAAGAGAATTTTTCTCTTCTGAAAATCTTGAATAATTGCAAAAAGATCTTATCCTTGTCAGAGAAACAAGAACTTCAAGAAGAAGGAACGTGAGCCACCTTCACAAAGGGCTCAAAGGTACAAAATAAGGCAAAGCTAAATGTATTGAAAAGGGAAGGGTGAGGGAACTATACCCTCATCTATTTTTTGACTGAAAAATATTCTTTTGGAGATCCAAAAGCTTCTAGTTGGGAAAGTGATCCATGGTATCAATAAAGTACTCAAAATTCAAATTGTTCAAAAGTGAAACTTGTACCAGAACGTAGATATCAATGACCCAAATCCAACGCAACTTGAATTGCTCAAAATCGATATTGTATGCTACTGATATCGCATTTTGATCGTTTTCCCAAACAGGGAAAAGATTTGCAGGTTGGATGCAAGACTGTTGACTAGGCAGTTTGTACGCTGACTCGACAGGCTCACTGTAAAATTTGGGTCAATGGAAGGCTTCCACTTGGCCTATCTGTATTGGGTAAAATTTACTACGCATTTGATTGGTTGAATGAGGTTATGAGTTGGACCAATGGTGGGATGTCATGTAGCCAGGTAATGGGTTGTCATGTGGCACCCGGGGTTCACTAAAATTATGTTATGGCTAAATAAGCCTCTGGGTGAGTCAAACGCATGACCTATGGAGCAGCATTGCAACGCCTTACTGCTAGTGTGCATGGTGGTTCTTAACTACCATAATTCTGAATTGGTAATTTAAAGTTTATGTCGTTTGATGTTGGGGGACGGGGTCGGGGCTAAGTCCTGGTCCTCAGTCACCCCACGCCCATGAGATTACAGGCAGGGGAGTCGCGGGCTTGGGCTTAGCCCCAGCCCAAGGTTATGGCACCTGCGATAATAAACCATCGAACCAACGCCAACAGACGGAAGCACCAACAATCGTGAGGGGGTGAAACTTTGGGGACTAGCCCCGGATCACATGGAGCACATGTAACCACAATCTAGGATTTGGGAGCTAATAGTTGGGGGCTTGGGACAAGGCACCATGTCGAGGACCCATGGCCTACTATATGCCCACACGCCAAAGTAAAATGGAACAAAATAGTTAGGGGTGGAGTTTTGAGACCAGCCCACGATCACCACGAACCATGGAACCATGGCGGATCACCGCAGAGGGCTTGGATTTCAGGCACTAAAACATAGGGAACAAACTCGTTTTCAAGGGCCCCATGAAACTAAATGTAAAAGATCCAGGGGGCTATGCCGATGGGAAGGGTTGGTTAGCCCCAGGCCCCAGGTGCATGGCCCCATGTGACCCTAGTTTTCCACCTATAGGCCTTGCAGGGAAATTAAAGTAGGCGACATTTTGCACCCAATCCAGCGTGAATCTCGCTGACACCGAGCGAAATTGTCACTCTACGGGCCCGAAAAAGGTGGATTCGTAGGATGGATAACAAAGCAGTGTTGTTTGAAGATCAATTAGCATAGAAAACTTTGAGAGAGCATAACTTCTTCAGTTTTTGGCCTAATTGAGCCCAACAAAAGCCCAGCTAGGGATTCATTACTATTCTAAAGCCATTGGAGACATAATATTTACATTTTGAACAGTATAAATCCATGTAAACATAAATTTTAGCACTTAATGAAAGAGGCCCAACATTGGAAGTTGTCTAAGAGATGTAACCCAGGAGAGGGATGAACTCCTTTATCAGTATTGTTCTTATGTGTTTCTAATATGGTATATTGTCTTTGTTATTGTTGTTAACTAAGTTTTAAAATCATTATTTTATGTGTTTTGTAAAGTGATCCATTACCCAAAATACATAAAATTTTACTTGCAATTTTTCCATCACCTTCAAGTTTGCATAACAAATCAACTACTCCAAGAAGTTTGAGTTAGATGTCGAGATAAAAGTTGACAGAGAGAAGCCCAAATGGGATCTAATCATCAGGAATAAGATTTTAAGGGCTAGAAACTTTTAGCAACGCTCGAGGTTGGAAGGGAATAATAAAACTAGAATCTTAGACAATGAAAGTAAAATAGATGGTGATATGTCTTTACATATTGAAATAAAAAACATGTGGGCATCGATTAAACTAGATGGGTCCCGAGGAGGCCGGTTTTCCCTTTTAGCAGAGATCGTTGAATTGCCAGATTGAATTGGATTCATTATAGCCAGAAAGAACCGCAGATATAACTTCTTCTGTTGATATCTCGTTTAACTGCCAAATGGCTATGCTCTATCAGAGAGCCTCGTTGGAGGATGGACGGGCTTCAGACCTAGAATTAGAATATGATATTTCTTCTGAGATGGAAGTGGGCTTAAGAGACTAGTAAGAGAAGTAAACTAAGATACCATTAAAGATATGAAAAATGTCTATGGTTTAAAGAAACAACAATAAATTCAAGTTAAAAAGGATCAAGAGAAATTATAGCAAGAATTTTTGAAGAACGGATTGTGATAATTGGAGACACAACACATAGGCTGACATAAAGGGTGCTAAAGACTTTGAAGAATTAGCATAAATGCAATAGCATCCCCAATAAAATAATTGGGTGTAACACCCTCCTCCCACATTTACCCAAGCTAACCGTTCCACCAGGGCAAACATGTGACGAAGAGTTACTATGACATGATTCAACTCCCTAAGTGTAGTTAAGGAATTGGAACCGAGGAACCAACACCTTACAAACCTCCCTCAGGTGCTACAAGAACCCCAAGAGTTAATCTATGTTAAAATTGGAAACTAGGGCCAAACTCCATGTGGGTCATATTATTTATGGCAGTTGATATTTTTATTGGATCCCTCTCATTGAGAGGTGTAGGATTGATCTAAAGATCATCCGATTCCGATAAGTATTTATGAAGTTATGAATTTATTTATGTTATGGACAAATTGTTAAGTTGGCCAGCAACTTATGTAGGCTCAGAAGCCCAACAGTCATGTCTATTCAACCTCTATGTTTTAGTATAAATAGAAGAGGGCTTCAGGTCATTTCTACACACACTTGGATCTCTTCCTCTCTCTACTTGTCTTTGGGTTTTAGTAGGAGGAGAGATCCTAAGGAAAAGCTGGAAAAGCCGGAACTGCCAAAAAAGCCAGAAAAGCCGAAACTGCTGGAAAAGCCGGAAAAGCCGAAAAAGCCAGAACTACTGGAAAAGTCGGAAACGCCGGAAAAGCCGGAAATACCAGAAAAGCTAGAACTGCCGAAATTGCCGGAAAATCCGGAACTGTCGAAAAAGCTGGAACTCCCGAATAAGCTGGAAACACCAGAAAAGCCGGAAATAACGGAAAACCAAGAAAAGCCGAAAAATCCAAAAAATCCGGAAATGCCAGAACTGTTGGAACTATCAGAAAAGCCAGAACAGCCAGAAAAGCCGGAACTACCGGGAACTGCCGAAACAGCTGGAGCATTTGTCTCCGAAGGAAGGCAACATGATGTATGAGATCATGGGCAGCATAATAAGTAGCATGATGATATGAGCATGGGCAGTATAATGATGCATGATGATATGAGCATGGGCAACATAATGATGAATGAGATCATGAGCATGGGCAGCTTAATGATGAATAAGACCATGGAAGATGTAGCATGATGAGCAGCATGAAGATGAGAGCAGCTCAGTCATCAAGGTTCAACACATGTGACAGTACAACAAGGTGTCACACGGTAATGTGCAGCAAATAGACAAGATGCAACACTATGATAGGTGAACGAGTCACCTTAGAGAATCAGTTGAAGCAATATGTATTCAATTGATCTCATGCTGATATCAAAAGTCAAAGTGATTGACTTCTATTATAAGTGTACTATCTCTCTCACTTTCTCTGCTAAAATTTGAAGAACATAAAGAAGAATTGATCAAGGGTTTCTCGACATTGGGGTTTGTCCCTGGCTAGCGCCACATCTTGTATATTCTTGTCTTGGCTTGTCTTCTGTGATTTATATTTATGTTCTATCTGTAGTTTACTTTATGCTGATGTGATTGCTAATGTGGAAAAGAAATTGAAATAAATTACTCTAGCATAGAACATACCTAAAATTAACATGGAATTAGAGCTTAGGTGAAGACAATGCCCAGGGAAGAGTGAAAGAGCAATCACCAAAGACAATAGGGACAAGACAAAAGGATCAATGGCTTCCACATCTCTCTTCTAAGTTCACTAAAGGTGAAGTCGAAGCAGAACATATTATTAGAATGGCGTAGCGGAAGTTTCTAATGGCCCATCTAAAGATCACTTCATTGGGAAGTTTGGATCTAAGGGTGGAAGGAAAGGCGGATGCCTTGGTTGCAATAAGTTCGGCCATTATGCAAAGGAGTGTCCGAAGGTAATGCAGGTCATCAAGGAAATGGTCGACTCTTCAAAGAAAGCAAGGAACCTCGAATCACTTTTATGTACCTGATCGCAAGAAGAACCTGGTGTCCATCTCAGAAATGGAAGTCAAAGGTTTCAGGGTGGCACTCATCGATGGAAAGGTACGTGTTTGGAAATAGAATTTTCAAAGATGTTTTTGAGTTTAGAATTGTATCAAATTGCAGGAAGTCCACTAGGGACCATGTCCATTGTCACGTAGCACCGAAGGTCTATGATTCAGATGGTGACAAGGGTGCCTAAATTCAAAAGGAGCATGAAAGTACATGTCTAAGATGTACCGAAGGGAAATCTTACAAGGGGACCATTCCCCTCGCCACCCAATAAGTAAATTGAAGGGAATGAGTCAAATGAGTCAAAGCAGAGTGTTTTATATATGTAATTACGCCATCTTGCCGAGGTGCACATCTCTATTTTATGAAGCCGCCAGAGAATAAATAGGAGGGGTATGGTTGTAGTTAGTTATATATGAGCATGTGGTAGTTTGTAGCAGGTCCACAGGTCTGGAACAACCCAAGGGGTCTGAGATTGACAATCAGGAATCTCGCATATGCAAGTGGAAGAAATCCCTCTATGGCTTGAAGCAAAACACCCCGGGCATAGTATGAGAGGATCGATAGCTATCTGATAAAGTTGAGATTCACTAGGAGTGAAACGGATCCAAACCATCTGAAGGTTGTGGATGATAGACCTCTCATACTAACACCTTATGAGGATGACCTACTTCTAGCAGGTACAGACCCTCTCATTTGCAGAAGTAAGAGGGAGTTGGATTCCAGATGTGGAATGGTGAACTGCAAGCCTGTGACTACCTCGAGCATCTTAACTTTCAGAAGTTATATGGTAGTGATGTCAAACCAGATTTGGGAAATTCCTCTGAATCTCATAAACTCATTCGCGTTGATGTTCTTGGTGAACTTCCTTCCGGACATATGTTTTGCAGATAGCATGGTGAGCTCATATTTGGTTGAACCTCACTGGATTGGTGCCAAGAATCTTCTGAGATGTCTTCGGGGCACAATCTCTCATGGATTTAGATACATTGTCAGAAATATGAAACTGCATGATTATTCGAATGCTAATTGGGCAAGCAGTGTGGAGGATCACTAGAGCACTTCTTAGTGTTGTTTCTCTTTGGATTCTGCTTTGATATCATGGATGAGCAGGAAGCAGAATTCGGTTGTTATAAGCACCGAATACATATCTACGAGTATGATCTCGTATGAAGCTGCTTGGTTGGGGAAGCTCTTCAAGTGAGTTGTTTGTACCACTGTGATTCTCTGTGACAACCAGAGGTGGGATTTGATTATTGAGGAATCCCGTATTCGATGATTGCTCCAGCAGATAGACATCAGATACTACCTTATCTGGGATATCGTAAGTCTATGAGCAAGGAAGCTCCATCGCTATGAGATGATGTACAGATCGTTACACTTTGTCTAAGCCCTGGGGGAAAGGTCAAATCTGTGATTTTCCCAAATGACTTGGAGTCATCAAGAGACCCTTGTACAAGGGTTCTACATGTTGTATACATTGAGCTGTGGGAGCTCTGGGGGCTTGTGGTTCTTACTAGAGCAACATACGACCACAAGGTGATTCACCCTCCCCTAGTGGTGCACACTGGGACAGGATGATTCGCTCTCCTATGGACAAGATGATTCGCTCTCCTGTGGACAAGATGATTCGCTCTCTTGAGGGACAAGATGATTTGATCTCTTGTGGGATAGGATGATTCGCTCTCCTATGGACAGGATGATTCGCTCTCCTGTGAACAAGATGATTCACTCTCTTGTGGGACAAGATGATTCACTCTCTTGTGGGACAGGATGATTCGCTCTTCTGTGTAGCAGGATGATTAATTCTCCTGTGAGGTCTGGATGATGTGTTCTCCATGACGATTGTGTAGCAGGATGATTAATTCTCCTGTGGGGTCTAGATGATGTGTTCTCCATGACGATTGTGTAGTAGAATGATTAATTCTCCTGCCAGGTCTAGATGATGTGTTCTCCATGACGATTGTGTAGCAGGATGATTAGTTCTCCTGTGAGGTCTGGATGATGTGTTCTCCATGACGATTGTGTAGTAGGATGATTAGTTCTCCTGTGAGGCCTGGATGATGTGTTCTCCATGGAGATTGTGTAGCAGGATGATTAGTTCTCCTGTGAGGACAGGATTGATTAAGTTCTCCTGTCGAGGCATCCTACCCATGCAGTCTGGGACTCATGGGAAGTACCTCTCATCTGATCAATGAGCAAGGAAATGAGGAGAGGGACCATAGTAGTACTGATAGATGCATCGTTGTATCTACCATACTCCCTATGCTAGGATGACCTTCATTGATCTAGGATTAATGATACTGTTCTGGGACCAGTGGTAGGAGTTGTACCCACTATGACACTGACTTCGGGTCGGTTGAGGACTGGTCTGGGACCAGTGGTACATACTCTGAGACTGACTTCGAGCCAGTAGAGTACTAGTCTAGGACCAGTGGTAGGAGTTTTACCTACTATGACATTGACTTCAGGTCGGTTGAGGACTGGTCTGGGACCAGTGGTACACACTCTGAGACTGACTTCGGGTTAGTGGAGAATGATATGACACATTCTCGATCAATTCTTCTTCTTCATGGTTCAGCAAAGTTAAGCTGAGCAGAGCCAATAGAGCCAAGCAGAGCAGAGTAGAGTAGAGCTGAGTAGAGCTTAGCAGAGCTAAGCAGAGCAGTGCAGGGCACTGATATCAGAGATAGTACAGTTGGACATATGGATCAGCAGATGGAGTTCTCCCTAATTGAGAGGGAGTGTTAAAATTGGCAACTAGGTCCAAACTCCATGTGGGTCATGTTATTTATGGCAGCTGATATTTTTATTAGATCCCTCTCATTGAGAGGTGTAGGATTGATCTAAAGATCGTCTAATTCCGATAGGTATTTATGAAGTTATGAATTTATTTATGTTATGGACAAATTGTTAAGTCGGCCAGCAACTTATGTAGGCTCAGAAGTCCAAAAGTCATGTCTATTCAACCTTTACGTTTTAGTATAAATAGAAGAGGACTTCAAGTCATTTCTACACACACTTGGATCTCTTCCTCTCTCTACTTGTCTTTGGGTTTTAGTAGGAGGAGAGATCCTAAGGAAAAGCCGGAACTGCCGAAAAAGCCGGAACTGCCGAAAAAGCCGGAACTGCCGGAAAAGCCGGAACTGCCGGAAAAGCTGGAATAGCCGGAAAAGCCGGAACTGCCAAAAAATATGGAACTACCGGAAAAGCAGGAAACGCCAGAAAAATCGAAAATACCGGAAAAGCTGGAAACACCTAAAAAGAGCCAAAAAAGTCGGAAATGCCGGAAATGCCAGAACTGTTGGAACTGTCAGAAACGCCGGAACTGCCAGAAAAGCTAGAACTACCAGGAACTGCTAAAACAACCAGAGCATCTATCTCCGAAGGAAGGCAACATGATGTACGAGATCATGGGCAGCATAATAAGCAGCATGATGATATGAGCATGGGCAGAATAATGATGCATGATGATATGAGCATGGGCAGCATAATGATGAATGAGATCATGAGCATGGATAGCTTGATGATGAATAAGACCATGGAAGATGTAGCATGAAGATGGGAGCAGCTCAGTCATCAAGGTTCAACACATGTGATAGTACACCAAGGTGTCACATGGTAATGTGCAGCAAATAGACGAGATACAGCACTATGATAGGTGAACAAGTCACCTTAGAGAATCAGTTGAAGCAATATGTCTTCAATTGATCTCATGCCGATATCAAAAGTCAAAGTGATTGACTTCTATTGTAAATGTACTATCTCTCTCACTTTCTCTACTGAACTTTGAAGAACATAAAAGAAGAATTGATCAAGGGTTTCCCCACATTAGGGTTTGTCCCTGGCTAGCGCCACATCTTGTGTCCTCTTGTCTTGGCTTGTCTTTTGCAATTTATATTTATGTTCTATCTGCAGTTTACTTTATGCTGATGTGATTGCTAATGTGGAAAAGAAATTGAAATAAATTGCTCTAGCATAGAACATACCTAAAATTAACAATCTACCACTCTAGGTTCCCAAGCCCTTAATTAACCTAGCCTTTCAATGAATTAAACCCCCAGTCGCTCCCATGACATGGGCATACATGTGATTGGGACCCTCTAGTCGCTCCCATGACATGGGCATACATGTGATTGGGACCCTCTAGTCGCTCCCACAATGCCTGCAAGGGAGAGACTGCAGCATTTTTCAGCCAGTTTTGTGCCAAAGATTATGAGATTTAAGCCACTTTTTTAGGGCTAGTCTCCAAACCATTGCCCGGAACTTCATGATACTTACCAAGACAATAAATGACACCAAGAAAAAGCCTCTAACATAAAACTTGATCAAGTTCTTGACCTAACCGAGCCTAACCATGACAGACATTTCGTAGAACACATTGTACACATGTAATCTACAGGTCATAACAACATATCTGAGTATAGGGGTCTCATACTTATCTTGGATTTGTAAGGAAGCATTGATGCATTATCACATTAGCTGCATTATCATCTATTAGGTCATATATGCATTATTCATTCATTTAAAACCCAAAACATGATGAGAGTTATACATCATCATTGCCATAAAACATACTCATAACCAGCATCTAACCAATAGAAATGACAAGGATACAACAACCATAAATACCACATATGAACCAGTACATTTACACAAGAAATACTAAGGAGAAGGAAATCTTATAATGAATGAAAAGGCTAACCGGGTATGGGACTTTCGCGAAAAACCCGACCATAGATTAGCTAAACCAAAATTTTCTTTCAGCCAATCAACCCCATGACATATTCTAAGCATGAATGTGGGACTCATAACCAAAACTCAACTAGGGTTTCCCGAGGCTACACGACCTCACCCTCATCACTAAATCCAGGATTTACCGCAATCCTCACTAGATCACTACGCCAAAACAATAAACATACAATACCATGATTTACCGCAATCCCCACCAGATCACTAGGCCCTAAACAAGCATGGATACCAAAAAATTTCTCCACCTACACTATGAATAATTTTTCTATGTCCTAGTCTCTAGGCTTTACTGCAATCCACAATCTGATCCAGGGATCACTAGGCCATAATTGAGACACCACCCTCCAGCATTTACTGTATATCCCACCATTCAGCGACATGGATTCTTGGGCCTGATCAACGGTAACCACCTCTAGGCTTTAACGCATATCCTGTCATTCACTAGTTGAGGATTCCTATGCCCACCAAGGCACACAATACCTAGATTTACCGCAACTCATAATCTGGTTTAGGGATCACTAGGCCAATGGCTTTACCGCAATCCACAGTCTAGTCTGGGGATCACTAGGCCATGTATTCTTTCATTCAGAGGTCTACCTCACTCAGCTTCAAATTCATCCGACAATCCAGCTCAACCAAAACATGAGAACCCCATCACACCATGGTTATCTAGAAATGGCAAGGCAAGGATTACGAACACTATCACCTAGAAAAACCCATGCCCATGACAGCAAGAGAACCAAATACACACATGCATAACCATGCATGCCAAAACTAGCAAGGAAACCATACATGCAACTCAATGCTTGCAAAGGATCGCATTGTAGCTGCTTTATCCTGCTCTTCCTTGTTTGATCGTTACTTCCTCTTGCCTTCTTTGATTTTCTTGATCCAATGTTGAAGTGTTCCAAGAAAACTCTAAGTGTCCAAGAGTGTGTAAGAGAGAGAATAGAGAGAGCTCCAAAGTTAAACTAACAAAAGTATATGAATTGATCCTCATAAGCCTTTTTATCAATGAGGCCTCCATTTCTTCATTTTCCTCCTCACATGAAACCTGTGACCTTTCCCCTTCGTTTTCTCCTAATTTCCATTATTTTCATAAATAAATTGCCAATTAATGTCATTTTCCCTTTCTAAAGCCTTTGAAATTAATTTTTCCATTTTCTTTTAGCCATAATAACCGAAATGAACACCCACTAGGATGTTCTTCCAACATTTAGCTTGGAATTTGTGTCCCATGACCTTAGTCTTATATATTTTTTTACATGAATTTTTACCAGGGTTGTTACACTGGGTTGTTGGGATGGTAGAAAAAGTCAGGGGTGATGCCTAAGAAATAGAAGGCCATATAAGGGGT
Organism: Pinus tabuliformis; assembly: GCA_031772625.1. Classification (NCBI taxonomy): domain Eukaryota; kingdom Viridiplantae; phylum Streptophyta; class Pinopsida; order Pinales; family Pinaceae; genus Pinus; species Pinus tabuliformis. The sequence continues at coordinate 1,436,778,883 of CM062818.1, read as the reverse complement.
GAGTGTGTCTTTGTTGTTAGAATAGAGGGGTCGGCCCTACAGAACCCCAGAGGAGGCCAAGTGCAAAAAGGATGTTTCCCCTAAAATTCATTTTCATCGTGCAAGGTAGATTAACAATGCCCCTCATAATATATTCTTCAAAAAGAACTTTGGCATTGAATATTAATCTCATAGGGATAAACTTCAACTAAAATTTGAAAATGATAGACTAGTTAGCTATGTAGCATTGAAGAAGAAAGTAGAACTTTATACAAAACTTGTGTGTGGAGAGCTTCCAATTGATGAAGAAAAAGAGAAATAGTGTGTGTATTTCCTTCGAAAGGGTACTTTAGAGGATGATATTGAAGGGTTGAAAGGTATATATTTGTGGGTTTTAGAACCTCACGATGAAGATAAATTCACATTTGTTTGGTTACAAATGACAACGACAAAAACATGGTAGTGATAAAGAGTTGATAAAGTTGAATCCTAGAGAAGCTACAAAGAGAATCATAATTGTGCATGGTGTGAAGTTGATCCCCCAATTCAAAGAAATTATGGATCCAAGATTTAAAGCTTGAATACGATAATGTGAACATTAGCTGAGGGCTACGAAAGGGATCAAAGCATATTTCTATTTCAATGAAAATTTGTTAGAATCCTTGGGAAGTAATGTAAATTGTGTGCTTGAATTTATTTAGAGTTTGTAAAAAATACATATTGAGCCTAATCAAATCAATATGTGGGTGCATGGTTGTTAGAATTGACTACTCTAACAATTTCCTAAAGTATGGAACTCCAAGATAAAAATTGAACTAATATGCAAACAAATATGTCAAATATGAAACATTGTATTATGAAACTAGCTCACAAAAAGATAAAAAAGATAGATCAACGCCTTAGAATTTAGCCTCTTCGAGGGGGCAACCTCCTTTACATTACACAAATAAATGATTCTTTGATGATTCAAATGAAAAAACCTCCTTTCTATATATAGGAGTCTAAGGAGTCACAATATAACCTAGACGACCTAACAATAATAATATAAAGCCACAAAAATAACAACAGAGGGATTCTATGGGGCACAGTAATAACAATATGGGGACAAATAAGGGCACAACAATATTAATAAGGGATACAACTACAATAGTAATGGGGTAATCACTAGTATTAGAGGGACCTAACATGCCCCTCTTCTTCAAAAAAGTGTTGTCCTCAATGCTTGAGTAGTTCTGGATGCTTCTGTATAAAATTCTCATCCTCCCATGTGGAATCTTCAGCAGATAAGTTCTTCCACTTGATGAGATACTCCGAAATTGATCAATTTCGTAGCTGTCGAGTTCTTGTTTCTGTGACTGCTTCCGGTTCCAATATAATTTTTCCTTCCTCGTCAAGTTCTGGCAATATTATTTGAACTGGGAGCTTGTCACCTATAACCTTCTTTAAACATGAAACATGGAAAACTAGGTGCATTCGAGAAGCTACAGGAAACTCCAATTTGTATGCCATAGTACCAATCTTTTGCAACACCTTGTACGGACCATAATACTTTGGTGATAATTTATTATCCTTCTTAGCTTGCTTGAGGGACATTTGTTTATATGGTTGTAGTCGTAGGAATACCCAATCACCTACATCAAAACTTCTTTCACTGCGATGTTGATCTGCCTGTTGTTTCATTCTATTCTGTGCCAACACGAGGTTATCATTTAAGAGTTGGAGGACTTGTTGTTGATGTTAGATGTGATGTTCCACTGCTTGAACCTTAGAATTTTCTCGTAAATATGATGTGATGGATGGTGGCTGATATCCATAAAGTGCCATAAATGGGGTCATTTTTGTTGTTGTATGGAAGGAAGTGTTATACCACCATTCGGCCAGAGGCAACCATTTGACCCATTGTGTTTATTTATCAGATACAAAGCAACGAAGATATCCTTTCAAACATTTGTTTACTATCTCAGTTTGCCCATAAGATTGAGGATGATAAGATGAGCTATGAGATAACTAAGTACCAAGACAAGAAAATAATTATGTCCAAAAATTTCCAATGAAAATGGGATCTCTGTCACTTACAATAATCTTTGGGTTTCCATGTAGCTTTTGAATTGTTTCCATAAATGCAATAGAAACTATACTGGCTTTAAATGGATGTGATAATGCACAAAAGTGTGCATACATGGTAAGTCTGTCAACTACCACCATGATGACACACTTTCCCTCAGACTTGGGTAAACCTGTGATAAAATCCATTGAAACCTCCTCCCAACGTTGGCTTGGAATGGATAAAGGTTGTAATAGACCCAGGGTCTTAATTGTTTCAACTTTATTTTGTTGGCAAACCAAACATTCCGCCACAAACTTTTGAATATCCGATTTAAGGCCATCCCAAAAAAATTCCTTCTTAACCCTATGGTAAGTTTTTAAAAATCTTGAGTGCCCTCCTAAGGGAGAAGTGTGCAATTCCATAAGAATCTTTTGTTTGAGTTGGGAATTCTTACAGAGGTATAAGCGATCTTTGTACCATAACGAATCATTTTGCCAGCTAAATGTATCAGATGTACTGGAATCTTGTTGTAACTTTCGAATAAGTGCCCACACTTCTTCATCATTCCTCCATTCCTCCCTTGCTTCGTTTATCCAATTTGGTTGGATAATAGAAATGGCGCACAACAATGCTTCCACATCCTTATCCTTTCTTGAGAGTGCATCTGCCACCATATTTTGCTTCCCTTTTTTGTAGATGATTTCGAAGTCATAACCCAACATCTTTGTGACCCACTTTTGTTGCTCTTCAGAGGATAATCTTTGTTCTAAAAAGTATTTAAGGCTATCATGATCCGTTTTTACCTTGAAGTGTCTTCCCATTAGGTAGGGTTGCCATTTCTTAAGCACATGTTGTATTGCCAACATTTCCTTCTCATAAATAGCTTTGTGTAAAAACTTTCCCTTGATTGGATGACTTTCAAAAGAAATTGGTCTTTCATCTTGCATTAAAACAACACCAATTCCATTTCCTAAAGCATCACATTCCACAATAAAGGTTTTTGTGAAGTCCGGTGTAGCTAAGATCGGTGCTTGGCACATTGCCTCTTTAAGATGTTCGAAGGCCTTTGTTGCTTTGGAGCCCATGAAAATGCATCTTTCTTCAATAATGTTGTTAGAGGTGCTGGTATTCTCCCATAATTCTTAACAAACTTGCGATAATACCTTGTCAACCCGAGAAATCCTCGCATATGCTTTATGGATGTGGGGATTTTCCATTCCTTAATGGCTTTAATTTTGCTAGGGTCTACCTTAACTCCTTCATGAGATACAATATGACCCAGATATTCCACCTCTTGTACTCCAAAGAAACATTTGGATCTTTTTGCATATAATTGTTTCTCCTCCAATAGTTGTAGCACCTTGTCAACATGTTCAACATGATCCTTCCAAGACTTGTTGTAGATTATTATATTATCAAAAAATACTAACACAAATTTTCTAAGGAAGGGTTTGAAAACGGAATTCATCAAACCTTGAAATGTAGAAGGTGCATTGGTAAGGCCAAAAGGCATGACCAAAAATTCATAATGACCCTCATGAGTTCTAAATGTTGTTTTCGGAATGTCTTCAGTCTTCGTTCTTATTTGATGATATCCTGAATGAAGATCCAACTTGGTGAAGTAAATTGATCCATGCAATTCATCCAGTAATTCATCAATGACAGGAATGGGAAACTTATCTTTAATAGTGAGCTTGTTAAGCTCCCGATAATCCGGACACATGCGCCATGATCCATCCTTCTTGTGCACCAATACTATTGGAGCGGAGAAAGAACTTTGACTAGGTTGAATTATACCAGCCTCTAGCATTTCTGCAACCATACATTCAATTTCACTCTTTTGGGCATAGGGATATCTGTACGGCCTGATGTTTGAACACTTCCTCGAATCAGATGAATAGCATGATCATGATCACGAATAGGTGGGAGACCTTTGGGAGTCTCGAATACCTTGGAATGATTGTCCAAGACTTTTTGGAGATCTGGAGAAATAGATAATTCCTATGTGGAAACATCTTGCGAACATAATTGTGCAATTACACCTCTTTGTTCCTTTTTTAGAAGCTTGGTCATACCGTTAGAGCTGATTATCTTTCCCGGTTTCCCTGCAATACCCCTAAATTCAACTTCCTTTCCTTCCGCAAAAAAATTCATGAAAAGTTCTTGAAAATTAAAAGCTATTGTACCCAAGGATTGTAGCCATTGGACTCCTAGTACAACATCATCACCTCCCATTGGAATGGAAAGCATTGGGCTAGTCAATACATATTCTCCCATGGATAGCTTGATATTATGGCACTTTCCAGAGCAATTTATTGTTCCTCTATTTGCAATCATCACTTGACACTCTAGTGCTGGATATAGGAAGAAATTCAATTCTTTTGCTACCTTACAATGAATAAAATTGTGGGTACTTCCTGAGTCAATCAACACTATTACCTTTTTCTTATTGATTTGTCCTTCTATCTTAATGGTTTGAGGAGTGGTAATTCCAGCCAATGCATTACAAGATATGGTCGGATTCATTTCTTCTTTATCTAAGCTTTGTTCCTGGAGTATATCCTCTTCTTTTGACTTTTCTTTCTCCTTTTCTTCTTCCTCTTCACAATCTATGTAGAATAATTTCTTCTCAGCAAACTTATGACCTTTAGTGTATTTGCTATCACAACTGTAACAAAGCCCTTTTTCTCTTTTTTCTTCCAATTGTTGTGGTGTCAACCTTATAGGTTGTAGAAGACTAGGGGCAACAACACTTCCATCTTTATATTTGTGAGTGGTATGCTTCCTAGTTGCCATAATTTTGCTTTCCATTTTTCTTGCTAACCTGAATGCCTTCTTTAACGAATCAAGTTCCCAAAGGCGAACATCATGTTGGATATTATCCTTTAAAGTCCTTATGAACACATCAATCCTATGCTCCTCTGGAATATTTTTTACCCTTATGTTCAATTTTTGGAACTCCTCAATGTGCTCCATTATTGAACCCTTTTGTTTGAGACTTATCAATTGGCTAAAAAAAGTGTTGCTTTTTGTATCCTCATAATGTGCTGTCAATTCTTCCATAAAAATTGCCCAAGTGATAATTTGTTTACGAGAGAAAAGCCATTGATACCATACAAACTGATTTGGTTCCAAATATAAAGTTGCAATACGTACCTTTTGTGTGTTTTGCACATTATTGAGATAGAAAAATTGCTCCATTTGTAATATCCACATTGCGGGATCCTTGCCATCAAACTTCCTCATATCGATTTTTGGAATATGGTGGGTATTCGATCCAACATTAGAGTCTATGAAATCATGATTAACATTTCTTTTGTTCACATCATGAGTTTCCTTTACTACCCTTTCACCATTAGTAAGTGTTTCTTGTAGGAAATTTGTCAAATTTGTCTTCAAATTTGCCATGCCTGTCATCAAATTTGTTTTCAAATCTATCTTCAAATCATCCATCTTAGCTTCCATGCCCTTTATCTTAGATTCCACGCCATTTATCTTAGCTTCTGTTAGCCTTTGTGAGAGTGACATTTGTTGCACTTGGTCTTGTAATTTTGATATATCATGTAGCATTTCTTCCTCTTCTTCATGAGTCATGCTAGAGCTTTCAGGTTGCTTACTAGGTGTTTGAATTTTCTTTCCTCAGGGCATCAGTTGCCAATAATAGTGCTCTACTATGCCCTTTGAATTCCTTCAAAATAATTTTTCAAACCAAGCTTAAGCAAAAATTTTAAAAAATCTACACACCTTTTTTCACTTTGTAGGAGCTCGATATTGCCTCTGATGTATCTTTGTAATTTCGGATCATCCAATTCTAAAATTGTGATCTGCAGTAGCTCTTTGTGTCCTCTTTCCAATGCCATCAGTCTCATCCAAATTGGATTCTCCAAGGAAGAGTTATGCCAAATCTCCCACAGTGACCTGATTATAGACTAGTTCAGTAGAGCAATATTGTACGACGTGCCACATGTCCCTGTTTCGACCTTTGGCTCTAGAAAAGATGTACAAGAAACTACAGTCCGTCATCTTTCTGTACCTTCTTACGAAATTTCAATCTAATGCTCATAAAGAAAGTTATGACGATTTTCCCCAGGTCACCTATTTGGAATGTAATTCAAGAGTCTACAAAAAGACCAACTTCCTCAGATCATATCTCCCCAAATATAGTGCGAAAATCTCTGAAATTTGGACCCGAGGTTCAGTGTGATTTCGTCTCAAATGGGTTTTTTTCCGTTTCTGAAACGTCGCAAAAAAAAAGTTACAGCGAAAATTCCACGATGACCTATTTGGAGTAGCGAAACCCTAGAATCCAAAGCTCTGATACCAAATGTTATGAAACCAGCTCACAAAAACATAGAAAAGATATATCAACGCCTTAGAATTCAGCCTCTTCGAGGGGGAAACCTCCTTTACAATACACAAATGAATGATTCTTTGATGATTCAAATGACAAAACCTCCTTTCTATATATAGGAGTCTAAGGAGTCACAATATAACCCAGCCGACCTAACAATAATAATATAAAGCCACAAAAATAACAACAGATGGATTCAATGGGGCACAGTAATAACAATATGGGGACAAATAGGGGCACAACAATATTAATAAGGGATACAACTACAATAGTAATGGGGTAATCACTAGTATTATAGGGACCTAACACATTGAGATTCCTAGTGTGTGAATGATTGTAGAACAATATGGTAATCTTATCACTATGTATTTTATCTCTTTCTGATAATTTGTAGCATTGTAATCATTCATGAATCTAGATAGTAAAGAAGTGGCATAGCCAGAAGGAAGTTCTACCTATGTGTTTTACTCCTTAAACTGATAGTTGAATTTTCCACTATAAGTCCAAAATGGAAGGTGCAGAAAATGCAAGATTGAGTTAGATAAATCCCAAACCTAGACTACTTTCCTAAATAATTAGCAAGTACAATGGATAGCACCCATGTATCTTCATAGATGGAAGTAGGTCCATGGGTGGCCAATTACTCAATCTTCATGGTCAGTTGATGTTAGGCCCTAAAGTACAATAAGTTCCAATTCAATTTAAGGTATTAATGCTATGAATGATTTCTAGCTAGTACGTGATGACAATTTCAGGTGAAGGAAAGAGCATGGAAACTTTTTGAGGTGGAAGTGAGTTGCATTTTTCTTTCATAGGAAAACCAAGTGTTGATTGCAAGTTGATTTTTTTGGAGTGAAATGATGAGTTTGCAACAAGGAGGATAGAGAGGTTCTTGATACAACAGAGAGATCTTTGGAGCTTGGTCCAAGAAAAGTAGGTGATAGTGTTTATGGAAGCATCATGGCAGCAAAGGATATTAGTTGTGGCAACAATAGAGATTAGATGATGACAGACAAATAAGGTAAATTTATGTGAGTTGAATAGTAACACACATGAACATATTGTAATGTGATCTACACATCGTAATTGTAGCAAGTCTAAATATATTGTTTTGATTTGACTTAGTGGTCCTTGAAAATTTTGTACCTAATATATCCATTGGATGGAGTGTTTTGTACCCATATCTATGTAACATGAAAAAGGCATGTCGTTATAAGACCTAGAGAGGCATGCTTACCCCTTTATTGTGTGTTCCCTAATGACTTGATTGCTTCTATAGTTTAGTTCAATGACCTCTATTAGGGAGTTCTTTAACACTTTGAGGAGTAGGCCATGTGTGGCTAGATATGATATGGTGGGTCATATTGTTGGTTTTAGACTCTAGGAGGTGAAGTTTTACATTCAAGGGGTGTTCATCAGGAAGTTGAATGAACCATGTACATGAAGGGATATTCTACTATACCAACACTTATAATGATTATATAACCATGCATTCTAGTGGATGGTTATTTATTTATAAGGACATTAACAGTTTGGTGATGTGTACATGATCGAGGTATAAAGTGAGAGTGCCGAATTGGACTAGAGGTAGATTGTTCTATTGAGGGGGTTCTTCAAGTCATAGTGAATTATTTGCTACATAGGAGACGATATTGAAGAGTTGAGATGACGAAGATTAAGACTCTCATAGTTGTGAAGGGGTGATGTTAAAGTATGTAACTCCTACTTGTCTTATGTGTGAGATCATATTTAATTGTTGAGCTTATTGGTCATTATTAGGTAGAGTTAGTCTATATGAGGAGTCTATTCCTAGTTTTTAGGAAGTGGTTGTAAATAGTTGGATGTGAGAAATTCCCTCCAACAAGATAGTTCCTAAATTAGTGTGTTGTTAAGAGATTCTCTCAACTTGTTGACTAAGATGGTTGGAAAAATGTATTGTGAGTTAAAAAAAATGGAAGAGATTTATCATATAATATCAAACTTAAAGAAACTTTTTATCACTAAATGGATATCATGTGAATTGAATAAACCAAATTTAGTCTTAATGATCATCAACCATCATCAATTATGTAATCTTATAACTCTTTCTTATTTTGATTATTTTGAGAAAATCATAACAATTTCATTACTTTTATATGTACAATATTTAATTAAATGACTTTTTAGAATAAAATGATAGTTGTCAAAAATATTTTTATGTACCTAACCTATACAAAGGAAATTTTGCCAAATTTAGAATGACTTGTTACAATAAAATGATAGTTGTCAAAAATACTTAAAAATAGACCAAGTTGTAAAGTTTAGTTAGGTTATATTAATTTGATCTCACTAAACAATAATTATGTTATAATAAGTTTCCCCAAATTTAGAATAATTTTTTATAGTATAATGATAATTATCAAAAATACTTAAAAATAGACCAAATTGTAAAATTCAATTAGGTTATATTAATTTGATCTCACTAAACAATAATTATTTTATAATAAATTTCCCCATATTAGATTAATTTGATACCTAATTTGATCTCAATGTACAATAAATATTTTATAATAAATTTGCCCAAAAATATATTTAAAAAAATAATAATTAAAACAATCACTCCATATATTTATTCATTGTAAAATATAACTTTATTCCAGGTCATAACATAATTTATTCTCTTATTTTCCTGGAAACATCACTTATTCTCTTACCAAAACTATAATAACTTAAAACTTTCATTTACGCTATATTTAACTATTAAAATAATATTCGTTGAATCTTTGAATTGACAGAGTAAATATATCTGTTTCGTTTGAAATCATACGTCATCGCCTAAAATCCAATCAAATATTCTACTTTAATAAACAAATTGTAAACTACATAAACGAAATTGATACTGGACGAAATGAAACGTGTGTCGTTAGCAAGTTAAGGGCGGAAATTATTCTCGCGAAAACTTCCTAACCCATGCGAAGTCTTTTTTGGCGTTCATTTCACGACACAAGTAATGGTCAAGGAGAGCTGCCCCGTCATCGTTACACTCCTCCGTGGAGTGTAAATAACTTTACAAGTTCATTCAACCTCTCATACTTCATTCCTCACTGTCCAAATCTTTATTCTCTGCATCTGCCCAGCCAAGATAGAAGGATACATGGCTATGGCTATCTCTGCAACTCGCATCCAGAGATCGAAGATCTGCTCCGCAAAATTCCCAAATCTGGTGATTCGGCGCACAGATGTTTCTCCCGCAGCTAAAGAAAAGGAGAGCGATGCCAGGAAACCGCTCCGCCACTATTTTCCGGCGACAAACGGGGCTGATTTTAATTTCCGAAGCAACAGGCCAAGGATTCAGCCATGGATCTCTGTCTCCATCTCAACCAATACCGCGGCGGGAATGCTCCAGGCAAGATATTCTCTACCATTTAATTTAAAGAATTTAAAGATTGCACCTTACAGATGCTCGAGGAGCTTTGGTCTGTCATTCTTGCGATTCTTATTGCAATTTATATTTATCTGTTACTTAAATGCAAATTCCTCTGTTATTTTGACGCGAATTCTTGTAGGCATTTAGATCCACGGCTGTTAAAACCTCGCTTAACTTTTGTTCAAGTGCTCTAATTTTATAATTTCGTCACTAGAGTTATACTATATACAATTCTTATTGATATTTTGATATCTTAGTCAGATGCAAATACTCTCATATTCATATTACATAATTCTTACGGGCATTTCGATCCACAACCTTTAAAAAGCCTTCTAATTTTGTTCAACCGCTACAATTTTATAATTTCGTCTCTAGGATTGAAGGCCATGAACATTTTGTTAAAGGCCGATGAATCTTAGAAAGATTTATAGAAGAAGTTCGGTGACTAAAGCCGACCTGATCACTGTGACGTAAATTAACGGATGTCTTTCGGAGGCGTCTGATGCGCTTATGTGTCCGCAGAACTTAAGTGATCTGTGTCATATGTATGAACAATACACCTTAGAGTTTCAGCTTGTGTTTTGATCTCGCGACACCGGAATCATGCCATAAGGTTAGACTGGATTTTGTTCCAGTGGCTTCGTTGCAAAGATTTTTAATATCGAATTTCAACCAAGCAAGCAATTGCTGTTCCACGGTGGCAATCCTCTGACTGTATCACGATTCTTGGCAACTAGTTTTGCATTTTAAATATTATTATCCCAGTTATTATTAATATTTTATTTTATTATAAAGAACTTTCAATGCGAACTATGGTTTACAAGGAGTTGGAGTCACCTTCAGGAACATCTCTCCTGTATCTAAATGTATTGGTGACGAGAAGGATGCAAAGATCAAATCTCGATCTTCATTATCCTTCATTTAATTTCATGGATAAAAGTGCACACTTTAAATTTTGGAATTACTTTTATTTATTTATTTATTAATTTAATTATATTATTTTATCTATCATAATAATGAGTTATTTAAAGAATATTTACTTTATACTTATCTTTCCCGTTTTCGTTATGGAAACACGGCAAACCCAAAGGCGTCATAGTAGTTGGAGCTTTGTCTTTTCCAGGTCAGAAAAGGTCGAGCCCTGAAACAATATTTTATGATGGGTGAATTATATTATTATTCTTATTATTTTATGATAAGAGAATTATATATTATTTTTGTATATTAAAATTTTTTTTTTCAGAGAGAAAAACCATAATAGATTATATTAAGGAAATATAAAGTTCTGTATACATGATCAAAATCTGTGAGAAACAGCTGAAACAAACAGCTGTTCAGATAGTCAGATTGAGTGGCTGTTGAGACAGCATATAAACCTATCGATACTATCATGATAAAGCCAGCAAAAAAGCGGGAGCAAGCCACCTCTAGCCAAAATGAGTGAACATACAAGCATGAGGATCCATCATCATAATAACAGTGGCGCTTCATGAAAGAAGCAGACCTTTCCCAAAAAAGATAATAAAGAGAGAGAAACATAAAACCTCCACATATAACGCTTCATGGGGATGGAACGAGACCGCCATTGAAAACTATTGAAACATAGAAACTGAACAGCGAGCCAAAATCTGTAAAAACACCCACATTGAGTGAAACAGGTCCAAAAAGATGAAATATAGAAGCAGATCAGGCCATGTGTTAATCTGAGGGGGGCAGATGGCCCGTGATTGAGATCAGGATGGAATCGAGGGGCATCCTGGAGTTCTGAAAAATGCAGGCATTTCGCCATTTCCATAGGAACCAACAGGTGAGGATAAACAGTGAACGCCAGGAAGGATTCTTCGCGCTCCACCAATTGAAAGCATCCTGTACAGATGAAAAAGCTTGATGAGGAAAGCCATAAATCAAAGATAATTCATACCAGATTGTTGATGATGAGGCACAGTTGAAGAACATGTGCAAGTTGGATTCAGCTTCCGAAAGACACATTTGACATCTACCCGGACCCTGCCATCCCTTTCTTTGAAGAACGTCCCAGGTGAATTAGATAATAATTATTATTATTATATATCTCATTTTCAATTCTCGTTTTCGTGATCGAAAGGCGGCTAACCCAAAGGCGTGCTAGTAGTGGGAACTTGGAGCTTTGTCTTCTCCCATGAACTTGATTTTATCATGGGAGGGTTATATTCTTATTATATGCCCCATTTTTAATTTTTAATTCATAGTGTATCAGTTATAAAGTTGGTTGAGTGGCTACGTCAATAAGTACAAATTCATCGATCTGTTATGTGGCTGTTTAACAAAAAAAAATTATCTATTTATTATTAATTATTTAATTTTTATTATTACTCATTTGACATTTTTAACATATTTATATTAAATTATATATAGTTGAGTTATTATTATATATAGAGTTATTTTATTATAATAATAATAGAAAAATAGAATTTCATTTTTTATTAAAAAAATTAATTAGTTTAATTTTTTAATGTATTTTTAGTAAAAAATTCAATTCATTCATTCAAGTCACAAAAAACATGTTGTAATTGGCTCATTTGTGGTGGTATTTAAGAAACAGTTGTACTAGCGTAAGAGTGGTAACACATCTTCAAAGTTAAATATTTTGCAAAATTTATTATTCCATTTAAAAATAAAAATAATAAAAATTTTAATTGCAAATAAGATAATAATTAGACAAAAAATTCAAACACCAGAGCTTATCATAATCAAAGATCTATTCATAGTGTCAAAATACTTTAAGAAAGTTGCTCCATTTTAAAACCACTCAAATTTTCAGAAATCCAATTAGAATAGAGATGTATGAAAATTTTGACTTTTCATATCACTATATCATATGATAGAATTTTATTACAAGATTATGCAATTCACAAAAAAATCAAAACAGAACAAAAATAAAAGAATGATGAATATTTCATTATGTCATAGTCTAAATTATATTGCTTTTTTTACAATCATTTAAAATAATAATTAAAAAAACCCACATTTTTAACTAAAATTTAATAAGAACCATTTTGAATTAACAAAATTACATAATATTATAAAATAAAGATAAAATTGTAGTACTTTAAAGATCTAAATCTATTTTTCAATTAAAAGTAATGATTTTAATTTTATATATATATTAAAAATTTTAAATTAAAAACATAATTTCTCTTGAAAAATTCATATCATAAAATATATTTCATTATAATAACCTACCTTAAAAATTCATAACAATATTCTTCTTATTTTCAAATTTTTGAAAAGTTAATCTCATCTGTGTAAATTAATCTACTTTTTATATTAATACTGTAAAAAAATTATTACGATCATAAAAATCTAAAGCCTCCCATAAAAAAAGTCTGGCCTTAGACCGCTTTCAAAGTTATGTCATTACATCTGCCTTACATTAAGAGGTTAAAGACATCATATGCATCAAAATAAGGCAGAGAAATCATTAAAACGAGAAAATAAAACCTAAACAGAAACTAGTATACATTATGATCATACTGGTGGTGGAGAAAAAAGTCCTAGCTAGCACACAGTTTTCTGTTCTTTGGTTTTTCTCATCATCGTCTCTGGTTTCAGTTCGTCTTTAATGATTATCAGGGTTGTACAGCAATATATATTAAAGATATCCAAAATCTTAAGATTATGTATTGGAAAATTAAATCTCATTTCCTAGATTAGTTAGTGTAACAAGGGTTTCTCTAAAATCAACGCCGGGGCGTAGTGTATGGCATATGCAACCTAGAAATGCCAGGCCCTGAACCGTCCCCAACGAAGTCGTCGATCCAAGTTGTGGACGTGAATGTTAACTTAAACCATCAGCTTCTCTGATTAGGGCTCTGGGCTAGAATCTACAGGCAAGATACAATCATAGCCACACGAGACTTCGGCAACAAGTTAAGGGTTCTGGGTTCAAATCCGCAGAAGACCAAAACATTGCAGAGATGAGGATGTCATAATAGCGCTATGGGTTTCAGCACCACGAAATAAGCATATAATTAACCAAAAGCTAATAAATAAATGGTTTATCATAGTTATTTTAAATGGGTTATAATTTTAAAAACTAATAAATAAATAATAAATGAAAGATTGATATTAAAACCAACAACCCAACATTTTACTATATTCACTAAATATAATAAGATTGCAAGGAAGTAGTGAAAGATATTTGTCTCAGCGGTTTTCAAAGACGTTGGGCAAATTGTCATTACTGCACTCTTAACACATCGACATCAATTTGGTGGTTCTCAGCTATAATAAATATGAAAATATATTAATACTTTTGGATATTTTTCAAGGCCGTCTACTAATGGTTCTGAATATTTTTTTAAAGGGCAGCGACCGCATAAGGATAAAAAGTTTATTTATTTCACGGAATTTTTTAAATAGTGGGAAGAGCGGAGACATTTTTTTTTAACCTTCGCACAACAAAGCTCAGACAATGTGGGGAGATTTTCTTTTGGGGACCGTAGACAGATGAAATAGAGGTACAATCACAGTGAAGGGTTGATCGCAAGAGTGAATCTGAGGCTCTGGATTAACTGGGAAATCGGGAAGTTGAGCATTGTTCTTGGGTTAGCATTGTTTTTGGGGCTTTGGTCACTGGATTAGAAGATTTTTAGATCTAAGAATCAGAGAGCTTGATTCTAAATAGGCAACGTGGATTCTGTTGATTTAGTATCAAACAAATAAACCTGTACGAACCTTTATTTATTTCGATAGATTCTAGGTATAATGTTGATTCTATGTTTAAAAATAAAAAAATAAGTCTTATAAGGACAGATACACAATTACCCTGACAGCTAGCTTTTAAGATAATTTATTCAATGAAAAAATTTGAGAATTTAAGGTACTCGTCATTACACATTGAACCAGAAAAGTTGAAATGCAGAAATATGTATTTGTCCGCTAAGTTATTTTTAAGGACATTAAAAATGATTTTCTTCCCTTCCATTTAAAAAGAAATTAGTTTTGAAAATCCTATTATTAATGCAGAAGAAAGGATTATAAACTCCAAAGTGGCGCATATTTGAATGGGTTTCTATTCCAAATTCTCTACACTCGCGTTAAGAATCACATTATTGATATAGGAGAAAGGATAAACCAGTTCTGTCATTCTTGACAATAAAATCGCATCTTCACTTTAGATTTAAAACAATGTCATCTAACTTTTCATTATTTTACCTCCTTTCAACATCAAGAAGGAGAAGACGCCTCTGAGAGCGTATAAGCCATTTAGTGAAGGAACTTGTTACTTCATCTCCTTTAAAGGTATTCTATATAAATTCATTTATCACTATCCGTAACTGCTCAGCCATGGCTATCGCTGCAACTTGGACCGAGGGAATCAATAATCATCCCGGAAAATTCGGAAATTCGGGCCACAGTGGGTTCAACTTTTTGCCATCGGTAAGAAGAAGAAGCTGATACCAGGCAGCCACTCAACTGCTATTTTCCGGTGAACGTGGAGCTAGCTTTAATTTTCAAAGCATCAAGCTAGGGACTCGACCAATCTAGCGACGGGAATACTCGACGCAAGTATAGACGCTCCAGTTTGTCTTTTACTTTCGAAAAAAGAGTATAGATGCTCCAGCGACTTTGATATATATATATATATATAATATGTAAATTCCTCTCGGATGCATATTCTTATAGGCATTTCCATGGCGTTTAAAGGTCCTCTCTCTTTTGTTCCTTTTTGTTGAGCCGTTATAAAAGTATAACGTCGTCACGGTGTTAAAAGCATAAACATATCGTCAGTCTGGTGAACGTTAGAAAGCGTTATGGAAGAAGTCGGTGAATTTAGTAACACTGACGGCTGTTTAGAAAAATCATGAAAGCCATCGAGAGACGTATGATGCTCTTCCATGTCTGCAGAGCTTAGTTCTGTGTTATGCGTATGGGCAAAAAGCGGGAGTGTTTTGCTTGTGATTTGAGCTAGCCACCTCGGAATCGTCCGAAGAGGATGGACTGGACTTTGTCCGAATGACTAGGTTGCAGAGATTATTTCTATCCAGTTTCAATACGCAATTGTTGGTCCAGTCTAGGTTGGGAATTCTGTGCCTGATGGTATATTTAAAATAATTATTATTATTATTATTAACTATTTTTTAATTATTTAATTATTGAGGATGGATGGCAAGAAATTATTTTATTTAAAAATAAAAATAAAAATAAAAATTAGATTAGTATTTTATTGAAGATAGATGGAGAAAAACTAAACTATTTAAAAAATAAAATAAAAATTTGATTAATTAAAAGATATTAGTTTTTATGATTTATGTAAATTATAGTGAGCTCGAGAGGCTTCTCTCCAAGCTTTTTGAGTATAAGAATAAAGTCTTAAATCAAAATAAATAATTTGTTTCTTTAGGTCCAATAGACCAATGTTTGGTCTCACCGGACGTTAACCATCATCATCAAATATGAAAAATACTTATTAATTTTAAAAATAATAATATTATTATTATTAGTATTTTATTTAAATTTAATTATTAAAAATTATGTTATTTTAATTATGTTAAGGGTTTATTTTAAAATAAATTTTTAAAAATTTAATTTAATTATTAATAATAATAATTATAAATCAAAAATTAAAATTTATCTCAAAAATAAATATATTTTTTTATTATCTTAATTAAATTAATTAAGTAAATAAATTATAATGATGATGATGATGATGGTTAACGTCCGCTGAGACCAAATAATGATCTATCGGACCTAAAAAGACAAATTATTTATTTTGATTTAAGATTTTATTCCTATGCTCAAAAAGCTTGGAGAGAAGCCTCCCGAGTTCACTATAATTTTGGCATTGTAAAAGGCTAGGAAGGTCAGTATTGTAACAAAGGTTGTGAAATTGAGATCTAATGTGGTTGTATGCAGGGCACTCTAAGAGGAAGTGGTTTTCATCCTCGATGCTCCTATTCTCACAAATATGGCAGATCATTTCCATCCATGGCGTTTTAGAAACTGCTCAGCGGCCAGTTTCACTATGGAGCTCATGAGAATTCGTTCTAATCTTTGCTATATTAATTTTCTTCTTTGAGCTTGTTAGAATAGAGAGATACTTTTGATCTTCAAGGGTGGGGTTGATGACCTTCTTATAATAACTTAATTTTCTTTTAGACGCTAAATCTTTCTCACACCACAATTTTTCTTTGAACTTAGAAGTAACAATATCTTTAATGTTATTTATGTTTTGCAAAGCATCATTCTCATTGATCTCCCAATAGTTTAACCAAGCCCTTGTGTCCTTATGCCATCCTCGGTTAAGCCTTAGGTGGTTTTGGCTGGAATTTAAAGCTAGCTTAGGAAGTCTATGATTGTCTATGTTATTGAGCTTGTGCTTGTACAACAGAAACCTGAGCATAGCTAGGCTCTCAATAGGAGAAAGACCTACTTCTATAAGGAGAATAGGATAGGGTGTATTACTTTTAATGATATAATATTATCTTTATAAATATGTAATAATAAATTATGATATTGATTTGAAATAAATATTAATCATTAAAAAAACTTATTATACATTTTTAAAATTATATATATATATATATATATATATATAACTGGTTGTCGTTATAAAATAAATGTTTTGATATTTGAAAATAAAATTACATAAATACATCAATAAAATAAAAAATCACAAAACAACCGATAAAATAATATCATGTTCCTTCCCTCGAGTTGCACTACGGTCGAAGGGACAAATTATCAGTTGCAATCCGGTCGAAGGGACAACATGATAGGCTAATTGGCGGTTTTTTTTTATTATCCTTGTTTTGTATTTTTCGACGCAAACAATCACTTGTTTCTCGGACACCCAAAAGATGTGGTATTGGTCGCGGGCTTGTCTGTTACCTAAAAGATGAGCGTGGTTGTAGCTTTGTCTTTTTAGAATAGTTTAAAGGCGGAGGAGTTGCTCGGACGGTTAAAAGTGGCTGAAATCTGGATAAAAATAATTCAAAAAATCTTGTAAATGCAATGTTTGAATTGTGTTTTTTTATGGTGGAAATGGATTCAGCACCATCAAAACCGTCTAAAATGTTAGAAATTCTACAATTTCAACAACGATTCTTCATGCGGAATAAACTCAAAGAATCATTAAATCTTAATGCCCAGGGATACGAGTTACCTCCAGCCATTGGTAATGTTTTGATGAAGGCTACAGTCCACTTGCTTGCTTCTACTTCAGCACTCCAGCTACAATCCAAGCAAAAGAAAAGAACACAATAATTCTGAAGGCACTTCCAAGCTCTGCTATCTCAGCTAGATGGTGTAAAACTGAAGGGGATTGAGATGTGAGCTTGGGGACCAAACAGATGAATTTATAGCTAAGCTTCCATCAAGCTTCTGATAGCTATGTGTCAGATGTCCCACAGATCAAGGCAGAGAACTCCAGATGGGAGTAATGGACCACTTCAGTAGCTCCTAACAATAAATTTATTAGCTGCAGTTGATTTCCTTAACTTAAGGAAACTACTGCAGTTGGTTTCCATAAGTTAAGGAAAGACTGCAGTTTAAATTCCATAATTTTAGGCAGCAATTGTGCATAAACTAATGGAGCTAACATTCTCCCACTTGGTCCATACTTCCAAACTTAATGTCTCAACTTAAAAACCATTGATAATCTGTATTAAGTAATAGATACATGAATCATGGCGATAAGTCCTCTAATGACGAGTATTATCTTCCATGTATTACTATGCATTTATTCTTATTATAATTTATGTGGCAACAATATCTTAATGAATAAACCTTATGTTTATTCTTGGTCCTTCTTAAAATGTATTTTCTCAAATCAACTTAAAGTGCACATAAATATGAGAAAAAACATCACAATAATTAAGAATTTCATTAACATTGTCCATATAATGAAAAACTGCATAATGGAACCAAGTCCCATATTCAATACATGATCCTTGAATTTAAACGGTGGCATGCCCTTAGTCAAAGGATCAGTGATCATTAACTCAGTGCTGACGTGCTCAATGACCACTTTCTTTTCTTTAACATGTTCCCTTATAGCTAAATACTTAATGTCGATGTGTTTATTTCGACTCCCACTTTTTTAGCCATAAAACCAGCAGCTGAATTATCACAATATATTCTCAATGGCTTAGAGATAGAATCCATAATTCTAAGCCCAGAAATGAAATTCTTAAGCCATACACCATGTAAAGCAGCCTCAAACAGGATATACATAAGCATGTTGGTCCCTTGAAGGTACCTCATTACTTTCTTTGCAGCTCTCCAGTGGTCTAAACCTGGATCACTCTGACATCGTCCCAACATTCCCAATGGGAGCTACACTTGGTGAACAATCCTTCATTCGAAATCTCTCTAAAATTTTATTAATATAGGTTTCCTGTGACAGACCCAAGATGCCTCGAAATCTGTCTCTATGGATCTTAATGCCAATGACATAAGATGCCTCACCTATATCCTTCATATCAAAACTTTTAGAGAGGAATTGTCTCACCTCATGTAGCAAACCCTTATCATTGGTTGCTAGCAAAAAGGTCATCCACATATAAAACAAGAAAACAAATTTTACTCCCACTAACCTTCAGGTATATACATTGATCCATAATGTTTTCTACAAAACCAAAAGAAGAAATTACATTATGGAATTTCAAATACCATTGGCAGGATGCTTGTTTTAAACCATATAATGACTTCTTTAGCTTGCAAACCAATTGCTCACCATGACTAGAGGGGAATCAATGAAGATGTGTTATTAATGAAGACGTGTTGTCAATCATTAATGACGAAGTGTTATTAATGAATAAGTGTTAATAACCATCGTCTTTTAGTGCCAGTGTGAACATGCATTGAATCATATGTGACATTGTTTTGTAAATTAATGCAGTAAAGACCATTAGACAAAATACCATTCCCAACATAATCAGATTTATAGAATAGACTGAAAGATTCTTTTCTGAAAAGTTCAAGGAATATCCAAAAGGTACAAGCCTTGAAACTGAGATCAAGTTTCTAGAAAAACTTGGAACATAAAAAGTCTTTTCTAACTCCAAAACAAAACCACTACTTAAAGCTAAATAACATGTTCATATAGCTTCCACATGCGAGCCCATCTTGTTTCCTGATAAGATGCTTTGCTCACTTCCCACTGGCTTCCTTAGGTTCTGCAAACCCTTTGTCTGCAAGCCATTTCTGATATTTGGCGCATTCCTTCTTTATGTGTCCCTTCTTCTTACAGAAAAAACACTTGGAAACCTTCTTGATATCAGCTTGGGGAGGTGCTTTACCTTTCCCTTTCCGATTGGCTTGAGATTTTCATTTTCCACGCGTTGCCAGCATTGCACTCTCTCCCAGTTCCATCACCAGTCTCTCTTCCTCTTGAACACACATGGTCATGAGTTCATTAATTGACCATTTATCCTTATGTGTGTTGTATGAGATTTTGAAAGGTCCATATTGGTGCGGAAGGGTGTTCAGGATGTAGTGCACTAGGAAAGACTCCGATATTTCAACCTCGAGTTTCTTCAATTGAGCCACAGTGTCCCTCATCTGCATGATGTGCTCACGCACACCTTTCACACTGGTGAGCCTCAGGGATGAGAACTTCATGATTAGGGTGCTTGCTAGTGCCTTGTCTGAAGAGACGAATTGTTCATCAATGGCCTTCAACAAGTCTCGGACCTTTTCATGCTGATCAACGGAACCTCGAATACCAGCTGAAATTTTGGTCTTAATGAACATCATGCTTAGACGATTGGATCGCTCCCATCGTTCATAAAGCGTGATGTCCGCTGCAGTGCTGGTATTAGTGAGTGCCGATGGTTCATCTTTCCTGATAGCATAATCTATGTCCATCCACCCTAGATGAAGGAGAATCCTCTCCTTCCAAATCTTGTAGTTATCTCCCTTAAGTTCGGGAATGTCACAACGAATTTCAGAGAAATTTGCAGGTTGTACTGCTACATCAAAATAAAGGATCACATGCTTATGTTAAAATTGAGGCTTAATAACTTTCATGTTTTACCAATGTAAATCATGCAAAAAAGAATTGAATCAAATGACATGAAAATTGCCTGTGGGCTAAATTTTCAATTCAAACAGACTCAATAAAACTTTATGAACTTTCATGTTTTACCAATGTAAAACATGCTAAAAAGAATTGAATCAAATGACATGAAAATTGCCTGTGGGCTAAATTTTCAATTCAAACAGATTCAATAAAACTTTATGAACTTTCATGTTTTACCAATGTAAAACATGCTAAAAAGAATTGAATCAAATGACATGAAAATTGCCTGTGGGCTAAATTTTCAATTCAAACAGATTCAATAAAACTTTATGATAAAACTTATTAATTCATAACTCTTGTGGGTAGGTTATGAAATTTTATCCTAATTAATCACATAAATATAATAAAAATTCCTGTGGGATAAAATTTATTATATTCAGTGTAATTAATTACAATTTAATGTCTAAATAATCTTTATGTGATCTTGCCAATCAATATATAATTTTATTTAATTAAAGATGTTGTGGCTATTCTCTAATTAATTAAAATCATATGAATCACTAGACATTATTTTGTTGCATAAACAAAACTTAACCAGAGAGAAAAATAATGTTTACTGAAAGGAGTAAGTCAAAATGACATTTTAATAAACTCCATAAAACTGTAATAATTCTCCAGCAAAATCAAAAGCAGTCAACATTACCGAAAATGACTACAAATTGATTGTTCAATTTATAAACTAAACCCGGAGATTGACTGAAGCAACGTTGATCTACTTTGCACTTGCATAGCAAATGCAGTTCGAAGGCTAGCTGGCTTGACTTCAGGCTCCGTCCTTAAGTTTATAAAACAACAAAAATTGACCAGCAAACAAGCTATTTTGCTCACAAGATAATTAAAATCAAATTCCTTAGTCTAACTGTCCCATAATTTATTTAAGACTAATTCTTAAATTAATTACAAAATGGGCTCTAAAAAGTTATAAATTATTTCTTTAAATAATTTGCAAAAACCGCAAATTTGAAATATTCAAAACAAAAGACTAAACCATTTCAAACACCGAAATATTGAAATATTTAAGAATGCATAAACCATTTCCTTTAACATGACTCATATCAAAACTACACAAAACATTTCATGTTCATACCCGAGACTTTGTGAGAGCCTTCATGTCATGTGTATGTTCTTGAATGAATCAGGTCATATATTGACCTTGCCATTTACTTTAAATATACATTTATAAAATCATCTATGATGCAAGCAAAAAGTAAATTTTACAATAAATATGTAATAAAATTATAAAATTTATTTTGCATCGTTGATTTTATATAGTTATCCAAATTAACCATATAAATAAATATATATAACCAAAACAAAGAAGCATAATCAAAATATATACCATGCCACGTATTTGTTTAACATGGTATTACCCATAACGGTTTACATGGTATTACCCATGGTTTACATGGTTTACGGGTTACATGGTTTACATGGTATCAAAATATATAATACATGGTATTACCCATAACGGTTTACATGGTTTACGGGTTACATGGTTTGTTTACATGGTATATGATATAACCATGTTATATGGTTTGTTACCTCCAGCCAAAATTATCAAATAACATAAAATGATAACCGAACATGATGAGATAGACCTATTTGCTCATGCAAATAACGTAACTATATACTGCTAAAACAAATATTGCAGCTATATATCACAATTCAAGGAAATATATAATCAAGTAAAATACCCTGTACAAAATTATCAAATAACATTACAACTATTATAAACCTTTACCAGGCAAGCCGTCCAAGTAGCCTTTCTTGTGCATACCAATTCTATTTTTATATATAGAGTACCGTATTGGAATTCGAGTTGGGTATCTACGTCTCGAAGCCACAAATAGGATCGCTTCTTTTTGAGCTTGCATTTACTGAAAATCTATTTTCAGTTTCTTGCCATAAAACTTCCATTATAAATATGTACTCATTTGTAATATAAACACACACAATTTTGGATCTTAAAAAAAAAAAAAAAATATGCGAAAAACCCATTCAAATAATACACTAATGGCCGCCACCAATAAAATCGAGAAATTGAAAATATAGCAAGCCCTGTCGAAATTTCGACCGAGAAACGAGATTCGCCCTTTACAAAAACAGCGATACTACTTCAACCCTGATCTGGGTTTCTCCGTCCAAATAAATTGGATTAAATTCAGTCGCGGGCTTTAGATTGAGCTAGACTCCAGCAAAATCAAAATTATAGGTTCGAATCCAATGGAGACTAGGGTTATAGACCAGGAAAGCCAGCTGGCCCGCCTGGAAGAAGAGAATCTCACGTTGAAGGAACGGTTGTTTTAATGGAGCAGGAAATGCAGGCTTTTATAGGGCTTGAAGCCGAGAAGGGAGCGGGGAACATAAGGTTGACCAACGTTTTTGAAATTTCAGTTTCGCGTGAAGACAAAGTGAAAAATGAATTCAACAATTTATTTATTTGCGCTTTGTTTGATATAGTATACAAAAGCTACAACAGTAACAGCGCTCAGACGTTTTCTTGGCCAACACACAGCAAGGCAGAGGTAAAAGGGCTCTGATACCAAATGTTAGAAATTCTACAATTTCAACAACGATTCTTCATGCGGAATAAACTCAAAGAATCATTAAATCTTAATGCCCAGGGATACGAGTTACCTCCAGCCATTGGTGATGTTTTGATGAAGGCTACAGTCCACTTGCTTGCTTCTACTTCAGCACTCCAGCGACAATCCAAGCAAAAGAAAAGAACACAATAATTCTGAAGGCACTTCCAAGCTCTGCTATCTCAGCTAGATGGTGTAAAACTGAAGGGGATTGAGATGTGAGCTTGGGGACCAAACAGATGAATTTATAGCTAAGCTTCCATCAAGCTTCTGATAGCTATGTGTCAGATGTCCCACAGATAAAGGCAGAGAACTCCAGATGGGAGTAATGGACCACTTCAGTACCTCCTAACAATAAATTTATTAGCTGCAGTTGATTTCCTTAACTTAAGGAAACTACTGCAGTTGGTTTCCATAAGTTAAGGAAAGACTGCAGTTTAAATTCCATAATTTTAGGCAGCAATTGTGCATAAACTAATGGAGCTAACATAAAATACCTAAAATTTTGAAATTTAACAACTAGATTTACAAAAATCTTTGCCAATTTTTTTCTAAATATAATGAGAATTTTCATAACTTTCCAAGCAACTCCTCAACCTCATTACACTATGCGTTGTCTTTTATCTGAAATAGCACTAAAGAAGCCTTTATTGTCGGAGAGTTGGCGGACTTACCGTATAGTCACCCAAAAGATGTTGTGTTGGTCGCGGGCTTGTCCGTTACCAATAAGACGGTGGTTGTACCCCCTTTAACTTTTGTTCATGTGCTCTAATTTTATAATTTCGTCACTATAGTTATACTATATACCATCCTTTGTCCCTGGGCATTTACCCCGGCGGTCGGGACGGTCGGCTTGCCGCCTCCCCACGGGGTTCAAACCCCTCGTTGTATGTTTCCTGTTATTCCGGCAGTTTATATATTGATCAATCTTGCTCCGCAGCATATATATATTTTACAAATCAGGTTTCATGTATCCATTGCCACTTTAATCTCGCTTTCGTAAATATTTTTTTTTTTTTTTTCAGTGGAAAAAATCAGAATGTATTATATTAAGGTGATATAATGATCGTCATTACAGATGTCTCAGAGGAGACATTTTGCTGAATAGTGAGCATGATGTTGTCCCCTGAAAGGTGGACGGAGAAAATCATATAATTAGGCCCCCGGAGGCCGCATAATAACAAACAGATACATCAATCTAGTCGGAAGGGATTTATATGCCATATATGAAAACCATATTTGAAAGCCATATATGAGTCGTGAAAACAGATAGATGAAGATATGTGTGCAAGGCCGCAAATAAGCAGTTTTCTCGTTTTAAACAGTTTTTCTCGCTTTCGTAAATATATGTAAATTGTAAATCTCAGTTTTTTTCTAGAAAGACTCACCCACCCTGATTTTACTTTATATACCATTTTTATTGCTATTTTGATATCTTAGTCCGATGCAAATTCTCATATTCTTCATATTCATAATTCTTACGGGCATTTCGATCCACAGCCTTTAAAAAGCCTTCTAATTTTGTTCAACCACTATAATTTTATAATTTCGTCTCTAGAATTGAAGGCCATGAACATTTCGTTAAAAGTCCGATGAATCTTCGAAAGATTTATAGAAGAAGTTTGGTGACTAAAGGACCATGCTATGTCCAGTTATGGTTATCCTAAGCTGCTCTCCCTCGTACTTTTTAACAACTCTCGCAATCTCAGAGAGAAGTTGCTCTCTCGCGCTTCCATGGTTAAACCTTTCCGAGCAATTCTGGGAAGTGTAGAGGCTCAAAAATCCCATCTCCACCTTCATATCGTCTCGAGGATCCAATGGATTTAAACGAGCAGAAGTTAGTGAATGCATAAAATTCGCAAGCCATTCCATGTATGTGGCAGTGCCTGTCAATGCCACGACAATGTCTCTGCATACAAGCCGTTTAATTTCAGTCATTTAAATCAAAATTAATTAGTTTATATATAAACTTAATCAATTTTTTTCCAAATATATAGTAAATAATATTTACACATACGAGGGACATCGAAAAACATCAATAATAATAATGCTAGTAATACAAAGTATTATGGTCAAAGTACATAAAATTTAGTTTAGTCCGTGTTATGAGATAGAAAGAGCAATTGATTTTTTTGTGCGTTTTGAAGAGAATTTATCACATCTGAACAATTGTTTTTTCAATTACTGTTCTCCAGAGTGTCGAAATCCAGCACATAGTCCCAACGGTTATCCAAGACTTCGGGTGTCAACCAAAAGTCAAAATTAACTCTTGTTCAAGAGTTTCGGTGTCTCGCATTTCTCTTTTAAAATTTCATTTAAAATCTTACTTTTTATATATATATATATATATATATTCCATTACAGAAATAAATTAAATCAGTAAAAATCTCTGTTTCACACCATTTTAATTACAATTATTAAAAAAGAAACGAAATCTATTTTTTTTCCTCGAAATATTACCACTTTATATTGCATTGCCTTCTTTTTAATAATTTAAAAAAAAACAACATTTTATCAAAATTATTAAACAAAATAAGAATATAGAATATATATGTTGTCATCCGAAAATCAACGGATAAAGTTACCGAGAGAATCTACTGAGCGGAATTGCAATGCCATGCACATTTTGCATTAAAACTTACTAAATAATGTAAAGTTGTTAAATTGTTTTTGGCGTATCCATGGTGATGCTACACCTCGTGGAATTATTATTTTGTGAGAGACCCCTCGAATTTTAAGTTCGACCTTTGGAGATTGCATTTTAATTTGAGTCTGTTGGTATGAATGATGACTAAATTGTTTTGACGAAAGGTTTTTTATTATTATCGTTTAAATTAATTAATAATAATAATTGTAAAATATTCTAAAATTAATTATTAATAATAATAGTAAAATACTTTAAAATCAGGTATTTTGAATATTTTATATTTTAAAATTGTCTTATAATTTTATTTGAATTGAATTTTAGAAGAAATATAAAAATGGTATATATAAATAATTTCAAGTTTTATTTTATAAATAGATTTTAAAATTGTTATATAATTTTTCGGTATAATTGAATTTTAGAAGAATTATAAAAATGTTATATAAAAATAATTTGAAGAAGTATTCTTGTATGACGGTGATAGCCAGAGCACAACACGCAATCAGCACGGTGATAACCTTCCAGGACCTCCACAGATATTCCGTATGGAATTCCCAAAACCAGATTGTGAAATGTTCAATTATTGTCCAATGCTTCCACTGTTTCCCCAAAGTCAAAGTCATCGTCATGCTTACACTTTTAGCGAAAGAGGAGTGTGAGATCGTCATGCTTACACTTTTAGCTAAGGAAGGGTGTGAGAGAGTCGTGATGTCTTTCTCTTGCAGGAGTCGAAAGAAAATTCATTGTTCTGCTCCCGATTGCAATGGACGGAATTAACAAGAGGAGTCTGAGAAGCCAAGTGTAGCTGGGGGCTTTCTTAGCTCTCAATTTGGCAAATTGGTCGACCACCTGGTTCCCCGCGAGTCTTTACTTTGTACAGAACAACTTCCACTAACCATCCCTTGTCCTCCTTGATCTCCTTCAGAATGGTGGCACCCAAATTGTTGTACACCTGGGGACCCTCCTTCCCATTGACCAGGTTCACCAGATGCGCCAACGCAAACTCGCAGTCTGTGAAGATGTCTGATGTGCTTATGTGTCTGCAGAACTTAAGTGTTCTGTATCATACGTCTTTTTTCAGAAGAAAAAAGCGGTATATTCATTCATAGGATATAGCAAAATTTTACATCAATGCCTTGTTATCTGTATCATGGGTCATCTGCCATGTAGTATCCACCATGTAGTATCTAGTATTTCAGATCAGTATAGTGACTGTCAATACAAAATATTCTGTGTCCTATGTATGAACAATACACCTTAGAGTTTCAGCTTGTGATTTGATCTCGCGACACCGGAATCATGCCATAAGATTAGACTGGATTTTATTCCAATGGCTTCGTTGCAAAGATTTTTAATATCGAATTTCAACCACCTTAGGGTTTCAGCTTGTCATTTGATCTCGCGACACCGGAATCATGCCATAAGATTAGACTGGATTTTATTCCAATGGCTTCGTTGCAAAGATTTTTAATATCGAATTTCAACAACCTTAGAGTTTCAGCTTGTGATTTGATCTCGCGCACGGGAATCATGCCATAAGATTAGACTGAATTTTATTCCAATGGCTTCGTTGCAAAGATTTTTAATATCGAATTTCAACCAAGCACGCAATTGCTGTTCCACGGTGGCAATCCTCTGACTGTATCACGATTCTTGGCAACTAGTTTTGCATTTTAAACTATTATTATCCCAGTTATTATTAATATTTTTTTTTATTATAAAGAACTTTCAATGCGAACTATGGTTTATAAGGAGTTGGAGTTACCTTCAGTAACATCTCTCCTGTATCTAAATGTATCGCTGACGAGAAGGATGCAAAGGTCAAACCTCGATTTCTATTATCCTTTATTTAATGTCATTGAGAAAAGTGCACACTTTAAATTGTGGAAATACTTTTATTTATTTATTAATTATATTATAATATTTTATTTTATATTATTTATCATAATAATGAGTTATTTAAAGAATATTTACTCTATACTTATCTTTCCTGTTTTCGTTATGGAAACGCGGCAAACCCAAAGGTGTCATAGTAGTTGGAGCTGTCTTTTCCCATGTAGGAAAGGTCGAGCCCTGAAACAATATTTTATCATGGGTGAATTGATTATTATTATTATTTTATCCTGAGAGAATTATATATTACTATTATTGTATATTAAAATTCGATAATAATAATTATAATCATATATCTCATTTTCAATTCTCGTTTTCCTGATCGAAACGCGGCGAACACAAAGGCGTGTTAGTAGTGGGAACTTGGAGCTTTGTCTTTTGCTATGGTAGAGAAGGTCGAGGACTGAAACTTGATTTTATCATGGGAGAGTTATGTTCTTATTATATGCCCCATTTTTTAATTCATACCGTCAGTTATAAAGTTGGTTGAGTGGCTACGTCAATCAGTACAAATTCATCGATCTGTTATCGTGGCTGTTTAACAAGAAATTTATCTATTTATTATTAATTATTTCATTTTTTTAATATACCCCTATTAAATTAATTATATATATTATGTTTGAGTTATTATTATATATAACTATTTTATTATAATAATAATAGACAAAATGAATATAGAAAAAGGAATTTTATATTTTATTAAAAAAAATTAATTAGTTTAATTTTTTAATATTTTTTGTTATGCGAATAATTTATTTTATTTATTTAAGAATAGAGATATATGAAAAATTTGACTTTTCATATCACTAAGCCACTTGATAAAATTTTGTTACAATATTAAGTAACTCTCATAGAAATCAAAACAAAACAAAACAGAACAAAAATAAAAGAATGATGAATATTTCATTATGTCATAGTCTAAATTATATTGGTTT
Source organism: Pinus tabuliformis (assembly GCA_031772625.1). Taxonomy (NCBI): domain Eukaryota; kingdom Viridiplantae; phylum Streptophyta; class Pinopsida; order Pinales; family Pinaceae; genus Pinus; species Pinus tabuliformis. The sequence continues at coordinate 1,436,749,978 of CM062818.1, read as the reverse complement.
TTTTTCAATCATTTAAAATAATGAAAAAAACTCACATTTTTAACTAAAATTTGATAAGAACTATTTTGAATTAACAAAATTACATAATATTATAAAATAAACATGAAATTGTGGTATTTTAAGGATCTAAATTAATTTTTCAATTAAAAGTAATGATTTTAATCATCTAAATTTGTAATTTTGATTTTAAAATTAATTTCTCTTGAAAAATTTAGATTAAAAATATAATTTCTCTTCAAAAATTCATATCATAAAATGTATTTCATTATAATATAATGATAACATATGTTAAAAATCCATATTATAAGAACAATTTTTACACACATTCTTATTTTTGGTAAGTTAATCTCATTTTTGTAAATTAATCCACTTTTTATATTTACTACTAAAAAAAAAAAATTATTATAACCATATGGGAAGTCAGGCCTTAAACTGCTTTCAAAGTTATGTCACTACATCTACCTTACATAAAGAAGTTAAAGACATCAAATGAATCAAAGTAAGGCGTAGAAATCATTAAAACGAGAAAACAAAACCTAAATAGAGACTGGTATATAGTATGATCATACTGGTGGTGAAGAAAAAGGGCCTAGCTAGCCCATAGTTTTATATTCTTTGGCTTTTCCCATCATCGTCTCTGGTCCTGGTTCGTCTTTAATGATTATGAGGGTTGCACAACTATATATATATATATATATATATATATATATATATATATATATATATTAAAGATATCCAAAATTTTAAGGTTATATGGGAAAATTAAATCTCATTTCCTATACTAGTTAGTGCAACAAGTGCTTCTCCAGACTGGTGATCAGACCAATTGCCACCACCCTTCATGCAACTCTCTCAAATGTTTAATTTACTCCTCGACGCATATAATACCCTATGTTGGATAATTGTTCATGTTGTAGGAAGGCATATGGAACTAGGATATAGTGACTACGCTAACAGACATGTTTATGGTGGAAGCGAAGCACCTAGAGAATGCATTCTAATTGTCTCTTTTATGCAACCATTGAATCATGTCATTTCATACACTGCGTCTCTAAAATCAACAACCCGTAGTGTATGCAACCTAGAAATGTCGGGCCTTGAACTGTCCCCAACACAGTCGTTGATCCTAGTTGTGGACGTGAATGTTAACTTAAACCATCAGCTACTCTGATGAGGGCTTTGGGTTAGAATCTACAGGCAAGATACAAACATAGAAGCTCAGAACATTACAGAGATGAGAACATCGTAGCCATACCAGACTTCGGCAACAAGTTAAGAGTTCTGGGTTCAAATCCGTATCCAAGTTATGGATGAAGAAGACCAAAACATTGTAGAGATGAGGATTTCATAATAGTGTTATCGGTTTTAGCACTATGATCCATTTTTCGACACTCTTCAACAACCCACAATAAAAAAATTGTTGACACCTAATCCGAAACAGATGGGTGAACTGGACAGTCATCAAGAAGATGAACTGATCCGTTGTATTCATGTATAAATGTGAGTTAGGTAATGAATAAAATATATCAGTTTTCTCTCCCGCTCATTCTGGAGTTACCCTGGCCTGACATGGTATCAGAGCACAGGTCCCAGAAATAGTTGTAACTCCTGCTGTTCTGAGAGCTGCTCATACCTGAGCGCTGCTCTCTCCTGAGCGCTGCTCTGCTCTGACATCCTGAGCGATTCCCTGACTGCACTCTAAACGTTGATGCGTTTCTGATTTTGAATTGATATTGAACGCCCTGCGCTCTCTGACTGCCAGAGACTGCGCCCTCCCCTTCCGCTGGTCTCTTTTTCGAAACACTAATTGCATATTCTACATCACCTGAAGGCCATGACCTGCGTCAAAGCATTTGATGTGAAAGGTCTTTTAGGGATATAGCTCTACAAACTGTAGGTGAACGCCATCGATCCGTTCGTGGACTATCGAACTGTGAGATCTCTGTAAAAAGCCGCAGCGTCTTGAATGAAAAGGAATGCAAATTTTCGGTTCTAATCAGCGAGCGATCCAAAATTTGCCTCCACATACATTAGGGAGGGCGCTATTTTGGATCTGAGACAGCGAGGAGGTATTGAATTTATTAGTTTGAACTGCAGTCTTTTTCATTGTTGAACTGAAAGTTCCGCAGCGAGGAGGTATTGAATTTATTATTTTGAACTGCAGTCTTTCTCACAATTGTCTTGATTTCAAACATGTCGTGGAGTGCGGTTTGAAGAGAGTCATGCTCTGTGTATCCAGAAGAGCAGTTTAAGAAATGTCAACAATCTCTGCTTAAATTTACATTCAGAGGAGCCCCTTCTGTGTATATAACCCTGATTCATAAAGATGATATTATTGTATGCATGTATTTGAAACGAGTTATTAGCTGTCAGCTGTATAGACATTGAAGATTATAGTATGCAATATCATCTATTGAAGATTATAGTGCCATCCCGAGGGTCGTTTTCATACATCCGTTGAACACGAAACTGTTTGAATATTTTAATCAATTTCTGAAGGTGAATCTTGTATTGGCTGGAAAGGTGCACCAGTTAAATAAGAATACGCACTTCAGAACTGGAAGGGAATTCGACTGTGCCGAGAGCTGTAACTATTCTCTGTAGCTGGGCAATCTTGTTTTGACCTTTGTGGCCATGTAGCTATCCTTTTCACCGCCACGAGATATATGTTTTGCTTCTTTCCATCCATTGTATGCTTTGGGTTTCAGCCCACAGTGTGGAATCAGACTTTTATTTTGTCTTTGTATTAAAAGCGAAGGAGCCACACTAGAGTCGATTGATTTAGTTATTGAGCTATCTTTCGAGGTTCAATTTTCTCTACGAATGTTCACTTATTGACTCTGTAAGCATGCACATGTGCAGCTTCTTGGTTGACTATATTGTTAAATAGTTTGAATCAGTCAAAGCATTGAAGTGATGCCTTGCGCATTTTTTTCAAAACAGTAGTATTGCAGTGATATGTACAATGAAATGCTGATGTTTTTTTAGCAAATATTAGAAGGATTTGAAGGCTGTAACGTAAGGATTTTTTATCAGCAGAAGTATTTTTACAGAATGCATTCAATCATTTCTATGGTCGGAATAGTTCTCACTGGCAAGGAGAACTATTCTAAATGGTCTCGGATGGTAAAACACACCCTCATCTACAATGAGTTATGGAAAGGAGTGTGTGTCAGAGAAGAAGACAAAGACCCTGTGCAGCCTACATCAGACAAAGAACTCGCCATTTGGGAAAACAAGAACAGCAAAGCCTATGCATTGATCGCAGCATCTGTAAATGAAGAAGTAAGTCGTCATATTTCATCCTATTCCATTGCCTTTGAAGCTTTACAAAAGTTGAAAGAACTCTATGATACACATTCTGCACTTGAAGTTGTTCAGCTCATGATTAAACTCTTCACTCTTGAACTGAAAAATAATGATCCTCTTGCTCTTGCATCTGAAATAAAGTCTATAATGCATGATATTAAATCCACTAAGGTTGAGCTGGATATCTCTCTTATTGCCTTTCTCAAAGCACTCTATCCTACCTACTCCAATTATCTTGAGTCATTACAAGCAAATGGAAATCTTAAAGATATAACCTTTGACTCTCTTGTGAAAAAGTTTGCTGAAAGAGAGAAAGCCTTTGGAAAGAAAACAGTCCCTGAATCTTCTGAAGAGACTGTTTGCCTTGCTCATAAAGAAAAGCATCCTGCTCAAGATTCTACAAGAGGAAGAGGTGGACGAAGAGGAAGAGGAAGATACTTCAGAGGCAGGGGGGGGAGACATTCTCAAGCAGAAAAGGCAGATCTGCATTGCATTCGCTGCAAACGAAATGGATCACATGATGCTTCTACATGCAAGCTACCATGGGACAAGGTTGAGCAGAGAAGAAACCAGCAGAAAGGTAAAACTGATGACACAGACAAAGGTAAAGCACCTGAATCCGCTCACTATATTGAGGCACAATGTAACATTGGAGTAAATGAAGACTTGTTTAATGCTTCACTTGCTTCTTCGAAAAATGACTGGTTGCTTGATTCAGGAGCAACCTGTCATATGACTCATAGGAAAGATTTTTTTGAAGATTTCACTGACAATGTTGATGGAGCAGTATACTTTGCAGATCAGTCAAAAATCAAGCCATCAGGGCTTGGCACAATCAGGCTTAAACTGCCTGGTCTTCCAGACTTTCTTCTGGATCATGTTCTATATCTCCCACAGCTCAAGAGAAACTTGTTGTCCCTGGTCCACATCCGCCAGCAAGGTCACTCCATTCATATGTTTGATGGAAAGCTTGAGGTAAGAAAGGCATCTGACCACTCACTTGTCATGAGGGGTATAGAAGAAGAAAGACTTCTTAAACTGCAAGGAACTTCTGCTCATGCACAACATTTCTCATATATTTCTCATCATGAAGAAGGTACACTTCCATCAAGTTTATTATGGCATGCTAGATTTGGACATTTAAACTATGACAGTCTTCGCTTATTAAAGAAAAATGGTGTTGCTGGTTTGCCTACAATTCCTCGAAAACATAAGCAATGTGATGCTTGCATTCTAGGAAAGCATAGCAAACAGTCTTTTCATGATTCACATTCAAGAGCACATAGGAAGCTTGAACTCATTCATTCAGATTTATGTGGTCCAATGCCTGTTTCTTCTGCAAATGGAAATAAATATATCATGACATTTATTGATGATTACACCAGAATGTGTTGGGTTTATTTATTGAAGAACAAATCTGATGCTTTTCAAACATTCAAGAATTTTCATAAATGGATTGAAAATGATGCACAATCTCATATTGGGTCTATTCGCACTGATAATGGAAAAGAATATACATCAAATGAATTTGAACACTATCTTCGCCAACATGGGATTAAACATCAAACAACTGTGCCTTATAATCCTCAACAGAATGGTGTAGCTGAAAGAATGAACAGAACAATTTTGAATATGGTACGATCCATGCTTTTCTTCAAAAATGTAAAGACAATGTTTTGGGCTGATGATGTTCTATGTGCTGCATATATAAAGAATAGATGTCCATCTAGTGCTATAAGAAACAAGACTCCTTATGAATTGTGGTATGGACATGTTCCTTCGGTAAAACATGTCAGGATATTTGGTTCCACCTGTTATGCTTTAATACCAAAGGTACATAGAAACAAACTTGGTGCTAGAAGTCGTAAGTGTATCTTCCTGGGGTATTCAAACACATCTAAAGCATACTGCCTCTATGATGAAGTAAATAAAAAGTTTGTTTTATCTAGAGATGTCATTTTTCTTGAATCATGCAAATCTGACAGTGTTGTTGAGCGGAAACTTGATCGCTTGGATAGATTCACAAAACCGAAATCATTCCAAGAGTTTGATAACCAGATTCCACATCTTGAAGGGGGGATTCCTATACTAGATCAATATGTGGAATCTCCTTCTGAAGAACAATCTCCCCTGCATGACACTCCAACAACGGATGATGCTTTAAGTGATGTAATTGATAGAATTGGGAGACTCAATCTTGATTCAAACCCAACTCAATCAACAGAGCAGCCTGGACCATCTCAGAAAGGTCCCCCAAAGTGGCTGACAAAGACACTTGAAAGTGTTCATCCTGATGAAATTGGAAAAACAGGAACCAGAAATACAAACCGACAAGATGGAGGTGATGTAGATAACTCTAATTCACCTGTTGATATGGATGTTACTTATGATTGTGAATTGAACTTGTCTACAGATTTTGAACCAACTTCCTTCAAAGAAGCTGCTTCTCATGATGAATGGAAAGAAGCGATGCAGAAGGAGTATGATGCCCTCATAAAGAATGGCACTTGGAAGCTGGTTGATCCTCCATTTGGAACCAAACCAATTGGCTGCAAGTGGGTCTACAAGAACAAGTACAAAGCTGATGGCTCACTTGACAAGCACAAAGCTAGGCTTGTGGCAAAAGGTTTTGCACAGAAGGAAGGGGTCGATTATGAGGAAACTTTTGCCCCCACAGCAAAATGGGCAACCATCCGGACACTCTTTGCACTAGCTGCTCAAAACGGTTGGAAAGTCCATCAAATGGATGTAAAAACTGCATTCTTGAATGGAGATCTAAAAGAGAATGTTTTTATGTCCCAACCTGAAGGATTTGCTGTGAAAGGACATGAACACAAAGTATGCAAACTTGTGAAGTCCTTGTATGGCCTCAAACAAGCACCACGAGCCTGGTATGAAAAACTAACTGAGCATCTTCTGAAACTCAACTTCAATCATTTTGATCTTGATGATGCAACTTTATTTGTCAAGAAAGTTGGCAAAACAGTTGTATATCTTGTGGTATATGTAGATGATCTTTTAATGACAGGGAACAATGAAAGCTATATTGCATCCATAAAGAAAGAATTAGGAAAAATTTTTGAAATGACTGATTTGGGCTATGTTCATTACTATCTTGGCATTGAAGTAACCCAACATCCAAAGTCCATATTTCTTTCTCAAAAGAAATACATTGGAGATTTGTTAAACAGATTTGGCATGACAGAGTGCAATCCCCTTTGTACTCCAATGGAACAAAACTTGAAGCTCGCATCTATTGAAGGAAAGGAATTTGAGGATGCAACAAAGTATAGACAGCTTGTAGGAAGTCTCATCTACCTCACTACTACCAGACCAGACATTTCATTTGCTGTTGGAATCCTCTCCAGGTTTATGCAAAAGCCTTGTGAGGGACATTGGTCTGCTGCAAAAAGAGTTCTAAGGTACTTGAACGGAACTCAAGACCTTGGAATCAAGTATACACAGGTGGACGACTTCAACTTGATTGGATACTCTGATTCAGACTTCGATGGAGAAAAAGAAACTGGGGTATCTACTTCAGGATATGCTATGAGTCTTGGATCAGGAGCTGTCTCCTGGAGATCACGCAAACAACCAGTACCAGAAGATTCCACAACAGAAGCAGAATATGTGGCAGCAGCTGAAGCAACAAAAGAAATTGTGTGGCTCAGGAAAATTCTTGAAGATTTGCAGGTAAAACAAATACAATCAACTCCACTCATGATTGATAACACATCTGCAATAAAGTTGGCCAAGAACCCAAAGTTCCATGATCGTACTAAGCACATCAATACTAAATATCATCTGATCCGACATCATGTTGAGGCCAAAACAATCCATCTCCGTCATTGTTCCACAAACGAGCAAATTGCAGACATCTTCACCAAAGCGCTTGGAAGAGAAAAGCTTGAAAGATTCAGAACGATGCTTGGACTCACCAACATCCCTTCAGATTAAGGGGGGGAATGTTGACACCTAATCCGAAACGGATGGGTGAACTGGACAGTCATCAAGAAGATGAACTGATCCGTTGTATTCATGTATAAATGTGAGTTAGCTAATGAATAAAATATATCATTTTTCTCTCCCGCTCATTCTGGAGTTACCCTGGCCTGACAAAAATTTAAATAATATAAAAGGAAGGGAGCGAAGTGTAAAATCTATCATCAATAATATAATATGATTGTACCTTATGAGGTTTCAAATTCTGTAATACTAACCAAGCGACATCTATAAATGGAAAGCTCTGAGAGCATCCGAGAAGTTCTTTCTTGTAGAAACGCAGAATAAGGCGAGCTAGCCTAGGAAGTTGACAACAAAAATGGCGAGCTTGCCTAGCAAGATGACAATGACCTTTGCTGCAAAGTATTCGTAATCCTTAGCAATAATATTGGTTTCCTTGCAAATTTGAGCATCGACATCAATCATGGGATGTAAATCAGATCATTTGCAGTGACTTAAGGTAATCATTTTCCTTCATTCTTGATAAAGGTGCCTAGTCTCTCCCTGGCCTACAATTGGGTGGTCTTTATTAGTGGCTCTATATTCATTGGAATCTCAGTATATTTTAAAGATTTTGGAATATTTTGAAATTTTGATAAATATGAATAAAGCTAAACCTAAGTTACTAGATCTTCAATTGCTCTATATTCATTGCAATCTCTGTATATTTTAAAGATTTTGGAATATTTTGAAATTTTGATAAATATGAATAAAACTAAACTAAATAATATATTAGATTTTCAAAATATTCCAAAATCTACCTTTAAAATACTCAAACAATACATTTATGTTTACTAAATGATGATATATATTTACAAATGGAGGGGAACCCTAAGATGTCATTCCAATTCCCTCTCCATCCGTCAATCATTATAACAATAACAATGATGATGAACGTGTTGTTTTGCCTGATTTTCAATGATCCCAGTGCTCAAAGCCATCTGTCTATCATTATAACAACAACAATGATGATGAGTGTGTTATTTTCACCGACTTTTAACAATCCCAATGCTCAAAGCCATCTGTAGATCATTATAATGAAAACAATAATAATGAACGTGTTGTTTTCACCGACTTTCAATTATCCCAGTTGGTGAGCTCCAGTATTGCAGCAATAATGCTACAACTCCTGGGACTCCATTCTTTACTTTTATCAACCCGGTAGTTCGTAGCAAACTTGGAAGCGACGGTGCTGTATGCACAAGTACTAGCTCTTGCCGCAGCTGTCACTTGGTCAGCTGGCACAAGTCCGCTAGGGGCTCAAGCCAACTTCTATGAGCTCTGAGAAGAAGCTTTTTAACCGATGGATGAAAGCTAATTTAAAGAAGGCTGATCTACTTGTAGAAAGACATTGAAAAGCTAAAAGAAAACGCAAACCCTAGCAAACCCTAATTCTACCAGCTAATCCTACTGATGTAAGAAAGAGGATGCAAGCTAACGAAAGAAATGCCATTGACTTCTAGGAAGGTAAATACATGTATCTAAGCTACTTCTACAGTAACATCTGAAAAAACATCTTTTTGTATTTTTGAATAAGTTGCCAGAGTTAGTATGCATATGATTTGACTGTTTTTGGGTTGTGCAGAGGTGGATGGGCAAGAGGAAATTCTTGGAGGAGGTCAAGAAGGTTCAGAGAGGGCCTAAGGAGTCCCTAACACCCTTCCATAAAGTTTCACCGAGTTTGGCTATCAAGAAACCTCATTCGTGAGCCTCTACAAGAAGTCTACAGGGGTTCTATAGGATGTTTGCGATTTTCTACAAGATGTCTGTAACTTTCTACAGGATGTTCAGAAATGAGGTTTTTGGTGGATGAATGGAGAGGGTAAGGTGAAGGAGTGAGTGTGGAGGTAGGGTGAGGGCTGGAGATGGTCTAGGACTTGGTGGATGGAGTTGTGGGCAGGTGTAGATGGCTGGATTTGGTTCAGAGAAGAGTAAAGCAATGTTACACACAAAACTAGGGTTATGGGAGCAAATGGCGAACGGGAAGCAAGGATGCTAAGTAGAGGGCGGATTGGATGATGTTGATGGAGAATAAACAGATGAAGGAGTGGTACAGGTGCTCTGCAAGGCGTTTTTCCAACTGATCCAACGAAGACTTGTAAATTCAAAAACCTAATTACGATGACCTAATCTGCTAGCTACCAGTAAAGAGAATGAACAGAAGTGTGACCTACAATGAAACCATGTATTTTAACTCATGCAACTAAGCAAACGAAAGTCTGAACTTGTAACCAACTTCTACACATGAAAATCAAACACTAGTGATTGCATGGCAAAGCAAAATCAGTGTTTTTGTGGGTAGCAAAGTTATCCTGATCCCAGCTCCTGATCCTACTGAAGGAGAGGTGAAACCAGAGATGTTTGATGGCCCTTTTCTTGAAGCTTTTTCCTGTTAACAACCTATCAACTAAATCTGAGCATTCAAAAGTCTTTCTAACCATTAACAGTGACCTAGTTAATCAACAAACTTTAACCTACTTAACAGAAATTTTTTTGCAAATGCATAAAGAACAAATAACAATACATAAAGGAGGCCTTAGCACTCGGGTTGGGCCCAACCCCAAGAGCTGCAGGCTCCTATAAAGAACTCAGATCTGATGCCAAGTAAAGCTGCTTCTCATTATTCAAAAATAAACATCATATGAAAGTTGTACAGCAGTAGCTACAATAAAACAGGCTGAGCAAAATGGCAGCACTATAGTGCAAAAATAACAATAGTTCCAAAAAGTAAACTACGAAGGTTGAGGCCTTCCTATTTGTACAATACGAGGGGGCTAGCAGCCCTCCTAGATTCAAGGGACTCGGCTATCCCAACTGCTAGTGAACAGTCACTCCTCCAAAAACTGCTTGGCTGCCTATAAAACTCGTTTTGGTGGCCTGTGGAGCTCGGAGTTGAGGGTGGAGATTTCGAGGAAGCCATTTAATGCAAGAGACAACCTACCTATGAATCCTCACCTCAAGCTTCGCTGTCAGCTGACCCATGATTGCTTGGTTTTGCTCCAAAATTTGTCCAAAAATCCTGAAATAACCACGCATTAGCCTCCTAGGTAGAGTGACCACCCTTATTCGTTCAAATAACATAAACATACTAGAAAAACATGCATAATCTATGAAAAATGGAGGATTGAACAAGGACAATTAGGCAAAATGAGCCCAATAAGTTACCCAATTTGGGGGCTCATCATCACCCCCCTGCTAAATCAGTTGCTCATCCTCTGAGCAACTAGTCCAGCTCATCATCCTTTATGGCTTTGATCGCCTCCCTCACATCCCAAGCATCTGCTATGATATCCTCTTCCCGGTCATGGAATCCTACCTTCCTTTCCACTTCCTCCCATTGCCTACCTTCTTCCTCTACCTTCACTCCTTCTAGCAATCCCAAAAGTAAAGGAGGACTGAATTTCAAGCCAATCTAATTGGCCTGAAAGTTCTGCATCAACTGCTTGTAGAGGGGTACCCTTGCCAAGGCTTCCCTCATCTTGGTGGGAGAGTGGTATTCTTTTATCTTCAGGCTGTGAGGTAGTGTGTTCCACTGCCTTGTGCAGGCATGTATACAATTTTCTCCCAACATCCTCTCCATGTCCTCAAAATGGGCAATGGCTTGAGCCTGTTGCTCAATGTATTCCGGTAGATCCTGAGGACTGTTGGCCATGTTCTGGTGGGCACTTATCACTGCTGATGGGTCATCTGGCTCTGCTCTGATCATGAGAGGCTCACTGAGCTCTCTGCCTATGATACTGCAGACCTTTGTTGCTCTCTTCTCCTCATGGCTCATCCAAGAGGCCATGGCCATAAGCTGGACATCTCCTATCACCGTGTTAGGATCCCATGCGTTCATGTCCGGAAGGGCGAAGTTGTGCAAGTAGAACTCTGCCAATTTGGCCCTATCCTCAGATGAACTACTGCCACATAAAGCTGCAAACTGATGATAATTTTGGAAAGGGGTGATGCCCCTTTGGGCCAAGGTATTGATTTGAAACTGTAACCATTGGTCCTTGAGGTATAGGGCATAGGATTTGGCAGGCTGCCTGCACTGCAGAGCTTCCATTGCCCAGCTGGCCATGCAGGCCAGTTGGGCCTCCTTTTCTTGCAGTTGTTGTTTCAGAGAATGTATCTGCAATTCTTGTTCCTGTAGCTGCTGGTTCAGTGCCTCAATTTCAGTCTGTGTCCCTTCCTTTCTTTGTTGTTCATAAGGGGTATCTGTGGCTGTTGTGGGCCCCTCCTGTTGCTCTTGTTCCCCCAAGATGTGAGGCATGTCTTCCTTCCTCTGTCCCTGTGATTGCAGCTGCTGTCTAAGCAGCTCATTTTCTTCCTGTAGCCTGACCTGCTGGCTACTCTCCACATGCCGTACTAGAGCCAATTCCCTCCTTGCCTCTTTGAGCTGTTCCTCCAGAGGACCTATATCCGCCACACCCTTGGACTTAGCGATTTTCATCCAAGTGTGGGTCCTCACTCTCTCTTCCTCTAGTGCAAGGAAAAGTGGCACTGTGAATTTCTGAGGAATGATCTTTTCGGCCTCCAAGAAGTTATAATAGGAGCCCAAGCTGGGTTGGGGGCTAGGTTCCATAATTTTTTCTACCTTTTCTTCCCTCTGAGGTGATTTAGCTGCCTCGCCCTCCATTGCTTCGGTCTCCTTCAGTCTAGCCAGTGTTTCCTGTAGAATAGCCTCAGCATCCTGTAGAGAGGCCTTGGTGTCCAACATTTTCATCCTCTCCCTCCAGGTGGATGTCTTCGGGCTTCCCCGTTCATAAGTGATGGCTGCCTTGGAGGGGGACCTCTCCCTTGGTGTGGTAGGGGTGTCGACAATGGTGATTGGTTCTTTGGACGGTGGTTGGGGTCTGCCGGTTTTAATTCTTACACTTCTTCTTGCCTTAAAGTACAGGGGAGGCTCCCTCTTTCGCTTTTCCTTCTGCTTGGGGGATGTGCTTAGGGTGGCCAGCACAGCTGCTGCCTCCCTAGCTAAAATCTCGGCTGATTTCTCCTTCTGCTGCCCTTTCCCCAGACTTCCTGTAGAAAGTCCTGTAGTGGTCGTTTTCTGGCTTCCTGTAGAAGCAGTTTTCTGGCTTCCTGTAGAAACAGTCTGCTGGCTTTCTATAGAACCAGTTTTCCGTGATTTGGCTTGCTTGGCTGGGGGTGCATTCTATTTGACTTGTGTTGTGGTTTCCTTGGGTGTGCCTTTACTTGTTTGGACTTTTTCAGTCCTCTCTGCCCGGGTTTGCAACCGCTTCTCCCTTGGCGTTTGTGTTTTTACTCCACTCACAGCTTTGGCCTCAGCAGCTTGTCCTTTTTCTTGCTTTTCCTCTTGCCTTTCCTGTGGCTTTTCCTGTGATGGTTTGCCCTGGGTTTTCTTACCCTTAGCTTCCTTACCCTTAGTTTTCTTCTCTGCCTCAATATGCTCCTTCTCCTCGCTGTTGGATGAAGTGAGTTCTTCTGCCAGAGTCCAGATATCATCATCCTTGGACATATTGCGGAAAATCTCCCAGGAGATAGGGACAGTATAAGTATGGAGGGCATCTTCTACGAGGATCTTGATAAGCCCATGATGAGCCAGTTGGTCTGGTGTCCCCTCCTTCAGTTTTGTGCCACACTCAATCAATGACTGTAGGAGGAAGTATGGGATGCTCAATTTTTATTCTGATGGCAAATCCATCTTATGCCTGAGCTCGGTTAACAAGCGGAAGTGATAACCATACACAATACTAAATCGCCCCTCACAGGTAATATATTTCATAATTTGAAGGCTGACCTCGCTCCAAAATGGCTGAAGGCTGGCTCTCCGGACCCCATTCTTATCCTCTGAAAACTGTTCTTCTGGTAGGAAAAATTCCTTTTTGGCCTTCTGGCCCAATTTCCTTTCCTCTTTATCCCACGGTATCCCCAATGGCAACTCCGTGACCCGACTAATGAGTTGTGGAGTGAGTTTGAAGGTCAATCCTCTGAACTTTACAGTGGCCAGTGTTTTTGATTTGGGCTGCAGGGACCTTAGGAACTCCTCTGTTATTTCATCATCGTGACCTTGAATTCTGTCACAGAAGGTCATCCAGTGGGCACGAGTAAACAGTTCTACCACCTCGGGAGTTTCCCTCAATTTTCTGGAATCTGAGGGTTCCTTTCTGATAAACCCTCCTGGCATGATGAAAACACTCTGTTTTTGGCTTGAGCTCTGGGTAGAATGGAAATTCGGATATGGTTTCCTCCTTGATTCTCAGGACAGGGTTTCTCCACTGTGTGTATCTCCCCTTTCACCAATTCTCTGGTTATAATACTGCTGCTGCCCAAAACTCGACTTGTCAAAAGGAATTAAGCTCTCACGGACAGAGTGCAGAGCTAATTTTCACACCAACCATGTAATAGTCACAAAAAATTTTATATGTGCACAGGTGAGCCTTACAGTGGTTTGTCGTTATAATGGGGAAAGTTTGTTAACAGGAACCATGGAGGTGAATATGACGCAGCACCATTTAAAAGAAATTTTGTGTATCATATAAGCAAAACCACCATTCTTGACCCACAGGCAAACTGGTTTCAATTTTCCCCACTTCAAACAAGCTAGTTCACCACCTTTCGAAAATTAAGCATGGGGATGGCGTGTTTGAGCCTACCTCTCTTCGAAATTTCGAATTCGGACACAACAAACACAAGTTTCTCTACTCCGGGAGCTTTTGTTGTGCTTCCTGTAGAGCTCCTTCCTGTAGAGAGCTTCTGCTGCTTCTAGAGGACGTCACGGCACTACGGAGCAAGTCTGGGACGCGGGAAGAGTTTGAAATGGGCCGAGAAACTCGGGCTAACGAACTGCAGAGGAGGAGGATGCCCACGTTGCTGAAAACCGGTGGTAGGCGTGAATCACTGTGGTTAATGCAAGTGCTCTGGCCGAATGATTTTGAAATATGGTGCAATTCATGGCACGGGGGTGAGGTTTCCAGGCCAAGCCATTAAACAACGTCACGGCCATCATTCCCCGGCGTGTCTCTGACCGCCAATGTCTATCTCCGCCATTACCGGCCGTCATCCCTGTCAGTCCACCGATTTCACTGCAAATCTGTTGATTTCCTCACTGGACACTTCCCACATGTCGACTCCACGTCCTTCCGGCAGAATCGAGCGTAACCATGCTCGTTCGGATCCCACGAGGCAATTCTACTGGCTGTGGGTGGCCAATTGACTGGCCATTGCATCCGTTCAATCCACCCATTCACAGATATACAGTGTTCATAGTATAGCTTATGCAATTTGACGAAATAAGGTTAGGCACTTACCTGTGCGGCCGTGGACGTGTTTCGCAGGTTTTCAGACGTGAAACAATGGCTTTGCTCCCTGCTGCTTCGTGCACCAGCGTTTGAATTCCCTGGTTCGTTTGCTGATGCTGGATGCAAGGTTTTCAGGACCCGGTCCTCTGGTGGTGAACGTTTCATGCATGGCTTTGTCTTCTCTCAGCTGTCGAGGAGGTGTTCATTGTTACACGGAGCTGGTTGCATGCCTCCTATGTTGATTTCAACTGCTCTTGACTCCATAGTGTGTATTCCAGGCGGATCAGCTGCTACAGGATTCCTGTAGGACATCCTGTAGCTGCTTCTCCTCTTGGGCTGCATGCTGAAACGGGCACGGCTACAGTCGCAGATGAGGGGTCCTATTGCAGCTTTTGACAGGTAGAGTGTGTGGCCCTTCATGTATTTGATTTGTCCCTTTGAAAAAAAACAAAAAAATGGCGATCTGAGGAAAACAGGACTTTTTGCATGACTGTGCAGGAGTACAGGACCAAATTGTGGTAATGGCAGTGGAAAGAGAGGAAACAGGTGATGGATTGGACAAAGGGGTGGCTGCAGGCCTCACCAAAAAACTTCAAGTTTTAAACCCTCCTCCAGAATCGATTTTGGCTTGTCCAAAGGTTCTACAGGATGTTTTCTGTAGAAACGTAGAACTTCCTGTAGAAAGCCCTAAAACTTCCTGTAGGAGGTTGAATCTTGACCCGAATGTGTCCAAATCCTGGAAAAAGTGTGTGGCCATGGAGGGAGTGTCGGTGAGGATGCCTGGTAGCTTGGGATGGACCCCTGTCCTTGATTTGCGCGACCCTCTTTATCTGCATTATATCCCTGCAACCTGCAATAATTTCAAAGATCAGACCTGTTTTTTCTGCTTTTTCTTCTCCTTCTCTTTTATCTCTTTTTTTTTTTTTGAGAGAGAGACAGCAGGGGCGCCTCTATGAAGTTTTCACCCCCACTATTTGCCCTGGGCACCTCAAAGAGGTTTTCACCCAAGGATCTTTTTTATCCCATTTCTTTATTTTCTGAGAGATAGCGGGGGCGCCTCCATGAGGTTTTCACCCTCACTGCCTGCCCTGGCCGCCTCAGAGAGGTTTTCGTCCATGGATCTTTTTATTCCTCTTTTTTTTTTTGATGATCAAGGTGTGGCCAGAACAGAGGCAGAACCCTGCTCTATTACCAGCACTGATTTTTCCACAGTTTCAATGAATTCCTGCCTCGAGAGGGGTTTCTTGTAGATTTTCAGTCGATGTCCATTGACAAGCATGGGGATGGCCTCTTCATCAATGGTCTTGATAAGGACTGAACCATTATCATTACATTTCTCCACTGTATATGGTCCTAACCACCTTGTCCTCAGCTTTCCTTTGAAATCCTTGTATCTTGAGTCATACAGCAGCGCCCAATCTCCCGGCTGGAATTGCTTCTCATTAAGGTGTCGGTCATGCCATATCTTCCTCTGGAGTTGAACTACCTCTGAGTGGAGAAGGGCCTGCATCCTTTGTTCATCTAATCCATTCAGCTGCAATAATCTTTCATGTTGAGCATGGTTGAGATCTAGGTCCAGCTGAGCTGCCACCCTCAATGTATTGTACTCGAACTCTATGGACAGCAAAGCTTTCTTCCTGTAGACCAGCTCATAAGGTGTGAAACCGGTTGTGGTCTTCCAAGTGGTGTTGTAGGCCCAGGTGGCGTCAACCAGGTGAGCTGCCCAATCCTTTATGCTGTTGCTCACAACCTTGGTCAAAATCCCTTCCAATGCTCAATTAGTGACTTCCACCTGCCCATTTGCTTGAGGATGATAGGGGGTGGAAGTCTTGTGCTTGATTTTGTGATGACCGAGCAAATATTCAATCAGGTTGGAGGTGAACTGGCTTCCTTGATCTGTGACTAACTCTCTTGGGTAGCCAAACTTGTAGAAGATATTTTCCCTCAGGAACTCAGCCACCTTTTCTTCTGTTGCTGCTTTGATTGCCTTCGTTTCTGCCCACTTGGTCAGATAGTCGGTGCACACAATGATGTAAGACCGTTGCTTTGAAGGAGGGTTGATAGGACCCACAAAATCCATGCCCCACTTCTCAAATGGCTCGAAGGTCACTTGAGGTTGGAGAGGCATTTCATCTCTTGGAGTCGGTTTCCCCATCCTTTGACATCGGTCACATTGGCTGATGTATCTTCTGACATCTTGATGAAGAGTAGGCCAATAGTAGCCTGCCTGTAGAATTTTGAAGGCAGTCCTTTTTGCTGCAAAGTGGCCTCCACAAGGTCCATCATGACAGGTTAGGAGGATGTCAAAGACTTCCTCCTCCCTAACACAACGTCTCAAGATCTGATCTGGGCCAAGCTTAAACAAGTTGCCCCCGATCCAAGTGAACGGGGCGCTCTTCCTTACAATTCTGCTCTTTTCTTTTGAGGACAGATGTGGAGGGAACTGTGCTGAGACCAAGTAATTTGCTATATCAGCAAACCATGGAGAGAGTACTGAGATAGCAAATAGATGTTCATCTGGCATCTGGTCGTCCACTGTTCCTTCTTCACCTGCAGGCAAGTCCAATCTAGACAAGAAGTCAACAACAACATTTTCCTTACCCGGCTTGTTGACAATCGTCAAATCAAATTTCTGTAACAAAAGTAACCATATAATAATACGAGCATTGACACCAGGGTTATTCATTAAATATCTAATCGCTGCATGATCAGTGTGCACAAATGTTTGATAACCGGTGATGTAGTGTCTGAACTTGTTTAGGGAATGGACTACGGCCAGGAACTCTTTCTCGGTTACAGTATAGTTCATTTCTGCCTTGGACAGGTTTTTGCTGACGAAGTATATGGCATATGGGAGTTTCTCCTCAACTTGTCCTAAGGCTGCCCCTATGGCTTTGTTCGAGGCATCAGTGTGGATGTGGAAAGGTAGGGCCCAGTTTGGACCTCTCAAGATCGGGGCGGACACCAGCTTATCTTTCAATTCGTCCAGTGCCCCTTGACAGTTGTCAGTCCATTTAAACTCAACATCTTTCCCTAAGAGTCCAAACAAAGGCGAGGCTAGCTTGCTGAAGTCTTTAATGAATCTTCGATAATATCCTGCTAGGCCTAGGAAACTCCGAACATCTCTTACCTTTTGAGGAGGTGGGACCTTTTGGATGATAGCAATTTTATTAGGATCCACCTGTAATCCTTGGCGAGAAATGGTATGTCCTAGCACGGTCCCTTCAGTCATCAGGAATTCACATTTTTCGGGACTGAGGGACAGGTTCATCTCAATGCACTTGGTTAGAACTTTTCCCAGATTGGTCAATGCTTCTTGGAAGTTGGACCCATAAGGAGTGAAGTCATCCATATAGATTTCTACCGAATCATGGACCAACTCAGAAAAGATGCTCAATACTGCTCTCTAGAAAGTGGCAGGAGCGTTGCATAGCCCAAAGGGAAGGACTCGATAGGCAAAGGTACCCCAAGGACAGGTGAAGGTGGTTTTATCTTGGTCTTCCGGGCTGATTTGGATCTGGTTATACCCGCTGAACCCATCTAGGAAAGAGAAGAACTTCTTCCCAGCCAGTCCATCCAACACCTGATCTATGAAAGGCAAAGGGAAATGGTCTTTCTTAGTGGCTTTGTTAAGTGCTCAGTAATCTACACAGATTCTCCACTTCCCATTCTTTTTGGGCACAAGCACTAGAGGCGAAACCCACTCACTATCGGAGATAGGATAGATGAATCCGGCATCCAACAATTTTTGCAATTCTTCTTTGACAATGTCCTTAAGGGCTGGATTCATTCTCCTCTGAGGCTACCTGACTGGTTTACAATATTCTTTAATGTAGATGTGATGGGTACAGACCGAAAGATGGACTCCTTTCATCTCCTTATAGTTCCAGGCGAAAGCATCTAAATGATTGTTCAGTAAGCTACACAGCTCCTTCTCCTGGGAAGGAGATAGAGAGGAGCTGATCTTTAAAGTTCTCTCAGGACCAAACTCCACATTCTTAACTCTGGGAGGGGTTGGATCAGTCACACAGAGGTCCACTGAGGTGCTGGCTTGGGTATCCTCCACCAATTCCTCTAAGGACAATGCACTGGGAGGTGGATTTTGAATCAAGGTCTCAATCAAATCATCCTCGGTTTGAGGACCTCCCCTAATGGTTTCTATTGTGCACAAGGGTGCAGAGTAGACCTCATCCTCATCTCCTTCTTCCAACCAGAGTGGTAAGTCATGTTCTAGCAGAGGTTGGGCAGGAGGGTATAGGACTAGCTGTTTGAACATAGGACCATTTTTGATGGTCATGTTTCCAGCTCGGCCACTGATGTAAGCATCTGTCGTGGCTAACCAAGGCCTTCCCAAAATGAGGGGGTATCCAGTAAGCTTTGCCTTTGGTTGAAGGACCAAGAAGTCCGCAGGGTACTCCCAAGAGTCAACAGAGACCAAGACATCTTCCACAATCCCTTAGGGAGTCACGGTGGAGCGATCTGCCAACTGCAGGACTGTCGAGGTCTTCCTTAAGGAATTCTGAAGGTTGAGTTTAAGCATGGTGTCCCGGGTCATCACATTAATGGCAGCGCCTAGATCAATCAAGGTATGGGGAATAATGGTGCCATTGATGTGGACATCAACTATAAGACTCCCAGGGTCCAAATACTTTGGACAGATGACTTGCCCCAACATTAGATTGAACATCTGTCCTATGACATTGATAATCGAGGCATCTCTCTTTCTCCTGCCTGGGTGCCTGAAACACTTCTCCTTAATCAATTTGTTGTATATCGGTACATCTTTGATGGCCTGGAGAAGGGGTATTTTCACACACAACTGTTTTAGTTCCCCCAGAAGTTCAGTCTCCTCTGGGTTTGGTTGTGTGGTTACTGTTAGTCGCTCAGGAAAGGGTGGAATGGCTTTGGGTTCACTTTCCTGTTTCTCTTCCTCGTCCTCTGGGGGAGGAGGTTGGCGATCTGGAAGGGTCTTTCCGGATCGCAGGTTGATCTCCTGGATCTCCACAACATAGGTAGGACATGTTGTCTCCCCAGTGTATACCTGCTGGGCCTGTCGGTTGTTGGGGTTCGGGTTCGGTTGGGCAGGCATCTGGGGTTGTCTTGGAGGAGCAGGAGGTAATGGTTGTGGTTGAGCCGGTGGTGGAGACAGAATGGCAGGAGGAGAGTTGTATTGGGGCCTCCACCCTGGTTGAGGTGCATTCCACTGAGGTTGTGGCTGGACATGTGAGTGAAATGAATGAGCAGTGGGTTGAGTATGGTATTGAGGTGGATAAGACCACGGAGGAGGTGTAGACCAGGAAGGATGAGCAGGGGGACCCCAAGAGGGCATGTGAGCAGTTTGGTTGGGGCTATAATAAGCTTGGGATGACCCTTGCATCCCCTGCTAGTAAGGTCTGGGTCCATGCGGTCTCCTTTGGTTGAGGAAGTAGAGAGGTTCAGTGGGTGCCTCAGTCCCTTGGTACATGGCTTTGAATCCGGGCAAGGTTGGGCATTGGTTTGTGGGGTGGTCCTCCTCACAAACGAAACATACCTCTACTGAGTGCAATGGACACTCGTTCTTAGGGTGCTTCCTCGTACATCTGGGACAGAAGATGGACAAAGCCCTCTCAGCTTCCTCTTTCTTTTGTTGGATTCGGAAAGTATCAAGTTGCATGGCAATGGTCTGTCTCATCTCACTTTTGAGGTATTCCATCTAATTAGCAAACTCATGCTTGGAGAAGGTAGTACTAACTGAAAGTGGATTCCCCCTACCTCTTTTCTAGGCTGCCCTAGAGTGGTTTCTAAACACAGTCTTTATGTCCTCATAAGGTAGTTGGTAAATATCTCCTCCAGATAGCATGTGAAGGGTATCTAGAAGGTCTTCAGGGACTCCTCAGAGTAGAACCAACTTTAGAGATTCAGGGTCAAGTGTGCACCTGGCCCGTTTATAGCTAAGTTGGAACCTTTCCTCATAGTCCTCTAAAGACTCATCATTTCCATGGTCATCCGAAATATTTCTCCCTTGGTTTCCTTTGACCTACAGTAATCCCGGTATTTGTTATTAAAGGCTTGCTGCATCTGAGCCCAAGTAGTGATACTGTTTCCAGGTAACCCCATGAACCAGCGTAATGTTGCATCCTTGAGGGTAGAGGGAAAGAGTTTCAACTTTTGCTCGTCTTCTGTATAGTCATAAGTTTGACAAAGGACAGCAAACTCAAACAGGAAGGTATCAGGGTCTTCAGTGGTCAATCCATGGAAATGAGGTAAGGCTGAGGGACTTATGTTCTTCATTTTCATGTCCCCGTTAGTCTCTCGGATGGGGAAGGTACCTTCTATTCTCTCATCATCGTCTCTACCATTTCTGTTGTCAGCCATAGTCTCAAAAGGAATGTTTTCTTGCTCTTCTTCTGTTATAGGATCTTCGTATATCTCAGGAGGTTCACCTATAGGTTCTTTTGGATCACTGCCACCAAAGAAGAGAGAAGGGTGACTCAGTGAAGTGGTGGGGGTGTTGGGTAGGAATTTTCCGGTATTATCTCTGTTCCTACGAGGCATGAAAGGACTTTTGGTTGTTTTTGCTTTTTTTCTCTGCTTGTACCTGCAAAACTGAAACAGATGGAATTGCAACTAACTAAAATCTATCTTGCAGAAATGAAAATGCGGAATTGAAATGAAAGCAGGAAAAGACTAATCTATTTTGTTGAAATCAAATTGCGAGAAGGAAATACTAGACTACGCTTGCAAAATTGAAATTCTATTTTACGCTTGCAGAATTGAAAGGTTAATCTACGAAAGCAGGAAATGTCTAATTTACTTTTGCAGAAATGAAATTGCAGAATGGAAATGAAATAAACTATTTAGTAGAAGGCGAGAGTAGGAAAATAGAAGAAAAGCAGCAATCACAAATACTCTGACGCTTCCCCGGCAACGGCGCCAAAAAGAGTGGTGAGCTCCAGTATTGCAGCAATAATGCTACAACTCCTGGGACTCCCTTCTTTACTTTTATCAACCCGGTAGTTCGTAACAAACTTGGAAGCGACGGTGCTGTATGCACAAGTACTAGCTCTTGCCGCAGCTGTCACTTGGTCAGCTGGCACAAGTCCGCTAGGGGCTCAAGCCAACTTCTATGAGCTCTGAGAAGAAGCTTTTTAACCGATGGACGAAAGCTAATTTAAAGAAGGTTGATCTACTTGCAGAAAGACATTGAAAAGCTAAAAGAAAACGCAAACCCTAGCAAACCCTAATTCTACCAGCTAACCCTACTGATGCAAGAAAGAGGATGCAAGCTACTGAAAGAAATGCCATTGACTTCTAGGAAGGTAAATACATGTATCTAAGCTACTTCTACAGTAACATCTGGAAAAAACATCTTTTTGTATTTTTGAATAAGTTGCCAGAGTTATTATGCATATGATTTGACTGTTTTTGGGTTGTGCAGAGGTGGATGGGCAAGAGGAAATGCTTGGAGGAGGTCAAGAAGGTTCAGAGAGGGCCTAAGGGGTCCCTAACACCCTTCCATAGAGTTTCACTGAGTTTGGATATCAAGAAACCTCATTCGTGAGCCTCTACAGGAAGTCTGCAGGGGTTCTACAGGATGTTTGCGATTTTCTACAGGATGTCTGTAACTTTCTACAGGATGTTCAGAAATGAGGTTTTTGGTGGATGAATGGAGAGGGAAAGGTGAAGGAGTGAGTGTGGAGGTAGGGTGAGGGCTGGAGATGGTCTAGGACTCGGTGGATGGAGTTGTGGGCAGGTGTAGATGGTTGGATTTGGTTCAGAGAAGACTAAAGCAATGTTAC
This sequence comes from Pinus tabuliformis, assembly GCA_031772625.1. Classification (NCBI taxonomy): domain Eukaryota; kingdom Viridiplantae; phylum Streptophyta; class Pinopsida; order Pinales; family Pinaceae; genus Pinus; species Pinus tabuliformis. The sequence continues at coordinate 1,436,727,642 of CM062818.1, read as the reverse complement.
ACACAAAACTAGGGTTATGGGAGCAAATGGCGAACGGGAGGCAAGGATGCTAAGTAGAGGGTGGAGTGGATGGTGTTGATGGAGAATAAACAGATGAAGGAGTGGTACAGGTGCTCTGCAAGGCGTTTTTCCAACTGATCCAACGAAGACTTGTAAATTCAAAAACCTAATTACGATGACCTAATCTGCTAGCTACCGGTAAAGAGAATGAACAGAAGTGTGACCTGCAATGAAACCATGTATTTTAACTCCTGCAACTAAGCAAACGAAAGTCTGAACTTGTAACCAACTTCTACACATGAAAATCAAACACTAGTGATTGCATGGCAAAGCAAAATCAGTGTTTTTGTGGGCAACAAAGTTATCCTGATCCCAGCTCTTGATCCTACTGAAGGAGAGGTGAAACCAGAGATGTTTGATGGCCCTTTTCTTGAAGCTTTTTCCTATTAACAACCTATCAACTAAATATGAGCATTCAAAATTCTTTCTAACCATTAACAGTGTAATAGTTAATCAGCAAACTTTAACCTACTTAACAGAAATGTTTTTGCAAATGCATAAAGAACAAATAACAATACATAAAGGAGGCCTTAACACTCGGGTTGGGCCCAACCCCAAGAGCTGCATGCTCCTATAAAGAACTCAGATCTGATGCCAAGTAAAGCTGCTTCTCATTATTCAAAAATAAACATCATATGAAAGTTGTACAGCAGTAGCTACAATAAAACAGGCTGAGCAAAATGGCAGCACTATAGTGCAAAAATAACAATAGTTCCAAAAAGTAAACTATGAAGGCTGAGGCCTTCCTATTTGTACAATACGAGGGGGCTAGCAGCCCTCCTAGATTCAAGGGACTCGGCTGTCCCAACTACTAGTGAACAGTCACTCCTCCAAAAACTGCTTGGCTACCTTTAAAACTCGTTTTGGTGGCCTGTGGAGCTCGGAATTGAGGGTGGAGATTTTGAGGAAGGCCATTTAATGCAAGAGAAAACCTCCCTACGAATCCTCACCTCAAGCTTGGCTGTCAGCTGACCCATGATTGCTTGGTTTTGCTCCAAAATTTATCCAAAAATCCTGAAATAACCACGTATTAGCCTCCTAGGTAGAGTGACCACCCTTATTCGTTCAAATAACATAAACATACTAGAAAAACATGCATAATCTATGAAAAATGGAGGATTGAACAAGGACAATTAGGCAAAATGAGCCCAATAAGTTACCCAATTTGGGGGCTCATCACCAGTGCTCATAATTTTAAATAAAACCTTCAATATATGACCATTCTCTCGTATTCAATTATCTGAAAAAAATGTAATTAATTTATCTGTTTATATATAAAATCTTCGCTTTATACCACCTTTAACATCTTCAAAAATGTGGTGAACATATTTCAGGACCCTCTACCAACTTCGAATTTATCCTTAAATGTCTACATAAGTTTACTAAGCTTCATCTTATCCACACATAACAAATTCAAATTCAAAATGTTGAATATCTTTCACGACCATCCAATAACTTTGAGCTTATCCTTAAATGTCTAGATTAGTCAACTAAGTGAAATATTATCCACATATCGGAGCTTATCTTAAATGTGTAGATAAGTTGACTAAACGTCATGTTATCCACATATAACAAATTCAATTTGTTGGCCATTAATAGTCGGTACCATAATGTGAATATATTTTATTGCAATGGATAACGTTTTAGGTTTCTTTGTAATTTAATATATAACTGAAATATGAAATTTGAAATTGAATTTAATGTTTCCTTTCTTTTATTTTAATTGCGATATTTCTTTACATTTACGTTAATAAATTGAATAACGTTATATTATAATTGTTTCCAATAACATTAAATAAATGTATTAATTTTTTTTAATTAATAAATATTTTAATTGTAACTAATTTTTCCATAATTATGAATTTATTATTATTATTTATAAAATTAAAATTATTATAATTAAAATAAAATTTGAAAAGTTTATTTTTCCATTTTGGAGTGATGGGTTAATGGAAAAGGTGGATTTGCAGGATGGATAATAGAGCAGTGCAGTTTGTAAATTAGTTAATAGAGAAATTTTTGAGAGAGCCTAGCTTCTTCAGTTTTTGGTTAAATTGAGCCCAACAAAAGCCTAGCTAAGGGTTTTCTACTATTTTGAAGTTATTGGAGACATAATATTTACATTATGAGCACTATAAATCCATGTAAACACAATTTGAGCACTTAAAAAAGATGTCCAACATTGTAAGTTAGACCAAGAGATGTAGCCCAAGAGGGGTGAACTCCTTTATCATTTTCGTTGTTATGTGTTTATGATATGGTATATTGTCTCTATTTTTATTTTTAACTAAGTTTAAAAATCATTATTTTATGTGTTTTGTAAAGTGATCCATTACCCAAAATACATAAAATTTTACTTGCAATTTTTCCATCACCTTCAAGTTTTCATAGTAGATCAGTTTGGTATCAAAGCTCAAGGTTATTTTGAAGGTATTATTTTGTTTGCAAGTGTTTTATGATGCTTACAAGGTTGAAGATTAAAAGAGGAGAGGGAGAACATATCGAGCCAAGATCTCAAATTGTTTCAAAGAGAACACTCATACCTAAAGCTTCACTAGTCATGGCACATGAAGAAGGTCCTAAAGGGATGTCTGAAGATGAAAGAACTTTTAGAAAAGATTTCTTTGAAATGTATGAAATGGTAAAAGTTATTTATGAAGAGAGGAACTCAAGGTTGCAAGGGGAGAGCTCAAATTCTCCAAAATGAGATGGAGGAAAAGCTGACAAACCTCTGAAAGGGAATGGAGGAAATGGTGACAAGCCACCACCTTCACCTCCATCCTCATCCTCTTCTTCATCCTCATCATATTCTACATCTTCTACCCTTTAAAAAACACCTCCAAATTCTCCAAAAGGACATGGTAAAAGTCCTTTGTTAAAGATTGACATAAAGTTCGAATTACCTATGTATGATGGAGAGGTAAGTGTTGAGAAATTAGATAATTGGATTCATCAGATTGAAGTGTATTGTTGGATACAAAGAATCAAGGATGATGAGACCAAAATTCAGCTTGCTTCTCTTAGGTTGGAAAGTGCAGCACTTATTTGGTGGGAGGCCAAAACTCAAGAGGACATGAAGAAACATGGTAAGGTTTTATCCTCTTGGAATGATTTTGTTGTTGCAATAAGAAGGCAATTTTATCCATTAGCATACATGCAAAAATCTATAATGGATTTGAAAAACTTTAGGCAAGCTAAGAGTCAAAGTGTGCAAAGCTATACTCAAGAATTTAGAAAAAGAGCTTTGATTTTGGGTATAGATTTTTCCTCCCAAGATACTCTATTGAAATACATTGGAGGATTACATAGTTATTTGAGATACATTATTCTCATGTTTAACACTACAAAACTAGATGAAATTTGTGTACAAGAAACTCATTTAGAAGAAAGAGGGAAGAATGCTTATGAAGAAACTAGCAAGAAGTCATTTAATTCTGGAGAAAAAGGAAAAGGTAAGTTCAAAGGCAAGAATAAAAGGAATACTTTAGTCAAGAAGGAGAGAGAAAAACTCACATGTATGCACTATTCAAAAGAAATCCATAATGAAGACCATTATTGGAAACTTCATCCTGAGATGTGACCCAAAAATTTAATAACAATGAGAAATAAAATATTGTTGCAACTACACATCAAGATCTAGGATCTAATTCCAGAGATGACACAAAAATCATAGCCATGGGATTGAAAGATGAGGATTCAATTGCAAGTACCAGTTCTTCTAGAAAACCAATTGAAACTCAAAGTGAAGGAGAAATAATAGAGATTTTCTATGTTAGGGTCATCAAAAAAAATAACAAAGTAGATACTTTGTTTGATAGTGGATCACAAGCAAACCTCATTTCACAAGACATTGTCAAGAAACTAAATTTGGAAACCATTTCTCACCCTAAACCTTATCCTTTGGGTTTGGTATGTGACAATGCCAAATTGAAAGTGACAAGAAAATGCATACTTAGATTTTTCATCATTGTAAATTTTATCGATGAGGTAGAACTTGACGCGATACCACTTGAAATTTGTGGGATTGTTTTGGGAAGCCCATACTTATATGACAGTAAATCCATCTTTCATCGCCATGAGAACAAGTATCATCTGTTTAGAAATGGGATTGAATATAGTGTTAGTGCACATAACAAGAAGTTGAATTTATCACTTGTGACTGCTGGACAAATGAAGAGGTTCGTAAATGCTACTCAGAATTTTGCATTGTTGATGATTAAACATAAAGACGTTGATGAATCTGAAGCCTTCCAAGAATGTGATGCAACATTAAAATCTGATTTAGTTGAAGTGGTTAACACATGTTAGCCCGGAAAAGGTGTATTCGTAGGATAGATAACAGTGCAGTGCAGTTTGAAGATCAATTAGCAGAGAAAACTTTGAGAGAGCATAACTTCTTCAGTTTTTGGCCAAATTGAAACCAACAAAATCCCAGCTAGGTTTTTTTTACTGTTCTAAAGCCATTGGAGACATAATATTTACATTTTGTGCACTATAAATCCATGTAAACACAAATTTGAGCACATTGTCTAAGAGATATAGCCCAGGAGAGGGGTGAACTCCTTTATCATTTTTATTGTTATGTGTTTCTAATATCGTATATTGTCTCTTTTATTGATGTTAACTAAGTTTAAAAATCATTATTTTATGTGTTTTGTAAAGTGATCCATTACCCAAAATACATAAAAATTTACTTGTAATTTTTCCATCACCTTCAAGTTTGCATAACAGATCAACTACTCCAAGGTCAAGTTAGATGTTGAGATCAAAGTTGACAGAGAGAAGCCCAAATGGGATTTGATCATTAGGAACAAGATTTTTGAGGGCCAGAAACTTGTAGCAACACTGGAGGTTGGAAGGGAATAATAAAACTAGAATCTTAGACAATGAAAGTAAAATAGATGGTGATATGACTTTACATATTGAAATAAAAAACATGTGGGAATTGGTTAGACTCGATTTCTTTTGAGCTAGAAGTGGGAATAAGAGACTACTAACAAAAGTAAACTAAGATACCACTGAAGTTATGAAAAAGTCCTATGGTTTAAAGAAACAATAATAAATTCAAGTTAAAAAGAATCAAGAGAAATTACAGCAAGAATTTTTTAAAAACGGATTGTGATAATTGGATACACAACACAAAGGCAGACATAAAGGGTGCTAAAGGATTTCAAGAATTGTCATAAATGCAATAGCATCCCCAATAAAAGAATTGGGTGTAACACCCTCCTCCCACATTTACCCAAGCTAACCGGTCCACCAAGGTAAACATGTGACGAAGAGTTACTATGATATGATTCAACTCCATAAGTGTAGTTAAGGAAGTGGAACCAATGAAACAACACCTTACAGACCTCCCTCAGGTGCTATAGGAACCCCAGGAGTTAATCTACCATTCTAGGTTCCAAACCCCTGAGTTAACCTAGCCTTTCAATGAATTAAACCCTAATTTGCTCCCATGACATGGGCATGCATGCGACTGGGACCCTCTAGTCACTCCCACAATGCCTGTAAGGGAGAGACTACATTGTTTTTCAGACAGTTCTGTGCTAGAGACTGCGAGATTTAAGCCACTTTTTTAGGGCTAGTCTCCAAACCACTGCTCGGAACTTGATGATACTTACCAAGACAATAAATGACACCAAGACAAACCCTCTAACATAAAACTTGATCAAGGACTTGACTTAACCAAGCCTAACCATGACAAACATTTCGTAGAACACATTGTGCACATGTAATCTACAGGTCATAACAACATATTTGAGCATATGGATGTCATACTTATTTGATATTCTTAAGGAAGCATTGATGCATTATCACATTAGCTGCATTATCATATTTTAGGTCATATATTAATTGTTCATTCATTTAAAAATCAAAACATGATGAGAGGCATACATCATCACTGTCATAAAACATACTCATAAGCAGCATATAACCAACAAAAATAATAAGGATACAACAACCATAAATACCACATATGAAACAGTACATTTACACATGAAATACCAAGGAGAACGAACTCTTACTAATGAATGCAAAAGCCAACCAGGTATGGGACTTCCACGAACCACCCGACCATAGATTAGCTAAACCAAATTTTCCTTTCAGCCAATCACCCACATGCCATATTCCAAGCATGAATGTGGGACTCATAACCAAAACTCAACCAGGGCTTCCTGAGGCTACACCACCTCACCCTCATCAATAGATCCAGGATTTACCGCAATACTCACTAGATCACTGGGCCAAAACAATAAACATGCAATACCAAGATTTACCGCAATCCCCACCGAATCGCTAGGCCCTAAACAAGCATGGATGCCACCAAATTTCTCCACCTACACCATGAGGAATTTTCTTATGTCCTAGTCTCTAGGCTTCACCGCAATCCACAATCTGATCCAGGGATCACTAGGCCATAATCGAGACACCACCCTCCAAGATTTGCCATATATCCCGTCATTCACTGGCACAGATTCCTAAGCATGATCAAGGGTAACCACCTCTAGGCTTTACCACATATCCCGCCATTCACCGGTTGAGGATTCCTAGGCCCACCAAGGCACACAATACTTGGCTTTATCGCAACCCATTGTCTGGTTTAGGGGTCACTAGGCTAGTGGCTTTACCGCAATCCACAGTCTAGTTCGGGGATCACTAGGCCATGTATTCTTTCATTTAGATATCTACCTCATTCAGCTTTGAATTCATCCGACAATCCAACTCAACCAAAACATGAGAACCCCATCACACCATGGTTATCTGGAAATGTCAAGGCAAGGCTTAAGAACACTGTCACACTTGGAAAAACCCATGCTCATACAACAAGAGAACCAAATACACACACGCATAACCATCCATGCCAAAACTAGCAAGGAAACCATACGTGCAACTCAATTCCTGCAAAGAATCTCGTTGTAGCCGCTTGATCCTCCTCTTCCTTGCTTGATCGTTACTTCCTCTTGCCTTCTTTGCTTTTCTTGATCCAATGTTGAAGTGTTCCAAGAAAACTCTAAGTGTCCAAGAGTGTGTAAGAGAGAGAATAGAGAGAGCACTCCAAAACTAAACTAACAAAAGTATATGAACTGATCCTCAAAAGCCTTTTTATCAATGAAGCCTCTATTTTCTTCATTTTCCATTATTTTCTTTCATTTTCCTCCTCACGTGCAACTTGTGACCTTTCACCTTCCTTTTCTCCTAATTTCCTTTATTTTCATAAATAAAATGCCAATTAATGTCATTTCCCTTTCCAAATACTTTGACATTTCCTTTTCCAGTTTCCTTTAGCCATAATAATTGAAATGAACACCCACTGGGATGTTTTCCCAACATTCAACTTGGAATACATGTCCCATGACCTTGGTCTTAAATATTTTTTTACATGAATTTTTACCAAGGTTGTTACATTGGCCTTTTGGGATGGTAGACAAAGTCAGGGGATATGCCTAAGAAATAGAAGGCCATATAAGGGGTGAGTGTGTCTTTTTTGTTAGAATAGAGGGCTTGACCCTACAAAACCCAAGAGGAGGCCAAGTGGAACAAGGATGTTTCCCCTAAAATTGATTTGCATCATGTAAGGAATAGGAACAATGCCCTTCATAATATCTTCTTCAAAAAGAACTCTGGCATTGAATATCAATCTCATAGGGATAAACTTCACCTAAAATTTGAAAATGATGGATTAGTTAGCTATGTAGCATTGAAGAAGAAAGTAAAACTTTATACAAAACTTGTGTGTGGAGAGCTTCCAAATGATGAAGAAAATGAGAAATATTGTGTGTATTTCCTTCGAAAGGGTAATTTAGAGGATGAAATTGAAGCGTTGAAAGGTTTATATTTGAGGGTTTTATAACCTCACGATCAAGATCAATTCGAATTTGGTTGGTTGCAGATGACAAGGACGATGACATGGTAGTGAACAAGAATTGCTAAAGTTGAATCATGGAGAAGCTACAAAGAGAATCATAATTGTGCATGGTGTGAAGTTGATCCCCCAATTCAAAGAAAATATGGATCCAAGATTTAAAGCTTGAATACGATAATGTGAACATTAGCTAAGGGCTACGAAAGGGATCAAAGCATATTTCTGGTTTAGGGGTCACTAGGCCAGTGACTTTACCGCAATCCACAGTCTAGTCTGGGGATCACTAGGCCATGTATTCTTTGATTCAGAGGTCTACCTCACTCAAGTTCAAATTCATTCGACAATCTAGCTCAACCAAAACATGAGAACCCCATCACACCATGGTTATCTGGAAATGGCAAGGCAAGGCTTACAAACACTATCACACCTAGAAAAACCCATGCCCATGACAGCAAAAGAACCAAATACACACATGCATAACCATGCATACCAAAACTAGCAAGGAAACCATAAATACAACTCAATGCCTTCAAAGAGTCTTGTTGTAGCCGCTTGATCCTGCTCTTCCTTGCTTGATCGTTACTTCCTCTTGCCTTCTTTGATTTTCTTGATCCAATGTTGAAGTGTTCAAAGAAAACTCTAAGTGTCCAAGAGTGTGTAAGAGAGAGAATAGAGAGAGAGAGCTCCAAAACTAAACTAACAAAAGTATATGAACTGATCCTCATAAGCCTTTTTATCAATGAGGCCTCTATTTCTCCATTTTCCATTATTTTCCTTCGTTTTCCTCCTCACATGAAACTTGTGACCTTTCACCTTCGTTTTATCCTAATTTCCATTATTTCCATAAATAAAATACCAATTAATGTCATTTTCCCTTTCTAAACCTTTGAAATTAATTTTTCCATTTTCCTTTAGCCATAATAACCGAAATGAACACCCACTAGGATGTTCTCCCAACATTCACTTTTGAATATGTGTCCCATGACCTTGGTCTTATATATTTTTTTACATGAATTTTTACCAGGGTTGTTACATTGGGTTGTTGGGATGGTAGAAAAAGTCAAGGGTGATGCCTAAGAAATAGAAGGCCATATAAGGGGTGAGTGTGTCTTTGTTGTTAGAATAGAGGGCTAGGCCCTATAGAACCCAAGAGGAGGCCAAGTGCAAAAAGGATGTTTCCCCTAAAATTGATTTGCATCGTGCAAGATAGAGGAACAATGCCCCTCATAATATCTTCTTCAAAAAGAACTTTGGCATTGAATATTAATCTCATAGGGATAAACTTCAACTAAAATTTGAAAATGCTGGATTAGTTAGCTATATAGCATTGAAGAAGAAAGTAGAACACAAAACTTCTGTGTGGAGAGCTTCCAATTGATGAAGAAAATGAGAAATATTGTGTGTATTTCCTTCGGAAGGGTACTTTAGAGGATGATATTGAAGGTTTGAAAGGTATATATTTGAGGGTTTTAGAACCTCATGATGAAGATAAATTCACATTTGGTTGGTTACAAATGACAACGACAAAAACATGGTAGTGATAAAGAGTTGATAAAGTTGAATCCTAGAGAAGCTACAAAGAGAATCATAATTGTGCATGGTGTGAAGTTGATCCCCCAATTCAAAGAAAATATGGATCCAAGATTTAAAGCTTGAATACGATAATGTGAACATTAACTGAGGGCTACGAAAGGGATCAAAGCATATTTCTATTTCAATGAAAATTTGTTAGAATCCTTGGGAAGTAATATAAATTGTGTGCTTGAATTTATTTAGAGTTTGTAAAAAATACATATTGAGCCTAATCAAATCAATATGTGGGTGCATGGTTGTTAGAATTGACTACTCTAACAATTTCCTAAAGTATGGAACTCCAAGATGAAAATTGGACCAATATGCAAACAAAGATGTCAAAGATGAAACATTGAGATTCCTAGTGTGTGAATGATTGTAGAACAATATGGTAATCTTATCACCATGTATTTTATCTCTTTCTGATAATTTGTAGCGTTGTAATCATTCATGAATCTAGATAGTAAAGAAGTGGCATAGCTAGAAGGGAGTTCTACCTATGTGTTTTACTCCTTAAATTGATAGTTGAATTTTCCACTATAAGTCCAAAATGGAAGGTGCAGAAAAAGCAAGATTGAGTTAGATAAATCCATATCTAGACTACGTTCCTAGATAATTAGCAAGTACAGTGTATGGCACCCATGTATCTTCATAGATGGAAGTAGGTCCATGGGTGGCCAATTACTCAATCTTCATGGTCAGTTGATGTTAGGCCCTAAAGTACAATAAGTTCCAATTCAATTTAAGGTATTAATGCTATGAATGATTTCTAGCTAGTACGTGATGACAATTCTTCAGGTGAAGGAAGGAGCATGGACACTTTTTGAGGTGGAAGTGAGTTGCATTGTTCTTTCCTAAGAGAACTAAGTGTTGATTGCAAGTTTATTTTTTTGGAGTGAAATGATGAGTTTGCAACAAGGAGGACAAAGAGGTTCTTGATACAATAGAGAGATCTTTGGAGCTTGGTCCAAGAAAAGTAGGTGATAGTGTTTATGGAAGCATCATGGCAGCAAAGGATATTAGTTTTTGGCAACAATAGATATTAGATGATGACAGACAAATAAGGTAAAATTGTGTGAGTTGAATAATAACACACATGAACATATTGTATTTTGATCTACACATCGTAGTTGTAGCAAGTCTACATATATTGTTTTGATTTGATTTAGTGGTCCTTGAAAATTTTGCACCTAATATATCCATTAGATGGAGTGTTTTTTACCCATATCTATGTAACATGAAAAGGGCATGCCGTTATAAGACCTAGAGAGGCATCCATACCCTTTAATTGTGTGTTCCCTAATGACTTGATTGCTTCTATAGTTTAGTTCAATGACCTCTATTACGGAATTCTTTAACGCTTTTAGGAGTGGGCCATGTGTGGCTAGATATGATATGGTGGGCCATATTGTTGGTTTTAGACTCTAGGAGGTGAAGTTTTACATTCAAGGGGAGTTCATCAAGAAGTTGAATGAACCATGTACATGAAGGGATATCCTACTATACCAACACTTATAATGATTATGTAACCATGCATTTTGGTGGATGGTTATTTATTTATATGAACATTGATAGTTTGGTGATGTGTACATGATCGAGGTATAAAGTGAAAGTGCCAGACTGGACTACAAGCAAATTTTTTTATTGAGGAGGTTCTTTAAGTCATAGTGAAGTATTTGCTACAGAGGATAATATATTGAAGAGTTGAGATGATGAAGATTAAGACTCTGGTAGTTGTGAAGGGGGAATGTTGAAGTATGTAACTCCTATGTGTCATATGTGTGAGATCATATCTAATTATTGAGCTTATTGGTCATTATTAGGTAGAGTTAGTCTACATGAGGAGTTTATTCCTAGTTTTTAGGAAGTGGTTGTAAATAGTTGGATGTGAGAGATTCCCTCCAACATGGTAATTCCTAAATTAGTGTGTTGTTAAGATATTGTCTCAACTACCCGGATGCAGGTGCTCTCGAGGCTCATTTAAGGAGGGCTCATGTCACGCCGGCAGCTGGATATGCACCTGGCAATCCTGCGCGGCCTTCGATCTCCTCCCGCGGATGATATGAATTGCTCTCGGTACTGGCAGTTTTTCAAGCATTCGGTATTGAATGCGCTCCCTGTTCGAGACTCTGCGCAGGTTGTTATATTCATGGCTTCGTCTGTGGTTTTGGCTGTCATTCTCATCGGGTCTCTCTTCATTAGCCTGTCTTTATTCCTACATCCCTGTGTTGCTCTGGTAGTTTGGTGGCTTCTCCGGTGTAAGCTCCTTACCTGGCTTGCCCACCTTCATTCCTGTTCTGTCTGGTCCTGTTCATCTCATCCCTCAGGTCCCTTTGTTCTTCTGACGATGGTGCGCCGTCGGGGTTGCTCTCGCCGTGGAGGCACCAGTGGAAACCGCAGCCATTCTCAGCCTGCTCCCCAGAACATCATACCTCTGGCTTCGGCCTCCCCATCCTCTGACCATGGTAAGCCCTTCCCGCATAATTCATTCCAAACCACCCGTTTTAAATTTCACAGTCGGCTCAACAGACCGATTCTCTCAGCTAGTATTACTGTCATTTTAGCTGAGGAAGAAGACAAGCCCAGTAGCTCGGTCCATACCTCGCCCTCGCAGTCTCAGGACGACAGTGTGCTCCAGGGAGATGTGGTTGGTACTGTGTTTAATCATGATGATTTGCAGGTTGAGGGGAACGCTCCTGAGGCCCCTAAGCCTCCAGAAGACAATATTCAGAACAACTTGCCCGCGGTCGATCCGGCGCACCCATCTGATTGCAACCTGTGTTTGATAGCTCCTCCAGGTGGCAGCGACATGGGCGCCGGGGACAATGTGGATGACATGTGGATGGGCTCTCCATGCCGGGTGGAGAAGGATGCTCGGGACCCTTTGCAAAATGCATGATGATTACGGATTCGCGCCTCTGGTTCTTCTATCCTGTGTGTTATGCTATTCTGGCTTTTGTTAAAATGTTTTGTATCAGGTCTTGGCTAGGCATAGTAATCAGCTCTCATGGTCATATGCTCTGTATCACGTCTTGGCTCGGCAGGTTTATCAGGCCCTTGTTTTTGTTCAGTTTTGCATATAGTTATCAGGGCGGCACTGAAATTATCACAGCCACAGTTCTCATATGCCCTGTAATGTGGTTCACCACCTTGGCCAGCTTTTTTTGTATGTATGGATTCTGGGAATTATGTATCGGGTCATCTCAATCCCGGTATTGGGTTAACGGGTTATCTGGTTATCTAGTTATCTGGTCTTATGTTCTCTGGATCAGTGTGGTTGGATGGCTTCGGCCTTCTCTGAGGTCTTGACCTCCTTGTAAATATTTCTCTTTATTAATAGATTTAGCCTTTACTTAGAAAAAAAAGATATTGTCTCAACTGGTTGGCTAAGATAGTTGGAAAAATGTATTAGGAAGGATTAAAAAAAAAAAATTGGAGATATTAATCATATATCATCAAACTTAAGAAATCTTTTATCACTAAGTGGATATCATGTGAATTGAATAAACCAAATTTAGTCTTAATGATCATTAACCATCATCAATTATGTAATTATGTAATGTTATAACTCAATTTCTTATTTTGAGAAAATCATATTAATTTTATTACTTTTATATGTACCATATTTAATTATAAAAATAATTTTAAAAAGAAAGGAAAAAAAGAAGTAAAATATTTTGAGAGAAGCAATATTTTCATAATTCTAATAAATATTGTATTAAATTGGTAGTTGAAAAAAAAACACATGGAAATATTTAATTATAAAATTAATTAAAAAAGAAAGAAAAAAGAAGTAAAATATTTTTAGAGAAGTAATCTTTTCATAATTCTAATAAGTATTATATTAAATTGGTAGTTGGAAAAAAAAACACATGGAAATAAAAAATTTGTATAACTTATAATATAACAAAAAGAAGAAAATGAAACCTACTTATTTTAATTTGTATAACTTATTATATAACAAAAAGAAGAAAATGAAACCTACTTATTTTAATTTGTATAACTTATAATATAACAAAAAGAAGAAAATGAAACCTACTTATTTATAACAAAAAGAAGAAAATGAAACCTACTTATTTTTAACAATTCTCTATAGTTAGTAATATAAAATATAATTTTACACTATCATAATTATTTATTAATATTGTTTAAAATATTAAAATTTTAATATTAAACTTATTATTTTCATTTACATAATATATACACAGCAAATTTTGTTAAATTTAAAATAACTTTTTACAATAAAATGATAGTTATCAAAAATATATTTAGAATGACTTCTTACAATAAATAATATAATAGTTGTCAAAAATATTTAAAAATAGACCAAATTGTAAAGTTCACCCTACCAAAGATTAAGTTATGTTAATTTGATCTCACTAGATGATAATTATTTTATAATATGTTTGCCCAAAAATATATTTAAAACGAAAAATAATAAATTTAAACAATCACTCCATATATTTATTCATTGTAAATTATAACTTTATTCCAGGTCATAACATAACTTATTCTCTTACCAAAACTATAATAACTTAAAACTTTCATTTACGCTATATTGAACTATTAAAATAATATTCGTTGAATCTTTCAGTTGACATAGTAAATATATCTGTTTCGTTTGAAATCATACGTCATCGCCTATACTCCAATCAAATATTCTACTTTAATAAACAAATAGTAACCTAAATAAACGAAATTGATACTCGACGAAATGAAACGTGTGTCGTTAGCAAGTTAAGGGTGGAAACTATTCTCGCGAAAATCTATTCCACGTAACCGTCCGAAGAGCAGAAACTTCCTAACCCATGCGAAGTGTTTTCATTTCATGGAAATTATTCTCTAGTCCACGTAACCGATCCGATGAGCAGAAACTTCCTAACCCATGCGAAGTATTTTTTGGCGTTCATTTCACGACACAAGTAATGGTCAAGGAGAGCTGCCCCGTCATCGTTACACTCCTTCTCCGTGGAGTGTAAATAACTTTACAAGTTCATTCATCCTCTCATACTTCATTCCTCACTGTCCAAATCTTTATTCTCTGCATCTGCCCAGCCAAGATAGAAGGATACATGGCTATGGCTATCGCTGCAACTCGCATCCAGAGATCGAAGACCTGCTCCGCAAAATTCCCAAATCTGGTGATTCAGCCCACAGATGTTTCTGCCGCCGCTAAAGAAAAAGAGAGTGATGCCAGGCAACCGCTCCGCCGCTATTTTCCGGCGACAAACGGGACTGATTTTAATTTCCAAAGCAACAGGCCAAGGATTCAGCCATGGATCTCTGTCTCCATCTCAACGAATACCACGGCGAGAGTGCTCCAGGCAAGATATTCTCACCCTTTAATTTAAAGAATTTAAAGATTGCACCTCAAAGATGCTCCAGGAGCTTTGTTCTGTCATTCTTGCGATTCTTATTGCAATTTATATTTATTTGTTACTTAAATGCAAATTCCTCTGTTATTTTGACACGAATTCTTGTAGGCATTTAGATCCACGGCTGTTAAAACCCCCTTTAACTTTTGTTCAAGTGATCTAATTTTATAATTTCGTCACTAGAGTTATACTATATACAATTCTTATTGCTATTTTGATATCTTAGTCAGATGCAATTTCTCATATTCTTCATATTCATAATTCTTACGGGCATTTCGATCCACAGCCTTTAAAAAACCTTCTAATTTTGTTCAACCGCTATAATTTTATAATTTCGTCTCTAGAATTGAAGGCCATGAACATTTCTTTAAAGTCCGATGAATCTTAGAAAGATTTATAGTAGTAGTTCGATGACTAAAGCAGACCTGATCGCTGTGACGTAAATTAACGGATGTCATTCTGAGGCGTCTGATGCGCTTATGTGTCTGCAGAACTTAAGTGTTCTGTGTCATATGTATGAACAATACACCTTAGAGTTTCAGCTTGTGATTTGATCTCGCGACACCGGAATCATGCCATAAGATTAGATTGGATTTTGTTCCCATGGCTTCGTTGCAAAGATTTTTAATATCGAATTTCAACCAAGCACGCAATTGCTGTTCCACGGTTGCAATCCTCTGACTGTATCACGATTCTTTGCAAATAGTTTTGCATTTTAATCTATTATTATCCCAGTTATTATTAATATTTTATTTTATTATAAAGAACTCTCAATGCGAACTATGGTTTATAAGGAGTTGGAGTCACCTTCAGGAACACCTCTCCTGTGTCTAAATGTATTGGTGACGAGAAGGGTGCAAAGGTCAAATCTCGATCTCCATTATCCTTTTTTCAATTCCATTGAGAAAAGTGCACACTTTAAATTTTGGAATTACTTTTATTTATTTATTAATTTAATTATATTATTTTATTTATTATAATAATGAGTTATTTAAATAATATTTACTTTATACTTATCTTTTCCGTTTTAGTTATGGAAACGCGGCAAACCCAAAGGTGTCAGTGTAGTTGGAGCTTTGTCTTTTCCATGTTAGGAAAGGTCGAGCCCTGAAACAATATTTTATCATGGGTGAATTATATTATTATTCTTATTATTTTATCACGAGAGAATTATATATTATTATTCTATATTAAAATTAAATAATAATTATTATTATTGTATATCTCATTTTCAATTCTCGTTTTCGTGATCCAAACGCGGCGAACCCAAAGGCGTGCTTAGTGGGAACTTGGAGCTTTGTCTTTTCCAATGGTAGAAAAGGTCGAGGACTGAAACTTGATTTTATCATGGGAAAGTTATATTCTTATTAAATGCCCCATTTTTAATTCATAGTGTAGCAGTTATAAAGTTGGTTGAGTGGCTACGTCAATAACTACAAATTCATCGATCCGTTATCGTGGCTGTTTAACAAGAAATTTATCTATTTATTATTAATTATTTAATTTTTTTAATATATTCATATTATAATATAGATATATTTTATGGTTGAGTTATTATTATATATAGAGTTATTTTATTATAATAATAATAGATAAAATGAATATAGGGAAAATGAACTTTTATTTTTTATTAAAAAAATAATTAGTTTAACTTTTCAATATATTTTTTTAACAATTTATTTCACTCATTCCAGTTTTAATGTCACTGGTTCATTTGTGATGGTATTTATGAAATAGTTGTACTTAGTGTAATAGTGGTAGTGGATCTTCAAAATTAAATATTTCCAAAATTTATTATTCCATTTAAAAATAAAAATAACAAATTTTTAATTGCAAATAAAATAATAATTAGACAAAATTTTAAACATTAGATTTTATCATGATGAAATAACTATATATAGTGGCAAAATATCCTTAAGAAATTTACTCATTTTAAAACCACCCAAATTTTTAAAAATCCAATTAGAATAGAGATGTATGAAAATTTTGACTTTTCATATCACCAAACCACTTGAAAGAATTTTGTAATAAAATTATGTAACTCTTATAAAAATCAAAATAAAACAAAAATTAAAAAATAAATAAAAAATATTTCATTATGTCATAGTCTAAATCATATTGTTTTGTTTCCAATCATTTAAAATAATGAAAAAAAAAACTCATATTTTTTATCATAATTTAATGATAATCATTTTGAATTAACAAAATTACATAATATTATAAAATTAAAATGAAATAGTAGTACTTTAACAATCTAAATCCATTTTAATCTTAATTTAAAAAAAAAAAAAAAAAAATTCTCTTCAAAAATTAAAATCATAAAATATATTTCATTATAATTAATAATGACCTACATAAAATATTAAAATATAATATTAAAATATAATTTCATTATAATGAATGATGGCCTTCATTATAATGATGGCCTACATTAAAAATTCATGTTATGAGAATAATTTTTAAACCTAATATTCTTTTCTTTTTGCTTTTTATCATGTTATGAGAGTAATTTTTAAACCCAAAATTCCTGTTATTTTAATAAATTAATCTCGTTTTTATAAATTATTTTATATCCATTTTATAAAAATTAAAAAAAAATTATTACAACCACAATTATCTAAACCCTCCCATAAAAGAAGCTATGTCACTACATCTGCCTTGAAGACGTTAGGAACATCAAAGTAGAGGCGGAGAAAGCATTAAAACGAGAAAATAAAACCTAAACAGAGACCAGTATATAGCATGATCATACCGGGGTGGAGAAAAAGGGCCTAGCTAGCCCACAGTTCTGGGTTCTTTGGCTTTACCATCATCGTTTCTGGTCCCCGTTCTTCTTCAATGATTATCAGGGTTGCACAACTATCTATCTATTTATATTAATATTTATATTAATATTAATATTAGAGATATCCAAAATTTTAAAGTTATGTAGGAAAAAATTAAATCACATTTTATATTTATATTTATATTTATATTTATATATATATATATTTATATTTATATTAATATTAATATTAATATTAGAGATATCCAAAATTTTAAAGTTATGTAGGGAAAAATTAAATCACATTTCCTATACTAGTTAGTGCAACGAGTGCTTCTCCAGACTGGTCAGTGCAACTGCCACCACCCTTCACGCGACTAACGAGTGCTTCTCCAGACTGGTCAGTGCAACTGCCACCACCCTTCACGCGACTATGCTAGCTCTCTCAGGTGTTTAATTTACTCCTCGACGCGTATACACTATGTGGGATAATTGTTCATGTTGTAGGAAGGCATATGGAGCTAAGATATAGTGACTAACAGACATGTCTATGGTGGAAGCAGACATGTTTATGGTGGAAGCTAAGCTGCTAGAGGATGCATTCCAATTGTCTCTTTTATGCAACCATGGAATCATGCATATCATAGACTGCATGAACACCCGGGCGTATTGTTTGCAACCAAGAAATGCCAGGCCTTGAACTCTCCCCAACGCAATCGTTGATCCAAGTCGTAGACGTGAATGTTAACTTAAACCATCAGCTACTCTGATGAGGGTTCTGGATTAGAATCTACAAGAAAGATACAGACATAGAAGCTCGGAACATTGCAGAGATGAGAACGTCGTACCCACACAAGACTTCGGCAACAAGTTAAGGGTTCTTGGTTCAAATCCGCATCCAAAATATGGATGTAGAAGACCAAAACATTGCAGAGATGAGGACGTCATAATAGCTCTATGGGTTTCACCACCACGATCCATTTTTTTTAACACTCTTCTACAACCCATAATAAAAATTTCAATCAGTATAAAAGGACGGGAGCTGAGCTTAAAAACTATCGCCAATGATATAATCTTATTGTACCTTGTGAGGCTTCAAATTTTGTTATAGTAACCAAGTGACATCTGTAAATGGAAAGCTCTGAGAGCATCGGACAAGTTTTTTCCTGCAGAATGTGGCAAGTTAGCCTACCAAGATGACAACGACCTTTGCTTCAAAGTATTCATCATCCTTAGCGATAATATCGGTTTCCTTGCAAATTTGAGCATCGACACCAATCATAGGATGTAAATCATATCATTGCAAATCAGATCAATTGCAGCCACTTGGTAATCATTTTCCTTCATTTGGCTGGAGTTTATTAGGCTCTATGATCCATCTCATTCTATTTTCAAGATTTTGAAATTTCTATAAATATGAATAAAGCTAATTCTAAACTATATATTAAATTCATAAATATTCCAAAATCTGCAATCTAAAGATAGCCTAACATCGAAACTTTCTTCAAAATACTCAGACGATACATATATGTTTACTAAATGATAATTGATATATTCACAAAGTAAGATAATTGATATATTCACAAAGTAAGGGGAACCCTAAGTTGTAATTCCAATTCCCTCTGCATCTCTCGATCAATATAACAATAACAATGATGATGAACCCGTTGTTTTCACCGACTTTCAATGATCCCAGTGCTCATGCTTTGACTACTTAAATTGTTAAGAAAACCCTAAGTGTGTGCTTCTCGGTTGCCACTGGTCACTCATGCTTCTTATTTGCTGTAATGTCGTTCAGCGGATACAAAAGGAAGCCATCCCTGCCAGTGAATCTGTGACTCTGCATCAAATAGGCAGTATTTCTGAACCTCCTGCCGTTAAACCTCAAATGCATGGTCAACCTCCTAACCATTTCTTTATCTCGGGCAAGTTTAGTGCATGCCTCCCTTAGCAGCAAGCCCGGTCTATACACCCCTGTCTAATTTATAATATATTTATTTAAACAGTGAACCAATTGTTGTATGTTCATAAATTGAGCTAGAGTGAGCCAAATAGGAATGTTGCACTACTTAGGGATGAAATCTTCGTACTAAAGCTATTTAGTAGCACACGTGCTTGAAAGCACTAAATGGCCTTGGCCCTCTGTATGACAAAGACCATGATAATAATAATATTTCAATATTTATACAGTGATGTGTGGTGTGGTGGTTGAGTTCATTGGGTGAAATTCACAAGGTCACGAGTCAAATCACATTGAGTACATCAATATTCTTTGTACAGGATTATTGAAAACATGAAAAACCATATTAGTATATCTGTTTGCAAGTTGTTGGATGTACTCTTGGTGTTATAGAGGTTGTTGGATGCACTCTTGATGTTATAGTGGCAGCTACTAGAATTGATCTTAGGTCTTCCTTAGATTAGGTGTGGCAGTTACTATTCACCCTGTGTCTAAAAAAATATTTCAAGATCTTAGCGTCCTTTCCTTAAGTGGACATGCATGAATTTAATCAAATGTTCAAATAACTTGCATGTCCAGTAAGATCTTAGCGTCCTTTCCTTAAGTGGACATGCATGAATTTAATCAAATGTTCAAATAACTTGCATGTCCAGTAAGGATTTAGGCTGGGATTTATGAATTTTTCCACAATAATTACTGCAAGAGATCCTCTCGTTTTTGTTGTAATGGAGGCCTTCATTAGCACATATGAAATAATAAATTGGTATGTAGTTATAAATGTAAGGGAGTTATCATTAAAAATTCTATTTGTAAATTGGTATGTAATTATAAACGTAAGGGAGTTATCATTAAAAATCTTATTTGTAAATTCTGAGTTTTTTTTTTATATTTGGGTGGTTTTTGTGTTGGCTATATCGAAACTTGTTATTAGACTGATGTATGAAAATCTTCCCATTTTTACACTTTGGATGGTTTTTCTTTCCAATTTTATGATATTATGTTGAATGAAATAGGGTGTTTCTATGGAAGTATTTGTTATTGTGTGGTTTATAAGATATTTAAAAAGAGGGGTAAAGTAAAAATAGTTTAAGATGGTTTTCAATAGTATTTTGTATAAAATAAATAAAATTTGGATGCCATAAAATATCAAATGGTTCAGTAAATGAGATATTTACTTGAATTTGTTCCACTAATAGTAAAGAGATAAAAGCTTTTGTTATTGATAAGTTCCACAAATATATTTGGAATAAATGGATATGGAGAAAGTAAAAGTATTATATTGAAGATTTCAATCCCACTTGCAATTATTATAAAAAAGTGTACATAGGGGTCACTATATAACAGGGAGCCAAAATTCTCATTTCTTAGTTAAGAAGTAACTCTCACCAACTTCATTGTGAAAGTGATATTGGAAAAGACCAAAGAAAAATTAAGAAAAAAAAAGAGTGTGTACTTTTTGCACTTTCCTAAAAATGCATACAAAAAAATATCTTATTTTAAAATGTGAAGTTTTCAAAGACAATACCACTATAATAACCCATCTCTAATTATAAATAGAATGACAGTATTAACATGCATATAATAATTATATATACATACATCACATTAATATATTTAACTATAAAAAATAAAAGAAAGAAATTAATTATTAAAAATACTAGATTAAATACTTACATTATTATTAAAAAAGTAAATCTTTCCCTAAACATAATAATATTTTCAAAAATAATAAACATCTTTTTATTATTATTGTTATGAAATAGAATTAATATTTATAATTGAGTTACTATAATCTTTTTATTATTATTGTTATGAAATAGAATTAATATTTATAATTGAGTTACTATAATGTAAATAAATTGTTGGTTTAAAATAATCATATAATTAACCAAAAGCTAATAAATAAATTGTATTTTATAATTATTTGTTTTAAATTGGTTATAATTTAAAAACTAATAAATAATTAATAAATGAAAGATTGATATTAAAACGAATAATAGAAAATCCCACTAAATATAATAATATTGTAAGAAAGCAGTGAAAGATATTTGTCTCGGTGATTTTCAAACACGATGGGCAAACTATAATAATTACACTCTTAACACATCGACATCAATTCGGTGGTTCTCAACTATAATAAATATGAAAATATTTTAGTAGTTTTGGATATTTTTCAAGGTTGTATGGCTGCGATAAGGAAAAATAGATTATTTATGTCAGGGAATTTTTGAAATAGGGGAAGATTGGAGACATTTTTTTGAACCTTCGCATAACCAAACTCGGACAATGAGAGGAGATTTTCTTTTGGGGGCATAGGCAGATGAAATAGAGATAGAATCAGAGTGAAGAGTTGATCGCGAAAGCGAATCTGAGGCTCTGGATTAACTCGGAAATCGGAAAGTTCAACATTATTTTGGGGTTTGGGGTATGGAAGCCAGAAGATTTTGATCTTGAAGTCTTTTAAATCTAAGAACCAGAGAAGTTGATTTTAAAGGAGTTGTCTATAATGCGATTTTTTGGAGATTTTGGTGACGGAATTCGGCGGAAGAAATTGAGGTTAAATCTTGATTTGTTGCAATTGAAATGGTTTTTTAACTGCATATTTGGATTCAGCACCCTAAAAACCCCTGGGACGCTTTCATTGTGCAGAAACTAGCTATCAAAGTTGCGATTCCAATAAATTTCTGCCGGATTTCAACCGGAAAAACCCGCCAGAAAGGCTTTCAAAAAGTCGCGTTATAGACCACTGCGATTTCAAATAGGCAAGGTGGATTCGGTTGACATGGTAATGTAGCAAAGGACTCGGAGCAACGTGAGCTACGGAGCAACGTCAAAAAAGTAAATATGTACGAACATGCATTTATTTCGATACATTCTACGTATAATGTTGATTCTATGTTTAAAAATAAAAAATAAGCCTTACAAGAACATATACACAAATACCCTAACAGCTAGTTCTTAAGATAATTTATTCAATGAAAGTTACACATCATTACATTGAATTGGGGAAAAGTTAAAATACAGAAACATGTCTGTGTCCTCTAAGTTATTTTTAGAGATATTAAGAATGATTTATGTTAGAAAAATAAAAGAGAGAGTAGAGAGCGATTACACACAGCACAAATTTTACTTATACATTTATTGATCATGAGAGGTACAAATATATAAGACACAAGTCATTGACTTCAACATAACTAGATCATCATTACAACTCACATATTGGAAACAAGAACTTCTAGACTTACTCATCGTAACTTCTAATGACAACTACACATGACATGGAAGCATTACTTCCAACACCCTCCCTTAATGGTTACATGGACAACATTGAAAATGCATATCACAACAACAAAGAATATTTTTTTCACTGGTCTTCATCAACGCTCACATCCACTCTCGCAAACTCAGTGCTTTCACCACCAAATCTTCCAGTTGTTACTTGACCTTCATTTAAAACGTAACTGCCTCTGACCATCGTTGATGACCTTTGCAGGATCAACAATATTGACAACTCGGCGCTTCGGGGACTCTGCGATAAGAGCCATCAACTAACGAACCATCCTATGGGTCAACCACCAACTGTCGGATATTTCGCTTTCCGCTATCCGTCAGTTGCTTGGCTCCTCGGGGCTTCCGCTATAAGAGCCATCAAATAACCAACCATCCTATGGGTCAACCACCCACTGTCTGATATTTCGCTTTCCGTTATATGGCTAGGATGGAGGTCTAGACACTGAATGTGCTCAAGAGTTGATCAAGCACCTTGACCTTACATAAGAATTGACATTTCAGACACGTTGTCTTCTAATTTAAAAACCACAATCCTTTTTATAACCAAATTACTAACACAAGAATTGATGTTTCACACCAAAGTTCCTAGTTTAAAAACCACCCATCTTTTAATAACGAAAACTACAAATTAAAAAATTACTACCACAAACATACGAACCAGATAAACAATATTTTATAGTTCAGATCTAGAATGAGAACACAAGCCTTCCAATTTCAATTTCAATAGCACAGGTCACATACTCTTTCATGAGCAGCATTTTCTCTGCAACACAAAACTCTTTTGGAATAAATATAACATTCTTCTCACTTTCTACTCTCGGTCTTACCGTCTACGTCACCAAACTCTTCGACTTCGATCATTGTCCGCTAACATCGTTGTTGTTGTCATCTCCATCCACAAATAGCTACGCTCCGGATAATCTTCGGCTTTCCACAACAGTTAGATCTCAGATCCAGATCAACGGTTTCACGCTGCGGAGTTTGGTTTCACCATTAAAAAATTGTTTCGTACCCCTGACATAAGGTTGATCTGATGCTCCAATAGCGTTCTTTTAAGAGGGACCACAACGAACTCTGCAACCTGTGACCAGAGCTGGATTCTGCAACCTTAAGGCTCTTCTGCCATTGAAGCAATACATCAATGGCCTTCTCTCACATGGATGGCGTTGTTCAGAACCATAGATCTACTCATCAAACAGTTTCATAAAAAAGGATCTCTCACACCTTCTAAAACGATCTTCTCTAATCATAAAGTTTACTCGCTAGCCAAGATCTTCGATACTAGCGACACCTCTATTGTATGGACCTGCAATCTGGGCGACTCCACCGTGCGAAGTGTGTGCAAGGAGCTCGTGCGAAATGTGAAACGAAATGAACCTTGGATGAGTTTATAAGGTGTTGGGTGACTTGAGGGGGCGGTCTCATGAGTTGGGCGGGCCGACCCTCCTCCTGGGGGAGACAACACATTGTAAATGAGTCGGCTTGGGCGTTGGGCATGGGTCGGACGGGTGACATAACCTGCCACCCGCCCGTATATATTGGAGGGCGTTTGGAGGCAAACGACCATCATTTAATCAACACGAGTTCGAACAAGGAGTTCTGCAGTGTGTGGATAAGCCCGCACGACCGGCGGAACTCGGGTGGAAAACTCATTCAGAAAAGTCAGGTGAAAAAGTCAGGTGAGAAACTCGGCGAAAAACTCGTGCAGAAAACTCAGGCGAGGTCATCGGGCAGAACTCGGGTGAGGTCGTTCAGGCAGGACTCGGGCAAGGTCGTTCAGGCAGGACTCGAGCGAGGTCGTTCAGGTAGAACTCGGGCGAGGTCGTCGGGCAGGAAACTCGGGCGAGGTCATTCGGGCGAACCGGGTGAGGTCATTCGGGCGAGCCGGGTGAAGTCGTCGGGCGACTCGGGTGAAGTCATTCGGGCGAGCCGGGTGAAGTCGTGTGGCGACCCGAGTGAGGTCGTTCAGGCGAACTGGGTGAAGTTGTGTGGCAACCCGGGTGAAGTCGTGTGGCGACTCGGGTGAAGTTGTTCGAGTGAACGAGTTTGGGTGGACGTGCAAATGGGTGGTCGGGTGAAGGCGCGTCGTGCACGACGAAACGGTGGAAACGGTGAAGTGTTGAGGTTGTGAATGAAGGTGTGACTCGTGTGGAGGTGCCCATGTGTCGCGACTTGGTTGCGATGAGGCACGCCCAAGTTGGGAAAACAACAAGATCGTGCGACAAGGTGAACGAAGACCGTGCGGAGGCACCGACAAGCTGGGCAGCCGAGTTTGCCGAAGTTGTAAATTTGGCTAAAGATTTAACTTGTACTTATAAAAGAAGATTATATATTGATCGGGCAGACTCATATTGCAGGGAGTTTCCCCTCCCTTTATACTGTTGTGCATTTCTATTGTATAATGTTGTTTATGTGAATGTTATGGGCTTTCACTTGTATAAAGGACAAATATAATACTTGGTAATGAAAAATAAACTAAGTATGGAATGTTAGGCGTAGTCTACAATCGTAAGTATTGGTGAAAAGAAAATGGTTGGTAGTGCCGCACCTCGCTATAGTGCGGTTGGAAGAGTACCGCCAGTGTAGGGGCGTGACAGGTGGTATCAGAGCTAGTGTCGGGGAGCTGGTGCTGGTGTTGAAGCGTTGAAGCTGATACACACCTGCACTTCGTGACAGGTGGTATCAGAGTTGGTGAACTGAATCAAGGAGCTAATTCTACGAAGACCGAAGACTTGGCAGGGAGCTCAAGTTTTGTAGGTGACAGATAGAATATCAAGGTGATTCTGGTGAATGGTGAAACAGGTTAGCAGAGGAGAAGCTTTGTGCTTGGGCCAAACTGAACAACAAGGCATGGAAAATTTGGAAGAATGCGAAGGGAAGCTCTTGCTTACCTTATATAGGTTGAAGCGGTTGAAAGAAGAGAACCTTCGGATTCGAAAGGAACTTGAAGTCTTGGAAAAGAATGTTGAAGACGAACTTCTTCAACTTGGTTGGACAATGGAGCAAGATGAAGTTGCAGATTGTGCTGACAAGGAAGAGGAATCCGTGCTGATTAAGGATGTTGCAGATATGACCATGATGGAGGATGAACTTGAGGATGATCAAGTTGGACCAGGATCGTGCAGTTTGCAGACATGGATAGATGGGGATACTCACATGGAGAAGCCTCATGATGATGATGATGATGTAAGTATTGTTATTACTTGTGTTTCATTTGAGCATTTGGTGGATGGACCGTATGCAGGGAAGGGCAAAGTCAGTTTGCCGATGCAGAGGAGCATCTTACCATGGATGTCTATGATGAGACCTTGTATGGAGAAGCAAGGATTGTTGATTGTTGCGGGACTTGTTGGGGTTGTTTGTGACCTTATGGAAGAAGGTACAAAGGCCCGTGACAAGGGAGGAACATGATAATCATTGTGAAGGATTAGGTCATGCTTTAGCCACATGGAGAACTGGCTAAGTGCCCGGCATGACTCATGGACAGATTGAAGGGCACACACTTGGGTATGATGATGCTTGGGTGGACTTCTCATGGCCGAGACCAAGAGCAAGTCTTGGTGGAACCTTCAGTGGGGGAGCTATGATGGAAGGGACTCGTGATGATGATGATATGGTTGGGTGACCGAGTTCACTAGACCGAATATGCAGACTTGGATGGGATGACTGATTGTTGTGATGGGTCTACTTGGTTGGACTACATGGGCAACTTAGTCATGGACATCAGGTTGGAGACATGGATTATGGCAGCCTTATGCAGGGACATGATGCAGGAGCACTTGTAGAGATGTCACTTATGGGCATCCAATGAGGAGTGCCAAGGCAGGGATGTTGTGTAGGTGGATGTTGTTGTGGCATGGAGATGTTTTACTTATGAGCCGATGGAGAGGTTGTGCACTCTTGTACAACAAGGCCATGGACTTGGATGGAGTTGTGAGCAGACTATGGAGCATTCCTACTACATGGAGAGCTGAGGCATCTTGCAAAGACCTTTGGGCCGAGACTTGTATGCTTGCTAGAGTGTTGGTTGGAGATGACTCATGGAGCTCATGATGACATGAGGTTGTGACTTTTAGGGACTTCATATATGGTGGACTTGGAGGATCTGAAGCATTGAGGAGCTGAGGTCAGAGACTTTGATGCAGAATGGGATGCATACTTCCGAGTACATGTATGGGTGTGGCTTGGAAGAGTGACTTGATGTGGAGGATCGATATGAGACACTTTGGAGTGATGGAGTTACAACGATGATGATGCCTTGGTGGCAACACTTGGGCATGGGTTGAGCCGAGACTTAACCACTTTTGACACATGGGAGCTGATTGATCTATGATCATGGGCAGCACATGGATAGATGAGACAAGTGTATACTTGTTTCTATGGCAGACTTGAGGGATGGCACATTACAGATATGATGGAGGTTGCTTCATGGACCTAGATGTGGCACATCGAGAGTCGAGAGATGGATGTTTTGCAGATGGATGATGATGTTGGATAGAAAACATCATGGACAACATGTTGCAGATGAGATGAGGAGTGCTTCATGGACTTGAGCATGGCTTACTTGTATGGAGATGGATTCTTGATCAAGTTGAGGATGTGACAGGATGTTCTGAGAAATGACGGATGATGGCATGTGGATAGACATTCTCATGATTTGGGTGTGACAGTTGGATTAGCTACCCAACTAGTTCAAACATGGGGGCTAGCAGTGTATAGAGATGTGTTAGCATTATGTTGGAGTATCATGGTAGCGGTTCACACAAGGACGATACATGATGAGGTCGATACGAAAAGTTGCAGGAAGCATGTAGCTTGTGATGGAGGGGCCAGCCTTCCATGATGGGGAGCAGCATGTGAAGATTGTGACAGGGTGGTTGATGATCATGGATTGAGATAATTTTCCAATATATGACATACCGATGGAGTATATACCTTGGTATGGATATCTTGGTGACAGGTGCTTGCCGGGATGAAATATTGTCAAGGACGACAATGACTTCAAGTGGGGGAGGATGTATGGACCTACGGTCCAGGCGACTCCACCGTGCGAAGTGCCGGCAAGGAGCTCGTGCGAAATGTGAAACAAAATGAACCTTGGACGAGTTTATAAGGTGTTGGGCGAGTTGAGGGGGCAGTCCCATGAGTTGGGCGGGCCAACCCTCCTCCTGGGCGAGACAACACATTTTAAACGAGTCGGCTTGGGCGTTAGGTGTGGGTTGGCCGGGTGACATAACCCACCACCCGCCCGTATATATTGGAGGGCGTTTGGAGGAAAACGACCATCATTCGATCAACACGAGTTCGAACAAGGAGTTCTGCAGTGTGTGGATGAGCCCACACGACAGGCGGAAATCGGGTGGAAAACTCGTTCAGAAAAGTCGGGTGAGAAACTCGAGCGAGAAACTCGGGCGAAAAACTCGTGCAGAAAACTCGGGCGAGGTCGCAGGGAGAACTCGGGCGAGGTCGTTTAGGCAGGACTCGGGCGAGGTCGTTCAGGTAGGACTTGGGCGAGGTCGTTCACGCAAGACTCGGGCGAGGTCGTTCAGGTAGGACTTGGGCGAGGTCGTTCACGCAAGACTCGGGCGAGGTCGTTCAGGCAGAACTCAGGCAAGGTCGTCGGGCAGGAAACTCAGGCGAGGTCGTTAATGCGAACTAGGTGAGGTCGTTCGGGTGAGCTGGGTGAGGTCGTCGAGCAACCTGAGTGAAGTCGTTCGGGTGAACCGGGTGAAGTCGTGTGGCGACCCGAGTGAGGTCGTTTGGGCGAACTGAGTGAAGTCGTGTGGCGACCCGGGTGAAGTCGTGTGGCGACTCGGGTGAAGTTATTCGAGACTTTGAGTGAACGAGTTTGGGTGGACGTGCGAACGGGCGGCCAGGTGAGGGCGTGTCGTGCACGACAAAACGGTGGAAACAATGAAGTGTTGAGGTTGTGAACGAAAGTGTGACTCGTGCGAAGGCGCCCGTGTGTGGCAACTTGGTTACGACGAGGCGCACCCAAGTTGGGCAAACAACACAATCGTGCGACGAGGTGAACGAAGACCGTGTGGAGGCACCAACGAGCTGGACAACCGAGTTTGCCGAAGTTGGAAATTTGGCTAAGTGTAAATTTGGGGTTTCCCAAGATTTAACTTGTACTTATAAAAGAATATTATATATTGATCGTGCAGACTCATATTGCAGGGAGTTGCCCCTCCCTTTATACTCTTGTGCATTTCTATTGTATAATGTTGTTCATGTGAATGTTATGGGCTTTCACTTGTATAAAGGACAAATATAATACTTGGTAATGAAAAATAAACTAAGTATGGAATGTTAGGCGTAGTCTACAATCGTAAGTATTGGTGAAAAGAAAACAATTGGTAGTGCCACAACTAGCTATAGTGCGGTTGGAAGAGTACCACCAGTATAGGGACGTGACATTTATCCTCTTGTCGAGTGAGCCACGGTATAAAGTCTTTAATACTAAAAATCCCATTCAACACGAACAGGATTGCTAACGTCTGATCAAACATTGACATCCCCAAACATCCATGCCACACTCCTCTCCGCCCAAGATTTATTCCGCTGCCTCTGAGGTGTTCTGCCATAAATGCTTTATCTCTGTTGTTCTACAGACTACTCATACTCATTCAAATATTTATGTGCCCAGATCATAACAATACTTGCATTGCTAGTAATTTGGGCTCAAATGAATTCGTCCCTTTCCGAGTTTTCGTGAGAAGCCGCATAATTCTGCAGGAAGCTCCATGCTGCTGCTAAACACAATGCCTAGTTTCTTGATGCAAGAAGAATGTTGGCTCTATCGCTGGCCTTGACCTTAGTATGTTCCCGATTCTTATCAGACGGGAGTTACTGTCCTCTTACAACACGCACACCCAAAAAAGCTTGCAAATATATAAATACAACAACACTCGTACTCTAACCTATTTACATAGTAAAAAAATTCAATGCTTTTTATTTATTTGGTTTTTTTTAAGAGAAGTCAAAATATGCTCCTATACCATGTTAGAAAAATAAAAGAGAGAGTAGATAGCTATTACAAATAGCACAAATTTCACTTTATTTAGTGACACAACTTAATTTAATGATAATTACAATTCACACATTGGAAAGAAAAACTTATAAACGGAAGCCCAGTAACTCTTAATAACAATTAACAATTATATATGACATAAAAACATTACTTCCAACAATCTCTTTCTTCCCTTACCTTAAAAAAAAAATTAATTTTAAAAATCATATTATTAATCCAGAAAAAAGAAGATGATAAACTCCAAAGTCATACAAATAAACTCCGAAGTCATGCATATTTGTATGGGTTTCTATCAAATTAGTACATAGAAACTCCAAATTCTCCACGCTCGCGTTAATAGGATTATAGAAGAAAGCATAAATCAGCAGCTTTAATTCTTTGACAATAAAATCAGATCGAGCTTGTCTAACTCTTCATTATTTTACCTCCTTTCAACATCAAGAAGGAGAAGACGCCTATGAGAGCGTATAAGCCAATTAGTGAAGGAACTTGTTACCTCATTTCCATTAAAGACATTCTATATAAATTCATTTACACTATCCGTAACTGCCCAGCCATGGCTTTGGCTGCAACTTGGATCCAGGGAATCAAGAATCACCCGGAAAATTCGCAAATTCGGCCCACAGCGATCGGTAAGAAGAAGAAGCTGATACAAGGCAGCTACTCAACCGCTATTTTCCGGGGAACGTGGGGCTAATTTTAATTTTCAAAGCATCAAGCTAGGGACTCGACCATGGATCTCTCCACCACAATTAATCTAGTGGCGGGAATGCTCGAGGCAAAGTTTGTTTTTCACGTTCGAGAAAAGAGTATAGATGCTCAGCGACTTTACATATATATATATTTATTTTGCAAAGGATGCATATTCTTAGTTATGTTTTTTTCTCAGAAGTTATAAAAATTGCGGCCATATTTAACAGGGATTTTTATGAATCCAAATAAAAGTTGTTAAATTTTATAATTTTAAGTGCTAAAAGGTTTTTGATGATGCTAAATTTATTTTTTATTATAACAAAAATGTGATTCAATTTTACAATTTTTTTAATATTTTACCCAGATTCCAACCACTTTTTGACGTCGAGACAATTTCTCAACCTCCATAAAAACTCTTAATCTTATAAACATTTCCATAGCATTTAAAAAGTCCTCTCATTTATTTTGTTTTGATTTTTTGGTGAGCCGTTATACTTTTATAATGTCGTCACGGTGTTAAAAGCATAAACATATCGTCAAAGTCTGGTGAACGTTAGAAAGCGTTATGGAAGAATTTCGGTGAATTTAGCAACACTGACGGCTGTTTAAAAAATTCATGAAAGTCATAGAGAGACGTATGATTCTCTTCCATGTCTGCAAAGCTTAGTTCTGTGTTATGCGTACGGGCAATACGCGGTAGAGTGTTTTGCTTGTGATTCGAGCTAGCCACCAAGGAATCATCCGAAGAGAATGGACTGGACTTTGTCCGAATGACTAGGCTGCAGAGATTATTTATATTCCGTTTCAATACGCAATTGTTGGTCCGTCAAGGTTGGGAATTCTGTGCCTATCAAAGATTTTAAAATATTTTTATTATTTTTATTAATAATTATTGATGATGTAGGGAGAAATTAAATTATTTAAAAAATAAAATAAAAATTAGATTAATTAATAGATATTAATTTTTATAATTTATGTAAATATGAAAAATATTTATAAATTTTAAAAAAAATAATTATTATTATTATTATTTTATTTAAATTTAATTATTAAAAATTATGTTATTTTAATTATTAAATGTTTAAATAGTTTAAAGAAGAAAATTAATATAGCCAATATTAGAACGAACTTTTTTGAGCTCCATAGTGAAACGGGTTGTTTCGCAGTTTCTAAAACACCATGGATGGAAAGATTTTGCCATCTCTGTGAGAATACAAACATTGAAGATGAAAATCACTTCCTCTTAGAGTGTCCGGTGTACAATCACATTTCTCACAAACATTGAAGATGAAAATCACTTCCTCTTAGAGTGCATGATGTACAACCACATTAGATCTCAGTTTCAAAATCTTTGTTGCAACACTGACCTTCCTAGCTTTTTATGTTGTCAAAATTACAGTGAGTTCGGCAGGCTTCTCTCCAAGCTTTTTCAACATAGGAATAAAATCTTAAATCAGACTAAATAATTTGTTCCTTTAGGTCCAATAAACTAAAGTTTGGTCTCAATAAACGTTAACCACCATCATCATCATCATTTAGAAATAAATTTTTAAATTTTTTATTTAATTATTAATTATTAAATAAATAGTAGAGATTTAATATTTATTAAATATTTTTTATTAATAATTACAAATCAAGAATTAAAATTTATCTCAAAAATAATTATATTTTTTTTATTTTAATTAATTAATTAATTAAATCAATTATAATATAATAATATCTTTGTAAATATGTAATAATAAATTATGATATTAATACTGAATAAATCTTTATCATTAAGAAACTTATTATATATTTTTAAATTTTATATATATATATATATATATATATATAACAGGTTGTTGTTGTAAAATAAATGTTTTGATATTTGAAAATAAAATTACATAAATACATCAATAAAATAAAAATCACAGAACAACCGATAAAATAATATCATGTTCATTCTCTAGAGTTGCACTACGGTCGAAGGGACAAATTATCAGTTGCACTACGGTCGAAGGGACAAATTATCAGTTGCAATCCGGTCAAAGGACAAAATGATAGGCTAATTGGCGGTTTTTTTTAATCCTCGTTTTGTATTTTTCGACGCAAACAATCACTCCTTTCCCGGACACCCAAAAGATGTGGTATTGGTCGCGGATCTGTCTGTTACCCAAAAGATGACAGTGGTTGTAGCCTTATCTTTTACCTGAAGTAGATAAGGCTGACTAAAGAAGCCTTTATTATCCGAGAGTTAGCGGAGTTACCGTATAGTCACCCAAAAGATGTGGGATTGGGCGCGGCTTGTCGGTTACCAATAAGAGTACGGTAGCTGTAGCCTTGTCTGGTAGCCTTGTCTTTTCCCCGAAGTAGATAAGGCTCACTAAAGAAACATTTATTAAAGAAACCTTTATTGTCCGAGAGTTGGCGGAGTTAAGGCTCACTGAAGAAACATTTATTAAAGAAACCTTTATTGTCCGAGAGTTGGCGGAGTTAAGGCTCACTGAAGAAACATTTATTAAAGAAACCTTTATTGTCCGAGAGTTGGCGGAGTTATTTTATAAGCTTATATTTATTTAAATTATATTTATTTAAATTATATTAATATTGATTTATTTTAAATATCGATGTAATACGAGTAAAACAGATTTTATTTTTTACTTGTGTTTTTTTATGTATAAATATTATTTAAATGTTTTGTATAGTTATTTAATTTTTTTTAGATTTTTTTTAAAATTTTATTTTGTTCAAGAGAAATTTTTTGTCCATAGTCCACCTCTGCCAGCAAGGTCACTCCATTCATATGTTTGATAGCAAGCTTGAGGTAAGAAAAGCATCTGACCACTCACTTGTCATGAGGGGAATAGAAGAAGAAAGGCTTCTCAAACTGCAAGGAACATCTGCTCATGCACAACATTTCTCATACAATTCTCATCATGAAGAAGGTACACTTCCATCAAGTTTATTATGGCATGCTAGATTTGGACGTTTGAACTATGGCAGTGTCCGCTTATTGAAGAAAAATGGTGTTGTTGGTTTGCCTACAATTCCTAGGAAACTTAAGCAATGTGATGCTTGCATTCTTGGAAAGCATAGTAAACAGTCTTTTCATGATTCACATTCAAGAGCACATAGGAAACTTGAACTCATTCATTCAGATTTATGTGGTCCAATGCCTGTTCCTTCTGCAAATGGAAATAAATATATCATGACATTTATTGATGACTACACCAGAATGTGTTGGGTTTATTTATTGAAGAACAAATTTGATGCTTTTCAAACATTCAAGAATTTTGATAAATGGATTGAAAATGATGCACAATCTCATATTGGGTCTATTCGCACTAATAATGGAAAAGAATACACATCAAATGAATTTGAAAACTATCTTCGCCAACATGGGATCAAACATCAAACAACTGTGCCTTATAATCCCCAACAGAATGGTGTAGCTGAAAGAATGAATAGGACAATCTTAAATATGGTACGGTCCATGCTTTTCTTCAAAAATGTAAAGATAATGGTTTGGGTTGATGCTGTTCTATGTGCTGCATATATAAAGAATAAATGTCCATCTAATGTTATAAGAAACAAGACTCCTTATGAAATGTGGTATGGACATGTTCCTTCGGTAAAACATCTCAGGGTCTTTGGTTCCACCTGTTATGCCTTGATACCAAAGGTACATAGAAACAAACTTGGTGCTAGAAGTTGTAAGTGTATCTTCCTGGGGTACTCAAACACCTCCAAAGCATACCGCCTCTATGATGAAGTAAATAAGAAGTTTTTTGTATCTACAGATGTAATTTTTCTTGAATCATTCAAAACTGACAATGTTGTTGAGCGACAACTTAATCACTTAGATAGATTCGCAAAAGCAAAATCAATTCAAGAATTTGATAATTAGATTCCACATCTTGAAGGGGGGATTCCTATACTAGATCAACATGTGGAATCTTCTTCTGAAGAACACTCTTCCCCGCATGAAACTACAACAATGGATGATGCTTTAAGTGATGTAATTGATAGAATTGGGAGACTCAATCTTGATTCAGTCCCAACTCAATCAACAGAGCAGCCTGGACCATCTCAGAAAGGTCCCCCAAAGTGGCTAACAAAGACACTTGAAAGTGTTCATCCTGATGAAGTTGGAAAGACAGGAACCAAAAATTCAAACCGACAAAATGGAGGCGATCTAAATGACTCTAATTCACCTATTGATATGGATGTTTCTTATGATTGTGAATTAAACTTGTCTACAGATTTTGAACCAACTTCCTTCAAAGAAGCTGCTTCTCATGATGAATGGAAAGAACCGATGCAAAAGGAGTATGATTCCCTCATAAAGAACGGCACTTGGAAGCTGGTTGATCCTCCATTAGGAACCAAACCAATTGGTTTCAAGTGGGTCTACAAGAACAAGTATAAAGCTGATGGCTCACTTGACAAGCACAAAGCTAGGCTTGTGGAAAAAGGTTTTGCACAGAAGGAAGGGGTCGATTATGAGGAGACTTTTGCCCCCACAGCAAAACGGGCTACCATCCGAATACTCTTTGCACTAGCAGCTCAGAACGGTTGGAAAGTCCATCAAATGGATGTAAAAACTACTTTCTTGAATGGAGATCTAAAAGAGAATGTTTTTATGTCCCAGCCTGAAGGATTTGCTGTGAAAGGACATGAACATAAAGTATGCAAACTTGTGAAGTCCTTTTATGGCCTCAAACAAGCACCGCAAGCCTGGTACGAAAAACTAACTGAGCATCTTCTGAAACTCAATTTCAAACATTTTGATCTTGATGATGCAACTTTATTTGTCAGAAAGTTGGCAAAACAGTTGTATATCTTGTGGTATATGTAGATGATCTTTTGATGACAGGGAACAATGAAAGCTACATTGCATCCATAAAGAAGGAATTGGGGAAAAGTTTTGAAATGACTGATTTGGGTTATGTTCATTACTATCTTGGCATTGAAGTAACCCAACATCCAAAGTCCATATTTCTTTCTCAAAAGAAATACATTGGAGATTTGTTGAACAGGTTTGGCATGACAGAGTGCAATCCTCTTACTACTCCAATGGAACAAAACTTAAAGCTCACATCTATTGAAGGAAAAGAATTTGAGGATGCAACAAAGTATAGACAGCTTGTAGGAAGTCTCAACTACCTAACTACTACTAGACCAGACATTTCGTTTGTTGTTGGAATCCTCTCCAGGTTTATGCAAAAGCCTTGTGAGGGACATTGGTCTGCTGCAAAAAAGGTTCTAAGGTACTTGAAGGGAACTCAAGACTTTGGAATCAAGTATACACAGGTAGACGACTTCAGCTTGATTGGATACTCTGATTCAGACTTCGATGGAGACAAGGAAACTGGAGTATCAACTTCAGGATATGTTATGAGTCTTGGATCAGGAGCTGTCTCCTAGAGATCACGCAAACAATCAGTTCCAGCAGATTCCACAACAGAAGTAGAATATGTGGCAGCAGCTGAAGCAACAAAAGAAATTGTGTGGCTCAGGAAAATTCTTGAAGATTTGCAGGTAAAACAAGTACAATCAACTCCACTCATGATTGACAATACCTCTGCAATAAAGTTGGCCAAGAACCCAAAGTTCCATGATCGAACAAAGCACATCAATACTAAATATCATCTGATTTGACATCATGTTGAGGCCAAAACAATCCATCTCCATCATTGTTCCACAAATGAGCAAATTGCAGACATCTTCACCAAAGCGCTTGGAAGAGAAAATCTTGAACGATTCAGAACGATGCTTGGACTCACCAACATCCCTTCAGATTAGGGGGGGAATTTTGACACCTAATCCTTGTGATTGGGTAAATATATGTAAATAAATAAATGAGAAATATGAATAGTCATCGGGAGACGAACTGAACAGTCTCTCCCTCATGTATATAATAGACCTATCTGATGGAATAGAATATACGAATCAATTTTTGTTTAATGGAGTTACTGCCTAGCTTGACACATGCATTACAAGATATGGTCGGATTCATTTCTTCTTTATCTAAGCTTTGTTCCTGGAGTGTATCCTCTTCTTTTGACCTTTCTTGCTCCTTTTCTTCTTCCTCTTCACAATCTATGTAGAATAATTTCTTCTCGGCACACTTATGACCTTTAGTGTATTTTCTATCACAACTGTAACAAAGTCCTTTTGCTCTTTTTTCTTCCAATTGTTGTGGTGTCAACCTTATAGGTTGTGGAAGACTAGGGGCAACAACAATTCCATCTTTATACTTGTGAGTGGTATGCTTCCTGGTTGCCATAATTTTGCTTTCCATTTTTCTTGCTAACCTGAATGCCTTCTCTAATGAATCAGGTTCCCAATGGCGAACATCATGTTAGATATCATCATTTAAATTCCTTATGAACACATCAATCCTATGCTCCTATGGAATATTTTTTACCCTTATGTTCAATTTTTGGAACTCCTCAATGTGCTCCATTATTGAACCCTTTTGTTTGAGACTTATCAATTGGTTAAAAAAAGTGTTGCTTTTTGTATCCTCATAATGTGCTGTCAATTCTTCCGTAAAAGTTGCCCAAGTGATAATTTGCTTACGAGAGCAAAGCCATTGATACCATACAAACTGATTTGGTTCCAAATATAAAGTTGCAATACGTACCTTTTGTGTGTTTTGCACATTATTGAGATCAAAAAATTGCTCCATCTGTAATATCCACGTTGTGGGATCCTTGCCATAAACTTCCTTATATCGATTTTTGGAATATGGTAGGTCTTCGATCCAACATTAGAGTCTATGAAATCATGATTAACATTTTTTTGTTCGCATCATGAGTTTCCTTTACTACCCTTTCACCATTAGTAAGTATTTCTTGTAGGAAATTTGTCAAATTTGTCTTCAAATTTGCCATGTCTACCATGTCCCTCATCAGAGTAGCTGATGGTTTTAATAATAAATGAGATATGATGAAGTGTTTTATCCACATTTAAATTAATTAAATATTCAAAAATATAAATATAAAATATAAATTGGATATTTATGAGAAACTTGATTTTCTATATTGCAAACTTTATTTGAATACAAGATTATATAATTTATATTAAAAAAATAACAATAAAAATAGAATAATGTTGAATATTTGATTATAGAGTAATCTAAATGTTTTATAAATTGGCTTTTCCCTAACTACTCAAAATAACAAGAAGCAAAATTATCAATTTTGGTCCAAAATCTAACAAGAATAATTTTAATTTGATGATGGAATCTTAAGTATTAATAGTTAATATTGCAAAATCTAGTTTACAATAGGTAAATTCTAACGCGCACACCTATATAACTGCAATGATCACTTGTATCTCAAGAGCCCTAGACTTGTCGGAGAAATTTTCAAACCCTACTTTGCACAATATTTTTAATACTTTCTATTCACTTTATTTTCCTTGGTTACTATGGGGAGACTACGAGTTTTGAATTAGTGACCTTAATATCAAGGAGTGTCTTAACAATACACCGAATCGTCATCTATTTGTCTTAACAATACACCGAATCATCATCTATTGAAAGCCCCTTGGGTAACAGTTTCTACTTAGTGAATAAATGTGAAAGGATTATTTTGTTTAATGTGAAAATATATTGTAATGAGATATGTTTCATAAAATCTAAATACATTTTCATGTTAATATCATAGTATAGTGGATTCTTATCTATAGTTAAATTTTTTAATCTGTAATGTTACGAGGTTTTCAAATTCTCCCTCTCTCTCTAATTTCTCTTTATGGGAAATCTCTCTTTCTCTCTCTCTCTCTCTCTCTCTCTCTCTCACTCTCTCTCTCTCTCTCGACACTAAATCTTTGTGATTTCGAGCATATTTTATATCCATGGTATAACTAAATAAATCTCTATCATATTGAACAAAGGAGACTCAATGGAAAGGAAATAAGGACCTCTAATGATTCAAAACAAATTCTGGAGTTCATGGGATTCTTGGATTGAAAAGTATGAGAAAAGCTAAAGGAACTAAGGCACAATGCATGATGGAATTTAGCATGTGGACTACTTAGAAGACTCAATCTTTGAGGACAATTATTTTTTCTTAAGATCCTTGTGTGGGAGACTATAGCAACACCCAATCCCTTCAAGAAATTTCTGATGGTATAGAGTGTTCAAACCCAACCTCCTTGGTTACCTTATGGAACAGGGGTTATCAAAACTCTTCTTCTTTCAACCATCTTAAGATTAATTTCTAAGATCACCATCATCTTTAACTCATTGAGAGTTTTCCAATGATATAAAATTCATCAAATTATAAGCTCTAGAATATAAAGTTATGGCCCTCTAAAGTTTTATACCTCTTAGAGCCAAGTTAGCATCTACATTATTAACATGTGGCACATATATGGTCATCCTCTATCCACATGTCAACACAATACTATATGATGTTAGCTAACACATGGAAATATTCTAGCCATGTGTCACCATCACATAGGGACACATCCACAACTAGACAAACTAACTTGCCCAACTCACATCCAAATTTTATAATTTCCATTATCCCCTTTAACAAAAGTTCCATATCTCCAATTATCCATATTTTCAACTTTTATGGATTCATCTAGAAATCCCAAATCTTTTAGTTTCATTTGTAAATCCCAAATCTTCCATATTCATCCGAATCTGAGAGAAATTCTCAGTGAACAATTAAAAATTGAATCCAAAAAACTCAAAAAGTCCCTTTTTATAAAAATCTAGATTTTCAGATATATAGATTCCTAGATATTTGGAACATCTGCTATCCAAATAGATCCATGTCATCACCATGGTGACTACCACATGGCCACCACCTCATCATTGGGGTGATTTGGTTTCCACCTCATTATCATGCCATCTCAACATATTCAAAGCACTCAATCTTCCAAAGACTTGAATTTTCAACTTTTCTAGATTCATCTAGAAATATGAATCTTTCTTATTCACCCAGATCTGGAAAAACCCAACATGAAAAATTTTACAAAGCTCTAGATTTCTAGAGCTTTGGATTCCACAACATATATGCCATGGTAGACTTCGCATCAAATTCCACATCATTTCATTCACACTACAATGCCACATCAACACACCATGTTGACATGCCATACTATCATGCCACATCATCGAAACATGTCCTTCATGCCATGTCAATGTGGCATGTACGCATGTCATATCACCAATCATGACTTGGAGCTCTTCCACACAAATTCCACGTAACCACCACATGGTTTATCTGGCTGGCGTCTAAATCCAAGTATTTCAAAAGGTTTGCATTTAAACATTTCACGGATTTCACAACCATCATATCAAGTTTAATAGCTTTGGGTTCCATTTTTGTGAGTTCCACCCATCCAAGCCTCTAACATTTAGGTTTTCCCTTGGGCATTCATAAAAAAACCTTTCCAAAGTCCCAGATTTCTACTTATCCAACAATTTGGAATATATTTTTATATTTAACAAAGTTGGCATTCAACATTTTTTCTAACTTTGCATACAAAAAGAATTTGGATGTTCATTTATCTAGATGTCGATACAACTAGAATACTTACCTTCCTCCAGACTTCTTCCCCTTTCTACTGGGCCAACAATCACAATGCCTAGTGACTCATGTATAACATACCCAACCCCTCAAATATTGTTAGACGAATGGGGTAAAACAATTTATTTTCCTTCAAACTTTACTTAGACTTCCCAACTCGTCATAAGGGTCTCCACCCTCCACATCAACCTGATGCCTTTAGACATAGTACCACTATGCCTCCTAGGTGGGTCTCACTGGACATGCCACCCTGCTTACTCTCTCTTGACGATTCCTAAGCGCAACCCTTTGTTGACTGTTAGGATTCACCGTCAACCTTATATGAGGGTGGGGTCACATGGCCTCCTCTCCCATTGGTCTTTCTTTCCACTCTTGTTGCCACCACATGCTATCACGCATATTCTCGTTCCTTTCACCCTAACGCCTGCTCTATTGCACCTTATTATTTCTTTAGGGTCATAGTGTTAGGTTGACTTAGCTGGAGGGACCCCTTCTCCACTAATTGAATACAGACTCCACCAGTGTGGTCTGACTTATGTCATCTTGCTAGTCTCCTCCCAACGCTTACATTTAACTCCTCACTTTAATATTCTAGTGTGAAATCATAGGGCTAACTTGATAGGTGGCCCAGTTCCAAAACAATAGCACCATAGCAATAATGTGGGCCCTACCACACACCCTCCTTACATCATCTTGCAAGGCCTTGCCTAACGCCTTTCTACACTGCTCCTCTTGCACCTCCAGGTAGGAACTGTTGGGCTTACCTGGAAGGTGGATATCCCTTCTAGCCAATGGGATGACGGCCAGGCACACGTCATATTTCCTACGTCATTCTAGCGCTTTATGTCGAACCCTCTACCTACTTCTCCTGGTGTTTTCTCTTGCACCACTTCTTGAAATTGTTAGGTGGGTCCCTCCGAGACACATCATACCGTTGACTTCTATCCCAGTGATTCCCTATTATGCTCACTCTTTTTCTTCCGGCTAGATCTTCGGGGCCAACTAGACAGTGTGCCACCCTTCTATCCAATGGTGTGGTTGTTGACCTCACATCACCCTGCCGACATCATCCTGGTGCTTTGTCCTAGCTCTCTTTCACCTATGCACCTTGTAATGTTTCAGGGTGAGATTAAACATCCCGACCTGTTAAGAGGGTCTACCTCTTACTAATTGTTGGAATTCTGGGTTAGCGTGTCAGCTAGCTCATCCTAGATGACATCATACTACCAACCTTGTAACAATACTTTATCCAGTCGCATTAGAGGGTAATCAGATTGTGCTAATGTGAAGCCTCCATGACTAGGCTTTTGCTTAGTTAAGCCTCTATCTTATAAGTTCAAGGCTTTCCCTCTTGTGTCGCATCGAGCTTGATTTCAATCTATGACATGGCTCGATTAAGGGATCTTAACTGTGCCTTATGCAATGCATCAGACGAGGATCTTTACGACCGTCATAAGAGAAAATCTCGCCCTAACCATGATTTCCCTGAGCTAGTTATTTCGACCATGGCTCTATCTCAAAGGTTTTGTAGACCTCTAGATCGATGCCAGTACTTGTTGCTGATGTCGATGATTTATTAAAGGGCTGTATGGTTCTACCCTTCCTAAGCTTGAGCTAATCCAACTCCGAGGAGTTCCTTTCCCATCTGCATTCCCCGTTCTTAGACAAGGAATTCCAAACATGTTGGCATAGGTGCTCCTGCAGCCCTTACCTACCAAGGGCTTGGTGTGAATCTTTAACGGTCACCACCTCACCTACCACACGCCAAGGGTTCCAAACTCCAAAGTAGGAATGTAAGCATCCCCATGGTGCTATGCAAAAACTTGTAGGGTCAAGCTAGCTACGCCCTAATTCTAGTGGAAGATATCTAGTTACTGATAATGCATGGTTGGTGAAGCGTGCCTACATGGGTTTTGATTATCCCTACACTTAAAGGGATAATAACCCTTCTAGTGTTGACACAATGCCTTTTTCACAGGTTCAAGGGCTTATAGCCTAGTGAAGGAATATCCATGTATACACACAGACCTTGCCAAGCAAGAAGTCTCTTATGTAATTGTTTCATGTTAATAAAAAGGGTCTCTATGTGCCCAATGTTTTCAGATTTTTTAATCTATATCCTTATGGATCCTCTCACAGAATGTAGAATTTCATATTGTCCTTGTATCATTTGCATATGTATAATTAACAACACAAACAAGTATTGCACGCAGATCATTATCTCAGTACATAGATACAACTCTAGTTAGTTATCATATAAAGCAATATTCAAACACCATCTGTGAATGAAAACAGGGAATCCAGAGGGCCTCTTCCTTAATCCCACCAGTTGATGTTGCCATCTTCTTAACACAAGGAGTCAATAGGTTCTTGCCTCACCCTAAGTGCATACATGGTGATTCACTCCCTTCCGAGGAGTCCAGAATCCATTGTAACAGTAATGCAGTAACCAAGGTCTTCAATCAATTATTCCTTTGAAGCTACTATAGGATTAACCTCTTCCCAATATGTCCAGGCTCCCAAATCCTAGTATCTCAACCTACAACCTCCGGGGGACCCAA
The DNA here is from genome assembly GCA_031772625.1 of Pinus tabuliformis. Classification (NCBI taxonomy): domain Eukaryota; kingdom Viridiplantae; phylum Streptophyta; class Pinopsida; order Pinales; family Pinaceae; genus Pinus; species Pinus tabuliformis. The sequence goes on along the minus strand of CM062818.1, from coordinate 1,436,684,933 downwards.
GCTGTTATAGGGCTCCAAAGATTACATCCCAACCCATAGCCTGTAGGGACCCAAGTTGTTACAGGGCTCCAGAGACTCAATCTCAACCCACAGCCTCCAAGGACCCAAGCTGTTACAGGGCTCCAAGGATCCTATATCAACCCACAACCTCCAGGGAACCTGAAATTCTTATAGGGCTCTAGAGAGTAGCAACTCAACCCACAGCCTCCAAGGAAATTGGGAACCAATCCCCTTCTCTTTTCTCCTATTTTTCACTGCTTGATGGTCGAACCAGACTTCTTTGTCTTCTATCACACTCTTCTATCTATTTTCCCTCTCCTTCAGCATGAATTTGAATGTCTTTCTTTTCCTCCTTAGCATCTTTTCCTTAAATTTCATTTATTGCCTTGTCCTCTCTTTCTTGCACTGCACAATTCCCCTCTTCGTTTCATGTCCCTTTTTCCTTATGAAGGTTCCCAAGTACATGGGCCTGTGTACCTTCCTTGAAGCTCATTCAATTTTTAGAATCATTTCCTTAATTTATGCACCAGCTAGCTTTTAATGGTTTTCCAACAATTTAGGTTTCTTCTCTGCATAAGAAAACCTCAGCATCCCAAGCAAGCAATCCTCCTCCCCAGCTCTGGAATTTGTGTCCCTTTGACTTAGTCCCCTTTTTTAAAATTCACATATTTGTAAAAAATATTTACAATGCATTTGAAGAGAGAAATATGGGTGGGTTTGTCACTTCATGTGACTAGGGCCACTCTAAAAGTCTAATACCACTCTATAGAAACAACTAGTCCCTTCAAGGCCTCTCTGATGATAAACTATGTTCAAACCCAACCTCCTTAGTCAAATGGATTTATCAAAATTCCTCTTATTTCAACAATCTTAAGCTTATTTTCTAATATTTCCATCATCTTTTACTCATAGAGAGTTTTTCATCGATATAAAATTCATCAAATTTTATGCTCTCAATAGAAAATTATGGACCTCTAAATGTTTACCCCTCTTAGCCTGCCACGTCAACATTCATACCATTGACATGTGGAAAGCACATGGTCCTTTGTGGAAATGTAACCACCATATGGTGTCATTTCATCTAACACATGGCAATCCTTTGCTCATGTGTCACCACTACATAGGGCCTCTGTAGCTTCCCACCTCACGTCCGAATCTAGGAATTTTCGTTAATCCCTTTTTATAAAAGTTATGAGTCTCGATCTATCCAAATTTCCAACTTTTCCAAATACATTTGGAAACCCCAAACCTTTAAAATTCATCCAAAATTTCCAAATCTTTTGGATTCATCCTAATCGAAGCAAATTGTTTGGTCAACAACCAACATCCAAATCCATAAAACTCAAAAGGTCCCCTTTTCTAAAAAGTTGAATTTGCACCAAATGTTGCCTGCCTTTGGCTTCTCATAAGACTGGATTCATTAGATTCACCTATGGTAACCACCCCCTTCTTCTCCATCCTTCTCAATGGTTCTCCCTCTAGGACCTCCCACTTGAGTCGAGGCTTGCGTTAAGGAGAACCCATCTCTCCTTTCCTATTTATTATAAAAGTAGGAGGACTCCAGAATTTGCTATAGGAGACAAAGCACAGGGGACGAATTAAAGGTATAAAGATCCCAAAAATAGAACTCTCGGTGACGCATCAATAATTTGTGGACAATAATTTTCTCTTTGGAGATCCAACCATTCGAAAATATCGAGCCTTACATGATATTTTGGAGGAGTGCGAAGTAGCCACGGCTATGTCCCTAAGCAAAGAAAAATCAAGCATTTTCCTTTTTAACACCTTTGTGCATGTTCAAAGATGCCAGGTCTGTCTTATGGGCTTCGCAATTGGATCCTTTCCATCGAAGTATTTAGAAGTCCCTTGGTTGAAAACCACTAAGGACATTTACAGTAAATTATCACAAAGGTTATCATCATGGACTTTTAGATCACTCAACTTTCCAGGAAGAGCTACTCTCCTAAAAGTTGTATTGCAAGCCATTCCAATATACCAACTTTCGGTGTTGTTTGCACCTAAATGTGTTTTTCAAGAACTAGTCTCAATTTTTAGAAAAAATTGATGGCAAAGCACTTGTTTGAAGTGCAAATGGGTGCTGATTTCATGGGAAAAATTATGTTCTCCAAAATTAAATGGTGGCCTGGGACTCACGGACCCAAAAATCCTCAACAGGATCATGGGGGGAAACTGTGGCGACGATGGCTTTGGGGGGGGCGAAACTTTGCAAGCAAATTTGGACCTAAAAATATTGGAGAGAACGTATTCAAGATGGGATACTCTGATCAATGAACCTCCCCTTATGTTTGCCAATTTCGAAATTAGCCCTTAGAAACAACTCTCTGATAAAATGTCACTACTTCTCGGAAATCTAGGATGGAAGCACTGCATTGTTTTGGAATGACTCACGGAAAAAAATACCCAAACTCTCAAGCAATCTAGATTTACCCCATTTCCTTTATATCATGCAGTCCCTTAACATTAGAAGATTCCAAGAATATTGGAAAAACACAAACATTAATGATGAATGGAGACAGTGGAAAATAGAGGTTGATTGGCCATGTGTTGAAAGGAACCTCGACTAAAAACCCTTTAAATATATGCTCAAGGAAAAGAGGGCTCAAGTACCTCAAGTTTAGGACAAACTTCGATGGGGATACAAATTGGTAGGGATTTTTACCACAAAAGAATCTCACTTGATTGTAGCGTAACACAACACTATTCCCAGTGAACTAGTGTGGAAGATAATTTGGACACACAAACTCCGGCCTAAAGTTGCCTACTTCCTTTGGCTATTATGTCGTAAGCACTTCCTTACCTGGGATCTTCTGTTGAAGGAGGGATTTACAAGACCCTCACGATTTACTATTTTCCAACAATAAGAATAAATGACGTAACATCTCCTGAATACCTACCGGATCGCCAAAACCCTTTTGGAATGGATCCTTTACAACGTACATGACCCGATTCATGAATGAATCGATGTCCTCTGTCTCCTTCCTCTGCAGACTTTAAAAATCTATCCTAGTATTGTGTAACTTAACAATATTGACTTTGGTCATACCTTTATAGATTGTTGCCAAGGTCTCCCATGTTGTATTTGTTGAAGGCGTGATCATAATTTTATGGAACATTGCTTGGTCCACTCCTTGATGGATAACTTGCAACGCATGTGCCTTCTTCTTTTTGTCTTTCTTCCATTATTCCCTCTCTGCATTAGTGAGTGCTAATTCTTTTGCTTCATTCTAAAGTTCTGGAAACCCAAACTAGACATAATCCCACACATCATGAGCCTTTAATGTGGTCACCATCTTAATGGACTACACAACATAAAACAAAGAAATCTGTAGTTAAAAATTTGATAAAACCATCCTTTAAAAAAAATCTCTTTAAATTTTATAAAATCATTTTTCAAAATAACTTTATAACCTTCCTTTATTAGCTTAAAAAGTTCCACCCCACTTTATAAATAAATAAATAAACAATTTAATAGAGTGCTTTTATTTCATACAATGAAGCTCAACCATATGACTTGAAATGTGCATTTAAGAATTGTCACGTATATTAAAAATCTCTTTAATCCCCACGTGATTCTTTTCAACTACGACCTTTTGACTTACAATCACTACCTTTTAATATGTCACGGGATTTGCGCACCCCCAACGCTGTAGACCTGCGCAAATTTCCTGATTTTCACATAACGTTAAGTTTGTGACAAATTGTCGCAGTTTTTGTACTAATAAAGTGTGAATTGCACACCTTTCACTCTTTAAACAATTTTGTAATGAAATTTAAAAAAAAATGTTGGCCTTTTTCACTTGCCCTTTTCTTACTGGCTCTGCAAGCACTATGAATCTTGTGATCCTTCCTCGGCTTGGATACCAAATTGTTGGAAAGGCAAAGGAGGTAAGACACAAAATAACTCAAATAATTCACACACAAAATAGCACAAGTTGTGGCTCTTCAATTGATCACATAAACTTGATGATTACAATGATCCCGTGAGGGGTATTTAAACCTTTTCCGACTAGAGACTCACCTAAAATAACTTGACCTGCAACCACACACTAAATTCGACTTTACTCAGAATACGACTTTACTCAACTTGACTCTCTAATTTTAGCCAACTCTTCATGCAGAACTAATTAGCTATTTTAATGTAACATCTCCCAACACTAAGTATATTCCTTTTTTAAAGTATCCCCAATTAATTTTTTTTTGTTAAAGACTGGTCATATATATATATATATATAGAGATGGGTGCTTGAATTTCAATGTTTCCCCATCACAACATACATAGCATCTCCTTGCCCATTCTAGGTTCTTAAAACAATATAACCAGCTTGATACTGTTTTTCTTAGTGGGAGTTTTTTACTATGCTTATTCTCCTTTCAAAGATCTTAGACATATTGGAATTGATCTTTGCAATCAAGCCTATTATTTTCAAAGTAAATATATATGAATATGATTTCCTCTTATACAAATGAATTGGTGAGTCTAAAGATAACTAAGATATCCAAAATTCAAATCATTATTTAGAAGAGTAATAAATAAAATTCTAGGAGTAGCTCAATTGGTGAGTCTAAAACTAATTGAGAAACCCAAAGTTCAAATCCTTAGTTGTTACCCAATTCGCATATAAGAAAATAAATTATAAACCCTAAAAATTTATTGATAATCACATGTCATTCAAACTAATGAATTTCTTTAAAATACCAGAACAAATTTGAAAATCTTTTTTTAAATAATAATTATATTTGAAACTAAATTAAAAAATGCAATTCATATTCAATTTGTGTAATGATCAATTGGTGAAACCAAATTATATGCCATTAAATATTCTTAAATTTAACTAGTTAAAGTTTTTCTAAAAATATTTATTTCATAAACTATTAAATTTTTGAAGCCAATGAAAATTATTAGTTTCAAAATTATACATAAGTTTTGGTGGCTATTGCATGAGTGTCAAGATTATCTCTTCTCATATGTTTTGGTATATTTAAGGTGGTTGATATAGCCGAAGGCTTAATAAATATAATAATAATAAAAATATTGCAATATAAAAAATGTCTTACTAATGCACACAATTACTTAATTAACCATGTATAAAAAGGTTATGGGTTAACTTTAACTTGAAAAAGAAAAATACATATCTTATTTTAAAATTGACCATTTTGCTAAATAAAATTTGTTTATATATAAATTGATATTATAATTCTCTGAAGAAAAAAAAAATTGATATTATAAATAATAATGAAGAACATTATAAATAATAATGAGGAACTTATTAGAATTGGAATAATCCCAAATCCCTAGAAAATTGGTGGGTGGGAAGCCACTTGCAAGGAATCTAATTTTTTAAATTATTAAAAGTAATGGACCGTTTTGTTAAATAAAATTTAGGAGCCACTTGGCACTAATATAATTTTTAAAAAAATTTAAAAGTCAATGCAACCTAATCAACTGTGAAGCACACTACAACTCTTGATAAGGAGTAAGACTAAGAAGATGCATAGCATATTCCCTTAAGAATCAATGTAAATTATTAATTTAAAAATTTAAAATAAAAGTCAATACAACCTAACCAAGTGTGAAGCACACTACAACTCTTGATAAGGAGTAAGACTAAGCATATACAGAACATATTCCCTTAAAAATCAATTTAAATTATTAATAAATTAATTAATCTTCTTTCCCTTTGAGTTGAAATAAAAAACCTTTAACAAAAGAAATATTTTAAATTAAAATATAAAATAATTAAAATTAAAAATATATATATATTTACTATTCTAAAATATTTTTATTAAATAAGTTTAACCATAAAATTCCACCTCCACTAATATAAACAGCCAAATTAGAATAGCTATCATATAAATGGACACGCATTAAGGAATGTATGGAGTGGTTCGCTGGATTAAACAGCCAAATTAGAATAGCTATCATCCAAATGGACACGTATTAAGGAATATATGGAGTGGTTCCCTGGATTGGCATTTCAAAGACCGACCATTTTACTATAGTCTAAATGTGCGATCATTTAGCTCCGAAAATAAAGGCTTTTTTTGGCATGATTTTGTTGAAATAATTTTATTTCTGGAAATTTAGGTTATATAGTTATTAAATTTCACAATTTTAGGTTTCTCAGAAGTTTTTGTCTGTGTTAAATCCATTTTCACTAATGATTAACACTACATGTTTCAGTTTATTTTGATAAAAATACACCATGAAAAATGGTCGTTCGGGCTGCTAGACCAGTCCATTCATTTTTAGCATAGGGCCGGACCAATCTTAGAACAAAGTCTTTTAGCGTTGATTTGAGTTTGACGAAAATGGTAGAGAAATAAAGTTTAGTGAAAATTGGCAATAGAAGCCCTATCGTGGCCAACAGCCATATGCCCTCCCAGTGACCGAAATCAACGCCATTTTAATGCGTCTTTCGATTTTCTGCGTGAAGAAGTGAAAGTCGCACCAAACAGTATCAGGGAAATAACGTATTAGGAAACCATTTAAACTATTGGACTATTGTTAAACGATGAGAGGTATCTTATTGTACATCTTTAACAGTAAAGAGATTCATACACATTAGAAGCAGAGAATGTACATCTTTAACAGTAAAGAGATTCATACATCATTAGAAGCAGAGAATGAATGGGATCTGTCACATTAGACATTGACACGGGTTAATGGAAATGACTATAACAGTAAAGAGATTCATACATCATTAGAAGCAGAGAATGAATGGGATCTGTCACATTAGACATTGACACGGGTTAATGGAAATGACTAAGTTCATTGTTGAACGCTTAAACCAAGGAGTTTAATGTTCAAAAATTAGATTTTATGTTTATATGGATAGGTTTGTTTTTTGTTTTTTTTTTTTTTTTTTTTTTAAATGGGAGTTTAGAGCTCAAAAGCCAGTTGTTTTTAACACATTAGCTATGTGTGCACTTTTGACGGAGAAATTTTTTTAATAGAAAATTCTTCATTTAATGTTTTTGTTAATAATAGATATAGTCGGCAATAAGGTTTTAAAGCTTTCCTTAAAGCTAGCAAAGGTCCTAAGGTTAAGAAACACCTCAATTATTGTATTTCAGGGGTATATCTCCTTTTCATTTAAAGGACCAAGGACCACAGAATTGCCAGAAACCTGAAGAAGCATAATGTTCCCTCAACCCCTAGACCCCTCAACACAATTTGAAGTTACTTAAAATTTGTTAAAGACCCAGTGGACCCCATAGATATGAAAGGTGTTTATATTATCCCTTGTTATTGTGGAACCTCATACATTGGTGAAACTAGTCGGTCTATAAATCAGAGGATTAAAGAGCAGCAACCGACATCAAGCATGGGAGGACCCGCTCTTCAGCTTTGGTTGAGAAGACAAAGCATCATATATGCATTGAGGAGGCTAAAGTTATTGCGAAGATTTGTCATTTTTAAGTTTAGGAAGCCATTGAAATTGAAAGTAGGCCGAGTAATCTAAAGAGGATGGCAGATGGAAAATTAAGAGTTGTTAGATCCTTTCCCTTTCCTCTTAGTTTTTTTGTCCTTCCTGATCTAGTGGTTGTGTCAATTATTAAGCTTCATAATAAGAATAATATTTTTCATTATTTTAATAATGCATCTTTGACCCCATTTTATGGAGTGGGTAATAATATCTCATCCATATATATATGAAAATTATTTTTCTCATAATTCTTAGTCTAGTCTAGTCAAAGGTAATTTCAAATATATATATATATATATGAAAATTATTTTTTCTTAGTTTAATCAAAATTATTTTCATATTTACCTCAAAAATAATATTAATATTTATTTATATATATTTGATTTAATTATTTAAATTATGAAGAAAATTAATTCTACTTATTTGTCTATCTATTTGAATCACACTGGTTGGTTCGAAACCTAACAAATGTTTCTTTATGTGATTATTACCCAGAATAATAATAAAATAATAATAAATAAATAAATAAAAATTAATAATAATAATAATAATAAATAAATATCTTGGAACATATATGTTTAGTTTTAAATTACTAATTTTTAGACAAAAGGCGCCAACATGTTATATTTGGTATTGAATTGAGGTGGGGTGGATAATAACATTATTTCCAACCACTCAAAATACATTTAATTGAAATGCTTATAAATATCTATATATTTTTTCAAATTCTAAATATGTATTTTATACAATAGAAATAATTTTTATAAGTATTTATTTTTTATAGTTTTAATTAATTAAAACTAAAATGAACTTGTCTCTTAATTAAGATTAAGTGGATGGTAGGGATTTAACCTCCATGGAGTATTCTAGAATATTCACAGTGGTATACAAAAATCAATGGTAGGGATTTATTTCCAGAGTAGTTATGTTATTTTCACCTTTTTAATAAATTTTATTAATTAAAAAAATTATATGAATAAGCGTCATATGGAGTGACTTATGGTTTTTTGGGCATATAGTATTAATAAGTCATGGCATTGTAACAAAGCCTATTTGCATATTAAGAGTCTATATTTTAAAGTGGAAGCAAACCTCCATAATTAAGAATTTTGTATATATATATATATATATATATATATATATATATATATATGTATATATATATATATATATATATATATAGTTTTAACAATGTGAGATGTATCATTAAGTAAGATTGTTGATTATGGGTGTTTACCATACATTTAATTAATATGGTTGGGTTACTTACTCTATTAGGACGCATGTTGTTTAATTATTGATTTGGACAGTTAAGGAGTCAAAAAAAATTTGCAACTTTGTAGACTTTTCTAAAGAATTTGGTAGGGTGTTGAAGGATTCTTTGTGCAATTAATATTTTGGAGATCCTCTTGGGTGCTATCATGAGTTTTTATGAGTTGTTTCTTATTGATCTCCATATGACACATGGTATCTCTCTTCCTCCAAAGTATTGTTGGTGTTAAGCAAGGGTAGTCCCTCTTCTCAGTCATTTTTGAGTTATGCATGGATGATTTGAAATCCTTCTTACTTAAGCACATTTAAGATGGTGATGATTGCCTCCTACACCATGAGTTGATCTCTTTGTTCATATTTGGCATTGGCTTGATCTTATTTATAGCCTTACATGAGGGCTTACAAGGATAGTTCATGTCCTTACCAACTATTTTGACCTTCAATAGTGAATTCATCTTTACATGAACCCAAGGTTATAATCGTCAATGTGTCAATAAGTGCCTTCTCTAATTTACATTTCTACTTTAGGGTTGAGGAGGGGTGGTGGATTAAGGTCACAACAACTTATGACTATTTTGGGGGCCTCAAGTGATTTACCACCTATGGTTCTAGTGTTGACTCATGAATCACTATTTCAAAGCAATAATTTCCTCAGTTTGGGTCCTTGTCAATATGGAGGTTGAACCCATTGCCTCATCTCACCCCAAGTTTGTCGACAATGGTGATTGATTAAGTATTGAATAATGGTGCATTTGACACTAATACACTAGAGACCTAGGCTACCAAGACTATAACTCTACCCACTCTAATAGTGATGTTAACCAATGAGGGGGTAATTCAACTACAATACTAAAAACCTCATCTTATGGGTTAGGCCCTTAGCTTGGGAAGTTTGTTATAGAATCCACAAATTTTTCACCAAATTCTTTAAGGGTTCAACCACACCATCAATTCCAATTTATGGT